>OW026455.1:54586063-55836063 GCA_932274525.1 Podabrus alpinus | reverse complement strand
TTAAGAATTGTATAGTTAGGAAAGTATCATCAAATATTTTAATACACGTACAATAAACCATACGGTAGATGAGGAAGTGTTAATAATGTTGACGTAGCATTAATCCATAATTCACCTCATCGGCAATAAATTCTCTATTCTATAACGTTGCAAACTAAACGTCAATATAGGCAAATGCATTACTATAAATTTTAGGTAGGATCGAGAGACACTTTTATACGATCCATAATCACGAGCCAGTTGTCAATACAAGGACACACACGTGCATGTTTGAAACTCGTGAGAATCAATGCCTTTTGTTTTGCTATCTCGACCATGTGCAGATAAGCGGCCAAATGTGCTCGGGTTTAACATGGCAAGGATAGCGATTTCGAAATTACAGACTTCGATAAAAACAAGTAAAAAGTGCAAAAGTTAGACCTTTCTCGTCCAACCAGACGAGCAAAAAATTGTTTTGCTCGCACGTGTCGTACCAAACTTCTCGATACACTTTACATGGAGAAAGAAGAAAGTGTGCCCTCACACTCTAGGCATTTATCCAATTAAATCACGTCTCCCTTCTTTCTAAATTTATAGGACCCAATTACAAGGATCCAAATCAATCAGTAAGTGGGAAAAATCCCAGATCAGAGTAGGGAGAATGCATAAATTGAGCTGCAAATTGCATATTCGGAGAGATTCACTTGGAATCTGATACTACCTTTTTCGTATCTTAGCGCTTCCAAAAGCGGAATTAACTATCGAGGTCTCACATTTATTAGAGGTCTTTAAATAAATACAAGTCATTGGTGCTAAAAATTAGTGTGTGTCAACTGCAGGTACTATCGAACGATTAATATCGTCAATTGTTAATAAACAATTAATATTTTATCGAACATTAATACCGTCAATTGTTGTTAAACGATTAATATCGTCAATTGTGGTTAAACAATTAATATTTTATCGAACCAGTATATCGTCAATTGTTGCTAATATTTAATAAGTGATCGAACAATTAATATCGTCTATGGTTACTAAACATTGAATCAATTATCGGACTTTTTATACCATCTGCTTATCACGTTAATCACGTCGAGTTATTGCTTGCCGCTCATAAGGCAAGTACGTAACATTGCTTTCATCGAATGGTACAAAACAGGTGTTGCACTTCCAACCCATGTGTGCATTCCAATCGTCTTTTTTTATCGGACACCACATTAACATTTCTTACTTAGACAGTGCCGGCTTGAATTATTTGTCACTTCGCGAATAACTAACTTAGTGAATTATTTCGTACGGAGACCCCTATTTTATCGCGAAATACAGTGCGTGAACCACCCTGTTATTTCACCACCTCCCGATTTGAAGAGTTTTTGGGAAGCTGGTTATTACGCTGCCCTTCTGATATGGTTTGAGACATCACATTCAGCTCCATTCTACGTTCTGAAGACGAAATCTCACTCCTGAAGGACCCGTCATCGACTTTACCTAGAGGTCGGACATCAACCATCCAGATTAAGTAAGAAACCTTTTTATATTTTTAAGATTGTGATGTTAATTGGTTATATGGACCATTAGTTGTGTTTATGAACGTTCAGTTCAACCCTGGAAGACGATATCGCAACCATTTTGTATACCTTTTATTTAGCTTAATATTATTATCTATTATTAACGTAACTTTTAACACGCCATTCGAGCGTTCAGAATGTAACCAAACAATTTAACGTAACGTTTCAAGTTTAGTATTGTAGCTAAAGTTTGTTTGTCCCGTTGTTGGGAATTTTGATGATCAATTGCATTGATTAAGTTCCATGATCAATTTTATGAATCATAGTTTTGAATATTATCAAGTTGCGCTTAAGTAACTATTTATTTTGGTGGAGTGCTGTATTCAATACGCCCCCCTTTCATGCAAATTAACAGTTTGTATTTTTGTAAGAATAATTGTTTTACGAATATTAATTTCGCAACGGAAACCATACTGAAAGGTTCCGTCAACTGTACATATTTATTTTTATACAAGACGTGTAAATTTGATGATATCTTGTGTAAATTTTGTCAACTCCCCCCTGATATTATTTTATTTAATACATTTTTATTATTTCCCAACTTTGTGTGTTATTATTATTGCTGTGTTAATGTTTATTTAGCTATTTTCACCAACGGAAAGTTCGCCTCCTGTAAAGGTAAGGTCATTGAGCGAGGTTTTTCCGGAGTGAGAGTTCGCTGTAAGATCATCAAGTTGTCGCGTACCAGCTTGGAAGGTGTGATAACCAGTCCCCTTCAAAGAGATTCATTTCTTCGTATGCGTGGCGCCCATTCAAACTCCCGCGTGTATATTAACCCCACCGATTTTGACTTAACTCCCCCCCCGTGTAAATTATTCCCACCGATTTTGACAATTTTTAGAATCGCGATCGAGGATTGCCCGGTCGTCGATAGGAAACCCACGCTTTGCGACGTGCCGTCACACGACCCTTTCATTCCTTCCACCAACCCACCCCTTCGCGACTTTGAGCTAGCCAACCTTTTATTACCTGTTGGAAAGGTGTCGTGGATGCAGAACGTGGTGTAACAAGTTGTTAAGTGTAGAAAAATAATTAATTACAATTAAATTAAGTTTTTACTAAATGAAAAATTTTTTTTGTTGGTTATTTTTTGTATTTCGTACGTTTATAATTTATACATTGCCATTTAATTCTTATAATTAAACCCTCTGTTTTCCATGTTGTGATCCGAGCTGTATACGATCTAAAAATTAGATTGTAATTATGTGCTGATAAGAAGCACGTGCATTTATTTGGATAGATGCAATAAATGTTAAATCACACGAATCGCGCTTCCACTCTTTGAAGTTTCACTGCAATAACATTGAATAGCTCGCAATTTGTTTGCAACTAAGTACCTTGAGAAGATACAGATGATACTTAAATACGCAAAGCTCTGCGCAGTTCGCCGATAAGCTCGAAATTTTGCTCGCTAGTATCGTCGACTGCCCGCACTTTTGTAGCAAGTTGGGCGAAATGCTGACTAAAAAGCTCGTGAAAGCGCTCGGCTCGTAGGTTTGCTCGTTAATGTGTATCAGGTATTAAATGAAAACTTTAGTGCCTAGTAGTATCTACAAAAGTTGCTAATTGTGGTAATAATACTATTTTAGGTTTAGTTAATAGCTATTGGATATGTTACAGTTAAAACCCGAAATCAGTTAAAACCCGATCTAACTAGTAAATTCTAGTTTTAACTGAGATGACTTTAGTTAAAACTAGAATTAACTGCCTGCTGTTAATAAATTCTAGTATTAACTGAAATAACTTTAATTAAAACTAGCTTTCAAGTAAAAGCAAACGTAATTAGATTCAAATTGTTTTATTAAGTTGGTTTTGTTTACATTTTTATTACATATTTTATATAATGACATTTTGAATTGCAAAGAATTCCCTTTTTTAAACATAGGCATCGCTTTAAAATGCAATTTTTTGCAAGAACAGTAAAAGAACTGTACAAGAATTTTGTACATGCCATCTCCATTCCTTTCGATTACTACTCTTATGATGTTTCGTATGTCTGCCTTAGCACTGTCGACATCAGGAATTGGAATTGTTACATCATTACCTCCGATGTCAACCGCAGGATGGGTTGCATTCTTTTTCATTCATTCGTTCATTGCTTTTTCATTCTTTGCGTCTGATTTTCAAATTTCTTTTGCGCTTCCTTTCTAGCTGAAGAAATGTTTGACGATGTATCAGCTAGCGGCGCCGGCGCCTTCTGTTCCTCTTCTGCTTCTCCTTCACCCTGCTCTGCATTCATTTGCTCAATAATTTCATGGAGGTCGTCTTCTTCATGGATATTTGTAAGTAATACAGATGGCAATGCGGTTGTTGTCAGTCCTGCTCTTAGTTCAATTCCACACAGCCTTGTAGGGAGATTGTTTGATTCGGTGCGCCCGAATTGCACCACGAAAAGATTAGTTCACAAATCTCCTACCCGAATTGCACCACCGTAATTTCAGGTAAACACCTCACCAAGGGTCGGTCGTCCGAATTGCACCACCTCTATTGTAATATTTTAGGTAAGGTGGTTTTATTGTTAAAAGTTAAAGCACAATGCTGGAGTTTAACCTGATGCCTCATACATGTAACATCGATTATTTTTTGTTTTTACGCGATTTTTTGGGGGTTAAACGTAATAGATAACTGCCGCATACCGCGACTATACTTTTTAATGCTATTTCGAAGGTCTCTCACATCCCGGTTGCATTTATCCCGGTTTTCTTGATCGGTGGCGCTTCTCGTATGTTTAGCCTAGTAACCAGAGTCAAAACCGCTCTGGAGGGGTGCAACCCGGAGCGGAGGGGCGCCCCGGAAGAGTAGGTTTTGACGATGGATTACCCTCCTTATCGAATGCACACCCCAAAATTCGAAGGCAAAAAAAATTAAACTTTTTCACTGTTTTGGGTTATTATTTTATTAATACCTGCTCCGACCCTGTATAATATAATATGAATTAATATATTAAACTCGAAATTTAAATTGCAAAGAATTTAGATATTTGTGTATTTATTTCTTTATATTATCTGTTTGCTTGTGATACCTGCTCGGTTTGCTCGTGGTGCAATTCGGTAAAGCGATTACGGAACGACATTTGACCGTGGTGCAGTTCGGTCAAGGGATTACATTTACCTGGGTACAAGAAATGACCCCTGATAAGCCGTGGTGCAGTTCGGGTAGCACCGTTTGATTCCTGAATGAAGGGCTCTATTCTTAATAATTGTACAAAACGGACACCGTTTGACCAATTAGTGGTATTGTTGTCCTTCACCCATGAAGCCAACATTTCTTCTATGTCCTGATTAGCTCTTTCAACTGGACCCTAACTCTGGCTATGGCGTGGTTTTCCATGAACAGTATTTAATTCTGTATTATAAGCAGAATCAACTTCTTGCAACAATTTTGCGTTTGCTTTTACTTGAAATCTAGTTTAATACTAGAATTTACTAACAGCAGTGCAATTAATTCTAGTTTTAACTAAAGTCATCTCAGTTAAAATTAAAAGTTATTTCAGTGAAAACTAAAATTAACTAAAGCGGTTAGTTAAAACTAGAATTGATTTCGGGTTTTAACTGTAACAGATATACAAAAATCATTTTTCCAATATTTTGTAATTATTTAATAAATTTTTAAATAAGATTCGTCTTTTACTATAAAGGCCTTTTATTTAAATTCTAGACGCGTTTCGAGAATTTATAATATACTTACTCAACTTCGGTCGATAAGAAATGGATAAGAAGGTCGATAAGATAAGAAAATAAGAAAGGAGGAACTTATAAAGGTTGTCAAATAAGCATTTATTGTTTAATTTATTATTTTTAATTAATTTATTGATTTAGAAATAATATATTAATAAATCAATACAGCTTTCCACAATACTATGCAAATTAAATACAATTTTCTTCTTAAGTGCTTTCTGAGAAAATTGCTATTTCCATTATAGTAATAATTTAAATTTTTCACATTCTTTTTGAAGGACCGTTTGTACACCTAAAACAGGTAGTAACCTTATAATATATTTTTACAATATATTTACAATGTATTTTTCCAATAGCAATAAGTGCTGAAAACACGCAAACCATGCCTCCCAGTCTTTGAAATTTCTTTGAAATAACATTGAATAGCAATGCTAGCAACTTTCTTGCAACTTTCTAGAAAAGAAACAGAAAATACTTAAATACACACAACTCTGCGCAGTTCGCCGATAAGCTCGTAGTTTGCCGAAATGTTCACCAAATAGCTCGTGACAGCGGTCGGCTCGTAGTTTTGCTCGTTAATGTGTAGGCGGCATTAAATGAAAACTTGAGTGCCTAGCAGAACCTATAAATGTTGCTAATAGTGATAATAATACTATTTTTAGGTTTAATTACTAGCTGTTGCATATATTGGAACCGATTCAAAATAGAAAACATATTGCAAAAATTTGAAATACTTGACGATCTTTCAAATTGTGATATTAGCAGTGATGGATACAACTTTATGAAAAAATATAGAAATTTGATTCGCGAGCAGGTAAAAATTACGAATAAATTAATTTTAAGCCATAGTTTTGTTCCAATTGTCCCGCTTTTATTGTGTTTTTTAACAAATGAAAGTTTGAACAGCGTTATTAGAGAAGTTCATTTAGAATAGAAAGTTTTAGGATAATTATTAGCAATATACTTTAAATATAACCCACTGTTTTGCTCGGTTGAATCGTGTTCTTGCAGAATAAATGAAATTCGGTACAAAAACCTTATGAGCTTCTATCTTCGCTGGATGAACAACTATTAATTGGTGGACAAGTTCTAAAGTAAGTGGACTGTATGGTATGGTTTTTATTCATAGAATAATTCGCACAGCTTAATTGTAAAAACATGTATTTTTTGACAATCGTAAATTAAATCAAACTCGAAAAACAAAACGTAATCATGGCAATGGATAAACATAAAATTGCAACATTAAAAAGGGGCTGCCATGGACAGTTGTCGTATAAAACACACACTTGATCTTAAACATATCGCCCGGGTTGAAATGCTGAAGGGATTTCAAGAAAGAAAACGAAACATAATAAAATTGAACAGTGACTTAAATATTAAAATTACACATAAATGTTACGCATAAACAAAATAAATCTAAAGTCAATATTAGTTTTTTAGGTAATAAACACTTATTCGCGACCGAAAGCAAGACATTAATCATCAATCGATGCACTTGTTTACCGAACTTGGTAGAGGGCAAATTTTAGAAAATGCTCTTTTCACATGTCCATTAGAAGTCCGAATGGTCGCGACGCGATTTATACCATCGGAACCGGATGCACGGAGATAACTCTACCCATTTTCCATTTTAAAGGTGGAAGGTTGTTTTCCTTTATTAGGACGAGAGTGCCAGACGAAAGCTCTGATTGGTGCAGTTTCCACTTCACTCTTTGCTGAAGTTCAGACACATATTCTTTACTCCACCTTCGCCAAAGATGCTGTAAAAATCCTTGAATTTTTTGGAAAGCATCCAGTCTATTTTCAGATATAGATGTAACATCTGAATCTGGAAGTGAAGTAAGTGGTCGCCCAACCAAGAAATGACCGGGTGTCAACGGTTGCAGATCGTTGGGATCGGTTGATAAGGGAGCAAGAGGTCTGGAGTTCAGAATGGATTCTACCTGATATAGCAAAGTACAGAGTTCTTCATAGACCAAAATATGCTCACCTGATACTCGTTTTAGGTGATATTTACAGGATTTAACACCTGCTTCCCATAAGCCGCCAAAGTGAGGGCTATGAGCTGGTATGAAATGCCAGTGAATTCCTTCGCAAGCAACAATTTCTGGAATTGAAGTTTCTTGTTATTTAAGAAATTTTCCTAATTCAAGCAAATCGTTATTCGCGCCTACGAAGTAGGTAAACTTTGTCAATTTATTGTTTCAATATTTAGTAGGTACATCCGGGAGCTTAGTGTCAGAAAGATGTAACTACAAAATTAGCATTTTTGAGTTATTTAGGTACACCGTTGGATTCAGGATTTTCTTTTTCTTAAACTCACATATTGACTTTTTCGATATTATTGTTGGTGTAATTATAAAAACAGTATTCTAGGTCAGAAATCATAAATAACTACTGAATTTCAATAATCTAAAAGTTTGGATAAAGAAAGTGTGCCCCTTTATTTATTATAAAGATTTTATTGTTCATTCACCCAATCCAAACAAAATACTCGAGAAAAATTTTTCAAAATTTTTCAGATATCTGTTGTCATCCGTATCAAAAACACGAACGCTTAGGTTTTGACTAAAAATAAAATTAGAGAAAAAAGATTTCCTACTTAACCTATGCAATAAAATCGTAAAGTTTGGAACAAATTCAATAAAAAAATTTAGAGAAATTTTCTCAGAAAATTTTCGAACATGTCAACTTTATGTTTTTTAATGTCAATATTTTTGAACTGTGACGTATTCGTAAAGTATTTTAAATAGCAACCCTTATTTTTCTTTAGGAATTTGGCAAGAGCAAACTTTTATATGAAAATGTAAAAACAACCTGACCTTGAGGTGAAAAGTTTTAAGCTAATTAGTCCCAAAGTTACAAAAAAACTTTGATAAATAATTTGTATAATCTAATAACAATTTAACGTGTATTTCTGTAACTTGAGGACTGATTAAAATTGACATTGAAAAATGCACAATGGCAAAAGGACCACTTTAATAAATAAGGTTGACGTGTCAAAGGATTTTCTGAGCAAACCCCCCTATCAAATTTGTTCCAAACTTTACTAGTTCACGTATGTATAAATTACCATTTAATGTGAGCTGTATCCCACATCTGATGTTAACACGCGTTGAATATTTGTGATAACTCTTAATTTTAGTTATAAAATCAAAGTTACATTGGAGTACATTTGCTTACACTTCCAACTATTCTTCTTCTCCTTTTACATCCCGAATCAGGGACCCTTTTAATCAGGGTTACCAACCTTGGTTAGGTAACGTAATCTTCCAATTATGGTAACGGCGATACCAGTTGGTAGTAGCAATCCTATTAGACAGAGCCAGACGCGATAGTTATTGAGTGCCAAATAGTTTATTAGTGCAGTCGTCGTCAGGGCCGTATTTAAGGGCATTGATTACTTCTAACATAATTATATAAAGATTTATATTATCAAATAATAAAAGAAGTGGCCGAAGCTTCCTTACTGCATATACATACTGTGGCATGTTTGTTTACATGTCCGTTGTAAATTCTCTTAGTTAAGTATAAGATATTTACGCCATTTTATATTTCATTTCAATTTTTTATTAAATGTCTATAGGGAAATAGTTAGCCTTTAAACCGGACCATTTTTACTTTCGCTGATTTCTTAATAATAATAATAATTCATGCAAATGCATACATTTTTAAGCCAAAAACCAAAATATTTAATGAAATTCACAATGAATACATATTAAAAATTGGGTACTGTGCCATAAGTAGCCCCACTCAAATAAAATTTTCTTCAGATACACACTAAAGGACAAGCTTTATAGAGTAGATTATATAAATATTTTAGCGAGAAATGGGCCCAAACTTTTGAAAAAAACGCATTTGAACTTAGCTAATTTTCATGTAAAAACTTAACGAGATTCCGCGCGTCGCTCATTTTGTTGATCTCTCGTACATGTAACATCGATTATTTTTTGTTTTTACGCGATTTTTTGGGGGTGAAACGTAAAAGTTTACTGCCCCATACCGCAACTATACTTTTTAATGCTATTTTCAGGGTCTCTCAGCTCCCGGTTTCCTTAATCCCAATTTTCTTGATGGAAGGCGCTTCTCGTATGTTTAGCCTAGTAACCAGAGTCAAAACCGCCCTGGAGGGGTGTAGAGTGTAGCGGAGACGAGCGGTGCCCCGGAAGGGTAGGTTTTGATGATGGATAACCCTCCTTATCGAATGCACACCCCAAAAATCGAAAAAAAAAAAATTTAATTTTTTCACTTTTTCGGCAATACACGGGTTATTTTCCATTTTTTTGATAATATTTATTACTAATATCTACTAATCACACCCCCACATATCCGAATTTCAAAGAAAAATTAACGTGATGCATTTCATCGCGTCTGCCTGGGGGGCGCGGCCTATTCTATGCTAATTTCCCTACTTTTAAAAAGTCGATTTTGGGGTTGTTTTTCAGGATTTCTCGCATGAAATTTTTTCTATAGCCTAAAATAAGCCTGTTCTTTAGTGTGTAGCCGAAGAAAATTTTTTTCAGCTGGGGCTACTTATGTCACCGTCCCCAAATTATGTACATAATTGTTTGGCTTAAGAATGCAATATGCATTGATACTACTAAATATTTAAAATTTGACTGTTTCAAGATTGGCATTTTTGAAAATATTTCAGTTACAAAAATTCGTACTAAAAATACCATGTTTGTATTCATCGAAATCTTTTTTGCATTACACTTTTCCGAAAATCGTCATTTAAGGTTTTTTTATATTTGTGCGACTCACGGGTCCATTTTAGATCAGTTCCTTCAAACAATAGGCCATGTGTAAGTAGTATACAGAGGCACTACAAAACAAAGGTCTCATTATGTAATTCCAATGTATCTTGCTCGGAGCTCTTTAAATTCGTAAATAATAGTTTGAAAATAAGAGCGTATCTCATGTAGCATTTTTAAATGATTTACAGAATTCGCCAGCACTTGAAGAATGCTTTTCAATGACATAAAAAAATTTAATTTTTGACAAAATTTGAAAATGCAGGGTTCAACTTGACGCTCCGTCAATATTTCAATCTCGAATAAAAATTAAACTAACCCAGCACTTTCAAAATAAATTACAGCATTCGCCAGCACTTCCCAAGCACTTCCGATTGGCGTTAAAAAAAATTAAAAATTCAAAAATGGAGGGGCCAAGTTGACGCTTCGTCAACGTCAAAATTTCAATCGCGAATAAAAATTAAACTAACCCAGCACTTTGAAAAGAAATTACAGCACTCGCCAGCACTTCCCAAGCACTTCCGATTGGCGTTAAAAAAATTTAAAAATTCAAAAATGGAGGGGCCAAGTTGACGCTTCGTCAACGTCAAAATTTCAATCGCGAATAAAAATTAAACTAACTCAGCACTTTCAAAATAAATTACAGCACTCGCCAGCACTTCCCAAGCACTTCCGATTGACGTTAAAAAAAAATTGAAAATTCAAAAATGGAGTGGCCAAGTTGACGGACCCCACTACAACATAATTATTGACGATCAGCAAAATTAAAAGTAGTTTCATTCAGAGGCTGACTGACTTGGCATGGAATGCCCACATAACATTTAAAACAAAATTTTCAATTTTTCGTTTATTATATTTAGAGTTACATTGGGAGTATAGCCATATTACTTGTAATGATGGTCTTCATAGTAGTGTCTTTCGTATTATCGGACTATAACGAAGAACTGACTCTACCATTCGGCATTGGACCTAATTTCGATAATAATAATATTAGATATATAACCAATATTATGTCGGTTGATGTGATTGGATTTCTCTTTATTGTGGAGATATTTATGTATGCAAATATGTTAGCCTTATTATCCGGACATTGTAAGCTATTGCAAATATATATAAAAGCTATGATAATGACTTGTCGTGGTAGAAATTCATTACAGGTAACCAGTTGACCCCATCTATAAATTTTTATTAACTAACTGAAAGATTTTACAGATAATCGAAAATCGAAATTCAAGTAATTTTCAAATTTCGAATAATAATATTAATGATACTGTCGTTTGGGAAGCATTCAAAATTCAATTGAGAAAAGTAGTACCATACCACGGGGCATACATGGAACAGGAGCTGAAGTGGAAAAATCATTTTGCATGATAATTCTTTTGTGGTTTGGAGGACTAAGCATTGTTATATGTTTATTTACATAACATATAACTACTGTAATTACATACTATATATCATTAAAATCAAGTTTATTAAACTAAAAACATTTTAGGTCAATATACTAAGTTCCATGGGTATACGAGATTTGTTGGTAATATCTGTGGTAATACTATTTGGAAATTTTGTGTTGGGTTTCTTATCTGTTTGGGGAGAAGCAATTCAAACGGAAAGTGGTAAAATAGCGAGTGTATGCTATGAAGTAGATTTAGTTGGTACTGATCTAAGAATTCAAAAATCACTGTTGCTTATGATGATAAGAGCTCAGAAACCAATAACTCCAACTATTGGAAAATTCAAGATATTAAATATGAAGACAATGCTTGGTGTAAGTACTTACCGTATAAATAATAAAGTAATGTTACTTTATTCACATTTCTTACAATGATAGAATTAATTTGATCTTGATCAACTTTTTAGGTTCTACAATCGATCTATTCTTATTATGGTATCCTCAGAAACCTAAAAAAATAACTAATACACTGTTATACTTATTGAAAATTTTTTTATTATACTAAATCTATAAAATGTTTCTTATAATAATTTAAAAAAAGTAAAATTTTGAAATAGTATATTATAATATACAACGAGAGTTTGGAGTAGGACTTTTAAACTCGATTGTGGTTTAAGCCCTTCGTGGTACAGCGAAAGAGCTAAAACGGAGAGTTTAAAAGTCACTTCAAGCTCGACTTTTATATACCAGTTTATGCAACAGAAAGAGAGTGAAGCAACAGCAACCCTAAAAATTTTTGAAATTAGAAGTTTCTCGAACTAAACCTTTCGAAATTTTTATATCTTTCATGCAATTGAATCGCTCATTGCAAAAACTACACACTCGTAAATCAAGATATTTTCAAAATTATCTTTTCATCGCATTTAGCTCCTTGAGGGTAGTGTCGCAATCTATGTAGAAACTATGTTCCTCGCATTACGGCAAACCATCAAAAATGGGAACCTAAGCAGTTTTTGCATTTAGTTTTATACATCGCATGTTTTTATTATACATTCCGAAAAATCAAGTTTTGAAAATCCATAAGAAAATAGAAAATTTAAACTTACTTAGTACAAGTATCATTTTCCTTTTTAATAAAAATTTTAATCAATTTATTGTGCATTGAACTAAAACAAGATATTAAATCAAGAAACTTTTTATTTTGAACATGTTCAAATTTACCAATACATTAATTATTGAGGAACTAACAAACTAGAGTTCTAAAAAAACAAATTAGCAAACAAATCTTTTTAAAATATGAATACTTTTATGTAACAAAGTTTTTATTCATTCCTGTAAAATTTAAATTCTGTGACTTGCGCATATGGTTTTTGCAATCACCGCTTCGATTATTTTCGTTTAATTTTAGGAATAGTGCATGCAAACAATATTGAAATATTTAAACAAGGTTGTTCGTTGCTATTAACTAAATATTATTGTTAAGTAAGAAATTAATTGTCATAAAAGTAGTAATTATTTAATTAAAATGGTCCAGCTGCTCTTACAATTCCATAATCTGTCCATTCAATTGTTTCTATAATCATACCAATAATCTATACTTTATCGTTGATAACTCATAATAATACTTCAAATAATTCAAAGATTTAACTTTTATTTTTTATAATTACACGAAAGAACTTCACTTGATGAGAACTTCTGTAAATCTTAATAATAATTACTTTAAATAATTCAACTTTATTGCCAATATTTCAATTTTTAATTCCAATAAATCATGCATCGATCTTTACTGTTAGAGAACTTCTCTGAGTCTGTCTTCTAATTATAAATTTTCCATCCTCAACAAATTCAAGTTTCAAAATTTAAAATTTCTAAAGTTTTAAACACAAAAATCATGGCGCTATATTATCATGTTGTTATGATTACATGCGATTACGCAAGAATGTAGAGAGCAGGTACTTCTTCTTCTTCTTCTTTGGGCTTTACATTCCCAGGGGGAATTTCGCCACATTTTCCAATGTTTTCAGATCCTGTTTGTTGGGGTGGATCAGTCCCCATATTCTCTTTTTTTACATCAATTTATCTTTTTATATTCTTTCATCGGTCCTTGCATCTTCCACTACCCTTTTCCATGCTTTTCTGTCCATCAATTTACTCATCCAGTCACTCAGGTCCATTCGCTTCAGATCCTCAATCGCATCCTCTCTCCATCTTTTCCTCGGTCGCCCTAGAGCAGGTACTGTCGTTTGAAATTGATATAAACAGCATAGTATTATTTGTTACAAGCATTTTGTTTGCATGCTCTCAGGTTTATAAAGTACTAAATGTAGAAACTTACCTATATTTGCAAATTAGTTAATTTTAAATTTAAAAAAACGTCGAACTAATCTTTCTAAGTGGAACGTAAAAAATGAAATTATAAAGTACGAAATTGATAGTGGGAGTAATTTCTCATAACGCTAAATAAAATATTCAGCTATGCGATTCCTGCATTTCTGTCGATTCATTTGTTAAGCGATATTGTTTTTAAACCATGGGATTATATTAAGTATTATACTTTACGAGAGAATGAACAAGATCACGTGTCTCAGAAATGCGAAAGCAAGGGTCAGTTTTACTCTCTCTGTTGCATAAAGTAAATTATAGTTGTTGTATTTTGCAATTAGTGATTTCAAGTAAGTTTTCATTATCTTCTTTATTAGACTAGGAGCCAAGTCAGAATAATGTACGTTATGTAAAAAATTTTAACTAGATTGCTCTTCTCATAATGGTTCCTGAAGGTGTAATTAAGTATTTCTGTAGTTCCTTCCTCCAACCTGATCGGAGTCACTTTATACGGCCGGGGGGGGGGGGCAAAATAAGTTTTAACGGATTTCTGGACTCTCTATCAACTTACGACAAATATTGTTATATTAAAATTGAAGCTACTAATTATATTCTGTACCCAAAGTCGATACATAATTTTCATCACCTAGTTGATCGTCTAAAGTTGAATTAAGTTGCGCAAACCCCAATCTCTATGACATTTATTCTATTAAGAATACAAATTAACAATGTCATCGTTTTTTTGGGAATTACACGACGTTCTATAAAAGATTCTGCAAGAGATGTTGAGGATGTCATTTGTACGTGTCCAATAATGTTTGTATAGTCAATATCTGTTTTTTTAATGTCCACAGTGTTACTACCAGTCATTTCCTGTAAGAAATAGTTGAATTTCAACTTCCCTTCTTTCGTCGTGTCGTAGTCATACAATTCTTCATCAATGCAGACATTCCTACATGACTGCTCTCGACACCTTCCACAAATTGACGAGCAATGAAGTTCAGCCTTTCTATAACTGCAAGCTTGTTGACAACCACTTGCACATTTGCGAGAGATTTGTAGTCAAATCTCTTGTAAAGCATAATTTAATGTATTAATCAGAAAATGACCATAAGTAGTTATCCACCCCCAATCTAGTAGATTCTTTCGATTATCATTCCATTCTTAAATGTGATCATAGGTTCTCAAAGAGTGGTGGTGCGCTAATACTTCAGTTGGTGGCAGTGATGAGAGATTGCAGGCTTTTTCTTTAAGAGATTTTACAAAAGTTTATGATCTGCTGCCATTTAGTTCAGTTCCGTTAGATGTTACTCCATACACAACGTTGATGATTGATATTCCTGCTGCAGTTATCAATTCTGGAGAAGTATTTCAATTTTTAAAGAATTTATCAGTTTCCCGCAATTTTGAGCTTTTCTCTCGAGTTTTAATAAATTTATTAAGTTTTTTTTTCTAAAAAGTGCCGAGGTGCCATCGCAACCACTAAACACATGCAGGAACAATATGTATTCAGTGTGTTCAGAACGTCAACCAAATTTGACGCTATTCAAATTTGAAGCTATTAGATGCTTCGGAATCTTTTCTTGAATCTTTCCTTTGCCAGGTTTCATAAAATAAGGCTTCTTGCTATACTTTGTATAGAAGCCTAAAAACTATCGGATAATAAGGAATGAGTTACGTCTGTCAAATGTATTGACAGATTCATATACATCTTCATCGACGACGATCACAGATCTATGATATAGTTGCTACTACAAATCTCCTTAAAATGTTTAAAAGGTTGTTAGGAAGCTTGCAGTTGTACAAAACCTGAACTTAATTACTCAAAAAATTATGGAAGCTATCGAGGGCAGTCATGCACAAATGTTTACATTGACGAAGACTGGTTCCATTACGACGAAAGATTGGGAGATAAACTTCAACATTTTTCTACAGAAAATGACGGTAGTAACACTGTGGACACTGAAATCTTCCATAAAACATCACGTAATGTCCAAAAACGACAACATTGTCAATTTATATTCACATAATAAATATACTTGCTAAAAATCTATACATTTCATTAAAAATCAATCCCGACCTCTTCAAATACAGTTTGGGATTCGCGCAACTTAACTCAACTTTAGACGATCATTACTAAGTGAAGTACGAATCTGATCAAAAATAAGTATGAATAATTTAATTCTCGCAGAGAATATAATTAGCTTTAATTTTGTATATAACAATTTTTATCGTAAGTTGAATGGAAGTCGAAAAATCGGTGAAAAACTAATTTTGGTCCTCTTCTCCTTCTCGTATAAAATGGAGCCGATCAGGTTGGGGGGGGGACTTCCGGATTATTTCAATACACTCTAAGAAACCATTATATGAAAACAAATCCAGTTAGAATTTTTTCCACTCGAAAATACTTGGCACCGGTCTATTTAATATATTTAAAACAATGAACTTTATTATTAGTAGATATTTTACAGAAAATCACGTAGTTTTAGAGTAGAAAATAAAATTATTATTGCATATTTTAGTTAGGCAATATAGGACATACCTACATAGTTATTCTATAGAATTGTTATTTAGTTCATAGTTAAAGTTTATAATAAGAATTAACAACAAAAAATAAAAACCGTTTAAAAGTTTTTAGAAAATTGTTACACTGTTTTAATTAGGATAATTCTTACGAAATATCTCGAGCCCTTTTTGAAACTTTTACTTGGGGTATTTACCCAGAGAAAATAATAGTTATAATTAGAGACTGGAATATATGCACTAAAAAACATGTTAAATATGCATGCAATATGCACCCAAAATATACAAGAATATGCAGGAATAATATGAAAATAATGCAAAATATGCACTTTTCATTATGCAGGTAAAGGAAGAACTAAACAAGAAATAAAATTTTTAAACGACACGAGAAAATAATATATTATTGTTAGAAATAACTCGAAAACACACATTTCGTATCTTTATTCAAAACTTTTTATTAACACAATAATGCAGTAAATCATATGCGGCTGTTATATCACAGGCCGGCGAGAACGCAAGTGTCGTCCCTCCGGACGGGCAGCGGCAAGCATTTCCCTTTCTCCTTCTGATTCTAACACGGCCAGACTGACATTTGTTCCGCTCTCTGGAACATCATCAATGCCTATATCTAAAAGCAAAAGTTCACATTACAACAGGATGTGATTTCTTCTAACGAATAATTCCAATAGTCGAAACTATTGTTAGGCATGACGGGTCTTGACATAATATTGACACCCTTAGTCAACATTCCATCCTGATGTCTAAAGCACGCAGGTATGGTGTCTCACCGCCCTATGGGAGTATGCTGACCCCATAGTCATTTACAACAACCTGATGACTAAAGCACGCAGGTTAACCTATGGATGACACCATAGCAATTTAAACAACAGCCTGATGATGATGACTAAAGCACGCAGGCTAACCTATGGATCACACCATAGCAAATTTAAACAACAGCCTGATGACTAAAGCACGCAGGCTAACCTATGGATCACACCATAGCAATTGTCACGATTAGATTTGGTTTATCTAAGTCGTGGATTATTTGGGGTGTGTAGCTCAATTGGGGATCACTAAAAAGTGGGGCGGCGTAACAAATAATAAATCAAAGTTCATAACAATTATTTATATTAAAGTTAAAATAACATATTTACAAGTTCTGTTACACTAACCTTACAATAAATTATCATTACGAGAGTAGTTGGTAGCCGTACAGCCTGGCGTGCGAGAGGTCATTTTTTGGTAATCCTTTTATTAACTTGAACAATGATTAACTTTAACTTTGAACCAACATTTTAATTGACATTACACACGCAGTGGCTTACTTAGCCACTCGCGTATTACCGACGTAACTCCGACGTAACTCACTATTATTTCTTCTGTTGCCATATTTAATAACTTTCCCTCACTTGGCTCGCTGTACTCGCTTGAACCCTTATTCTGCTAACATTGCAGTTCTCACGACGTTACATAGAAGTAACGTTCATGGGGTTCCAACTACCTTCTTATCTTTTGCAATAATGCATTTCACACACATCTACCAGACATATGGCATCGTAATATTATCTATCACGTCCTGTTGAACTTTCCATAATTATAATATCACATACGCGACGTTGTCACGTCTGTCATATTTAAACTGAATAATGATTTTTGAATTTTGACTTTTCAAAGTGTGACACAATTTAAACAACAGCCTGATGACTAAAGCACGCAGGCTAACCTATGGATCACACCATAGCAATTTAAACAACAGCCTGATGACTAAAGCACGCAGGCTAACCTATGGATCACACCATAGCAATTTAAACACCAGCCTGATGACTAAAGCACGCAGGCTAACCTATTAAATGAATACAGATATCATAATCAGAATTACCTTCATATTCTAGTAGACCAATCAGGTCTTCCATATCAGTTGCTAGGGTCCAGTCAACATGCCATAAACGTAATTGTTCCTTGGCAGCCTTGATTATTCTATTCTTCCCCACACCAACTCTCTTTAACTCGTATCGTCCTTCGTCAGTAATACCAACAATTTCATACGGTCCCAAAAATTCAAAGTCCATTTTACTGGCGTGCAGTTTTCTTGCACGATGGAGCAATACAAAATTCCCCACCACATACTGAACATATAGCGTTCGACTTGACCGTTAGCCCTATGCACATCAGGTGTTACAAAATGATAATTAATATTAACTGAGTCTAAAAATTTACAAACTGACAAGTTATGAAAGTTTGTTCCACCATCCATAACAAAAACTTTGGAGTTCCAAAACAAGAAATGAATACTTTCAGGGCCTTTTCAGTTTCCTCAGCTTTTACAGTAATTAATGGTGTTAAATAACAATGTTTGGTAAAGGCATCAATTAATACCAAGACATATTTAAAACCATCTCTACAAGCAGGCAAAGGCCCAAGACAATCTACATGGACTGTATGGACGGGCTCAGGTGATTTTACGGGCAAAAGTATATTCCCTTGCAACGGGCCGGTACGTGTCTTTTTTAAGGTATAAACAAGCCAGTGTTTGACGTAATTTTTCACAAAGTTCCTAAGTCTAGGGAACCAAAAATGCAACAATATTGAACAAATAGTTTTCTCAACACCAACGTGACATTGTTCATCATGAAACAATCGCAATAGCCCAAGCCTACTCTGTCGAGGCACAAAGTATCGAATTACCTGTTCCTTATTAGACAGTGTTTGCACATGGCACCAAAGACCCTTTTTCTCAACATACTGGCGTGAATCTAATTTACCTTCTTGTAAATCTACTAGCATTTGCTGTACTTCGGCATTCCCTTTCTGTTCGATGTGTAACCAGGTGTCTTTTGAATTCCGCGAGACTCGCAATATTGACACCGGATTACGGCTCAGAAAATCGACGTGACTTAAGGAGGAACCTTTCCGATACACAATTTAATAATTAAAATCCTGCAAATACATCCACCAGCGTGCAACCCTTGGTACAATACCCTTTTTATTTACAGTAGCTTTCACCGAATTGCAATTTGTGACAATAAGAAATTGGATACCAATTAAATATACCCGAAAATGTCTCAAAGCATTAACTATCGCTAAAGTCTCAAGTTCGTATGAATGATAATTACCCTCGTATGCAGTTGTTTTTTTACTAAAATAAGCAACTACTTTGTTTTAATTTAAATTTAAAGCGGTCAATAAATTTATCAGAAATTAACGTGACGTCACTTCCGGTGTCGATCAGACCAACATAAATTTCGTTATCGATTTTTATAACGGTAGGTATCGATTTTTCTTGATCAATAAAATTAACATTACGTCGTTCAATGGCATTTTTAGTAAAACAAACCTCCACTGTATGTCCTTGTTAATTACAAAACGAGCATTTACTGAAACTTGATGCCTTCTTATCGTCACGTTTAATTGCAGGCGCAGGTGTCTGATTAGAGTAACCTGAAGATTGACCTCGAATTTTCCGCGAGTCTCTGACGTAAGTACAATGCCTTCTTATATGTCCCAAACGCCCACAGTTAAAACATGTTAACGTAGACTTTTGCAATTGCTCAAGTTTCGGTCTCTTCGCGCCAATTTATTCAATATTGTTATTATTAGTAACATTTTTCTTACAACTTGGTTTTATAACTGTGCTCAAATATGAAATCACGCATAGTAACAGCTTCCTGTACTTTACTGTCTTGGATGCCATAAACAATTAATTCGATTAAATCAGGAAATCCAATTTCCGCGTAAATTTTTAAGTAATGATAACTTTTTATGCACGTACGCGACATACGATAAGTATTACATTCGGAAGTATTGAATATTGCAGCTTCATAAAACAAACGCCCAAGAATTTTCTTTGGGGGAAAAGACTCTAAAAATTCGTTTTTGAAAACAACCCAACTTCGTGCGACCGGACACCAATTTTCAAACCAAATTTTTGCCTCATTAGTTAAAAATCTAGCAATTCTTACCAATATTTGCAAATCCGACCACTAAAATTCTTATTTGATTTTTGTCACCTCTTTTATCCAACACTCGGCATCATCGATGTCAGGACGAAACAACGGTAAATCTACTTGCTCAGGAGCCGTCTTGTTGTTTTTGATAGCCTTCAAAAATTCCGCTAATATCGCCTCCATATTAATTGTGGAGCATGGACACGATCTCACTTCTGATGTTAGAAATAACTCGAAAACACACAATTCGTATCTTTATTCAAAACTTTTTATTAACACAATAATGCAGTAAATCATATGCGGCTGTTATATCACAGGCCGGCGAGAACGCAAGTGTCGTCCCTCCGGACGGGCAGCGGCAAGCATTTCCCTTTCTCCTTCTGATTCTAACATTATACTATTCTTAAAAACTATGGCTACAAAATACTTTAGAAACTAATACATTATTGGGGAATAATTACCTATCACCTGTCACCCGAAATCGCCCCAAAATATTTTTTTTAGCAAAAGGAACCTTATTAGAGTGTCCTGTAAAAATTTCGCCCGAGAAAGTATAGTCAAAATTTCGAGAAAAATCGATTTGAAAAGTAGGGGAAAGTAAAATCGTGACCCCGGCCGAGACCACTATCGGGTTACCGGTCCCTTCAAATCGAGTGAAATTTTTTTGCTCCGATTTTAATTTTTCTTTGAAATTCGGGTAGGGGGGGGGTGTGCTTAGTAGATATTAGTATAAATATTCGCGAAAAAATGGAAAATAAGGCGGTTGTTGCCGAAAAAGTGAAAAAATTAAATTTTTTTTGCCTTCGAATTTTAGGGGTGTGCATTCGAAAAGGAGGGTAATCCATCGTCAAATCCTACTCCTCCGGGGCGCCGCTCCGCTCTGCACCCCTACGGAGCGGATTTGACTCTGGTTACTAGGCTAAACATACGAGAAGGCGCCACCGATCAAGAACACCGGGATCTATGCAACCGGGATGTGAGAGACCCTCGAAATAGCATTAAAAAGTATAGTCGCGGTATGGGGCAGTAAACTATTACGTTTCACCCCCTAAAAATCGCCTAAAAACAAAAAATAATCGATGTTGCATGTACGACGCTCGAGGTGCATCTGCTGCTGCGAAATTTTCTAAGTGTAAGAGTATATCTATCTGCACGTACCGTCAACAAAATGCGCGCCGGCCGAGCGATAGAGTGGCATTCGACCGGTTCTGCACCATGCTCTTGCTACTTTTCCGTACTTTTCAAATCGATTTTTCTCAAAATTTTGATAATACTTTCTCAGAATTTTTTTGTTGTAGGGGCCTATATAAACCTTCCTCTTTGCGATTGCAAAGTTTCAACTCATTCGGAGTGACAGGTGATAGGTAATCCTCACCCATTATTGTTTACAAAAATATACAATTATTCAATTATTGTAATAATTTACTACCATGTATTTTTCTATATTATCCAAGGTTAAATTTTGTCCCCTATCAGTTAACCCTCCAGCACGGGTGAGGCCTGTGAGTCCATGCAATACACAAACATCGCTGTAACTTTGAAAAAAAGAAGTTTACGTTTTCGAACTTCTAATGAAATTGTACAAAATGTAAAAATTATCATTTTTTCGCAAAAAAATAAAATGTCCTGATAGACCCGGGGTCTAAGACCCCACATGTGTGTTCGAGTAACTTTCTGTTGAAATCCAAAAATTGAATTTATGTGAAAAATTTACACCAGGTCACAGCTGGTGTAAATCGATTTAACCGTTCCAGACTTCTTTTTATGGGGTTTTTTGAAGTCGCCGGTTTACGTCAACAAGCCTCAGACTCTTGAAGCCCTTAAGGAGAATATTCGCCAGGAATGCGAGAACCTGTCGCCCGAAGTTCTGGCAAGAGTGATGGAAAATGCCATAAAACGGGCCCGTATGGTCATCAACTTTGGCGGCGGCCACTTGGCCGATATCATTTTCTCGACTTGATGGAATAAATTCTAATGGATTAAATAAACAAATTTCACAAGCAGAACCAAAGTTTTTCATTATAAAAAAAAATTACAGCAAAAGAACATCGGGTGATTACTTTTGCCCCACCTTGTTCAATAATAGTTCTACTGGCAGGAAATATAAATTATAATATACCTACACAACACTCGGTACTCGTTTGGAAAAGATCAATTTGTTGACGGCGGACCATTTTTCGTTCTTCCTCAGTACAATCGGTGGGACTTTTTTCCGTCTTTTTCCCCAGCAGAGTTGTATTCGTTTGCCTCCTTAAGTACGACATAAATTTCGTCCGTTTGTCTTTGGAACACCATAGAATTCCAAGAATTCGTGGAAATTAAGAAACAATCATCGAGCGGCGATGTAACGCTATGCAAATACTTGTGACCACTAAGTAGACCACGAAAGACGAAAGTCCAGCAAGGCTGCTCATGGCTTGCACTTGAATGGGTGTCCGCTTGATGACCAATGTAAAATGAACGCCAGTGGCTGCTCTCCTACCAACCCGCATTTAACCAGCGTAATAGGGCATCAGCTAACCTTCCTCCTGATACGGAAGAGGTTACAGTCCAGGAGTGGACTATGATGTTTGAAAGAACGTCCAGCTGATGAAGAAAAAGGAAAATGCAATATTATTTGGGCAGCGCGACTGTGCTTGGATTAGTAATTCATGTCGGCCGAACGTGTTATACTCTCAGATCAACAACAGGAATTTATCACTCTGGATATTTTTGACTATCACGTAAAAATTTGATAATTTCATTACTCATTTATTAACTTGCATTCTAGCTCAGTCAAATAGAGAAAACGTGACGGAAAAAGTTGATATGTTTTTGAAATTTAAAAATAACATTTAATCGAGGTCAACAATAAATTACTTCACGCGTGGAAAGAGGGTAGTAGGGTTTCCAAAGTAGGAATTTTGTTGTAAAATTAAAAATATATTTTGACAACAAAAAATTGTTTCGTTTTGTTTTGAAATATCGTCCCCAAACTCTCAACTCGTGATGTTATTTACGTATGAAAAACCAAATGTTTCTGAACAATGGATGATTAATTTATAGTTAAAATCTTTTCCATTTGCAACGCTTTATTATGAGCTCAACAACCACGACAATTTTCTAACAAATTAATTTTATATGTGTGAATTTCAGAATGCATTTTCCAACTGCAGAACTTTAGTAAACCACATTTAATGTTTCTTTTCAAGTTATAATATTACGAGGGTAATGCAAGAAATTTGATGTAGTTACATAAAATAACTAATGATGCCAAATTTATACGCCAATATCATGGATGGTAAAGCAATATCAAATATCGTGTAATTTAAAATACGATAAGGATCATTATTGGCTAAGACAAAATAACATTAGAAAATATTTGTTACTAGTATTATTTCAACTACCCCTGTATGCAATGCATAAACTGAAAATTTATAAGTTATTTACAATCCTGATCAGTTCTTAATTATTAACGGAGATTGATTTGAAATAAATAATTTAGTGAATAATTATTTTATTGAGATATAACTAAAACGCGAATAAGACGAATGCGATCGTAATTGCAGTTGAACTCCTGAACGTGTAACACGTATGTATAGGTATTATTATTATTTTGAATATTTTGTGTAATCAAATTTTTCTAATTTTACTTGGACGATATACGATTTTAAGTTATACTATAATTTGTTAGTGTTTAATTTTGGTAAGTAAATTTTCTCACGATTTAAAATTTAGGATTAATAATAATTATTGCACGGATAATAAGTAATAAGAAGGCTTTGTTACACAAATTATTTCAACGGAATTTTCTGTTACTTTGTAATATTTGCGTTTTAGTAATTTTTATTTTGATTTGCTGTACTTTTTGAGTTATACCTTTTTGTTTATTTTGAAAATTCGCATTTTTAGTTTTCCATTTCTTTTCATTAATTTTAATTTTATTATTGTTTAAAAAAATTTTCTTTGTTTCATAAAATAATTATTTCAACAAGTTTTTCTGTTATTTTGTTGTTTGTAATTTTTATTTCGATTTGCTATATTTTTTGCAATTTACCTTTTTGTTTATCATTAAAGTTCGCACCCTCAGTTTTCTATTTCCTTTCATTAATATTGATTTTTTTTATTGTCCAATAAAATTTTTTTCTCACAAAATATATCGGACTTTTCTGCAATTTTACTATTTGTAATTTTTCCTTTTAAGTGTATTTTTCTTTCGATTTGCTGTACGTTTTGCCTTTTACCTTTTTTTTTTTTAATTGAAGCTCACACTTATAGTTTTCCATTTTGTTTCATTACTACTTATGAGTTTCCTATTGTCCAACAAAATAAAGCAACGGTTTTTTCTATTATTTCACAGTTCGCAATTTTTATTTCGATTTTCTGTACTTTTCGAATTTTACCTTTACCGTGAAAATTCTCACTTTTAGTTTGCAATTTCTTTTTATAAACTTTGATTTGTTTACTGCCCAACAAAATTTTCTTTGTATGTTTCATAAAACATTTCAACGCATTTTCCTGTTATTTTACTATTTGTAATTTTTTCGTTTTAGTAATTTATATTTCGATTTACTGTACTTTTTGCATTTTATCTTTTCATTGATCATTAAAATTATCACTCTTAGTTTTCAATTTTTTTTCATTAATTTTGATTTTTTTATTATCCAACAAATTTTGTGTTTCACAAAATATTTCAACAGATTTTACTTTTATTATAGTATTTATAATTTTTTCGTTTTAGCGAGTTTTATTTTCGATTTGCCGTTCTTTTTTGCATTTAACCTTTCTTTTCATTAAAGCTCTCACTTAGTTTTCCATTTGCTTTGATTAATTACAATTTTTCTATTGTCTAACAAAATATTTTAACGGATATTTCTATTATTTTATGGTTGGTAATTTTAATTTCTATTTGCTTCACTTTTTGAATTTTACCTTTTTTTATCGTGAAAATTCGAACTTTTAGTTTCCCATTTCTCTTGATTGACTTTGATGTTCTTACTGTCCAA
Organism: Podabrus alpinus; assembly: GCA_932274525.1. Lineage (NCBI taxonomy): Eukaryota > Metazoa > Arthropoda > Insecta > Coleoptera > Cantharidae > Podabrus > Podabrus alpinus. The sequence goes on along the minus strand of OW026455.1, from coordinate 55,810,921 downwards.
CAAAATTTTCTTTGTGCGTTTCGGATTGGCTAACTTCATGTTCATGCCCGTTTGGATTTCGAAAATCGGTTAGGATTGTTTGGATATTCCGAGGGTCTCGAGGAATAATGGCATTGGTGTTGCGACACGCCTGCGTGTCTTTTGCTTTTGTTGAATGGAAATTGTTAGGATGTATTGTTCACCCAGGTCTTCAAGGATTTCTGTTACACCACGTTCTGCATCCACGACACCTTTCCAACAGGTAATAAAAGGTTGGCTAGCTCAAAGTCGCGAAGGGGTGGGTTGGTGAATGGAACGAAAGGGTCGTGTGACGGCACGTCGCAAAGCGTGTATTTCCTATCGACGACCGGGCAATCCTCGATCGCGATTCTAAAAATTGTCAAAATCGGTGTGAATAATTTACACGGGGGGGGGGAGTTAAGTCAAAATCGGTGGGGTTAATATACACGCGGGAGTTTGAATGGGCGCCACGCATACGAAGAAATGAATCTCTTTGAAGGGGACTGGTTATCACACCTTCCAAGCTGGTACGCGACAACTTGATGATCTTACAGCGAACTCTCACTCCGGAAAAACCTCGCTCCATGACCTTACCTTTACAGGAGGCGAACTTTCCGTTGGTGAAAATAGCTAAATAAACATTAACACAGCAATAATAATAACACACAAAGTTGGGAAATAATAAAAATGTATTAAATAAAATAATATCAGGGGGGAGTTGACAAAATTTACACAAGATATTATCAAATTTACACGTCTTGTATAAAAATAAATATGTACAGTTGACGGAACCTTTCAGTATGGTTTCCGTTGCGAAATTAATATTCGTAAAACAATTATTCTTACAAAAATACAAACTGTTAATTTGCATGAAAGGGGGGCGTATTGAATACAGCACTCCACCAGAATAAATAGTTACTTAAGCGCAACTTGATAATATTCAAAACTATGATTCATAAAATTGATCATGGAACTTAATCAATGCAATTGATCATCAAAATTCCCAACAACGGGACAAACAAACTTTAGCTACAATACTAAACTTGAAACGTTACGTTAAATTGTTTGGTTACATTCTGAACGCTCGAATGGCGTGTTAAAAGTTACGTTAATAATAGATAATAATATTAAGCTAAATAAAAGGTATACAAAATGGTTGCGATATCGTCTTCCAGGGTTGAACTGAACGTTCATAAACACAACTAATGGTCCATATAACCAATTAACATCACAATCTTAAAAATATAAAAAGGTTTCTTACTTAATCTGGATGGTTGATGTCCGACCTCTAGGTAAAGTCGATGACGGGTCCTTCAGGAGTGAGATTTCGTCTTCAGAACGTAGAATGGAGCTGAATGTGATGTCTCAAACCATATCAGAAGGGCAGCGTAATAACCAGCTTCCCAAAAACTCTTCAAATCGGGAGGTGGTGAAATAACAGGGTGGTTCACGCACTGTATTTCGCGATGAAATAGGGGTCTCCGTACGAAATAATTCACTAAGTTAGTTATTCGCGAAGTGACAAATAATTCAAGCCGGCACTGTCTAAGTAAGAAATGTTAATGTGGTGTCCGATAAAAAAAAGACGATTGGAATGCACACATGGGTTGGAAGTGCAACACCTGTTTTGTACCATTCGATAAAAGCAATGTTACGTACTTGCCTTATGAGCGGCAAGCAATAACTCGACGTGATTAACGTGATAAGCAGATGGTATAAAAAGTCCGATAATTGATTCAATGTTTAGTAACCATAGACGATATTAATTGTTCGATCACTTATTAAATATTAGCAACAATTGACGATATACTGGTTCGATAAAATATTAATTGTTTAACCACAATTGACGATATTAATCGTTTAACAACAATTGACGGTATTAATGTTCGATAAAATATTAATTGTTTATTAACAATTGACGATATTAATCGTTTAACAACAATTGACGGTATTAATGTTCGATAAAATATTAATTGTTTATTAACAATTGACGATATTCTGGTCCGATAAAATATTAATTGTTTAACAACAATTGACGGTATTAATCGTTTAACAACAATTGACGGTATTAATGTTCGATAAAATATTAATTGTTTATTAACAATTGACGATATTAATCGTTCGATAGTACCTGCAGTTGACACACACTAATTTTTAGCACCAATGACTTGTATTTATTTAAAGACCTCTAATAAATGTGAGACCTCGATAGTTAATTCCGCTTTTGGAAGCGCTAAGATACGAAAAAGGTAGTATCAGATTCCAAGTGAATCTCTCCGAATATGCAATTTGCAGCTCAATTTATGCATTCTCCCTACTCTGATCTGGGATTTTTCCCACTTACTGATTGATTTGGATCCTTGTAATTGGGTCCTATAAATTTAGAAAGAAGGGAGACGTGATTTAATTGGATAAATGCCTAGAGTGTGAGGGCACACTTTCTTCTTTCTCCATGTAAAGTGTATCGAGAAGTTTGGTACGACACGTGCGAGCAAAACAATTTTTTGCTCGTCTGGTTGGACGAGAAAGGTCTAACTTTTGCACTTTTTACTTGTTTTTATCGAAGTCTGTAATTTCGAAATCGCTATCCTTGCCATGTTAAACCCGAGCACATTTGGCCGCTTATCTGCACATGGTCGAGATAGCAAAACAAAAGGCATTGATTCTCACGAGTTTCAAACATGCACGTGTGTGTCCTTGTATTGACAACTGGCTCGTGATTATGGATCGTATAAAAGTGTCTCTCGATCCTACCTAAAATTTATAGTAATGCATTTGCCTATATTGACGTTTAGTTTGCAACGTTATAGAATAGAGAATTTATTGCCGATGAGGTGAATTATGGATTAATGCTACGTCAACATTATTAACACTTCCTCATCTACCGTATGGTTTATTGTACGTGTATTAAAATATTTGATGATACTTTCCTAACTATACAATTCTTAAGATTATTGTGCATTTGCAAAACGTAAATTTATTAGTTGAGCGAATGTTTCAATCTTTTATATTTACAACCCGACCTAAAAATGTTTTCTCAAAGGGTAATTTTCAACAGATCGATTCGAAATTTAACATATAAGTTTAATAGATCATAAACGCAAAATCTAAGGGTGCGCCCGATGCGCGGAATAAGGTGACACTCCCCTTACGTCAAGAGTTGTTATCCCTAACTACTCTTCAACTGGGACGCGCGCAACCTCAACCGAAACAAAAACTGTCCTGCGATAAACCATCAACACTTGTAGTGTTGAAACAACTACTCAGCTAGTGACTAGACTATACGTATATGCCGGGAAAGAGAGAGAAGGTTCACCTAACCCTAGGCTTAATCAACCCGTGAGTCGTAGTGACTCCTACATGAGAGGGCGGTTCGCGAAATCACGCGATCATTCGCTGGCCGTGGGACCCACAAATGTCTGTGAAGACACCGGACTCTAGATCAAGGTAGACCTGAGCTAAGGTAACACTTCCTTGGCGTACTCATATTTACAAAGCCTTCTCTAAAATGGTTCAGTCGATGGGGACTGTCTGCCTTTTTCAATACGTCGAAAAAACAGAGTAAAAAAAAACGTGTGCTTGGCTGGATCAAATTTACAAAAGCCGTTTGGGGCACTTCAGTAGATGGGGACTGTCTGTTTTATCATTTATCGTTGGTGAAACAGAGAAAAAACTTGCGCTTAGCTTGATCAAATTTACAAAGCCGTTTGGGAGACCATCCACCTTCATCATGACTTCGATCCAAACGAGATGATCGGAAGAGAGAGAAGAGGTAGTGATGGGGGGGTAAAAGATAGGAGTGGGGGGGAGGGGGGGGGGGTAAAAAAAGTGAGGGGTAGCAACCTACAAGGGACAGTTGAGGGACCAAATCCTCGAACCGTCCGAGTTAAACACGGATGCAACCGGGAAAAATAGTGGGGCATAAATCGTAATACGAAACGGGACGGGATAACGACCTACAAGGGACAGTCGAGGGAGCAAATCCTCGAACCGTCCGGGTTAAACACGGATCTAAACGCGAGAAAGAAAAAAAAATAGGGGCACGAATGCCGCGTCAATCGTGTTGACCGGAGGGGCTGAATCTCCGAACCAACAAGTAAAGACTAATAAAGGATCACGATAGGCGTGATCCAAAATTCGCGAAAGACGCGATATAAGGGATATGGAGTCCGGCGGGACGAGAGTGGGACGGTACCGAACCGACACCCATATCAAAAGGTACAAGTTACACAACTCGTGGTCGCACAACTAAATATGCGATACTTTGTAAAAGATATTTACGCTACAGAGCTCGAGTTGACGAGACGGGAGTATCAGTCGTCAACAATGATACAATCAAATATGAAATAAAACCAGAAAAACTGAACCCTATACGGGGGTAGGGATTGTCTTTGTCAGTATAACCGAAGGGACCGAATCTCCGAATTACACCGACGAAAACGAGAACGCTACTCCGAAATGATCGGGACATTTCCATGAAAAAAAACTTGGAAAAACTTCCTACTTGAGAATACCCGACGTCAACTTGACTGGTGGAGTCCAACGGCGGTAAGCGCCGACTGGAAACTCCAATCCAAGGAACGCCTGTACCAGTATGTCAAAGTATGAATATACCATATTCGGTGGGGTCCTGTACCTCCTATGCAAAGTATGAACATACCACACTCGGCAAAACCTGAAAAATCTGGAGGTGGAAAAAAAAAAACGAGAAAGGTAGTTTAGTGTCTTGCACGGACGGTTGATCGGGAAATCCAGCGGTGACTGACACCGGGGGAAATCTCCAATCTAAGTGCAAATCGCGCAAAGCGACAATGCTCGCCCAAGATGGCGACACCATATGAGCGGAACGTATCCACCAGAGCTATATGTCACAAAAGTGTAAGGAATGTAACAAGAGGGTCTTGCTCCAAGATGGTGACATAATACTTCGGAGTCGGGCAATTTGTAAAGTGCCTGGATCCCAGGGTAGTACCATGACATCAACCGAGAGTCAACATGGTTGAAAACCAAAAAAAATATCGGGAACTTATTTTGGCTCGAACCGAGAGTCAATGTCGTTACAAAATGAACGAAATGTTCACAGATACTGAGCGTTATACCTTAATCCTAAAGAAAAGAATGCAAGGGTTGAGCGCCTATGCATTAGAGTACGAGAAGAAAAAGAAAAAAAAAATGTTCGCATCATTTCAGATACTCCTATACCGGTATTCTTGGACGTGCGTCGGAAAACACCGACACTTCCAAAAAAAACAACAGTAACACGACGTTCGTGACGATCACGTTGTACGTGAACAAAATCTGAAAAATCTGGAAGTAAAAATTGAGAAGGGTAGTTTAACGTCTTACGCGGACTATTTTTCAAAACCATAACAACAGCGACATAAAGTTCGGGACGTAACTATCACGTCGTGAGAGAACAAAATCTTAAAAACCTAAAACTAAAAGTGAGAAGGGTAGTTTAATGTCTTACACGGACTATTTTTCAATGCTGGTTCTATATACAATTCGGTAGCCGGGGGGGGAGTTAATTGACTAAACCGGGACTAAAGTTGTTGTTTACCCACGAGAAAAAAAATATTCCCACAAAAACGTAACTTGGTCAGGGCTCGACATGGTGACAACTGTCTGAGTTGCACCTCTAATGTTTACTGTAAACGTCTGAAGTGACTCTACTACATTTCATTCAAAAAAAAAGGGGGGAGAACACAATCGTTCTTCCAAACAAAAATCAAAATTGACCACAAAATTAACGTATGACTGATGAGGACGTTGGGTAACTAAGCCACCGCAACACCAATCTATACTTGGTCTACCTAAGCGATTTATTGGGTAGTTACTCCAATGGACCGATAAGTATACCCTCTAACTTCGCGTAAACTACTTCCTTAAATGTTCGATAAAAAAAACGAAATTCGCGACTCCTACCATCATGCGTGATAAACAAAAAACCAACTAAAGACCTGATTACTTATTGGGTCTGTAATTTTACTCTATACGCTTGAGATACCGTTAAATAACTTCCTTTCCCCTAACGTCTTCAATCTAACTACATAATATCTAAACTTAACATTGATTAAATCGATACCTTAAAATTAATTACACCGAAACTCAACCTAAACTGCTAATTACACAATAAAAGAATAAAAGTTACACACAAGGAAAATATTCGAGGTCCTAATCACTTCTAAAGTCGTTGTGACTGTCATAAGAGAGGGCGGTTCGCGAAATCACGCGATCCTTCGCTTGCCGTAAGACCCACAATTAACAACAGAGACGCCGAACTCTAGTTTGGGTTGGGCCCGAATCTAAGGTGAAATTTAAGAAAGGCGCGATCAAATTTACAATGGCCTCTGGGATGAATGGATCAGATATACAAGTTCATCCCTAATTTTCTATTTATTTTCCAAATGTCGTAGAGGAGAGAGAGAGAAAAAAAAAGGGGGGGGAGAAAAAAAAACAAACTAATGATCGAATTGTCCTTCCGTGGACCGACAGATGTCCTAACTGCGTAGGCCGATGGTGGTCGATCTGTTATTCCCTAACAAGGTAAATTTCCCAGGTTGTTGTTTCGAGTTTAACCACTACTCCTGTACAAAGCTCCCTTTCCAAGAAGGTTCCTTTGGGGCAGATTATAAATCGCCAAACTACGAGAAGAAAAAAAAATATATGGGACGATAATGCGCCGAGGGATGGACTATGTCCACGAAATTACTCAATAACCCCGGGGTTTGGATCGACATCCAACACTGGATTGACGTCCAAAAAAATTTTATCTGACAGTGGAACTAGGTCCAGCCTGATAATACGATAACTCAATGAGAAGCGGGTTACTCTAAACAACTATCAACCAAACGCAACCGCACTACAACAATAAAATTCGATACAAAAAAAAATCTCCTTACAGGGTGCGTTAGGAAAAAAAAAGAACTTTCAAAAGAAAACTCTAACTTAATTCGACAAACTAAACTCCCAACTAAATTTAAAAAAGCCTTATTATAAATGTCGGTACTACATTCAAAAAAATTTGAAAAACTTCACGGCAAATGTCGATACTAAATCCAAAAAATTTTAAAAGCCTTACGGTAAATGTCGATACTAAATTCAAAAAAATTTAAAAGCCTTACGGTAAATGTCGATACTAAATTCAAAAAAAAATTTAAAAGCCTTACGGTAAATGTCGATACTAAATAAAAAATTCCAAAAGCTTTACCTTAAGGGTCGGTATTGAATTCAAAAAACTTGACGTAAATTAACTACGTGAAAGTCAAAAACAACCTTCTACGGGTCCACTAGGTGGATGCGTAAACTTCCAAACCGTACCTATAAACTAATTAGAAAATTTGAACTTCAAAATTAAGTTCAACAAAAACATACTTAAATCCTAACCTGAACTTTTAATCGGGGCTTGACTTCAAGTCTTTGGCATGCCATGCACCAGGTCTCACTCCTGTGGTGTCTGACAGTACAAATGTGGTGTTCGAAAGTTTCTCATGAATAACAAAAGGTCCTACAAATTTTGGAGCTAACTTTGCATTAAAATGCTTCGATGCATCGGATAAAACATAATTACGTCTATACACGGTATCACCAACATCGAAATTCGACGGACGTCGTCTTAAATCATAAACAATTTTAGATTTCTCATAAGCGCTTTCTAATCTTTTGGTGATGTCATCGTAAACATCACCTAGTGCTAATGCACGTCGTTTAAGTTCGTCACGATCGGCAAACGTTATGTCTTTCAGCGTGTTCTGATCAGCTGTTTCGATACGCTGTCCACCGGACATGATCATCTCTCGACCGAAATTTGCGAAATACGGAGTCATTCCGATGACTTCATGCAGTGCAGTCCGTACTGCGCAAGCAACCTGGGGGAGATAGATATCCCAACTCTTATGATTATCGTTAACGTAAGAAGCTAACATAGTTTTTAAAACACGATTCACCCTTTCAACAGGATTCGCTTGGGGGTGGTAATATGCATTAAAGATAATTCGGGTATTATATTTCTGTATCATTTTTTGAAATTCCTTACTTCTAAATTGGACTCCGTTATCAGTCAAAATATACTGTGGGGCTCCAAACACTAACAAAACGTTATCTTCAAGTTTTTGAATGACCTGAGATGCGGTAGCTGTACGTAATGGATAAAATAATGCAAATTTGGTAAAACAATCCACAATCGATAAAATATGAGTGTAACCTTTAGTCGACCGAGGCAGTGGTCCAACTATATCGATGGATATCATTTGCCATGGCCTAGTTACTACGGGATGACGGGACATAAAACCACGGGGTTTTTGCTGTTCAGGCTTATGAGCCCTACAAACTGGACACTTATTTACATAACGAGTAATATCGGTCTTCATCTTCGGCCAATAATACTCATGAGCTACTCGATCAAATGTTTTTAAAACTCCTAAATGACCGGAAGTAGGTTTATCGTGACACTCGGAAATGATTTTCTTTCTGCGAAATTTCGGAACTACTGTTCTCCATTGACACTCTCTATCCGATAGAGATGGATATCGAACTTTTACTTGTTTAAATAATTCATCATCAATAACTTGCCATTTCCTAAACTGAAGGGGGTCTCTTCTGACATTCTTCAACATTCGATAGTACCAACGATCGGTATGCGAGTTAATTAAGGGTTGGTCGTTATCTACTGGATTCTTTACTTTATCGGGTGACTTTCTAACTTGAACAGGGTCAACTAATACTGACGTTATTTCGGGAACAGTGCGCGATAAAGCGTCAGGGACTAAATGATCCTTTCCTTTTCGGTGGATGATTTTGAAATCGTACTGTTGTAACCTGAGAGCCCAACGACATAAACGTCCAGAGGGGTTTTCCAGATTATTTAACCAAATCAGGGAGTGGTGATCGGTAATGACCGTGAAATGTGAAGCTTCGAGATAGGGTCTTAATTTCTCTACTGCCCACAAAACTGCTAAACATTCTCGTTCCGTAACGGAATAATTTCGTTCATTACGAGTTAATGACCTACTAATATAACAGATGACTTGTTCTTTTTCGTCAATGGTTTGGCTGAGAACTCCTCCGAGTCCAAAACCGGATGCGTCTGTCTGTACGGTAAAGGGGACGCTAAAATCGGGGCACGAAAGAATAGGGGCTGAAACTAAACAATTCTTGATCGTTGTAAACGCTACTTCACAAGGTTCATCCCAAATGAACTTGGAATTTTTTCTTAACAACGCTGTGAGCGGTGCAAGGATTGTTGAAAACTGCGGGATAAATCTGCGGTACCACGAAGCCATACCTATTAATTGCCGAATTTCTTTAACCGTACGAGGGGCTGGTATACGCGTAATTGCCGCTACCTTATCTGGATCTGCAAGTAATCCATTTGCGTTAATCACGTATCCTAAATATTTCAATTCGGGTTGACAAAAGTGACATTTGTCTTTCCCTAATGATAGACCTGCGGTACGTAACCGAGAAAAAACTTCCTGTAACACTTCAAGATGTTTTTCGAAGGTGGATGTACAGATGATGATGTCATCCAGGTATACGAATACAAAGGGTTCGAGATCGGGACCTAGAACTTGATCTATCAGCCTCATCCAAGTAGCAGGAGCATTATGAAGCCCGAAGGGCATCCTGGTGAATTGAAACAATCCACGTCCGGGTACTGTAAAGGCGGTATATTTTTTGGAATTTTCCTCGACAGGAATTTGCCAATACGCTGACTTAATGTCCAGGGACGTTATAAACCGTGCGTCTCGAAGACGATCTAAAATTGAGGACACATACGGGATTGGGTACGCGTCCTTCTCGGATACTTGATTTAATTTTCTGAAATCGACACAAAATCGATATGATTTGTCTTTCTTTTTGACTAACAAAATGGGGTTTGACCAACCACTAGATGATCGTTCTATTACACCTAACTTAAGCATATGATCTAATTCTTTATCGATATGTGCTTGTACACTAGGGTTAACCGGATAATAACGCTGTTTAATCGGCATTGAGTCGGTTTTAATAACATGTTGCACTAGGTCAGTACAACCGAGTTCTTTGACCTTAGTCCGAAAATGTAGGTCAATGGCCTTATCTAAACGCTGACGTTCCTCAACTGATAAATTGAAAAGATTTCCTAAGGGTGTTTTCTTGTCGGTAATTACCGAGGTAACTTGGGGTTTCCCGAAATACCACGATTTGTTTTTCAAATCAGGGACGAAACCGATGGATTCCCAAAAATCTACACCTAAAATAAGTGCGTGTGAAAACTTTGGTACCACAATGACTGAAATATGGGCGACACGATGCTGCAATCTAATGGGTAATTGAGCTATCCCGATACTGTTTATAATTTCACCGTCGGCTACGGTACACTTTGGTCGTAACGTGGAGTCAAGTTGAATTTTTACACCGGTAGATTGTAAAATATTCCAACCTTCCTCGCCTAAAATCGTGTTGGTCGCTCCTGAGTCCAGGAGGGCTAAAATTTCACAACCGAGAACATTGACTCTTACATGGGGACGATTATCATGTCTTGAATCCTCTAATACATAATCTAATATAGTTTTAATTTTATCTTTACGTTTAGCTAACATCTTATGAAAATGGGTCGAATTTACAAACTTGCGGGAGTTCACTAGGTGACCACGTCCTAATGAGTCCCGGAAGAGTTTTCCGAACTCCTTCTACTCTGACTGGGGTTACAGTGGGGGCAGGTTTTTGTTGTTTCACCTTTTCTCCCACAGCGATAGCAATATATTTGTTTCTGCGGAACGGTACAACGCGACGCTAAATGTCCTGTGCCACCACAATTCCAACAAGAATTATTACTTGAAGTTTTACTAAAAACTTCGACAGCGCTATTACGACTTTTAAAGGTCGGTTTATTTACAGATCGTTTATTATTTCGTGATTTATTAAAAAGCGTTGATTCGGCACGTGATGCGCGATCATTTTCTTGAGTCGGTACACTCAAGTGGGTATAAGCTACATCTGGTTCTAAGTCGTTTTTCCTCTTTGACGGCGGTGCGTAATTGGAAATGGTCAACCTACGCGCTTCGAGAATGCGCCCCAATTCAATGAGCCTGTCAAAAGACGTAATTTCGGTAAAACCTAACTGTGCAATATAAAATGGGTTTAAGTTTCGTAATGCGATACTTAATTGTCTTTCTTCCGATAATGGGATGACTAAGCGAGCAAACATCGTTTTTAACATTGCTACATACATTGCCAAATTTTCCTCGTTCCCTTGAGTTCTACGTGTAATTTCCTCAAGTAATCTGACGTCATAGTCAGCTGGTCGAAATTGTGCATTTAATAATACTACTAATTCTGACCAAGTAGATGCCTTATCTCTATTTGCGCGAAACCACAATAATGCTTTACCCTCGAACAGGTCAATCGCCTCTTCGAAGAGTTGACTTAAATTTACACGTCTAGCAACAATTAATTCATTGACTCTTTCTAAAAATGCAGTGATCGAAATACTTTTTGCTTCGCCGGAAAACTTTAATCGCCACTTGACAACAGGTGTTGATTTCGTACAATAACTTTTCTGCCCTACCTCAGCCGGAGGGGGGTTAATATTTAATGAAACTGGATTTGAAGTTACGATTACTTCTGGTTCTACTGGGGTCTCTCGACTAATTTCGGCCACGATATTCGATAATGAATCTCGCTCCGTTCGAGAATTTGCTACAAATAAGCGGTACGCGGATCTACATTCTTCTAATTCGTCCATAACTGTTCGTTTTGAATTTTTATCTTTTACTAAAAAGGGTTTTGATCGGGATAATCTATTAAAGTAATGTGCTAACTTCGTTTCTACCTCGATCTCTACGTTAGGTTCTTGGTCTCGTGAAACTTCCAAGCGACCAAGTAGTCTATGAAGAATCAATAGGCCGGCTCTTAATGCCACCAAATCTTCTGCAAAGGTAAACGGATACCACGCTAAAGCGTAACTTTCGCCTTCTTCTTCTTTATCAAGGGCTATTACTAATTCATCACGTAATTCTTTTACCGAACCGTGAAAAGGTAAACCTCTAATCTTTAATTCGTATTGGACCTCGTCCTTTCGCAACTTGTCCGGTACAATCCTGAATGCCATTATTAATCGAAATGAATAAATTTAATTAAATACAAAAAAGAATTCGCGGAACACGACTCTACTTTGTTCTCTGAACAACTAATGGTAAACGGAAATACAATATTTGATCTTAAAATCGCGATAATTTTCACTTTTAAATTTAAATAGGGGGGCGTTATGGAATCTCGTTAGTCCATTCATGCGCGTCGGTACTATTTTAAAAATTGAAATCTTAATTCAAAACTTCGTGATTTACAAAATTTGACGTAATGTGCCAAAAGGGCTTTCTTGACAGCCGCCTAGTTGAACGCTAAATTATTTTTTTCAACTTACAAAAATTAATTCGGAATTTACTCGATTTACAACAAAAGGAAATTCGATACCATAACATGCCAAAAAGGCTTTATCGATAGCACCACGTTGGCCGCGCCAAATTATTATCCTGTTACACCACGTTCTGCATCCACGACACCTTTCCAACAGGTAATAAAAGGTTGGCTAGCTCAAAGTCGCGAAGGGGTGGGTTGGTGAATGGAACGAAAGGGTCGTGTGACGGCACGTCGCAAAGCGTGTATTTCCTATCGACGACCGGGCAATCCTCGATCGCGATTCTAAAAATTGTCAAAATCGGTGTGAATAATTTACACGGGGGGGGGGAGTTAAGTCAAAATCGGTGGGGTTAATATACACGCGGGAGTTTGAATGGGCGCCACGCATACGAAGAAATGAATCTCTTTGAAGGGGACTGGTTATCACACCTTCCAAGCTGGTACGCGACAACTTGATGATCTTACAGCGAACTCTCACTCCGGAAAAACCTCGCTCCATGACCTTACCTTTACAGGAGGCGAACTTTCCGTTGGTGAAAATAGCTAAATAAACATTAACACAGCAATAATAATAACACACAAAGTTGGGAAATAATAAAAATGTATTAAATAAAATAATATCAGGGGGGAGTTGACAAAATTTACACAAGATATTATCAAATTTACACGTCTTGTATAAAAATAAATATGTACAGTTGACGGAACCTTTCAGTATGGTTTCCGTTGCGAAATTAATATTCGTAAAACAATTATTCTTACAAAAATACAAACTGTTAATTTGCATGAAAGGGGGGCGTATTGAATACAGCACTCCACCAGAATAAATAGTTACTTAAGCGCAACTTGATAATATTCAAAACTATGATTCATAAAATTGATCATGGAACTTAATCAATGCAATTGATCATCAAAATTCCCAACAACGGGACAAACAAACTTTAGCTACAATACTAAACTTGAAACGTTACGTTAAATTGTTTGGTTACATTCTGAACGCTCGAATGGCGTGTTAAAAGTTACGTTAATAATAGATAATAATATTAAGCTAAATAAAAGGTATACAAAATGGTTGCGATATCGTCTTCCAGGGTTGAACTGAACGTTCATAAACACAACTAATGGTCCATATAACCAATTAACATCACAATCTTAAAAATATAAAAAGGTTTCTTACTTAATCTGGATGGTTGATGTCCGACCTCTAGGTAAAGTCGATGACGGGTCCTTCAGGAGTGAGATTTCGTCTTCAGAACGTAGAATGGAGCTGAATGTGATGTCTCAAACCATATCAGAAGGGCAGCGTAATAACCAGCTTCCCAAAAACTCTTCAAATCGGGAGGTGGTGAAATAACAGGGTGGTTCACGCACTGTATTTCGCGATGAAATAGGGGTCTCCGTACGAAATAATTCACTAAGTTAGTTATTCGCGAAGTGACAAATAATTCAAGCCGGCACTGTCTAAGTAAGAAATGTTAATGTGGTGTCCGATAAAAAAAAGACGATTGGAATGCACACATGGGTTGGAAGTGCAACACCTGTTTTGTACCATTCGATGAAAGCAATGTTACGTACTTGCCTTATGAGCGGCAAGCAATAACTCGACGTGATTAACGTGATAAGCAGATGGTATAAAAAGTCCGATAATTGATTCAATGTTTAGTAACCATAGACGATATTAATTGTTCGATCACTTATTAAATATTAGCAACAATTGACGATATACTGGTTCGATAAAATATTAATTGTTTAACCACAATTGACGATATTAATCGTTTAACAACAATTGACGGTATTAATGTTCGATAAAATATTAATTGTTTATTAACAATTGACGATATTAATCGTTTAACAACAATTGACGGTATTAATGTTCGATAAAATATTAATTGTTTATTAACAATTGACGATATTCTGGTCCGATAAAATATTAATTGTTTAACAACAATTGACGGTATTAATCGTTTAACAACAATTGACGGTATTAATGTTCGATAAAATATTAATTGTTTATTAACAATTGACGATATTAATCGTTCGATAGTACCTGCAGTTGACACACACTAATTTTTAGCACCAATGACTTGTATTTATTTAAAGACCTCTAATAAATGTGAGACCTCGATAGTTAATTCCGCTTTTGGAAGCGCTAAGATACGAAAAAGGTAGTATCAGATTCCAAGTGAATCTCTCCGAATATGCAATTTGCAGCTCAATTTATGCATTCTCCCTACTCTGATCTGGGATTTTTCCCACTTACTGATTGATTTGGATCCTTGTAATTGGGTCCTATAAATTTAGAAAGAAGGGAGACGTGATTTAATTGGATAAATGCCTAGAGTGTGAGGGCACACTTTCTTCTTTCTCCATGTAAAGTGTATCGAGAAGTTTGGTACGACACGTGCGAGCAAAACAATTTTTTGCTCGTCTGGTTGGACGAGAAAGGTCTAACTTTTGCACTTTTTACTTGTTTTTATCGAAGTCTGTAATTTCGAAATCGCTATCCTTGCCATGTTAAACCCGAGCACATTTGGCCGCTTATCTGCACATGGTCGAGATAGCAAAACAAAAGGCATTGATTCTCACGAGTTTCAAACATGCACGTGTGTGTCCTTGTATTGACAACTGGCTCGTGATTATGGATCGTATAAAAGTGTCTCTCGATCCTACCTAAAATTTATAGTAATGCATTTGCCTATATTGACGTTTAGTTTGCAACGTTATAGAATAGAGAATTTATTGCCGATGAGGTGAATTATGGATTAATGCTACGTCAACATTATTAACACTTCCTCATCTACCGTATGGTTTATTGTACGTGTATTAAAATATTTGATGATACTTTCCTAACTATACAATTCTTAAGATTATTGTGCATTTGCAAAACGTAAATTTATTAGTTGAGCGAATGTTTCAATCTTTTATATTTACAACCCGACCTAAAAATGTTTTCTCAAAGGGTAATTTTCAACAGATCGATTCGAAATTTAACATATAAGTTTAATAGATCATAAACGCAAAATCTAAGGGTGCGCCCGATGCGCGGAATAAGGTGACATTTCTTCTGATGTAATTTTCCCGGAGGAGCATCCGGTGTAGTGAAAGTACTCTACGGCATCTTTTTTGATGTCCGAAAGAGATCTTTTGTTGATTTTTGATGGAAAGCTAATGCACCTCAAAAGTTTTAATTTGCTCAACTCGATACGATTAGAAACAATCAATTTTTTGATGGTGGACCATTTTTCCTTCTTACTCATTACAATTGGTGATACTCGTTCAGATTGCATAGCTTGGCTGACATGGGAATGAGACCTGGGTGTAACCTTATCTTCAATTTGCCACTTCTTAGACAAACATGCCACTACTATGGTCCGATTGATTGATCAGTAGTTGGTGGCTTTTACGTTTTGTTTATCTGAATTCGAATTATTTAAATTATTTGAATACTTTGCTTTGTAGCATTTGGCTATCCAAGTCATCGACTTTTTGGTAGTTGTTCATCCATGTCGGAAGATAAACCAGATACGTTGGGGCTTGAGACATCGAACCCTTCCTCGGTTTGTGTGGCTTCGAGGCGTTGAAATTTATTTAGGGTACGTATGTCGATTCCCTCTAATGGAGATGAGCTTGCTGCCGTGCTCTTAGATTTATGGCGACTGCGCTTCTGTTTCCGCGGTAGGATGAACTCATGCAATTGCAAACTACCTTGCTGGACTCTCGTAATCTTCTATTGATTGCGGGCATTTGCATTGCACTGCGTCGCTGCTATTGAATCGGTTGTACTACCTTCATAATAAAAATAGCTACGGAAAAAGCGTATAAACATTTTCTATATAGAATTCTATAAGCTTTAATTTTTACCTGAAACATTTTACGATATCGATAATGATTAAAGAGATATACGAAAAAAACTGAATCGGGGAGTCATTTTTTCAAGATGGCAGATTGAGCGCAACAAATTACGTTTAGGACTTTTATTAGTATGTTAATTACTACACTAAATAAACATCTTGGTCAAATTACACGAATACTATATCAATTTTTCCGTCAAACATCAAAATTTGTTCCTATCTGAACGAACTATTAATATAATTAATTGGTCCATATTATTCAAAATATTGTAAAATTTAATCGAGATCATCCATAAATTACTTCACGCGTAGAAAGAGCGGAGGGATTTTCCAAAATAGGAATTTTGTGATAAAATTAAAAATATATTTTAAAAACAAACAATTTAGTACAAGGTTTTGTTTTGGAAACTAGTCCCCACAGTCTTAACGCGGACGTAATTGATGGACGACTTCGATTAAGGTTCTTTAATTTTTGGAACAAAATAATATAGGTACTAATTAAATATAATTAATATGTTAACGATTACCCATTAACGAACAAGCAAACCAATTTATTGGTTTCTGAACAATGTATGATTAATTTATAGTTGAAATCTTTACCATTTGAAACGCTTTATGAACTCACCAAACACGACAAATTTCTAACAATTAATAATTGTATTAATTTTATATGTGTGAATTTTAGAATGCATTTTCAAACTACAGAACTTTAGTGATACATATTTAATACTTCATAATATCAAGTTATAAAATTAAGTGGGTAATGCAAGAAATTTGATGTAGTTACATGAAATAATTAATGATGCCAAATTTACACGTCGAAATCTTTTCACACGTGTGAAAAAGCAATATCAAAAATAACATTTTATTTAAAATACAATAAGGATCATTCCAGAGATCGTGGCTATGACAAAATAACGCTTGAAATTATTTATGTTACCAGAGTATTATTTCAACTACCCCTGCATGCAATGCATAAACTGAAAATTGACAAGGTATTTATAATCTTGATCGGTTCTTAATTATTAACGGAGATCGATTTTAAATAAATAATATAGTGAATAATTATTTTATTGAGACCTAACAACTAAACTGTGAATAAGAACAAATGCGACACTAAATTGCAGTTGAGCTCCCGAACGGGTAACACGTATGTATTATTATTTTGAATTTTTTGTGTTATAAAATAATCTTAATTTTACTTGGACAATATACGATTATAAGTTATGAACTTTGGTAGTGTTAAATTTTGGTAAGTAAAGTTTTTCACAATTTAAAATAAAGGATTAATTATTGCACCGATAAGTAAAAATTCATTTTGCGTCGATTTTTTAACCCACTTTTTAAAGTCTGATTCACAAATTATTTCAACAGCCTATTCTGTTATTTTACTAGGTATGTGTAATTATTATGTTTTGGTAATTTTTATTTCGACTTGCTCTACTTCTTTTCATCAATTTTGATTTTTTTTTATTGTCCAACACCATTCTTGTTGTTTCCAAATAAATTCCTACGAATTTTTCTGTTATTTTAATGTTCGTAATTTTTTTTTTTGTGATTTTTATTTCGATTTGCTGTACTTTTACGCTTTACTTTTTCCGTTTGCATTAAATTTCGCAACATTTAGTCTAGCATTTCTTATCAATAATTTTGATTATTTTAATCTCCAACAAAATTTTCTTTGCATTACCAAATATTTCACGCGCTTGTGATTGCAAAATTTATTATTTCAACAGATGTTTCTGTTATGTTACTATTTATAATTTTCTCGTTTCAATAATTATTATCTATTTGCTGTACTTTTTGAATGTAACTTCTTTGTTTATTATTAAAATTTGCACTTTCAGTTTCCATTTCCATTCATAAATTTTGATCTTATTATCCAATAAAATTTTCTTTCTTTCATAGAGTATTTCAACGGATTTTTCTGAAGAAGACCAATGATATTTTCTTTGTTACACAAAATATTTCAACGGAAAATTGTGTTATTTTACTGCTTGTAACTTTTACGGTTATATAATTTTTATTTCGATTTTCTGGAGATACATTTACGTTTCACTTTTTCATTTAGCATTCAATTTCGCACTATTAGTTTTCCACTTATCATTAATTTTGATTATTTAAATGTAAAACAAAAATTTTCTTTGTTTTACAAAATATTTCAACGGATGTTTCTGTAATTTTACTATTTATAATTTTTTCGTTTTAATAATTTTGATTTCTATTATTTGGTGTACTTTTTGAATTTAACTTTTTTGTAAATTATTAAGAGTTCACAGCGGTGGCTTAGACTGCATACTGGTTGAACTCAGAGCGGTAATTTCGGGTTCGAATAACGGACCTCGCGGAATTGCTCACTCGATTCCCCGGTGTGCATCATGCACACACTGTGGATCAAAAACCATACGAATAACAAACCCTACCAAAATAACCCTTACGAATAAACCCTTACCAACAAAAAAACAACCGGTGCTAATAACCTAGATGTTGATGCACCTTAAAGACACATATAAAAAATTATTAAGATTCGCACATTCAGTTCTCCATTTCCTGTCATTAATGATTTTGTTATTGTCCAACAAAATTTTTTTTGTTTCATAAAGTATTTCAACGGAATTATCTGTTAATTTAATGTTTGTAATTTTTTCGATTTAAAAAGTTTCATTTCCTTTTTGTAGTTTACCTTTTTGTTTATTATTAAAGTTCGCACTTTCAGTTTTCCATTTCTTTTCAATAAATTTAATTTTTTTGTTGTCCAACATGATTTTCGTTGTTTCACAAAATATTTCAACGGATTTTTCTGGTATTTTACTATTTATAATGTTTTCGTTTTAATCATTTTCATTAAGTTTTACTTTTTGAAATTAACTTTTTTGTTTATTATTAAAATTTGCACTTTTTGTTTCCATTTCCTTTCATTAATTTTAATCTTGTTATTTCCAACAAAACTTTCTTTCTTTCACAAAATATTTCAAAGAGTTTTTCTGTTAATTTAATGTTAGTAATTATCTTGTTTTTATAATTTTAATTCCATTTGCTGTCCTTTCTAAAGTTTACATTTTTGTTTAACATTAAAGTTCGCACATTCAGTTCTCCATGTCTTTTCATAGGCTCCATTTCCCCGGCACCCCACCACAAAATATTCAAA
Source organism: Podabrus alpinus (assembly GCA_932274525.1). NCBI lineage: Eukaryota > Metazoa > Arthropoda > Insecta > Coleoptera > Cantharidae > Podabrus > Podabrus alpinus. The sequence continues at coordinate 55,791,523 of OW026455.1, read as the reverse complement.
TCGGACTTGGTGGAATCGTTTGTACTTCGTTTGTATCGGTTTGTACCGCAAAAATTTTCGTTTGTACCATCAAGACAAAAAAGTTACAGCACTTTCAAAGTGGGGGTGCCAGGGAAATGCCAGCACCCCCACCTGAAAATATTCAAATCGGGCTTGGTTGAATCGTTTGTACTTCGTTTGTATCGGTTTGTACCGCAAAAATTTTCGTTTGTATCATCAAGACAAAAATCTATATTAAAGAAAAGGTTTTACGAAGTTATGAGTATTTCCAATTTTAGAGAACTCCGAGCAAGTTACGCTTGGTTACATTTCATTCAGCAGAAAATATGAACAAGAGTTATTTTAAGTAAATAATTTTATTATATTAATATAAAAGAAAACAAACTAAATAATTAATAAAATGTACAATTATTAATATATTAAGTACTATAAATCAAAAATTGACAATTAGTTGCTACTATTGATTGTCTCACTATCTTGGACCGATCTTGTAGGTCGTCATAACGTTCCCATTTTCCAGAACTGTTACGCCAACAGTAACAGACGTAGTGACCAATAGCATTCACATTCTTTAATATTGGAGGTAGAAAACTAATAGCACCTTGAAAATGGTAAACCGTATCGTTCAGCACAATTTGAAGGGGAACTTCTTTTAAAGGAATATTTAATTCAATTGGTGAATTTGATGTAGATGGTCCCCATATTTCAAACAATACTTGTTGACCAAAAACTACCTTTTTTTCGTACTGGGATTTGCACATTTTGCACTGACTGAGGTTACCGTTATTTTCATTAAACTTGAAATTTAATGCATCTTGAAGGTTTAGTACACTACTATCTGGAAAATTTACCACTGTCGAAGGATATCGCGTTTCAATTTTATGCTTACATTTAACACACGTACGGCCCTCTATAACTGATGGATTATCTTTGAATAATGCATTACAATAAGAGCCGGGCATAGCTTAGGCGGTTAAGTGTGCTGACTGCTAATGCTGAGCACTTGGTTCGACTCCAGTCGCAGTAATAATTTACTGGGAATTTCTTTCGCCAGGGTTTTCCTGTGCCTCTTCTCTTGCAACAAGAGAAACACTCTCCTTATAATTAGTTTATACTGTTAGGAGGGTGCCTAAACTAAAAAATAAAAATAAAAATAAAAATTACATAAGTAATACGCGGTACTTGCAGCATCCACTTCGACGTGATTATTTGGTAGGTCTTTCTTATTGGTAATAATACCGATTAAAATAGAAGCCAGCTTCCTATATGTTTGTGCGTTGATACCATCTCGCATAGCATGTGCAACAAGCTCGTTTAGCAGATGTGACTTATTTCGATTGATAAAATTCGCATAATTAGAGCTTTCGGCATACGAAGAACATAGAACCAGGACTATACTATCAAATGCGCACGTATTTATCAGTGTATAATCTTTTATATTAATATAATAAAATTATTTACTTAAAATAACTCTTGTTCATCTTTTCTTCCGAATGAAATGTAACCAAGCGTAACTTGCTCGGAGTTCTCTAAAATTGGAAATACTCATAACTTCGTAAAAACTTTTCTTTAATATAGATTGCACATTATTATTTATTATAATAATAATATTAATATCCATCATTATTTTCCTTAATAGAGGGGGGAAAAAAGTTTTTTTATTATGTACTCAAGCCACCCCTGTAAAAGCGGCGTATGCGCGTTGGTCTAGAACTTTTCTACTTAGCTTGCTTTCAGCTTTTCATCTATGTCTTTTTGATACAAACCGATACAAACGAAGTAGAAACGATTCCACCAAGTCCGATTTCACTATTTTGAGGTGAGGGTGCTGGCATTTCTCTGGCTCCCCCACTTTGAAAGTGCTGTAACTTTTTTGTCTTGATGATACAAACGAAAATTTTTGCGGTACAAACCGATACAAACGAAGTACAAACGATTCCACCAAGTCCGATTTGAATATTTTGAGGTGGGGGTGCTGGCATTTCCCTGGCACCCCCACTTTGAAAGTGCTGTAACTTTTTTGTCTTGATGGTACAAACGAAAATTTTGCGGTACAAACCGATACAAACGAAGTACAAACGATTCCACCAAGTCCGATTTGAATATTTTGAGGTGGGGGTGCTGGCATTTCCCTGGCACCCCCACTTTGAAAGTGCTGTAACTTTTTTGTCTTGATGGTACAAACGAAAATTTTTGCGGTACAGACCGATACAAACGAAGTACAAACGATTCCACCAAGTCCAATTTGAATATTTTGTGGTGGGGGTGCCGGGGAAATGGAGCCAAATGTTATTTTTTTTATTGTCTAACATGATTTTCGTTGTTTCGCAAAATATTTCAACGGATGTTTCTGTTATTTTACTATTTATAATTTATTCGTTTTAAACATTTTTATTTGCTGTCTTTTTGAATTTAACTTCTTTGCGTATATTATTAAAATTCGCACTTTCAGTTTCCATTTCCTTTCATTAATTTTGATCTACTGATTATCCAACAAAATTTTCTCTCTTGCACAAAATATTTCAGCGGATCATTCTGTTATTTTATTGTTTGTAATTTTCTCGTTTCAATAATTTTTATTTCCATTTGCTGTCCTCTCTACAGTTTACCTTTTTGTTTATCATTCAAGTTCGCACTTTCAGTTCTCCATTTCTTTTCATGAATTTTAATTCTTTTGTTGTCCAACATGATTTTCGTTGTTTCACAAAATATTTCAACGGATTTTTCTGGTATTTTACTATTTATAATGTTTTCGTTTTAATCATTTTTATTTGCTTTACGTTTTGAATTTAACTTTTTTTTTAATTAATTAAAAATTCGCAAGTTTTGTTTCCATTTCCTTCCAATAATTTTAATCTTGTTATTATCCAACAAAATTGTCTTTCTTTCACAAAATATTTCAACGAGTTTTTCTGTTAATTTAATGTTAGTAATTATCTTGTTTTTATAATTTTTATTTCCATTTGCTGTCCTTTCTAAAGTTTACATTTTTGTTTATCATTAAAGTTTGCACTTTCAGTTCTCCATGTCTTTTAATTTTCTTATTGTCCAACTAGAGTTTTTTTTGTTTTGTAAAATATTTCTATTTCTAAGGTTGTTTCGGTTATTTTACTTTTATAATTTATTCGTTTTAAACATTTTTGTTTGCTGTGCTATTTGAATTTAACTTCTTGGTTATTTATTAAAATTTGCACTTTCAGTTTTGCATTTCTTTTCATTAACTTCGTATTTTTAATGAGCAATGAAATTTTCTATGTTACACAAAATATTTCAATGGATTTTTGTGTTATTTTACTGTTTGTAACTTTTTCGGTTATATAATTTTTATTTCTTTTTGCTTTTATGTTTTACTTTTTCATTTAGCATTCAATTTCGCACAATTCGTTTTCCCCTACTTATTATTAATTTTTATTATTTTAATGTAAAACAAAATGTTATTTGTTTTTCAAAATATTTCAACGGACGTTTCTGTAATTTTACTATTTATAATTTATTCGTTTTAATCATTTTTATTTGCTGTACTATTTGAATTTAACTTCTTGGTTATGTATTAAAATTTGCACTTTCAGTCTCCATTTCCTTTCATTAATGTTGATCTTGTTATTATCCAACAAACTTTTCTTTCCTTCACAAAATATTTCAACGAATGTTTCTGTTATTTTACTGTTAGTAATTATCTTGTTTTGATAATTTTTATTTCCATTTGCTGTCCTTTCTACAGTTTACCTTCTTGTTTATCATTAAAGTTTTCACTTGCAGTTCTCCACTTCCTTTCACGAATTTTAATTTTGTTATTGTCGAACAAGATTTATTTTGTTTCACAAGATATTTCAACGGATGTTACTGCTATTTTACTATTCGTAATTTTTTCGTTTTAATCATTTTTATTTGCTGTCATATTTGAATTTAACTTCTTTGTTTATTACTAAAATTCGCACTTTCAGTTTCCATTTCCTTTCATTAATTTTGATCTTCTTATTATCCAACAAAATTTTCTTTCTTTCACAAATTATTTTAACGGATTATTTTGTTATTTTAATGTTTGTAATTTTCTCGTTTTGATAAATTGTTTAGCATTCAAATTCGCGCTTCCAGTCCTCCATTTCTATGCATGAATTTTAATTGTTTTATTGTTCGACTTGTTTTTCTTTGTTCCACAAAATATTACAACGGATTATTTCTATTATTTTACTATTTATAATTTTTTCGTTTTAATAATTATTATTTTCTGTACTTTATGAATTTAACTTCTTTGCTTATTATTAAAATTCGCACTTTCAATTTCCATTTCCTTTCATCAATTTTGATCTTATTATCCAACAGAATTTTCTTTCTTTTACAAAATATTTCAACGGATTAATCTGTTATTTTAATGATTGTAATTTTCTCGTTCTGATAATTTTTATTTCCATTTGCTGTCCTGTTTACAGTTTAACTTTTCGAAAATCATTAAAGTTCGCACTTTCAGTTCTCTATTTCTTTTCATGAATTTTAATTTTTATTGTGTACAACGAAATTTTCATTGTTTCGCAAATATTTCATCGGACTTTTCTGTTATTTTCAGTTATTTTACTTTTCGCAATTGTTTCGTTTTAGTAATTTTTATTTGTATTTTCCGTACTTTTTTTATTTTACCTTTGTGCTTATCATTAAAATTCGTACAGGTTCGTACTATCAATTATAAATTTCTTGTTATAATTTTTGAATTATTTATAGTCCAACAGAATTTATTTCAATCTTATTCTCAATTATCATCTATTTTTCGAATGAATTTGCTTGATGGCCTGTATTTATTTGGTCAGTATTTCAAATAATTTTTGGTCAGTATTTTAAATGGATGGTCAGTATTTTAAACAAATGGTCAGTATTTTAAAGAAATGGTCAGTATTACATGGTCAGTAAAGAAACAGTCAGTATTTTAAGTAAATGGACAGTATTGTAAATAATTGCTAAGTATTTTAAATAAATCGTCAGTATTTTAAATAATATGGTCAGTATTTTAAATAAATGGTCAATATTTTAAATGATATGGTTAGTATTTTAAATAAATGGTCAGTATTTTAAACATATCAGTATATACAGAGTGGCTCAAAACAATCGGAATGGTTTGAATGCTTAATAACTTTTTTATTTCAGGGTTAGTTTTTTATTTTTTTTCAGAATTTCGTAATGCAGACTTTTGGAATTTGAAATGGAACAGTACACGTTCACCGGATATAACCGCTCCCGCATGGGCGCCCATGTAGCTAAATTCAGCGGGGTGCAAGTGCGAAGTTTAAAAAAATCATACACTTGTATACAATTTTATTGCACAAAAATTATAACATTCCAGGGGGGTGCAGTGCGAAGTTTAAAAAAATCATTCACCCGTATACAATTTTATATCACATATATTATAACATTCCGGGGGGGGGGGGGGGCGCAACCCCTTATGGGCACTCATACGCTCCCGACTGTTTCCTTTGAGGTTATTTGAAAGAAAGGGTGTACGTCAATAAGCCAGCGACCCGGAATGGGACAACTCGGCGCTGGCCATCTCGGCGCCGGGCCAACTCGGCGCCAAGCCAACTCGGTGCCAAACCAATTCGGCGCGGGCCGACTCGGCGCCAGGCCAACTCGGCGCCAGGTAAATTTTTTAAACATTTTTGATTTAAATGAATGAAGAAGTAAATTAAATAAATTAGGTTGGTTATAAAATGAATTTATAAAAAAGATTTTAAAATCATTTATCTTTAAATAAAAATAAAATTTATTTTAATAAAAATAAAAAATAAAACTGGCTTATTGGTTCATTTCATAGTTATGCGCTATTCCGCGTAAAAATGTAATTATATTTCGGTTTTGGTAATCTATATCCAGTTTTAAAATTCGTTCATCACACCCCCTATAGTTTTTTAATTTTTGCGGAGGGTTATTGCCTGCCACTAGTTGTTCATAAAAAATAAGCTTTCATTCCGATTCCTGACTTAGAGGAGGCGGTTGATGCTTTGGTAGATGAATTACCTGATGAGCTTCGACCACTTTTAGATTGGTTTGAAGATAACTACTTATGAAGTCCGAATAGGCGCAAAGATGGGAGGCGCTCGCCATTATTTCCGCTAGCGATGTTAGAACTTTAAACAGCGAAGATCGTACAAATAACCACGCCGAAGCTAGCCATCGGAGATTACAAAGCGAATTGGCGATGGATCACCCAACAATATGTAAGTTAATCGATGGTCTCAAAAAAGTGCAAAAAGGGCGTGATTTATTTTATGAACAACTAGTGGCAGGCAATAACCCTCCGCAAAAATTAACAAAATATAAGGAATGTGATGAACGAATTTTAAAACTAGTTACAGATTACGAAAACCGAAATATAATTATATTTTTACGTGCAATAGCGCATAACTATTAAATGTTATAAATGAACCAATAGGCCAGTTTTATTTTTTTAATTTTTATTTAAAGATTTAAAAATTTACCTGGCGCCGAGTTGGCCTGGCGTCGAGTCGGCCCGGTGCCGAGTCGGCGGCGCCGAGTTGGCCCGGTGCCGAGTCGGCGGCGCCGAGTTGTACCAGACCGACCATAACGATCGTTTTGCGCCGCCACCCTATATAGTAATAAAATTTAAAATGGAATGAAAAAATTTTCATGTTGGTATTTGTTTTTTTAAAATAGTTTGTAGGTATACAAATTCATATTTTTCTATAATGAGTATTTTACATTTTTTCAATCCTTTAATGCAATGGCAACAAAAAATATAGACAACTATACATCTGACGATGATGACAACGAAGCAATTGATTCAATTTCTAACAAAATTCGAAAAAGGAAAAGGCAACGTATCTGGGCGAAAACTTCTACATATATAATAACAAAGAAGAAGCAATAAATGCAGTAACTGCAGAAGATGTTTGGAGTTTCCATTATCGAAATAATACTGCAGATGGTGTTAAAGCTTATTATCGGTGCAACAAAGTAAAACGAAGGGAAGAACAATGCAATGCTGGATTATATTTATTTTATAACAATAAAAGCGAAAGTTATGTTCAGAGCCGATGAAGAACATTCTCAGTGAAAGGTTAGATCAACAAACATGAAACTTTCAAATGAAATGAAAGAAGAAATTCAAAATCTATTTCATTTAAAAGTGAAACCCAAAAAGATGTTGGAAATTCTAAATGAAAAAGGTTTAAAACCTAAACCTAAAAACAAAATGCAGCTAAGTAATTATTTAATCCAACTAAGAAAGAAACATTATGGACCAGCTGGAATAAGTTTAGGTGAATTTGAACAGTGGTGTTTGGATCATAATAGTTTGCCTGAGTCTGATGATTTGCCTTTTGTGATACCACATCAAGTTAAATACCGTGACGAATTAAATGACGAAGTGGAACAAGAAGATGATGCTGGCATTGGCTCAAGTTTCAGAATTTTTATTTCAACCAAACGTTTACTTAAAAACTGTACCAAATCTAACAAAATTCACACCAATGCCACTTCCAAACTCATATGGGAAGGTATGCCTATTATACTTGTTGGAACGACAGATTTTGATCGTCACTTTGTAACCTTAAAATACGCGTGCGGCGCATTTAAAAATCTTGTTGAAATATCATAGCGATCATACAACAAAAATTTCGTGTCTTTATAAAATTTTTCTAAGTCAAATATTTCAAAAATATATTTTTAGGTCGAGCTATAGAACTAAAAGATTGAATCTAGAAATCAACAGACGAAATTATATTTTCTAAACGTATAATATTGTTGAAAATTTTGAAGTTAAGAAATTAGCTAGGATGATTTTTATATACGTATGTTAGACATTCATATGGAAGGAATAGTTGAGTGAAAATTGACGTAGCATCAATTATAAATTCATGCCATCAGCAGGAAAGTCTTTAGTTCAGGACAATTTCATTCGCACGTCCGAAAGTCCAGATATTTATTTAAGGAATTAAATAGTACTTGAGGACACTTTTAAGTGGTCTAGAAATCCTTGCCTCGAGTTTGAATAAAAACAAACATGTGCATCGGTCGAACCGCTCGATTTATATGCATTTTACTTAATTATCTGCACACATGTCAATACAATAGACCAAGTGTTAATTTATTTACATGGAGCTTATGGGAATTTGCAACTTTGTATCGAGACCGTAGACGACAAAAAAAATTATAAAAGTGAACCTTTTTGAATTAGGAACGGAGCAAAAACTTCGATATCAAGCACATGTATTGCAAAATTTCACGGCGTTTTCTGCATAGATGAAGATCGAAAAGGTGCTTTCGCACTCTTGATTTTAACCAATCAAGACACGTCAAATTTTATGTCTCTATTTTTCAATTCTTAAGACCCAATTAAAAATGATCTGGATCACTCCTGTAGTGGGGTAATATCCCCACGAAATGCAAATTTCGAGGGATAACGATATATAAGGCGTGCAGAGCGCATTAATTTTAAGTTTCGATGTAGAAACTTCAGATATCGTCTCGCTGTTAGTCTGATTTGTGAAATCGCTGTAAGGCGGAAGTGAAATAAATCTTGCAAATACAACAAGATTTTAAATCAATAATCACTCAATAGTGTATTAAATTAAGTGTCATCATTACACAGGTATTAATTATATCGCATAGAACATTTATTTGGTTAAATATTTCAATATTTAACAGCATTTAAGGCAAACTCACCTACGTTGAGTAATAACGGACTTCTTATTTAAATATTAAACATTTCGACCTCGCGCTAGAGGATCGAACTTTGTGATTAAATTTGTAACAACTTTAAACCAAGTTCGCTACAATTATTTAAACAATATTGAACAGGGTCCGAATTATTTCGCATTTAACGTCAGTTTCGCACCTTTATTTAAACAATATTGAACAGTATTCGAGTTATTTCGCATTTAACGTCAGTTTCGCGTATTATTTAAACAATACTGAACAGTATTCGATTTATTTCGCATTTAACGTCAGTTTCGAGCATTATTTAAACATTTTCTTTGGACATTATTTAAATAATCGCGTATCGAATAACAACCAGTTGCGGTAGATTGTTAAATATTACCGGACTCAATATAAATGAATTGTTGTCAATTATAATTACTCATTACGTTGCAATATATGTCACGCGACCTCAGTTCGGTCCAGATGTTATGACCGCGTCTCGATTCGAACGTTGAAGTTAGTGACAGGTGTTTTATATCATCGAAACACATTTTTATCGAAGTATTTTTTTTGTTAAACACACCTAAGATAAACACGCGTTTAAACAGTGCTGGCTTCAGTAAACTCAGATTCGAGAATAATTATCGAGTGTATTCATCCGCGCGTGATTTCCCTTTTTGTCGGGGAACGAGGAAGATTAAACCACCCCGTTCGTATCGGCGTATCCCCATTCACATTACCACATCCATTAGGAGGGATTCGAGACTGGATATCACACCAACCTTGATGGAATGGTTTCTGGTATTTTAGTCAATCTACTTTCGTATTGGGAGGACATCACTCCGACACCTGCCGATATTCTCATTCTGGAGGTCTGTTCCAAAGATCTTGCCTGCAGGCCGAACTAATTTAGCAGTCATACGTAAGGAACTTTTTATTATTTATAAGTTTTGTCATGTTAAGTGGTCCCATTGACCACAGTTTATATTTATGAGTCTTTCACTCAGCCCTGTAGACGATCGCAACCCCTTGTAATCCTTTGTTTATTGTCTAGTATTTGGCTTAAAAGTAACTTAACTTTTATTGCGCCTGTAGTGCGTCCACGTTCAAGTGTTGATTTAACGTCACATTTTGCTTTATACATGGATGCTAAAGTTTAATTATCCCGTTCATGGAGATTTGGCATTTAGTCGTACAATTAGTTCATTAATTAATTTTGTAACTAATCATTTTTGAAGTTGTGTGTGTTACACTTAAGTAACAACTTAAGTGGAGTGTAGTGTTCAAGACACACCCCACCCGTATGGAATTTTATGTTCACTCTGTACGAATTTACAGTTCTAGTTTGTTTGTCATTATTTGAGACTACGAACATTAATATTGTGACAGTAACTTCATTAAGAGGTTCGGTCAATTGTAAATATTTGCTTTTATACATCGATACGTGTAAATTTGATGGTATCCTGTATGTATTTTGTCAACACCCCCATGTGAATATTATTTTCATTATATCTATGTTATTATCTATTTTGGTGTTTTATTGTTATTGTGTAATTGTTTATTTAGTTATTTTCACCGAAGGAAAGTCAGCCTATTGTAAAGGTAAGGTCGTTGGACGAGACTTTTCCAGGATGAGAATCATCAAGAGAGTTCAACAAGTTGTCGCGTACCAGCTTGGAAGGTGTGATACTTCGTCCTCTTCAAATGAATTCACCTTCAGTACGCGTGGCGCCCATTTCATCCCTCGTGTAAATTATCCCCACCGATTTTGACAACTACCCCCTCGTGTAAATTATCCCCACCGATTGTGACCATTTTTCGAATCGCGATTGAGGATTGCCCAGTCGTCGATTGGAGACATACGACTCGCGACATCACGTCACACGACCCTTTGACTCTTTTTAAACCACTCACCCCCTTCGCGACTTGAGCTAGTCACCCTTATTTTATATCTGTTTAAAAGGTGTCGTGGATGCGAATCGTATTGTAACAACTTCCATCCGATTGGCATGGCAGTTTGTTCAAATGAAAAAACTGCAGATTTTAAATTCATTTTTCAGTCAATTATTGCGGGTCTAAATTGAATAAATGAGCAAATTGATCCCGATTACTTAATATCCGATGCCTCATATACAATTAGAAATGCATTCCTAAAAACATTCGGCGACAATAAGCTATTAATCATGTGTTGGGCACATATGAGGCGCAACGTTTCGAAAAAAATTGAATCATTGATGGAAAAAAGCTTGAGAAAAGAAGTAATAAATGACATATATACATTACAATTATCTCCAAATAAAGAAGTATTTGATAAAGCTGTACCTTCATTTATCAAGAAATAGCTTCAAAAAAAGCAAACACAATTTGTTGAATACATGAAGCTGCAATGGTTCACATCCCATCAAAATTGGTATGAGGGTATTGCGCATCATACTCATTCTGCAAACAATGCATTGGAGTCTTTCAATTTAGTGATAAAAAAAGAAGATACCTTTCGTGAAAGGTTACCTCTGTCAAGATTTCTTGAATTAACCATTGAAACAGTAGAGAAGTGGCCAAAAGAATATTCCAGTGGAAGTCGAGTATTCAAAACTGCGACAGCAGTCGAATTACATCAATGGACGAATGGTTATCAATGGGCAAAAGCAAACGTCAAAATTTCATCAATGACATGCGAAAATTCAGTTAAATACATTTGTCCATCCAATGAGGAACCTACTGTTACAGAGGAGGAAATTCAAACCGTATCAGAAATGCGCTGGAACACTTTTGATCAATTCAAGCGAAGAGCATTCAAGGTGTGGTTTGTGAATCTCCCAAAACAAACAGAAAACAGCAAACTGGCTGCTGCATTTGTCCAGGTTTTTTTAAGAAATATATATGCAAGCATATAATAGGCTTGGCTATACGCTTAAAATATGTCAAACCTCCTCCAGCAGCTAAACAAATACCTATAGGTGAACAGCGTTCAAGGGGACGGCCAAAATTAGCTACTAAAGCACTTCTAGTGGATTAATTATAATTATATTTTATTCGCATTTTTATTTTAATTGTAATAAATTAAGGATGGAAGATCGAAGATGGCCAAAGAAGATCTGGAGATGGAAACCCCCCGGTCGACGAAAAAAAGGGGAAGACCAAGGAGATCTTGGAACGATGGTATAAGAAGAGGAATGGAAACCTACCAAGTAGAAGAGGAAGACGCTCTTGACAGAGGTGGATGGCGTTTGAGAACCGGGAAGCCGCGTATTGCGGTATAAACCGTGTATACAGGGTGTCCCCGTGACCGTGGAGAACCTTTGAGGTGGTGATAAAGGACACTTTTCTAAGACAAATTTTCAAATAAAATTTTTGCCCAAGTACAAATCCTTGGGGGGTACCTCCCTTTAAGGCAATTTTTTGAATTTCTGATTTCAAACGGCCATAGCTCCGATATTATTGATTTTTTAAGGTTAATGGATTAGAACTTTTTTAAAGACCATTCGCTTGTCTACAAATTAGGTTATAATCCCTTATCGTCTAGAATCAATGGATTTCGAGTTATAAATTAAATTAAGGGAAAAAATGTTAAAAAAATGCAGGTTTGTTTTTTTTTAATTTTCTTGCGAACCCCGTATCTCTTAAACGAAACATCTAAAGGAAACACTAACGGCCCAAACCGGATAGGGAATTTAACGGGCTACAACTTTTGTCCAATAAATTTTTTTGGAAAACCAACCGTTTTCACAGAAACTCTGAAAATAATGAACAAGGTGTAGGTAAAAAATATAAATTCACATAATTACAAAAATCTCAATTTGATTTATAGCATTTGTTTTAATGTTAAAACATTGTTAAAACGTATTAAATAATACCGTGCAACACCTTTTGAAAAGAGCACGCCTGTGTGCTGAAAATGAGAGAGGCCATTTTGAGCATTTATTAAATTAATTTTTTGAATTTATTTTTTTTACCTACACCTTGTTCAGTATTTTCAGAGTTTCTGTGAAAACGGTTGGTTACCCAAAAAAATTTATTTCACGAAAGTTGTAGCCCGTTAAATTCCCTATCCGGTTTGGGGCATTAGTTTTTCTCTTAGACTTTTCGTTTAAGAGATACGGGGTTCGCAAGAAAATTTAAAAAAAACAAACCTGAATTTTTTTAACATTTTTTCCCTTAATTTAATTTATAACTCGAAATCCGTTGATTCTAGACGATAAGGGGTTATAACCTAATTTGTAGACAAGCGAATGATCTTTAAAAAAGTTCTAATCCATTAACCTTATAAATCAACAATATCCGAGCTATGGCCGTTTGAAATCAGTAATTTAAAAAATTGCTTTAAAGGGAGGTACCCCCAAGGGTTTGGACTTGGGCAAAAATTTTATTTGAAAATTTGTCTTAGAAAAGTGTCCTTTATCACCACCTCAAAGGTTCTCCACGGTCACGGGGACACCCTGTATATACTCGTAGATATATAAATTAAATAAAATTTTTATAATAATTATTTCGATTTCTAATTTTATATTAAAAATGGTCACTGACATAAACAATTAACTAACCAATAAAGTATACCAACCAAAACTTTAACTTTATTATTTATACTGACCAAATTAACAAATTATACTGACCAGAATAACAAATTATACTGACCAAAATTCGATTTAATACTGACACTTAAATATTTATACTGACCAAAATATTATTATATACTGACCATTTATTCTAAAAAATACTGACCATTTAATGAAACAAATACTGACCAAAATATTAGTTGTCATTTAATATATCAGGTACCTGATAAGTACATAATATCTTATCTATAGGAAATGAAAACTATTCCTCTTTGATAAAAATAAGGTTAGCAAAGTTTTAAAAATCTTATTTACTATTTTAAATAATGGAAAATTAGAACAATGTGATAAAGAAAGGTGCCTGGAGCTGTCCGAAGTAATTACGGACATGCATTAATATGAACTTTTCTGATGTTACATGTACTTAACTAACATCCTGTATATAAAATTAAAGTAGTTACTTGGTAATTCTTTATACTTATTATAATATAGACAATTTACAGAGAGGTAGTTTTCGATACGTACAAGAGTATTTTGCAATAAAGATGGAGAAACGGGACAACGCATATGAAGATGTCTTTGCTCATCAAAAATTTATATTAAAATTATTTGGATTAAGAGGTTCTCAAAATCTATTTTACAGAATTTATGGAATTGCTATATTAATTCTTCTAACAATATATGTAGTGCTTGTAATCCCAGAAGTGTTAAAATTAAGCAATGATTTCGACAAATTTGTTCATGGTTCCTTGTTTACGATTGCCGAAGTTACTGGTATGAATTTTTATACTATATAATATATTGTGGTGTTTTTTTGACGACCAAGCTATTTAAAATTAAAACCTCGTCGTTTTTCGAGAATATCTTCAATAATCCAATAATTAATTTTTAATCAAATAAATTTCAATAAAGTAATTTTATTATTCTCCTTAAATTCGCGCGAGTCTCCTTCAAATATCGTTCTTGCGCATTCTTCCATTTCAAATCCTTAAATTCCATATCAATATATTTTATGTCAAAAATCATGTTGCCAATATTTTGAAATTATTAATACATTTAAAATAAAATTCGTCTTTTCCTCGAAAGTCCTTTTATTTAAAATTTTTCCAAAGCAATAAGTGCTGAAATCGCACAAACCATGCCTCCACTCTTTGAGGCTTCTTTGAAATAACATTGAATAGCTTGCGAAATAGCAACATTTTAGCAACTTTCTTGAAAAGAAACAGATAATACTTAAATACGCACAACTATGCGCAGTTTGCCGATAAGCTCGTAGTTTACCGAAATGTTCACCAAATAGCTCGTGCAAGTGCTCGGGTCGTAGTTTTGCTCGTTAATGTGTGCGAGGCATTAAATGAAAATGTTAGTGCCTAGCAGAACCTATAGAAGTTGCTAATTGTGATAATAATACTATTTTTAGATTTAATTAGTAGCTGGTGCATATATTGGAACCGATTCAAAATAGAAAACTTATTTCAAAAATTTGAAATACTTAACGATCTCTCAAATTGTGATATTAGCAGTGATGGATACAACTTTATGAAAAAATATAGAAATTTGATTCGCAAGCAGGTAAAAATCCGAATAAATAAATTTTAAGCCATTGTTTTGTTCCAATTGTCCCGCGTTTGTTGTGCTGTTATTAATAAAAGAAAGTTTGAAAAAAGTTGGTAGGGAAGTTGATTATAGATTGAAAGTTTTAGGATAAGGCTGGAGTCTCACTGCACCACTTCCTACCACCAAATAAAATATTAACTAATAGATGTTAGTTAGATGTTAGATGAACTTGATTTGTGTTTGTACGGATCTTTGAACTCGGTTTGAACCAATTGAATTGGTTCAAAGTTTATTTGATAATAAGAAGTGGTACAGTGAGACTTCGGCCTAATTCTTAGCACTGTACTGTAAATACAACCTATCAGTAGGTAAGCTTTGTCAACTTATTGGTTCCATATTTGGTAGCCACACGTACACGTTGTAAAGTTGTGTAGTAACTGTCAATGAAATCCAGAGACGGCGCACTTTGCTTTTCGATGACTGAAGCATAAGATGTTTGATTGGTTAATAATGTATTAATACCATTGTGAAATTTTAAATTTTAAAATTTCCATTTGAACTTTTAAGATTACTTACTTCTGATGACCGAATAGCTCTTTTAGAGCTTTAGCCTCCTCTGGAATGCCTCTCTATGTATCCCAATTCATGGCTGACTCTTCCCAGTCACTTCCTCTTTCGAACTGAGGAGAATATTTTTAAGATTAAAATTTCAAATATTCAAAAATTGTTATCGAGTTCAATTTTAAAACTGTAAAAAATGAATATTCCGCTATTAATCGAATCGATATTGCAAATAAATATTTTTTAATTTTAAATATTTTAAAGGAAATTGCAATTGAGATTTAACGAAGTTATTCATTGTAAACATTAATTACACATTATTTTACAATTTTGAATATACCAAAATACCTTACTTCCAGGCGAAATTTAATCGACACAATTAATATTGAAAAAAGAATTCTGGACTTTTAAAATATCGTCACTTTCTTCCATAATTTTGTTGTACTTTGTTAACCTTTAAATTGGTTAATTATTTTATGTAACATTCTCCGAAGATACCAATAATTAAGGAAACCCGTCTATTTCATAATATCAATGAAGTATAAAAGATTTGGTAGTTTTAGTGGCCCGGGTTCAATCGATTTTTTATCGATTACCACTAAATGTCATTCATGAATATTCCGTGAGATCTAAAATAACTATATGCAATGCTTGTGTTAAAGTTATTTTAATTGATTTATATTTGTATCAAACTTGGCCATCCCCAATGGGCTAAAAGTTAAGTAGCGAAGGACTCTGACAAGAAGCCCAGGGGGCGAGACACGGAGGGACTGGTAAGTTATGACCGCCAGTCACAGCGGGCCTGCTTATGTTTAGTATACTGTCGACGGTGGTAATAATTTCTCTCCTCCCCATATGTGAAATTCTGATAAATTTCGTGTCAAAAAGGACGATTTTTGCTAACGATTAAACATTGCTCATGACATAACGTTGATAAATATTCATTCTAAGTACAGTAAGCATGTATTTATGAGTCACGATATATATAAAATGTTATATATATCTATGTTATATATATATATTGCGATGTTCTGCTTATCGTAAGAGGGTGCTCATGTCGTGATTGTTACATTTGAGACCATTATGAGAAAATAAAGACTTGCACCTAAATCTTCTGAATACTATAGAATTGACTGCTTGCTCCAATTAACCTAATAAAAGAAAAAGCGTAATGATTTGTACACGCGGGTATGTAAAATATTGTGTTAGAGGCAAAAGAGGATTTGTTGTTTTTAATTTAAGAGGCTTGAGATTAAATTGAAATTAAATATTATTTGTAAAAGTGTAGGCAATTGAACAAAATAATTGTGACTTTTAAAATTAAGTGCGCGGTCTGATAAAGAATTGAGTGAAATTAACAAGGAGAAGGAGAGGAAGTCTCGTCTCGTCTATGGGGACGTCAACACGGAAATTAAGGTCTGGTTCTGTCCGTGAAAAGCGAAGACACGTAAATTTGGGGTCTCGTATGGTGAATAGAGACATGAAGATTATTATCGAGAAGTTTTGAAAGTTGGAAACTGAATTTAAATTGTCTTGGAATTAATTGTGTATAAGTTGAGATTAATTAATTATTGTTCAACGAATTAAAATTGTGAATGGAAAATAATATTTACGATTTCGAATTATTTGGAAAATTTTGGTGACCACTGAAAATGTCGTATGGTTGATAATATTTTATGGTTCTGTTTTTAAAATTATTGGAATTAAAGAAGAATATAGAAAATTTGACCTACCTGAACGTATGGGATTTGGATCAAACTACGAGTCATCTTCTCCTGATCATCAGCTGTTGCTTCTGCGTCGATCGTGCATGAAAAACTGTTCGGTAAGCAATTATGACGGTAATTTTTTTCGTAACATTCAGTTCGCGCGTGTTTTATAAAAATTTGGGGGTTTATAAATTTTTGTTCTTGTTTGATAATTTGTAAATTTAATTTAATCTTATTAATTGAAATCCATCTTTTGTTTTTTTTTATAATTGTGTTAATTAATAAATTACATTGCTTGGTATACAACCATTACGTTTTGATTTAATTAACTTTACAGCAGTGAGTAAAAGAGGAAATAGGTGCAAGGTGTAGTAAGTTTATTATCCGACATTTCTTAAGAATAATTAAGTTAAAAAGTTTCATTTCATTTGAGCATTTACTTGATTAATGACCCACTTTTGACCCTGAGAGTTCTCATTGCTGGGCGAGAATTTAAAAAAAAGAGTCGTAAGCTTAACCCTCGCTATATAAAAAAAAATTTCAGTAGCGAAACACGGCAATATATATATAAATGTTAAGACCAAGCATATTCAGCAATTATTTTCCGAAATAGTCTTGTAATGCGCAATAAAAATCGGGGCAAGTTGAAATAAACTTTTCATTTAATTGAGAAATTTTTTGAGTATCCGTTGTAATTTAGCTTCTTACAGTTTCCATCGTTGTCATCCATTTAAAAAAGAACAAAAAATCTAACGTACGCTTAGGTTTTTCCCAGAAATAAAATTTAAAAAAAAATTAGTAATTAGTAAAAAATAGAGTAATTTTTTCAGGAAATCCTCAGAAAAGAGCAAAATTTTCTGTTTGAAAATATGAAAAATCGGCGCTCCGCGCCTCGCAAAGGGGTTCCGCCCCCTGGACCCCTGGGTTCTTTCAATTTTAGTCTCCGACTAATATCTTTAACATGGAACATGTTTTTCGGTACCAAACCGTTTATCATAGTTTTCCTCGAGATTTAGGGGTGCCGCGGGTGCGGCGCCTATCTCGTTTCTTCTTCTTCTTACTGTTTTTCGAAGTGCGGCGTAGTTATGTAACCGTGTTGGTTATAATAGGATAATCCCTTAATTTTTGTGTTGGTAATAAAAATTTACTACATAAGCAAATTTTCTTTTTGCGTTCGGTTTCGGATTTAAATTTTAGGTAATGAAAATTTTGTTTTTGAAAATTCATTATTAGTGTAAGAAAATTGGACACATTTTGATCAAAAAAATCAAAACTCGGGTTTCTGCGATTTTTCGACGGATTTCGTTAGGTAATTGTTCGTACTTCAACATACTAAAAAACGTCCTCTCGGAACCTTGAGCTTCTTACCAAATTCTTCGTCTGAAGTTGAAATTTTTTATGTAGGGGTGAAAATTATGTTTTTCGGCAAAATATTTTTAAACAAATTTCTATTTTAGCCATATTGTTATCATTTAACTCATTAAAAAAATTAAAAACACTTAAAATATTATAACATCCTAACAATCATGAAAA
Organism: Podabrus alpinus; assembly: GCA_932274525.1. Classification (NCBI taxonomy): domain Eukaryota; kingdom Metazoa; phylum Arthropoda; class Insecta; order Coleoptera; family Cantharidae; genus Podabrus; species Podabrus alpinus. The sequence goes on along the minus strand of OW026455.1, from coordinate 55,772,964 downwards.
GAAGAGTTTCCTGAAAATGGTCAGAGGGTTCTGATTTTTGGATATGTTTTAAGGTTTGGGGTCCTAATAAAAACTCTGAGTTGGCGACCTCGGCGACCGCCCGGAAGTGCCGCCATTTAAAAAAAATGGCGAAAATAAAATGTTTCTTCGCAATATTTCCTTACCAGTTGACTTTACGACCAAAATGACTGCTAAAATCTTATGAAGAACAACATTTACTACAACTTTTATCCAAGGTATTTTTCTCTAAGTCTAATAGTTGCTGAGCGCCAGCACTGTTAAATAGAGCACATTTTAGAAAATTTCAAAAACGCTCTAATTTGATATGATTTTTTTAATAATTTTTGGTTACTCTCTCTAAAAATGTCTATAATATGATCAAGTCTATTAATATATACTCTATTATAAAAAAAAGGCAGATCAAAATCGAGCGGTTTTGAAATTTTCTGAAAAGTAACAACAGATGTTACAACAAATGTAACAAATTCAAAAATTTAACAGTGCTGGCGCTCAGCAACTATTAGGCTTAGAGAAAAATACCTTAGATAGAAGTTGTAGTAAATTTAATTCTCTATAAGATTTATAGAAGTCATTTTCGTCCTAAAGTGAACTGGTAAGGAAATATTGCGAACAAATATTTTGTTTTCGATATTATTTTAAAGATGGCAGCACTTCCGAGCGGTCGCCTAGGTCGCCAACTCAGAGTTTTTATTAGGACATCAAACCTTAAAACATATCCAAAAATGAGAACTCCCTGACCATTTTTAGGAAACTCTTCTTTTCATGATTTCGAGGATATCGTTAAAATCTTTTAAGTGTTTTTAATTTTTTTAATGAGTTATATCTAGAGATGAGATTTTTAGGTCGTATAAATGTTATACCAGAGAGCGTTAAAGGGTTAATTGATACACGGCCCCGTTTCTTCTTTCTTTTTCATACAGCATAACTTTCGAACGGGACCGTGTATCAATTAACCCTTTATCGCTCTCTGGTATAACATTTATACGACCTAAAAATCTCATCTCTAGTTATATCGTCCCCTTAATACTATAACTAGGTAACTCGAATTTTGGCTATTTTCAGTTAGCTACATGTAACCACCTAATTTTACCCACTTTATTTAGTGCTACAACTAGAAATGTTCTATTATGTTTCTAAATATCAAATATCCACTTGCTAAAAGTAGATAAGTCCCAGATCCCTTCAATGCTGTTATGCTATAAGAGCATAATTTGAGATACCAAGTTGTGCAAATTCCGAACGTTATGTATAGCAACATAGTATGTCCGCGACCTTCGAAAGACCTATATCAGTCGTTATGAATAAAACTTATTTTGAAACATACAAAGTTAAAATAAAATAAAAGAACTAGATAAGTCTGATTTTTCACATTTTTATTAGTGCTATAACTATGTAGATATCTTACTTCTAATTAAAAATTTCCTAAAATATAAAACATTAGACTGTGAGGGTATTAAATACATTTAACTTACATAAGTAGCTAAAGTTTTAAACGTTAAAACAAAAATAATTTTGAAGTTTAATACTTTTTTTTGCTATTGTAAACTTGAAACTCCATTTACTCAATATCAGTAATTTCAAGTTACCTAGTTATAGTATTAAGAGGACGATATGAAAACAATATAGCTGAAATAGAAATTTGTTTAAAAATATTTTGCCGAAAAACATAATTTTCATTCCTTCATAAAAAATTTCAACGTCAGACGAAGAATTTGGTAAGAAGCTCAAGGTTCCGAGAGGTCGTTTTTTAGCATGTTAAAGTAAGAACAATTACCTAACAAAATCCGTCGAAAAATCGCAGAAACCCGATTTTGGATTTATTTTCGCAATTTTCTTACACTATTGTGAATGGGAAGATGTTATTCGATAATTTACTCTATACAAATTATAAACTATAAATTTGAATTGTACATGTGGTGTCGGTTTTTGGTGTCGATTTTTGGTGTCAATTTTTGGTGTCGATTTTTGGAGTCAATTTTTGGTGTCGATTTATGGAGTCAAATTTTGGTGTCGGTTTATGGTGTCGATTTTTGGTGTCGGTTTTTTGGTGTCGATTTTTGCGAGGTAACGATCATAAAAACATGTTCCATGTTAAAACCTGACCATGGAGAGAAAAAGTTTTCAAGGTAAATTAGTCACAAAGTTACGAAAAAGCACCTTCTTAATAAATAATTGGTATACCCTAATAATTTTATTTTGCATTTTTGAAACTTTAGGACTGATTATCTCGAAAACTGTTTACTTCAAGGCTATAGTTTTTTACATTTTCATACTCAAAAAATTATGCTTTATCCATATCTAGAAAGAAAACTAAGGCGGTTATTCTGTAACTCGTCCTTTATTAAAGGATCATTTAAAAATAGGTAAAGTACGGTTTATGATGTAAATAATTGAATTACAAACGATATTTTAAGCGGAAACCAAACTTTACCTAATTTTAAAGGACGAGTTATACACTTAAAAAAATATTTGGTTATGTACACCAAAATACTATGTCTATCAACTAATTTTCTTTGTTAAAATCGCCTCATCCAAAATAATTAGTTCCAGTAGCAAATTTTTATTTTTAGGTGCAATCCGTTAATTCAACAAATATAGTTTCTTCTTACATAAGAAATCGTTTTGTTTTATAGACAATTGTTCAAATCTAAGTGAACAAAATTATTTTCCTAATTCAACAGAAGTAATTTGTTAATTAAAAAAAAAGTTCTGCATATCCAACCAATTTATTTAATTAAAAAAAAATTAAACTATTCAGCCAGTGTGATAAAATTTGTTATAATAACGAAACCGTTTCACACTATTAAATAAATGGTTTCGATGATACGACAAATTAACAATTGTTACTTTAAATGAAAATATTTGACCCTGGAAATTTATTCCTTATTTTCTAATGTATAAAATAGTTTGTCAGTAGGACAAAATAATTTATTACCTAGAAGTAAATTTATTTTTTGCAGGTAAAATATTTATTATTTATTTATATTTTAATTAGATTATTTAATATCAAGTTAAATTAAACAAATTATTTTATAAAATTCATTAGCTTGTTGCCGCCTTCAGAAAGCTGAAGAATTTTATAAAATAATTTGTTTTATATGACTTGGTTTTAAATAATCTAATTAAAATACAATTCGATAACATCATAATTTAATACCAAACGTATTATTATTTATTTACTGTAATAAATTTTTTGACATAAATTAAACACAATGTAAATTTTAAAACATTTTTATTTATATGAAATCAAATACTAGACCCTAACTTAATACTAATTAACACTAAGAACAAGAAATTAAAGCATAACAATTAAAACAATTAAAGCATAATAAAAAAATTACTATATTGTTAACTTAATAATTAAATAACATTATCCATAATTTCGTACCTATACGAAACTAGCCATTTACCGTTTGCCATCAAACATAACAAAACAGGCAAATGTGGCACGAAAATATTTTTAATATTTAAAAATTTTAAAATGCCCGTTTTGCTCACTTCAAATCCAATGACATGCTCATCGAACGCTTTCGTTTCTAATTTTTCATACAAAAACCCAATTTCACGGTCATCGTTTATTATTATTTTATTAATTATTCCAAAACAAGGCATCATATTATTGGCGATTTACATTACCGTTGATGGCGCCACCAGCAACAACAACATGGCTGTGTTTAGACGTATATTTCGAAATTCAAAGTCTTAGTCTGGTGAAAATTTCCAAACATTTCAGTATAGTGTTAAATTTATTGTAATATGTTTGGTTAATTAGTTGATTTTGTTATGTTTTGAGCCTGAAGAACGAATTTTTATTTTCATTTAATACGTCATTTACTAATTTGAAATTCTCCCGCATGGTGGCGTTTGCTTAATGTAAATTGCGAATCTGCACCTACTATTATTGCCAATGATGCTTTATATTTTACACCACAAATATCAACCCATTTAGATATAAACCCTCCTGTAAACGAATCTGGAATAATTTCACTGGAAATTTTATTAGAAATTCCATTCTCCAAGTGCACCTCATCATTAAGAAAACAAACACTTGGGCCTATTACACATCTAGCTTCAAATCCTTTTGAATATAACAATCTACAGCAAAATTTTAATTGATGTTTTAAAGCTAATGATTGTGGTAAATTTTTTCTGCAGCATGTCACATTTGCAGTCATTTTAGAGATTCTATGCTTAGATTCAAATCTCATTGAAGATAAGTGTACAATAGGACCAACTTTTTTCATAATGGATGGATAATGAAGTAAGTGATGATGTTTAGGTTTTAAATTGTCACGAAACAAGCGTAAATATAAAACATTATGTTCCTCAATCAGCATTTCCAATTTTATTATCATGGCATTTATTATTGTTGGACACATAACTACAGCTAATATTTCTTTTAAAATTTGTAACAAAATATGTTTATTTCGTTCCTAACTTTCAAATTATTCAAATTGGTACTCCAAGCGCCATCTCTTAATTCATTTTTACAACGTACTTGATAGTACAGAATATAGACGCGCGCCGTCAGAAATTAACTTTGGTTTTGAAGTGCTATACGACAGGTCGATATTTATTGATCGTGTGAAAATCGATATTTTATCGGTTGATTTTCGTTACAAAATTAGTAATACGCAATAGTTAATTCCACCGTCATTACGGATTTCGTGAAATCAGTGCGTAGCTATTTTGTTTTAGCCAGTTCAAGCATTTTATGGAAAAATATTCGATTCGTTATCGCGAACGTCCATTTTTTATCTTTATCAAAGTACAAAGCATTGCCAACTATATTTTATTTGGTAACATTCGTCTGGTGACGATTTTGACAGCTGCCTGTGTTTACCTTTTGGAAGTCGATTGTTATTGTCATCGCAGCTTCAGTTTTTATGATCGTTATATTTTTGGACGATCACATTATATTACTTGAATCGCCATCGTGTACCATACTATCAACGCAGCGGAGTGCCGCCTGTCCATCTTCGAATCCGCCTGTCAGAACCTGCTCGTCGAGTATTACGTCGGTGTACAACAGTCCGAGGATCCTAGATTGGGAGCCATTGGAAGTCAACACCAACCACTACGTTCCACACAAGGATTATTGCTGTCGTTATTATATTGTAAACTCATCTTGAGCTCAGGTGAGACAAATTTTAATATTCTTGTTTGGATTTTCTTGTGGTATTGTGGTAATAAATCACAGTCAATTATTTGTATTGACGGGTATACCATTCTGGTGTCCCGTATTGTGTCACCTTTGACGTACCGTTGTCACAATCAATTAACGTGCTTCCTGTTCTTGGCACGTCACTACCACAAGCGTTTATCATTGTCGATATCGATTTAATTTTCAATAACACGTTATTGTTTAACCATTGTTTTATTTTTCGACGAAGCGTATCCTCGCATTTTTCGGCACAACACAGAGTGGAATTTTCATTGGACTTACGACCCTCGCTTCCAGGCTACAGCGAGTTGGCTTATACGAACATCAGGGTACCACGAATATAAGTAGGAGTTTTACTTCTGCGTGGTCTTGTTTGCCTTTCCAAACCGTTCTCTCATTAGGAACGGAAAGGAGGGAAAACAGAACACTTGGCTAAATTAATTATCCAGTAACTGCGAAGCAATGAACAAAATTATTGGGTGACTTACCATTGTGAAAATGAAGTAATATTTCACAGGAAGTATTGACCATGGGTCCAACAAAAAATGTACGATCCGGGAAAAATCAACCATCCCTCAAATCACGAATGTCACATCCCCATGAAGGGTTTGAAGCGCAAGATCCAAAAAACCATTCGTATTGATGGATGGGAACCCTCCAAAATCGAATCATCCCTTTTCAAAATTTTGAACCAAAAACTGATAACCATTTCACAGCACTTTCAAACATGACCGGAGCGTTCGAGCGCCCACCAATGACCTCTTATCATAGCATGCGCGAGTTTAATCTCCGTCAATCACGCTCGCTATACAGGGTGCTACGAAATATATTGCTAGATGTTAAAAGTTGAATTTAATAAATTCAACGTTGTTGCGAAAAAGAGAAAATTTTTCGTAACACACCCCCGAAGTAAGATATCTGACCGGAGGTCAAGATAAAAAAATCAAAAAATTATCAGACAAGCGAAGCTGGAAACGAACTGTGAATTGACGGAAAAAAACTTATTCATTTACTGTAGTGTGGAGGTAGTTTGTAGCAGTACTTGGTAGGAAAGAAATATTAAGCGTTGCTAATGGTGTTACACTGGCGTCCAAAGCGTGGGAGCTTCTGTATTTGCTTCTGTTTGCTACTGTTTGCTTCATTTCCATCTGTATTTTTGGTGAATGCCCGGAGATAATTTCAGGAACAGCTTTTGCATTATTTTATTGGCAATTTTGTTTTGTTGTCAATTTTATTATTATGTTTTTTTGAATGAAACATTGTTGTTTATACCGGCGGAATTATTTTTTTGAAGTCAACTGCGTTTGTTGATCCTTGGTTGCTGTTACGACTGTTGTTGTTTAAGTCGCGCACCGTAATTGGATTGTTTCAACGTATATTTTTTTGGTGATTGTGTAAATTCCTTGATGCCGAGTGTTTGAAGGGTTATGAAAAATATTTTTTATAATTATTTTATACCTTCGAAGGGATTCCAAAATGATCGTAGTACGTTCGAATTTCATATTTGAAATTCTATGTTGAACAATTTTTTGTGTGTTTATTTTTGTTTTTATGTTCTTTTTTATGAAAGGTTGCGATGTTCGACCCATATACAGGGTGCGGCATTCCATCGAGATTGCTTTCATTTGTTTTTCATTGGGGATTCGATATGGTTCCACTTTATCGTGGGATTTTTATATAACCATTCGAATGTGCCCTTGGTTTATGTTTGGGAGTGATTTTCGGTGGCAATGTCGTTGCTACTGTGCCTGTTTTGGTCGGCTAACACCTTCTACATCCGACATCGCTTATATCTTTGCCTTCTGACAATTAACATCCAATTGTCCATTTTAATTGTGTTGTGTTAGCAAAGCTGTTTCCTTGATCTCTCCGGGGTGTTTCTTTCACACGATCCACGACTCTCGCTTCCGCAATAAATGAGCTAGTTTAAAACCTAACACCAGGGCCCCACGCAAAATTAAAGTAGATGGTTTTATCCTTCTGCGTGGACTTAATCTTTTCCGAGCTGACTTCTCATTAGAGCAGTAAGGAAAGATTTTGTTACAAATTATATAAAATTTCCAAACTTCATCTGAAACAGATACTAAATCACCTACCAACAAGCCAAAATATGTTACAAAGCAACCCATTTCTGAAGCAGACATTGATAATTTATTTTTTGTTTGAAAATTTGCCTTTAAAATAGGTGGCTTATTACTTTGTTCAAAGCCGTAATTAAACATTTCAATTCGAAAATTTAAAGTTTCTAAAGTGAAAAATTGTTTTTTAAATATCAGATATTTTAAAATATGTATCATGTCATAGTGACACACTCCCTCCATAAGATCGTGCATAATATCAACGCTAGGGTTATTTACAAAATGAAAGTATTTCAATTCATTAAATATACAATTTTCTTTAATTCCAGATTTAGATATATCGTTTAAAGCAACATCATTATTGTAACATTCAATGTTTCTGAGTAACGTTTTATCCTCTTTACATGCTACTTGTGATTGGTATTTATTAATTTTACAAAATCTACAATTGAAATTTGCGCCAAATGACTCACAAAGACCTAAAAGAGAATGCAACCCTAAATTATCTCCTAATATTAAACTTAAAACAAAGTAAATTTTTAATTCTTTTTTTTCTATTTTAATCGAAATACCTTCTTCTTCTAAATATTTTAATTCGCTGATTAAAAGTTTTAATACGGCCTTATTTCCAAATTTTTTTCTGTCATTAGCATTAAACAAAAGAGCTAGAAATATATTTTGAAGCTGTGACCTAAACTCGTGTGGAAAACAAGCTATACTAATGTAAATAGCTCCCATTTTATGAGTACCTGCGTGGGAACCCAAAGGATTGCCAGTTTCATAATCATCGTAGTACAAAAATAGGGGCAATACTACTTTGTTAGGAAATTTAAGTAAGATTTCATCAAAATGTGTAGACTGGTAAATGTTTGACACTTCACCGTTGTCTTTATTAGCTTGTAAAGTTTTAACATGTGTTAAAACTCCATTTCTAACACTTTCAATATCGAATAATTTCTTAAACACTAATCTTAAAGGTATAAATTGAGCTGATGCATCGCTTACTTCGTAATAAATTTTATCTTTTCTCTTAATTCTTTTATTCTGTCTGCCTACGCAATACTTAATTGGCTTTATTAGATTTTCACTATTTTCAAATTCTTTAAATATTTTGTATTCTGAATCTAAATTTCCAAAGGGGAGCATTAACGTTTCCAACATTAAGTTTATAATATGTATGATAGAATCGCTTGCAGATAGTTTAGTTAACGTGTTCAAAATAAAATTTTTTAAAATATTGAAAAATTCACTGCCCATAAAATTTTGAAAGTATTCTATAATTTTTTGTACAAAATTTCGCGGAATTAGTGGAGAATCATATAATTCAGCAATAAATTGCAAACTTTTAATTTTCAGAGAGTGCTTGAAATTATTTAAAACTGATTGTGAGTCATCAAACATTTGAAAATTTAAGTTATTAACCTCTTCAGGTGAAATAATAGTTTCGGTTGTATTATCTGATGTACTACATGATGGAGATGATAGTATAGCATCATTTAAAATTGTTCTTTTAGTGTGTGGTAAAGTTTGTTTAGTCATTTCATTAAAAAGTAAATTTTTATGATTTCGTTGTAAATGTTGCTTAAAAGTTTTTAAATTATGAAAATCTCTGTAACAATTATTTTCTTTACACCTATAATTACAATTAATTGTTAACTTGTGAATAAATTTAAAGTGAGCTACAAGTTTTCGAACAGATTTGCAATTTAAATTGCACAAATAACAGACGGGCATTTTTTAATTATTATCGATATCGGTATTTTGTAAATAGTTTAATATTATTTGAACCTGAAGTAGCTTCTTGTCAAACGACGTATCTAAGTCATAAAGTCCTTTTTGCAAAAGCAGCCACACCTGTTCAGCCTCTGCCGAATAGTAAGCATCTAGTGTTTGAATTATTTTGAATGTAATGTCTACTGCTTTCAATAAAGTTGGTACCTCATAAATCACTTCATCTACACAAACGTAGCATGTACTATTATTGGTATCCTGAAATGACTCTCCAACAAATACTGGAAATGGCTGAAGTGTAAATCCGTTTTTTAATAATTTGTTACGTTTTCTCTCAACAGCCGGCTTTAAATCACTTATAACCTGAAACAAAAATTATTATATTATTAATTTACATAATATTATTTATTGTAATAAAATTCATAATCTTGGGAATATACTATGTAATTGGGAATATGTATGGGTGATTAAATAATATTAAACTTTAAAAACTTTTACCTTTACATGTAAAATAAATCCTTCCGAAATCTCCAATTTCGAAGGTTTCCAAGAAGATTTACCAGATTTCCTATTTCTTATATTTATAGGTTTAAATAGAATTGGCAAGAGAAATAGTATAAAATTATTATACGATTCTACAAAAACGTAAACAAAATTCAGTAGTATACTTAAAATATAAACGATAATTATATTGTGAATACCTTCTGACAGAGTCACTCCATCAAATTCATTCACGTACTCCATAATATCTGAAGCACTTGATGATTTGGCGTAAGTAATTATTTTGGAAGCAAATATTTTCCAATCTGTAAATAATTTATAACAATAATTTGGGAACATATGATCAAAATCGGCTTCAAACTGAAAAATTAAATAAATTGTAGTATATAATAATAAGACACATTTTAGTTGCATATACCAATGTATATCCTAATTTTGTACTTAAACATGGAAAGAGTTCCATGTAATTTGCAATGGACTCTTTACTGTAATGTAAGTGTCTTTCTTCCACAGTCTCTTGCCATTTTTTTTGAACTTCCGGCCAAGGTTCGGTGCTATTTTTCAACCACGTCAAGGCATCGCTTTCATTTAAATCTTTATCTATAATATAAACAGTATAAGTACTATTTACAAATATATTAATAATAAACACTTATACTTGGAATGACTCTTCCTTCCTCTAGATATTTTTTTTGAATTAATCCGTTTTTTTTCAATTCTCTCCTATAATTATAATATTTTCTAAACAATTTTCCTCCACTTAGCTCAATCACTTTCTTATTAACATTTTTTCTTGAGTAGGTATAGAAATATATATCCTATACAAAAAGTTATTAAAACGATTAAGTAGGTAATACCGATACTACTAATTAATTACTTTATTTACCTTAGATTCCTTTGGGAAAACGCCTTCAATGCCATTAGCCAATATTTCTAACCGTTCTTTTCGTATGCTTTTATTGAAATCATCACACAATTCATTTTCAATTATTAACTGTACCAGTGCGTCTCGTGTACTATTAGTTAATAATTCATTTGCATTGTAGGTATTCGTGATCATTTTCCCTTTTGTAGACTTTGACAATAGATATTTTAAACCAATTTCTTCCGCACACTTTTCCTTAAATGCTCTATTATTTTTATATGAAGATGTGTTTTGAATTTCATTTTCTGTTAAACCAACTGTAGCTTCAAAAAATTGTTCTAAAATATTAAATTAACAGGTATAGATATTATGTTATTAAAAAAAACTCTACTCTAAAGTACTCTTATCTCACAATTTTAAAATTGAAACTAGATTTTGTTTGTAATGTCTAGAATTATTGTATCACTTGTGGAAATGTATCAATGGGTGGCCATTGTGACCATCTGACCAGTGTCACATTTACACTATAGGAATACCATTTTCAATTAAATTTTAATAAATCGTACCCCTAGGTGGTGATACATTGGTGGTTGGCATCTTCGAAAATGAACCTTCGCCTACTAAAGAAACTGTGTCATCACTCGAATCAATGATAATATTATTCTCTAAAATAATAGGTGCTGTATGTAATTGGAATAATTTAAAAAATTTTGCTCTAGTCCCAATTGATGGTATCAGTTCCTTTATCATTTCGTATGTCAACGCATTGAAAGCGGCCATATCAATATCATTATCTGAAAGTAGTTAGTATGCATATTAGAGTTATTTCTAAAAGTAGCAAAATTTGAGTGTTTTCAAGAATCGTATGATTTGTCCAACGCTTTCGCCAAGCTGGATTAGGCGACGTTAATAAAGTCACCGCAAAACGATCGTTTCCGAGCGACGGTGACATAAAACAATTATCAAATGAATGCCCAAGTTTTAAAATATAAATGTGACTCAAGCTCCAATATCAAACAAAAATATACCACAATTCAAAATTATTATTCAATGCATAAATCGAAAGGGTAACACACATCCAAAAAGGTATAATGAGTAATGACAGACAAGTGTGGAAATCACACTGGGGGAAGTACAGATTTGAAAATAAAAATCACCGGTGACGCTTCTTTGTTGTCTGTAATTTTTTTCATAAAAATTTAAAGATGAATTTAGTAGTCAATTAAGTATTCATAACAAATTGATCGCCTTTGTATTTTTGAATTAATTATTACCTCGTAATAAAGTACGTATGAATGTTTAGCTTTTGTAATATCGTATAATAAAGCAAAAAATTGTAATCTTGTAACTTACCTTTGAATACATCCACTAAATAGTCTAAGCCCCAGTTCACCAATAAACACGATACTTCCATTTAAAACTTATTAGTAATAATAACCGTGGATAACCCTATTTTATTCTTCGGCAGTCTGGACGCACCTGTACAACTATAACTCACTTTTATAAATGAAGGAAAAAGCGCAAAAGTTGCAATCTGCATTTTCTTCGCGGCGACAGAACATAGTCTGTATGCAATGGACCTTTAAAGTTGTTATTAAAAAATGTATTATCTAATTCAGAAACGTCAACTGGATTACTGTTCTTATGAACAGGTAATATCAAATAACAATAACGGCCAAGTCCTGGTAATTACTAGTAATTCTTTTTGTTAGGACTGAAGTATGTTTTAGTCGTTAGAAAATCACATTTTTTGTAAATAGGAAATAAATGCATGTGTTAATATAAATTATTAACAAGTGTAAAACATAAAAAATTCATTTGTTGCTGTTAATAAATCTTAATTACATGCAACAAAATAATTATTGGGAACGGCAAAATTATTATTTGTTCTGTCAAAAGTATTATGTTTTTCATAAGCAATAAAATATTCTAATTTATAACAACACTATTTGTAATATGCAATAAATAAAACTAAAAACTTTTTGTAGTTTACCGAACAATACTACTTTGTTAATAGCTAAAATACATACATATGATGAACCAGAAAAATTGGTTTATACAACGAAAAATTCCAACTAAAATATTTTTGTCCACATCACTGTACCATTTTTTTCAGTGTAGAATAACCGCCTAAGACTGCAATTTAAAATATTGCTCAAAAAGAAAACACGATAAAAAAATATCAAATGGCAGAAAAATGTGACACTAAAAAATAATGTTGACGTGACCCTAGGATTTTCTGAGAAAATTCCCCTAAAATATTTGATCGAATTTGTTCCAAACTTGACGAGCTCACGTATAAATTACCGTTTAAAGTGAATTGTATCGATCCCACTTCTGATGTAAACACGAGTTGAATAATTGCAATAAATTTAAATTTCGCTTAAAGAAAATTACATCGGAGTATAGGTTGTTTCAAATTAATTGAAATTAAAGAAAGTCTAGCATCAAATTACGTTGTTATAAAAACGAACAAACTATTATGCAAGGAAATATAATATAGAAATAAGATTATCGCGCCAACCTTTAGTAATGCATATGCTGACAAAGGTTGGCGCGATAAACTTATCTCTATATTATATTTCCTTGCATAGTTTGTACGTTTTTATAACAACGTAATTTGATGCTAGACTTTTTTTAATTTCAATTAATTTGAAACAAACTATACATTTGCTTACACTTCCAACTATTAAACTTCTCCTTTTACATCCTGGGCCATGACATTATAATATGTATATTATATTCTCTCTTAATCTGGGTTACCAACATTGGCTTTGTAACGTAATCTTCCAATTATGGTAATGGTGCTATCATCAGTTCGTAGTAGTAATCCTATTAGAGTGAGCCGGACTCTATAGTTATTGAGGACCATCATCGTCAGGCCCATACTTAGGGGCGTTTATTACTTCTAACATATTCAGATTTATATTATCAAATAATAAAAGAAATGGGCAGAGCTTCCCTACTGGATACACTTTAGCACGTTTGCTTATATATTTCAATGATGTCTTATAAATATAAATTTTCTTTGTAAAATATAATATATTATAAGATAGCCTTTGAACCAGAAATTTTTAATTTTGCTGATTTCTTAATAACGATAATAATAATTAATACAAATACTTACATACATTTTTGGGTCAAAAACCAACATTTGCATGAAATACAGAATGTGTTTTGGTTTTCATAAGTTATTAAAAGACAATACTGTAGAATACATTTTATTTCATGAGTCGCCACACAAAGTAGAATATCAACTGTTCTCTCAATGTCACCAACTTTAGTTGTTAAGTTCTAAAGTTGTGTTTACACAATACATAACAGAATTAATACAATATTATAAAAATTTAAAAAGGGGGTGGTAAAAATGAAGTTGAAAAATAATATTAGATAATAATAACTACTATATAAAACTAAAAAAATTATAAAACCATTGGCTCAAGAACATAATATGCATTGATACTAATATTAATTTAAAGTTTGGCTGTTTCAAGATTGGTATTTTTAAAAATATTTTATTTATAAAAATTATCAAAGTATCTTGCATTAAAATTTTTAGAAAATCGTCAGTGTTAAGTTTAAACATATTTTTTTGTTAATATATTTAGAGTTACATTGGGAATATAGCCATATTATTTCTACTAATAGCCTTCATATTAGTATCTTTCGTATTAATGGACTATAACGAGAAACTGGCTCTACCATTCGGTACCGGACCTAATTTTAATAACAATAGTATTAGACTAACCCAGCACTTTGAAAAGAAATTACAGCACTCGCCAGCACTTCCCAAGTACTTCCGATTGGCGTTAAAAAAATTTAAAAATTCAAAAATGGAGGGGCCAAGTTGACGCTTCGTCACGTCAAAATTTCAATCGCGAATAAAAATTAAACTAACCCAGCACTTTCAAAATAAATTACAGCACTCGCCAGCACTTCCCAAGCACTTCCGATTGACGTTAAAAAAAATTGAAAATTCAAAAATGGAGGGGCCAAGTTGACGGACCCCACTACAACATAATTATTGACGATCAGCAAAATTAAAAGTAGTTTCATTCAGAGGCTGACTGACTTGGCATGGAATGCCCACATAACATTTAAAACAAAATTTTCAATTTTTCGTTTATTATATTTAGAGTTACATTGGGAGTATAGCCATATTACTTGTAATAATGGCCTTCATAGTAGTGTCTTTCGTATTATCGGACTATAACGAAGAACTGACTCTACCATTCGGCATTGGACCTAATTTCGATAATAATAATATTAGATATATAACCAATATTATGTCGGTTGGTGTGATTGGATTTCTCATTGTTGTGGAGATATTTATGTATGCAAATATGCTGACATTATTATGTGGACATTGTAAACTATTGCAAATATATATAAAAGCTATGATGGCTGGTAGTGGTAGGAATTCATCACAGGTAACCAATTTACTCCATCCATAAATTTAACTAACTGAAAAAGTTTACAGACAATCGAAAATCAAAAATCAAATAATTTTGAAATTTTGAGTAATAATAATAATGATACTGTCGTTTGGGAAACATTTAAAATACAATTGAGAAAAGTAGTACCTTACCACGTGGGCATTCATGAAACAGGAGCCGAAATGGATAATGTGTTTTGCATGCTAAATCTTTTGTGGTTTGGAGGAATAAGCATTGTTATGTGTTTATGTACATATCATATAACAACTGTAATTTTATATCATAAATATCATTAAAATCAAGCCTATTATAACTGTAATATTTTAGGTCAATATACTAAGTTCCATGGGTATACGAGATTTGTTGATAATACTATTAGCAAATTTTGTGCTGATTTTGTTATCTGTTTGGGGAGAAGAAATTCAAACGGAAAGTGGTAAAATAGCGAGTGTATGCTATGAAGTAGATTTCGTTGGTACTGATATAAGAATTCAAAAATCACTGTTGCTTATGATGATAAGAGCTCAGAAACCAATAACTCCAACTATTGGAAAATTCAAGATATTAAATATGAAGACAATGCTTGGTGTAAGTACTTACCGTATAAATAATAAACTAATGTTACATTATTCACATTTCTTACAATGATAGAATTAATTTGATCTTGATCAACTTTTTAGGTTCTACAATCGATCTATTCTTATTATAGTATCCTCAGAAACCTAAAAAATAACTAATACATAGTTTGTTATACTTATTGAAAATATTTTTATTATACTAAATCTATAAAAGGTTTCTTATAATAATTTAAAGAAAGTAAAATTTTGAAATAGTATATTATAATATACAACGAGAGTTTGGAGTAGGACTTTTAAACCCTATTGTGGTTTAAGCCCTTCATGGTAAAGCGAAAGGGCTAAAAAGGAGAGTTTAAAAGTCACTTCAAGCTCGACTTTTATATACCAGTTTATGCAACAGAAAGAGAGTGAAGCAACAGCAACCCTAAAAATTTTTGAAATTAGAAGTTTCCCGAACTAAACCTTTCGAAATTTTTATATCTTTCATGCAATTGAATCGCTCATTGCAAAAACTACACACTCAAATCAAGATATTTTCAAAATTATCTTTTCATCGCATTTAGCTCCTTGAGGGTAGTGTCGCAATCTATGTAGAAACTATGTTCCTCGCATTACGGCAAACCATCAAAAATGGGAACCTAAGCAGTTTTTGCATTTAGTTTTATACATCGCATGTTTTTATTATACATTCCGAAAAATCAAGTTTTGAAAATCCATAAGAAAATAGAAAATTTAAACTTACTTAGTACAAGTATCATTTTCCTTTTTAATAAAAATTTTAATCAATTTATTGTGCATTGAACTAAAACAAGATATTAAATCAAGAAACTTTTTATTTTGAACATGTTCAAATTTACCAATACATTAATTATTAAGGAACTAACAAACTAGAGCTCTAAAAAAACAAATTAGCAAACAAATCTTTTTAAAATATGAATACTTTTATGTAACAAAGTTTTTATTCATTCCTGTAAAATTTAAATTCTGTGACTTGCGCATATGGTTTTTGCAATCACCGCTTCGATTATTTTCGTTTAATTTTAGGAATAGTGCATGCAAACAATATTGAAATATTTAAACAAGGTTGTTCGTTGATATTAACTAAATATTATTGTTAAGTAAGAAATTAATTGTCATAAAAGTAGTAATTATTTAATTAAAATGGTCCAGCTGCTCTTACAATTCCATAATCTATCCATTCAATTGTTTCTATAATCATACCAATAATCTATACTTTATCGTTGATAACTCATAATAATACTTCAAATAATTCAAAGATTTAACTTTTATTTTTTATAATTACACGAAAGAACTTCACTTGATGAGAACTTCTGTAAATCTTAATAATAATAACTTTAAATAATTCAACTTTATTGCCAATATTTCAATTTTTAATTCCAATAAATCATGCATCGATCTTTACTGTTAGAGAACTTCTCTGAGTCTGTCTTCTAATTATAAATTTTCCATCCTCAACAAATTCAAGTTTCAAAATTTAAAATTTCTCAAGTTTTAAACACAAAAATCATGGCGCTATATTATCATGTTGTTATGATTACATGCGATTACGCAAGAATGTAGAGAGCAGGTACTGTCGTTTGAAATTGATATAAACAGCATAGTATTATTTGTTACAAGCATTTTGTTTGCATGCTCTCAGGTTTATAAAGTACTAAATGTAGAAACTTACCTATATTTGCAAATTAGTTAATTTTAAATTTAAAAAAACGTCGAACTAATCTTTCTAAGTGGAACGTAAAAAATAAAATTATAAAGTACGAAATTGATAGTGGGAGTAATTTCTCATAACGCTAAATAAAATATCCAGCTATGCGATTCCTGCATTTCTGTCGATTCATTTTTTAAGCGACATTGTTTTTAAACCATGGGATTATATTAAGTATTATACTTTACGAGAGAATGAACAAGATCACGTGTCTCAGAAATGCGAAAGCAAGGGTCAGTTTTACTCTCTCTGTTGCATAAAGTAAATTATAGTTGTTGTATTTTGCAATTAGTGATTTCAAGTAAGTTTTCATTATCTTCTTTATTAGACTAGGAGCCAAGTCAGAATAATGTACGTTATGTAAAAAATTTTAACTAGATTGCTCTTCTCATAATGGTTCCTGAAGGTGTAATTAAGTATTTCTGTAGTTCCTTCCTCCAACCTGATCGGAGTCACTTTAAACGGCCGGGGGGGGGGGGGGCAAAATAAGTTTTAACGGATTTCTGGACTCTCTATCAACTTACAACAAATATTGTTATATTAAAATTGAAGCTACTAATTATATTCTGTACCCAAAGTCGATACATAATTTTCATCACCTAGTTGATTGTCTATAGTTGAATTAAGTTGCGCAAACCCCAATCTGTATGACATTTATTCTATTAAGAATACAAATTAACAATGTCATCGTTATTTTGGGAATTACACGACGTTCTATAAAAAATTCTGCAAGAGATGTTGAGGATGTCATTTGTACGTGTCCAATAATGTTTGTATAGTCAATATCTGTTTTTTTTAATGTCCACAGTGTTACTACCAGTCATTTCCTGTAAGAAATAGTTGAATTTCAACTTCCCTTCTTTCGTCGTGTCGTAGTCATACAATTCTTCATCAATGCAGACATTCCTACATAACTGCTCTCGACACCTTCCACAAATTGACGAGCAATGAAGTTCAGCCTTTCTATAACTGCAAGCTTGTTGACAACCATTTGCACATTTGCGAGAGATTTGTAGTCAAATCTCTTGTAAAGCATAATTTAATGTATTAATCAGAAAATGACCATAAGTAGTTATCCACCCCCAATCTAGTAGATTCTTTCGATTATCATTCCATTCTTAAATGTGATCATAGGTTCTCAAAGAGTGGTGGTGCGCTAATACTTCAGTTGGTGGCAGTGATGAGAGATTGCAGGCTTTTTCTTTAAGAGATTTTACAAAAGTTTATGATCTGCTGCCATTTAGTTCAGTTCCGTTAGATGTTACTCCATACACAACGTTGATGATTGATATTCCTGCTGCAGTTATCAATTCTGGAGAAGTATTTCAATTTTTAAAGAATTTATCAGTTTCCCGCAATTTTGAGCTTTTCTCTCGAGTTTTAATAAATTTATTAAGTTTTTTTTTCTAAAAAGTGCCGAGGTGCCATCGCAACCACTAAACACATGCAGGAACAATATGTATTCAGTGTGTTCAGAACGTCAACCAAATATTTGAAGCTATTAGATGCTTCGGAATCTTTTCTTGAATCTTTCCTTTGCCAGGTTTCATAAAATAAGGCTTCTTGCTATACTTTGTATAGAAGCCTAAAAACTATCGGATAAGGAATGAGTTACGTCTGTCAAATGTATTGACAGATTCATATACATCTTCATCGACGACGATCACAGATCTATGATATAGTTGCTACTACAAATCTCCTTAAAATGTTTAAAAGGTTGTTAGGAAGCTTGCAGTTGTACAAAACCTGAACTTAATTACTCAAAAAATTATGGAAGCTATCGAGGGCAGTCATGCACAAATGTCTACATTGACGAAGACTGGTTCCATTACGACGAAAGATTGGGAGATAAACTTCAACATTTTTCTACAGAAAATGACGGTAGTAACACTGTGGACACTGAAATCTTCCATAAAACATCACGTAATGTCCAAAAACGACAACATTGTCAATTTATATTCACATAATAAATATACTTGCTAAAAATCTATACATTTCATTAAAAATCAATCCCGACCTCTTCAAATACAGTTTGGGATTCGCGCAACTTAACTCAACTTTAGACGATCATTACTAAGTGAAGTACGAATCTGATCAAAAATAAGTATGAATAATGTAATTCTCGCAGAGAATATAATTAGCTTTAATTTTGTATATAACAATTTTTATCGTAAGTTGAATGGAAGTCGAAAAATCGGTGAAAAACTAATTTTGGTCCTCTTCTCCTTCTCGTATAAAATGGAGCCGATCAGGTTGGGGGGGGGGGACTTCCGGATTATTTCAATACACTCTAAGAAACCATTATATGAAAACAAATCCAGTTAGAATTTTTTCCACTCGAAAATACTTGGCACCGGTCTATTTAATATATTTAAAACAATGAACTTTATTATTAGTAGATATTTTACAGAAAATCACGTAGTTTTAGAGTAGAAAATAAAATTATTATTGCATATTTTAGTTAGGCAATATAGGACATACCTACATAGTTATTCTATAGAATTGTTATTTAGTTCATAGTTAAAGTTTATAATAAGAATTAACAACAAAAAATAAAAACCGTTTAAAAGTTTTTAGAAAATTGTTACACTGTTTTAATTAGGATAATTTTTACGAAATATCTCGAGCCCTTTTTGAAACTTTTACTTGGGGTATTTACCCAGAGAAAATAATAGTTATAATTAGAGACTGGAATATATGCACTAAAAAACATGTTAAAGATGCATGCAATATGCACCCAAAATATACAAGAATATGCAGGAATAATATGAAAATAATGCAAAATATGCACTTTTCATTATGCAGGTAAAGGAAGAACTAAACAAGAAATAAAATTTTTAAACGACACGAGAAAATAATATATTATTGTTAGAAATAACTCGAAAACACACAATTCATATCTTTATTCAAAACTTTTTATTAACACAATAATGCAGTAAATCATATGCGGCTGTTATATCACAGGCCGGCGAGAACGCAAGTGTCGTCCCTCCGGACGGGCAGCGGCAAGCATTTCCCTTTCTCCTTCTGATTCTAACATTATACTATTCTTAAAAACTATGGCTACAAAATACTTTAGAAACTAATACATTATTGTTTACAAAAATATACAATTATTCAATTATTGCAATAATTTACTACCATGTATTTTTCTATATTATCCAAGGTTAAATTTTGTCCCCTATCAGTTAACCCTCCAGCACGGGTGAGGCCTGTGAGTCCATGCAATACACAAACATCGCTGTAACTTTGAAAAAAAGAAGTTTACGTTTTCGAACTTCTAATGAAATTGTACAAAATGTAAAAATTATCATTTTTTCGCAAAAAAATAAAATGTCCTGATAGCCCCACATGTGTGTTCGAGTAACTTTCTATTGAAATCCAAAAATTGAATTTATGTGAAAAATTTACACCAGGTCACAGCTGGTGTAAATCGATTTAACCGTTCCAGACTTCTTTTTATGGGGTTTTTTGAAGTCGCCGGTTTACGTCAACAAGCCTCAGACTCTTGAAGCCCTTAAGGAGAATATTCGCCAGGAATGCGAGAACCTGTCGCCCGAAGTTCTGGCAAGAGTGATGGAAAATGCCATAAAACGGGCCCGTATGGTCATCAACTTTGGCTGCGGCCACTTGGCCGATATCATTTTCTCGACTTGATGGAATAAATTCTAATGGATTAAATAAACAAATTTCACAAGCAGAACCAAAGTTTTTCATTATAAAAAAAAATTACAGCAAAAGAACATCGGGTGATTACTTTTGCCCCACCTTGTACAATAATAGTTCTACTGGCAGGAAATACAAATTATTATATACCTACACAACACTCGGTACTCGTTTGGAAAAGATCAATTTGTTGACGGCGGACCATTTTTCGTTCTTCCTCAGTACAATCGGTGGGACTTTTTTCCGTCTTTTTCCCCAGCAGAGTTGTATTCGTTTGCCTCCTTCAGTACGACATAAATTTCGTCCGTTTGTCTTTGGAACACCATAGAATTCCAAGAATTCGTGGAAATTAAGAAACAATCATCGAGCGGCGATGTAACGCTATGCAAATACTTGTGACCACTAAGTAGACCACGAAAGACGAAAGTCCAGCAAGGCTGCTCATGGCTTGCACTTGAATGGGTGTCCGCTTGATGACCAATGTAAAATGAACGCCAGTGGCTGCTCTCCTACCAACCCGCATTTAACCAGCGTAATAGGGCATCAGCTAACCTTCCTCCTGATACGGAAGAGGTTACAGTCCAGGAGTGGACTATGATGTTTGAAAGAACGTCCAGCTGATGAAGAAAAAGGAAAATGCAATATTATTTGGGCAGCGCGACTGTGCTTGGATTAGTAATTCATGTCGGCCGAACGTGTTATACTCTCAGATCAACAACAGGAATTTATCACTCTGGATATTTTTGACTATCACGTAAAAATTTGATAATTTCATTACTCATTTATTAACTTGCATTCTAGCTCAGTCAAATAGAGAAAACGTGACGGAAAAAGTTGATATGTTTTGGAAATTTAAAAATAAAATTTAATCGAGGTCAACAATAAATTACTTCACGCGTGGAAAGAGGGTAGTAGGGTTTCCAAAGTAGGAATTTTGTTGTAAAATTAAAAATATATTTTGACAACAAAAAATTGTTTCGTTTTGTTTTGAAATATCGTCCCCAAACTCTTAACTCGTGATGTTATTTACGTATGAAAAACCAAATGTTTCTGAACAATGGATGATTAATTTATAGTTAAAATCTTTTCCATTTGCAACGCTTTATTATGAGCTCAACAACCACGACAATTTTCTAACAAATTAATTTTATATGTGTGAATTTCAGAATGCATTTTCCAACTGCAGAACTTTAGTAAACCACATTTAATGTTTCTTTTCAAGTTATAATATTACGAGGGTAATGCAAGAAATTTGATGTAGTTACATAAAATAACTAATGATGCCAAATTTATACGCCAATATCATGGATGGTAAAGCAATATCAAATATCGTGTAATTTAAAATACGATAAGGATCATTATTGGCTAAGACAAAATAACATTAGAAAATATTTGTTACTAGTATTATTTCAACTACCCCTGTATGCAATGCATAAACTGAAAATTTATAAGTTATTTACAATCCTGATCAGTTCTTAATTATTAACGGAGATTGATTTGAAATAAATAATTTAGTGAATAATTATTTTATTGAGATATAACTAAAACGCGAATAAGACGAATGCGATCGTAATTGCAGTTGAACTCCTGAACGTGTAACACGTATGTATAGGTATTATTATTATTTTGAATATTTTGTGTAATCAAATTTTTCTAATTTTACTTGGACGATATACGATTTTAAGTTATACTATAATTTGTTAGTGTTTAATTTTGGTAAGTAAATTTTCTCACGATTTAAAATTTAGGATTAATAATAATTATTGCACGGATAATAAGTAATAAGAAGGCTTTGTTACACAAATTATTTCAACGGAATTTTCTGTTACTTTGTAATATTTGCGTTTTAGTAATTTTTATTTTGATTTGCTGTACTTTTTGAGTTATACCTTTTTGTTTATTTTGAAAATTCGCATTTTTAGTTTTCCATTTCTTTTCATTAATTTTAATTTTATTATTGTTTAAAAAAATTTTCTTTGTTTCATAAAATAATTATTTCAACAAGTTTTTCTGTTATTTTGTTGTTTGTAATTTTTATTTCGATTTGCTATATTTTTTGCAATTTACCTTTTTGTTTATCATTAAAGTTCGCACCCTCAGTTTTCTATTTCCTTTCATTAATATTGATTTTTTTTATTGTCCAATAAAATTTTTTTCTCACAAAATATATCGGACTTTTCTGCAATTTTACTATTTGTAATTTTTCCTTTTAAGTGTATTTTTCTTTCGATTTGCTGTACGTTTTGCCTTTTACCTTTTTTTTTTTTAATTGAAGCTCACACTTATAGTTTTCCATTTTGTTTCATTACTACTTATGAGTTTCCTATTGTCCAACAAAATAAAGCAACGGTTTTTTCTATTATTTCACAGTTCGCAATTTTTATTTCGATTTTCTGTACTTTTCGAATTTTACCTTTACCGTGAAAATTCTCACTTTTAGTTTGCAATTTCTTTTTATAAACTTTGATTTGTTTACTGCCCAACAAAATTTTCTTTGTATGTTTCATAAAACATTTCAACGCATTTTCCTGTTATTTTACTATTTGTAATTTTTTCGTTTTAGTAATTTATATTTCGATTTACTGTACTTTTTGCATTTTATCTTTTCATTGATCATTAAAATTATCACTCTTAGTTTTCAATTTTTTTTCATTAATTTTGATTTTTTTATTATCCAACAAATTTTGTGTTTCACAAAATATTTCAACAGATTTTACTTTTATTATAGTATTTATAATTTTTTCGTTTTAGCGAGTTTTATTTTCGATTTGCCGTTCTTTTTTGCATTTAACCTTTCTTTTCATTAAAGCTCTCACTTAGTTTTCCATTTGCTTTGATTAATTACAATTTTTCTATTGTCTAACAAAATATTTTAACGGATATTTCTATTATTTTATGGTTGGTAATTTTAATTTCTATTTGCTTCACTTTTTGAATTTTACCTTTTTTTATCGTGAAAATTCGAACTTTTAGTTTCCCATTTCTCTTGATTGACTTTGATGTTCTTACTGTCCAACAAAATTTTCTTTGTGCGTTTCGGATTGGCTAACTTCATGTTCATGCCCGTTTGGATTTCGAAAATCGGTTAGGATTGTTTGGATATTCCGAGGGTCTCGAGGAATAATGGCATTGGTGTTGCGACACGCCTGCGTGTCTTTTGCTTTTGTTGAATGGAAATTGTTAGGATGTATTGTTCACCCAGGTCTTCAAGGATTTCTTCTGATGTAATTTTCCCGGAGGAGCATCCGGTGTAGTGAAAGTACTCTACGGCATCTTTTTTGATGTCCGAAAGAGATCTTTTGTTGATTTTTGATGGAAAGCTAATGCACCTCAAAAGTTTTAATTTGCTCAACTCGATACGATTAGAAACAATCAATTTTTTGATGGTGGACCATTTTTCCTTCTTACTCATTACAATTGGTGATACTCGTTCAGATTGCATAGCTTGGCTGACATGGGAATGAGACCTGGGTGTAACCTTATCTTCAATTTGCCACTTCTTAGACAAACATGCCACTACTATGGTCCGATTGATTGATCAGTAGTTGGTGGCTTTTACGTTTTGTTTATCTGAATTCGAATTATTTAAATTATTTGAATACTTTGCTTTGTAGCATTTGGCTATCCAAGTCATCGACTTTTTGGTAGTTGTTCATCCATGTCGGAAGATAAACCAGATACGTTGGGGCTTGAGACATCGAACCCTTCCTCGGTTTGTGTGGCTTCGAGGCGTTGAAATTTATTTAGGGTACGTATGTCGATTCCCTCTAATGGAGATGAGCTTGCTGCCGTGCTCTTAGATTTATGGCGACTGCGCTTCTGTTTCCGCGGTAGGATGAACTCATGCAATTGCAAACTACCTTGCTGGACTCTCGTAATCTTCTATTGATTGCGGGCATTTGCATTGCACTGCGTCGCTGCTATTGAATCGGTTGTACTACCTTCATAATAAAAATAGCTACGGAAAAAGCGTATAAACATTTGATACATAATCTTTCCTTACTGCTCTAATGAGAAGTCAGCTCGGAAAAGATTAAGTCCACGCAGAAGGATAAACCATCTACTTTAAATTTGCGTGGGGCCCTGGTGTTAGGTTTTAAACTAGCTCGTTATAGCGGAAGCGAGAGTCGTGGATCGTGTGAAAGAAACACCCCGGAGAGATCAAGGAAACAGCTTTGCTAACACAACACAATTAAAATGGACAATTGGATGCTAATTGTCAGAAGGCAAAGATATTAACGATGTCGGATGTAAAAGGTGTTAGCCGACCAACACAAGCACAGTGGCAACGACACTGCCACCGAAAATCACTCCCAAACATAAACCAAGGGCACATTCGAATGGTTATATAAAAATCCCACGATAAAGTGGAACCATATCGAATCCCCAATGATAAAACAAAAGACAGCAATCTCGGTGAAATGCCGCACCCTGTATATGGGTCGAACATCGCAGCCTTTCATAAAAAAGAACATAAAAACAAAAATAAACACACAAAAAAATGTTCAACATAGAATTTCAAATATGAAATTCGAACCCATGTCAAACGCTTAGGAATTTCAAAGTCTTTGCATTTGACCAACGCCGGTTGATATTTCCTAGTGAAATTTAAATGCACAAATAAAACTCAATTAACAATACATAATTAAATATTATTATTAATTAAAATAATTATCAAAAAGTAAAGTTTAGCATTGGCATTAAAATTCACGTCTTCGAACGTGTGAGATTAGATAGAATATCTCATCGTGCATACAACGAAAAATACGGCGTATCAACTATCTCGGCCAACATTCGTACAAAAAAATATGCAAGACAATGAAACCCTTTGTAATAAACATATCACATAAAAAAATAAGACAGTCAAGGGTTAGTTAAAACGTAATCGAACACCAGATGTACGGCGGAAAATTTGGCCAAGTCGAGTAATGCATTTCCCTGTGAAGCAATCAGTTCAAATTATAAAAACTTACCGAACTGAGTAAAAAAATATCCTTCCAGAAAATATGGACAAGGTGGTCCGACAAAAAGATAACGACCTGGAATACATCCACAATTCAGCTACCACGAACGTAAAAAATCCCCATAGTAATGGGTTGGAGCGCAAAATCCAAAACCATTCAGGATGCTGAACGGGACCCCTCACAAAAATCGCCACCATATTTTGTCAAAATTAGAACCAAAACCGTTATCACTTCACACAGAAAACACAAAACGTCGACCGCTCGGTACGAGCGCTAACCCCAGAAGTCCTTATCGTTGCATGCGCGAGTTTTAATCTCTGTCAAATACGTTCGCTATACAGAGTGCTACGAAATATGTCGCTAGATGTAAAAGTTTAATTTAATAAATTCAACGTTGTTGCGAAAAAGAGAAAATTTTTCGTAACACACCCCCGAAGTAAGATATCTGACCGGAGGTCAAGATAAAAAAATCAAAAAATTATTAGAGAAACGAAGTTGACAACGAACTGTAAATTGACGGAAAAAAACTTATTTATTTACTGTAGTGTGGAGGTAGCTTGTAGCAGTACTTGGTAGGAAAGAAATATTAAGCGTTGCTAATAAAAAAATGAGCTTAAAATATTTCAAAAAAATAAAAAAATCAAAATCTCTAAAAGATTGAGATAAAAAATAATAATAATTGTATGGTTCTTCACACATGGGACTAAATGTCGCCTTAAATCCGCAGAAGCGAAAACCAAATTGGTAGAGCTAATGATAGCTACTGAAATCCATAATAATAGATGATTTTGTCTCAGATAAAAATCAATGAGTACAAAATGGGCAGCCCGCATTGGACCTGCACCGAAAAAAACTGTGGGCAGCCCGCATTGGACCTGCACCGAAAAAACTGAACAGCTAGGAAAAAAAACATCTAGACTGTCGATAAGGAATGACTCGCATCGGACCCATTCGAGAATAGTCGAACAAAAATTATCTTCGAACTAATTCTTCTCTTCCAGTATGAGACAGTCATGATTCTCAACACATAGGAAGGGTAATTTGTCAAAACGACAAAATAATTAATAATTTGATCAAGAAACTTGACCAACAGATCGTCCTACCAAGACTTTAACAAATTTCCTCTAACCGTTGGAATAAATTCCGATGAAATAATTAATAGCTTGATGTTATGCTATTATTATGACGGGTTTTATGTGAATATGTGATCTCAGATGTAATTAGACCAATAGCGAGTGCATTACCCAACCTCCAGTTAGGTAATGTTATGATTTAAGGTGTTGTTAAACCATTAAGTGAACAAACATTACCCATCCTCCACCCTTATGTAATGTATGGTTCAAGCTGTTATGGAACCAATATGTGTACAAACAATTACTCCATCCAACCACCCTTATGTAATGTATGGTTCAAGCTGTTATGGAACCAATTTGTTTACAAACAATTACTCCATCCAACCACCCTTATGTAATGTAGATCCACGGCAAGCTAAAGGGATTTCACCCCCAGTAGCTTGTGGAAAACCAAAAAATAAAATTCGCTACACATAGCAACGAACAGTACACATATCAAGGTAAAAAAATTACACATAACACTTTACCAATAAAATAATAATAAAAATTTTAATTTAAATCGAAGGTATAAAATAATTATAAAAAATATTTTTCATAACCCTTCAAACACTCGGCATCAAGGAATTTACACAATCACCAAAAAAATATACGTTGAAACAATCCAATTACGGTGCGCGACTTAAACAACAACAGTCGTAACAGCAACCAAGGATCAACAAACGCAGTTGGCTGCAAAAAAATAATTCCGCCGGTATAAACAAAAATGTTTCATTCAAAAAACATAATAATAAAATTGACAACAAAACAAAATTGCCAATAAAATAATGCAAAAGCTGTTCCTGAAATTGTCTCCGAGCATTCACCAAAAATACAGATGGAAATGAAGCAAACAGTAGCAAACAGAAGCAAATACAGAAGCAAATACAGAAGCTCCCACGCTGGACGCCAGTGATACATAATCTTTCCTTACTGCTCTAATGAGAAGTCAGCTCGGAAAAGATTAAGTCCACGCAGAAGGATAAACCATCTACTTTAAATTTGCGTGGGGCCCTGGTGTTAGGTTTTAAACTAGCTCGTTATAGCGGAAGCGAGAGTCGTGGATCGTGTGAAAGAAACACCCCGGAGAGATCAAGGAAACAGCTTTGCTAACACAACACAATTAAAATGGACAATTGGATGCTAATTGTCAGAAGGCAAAGATATTAACGATGTCGGATGTAAAAGGTGTTAGCCGACCAACACAAGCACAGTGGCAACGACACTGCCACCGAAAATCACTCCCAAACATAAACCAAGGGCACATTCGAATGGTTATATAAAAATCCCACGATAAAGTGGAACCATATCGAATCCCCAATGATAAAACAAAAGACAGCAATCTCGGTGAAATGCCGCACCCTGTATATGGGTCGAACATCGCAGCCTTTCATAAAAAAGAACATAAAAACAAAAATAAACACACAAAAAAATGTTCAACATAGAATTTCAAATATGAAATTCGAACCCATGTCAAACGCTTAGGAATTTCAAAGTCTTTGCATTTGACCAACGCCGGTTGATATTTCCTAGTGAAATTTAAATGCACAAATAAAACTCAATTAACAATACATAATTAAATATTATTATTAATTAAAATAATTATCAAAAAGTAAAGTTTAGCATTGGCATTAAAATTCACGTCTTCGAACGTGTGAGATTAGATAGAATATCTCATCGTGCATACAACGAAAAATACGGCGTATCAACTATCTCGGCCAACATTCGTACAAAAAAATATGCAAGACAATGAAACCCTTTGTAATAAACATATCACATAAAAAAATAAGACAGTCAAGGGTTAGTTAAAACGTAATCGAACACCAGATGTACGGCGGAAAATTTGGCCAAGTCGAGTAATGCATTTCCCTGTGAAGCAATCAGTTCAAATTATAAAAACTTACCGAACTGAGTAAAAAAATATCCTTCCAGAAAATATGGACAAGGTGGTCCGACAAAAAGATAACGACCTGGAATACATCCACAATTCAGCTACCACGAACGTAAAAAATCCCCATAGTAATGGGTTGGAGCGCAAAATCCAAAACCATTCAGGATGCTGAACGGGACCCCTCACAAAAATCGCCACCATATTTTGTCAAAATTAGAACCAAAACCGTTATCACTTCACACAGAAAACACAAAACGTCGACCGCTCGGTACGAGCGCTAACCCCAGAAGTCCTTATCGTTGCATGCGCGAGTTTTAATCTCTGTCAAATACGTTCGCTATACAGAGTGCTACGAAATATGTCGCTAGATGTAAAAGTTTAATTTAATAAATTCAACGTTGTTGCGAAAAAGAGAAAATTTTTCGTAACACATTTTCTATATAGAATTCTATAAGCTTTAATTTTTACCTGAAACATTTTACGATATCGATAATGATTAAAGAGATATACGAAAAAAACTGAATCGGGGAGTCATTTTTTCAAGATGGCAGATTGAGCGCAACAAATTACGTTTAGGACTTTTATTAGTATGTTAATTACTACACTAAATAAACATCTTGGTCAAATTACACGAATACTATATCAATTTTTCCGTCAAACATCAAAATTTGTTCCTATCTGAACGAACTATTAATATAATTAATTGGTCCATATTATTCAAAATATTGTAAAATTTAATCGAGATCATCCATAAATTACTTCACGCGTAGAAAGAGCGGAGGGATTTTCCAAAATAGGAATTTTGTGATAAAATTAAAAATATATTTTAAAAACAAACAATTTAGTACAAGGTTTTGTTTTGGAAACTAGTCCCCACAGTCTTAACGCGGACGTAATTGATGGACGACTTCGATTAAGGTTCTTTAATTTTTGGAACAAAATAATATAGGTACTAATTAAATATAATTAATATGTTAACGATTACCCATTAACGAACAAGCAAACCAATTTATTGGTTTCTGAACAATGTATGATTAATTTATAGTTGAAATCTTTACCATTTGAAACGCTTTATGAACTCACCAAACACGACAAATTTCTAACAATTAATAATTGTATTAATTTTATATGTGTGAATTTTAGAATGCATTTTCAAACTACAGAACTTTAGTGATACATATTTAATACTTCATAATATCAAGTTATAAAATTAAGTGGGTAATGCAAGAAATTTGATGTAGTTACATGAAATAATTAATGATGCCAAATTTACACGTCGAAATCTTTTCACACGTGTGAAAAAGCAATATCAAAAATAACATTTTATTTAAAATACAATAAGGATCATTCCAGAGATCGTGGCTATGACAAAATAACGCTTGAAATTATTTATGTTACCAGAGTATTATTTCAACTACCCCTGCATGCAATGCATAAACTGAAAATTGACAAGGTATTTATAATCTTGATCGGTTCTTAATTATTAACGGAGATCGATTTTAAATAAATAATATAGTGAATAATTATTTTATTGAGACCTAACAACTAAACTGTGAATAAGAACAAATGCGACACTAAATTGCAGTTGAGCTCCCGAACGGGTAACACGTATGTATTATTATTTTGAATTTTTTGTGTTATAAAATAATCTTAATTTTACTTGGACAATATACGATTATAAGTTATGAACTTTGGTAGTGTTAAATTTTGGTAAGTAAAGTTTTTCACAATTTAAAATAAAGGATTAATTATTGCACCGATAAGTAAAAATTCATTTTGCGTCGATTTTTTAACCCACTTTTTAAAGTCTGATTCACAAATTATTTCAACAGCCTATTCTGTTATTTTACTAGGTATGTGTAATTATTATGTTTTGGTAATTTTTATTTCGACTTGCTCTACTTCTTTTCATCAATTTTGATTTTTTTTTATTGTCCAACACCATTCTTGTTGTTTCCAAATAAATTCCTACGAATTTTTCTGTTATTTTAATGTTCGTAATTTTTTTTTTTGTGATTTTTATTTCGATTTGCTGTACTTTTACGCTTTACTTTTTCCGTTTGCATTAAATTTCGCAACATTTAGTCTAGCATTTCTTATCAATAATTTTGATTATTTTAATCTCCAACAAAATTTTCTTTGCATTACCAAATATTTCACGCGCTTGTGATTGCAAAATTTATTATTTCAACAGATGTTTCTGTTATGTTACTATTTATAATTTTCTCGTTTCAATAATTATTATCTATTTGCTGTACTTTTTGAATGTAACTTCTTTGTTTATTATTAAAATTTGCACTTTCAGTTTCCATTTCCATTCATAAATTTTGATCTTATTATCCAATAAAATTTTCTTTCTTTCATAGAGTATTTCAACGGATTTTTCTGAAGAAGACCAATGATATTTTCTTTGTTACACAAAATATTTCAACGGAAAATTGTGTTATTTTACTGCTTGTAACTTTTACGGTTATATAATTTTTATTTCGATTTTCTGGAGATACATTTACGTTTCACTTTTTCATTTAGCATTCAATTTCGCACTATTAGTTTTCCACTTATCATTAATTTTGATTATTTAAATGTAAAACAAAAATTTTCTTTGTTTTACAAAATATTTCAACGGATGTTTCTGTAATTTTACTATTTATAATTTTTTCGTTTTAATAATTTTGATTTCTATTATTTGGTGTACTTTTTGAATTTAACTTTTTTGTAAATTATTAAGAGTTCACAGCGGTGGCTTAGACTGCATACTGGTTGAACTCAGAGCGGTAATTTCGGGTTCGAATAACGGACCTCGCGGAATTGCTCACTCGATTCCCCGGTGTGCATCATGCACACACTGTGGATCAAAAACCATACGAATAACAAACCCTACCAAAATAACCCTTACGAATAAACCCTTACCAACAAAAAAACAACCGGTGCTAATAACCTAGATGTTGATGCACCTTAAAGACACATATAAAAAATTATTAAGATTCGCACATTCAGTTCTCCATTTCCTGTCATTAATGATTTTGTTATTGTCCAACAAAATTTTTTTTGTTTCATAAAGTATTTCAACGGAATTATCTGTTAATTTAATGTTTGTAATTTTTTCGATTTAAAAAGTTTCATTTCCTTTTTGTAGTTTACCTTTTTGTTTATTATTAAAGTTCGCACTTTCAGTTTTCCATTTCTTTTCAATAAATTTAATTTTTTTGTTGTCCAACATGATTTTCGTTGTTTCACAAAATATTTCAACGGATTTTTCTGGTATTTTACTATTTATAATGTTTTCGTTTTAATCATTTTCATTAAGTTTTACTTTTTGAAATTAACTTTTTTGTTTATTATTAAAATTTGCACTTTTTGTTTCCATTTCCTTTCATTAATTTTAATCTTGTTATTTCCAACAAAACTTTCTTTCTTTCACAAAATATTTCAAAGAGTTTTTCTGTTAATTTAATGTTAGTAATTATCTTGTTTTTATAATTTTAATTCCATTTGCTGTCCTTTCTAAAGTTTACATTTTTGTTTAACATTAAAGTTCGCACATTCAGTTCTCCATGTCTTTTCATAGGCTCCATTTCCCCGGCACCCCACCACAAAATATTCAAATCGGACTTGGTGGAATCGTTTGTACTTCGTTTGTATCGGTTTGTACCGCAAAAATTTTCGTTTGTACCATCAAGACAAAAAAGTTACAGCACTTTCAAAGTGGGGGTGCCAGGGAAATGCCAGCACCCCCACCTGAAAATATTCAAATCGGGCTTGGTTGAATCGTTTGTACTTCGTTTGTATCGGTTTGTACCGCAAAAATTTTCGTTTGTATCATCAAGACAAAAATCTATATTAAAGAAAAGGTTTTACGAAGTTATGAGTATTTCCAATTTTAGAGAACTCCGAGCAAGTTACGCTTGGTTACATTTCATTCAGCAGAAAATATGAACAAGAGTTATTTTAAGTAAATAATTTTATTATATTAATATAAAAGAAAACAAACTAAATAATTAATAAAATGTACAATTATTAATATATTAAGTACTATAAATCAAAAATTGACAATTAGTTGCTACTATTGATTGTCTCACTATCTTGGACCGATCTTGTAGGTCGTCATAACGTTCCCATTTTCCAGAACTGTTACGCCAACAGTAACAGACGTAGTGACCAATAGCATTCACATTCTTTAATATTGGAGGTAGAAAACTAATAGCACCTTGAAAATGGTAAACCGTATCGTTCAGCACAATTTGAAGGGGAACTTCTTTTAAAGGAATATTTAATTCAATTGGTGAATTTGATGTAGATGGTCCCCATATTTCAAACAATACTTGTTGACCAAAAACTACCTTTTTTTCGTACTGGGATTTGCACATTTTGCACTGACTGAGGTTACCGTTATTTTCATTAAACTTGAAATTTAATGCATCTTGAAGGTTTAGTACACTACTATCTGGAAAATTTACCACTGTCGAAGGATATCGCGTTTCAATTTTATGCTTACATTTAACACACGTACGGCCCTCTATAACTGATGGATTATCTTTGAATAATGCATTACAATAAGAGCCGGGCATAGCTTAGGCGGTTAAGTGTGCTGACTGCTAATGCTGAGCACTTGGTTCGACTCCAGTCGCAGTAATAATTTACTGGGAATTTCTTTCGCCAGGGTTTTCCTGTGCCTCTTCTCTTGCAACAAGAGAAACACTCTCCTTATAATTAGTTTATACTGTTAGGAGGGTGCCTAAACTAAAAAATAAAAATAAAAATAAAAATTACATAAGTAATACGCGGTACTTGCAGCATCCACTTCGACGTGATTATTTGGTAGGTCTTTCTTATTGGTAATAATACCGATTAAAATAGAAGCCAGCTTCCTATATGTTTGTGCGTTGATACCATCTCGCATAGCATGTGCAACAAGCTCGTTTAGCAGATGTGACTTATTTCGATTGATAAAATTCGCATAATTAGAGCTTTCGGCATACGAAGAACATAGAACCAGGACTATACTATCAAATGCGCACGTATTTATCAGTGTATAATCTTTTATATTAATATAATAAAATTATTTACTTAAAATAACTCTTGTTCATCTTTTCTTCCGAATGAAATGTAACCAAGCGTAACTTGCTCGGAGTTCTCTAAAATTGGAAATACTCATAACTTCGTAAAAACTTTTCTTTAATATAGATTGCACATTATTATTTATTATAATAATACGAGGGTTGCTGTTTAACTTTCTGGCCTAATAATGAAAATGCGAAAATTTGTCATCAAAAATGATTTTATTGTTTTTCAAAGTATTCTCCAGCAAGATTTATACACTTTTGCATGCGCTCAAACCAATTGTCGAAGCACTTTTTCCATTCCGATTGAGACACCTCCAAAACATGGTTTTTGAACGCTTCAACAGCATCTTCTGGCGACGAAAATCGTTGACCACGCATTTTTCTCTTGATGTTCGGGAATAAAAAGAAGTCATTGGGTGCCAAGTCAGGGCTGTACGGCGGATGACCCATTAATTCGACGTTTTGGGCGGTCAAAAAGGCGCTGGTTTGAGCTGATGTGTGAGAGCTCGCATTGTCATGGTGCACAATGATCCGTCTTCTCTTGTTCGTTTTTCGAATTTCTCCGAAGACTTCAGGCAAACAAATTGTGGTGTACCACTCAGAATTGACCGTCCTACGTTGCTCACGCGGAACAGTCGCCACATGACCAGTTTTACCAAAGAAACAGGCTACCATTTGCTTCGAAGTGCTTCTTGCACGAACAACTTTCGTTGGATTTGGCTCGTCTTCGAAGACCCACACGGTCGATTGCTGTTTTGTTTCGGGCTCATAAGCATAGATCCATGATTCGTCACCTATGACGATCTTATAAACGTCTTTTGAAACACCGCGATTGTATTTTTTTAAATTTTCTTTGCACCAATCCACACGACACTTTTTTTGAGCTACTGTCAAATTATGCGGGATCCAACGAGAACAAACCTTTTTTACGGCCAGGTGTCCATGCAATATCGAATGTATGCTGGTGGAAAAAATGCCCAAGGATGCCTCTATCTCACGGTATGTCACATGACGATCTTGCTTTATCAGTTCATGGACGGCATCAATGTTCTCTGGCACAACGACTGTTTTTGGACGACCTTCACGACCTTCATCTTCGAGCGAGCGTCGGCCACGATTGAATTCATTAAACCAGTTTTTCACAGTGCTATAGGATGGTGCTTCATCGCCATACAAAGATTTAAGTTCATCGATGCACTCTTGTCGTGATAATCCACGTCGAAAGTTGTGAAAAATGATTGCACGAAAATGTTCACGAGTTAATTTCATTTTTTTGCCAAATTGATTTTTTCAAGTCACTATAAACAACAGAAATGATGGCCGTACGTCAAAACGTTCTGAGTACGTTTATGGTACAACATGTCAAACTTTACAATGCAAATGTCAAATTGCACCTAGCAACGCTTAGTGTTCCCTAGGCCAGAAAGTTAAACAGCAACCCTCGTAATATTAATATCCATCATTATTTTCCTTAATAGAGGGGGGAAAAAAGTTTTTTTATTATGTACTCAAGCCACCCCTGTAAAAGCGGCGTATGCGCGTTGGTCTAGAACTTTTCTACTTAGCTTGCTTTCAGCTTTTCATCTATGTCTTTTTGATACAAACCGATACAAACGAAGTACAAACGATTCCACCAAGTCCGATTTCACTATTTTGAGGTGAGGGTGCTGGCATTTCTCTGGCTCCCCCACTTTGAAAGTGCTGTAACTTTTTTGTCTTGATGATACAAACGAAAATTTTTGCGGTACAAACCGATACAAACGAAGTACAAACGATTCCACCAAGTCCGATTTGAATATTTTGAGGTGGGGGTGCTGGCATTTCCCTGGCACCCCCACTTTGAAAGTGCTGTAACTTTTTTGTCTTGATGGTACAAACGAAAATTTTGCGGTACAAACCGATACAAACGAAGTACAAACGATTCCACCAAGTCCGATTTGAATATTTTGAGGTGGGGGTGCTGGCATTTCCCTGGCACCCCCACTTTGAAAGTGCTGTAACTTTTTTGTCTTGATGGTACAAACGAAAATTTTTGCGGTACAAACCGATACAAACGAAGTACAAACGATTCCACCAAGTCCAATTTGAATATTTTGTGGTGGGGGTGCCGGGGAAATGGAGCCAAATGTTATTTTTTTTATTGTCTAACATGATTTTCGTTGTTTCGCAAAATATTTCAACGGATGTTTCTGTTATTTTACTATTTATAATTTATTCGTTTTAAACATTTTTATTTGCTGTCTTTTTGAATTTAACTTCTTTGCGTATATTATTAAAATTCGCACTTTCAGTTTCCATTTCCTTTCATTAATTTTGATCTACTGATTATCCAACAAAATTTTCTCTCTTGCACAAAATATTTCAGCGGATCATTCTGTTATTTTATTGTTTGTAATTTTCTCGTTTCAATAATTTTTATTTCCATTTGCTGTCCTCTCTACAGTTTACCTTTTTGTTTATCATTCAAGTTCGCACTTTCAGTTCTCCATTTCTTTTCATGAATTTTAATTCTTTTGTTGTCCAACATGATTTTCGTTGTTTCACAAAATATTTCAACGGATTTTTCTGGTATTTTACTATTTATAATGTTTTCGTTTTAATCATTTTTATTTGCTTTACGTTTTGAATTTAACTTTTTTTTTAATTAATTAAAAATTCGCAAGTTTTGTTTCCATTTCCTTCCAATAATTTTAATCTTGTTATTATCCAACAAAATTGTCTTTCTTTCACAAAATATTTCAACGAGTTTTTCTGTTAATTTAATGTTAGTAATTATCTTGTTTTTATAATTTTTATTTCCATTTGCTGTCCTTTCTAAAGTTTACATTTTTGTTTATCATTAAAGTTTGCACTTTCAGTTCTCCATGTCTTTTAATTTTCTTATTGTCCAACTAGAGTTTTTTTTGTTTTGTAAAATATTTCTATTTCTAAGGTTGTTTCGGTTATTTTACTTTTATAATTTATTCGTTTTAAACATTTTTGTTTGCTGTGCTATTTGAATTTAACTTCTTGGTTATTTATTAAAATTTGCACTTTCAGTTTTGCATTTCTTTTCATTAACTTCGTATTTTTAATGAGCAATGAAATTTTCTATGTTACACAAAATATTTCAATGGATTTTTGTGTTATTTTACTGTTTGTAACTTTTTCGGTTATATAATTTTTATTTCTTTTTGCTTTTATGTTTTACTTTTTCATTTAGCATTCAATTTCGCACAATTCGTTTTCCCCTACTTATTATTAATTTTTATTATTTTAATGTAAAACAAAATGTTATTTGTTTTTCAAAATATTTCAACGGACGTTTCTGTAATTTTACTATTTATAATTTATTCGTTTTAATCATTTTTATTTGCTGTACTATTTGAATTTAACTTCTTGGTTATGTATTAAAATTTGCACTTTCAGTCTCCATTTCCTTTCATTAATGTTGATCTTGTTATTATCCAACAAACTTTTCTTTCCTTCACAAAATATTTCAACGAATGTTTCTGTTATTTTACTGTTAGTAATTATCTTGTTTTGATAATTTTTATTTCCATTTGCTGTCCTTTCTACAGTTTACCTTCTTGTTTATCATTAAAGTTTTCACTTGCAGTTCTCCACTTCCTTTCACGAATTTTAATTTTGTTATTGTCGAACAAGATTTATTTTGTTTCACAAGATATTTCAACGGATGTTACTGCTATTTTACTATTCGTAATTTTTTCGTTTTAATCATTTTTATTTGCTGTCATATTTGAATTTAACTTCTTTGTTTATTACTAAAATTCGCACTTTCAGTTTCCATTTCCTTTCATTAATTTTGATCTTCTTATTATCCAACAAAATTTTCTTTCTTTCACAAATTATTTTAACGGATTATTTTGTTATTTTAATGTTTGTAATTTTCTCGTTTTGATAAATTGTTTAGCATTCAAATTCGCGCTTCCAGTCCTCCATTTCTATGCATGAATTTTAATTGTTTTATTGTTCGACTTGTTTTTCTTTGTTCCACAAAATATTACAACGGATTATTTCTATTATTTTACTATTTATAATTTTTTCGTTTTAATAATTATTATTTTCTGTACTTTATGAATTTAACTTCTTTGCTTATTATTAAAATTCGCACTTTCAATTTCCATTTCCTTTCATCAATTTTGATCTTATTATCCAACAGAATTTTCTTTCTTTTACAAAATATTTCAACGGATTAATCTGTTATTTTAATGATTGTAATTTTCTCGTTCTGATAATTTTTATTTCCATTTGCTGTCCTGTTTACAGTTTAACTTTTCGAAAATCATTAAAGTTCGCACTTTCAGTTCTCTATTTCTTTTCATGAATTTTAATTTTTATTGTGTACAACGAAATTTTCATTGTTTCGCAAATATTTCATCGGACTTTTCTGTTATTTTCAGTTATTTTACTTTTCGCAATTGTTTCGTTTTAGTAATTTTTATTTGTATTTTCCGTACTTTTTTTATTTTACCTTTGTGCTTATCATTAAAATTCGTACAGGTTCGTACTATCAATTATAAATTTCTTGTTATAATTTTTGAATTATTTATAGTCCAACAGAATTTATTTCAATCTTATTCTCAATTATCATCTATTTTTCGAATGAATTTGCTTGATGGCCTGTATTTATTTGGTCAGTATTTCAAATAATTTTTGGTCAGTATTTTAAATGGATGGTCAGTATTTTAAACAAATGGTCAGTATTTTAAAGAAATGGTCAGTATTACATGGTCAGTAAAGAAACAGTCAGTATTTTAAGTAAATGGACAGTATTGTAAATAATTGCTAAGTATTTTAAATAAATCGTCAGTATTTTAAATAATATGGTCAGTATTTTAAATAAATGGTCAATATTTTAAATGATATGGTTAGTATTTTAAATAAATGGTCAGTATTTTAAACATATCAGTATATACAGAGTGGCTCAAAACAATCGGAATGGTTTGAATGCTTAATAACTTTTTTATTTCAGGGTTAGTTTTTTATTTTTTTTCAGAATTTCGTAATGCAGACTTTTGGAATTTGAAATGGAACAGTACACGTTCACCGGATATAACCGCTCCCGCATGGGCGCCCATGTAGCTAAATTCAGCGGGGTGCAAGTGCGAAGTTTAAAAAAATCATACACTTGTATACAATTTTATTGCACAAAAATTATAACATTCCAGGGGGGTGCAGTGCGAAGTTTAAAAAAATCATTCACCCGTATACAATTTTATATCACATATATTATAACATTCCGGGGGGGGGGGGGCGCAACCCCTTATGGGCACTCATACGCTCCCGACTGTTTCCTTTGAGGTTATTTGAAAGAAAGGGTGTACGTCAATAAGCCAGCGACCCGGAATGGGACAACTCGGCGCTGGCCATCTCGGCGCCGGGCCAACTCGGCGCCAAGCCAACTCGGTGCCAAACCAATTCGGCGCGGGCCGACTCGGCGCCAGGCCAACTCGGCGCCAGGTAAATTTTTTAAACATTTTTGATTTAAATGAATGAAGAAGTAAATTAAATAAATTAGGTTGGTTATAAAATGAATTTATAAAAAAGATTTTAAAATCATTTATCTTTAAATAAAAATAAAATTTATTTTAATAAAAATAAAAAATAAAACTGGCTTATTGGTTCATTTCATAGTTATGCGCTATTCCGCGTAAAAATGTAATTATATTTCGGTTTTGGTAATCTATATCCAGTTTTAAAATTCGTTCATCACACCCCCTATAGTTTTTTAATTTTTGCGGAGGGTTATTGCCTGCCACTAGTTGTTCATAAAAAATAAGCTTTCATTCCGATTCCTGACTTAGAGGAGGCGGTTGATGCTTTGGTAGATGAATTACCTGATGAGCTTCGACCACTTTTAGATTGGTTTGAAGATAACTACTTATGAAGTCCGAATAGGCGCAAAGATGGGAGGCGCTCGCCATTATTTCCGCTAGCGATGTTAGAACTTTAAACAGCGAAGATCGTACAAATAACCACGCCGAAGCTAGCCATCGGAGATTACAAAGCGAATTGGCGATGGA
Organism: Podabrus alpinus; assembly: GCA_932274525.1. Classification (NCBI taxonomy): domain Eukaryota; kingdom Metazoa; phylum Arthropoda; class Insecta; order Coleoptera; family Cantharidae; genus Podabrus; species Podabrus alpinus. The sequence goes on along the minus strand of OW026455.1, from coordinate 55,733,145 downwards.
TCACCCAACAATATGTAAGTTAATCGATGGTCTCAAAAAAGTGCAAAAAGGGCGTGATTTATTTTATGAACAACTAGTGGCAGGCAATAACCCTCCGCAAAAATTAACAAAATATAAGGAATGTGATGAACGAATTTTAAAACTAGTTACAGATTACGAAAACCGAAATATAATTATATTTTTACGTGCAATAGCGCATAACTATTAAATGTTATAAATGAACCAATAGGCCAGTTTTATTTTTTTAATTTTTATTTAAAGATTTAAAAATTTACCTGGCGCCGAGTTGGCCTGGCGTCGAGTCGGCCCGGTGCCGAGTCGGCGGCGCCGAGTTGGCCCGGTGCCGAGTCGGCGGCGCCGAGTTGTACCAGACCGACCATAACGATCGTTTTGCGCCGCCACCCTATATAGTAATAAAATTTAAAATGGAATGAAAAAATTTTCATGTTGGTATTTGTTTTTTTAAAATAGTTTGTAGGTATACAAATTCATATTTTTCTATAATGAGTATTTTACATTTTTTCAATCCTTTAATGCAATGGCAACAAAAAATATAGACAACTATACATCTGACGATGATGACAACGAAGCAATTGATTCAATTTCTAACAAAATTCGAAAAAGGAAAAGGCAACGTATCTGGGCGAAAACTTCTACATATATAATAACAAAGAAGAAGCAATAAATGCAGTAACTGCAGAAGATGTTTGGAGTTTCCATTATCGAAATAATACTGCAGATGGTGTTAAAGCTTATTATCGGTGCAACAAAGTAAAACGAAGGGAAGAACAATGCAATGCTGGATTATATTTATTTTATAACAATAAAAGCGAAAGTTATGTTCAGAGCCGATGAAGAACATTCTCAGTGAAAGGTTAGATCAACAAACATGAAACTTTCAAATGAAATGAAAGAAGAAATTCAAAATCTATTTCATTTAAAAGTGAAACCCAAAAAGATGTTGGAAATTCTAAATGAAAAAGGTTTAAAACCTAAACCTAAAAACAAAATGCAGCTAAGTAATTATTTAATCCAACTAAGAAAGAAACATTATGGACCAGCTGGAATAAGTTTAGGTGAATTTGAACAGTGGTGTTTGGATCATAATAGTTTGCCTGAGTCTGATGATTTGCCTTTTGTGATACCACATCAAGTTAAATACCGTGACGAATTAAATGACGAAGTGGAACAAGAAGATGATGCTGGCATTGGCTCAAGTTTCAGAATTTTTATTTCAACCAAACGTTTACTTAAAAACTGTACCAAATCTAACAAAATTCACACCAATGCCACTTCCAAACTCATATGGGAAGGTATGCCTATTATACTTGTTGGAACGACAGATTTTGATCGTCACTTTGTAACCTTAAAATACGCGTGCGGCGCATTTAAAAATCTTGTTGAAATATCATAGCGATCATACAACAAAAATTTCGTGTCTTTATAAAATTTTTCTAAGTCAAATATTTCAAAAATATATTTTTAGGTCGAGCTATAGAACTAAAAGATTGAATCTAGAAATCAACAGACGAAATTATATTTTCTAAACGTATAATATTGTTGAAAATTTTGAAGTTAAGAAATTAGCTAGGATGATTTTTATATACGTATGTTAGACATTCATATGGAAGGAATAGTTGAGTGAAAATTGACGTAGCATCAATTATAAATTCATGCCATCAGCAGGAAAGTCTTTAGTTCAGGACAATTTCATTCGCACGTCCGAAAGTCCAGATATTTATTTAAGGAATTAAATAGTACTTGAGGACACTTTTAAGTGGTCTAGAAATCCTTGCCTCGAGTTTGAATAAAAACAAACATGTGCATCGGTCGAACCGCTCGATTTATATGCATTTTACTTAATTATCTGCACACATGTCAATACAATAGACCAAGTGTTAATTTATTTACATGGAGCTTATGGGAATTTGCAACTTTGTATCGAGACCGTAGACGACAAAAAAAATTATAAAAGTGAACCTTTTTGAATTAGGAACGGAGCAAAAACTTCGATATCAAGCACATGTATTGCAAAATTTCACGGCGTTTTCTGCATAGATGAAGATCGAAAAGGTGCTTTCGCACTCTTGATTTTAACCAATCAAGACACGTCAAATTTTATGTCTCTATTTTTCAATTCTTAAGACCCAATTAAAAATGATCTGGATCACTCCTGTAGTGGGGTAATATCCCCACGAAATGCAAATTTCGAGGGATAACGATATATAAGGCGTGCAGAGCGCATTAATTTTAAGTTTCGATGTAGAAACTTCAGATATCGTCTCGCTGTTAGTCTGATTTGTGAAATCGCTGTAAGGCGGAAGTGAAATAAATCTTGCAAATACAACAAGATTTTAAATCAATAATCACTCAATAGTGTATTAAATTAAGTGTCATCATTACACAGGTATTAATTATATCGCATAGAACATTTATTTGGTTAAATATTTCAATATTTAACAGCATTTAAGGGAAACTCACCTACGTTGAGTAATAACGGACTTCTTATTTAAATATTAAACATTTCGACCTCGCGCTAGAGGATCGAACTTTGTGATTAAATTTGTAACAACTTTAAACCAAGTTCGCTACAATTATTTAAACAATATTGAACAGGGTCCGAATTATTTCGCATTTAACGTCAGTTTCGCACCTTTATTTAAACAATATTGAACAGTATTCGAGTTATTTCGCATTTAACGTCAGTTTCGCGTATTATTTAAACAATACTGAACAGTATTCGATTTATTTCGCATTTAACGTCAGTTTCGAGCATTATTTAAACATTTTCTTTGGACATTATTTAAATAATCGCGTATCGAATAACAACCAGTTGCGGTAGATTGTTAAATATTACCGGACTCAATATAAATGAATTGTTGTCAATTATAATTACTCATTACGTTGCAATATATGTCACGCGACCTCAGTTCGGTCCAGATGTTATGACCGCGTCTCGATTCGAACGTTGAAGTTAGTGACAGGTGTTTTATATCATCGAAACACATTTTTATCGAAGTATTTTTTTTGTTAAACACACCTAAGATAAACACGCGTTTAAACAGTGCTGGCTTCAGTAAACTCAGATTCGAGAATAATTATCGAGTGTATTCATCCGCGCGTGATTTCCCTTTTTGTCGGGGAACGAGGAAGATTAAACCACCCCGTTCGTATCGGCGTATCCCCATTCACATTACCACATCCATTAGGAGGGATTCGAGACTGGATATCACACCAACCTTGATGGAATGGTTTCTGGTATTTTAGTCAATCTACTTTCGTATTGGGAGGACATCACTCCGACACCTGCCGATATTCTCATTCTGGAGGTCTGTTCCAAAGATCTTGCCTGCAGGCCGAACTAATTTAGCAGTCATACGTAAGGAACTTTTTATTATTTATAAGTTTTGTCATGTTAAGTGGTCCCATTGACCACAGTTTATATTTATGAGTCTTTCACTCAGCCCTGTAGACGATCGCAACCCCTTGTAATCCTTTGTTTATTGTCTAGTATTTGGCTTAAAAGTAACTTAACTTTTATTGCGCCTGTAGTGCGTCCACGTTCAAGTGTTGATTTAACGTCACATTTTGCTTTATACATGGATGCTAAAGTTTAATTATCCCGTTCATGGAGATTTGGCATTTAGTCGTACAATTAGTTCATTAATTAATTTTGTAACTAATCATTTTTGAAGTTGTGTGTGTTACACTTAAGTAACAACTTAAGTGGAGTGTAGTGTTCAAGACACACCCCACCCGTATGGAATTTTATGTTCACTCTGTACGAATTTACAGTTCTAGTTTGTTTGTCATTATTTGAGACTACGAACATTAATATTGTGACAGTAACTTCATTAAGAGGTTCGGTCAATTGTAAATATTTGCTTTTATACATCGATACGTGTAAATTTGATGGTATCCTGTATGTATTTTGTCAACACCCCCATGTGAATATTATTTTCATTATATCTATGTTATTATCTATTTTGGTGTTTTATTGTTATTGTGTAATTGTTTATTTAGTTATTTTCACCGAAGGAAAGTCAGCCTATTGTAAAGGTAAGGTCGTTGGACGAGACTTTTCCAGGATGAGAATCATCAAGAGAGTTCAACAAGTTGTCGCGTACCAGCTTGGAAGGTGTGATACTTCGTCCTCTTCAAATGAATTCACCTTCAGTACGCGTGGCGCCCATTTCATCCCTCGTGTAAATTATCCCCACCGATTTTGACAACTACCCCCTCGTGTAAATTATCCCCACCGATTGTGACCATTTTTCGAATCGCGATTGAGGATTGCCCAGTCGTCGATTGGAGACATACGACTCGCGACATCACGTCACACGACCCTTTGACTCTTTTTAAACCACTCACCCCCTTCGCGACTTGAGCTAGTCACCCTTATTTTATATCTGTTTAAAAGGTGTCGTGGATGCGAATCGTATTGTAACAACTTCCATCCGATTGGCATGGCAGTTTGTTCAAATGAAAAAACTGCAGATTTTAAATTCATTTTTCAGTCAATTATTGCGGGTCTAAATTGAATAAATGAGCAAATTGATCCCGATTACTTAATATCCGATGCCTCATATACAATTAGAAATGCATTCCTAAAAACATTCGGCGACAATAAGCTATTAATCATGTGTTGGGCACATATGAGGCGCAACGTTTCGAAAAAAATTGAATCATTGATGGAAAAAAGCTTGAGAAAAGAAGTAATAAATGACATATATACATTACAATTATCTCCAAATAAAGAAGTATTTGATAAAGCTGTACCTTCATTTATCAAGAAATAGCTTCAAAAAAAGCAAACACAATTTGTTGAATACATGAAGCTGCAATGGTTCACATCCCATCAAAATTGGTATGAGGGTATTGCGCATCATACTCATTCTGCAAACAATGCATTGGAGTCTTTCAATTTAGTGATAAAAAAAGAAGATACCTTTCGTGAAAGGTTACCTCTGTCAAGATTTCTTGAATTAACCATTGAAACAGTAGAGAAGTGGCCAAAAGAATATTCCAGTGGAAGTCGAGTATTCAAAACTGCGACAGCAGTCGAATTACATCAATGGACGAATGGTTATCAATGGGCAAAAGCAAACGTCAAAATTTCATCAATGACATGCGAAAATTCAGTTAAATACATTTGTCCATCCAATGAGGAACCTACTGTTACAGAGGAGGAAATTCAAACCGTATCAGAAATGCGCTGGAACACTTTTGATCAATTCAAGCGAAGAGCATTCAAGGTGTGGTTTGTGAATCTCCCAAAACAAACAGAAAACAGCAAACTGGCTGCTGCATTTGTCCAGGTTTTTTTAAGAAATATATATGCAAGCATATAATAGGCTTGGCTATACGCTTAAAATATGTCAAACCTCCTCCAGCAGCTAAACAAATACCTATAGGTGAACAGCGTTCAAGGGGACGGCCAAAATTAGCTACTAAAGCACTTCTAGTGGATTAATTATAATTATATTTTATTCGCATTTTTATTTTAATTGTAATAAATTAAGGATGGAAGATCGAAGATGGCCAAAGAAGATCTGGAGATGGAAACCCCCCGGTCGACGAAAAAAAGGGGAAGACCAAGGAGATCTTGGAACGATGGTATAAGAAGAGGAATGGAAACCTACCAAGTAGAAGAGGAAGACGCTCTTGACAGAGGTGGATGGCGTTTGAGAACCGGGAAGCCGCGTATTGCGGTATAAACCGTGTATACAGGGTGTCCCCGTGACCGTGGAGAACCTTTGAGGTGGTGATAAAGGACACTTTTCTAAGACAAATTTTCAAATAAAATTTTTGCCCAAGTACAAATCCTTGGGGGGTACCTCCCTTTAAGGCAATTTTTTGAATTTCTGATTTCAAACGGCCATAGCTCCGATATTATTGATTTTTTAAGGTTAATGGATTAGAACTTTTTTAAAGACCATTCGCTTGTCTACAAATTAGGTTATAATCCCTTATCGTCTAGAATCAATGGATTTCGAGTTATAAATTAAATTAAGGGAAAAAATGTTAAAAAAATGCAGGTTTGTTTTTTTTTAATTTTCTTGCGAACCCCGTATCTCTTAAACGAAACATCTAAAGGAAACACTAACGGCCCAAACCGGATAGGGAATTTAACGGGCTACAACTTTTGTCCAATAAATTTTTTTGGAAAACCAACCGTTTTCACAGAAACTCTGAAAATAATGAACAAGGTGTAGGTAAAAAATATAAATTCACATAATTACAAAAATCTCAATTTGATTTATAGCATTTGTTTTAATGTTAAAACATTGTTAAAACGTATTAAATAATACCGTGCAACACCTTTTGAAAAGAGCACGCCTGTGTGCTGAAAATGAGAGAGGCCATTTTGAGCATTTATTAAATTAATTTTTTGAATTTATTTTTTTTACCTACACCTTGTTCAGTATTTTCAGAGTTTCTGTGAAAACGGTTGGTTACCCAAAAAAATTTATTTCACGAAAGTTGTAGCCCGTTAAATTCCCTATCCGGTTTGGGGCATTAGTTTTTCTCTTAGACTTTTCGTTTAAGAGATACGGGGTTCGCAAGAAAATTTAAAAAAAACAAACCTGAATTTTTTTAACATTTTTTCCCTTAATTTAATTTATAACTCGAAATCCGTTGATTCTAGACGATAAGGGGTTATAACCTAATTTGTAGACAAGCGAATGATCTTTAAAAAAGTTCTAATCCATTAACCTTATAAATCAACAATATCCGAGCTATGGCCGTTTGAAATCAGTAATTTAAAAAATTGCTTTAAAGGGAGGTACCCCCAAGGGTTTGGACTTGGGCAAAAATTTTATTTGAAAATTTGTCTTAGAAAAGTGTCCTTTATCACCACCTCAAAGGTTCTCCACGGTCACGGGGACACCCTGTATATACTCGTAGATATATAAATTAAATAAAATTTTTATAATAATTATTTCGATTTCTAATTTTATATTAAAAATGGTCACTGACATAAACAATTAACTAACCAATAAAGTATACCAACCAAAACTTTAACTTTATTATTTATACTGACCAAATTAACAAATTATACTGACCAGAATAACAAATTATACTGACCAAAATTCGATTTAATACTGACACTTAAATATTTATACTGACCAAAATATTATTATATACTGACCATTTATTCTAAAAAATACTGACCATTTAATGAAACAAATACTGACCAAAATATTAGTTGTCATTTAATATATCAGGTACCTGATAAGTACATAATATCTTATCTATAGGAAATGAAAACTATTCCTCTTTGATAAAAATAAGGTTAGCAAAGTTTTAAAAATCTTATTTACTATTTTAAATAATGGAAAATTAGAACAATGTGATAAAGAAAGGTGCCTGGAGCTGTCCGAAGTAATTACGGACATGCATTAATATGAACTTTTCTGATGTTACATGTACTTAACTAACATCCTGTATATAAAATTAAAGTAGTTACTTGGTAATTCTTTATACTTATTATAATATAGACAATTTACAGAGAGGTAGTTTTCGATACGTACAAGAGTATTTTGCAATAAAGATGGAGAAACGGGACAACGCATATGAAGATGTCTTTGCTCATCAAAAATTTATATTAAAATTATTTGGATTAAGAGGTTCTCAAAATCTATTTTACAGAATTTATGGAATTGCTATATTAATTCTTCTAACAATATATGTAGTGCTTGTAATCCCAGAAGTGTTAAAATTAAGCAATGATTTCGACAAATTTGTTCATGGTTCCTTGTTTACGATTGCCGAAGTTACTGGTATGAATTTTTATACTATATAATATATTGTGGTGTTTTTTTGACGACCAAGCTATTTAAAATTAAAACCTCGTCGTTTTTCGAGAATATCTTCAATAATCCAATAATTAATTTTTAATCAAATAAATTTCAATAAAGTAATTTTATTATTCTCCTTAAATTCGCGCGAGTCTCCTTCAAATATCGTTCTTGCGCATTCTTCCATTTCAAATCCTTAAATTCCATATCAATATATTTTATGTCAAAAATCATGTTGCCAATATTTTGAAATTATTAATACATTTAAAATAAAATTCGTCTTTTCCTCGAAAGTCCTTTTATTTAAAATTTTTCCAAAGCAATAAGTGCTGAAATCGCACAAACCATGCCTCCACTCTTTGAGGCTTCTTTGAAATAACATTGAATAGCTTGCGAAATAGCAACATTTTAGCAACTTTCTTGAAAAGAAACAGATAATACTTAAATACGCACAACTATGCGCAGTTTGCCGATAAGCTCGTAGTTTACCGAAATGTTCACCAAATAGCTCGTGCAAGTGCTCGGGTCGTAGTTTTGCTCGTTAATGTGTGCGAGGCATTAAATGAAAATGTTAGTGCCTAGCAGAACCTATAGAAGTTGCTAATTGTGATAATAATACTATTTTTAGATTTAATTAGTAGCTGGTGCATATATTGGAACCGATTCAAAATAGAAAACTTATTTCAAAAATTTGAAATACTTAACGATCTCTCAAATTGTGATATTAGCAGTGATGGATACAACTTTATGAAAAAATATAGAAATTTGATTCGCAAGCAGGTAAAAATCCGAATAAATAAATTTTAAGCCATTGTTTTGTTCCAATTGTCCCGCGTTTGTTGTGCTGTTATTAATAAAAGAAAGTTTGAAAAAAGTTGGTAGGGAAGTTGATTATAGATTGAAAGTTTTAGGATAAGGCTGGAGTCTCACTGCACCACTTCCTACCACCAAATAAAATATTAACTAATAGATGTTAGTTAGATGTTAGATGAACTTGATTTGTGTTTGTACGGATCTTTGAACTCGGTTTGAACCAATTGAATTGGTTCAAAGTTTATTTGATAATAAGAAGTGGTACAGTGAGACTTCGGCCTAATTCTTAGCACTGTACTGTAAATACAACCTATCAGTAGGTAAGCTTTGTCAACTTATTGGTTCCATATTTGGTAGCCACACGTACACGTTGTAAAGTTGTGTAGTAACTGTCAATGAAATCCAGAGACGGCGCACTTTGCTTTTCGATGACTGAAGCATAAGATGTTTGATTGGTTAATAATGTATTAATACCATTGTGAAATTTTAAATTTTAAAATTTCCATTTGAACTTTTAAGATTACTTACTTCTGATGACCGAATAGCTCTTTTAGAGCTTTAGCCTCCTCTGGAATGCCTCTCTATGTATCCCAATTCATGGCTGACTCTTCCCAGTCACTTCCTCTTTCGAACTGAGGAGAATATTTTTAAGATTAAAATTTCAAATATTCAAAAATTGTTATCGAGTTCAATTTTAAAACTGTAAAAAATGAATATTCCGCTATTAATCGAATCGATATTGCAAATAAATATTTTTTAATTTTAAATATTTTAAAGGAAATTGCAATTGAGATTTAACGAAGTTATTCATTGTAAACATTAATTACACATTATTTTACAATTTTGAATATACCAAAATACCTTACTTCCAGGCGAAATTTAATCGACACAATTAATATTGAAAAAAGAATTCTGGACTTTTAAAATATCGTCACTTTCTTCCATAATTTTGTTGTACTTTGTTAACCTTTAAATTGGTTAATTATTTTATGTAACATTCTCCGAAGATACCAATAATTAAGGAAACCCGTCTATTTCATAATATCAATGAAGTATAAAAGATTTGGTAGTTTTAGTGGCCCGGGTTCAATCGATTTTTTATCGATTACCACTAAATGTCATTCATGAATATTCCGTGAGATCTAAAATAACTATATGCAATGCTTGTGTTAAAGTTATTTTAATTGATTTATATTTGTATCAAACTTGGCCATCCCCAATGGGCTAAAAGTTAAGTAGCGAAGGACTCTGACAAGAAGCCCAGGGGGCGAGACACGGAGGGACTGGTAAGTTATGACCGCCAGTCACAGCGGGCCTGCTTATGTTTAGTATACTGTCGACGGTGGTAATAATTTCTCTCCTCCCCATATGTGAAATTCTGATAAATTTCGTGTCAAAAAGGACGATTTTTGCTAACGATTAAACATTGCTCATGACATAACGTTGATAAATATTCATTCTAAGTACAGTAAGCATGTATTTATGAGTCACGATATATATAAAATGTTATATATATCTATGTTATATATATATATTGCGATGTTCTGCTTATCGTAAGAGGGTGCTCATGTCGTGATTGTTACATTTGAGACCATTATGAGAAAATAAAGACTTGCACCTAAATCTTCTGAATACTCTAGAATTGACTGCTTGCTCCAATTAACCTAATAAAAGAAAAAGCGTAATGATTTGTACACGCGGATATGTAAAATATTGTGTTAGAGGCAAAAGAGGATTTGTTGTTTTTAATTTAAGAGGCTTGAGATTAAATTGAAATTAAATATTATTTGTAAAAGTGTAGGCAATTGAACAAAATAATTGTGACTTTTAAAATTAAGTGCGCGGTCTGATAAAGAATTGAGTGAAATTAACAAGGAGAAAAAAAAAAAGTCTCGTCCCGTCTATGGGGACGTCAACACGGAAATTAAGGTCTGGTTCTGTCCGTGAAAAGCGAAGACACGTAAATTTGGGGTCTCGTATGGTGAATAGAGACATGAAGATTATTATCGAGAAGTTTTGAAAGTTGGAAACTGAATTTAAATTGTCTTGGAATTAATTGTGTATAAGTTGAGATTAATTAATTATTGTTCAACGAATTAAAATTGTGAATGGAAAATAATATTTACGATTTCGAATTATTTGGAAAATTTTGGTGACCACTGAAAATGTCGTATGGTTGATAATATTTTATGGTTCTGTTTTTAAAATTATTGGAATTAAAGAAGAATATAGAAAATTTGACCTACCTGAACGTATGGGATTTGGATCAAACTACGAGTCATCTTCTCCTGATCATCAGCTGTTGCTTCTGCGTCGATCGTGCATGAAAAACTGTTCGGTAAGCAATTATGACGGTAATTTTTTTTCGTAACATTCAGTTCGCGCGTGTTTTATAAAATTTTGGGGGTTTATAAATTTTTGTTCTTGTTTGATAATTTGTAAATTTAATTTAATCTTATTAATTGAAATCCATCTTTTGTTTTTTTTTTATAATTGTGTTAATTAATAAATTACATTGCTTGGTATACAACCATTACGTTTTGATTTAATTAACTTTACAGCAGTGAGTAAAAGAGGAAATAGGTGCAAGGTGTAGTAAGTTTATTATCCGACATTTCTTAAGAATAATTAAGTTAAAAAGTTTCATTTCATTTGAGCATTTACTTGATTAATGACCCACTTTTGACCCTGAGAGTTCTCATTGCTGGGCGAGAATTTAAAAAAAAGAGTCGTAAGCTTAACCCTCGCTATATAAAAAAAAATTTCAGTAGCGAAACACGGCAATATATATATAAATGTTAAGACCAAGCATATTCAGCAATTATTTTCCGAAATAGTCTTGTAATGCGCAATAAAAATCGGGGCAAGTTGAAATAAACTTTTCATTTAATTGAGAAATTTTTTGAGTATCCGTTGTAATTTAGCTTCTTACAGTTTCCATCGTTGTCATCCATTTAAAAAAGAACAAAAAATCTAACGTACGCTTAGGTTTTTCCCAGAAATAAAATTTTAAAAAAAATTAGTAATTAGTAAAAAATAGAGTAATTTTTTCAGGAAATCCTCAGAAAAGAGCAAAATTTTCTGTTTGAAAATATGAAAAATCGGCGCTCCGCGCCTCGCAAAGGGGTTCCGCCCCCTGGACCCCTGGGTTCTTTCAATTTTAGTCTCCGACTAATATCTTTAACATGGAACATGTTTTTCGGTACCAAACCGTTTATCATAGTTTTCCTCGAGATTTAGGGGTGCCGCGGGTGCGGCGCCTATCTCGTTTCTTCTTCTTCTTACTGTTTTTCGAAGTGCGGCGTAGTTATGTAACCGTGTTGGTTATAATAGGATAATCCCTTAATTTTTGTGTTGGTAATAAAAATTTACTACATAAGCAAATTTTCTTTTTGCGTTCGGTTTCGGATTTAAATTTTAGGTAATGAAAATTTTGTTTTTGAAAATTCATTATTAGTGTAAGAAAATTGGACACATTTTGATCAAAAAAATCAAAACTCGGGTTTCTGCGATTTTTCGACGGATTTCGTTAGGTAATTGTTCGTACTTCAACATACTAAAAAACGTCCTCTCGGAACCTTGAGCTTCTTACCAAATTCTTCGTCTGAAGTTGAAATTTTTTATGTAGGGGTGAAAATTATGTTTTTCGGCAAAATATTTTTAAACAAATTTCTATTTTAGCCATATTGTTATCATTTAACTCATTAAAAAAATTAAAAACACTTAAAATATTATAACATCCTAACAATCATGAAAAGAAGAGTTTCCTGAAAATGGTCAGAGGGTTCTGATTTTTGGATATGTTTTAAGGTTTGGGGTCCTAATAAAAACTCTGAGTTGGCGACCTCGGCGACCGCCCGGAAGTGCCGCCATTTAAAAAAAATGGCGAAAATAAAATGTTTCTTCGCAATATTTCCTTACCAGTTGACTTTACGACCAAAATGACTGCTAAAATCTTATGAAGAACAACATTTACTACAACTTTTATCCAAGGTATTTTTCTCTAAGTCTAATAGTTGCTGAGCGCCAGCACTGTTAAATAGAGCACATTTTAGAAAATTTCAAAAACGCTCTAATTTGATATGATTTTTTTAATAATTTTTGGTTACTCTCTCTAAAAATGTCTATAATATGATCAAGTCTATTAATATATACTCTATTATAAAAAAAAGGCAGATCAAAATCGAGCGGTTTTGAAATTTTCTGAAAAGTAACAACAGATGTTACAACAAATGTAACAAATTCAAAAATTTAACAGTGCTGGCGCTCAGCAACTATTAGGCTTAGAGAAAAATACCTTAGATAGAAGTTGTAGTAAATTTAATTCTCTATAAGATTTATAGAAGTCATTTTCGTCCTAAAGTGAACTGGTAAGGAAATATTGCGAACAAATATTTTGTTTTCGATATTATTTTAAAGATGGCAGCACTTCCGAGCGGTCGCCTAGGTCGCCAACTCAGAGTTTTTATTAGGACATCAAACCTTAAAACATATCCAAAAATGAGAACTCCCTGACCATTTTTAGGAAACTCTTCTTTTCATGATTTCGAGGATATCGTTAAAATCTTTTAAGTGTTTTTAATTTTTTTAATGAGTTATATCTAGAGATGAGATTTTTAGGTCGTATAAATGTTATACCAGAGAGCGTTAAAGGGTTAATTGATACACGGCCCCGTTTCTTCTTTCTTTTTCATACAGCATAACTTTCGAACGGGACCGTGTATCAATTAACCCTTTATCGCTCTCTGGTATAACATTTATACGACCTAAAAATCTCATCTCTAGTTATATCGTCCCCTTAATACTATAACTAGGTAACTCGAATTTTGGCTATTTTCAGTTAGCTACATGTAACCACCTAATTTTACCCACTTTATTTAGTGCTACAACTAGAAATGTTCTATTATGTTTCTAAATATCAAATATCCACTTGCTAAAAGTAGATAAGTCCCAGATCCCTTCAATGCTGTTATGCTATAAGTGCATAATTTGAGATACCAAGTTGTGCAAATTCCGAACGTTATGTATAGCAACATAGTATGTCCGCGACCTTCGAAAGACCTATATCAGTCGTTATGAATAAAACTTATTTTGAAACATACAAAGTTAAAATAAAATAAAAGAACTAGATAAGTCTGATTTTTCACATTTTTATTAGTGCTATAACTATGTAGATATCTTACTTCTAATTAAAAATTTCCTAAAATATAAAACATTAGACTGTGAGGGTATTAAATACATTTAACTTACATAAGTAGCTAAAGTTTTAAACGTTAAAACAAAAATAATTTTGAAGTTTAATACTTTTTTTTGCTATTGTAAACTTGAAACTCCATTTACTCTTCTTCTTCTTCTTCGCTTCATGGATTAGGCTCTGTTGCCTGTTCCGGCACCCATCTCTTCCTCGGACGACCTATGCATCTCTTTCCATTAGGTTTATACTTTCGGGCTGCTATTGGTAGCCTTTCTTCTGACATTCTTTCTATGTGGTCGTTCCATCTTTTGTTGTTACTCTTGATTTGGTCTTGCATTTTGTTTACATTTAGTTCCGCTCGGATGTCGTCGTTTCTGAACCTGTCCTCTCTTGTACATCCCTTGGTTGCTCTCAGGAATCTCATCTCACTGGCTTGAATTTTACTTGCATCTCTAGATGTAGGTACCCATGTCTCACTTCCATATGTTAGTGTTGGGACAGCTATCGTTTTATATAGTTTAATGCGTGTGTTTGTTTTTGTCTTATTCTTCAAAAATCTGTGTATTGTTCCACAGATTTGTCCAAACTTAGTCAGTTTGTCGTCGATGTCGTAGTCTTTATCCACAGACACATCGCATCCTAAATATCTAAAATGTAGCACTTGTTTTATGCTGTTTCCGTCTACAACTATCTTTGTTCTGACTGGTTGTTTTCCTTTAAAAGCCATGGTCTTCGTTTTACGGGTTGAGATCTTGACATTGTAATTCTTGCATATAAGGTATAGGAAATGTATAGCTCTTTGGAGATCATCTTCGTTTTTTTGTAGAATTACTGTATCATCCGCGTATAAAATTATCTTTAGCGTTGTTAGGTTATTCAACTGTATGCCGAAGGTTATTATTTTTTTCCATTCTTTAAGAATTTGGTCGATATATATGTTGAAGAGTGTAGGTGAAAGGCAGCATCCTTGTTTGACACCTTTGTTTATTAATATTTCTTGAGACAGCTTTTCTCCCAAGTCTAGAACTACTGTAGTGTTGTTGTATAGACTTCTGATTGCTTTTATTAGGTGTTGTGGGTACCCATGTTGTTCCATTATTTCCCAGAGCAGTTCTCGAATTAAATTATCGAATGCCTTCTCGAAGTCTATAAAGGCGATGTGAGTTTCTTGATTGAATTCTCGTCTTTTTTCTATTATCTGTTTTAAGGTAAAGACTGCATCTGTAGTGGATCTTCCTTTCCTGAAACCCATTTGTTCTTCATCTAAAATGTGTTCGGTAATTGTTTTTAGTCTGGTATTTATTATTCTAGCGTATAATTTGTATCCGCTATTTAACAGACTAATTCCTCGATAGTTACCGCATTGGTTACGCTTTCCCTTTTTAAACAGTTGTATAATTTTAGATATTTTCCATTGTTTTGGGATTTCTAAAGTCTTCCAGCACATGTTGTATAAGTGAAGCAGTCTAAGATGCAATAATAATCCTCCATACTTGAACAGTTCTACGTTAATTCCATCCAATCCGCATGCCTTTCTATTCTTACTTCCTCTCAGAGCTTCTTGTAGCTCTTTCATGCATATATCATCCAATCCATATGGATTTGGTACTTGTTTTTCATCTTTTGGAATTGTCTCATCAAACCATAGATCTTTATAATGTTTGATCCATTCGTCTTCTGCTATACAGTTGAGTTGCGCATTATCTTTTTCTGTTTGGTTAAGTCTTTTCATGGTTTTATACGCCAGTGCTTGTCTTCCATGAACATCTTCCTCTAACTTTTCTACAAATCTGTCCCATGCTTCCTGGTGTGCCTTCCTGCAAATGTTTCCTGCACGATTTCTAAGTCTCGTATAATTCTGCTTGTTGTCTTCTGTAGGGTTATTTAGATATATTCTGTACGCTTTGTTCTTCTCTTTCACGGCACTTTCAATCTCAGGTGTCCATTTCTCGAGACCCTTTCTCTTTCTATATTTCTTCTTTGTTCCGAGGGTATAGAGGGCAGATTCGTTAATTATATTTTTTATATTTTGCCATTCTTCTTCTACATTGCTGCTTGTTGAAACGGTAGTCACCAAACTGTTAATTTTATTTTGGTATTGCAGTCTCGTATCCTCGTTTTCTAGTTGGTAGATTTTGTACACGTTTTCAGTATTTTTCCTAGGCGTGGGTTGTTTTGGTTTTTTCCATCTTGTATATAGGTTTATTTTTCCTATTACCAAGAAATGGTCTGAGTATATATCGTATCCTCTATGGACTCTCACATCTATTATCTGT
This sequence comes from Podabrus alpinus, assembly GCA_932274525.1. Lineage (NCBI taxonomy): Eukaryota > Metazoa > Arthropoda > Insecta > Coleoptera > Cantharidae > Podabrus > Podabrus alpinus. The sequence goes on along the minus strand of OW026455.1, from coordinate 55,717,060 downwards.
TTGGCGAATTTCTTATTAGCTATAACGTAGTCGATTATGGATCTAGATCCTCTTGCCGCCCATGTATATTTATGTATGTCTTTCTTGCGGAAAAATGTGTTAGTGATCTTAAGCTCATTAAAGAGTGCGAACTGTCTCAGCATTTCGCCATTTTCATTTACCATTTGTTCGCCATATTGCCCTACTACTTTTGGAATAGTTAGTTTACCTACCCTTGCGTTTAAGTCTCCTAGTATTAAGATATTGTCTGATTGGTTATATTTCGTCACTATTTTCTGTAGGGTATGGTATATCTCTTCAGACTCTTGTGTTTTACCATTCTCTGGGGCATATACTGCGATTATTGTTAGGTTTCCTAGATCTATTCCAAATCTGACAGTAATAATTCTTTCATTCACGAATTCATAGCTTCTTATTTGTGATTTCCATTTGTCGTCAATAAATACTGCCACGCCTTTGCTTGCTCTTTCACTGAGGTTTACTCCGCTGTACAGCATCACATATTTTCCAACATCTTTGCTTCCCCGTAATTTTTTCTTTGTTTCAGATATTACTGCTATATTGATATCTTTTTTCTCCAGTATTCTTGCTAACTCATCTTCTTTATTTTTTATAGATCTGACATTCCAACAAGCTACTTTTAATTCTTCCGCAATCCAATTCTTGTCCTTTTTCTTTGCATTGGTCGTCTTTGTAATTTCCGATCTAATTCCTAGGCCATTTAGGGTGCTGTAAGTATATATATTTTTTACGTGAATGGGTTACTACCCCATTGCACAACCCGAAGGAAGGCTTCCTCTCGCGTTAGCCCTGCGAATCCCTCTCATCCACCAGGGTTGGTTACCCGATCTCTGAGAACAATCCGCAGGTTGCCGGGGATTACCATCTTGGAGGTGCGAGTAGGAATTGAGTAGGAGAGGCTATTAGAGACGCTTCACTACTCCATTAAATCCCTATCAATCAATATCAGTAATTTCAAGTTACCTAGTTATAGTATTAAGGGGACGATATGAAAACAATATAGCTGAAATAGAAATTTGTTTAAAAATATTTTGCCGAAAAACATAATTTTCATTCCTTCATAAAAAATTTCAACGTCAGACGAAGAATTTGGTAAGAAGCTCAAGGTTCCGAGAGGTCGTTTTTTAGCATGTTAAAGTAAGAACAATTACCTAACAAAATCCGTCGAAAAATCGCAGAAACCCGATTTTGGATTTATTTTCGCAATTTTCTTACACTATATTGGAATGGGAAAATGTTATTCGATAATTTACTCTATACAAATTATAAACTATAAATTTGAATTGTACATGTGGTGTCGGTTTTTGGTGTCGATTTTTGGTGTCAATTTTTGGTGTCGATTTTTGGAGTCAATTTTTGGTGTCGATTTATGGAGTCAAATTTTGGTGTCGGTTTATGGTGTCGATTTTTGGTGTCGGTTTTTTGGTGTCGATTTTTGCGAGGTAACGATCGTAAAAACATGTTCCATGTTAAAACCTGACCATGGAGAGAAAAAGTTTTCAAGGTAAATTAGTCACAAAGTTCCGAAAAAGCACCTTCTTAATAAATAATTGGTATACCCTAATAATTTTATTTTGCATTTTTGAAACTTTAGGACTGATTATCTCGAAAACTGTTTACTTCAAGGCTATAGTTTTTTACATTTTCATACTCAAAAAATTATGCTTTATACATATCTAGAAAGAAAACTAAGGCGGTTATTCTGTAACTCGTTCTTTATTAAAGGATCATTTAAAAATAGGTAAAGTACGGTTTATGATGTAAATAATTGAATTACAAACGATATTTTAAGCGGAAACCAAACTTTACCTAATTTTAAAGGACGAGTTATAGAATAACCGCCTAAGACTGCAATTTAAAATATTGCTCAAAAAGAAAACACGATAAAAAAATATCAAATGGCAGAAAAATGTGACACTAAAAAATAATGTTGACGTAACCCTAGGATTTTCTGAGAAAATTCCCCTAAAATATTTGATCGAATTTGTTCCAAACTTGACGAGCTCACGTATAAATTACCGTTTAAAGTGAATTGTATCGATCCCACTTCTGATGTAAACACGAGTTGAATAATTGCAATAAATTTAAATTTCGCTTAAAGAAAATTACATCGGAGTATAGGTTGTTTCAAATTAATTGAAATTAAAGAAAGTCTAGCATCAAATTACGTTGTTATAAAAACGAACAAACTATTATGCAAGGAAATATAATATAGAGATAAGATTATCGCGCCAACCTTTAGTAATGCATATGCTGACAAAGGTTGGCGCGATAAACTTATCTCTATATTATATTTCCTTGCATAGTTTGTACGTTTTTATAACAACGTAATTTGATGCTAGACTTTTTTTAATTTCAATTAATTTGAAACAAACTATACATTTGCTTACACTTCCAACTATTAAACTTCTCCTTTTACATCCTGGGCCATGACATTATAATATGTATATTATATTCTCTCTTAATCTGGGTTACCAACATTGGCTTTGTAACGTAATCTTCCAATTATGGTAATGGTGCTATCAGTTCGTAGTAGCAATCCTATTAGAGTGAGCCGGACTCTATAGTTATTGAGGGCCATCATCGTCAGGCCCATACTTAGGGGCGTTTATTACTTCTAACATATTCAGATTTATATTATCAAATAATAAAAGAAATGGGCAGAGCTTCCCTACTGGATACACTTTAGCACGTTTGCTTATATTATATTTCAATGATGTCTTATAAATATAAATTTTCTTTGTAAAATATAATATATTATAAGATAGCCTTTGAACCAGAAATTTTTAATTTTGCTGATTTCTTAATAACGATAATAATAATTAATACAAATACTTACATACATTTTTGGGTCAAAAACCAACATTTGCATGAAATACAGAATGTGTTTTGGTTTTCATAAGTTATTAAAAGACAGCACTGTAGAATACATTTTATTTCATGAGTCGCCACACAAAGTAGAATATCAACTGTTCTCTCAATGTCACCAACTTTAGTTGTTAAGTTCTAAAGTTGTGTTTACACAATACATAACAGAATTAATACAATATTATAAAAATTTAAAAAGGGGGTGGTAAAAATGAAGTTGAAAAATAATATTAGATAATAATAACTACTATATAAAACTAAAAAAATTATAAAACCATTGGCTCAAGAACATAATATGCATTGATACTAATATTAATTTAAAGTTTGGCTGTTTTAAGATTGGTATTTTTAAAAATATTTTATTTATAAAAATTATCAAAGTATCTTGCATTAAAATTTTTAGAAAATCGTCAGTGTTAAGTTTAAACATATTTTTTTGTTAATATATTTAGAGTTACATTGGGAATATAGCCATATTATTTCTACTAACAGCCTTCATATTAGTATCTTTCGTATTAATGGACTATAACAAGAAACTGGCTCTACCATTCGGTACCGGACCTAATTTTAATAACAATAGTATTAGACTAACCCAGCACTTTGAAAAGAAATTACAGCACTCGCCAGCACTTCCCAAGCACTTCCGATTGGCGTTAAAAAAATTTAAAAATTCAAAAATGGAGGGGCCAAGTTGACGCTTCGTCAACGTCAAAATTTCAATCGCGAATAAAAATTAAACTAACCCAGCACTTTCAAAATAAATTACAGCACTCGCCAGCACTTCCCAAGCACTTCCGATTGACGTTAAAAAAAATTGAAAATTCAAAAATGGAGGGGCCAAGTTGACGGACCCCACTACAACATAATTATTGACGATCAGCAAAATTAAAAGTAGTTTCATTCAGAGGCTGACTGACTTGGCATGGAATGCCCACATAACATTTAAAACAAAATTTTCAATTTTTCGTTTATTATATTTAGAGTTACATTGAGAGTATAGCCATATTACTTGTAATAATGGCCTTCATAGTAGTGTCTTTCGTATTATCGGACTATAACGAAGAACTGACTCTACCATTCGGCATTGGACCTAATTTCGATAATAATAATATTAGATATATAACCAATATTATGTCGGTTGGTGTGATTGGATTTCTCATTGTTGTGGAGATATTTATGTATGCAAATATGCTGACATTATTATGTGGACATTGTAAACTATTGCAAATATATATAAAAGCTATGATGGCTGGTAGTGGTAGGAATTCATCACAGGTAACCAATTTACTCCATCCATAAATTTAACTAACTGAAAAAGTTTACAGACAATCGAAAATCAAAAATCAAATAATTTTGAAATTTTGAGTAATAATAATAATGATACTGTCGTTTGGGAAACATTTAAAATACAATTGAGAAAAGTAGTACCTTACCACGTGGGCATTCATGAAACAGGAGCCGAAATGGATAATGTGTTTTGCATGCTAAATCTTTTGTGGTTTGGAGGAATAAGCATTGTTATGTGTTTATGTACATATCATATAACAACTGTAATTTTATATCATAAATATCATTAAAATCAAGCCTATTATAACTGTAATATTTTAGGTCAAAATACTAAGTTCCATGGGTATACGAGATTTGTTGATAATACTAATAGCAAATTTTGTGCTGATTTTGTTATCTGTTTGGGGAGAAAAAATTCAAACGGAAAGTGGTAAAATAGCGAGTGTATGCTATGAAGTAGATTTCGTTGGTACTGATATAAGAATTCAAAAATCACTGTTGCTTATGATGATAAGAGCTCAGAAACCAATAACTCCAACTATTGGAAAATTCAAGATATTAAATATGAAGACAATGCTTGGTGTAAGTACTTACCGTATAAATAATAAACTAATGTTACATTATTCACATTTCTTACAATGATAGAATTAATTTGATCTTGATCAACTTTTTAGGTTCTACAATCGATCTATTCTTATTATGGTATCCTCAGAAACCTAAAAAATAACTAATACATAGTTTGTTATACTTATTGAAAATATTTTTATTATACTAAATCTATAAAAGGTTTCTTATAATAATTTAAAGAAAGTAAAATTTTGAAATAGTATATTATAATACCTTATACAACGAGAGTTTGGAGTAGGACGTTTAAACTCTATTGTGGTTTAAGCCCTTCGTGGTAAAGCGAAAGGGCTAAAAAGGAGAGTTTAAAAGTCACTTCAAGCTCGACTTTTATATACCAGTTTATGCAACAGAAAGAGTGTGAAGCAACAGCACCCAAAAAAATTTTTGAAATTAGAAGTTTCCCGAACTAAAACCTTTCGAAATTTTTATATCCTTCATGCAATTGAATCGTTCATTGCAAAAACTACACACTGGTAAATCAAGATATTTTCAAAATTATCTTTTCTTCGCATTTAGGTCCTTGAGGGTAGTGTCGCAATCTATGTAGAAACTTAGTTCCTCGCATTACGGCAAACCATCAAAAATGGGAACCTAAGCAGTTTTTGCATTTAGTTTTATACATCGCATGTTTTTATTATACATTCCGAAAAATCAAGTTTTGAAAATCCATAAGAAAATAGAAAATTTAAACTTACTTAGTACAAGTATCATTTTCCGTTTTAATAAAAATTTTAACCAATTTATTGTGCATTGAACAAAAACAGGTGGGGATTACCTAACCCTGGTCACTCCAAATAAATTGAAAATTTCCTATTGCAAAGAGGAAGGTTTATATAGTATACTGACATAATTTTCACAAGCGAAGATATAATCAAAATTTTGAGTAAATCAATTTTGAAGTTTGCAAATTTATATGTAAAATTAACGAGATTCCCGCGCGTCGCTCATTAACACTTAGAGTATTTTTGCCTTCATCCCGGTTTGCTTGATGGGTGACGCCTTCTCGTATGTTTAGCTCTGCCGCGGAGCGGCGTACGGGAATGGAAAACCGCCCTGAGGCCCGGAGGGCCGTAGGGCAGGTTTTTTGTTGCGCCCAATTCTGGCCGTGCCAGATTATATTTATTACTAATATCCACTAATCACACCCCCAATCTATCCGAATTTCAAAGAAAAATTCAAATCGGAAACCGGGATGAAGGCAAAAATACTCTAAGTGTTAATGAGCGATGCGCGGGAATCTCGTTAATTTTACATGTAAATTTGCAAGCTTCAAAATCGATTTACTCAAAATTTTGATTATATCTTCGCTTGTGAAAATTATGTCATTATACTATATAAACCTTCCTCTTTGCAATAGGAAATTTTCAATTTATTTGGAGTGACCAGGGTTAGGTAATCCACCCCCAAAAACAAGATATTAAATCAAGAAACTTTTTTCTTTGAACATGTTCAAATTTCTTCTTTCTTTCTCAGTCCTTTTACCCTAATGAGGGTTTGGTGACCCATCTCGTTCTATCTCTTTCTATGCATATGATGTGCGTTCAAATTGTTTTCACATACATAGAGGACCTACTTGTTTAACGTGGGCTCCGAACCACGGGAAGTGTACTACTCTTCATTTCGAGATGGATTTTCTTGGCAGATTACCTCGGTGGTTTGCCATTGCCTGCCGAGGAGAGACGGTCAGAATAAAGTTTTTACCCTGCCCGGATTCGATCCGAGCGTTTCGCATTAGCAGTAGACGCACTTAACTGCCAAGCTATGACCGCCTCTTCAAATTTACCAATACATTAATTATTAAGGAACTAACAAACTAAAGCTTTAAAAAAACAAAATAGCAAACAAATCTTTTTAAGATATGAATGCTTTTATGTAACACAGTTTTTATTCATTGCTGTAAAATTTAAATTCTGTGCCTTCAGTATATAGTTTTTGCAATCACCGCTTCGATTATTTTCGTTTAATTTTAGGAAAAGTGCATGTAATCAATATTGAAATATTTAAATAAGGTTGTTCGTTGTTATTAACTAAATATTATTGTTAAAGACAACTAATTTTTAGGCCAGTATTTTTTTCATTAAATGGTCAGTATTTTTTAGAATAAATGGTCAGTATATTTTGTATCATAATATTTTGGTCAGTATAAATATTTAAGTGTCAGTATTTAATCGAATTTTGGTCAGTATAATTTGTTATTTTGGTCAGTATAATTTGTTAATTTGGTCAGTATACATAAATAATAAAGTTGCAGTTTTGGTTAGTACGTATACTTTATTGGTTAGTTAATTGTTTTTGTCTGTGACCATTTTTAATATAAAATTAGAAATCCAAATAATTATTATAAAAATTTTATTTAATTTATCACAATTTAAAAAAAATGCGAATAAAATATAATTATAATTAATCCACTAGAAGAGCTTTAGTAGCTAATTTTGGCCTTCCCCTTGAACGCTGTTCACCTATAGGTATGTGTTTAGCTGCTGGAGGAGGTTTGACAATTCCATAATCTATCCATTCAATTGTTTCTATAATCATACCAATAATCTATACTTTATCGTTAATAACCCATAATAATACTTCAAATAATTCAAAGATTTAACTTTTATTTTTTATAATTACACGTAAGAACTTCACTTGATGAGAACTTCTCTAAGTCTTAATAATAATTACTTTAAATAATTCAAATTTATTTTCCAATAATTTAATTTTTAATTCCAATAAATCATACATCGATCTTTAATGTTATGTATCTTCTCCAAGTCTGTCTTCTAATTATAAATTTTTCAAAGATTTAATTTCATATACGAGATTCGAAACTATGCCGACTGCTTTACAGTCTCTAGCATAACCACTAGACCAACTTAACTCCATATATCATAAATACTTGCCAACATCATACAAAATTTTCTTCCTCAACAAATTCAAGTTTCAAAATTTAAAATTTTTAAAGTTTTAAACACAAAAATCATTGCGCTATATTATCATGTTGTTATGATTACATGCGATTACGCAACAATGTAGAGAGCAGTTACTGTCGTTTGAAATTGATATAAACAGCATAGTATTATTTGTTACAAGCATTTTGTTTGCATGCACTCAGGTTTATAAAGTATATAAAGTACTAAATGTAGAAACATAATACTATAGTATTTGCAAGTTAGTTAATTTTAAATTTAAAAAAACGTCGAACTAATCTTTCTAACTAAGTGGAACGTAAAAAATGAAATTATGAAGTACGAAATTGATAGTGGGAGTAATTTCTCATAACGCTGTATAAAATATCCAGCTATGCGATTCCTGCATTTCTGTCGATTCTTTTCTTAAGCGAGATTGTTTTCAAACCATAATATTATATTAAGAATTTTACTTTACGAGAAAATAAACAAGATCACGTGTCTCAGAAATGCGAGAATAAGGGTCAGTTTTACTCTCTCTGTTGCATAAAGTAAATTATAGTTGTTGTATTTTGCAATTAGTGATTGCAAGTAAGTTTTCACTATCTTGTTTTTAGTCTAGGAGCCAAGTCAGAATAATGTACGTTATGTAAAAAAATTTTAACTAGATTGTTCTTCTCGTAATGGTTCCTGAAGGTGTAATTAAGTAATTCTGCAGTTCCCTCCTCCAACCTGATCGGAGTCACTTTATACGGGCGGGGGACGGGGGGACAAAATAAGTTTTAACCGATTTCTGGACTGTCTATCAACTTACGACAAATATTGTTATATTAAAATTAAAGCTAATAATTATATTCTGTATACAAAAGTCGATACATATTTTTCATCACCTAGTTGAACGTCTAAAGTTGAATTAAGTTGCGCAAACCCCAATCTTTATGACATTTATTCTATTAAGAATACAAATTAACAATGTGATCGTTTTTTGGACATTACACGAAGTTCTACAAAAGGTTCTGCAAGAGCTGTTGGGGATGTCATTTGTACGTGTTCAATAATGTTTGTATATTCAATATCTGTTTTTTTAATGTCCACAGTGTCACTACCAGTCATTTCCTGTAGGAAAAAGTTGAAGTTGAACTTCCATTCTTTCGTCGCGTCGTAGTCAAACAATCTTCATCAATGCTGATATTTGTGCATGACTGATCTCGACAGCTTCCACAAATTGATGAGCAATGAAGTTCAGCATTTTACAACTGCAAGCTTGCTGACAACCATTTGCACATTTGCGAGAGATTTTTAGTCAAATCTCCTGTAGAGCAGGATAATTTAATGTATTAATCAGAAAATGACCATAAGTAATTCTCCACCCCCAATCTAGTAGATTCTTTCGATTATCATTCCATTCTTAAATGTGATCATAGGTTCTCAAGGAGTCGTGGTGTGCTGCTATTTTAGTTGGTGGCAGTGATGAGAGATTGCATGTATTTTTTTAAAGAGATTTTGCAAAAATTTATTATCTGCTGTCATTTAGTGCAGTTTCGTTCGTTGTTACTCCATACACAACGTTGATGATTGATATTTCTGCTGCAGTTACCAATTCTGGAGAAGTATTTAGATTTTTAAAGATTTTATCAGTTTTCCGCAATTTTGAGCTTTTCTCTAGAGTTTTAATAAATTTAAGTTTATTTTTTCTAAAATATGCCGAGATGCCATCACAACCACAAAACGCATGCAAAAAAATATATGTTCAGTAAGTATCAGAACTTCATCCGAATGTTTGAAGCTATTGGTTGCTTCCGCGTCTTTTCTTCAATCTTTCCCTTGCCAGGTTTCATAAAAAAAAACTGTCGGATAAGGAATTAGTTAGGTTCGTCAGATGCAGGTACAGATGAAACAGATCCCTGCACATCTTCACCGACGACGATCAAAGAGCTATGATAGCTTCATAACTCAATTGTGGTGTTAATTATTTGAAAATCAGAATCTTCAACAGCTTTCTTTATAATTTTCAGTCTTCAGTTTCTCACACAGCATGGAAATGAGCCGATTTTTGTTTCTGTCGTTAGCAATAAACTTCTCCTGCGACTTTTACTATTCCATTACTGTTCTTGATGATCTAGTATCTACATGTTGTTCTGTAGTAATAAATGAAATTTGGCAAAATGTTCCATTTAAATCTTCCGATATAATAATTATGGTAAGAATACCTTTACTCCAAACACTATTGATGATTCCCCGACTGTGAGGCAATCCACCATCCCTAAATTTCATGGTGCTCATGAGAAGCAATACTAGTCCAGTGTTTCTACTACAAATCTCCTGACAATATTCAAAAGGTTGTCTGGAAGCTCGCAGTTGTAGAAAAACTGAACTTTATTGCTCAGAAAATTGTGGAAGCTATCGAGGGCAGTCATGCACAAATGTCTACATTGACGAAGACTAGTTCGATTACGACGAAAGAAAGAATGGAAGTTAAAGTTCAACATTTTTGTACAGAAAATGATGGTAGTGACACTGTGGACACTGAAATCTTCCATAAAACATCATGTAAAGCCCAAAAACGACGACATCTCCTCTTCCTCTCCTCCTAGAAAATGAAGCCGATCAGGTTTGGGGAACTTCAGGATTACTTCAATACACTCTAAGACACCATTATGTGAAAACAAATCCAGTTAGAATTTTTTCCACTCGAAAATACTTGGCACCGGTCTATACATATTATAATATATTTAAAGCAATGAACTTTATTATAAGTAGATATTTTACAGAAAATCACGTAGTTTTAGAGTAGAAAATAAAATTATTATTGCATATTTTAGGTAGGCAATATAAGAAATACCTAGTTATTCTGTAGAATTGTTATTTAGTTCTAATAGTTAAAGTTTATAATGAGAATTAACAACAAAAAATAAAAACAGGTTAAAAGTTATTAGAATATTATTATACTTTTTTAATTAGGATAATCCTCCCGAAATACCTTGAGAACCTTTTGAAACATTTACTTGGGGTATTTACACAGAGAAAATAATAGTTTTAATTCAAAACTATCTTCGGTTTTAAAAACTATGTTATGTTTTCAATCAAATATGGCAACATTTAAAATAACGTTTTCCAATCTCTTGAAATAAAAGTTAACATTATTTAAAATAAATATTTAGAAGTTTAAATTAAACGATTTACCGTTTTTCTTCAAACATTTTGCCACATTTGAATTAAACCAGCAGGTAGTGAACACATATTGCTAAGTCTGGAGCGTCAAACTGAATGGACAATCTCTAAAAAAAACTACGCTGAAGCATACAGCCGAAGAAAAAGAAAAGCGAAGGAAAAACTTTTTGCCAAAAATGAAAAGAAAGCCAATCTTGAAACTTATGAAAATAGTTTGGAGATCTCGATACATTCATGTCTAACAAAAATAACTAGCTAACAACTTCGTTTTACACCAAAAAGGTAGCTGTATAGAAGCCTAGGATCTGCCGCAAAAAGCGAGATCCACCTTGTTTTATAATTACATGAAGATATCAATTGTATCAACGGATTAAGGGATTATTAGATCAACGTATAAACGGATTAATGTATCAGCGTATAAACGGATTATTGTATCAACGGGTCAAGAGATCATCCGGGTATCAACGAATAAAATGTCTATATAGGTAGAAATTCCCCAAATATACAGTGGCGGCCACATAATTAACAACGGTTGCTATATAAAGAAATTTCAAAGTTTTTATTTGTATATTTATGATAAATTCATGTTGAAATTACATCATAAAATATTGTACAACGTTATATCGTTGTTATATACCATTCTTTTTGAGCACTGGATGTGGTCTGCAACTTGCCTATAAGACCATCCTATTCTAATCAAATTCAAAATTATTTTCCCAACTTCTGGCGTGCAATTTTTTTGCTTTTCCATGTTGAAATGAATTACACGATTTTTATTAGTAGACTGGCACTTATATTATTTTCTTGTTCTAAAGTATCAATTTTCATTTGTTTTTATCAATCTATTACATATTAAATACGGCGTTGCTAATTATGCGGTCGTAAAAATTTTGCTGAAATTGTTAAGATACATAATATGTATTTACACTTTTGCTGAAAAGAAAAATTAAAAAGATATGTTTTAATTTGAATCGTCTTAAGGTGTATCATCATTTAAATAAAAAATAAGAGGCTGATAAGAACGTTTTTTATTAATATTTTAATAATTAATGAAAATGACATCGTTGTTAATTAGGTGGCCGCCACTGTATATATCAGAATTATCTGAATTATCAAACTTTCATACGCAAAAACATCAAAATGTTCTACTTCATGACGTTGGAAAATGAAATTCTATTACATCCCAAATACTTTGGACCCAGTATACACAGAGAAAAAGTTCTTTTGATTTGAAGTATTTTTTACTTCAAATTCAAGTGCAAATTCGTCTCGCATCAATTTGATGTCAATTTTATAAAAAATTAAGTAAATTTAACAAGAATTAAAGTAATATTTATTTCAAATTATTGCGAGACGAATTCCTACTTCAATTTTTTTCTTAGTGTAGTGGAAAACATCAAAAATAAGTTAAACTAGAAAGTCGATTTTAAATTTAAAACACATTTTCATTTTATTATACATACGATGTGTTTACAATCACAATTTGGAGGGTTCTGGTTAGATTTGAATTATGCGGACAGACGGACAGACACGAAGCCAGATCATAAGGCTTCTTGCTATACTTTGTATAGAAACCTAAAAGGCAGAAGACAGTAGAGAGATCGTGTTAGAAGAATCACGGAGGACCGACTACTAAAAGTAGTTATGTTGGGAAAGCCAAGCACCCCAAGATCACAGGGAAGACCGCCAAAACGATGACATGACAGCTGGACATCGGTATCCCAAGAACCACATAACTAAGCAATATGTTGGAAAATACAGGATGCAGTTCTAGAATAAGAAGAAAAAGAGTCAACCAGAGACATCTAGGACATTTAGCATCATGAAGAAAAGGTTTATGGATGGAAGAGAGTACTACGCATAGTTTCCCTTAAGGCAATTATTTCCAGGCGAAACATTAATATGATTGGATTAAAAAAAGGAGAAGCGAAGAAAAAAGAAAATTATTCATTCTTTATCATTTTATTTGCATTAAACTTTTTTTTTTACAATGTTGACAAAGGATATCAATTAGTAATATTTATTTTTTATGACATATTATGATCTTGAAGACCTTTGATAATTATGGGCATTACTATGCTTGATACATTGTTTCCAAGTAACAGTTCCATATTATTGGAGTAATTGGGAACATTTATGTCATTACGTACTGTGGATAGTTTTTCAATCATTTTTCGAACATCTTGAACGGATGATAGTGAATCATTAGAAGTGTAAATCATAGAAATAGGAACTGTTATTCCATTTAAATTGTAATCCCTCATGAGATTGCAAGTATCTTCTTCAGTAAGGCATTTTCCAAAACGGCCTAAAATTTTAAAAAATGTTTTACTTTATTCGGCGAGTCGAAAATACGATGGAATTACCAGTTGAAATAAATTGAGCAAAATTCTTTATTACTTTTGATGATGTAAACCCTTGACGAGTATGTAATAAAGTATTCATGGTTGTCTAAAAAAAAACAATTACGTTTTGTTACCTAAAACTAAAAGTAGCTTCCTTTTTACCTTATTGATATTTTGGAAATTGTACCCATTTAATAAGACAGATATGTCTTGACACATCTTTGTTGAATCAGTATTGATCTCTGTACATTTATGTTCACTTTCTTGCATTAGTTCTTGCGACGGAGTAAATTTGTCTATTCCAATGTTTTTAATAAGCCACTGAAAATAAGTTTTTGTTAAATAAAAATAGTTAAAAATCACATTTAAAATTACCCCTGTGTGAGATAAATGTTGAGCAACGTCATTTAAAATGCTATTATCTGAATGTTTCATCATTCCTACAGGTCCCAAAGAAATCATGGAAGAGATTTTATTGTTAAATAAGGCATCTTCACTTAACAAGATATACATTAATGTAGACCCTTCCATATGTCCTACATATTTTATAGACTTGACTTGAGTAACACGAAGAATATAATCGATTACTGAGGGCAAGTCTCGAGTAGCAAGTTCATAAAGCCTAAAACAAATTTCATAAATAAATTGGAAGCGTTAAAAAGTAAATTGTTTTACTTACCCAAATTTCCAGAATAATGAATCTCGGTCAGATTTCAATACGGTATGTTTGGAACCGTAAGAACTTCCTCTATAACTGCCAATAAATACATCGAATCCCTCATCGGCTAACTTATAGGCTAAACCTTGTGAAGGTCCTCCAATTATAAAAATTTCAGGGCTGGTTAATATAGAAGGCATTAATAAAACTGCCGGTTTAGTAGCTCTAAAGTGGAGATTATCTGTATCATCATTATCAAAAGTAGCTTCCTCACTTCTTGATGCTTTATACATATTTTCGGCGGAAGACCATGAGTGAATTAAAGCTTCATCAAACATTTTCTTGCCATCATGTGCTGTGCGATTGCTTCGCATACGAACCAAATCTAGTAAATATCCATCGGTAGTTAAAACGACATGTTCCTGGCAAGGATATTTGTTTCGCTTAATCATTTCGGTCTGAAAAAAAAATTTTAATTTTGAAATTTATTTAAAAAAAACCTAAATACCATATTGGTCCATTCTGTTTCTGACGTTCCAAACCATCCACTTAAAAATGGAAAAGCATTCGTGTAGTGAATTAGAACACACGAAATTAATATTAGTTTTAACATTTTGATTAACTGACGGTGAGCGATTATTAAACAAAACTGAATTCACAAAATTTAGGCTATATTATTTATAGATCCTTTCATGCTTATATTGCATTATTAATATGCACAATAATCGTTATTGCTTAAGTAATACATAAAAATGATAAATTTACAATTATATTTCGTTCAAATTTTTGGAATAAATTTTAAAACTTTCGCAAGCATTATTTTTGAATTTTTAATCGAAACTTTTGTCCTTAACTTTATGTCGAAGAAAACATAACACTGGATGTAAACAAATGTTATCTCGCAAAGTAATAAAACGATTACTATAGTAGGAAGTAATACTCTATAATCAGCAGCTAATCGAAAGTGCATTGTTCCATATTATCAGAAAATTGACCCCTGAGGTCGTTCTACACGTGCATAGTACGCACGCTTTAATTTTCTCATCTATTGCACATATTTTATTAAATATAATCGAAATTTATTTATTAAACTTACCTGGTGCACAATTTAGCAATTTATAAATAAACATGCAGGGCCGGCTGTAGGTAACTATAATAACGCTCCGATTCAAAATTCAACTAAAGGCCCCTATTAAATTTCAGGGGTATGAAATGTTTAGATTTTGTAATCGGTTTTGTTTAGTCTTTCACATAATTCGATTAGTAGCATGATAATTATTGTGTGATAACATATTTTTATACTACTATATATAAGTAGTATTATTTTTAACCATGAAATGATTTCTGCGATTTTTCGACGAATTTCGTTAGGTAATTGTTCGTACTTTAACATACTAAAAAACGTCCTCTCGGAACCTTGAGCTTCTTACCAAATTCTTTGTCTGAAGTTGAAATTTTTTTTGAAGGAGTGAAAATTATGTTTTTCGGCAAAATATTTCTAAATAAATTTGTATTTCGGCTATATTGTTATCATATAACTCATTAAATAAATTAAAAACACTTAAAATATTTTAACAACATCCTTGAAATCATGAAAAGCAGAGTTTCCTAAAACGCACATTACCTACATTACTAAATTTTTTGTTTGCCTGTTACAAGAGAGACCCATGTGACTGCCATACTTTGAGCCCATTTTAAACCGGCCCTGGAACAAGTATTAAAAGTTGATAATTAAGTAGCACTTTAAATTTTATAAACAATGATATAAATTAATTTGATAAAAATTTTACATCTCATGATGTCATTGTGAGATTCTCACGTGGTTGTTTGGATTATTACAAAATCTGATCGAAAAAATTAAATAAAGAAATGCTATGAGGAATTTGGTTGATACTTGCCCTTGCTACTAGTGTAAGAAAATTGGGAACATTTTGATCAAAAAAATCCAAAATTGGTTTTCTGCGATTTTTCGACGAATTTCGTTAGGTAATTGTTCGTACTTTAACATACTAAAAAACGTCCTCTCGGAACCTTGAGCTTCTTACCAAATTCTTTGTCTGAAGTTGAAATTTTTTTTGAAGGAGTGAAAATTATGTTTTTCGGCAAAATATTTCTAAATAAATTTGTATTTCGGCTATATTGTTATCATATAACTCATTAAATAAATTAAAAACACTTAAAATATTTTAACAACATCCTTGAAATCATGAAAAGCAGAGTTTCCTAAAAATGGTCAGGGGGTTCTGATTTTTGAATATGTTTTATGGTTTGGGGTCCTAATAAAACTCTGAGTTGGCGACCTCGGCGACCGCCCGGAAGTGCTGCCATTTTAAAAAATGGCTTTTTTTGGTTTCTTTGCAATATTTCCTTACCAGTTGACTTTAGGACGAAAATGACTGCTATAAATCTTATGAAGAACAAAATTTACTACAACTTTTATCTAAGGTATTTTTCTCTAAGTCTAATAGTTGCTGAGCGCCAGCACTGTTAAATAGAGCACATTTTAGAAAATTTCAAAAACGCTCGAATTTGCTCTGATTTTTTTAAAATAATTTTTGGTTACTCTCTCTAAAAAAGTCTATTATATGATCAGGTCTATTAATATATACTCTATTATAAAAAAAAGTCAGATCAAAATCGAGCGTTTTTGAAATTTTCAAAACTGTAACAACAGATGTTACAACAAATGTAACAAATTAAAAAATTTAACAGTGGTGGTGCTCAGCAACTATTGGACTAAGAGAAAAATACCTTAGATAGAAGTTATAGCAAATTTTATTCTCTATAAGATTTATAGAAGACATTTTCATCCTAAAGTCAACTGGTAAGGAAATATTGCGAAGAAACATTTTGTTTTCGTAATTTTTTTTAAAATGGCGGCACTTCCGGGCGGTCTCCGAGGTCGCCAACTCAGAGTTATCATTAGGACCCCAAACCTTAAAACATATCCAAAAATCAGAACCCCCCTGACCATTTTTAGGAAACTCTACTTTTCACTCCTTCATAAAAAATTTTAACTTAAGACGAAGAATTTGGTAAGAAGCTCAGGGTTCCGAAAAGACGTTTTTTAGTATGTTCAAGTACGAACAATTACCTAACGAAATCCGTCCAAAAATCGCAGAAAACCGATTTTGGATTTTTTTTTCGCAATTTTCTTACACTATACGCAAAAACTTTTATAAAAAAATTTAGAAAAGATATTTTTACTAATCGGAAGTGAGAAAAAAAGGTGTCAACACTTTACAATTCGGCGCTAAGGGTGACCAATGTTGTAGCAAATGTTCACCGGATAATTGGGATCGCGCTACGATGGTTTTGGTAGTAATACCAGAAACCTCAAATGGTAGTATTTTACACCCTTAACCTCGAATTGCAAAGGTGACAGACAAGCCTAATAATTTTAAAATTTATATTAAAACAAAAGTGAATAAAATAGAGAACAAATCGATTTTACATGAAGTTATTAAACACAATGTTACTGAATTGGGTAGGTGGTCAGGTATTACTTACAGTTTTTTTTAAAAGGATACAGATACAGATAATTTTTATTCAATGTAATTAATATTACATGAAACGTCAAGATTAAAATTTCAGAATTAAAGACAAAAATTCTGCAGACATAAACAAACATACAAAATGCACAAATCATATAAACATTCGATATACTAATTCAAATAAAAACATCATAAGTAATAGGCACCAACCACCGAATTACAGGTCATCTCTCTCTCTTTCAATTTCCATCGTCCTGCGAAAAGACATAATGGCATCATGATGACAACGTCTTCAAAAAGCTGCTGATTTCCACCCCATGACGCAAAAACATCCCCCCCCAAATTTTAGTTTATCCTATTTATTTCGTAAACGGTTCATCATAGGATAAAAACACATTAAAGCAAATAAATTTATAATTAAATTTAAACAAAAAAGGTTCTTAGGATTTTTTGATACGAGTTACAGTTTCCACTATATTTCCAGTTACTACATGTTATAAATTTAAAAACATCAAACCACAATTTATTATTGATATATCAAGTTCATGCATAATTTCGCAATAAAATAATTTGGAAATAATTTTGTTTGAGAAATATTAATGTTATTTTAAAGTAATAGTACTGTTTTATTGCATACTTCTTGAATTTTTCAATTTGTTGAAAGTTAGGGGCAGGGACGTGCTCAACCAACTGTTTTCAGGGGGGGAGCAATCCTCAATTTGCCAACTGAATCAATTAAAAATTGTCAACTTTTTGTAAATAATACATTGGGTATAAATTGGGACATAAAAAATAGATCATTTTATAAATAATAAAAATATAATTTTCCCTATTAATCCCTATTAAAAATTCTTAAACTTAAAAAAAATAAAAACATTTTATTTTAAAAAATATTCAATATTTTCAGGCCGGCCCGGCCCTGCAAACACGTGTTTTGTTGTTTAAAAATTTATATTTGTAGCAAAACTGTGTTGTAGTAAAGCAATTTTTGAGGAATCTTACAACTTTTACGACAAATATTTGTCCTTTATAATCGCGGCCCTAAATAAAATAATTATGAATACTTAAATTAAAATTTATTATTACATTTTACATTGAATGTTGGTTTCAACAACTAAGCAAAACTTTTACGCATTATTTAATTATTTCAAAATTAGTAACATTGTGTAACTAAACACGTTATTTTGTACAGTTAAGTACAGTACAGTTGGATAAAATAGGCATATTATTTTTTTATTTCTTGAAATTTTTTTGAGTTGATAAAATTTTTACATTGGCTTTTGCCAACTTCACCAACTTTTGGGTGATTTTGCTAACTTTCTAAAATATTGGGGGGGAAGCTGCCCCCCCCCCATGGGCACGTCCCTGGTTAGGGGTAACTGTTGGCTAAAGAAACTGGAGTGTCAAGTACAAAAAAATGAAAATTTCTGACATCCTTTTGTTTGAGTTTAACCGCGGAATTAAGGCATCGGAGGCCGCTAGAACCATTTGTGCCGTTTACGGTGAGAACGCCATCGTGGAAAGTACTGCACGAAAATGGTTTTCTCGTTTCAAAAAGGGACAATTTGATATGAATGATTTCTCACGTTCAGGGATACCATCCGGCTTTGATGAAGACCGTTTAAATGCTTCAATTCGTGATGATCCACGTCAATCAACACGGATATTGGGCAATAAGATGAATTGTGACCAATCAACTATCGTGCGACATTTGCATTCCATGGGCAAAGTTCAAAAGGTGTGTGTTTGGGTACCATACGTTTTGAGCGAAAACAACAAAAATCAGCTCATTATCGTTTAGCTCGTCAACAACATCGGCTGTTTTCGTCCCAAATTGTTACTGGTGACGAAAAATGGTGCCTTCACATCAACATCAAGGACAGAGAGGAATGGCTGAGCCCTAACAAACAAGCAAATACTCGTGCAAAAGCTGGTGCCCATCCACGCAAAGTAATGTTGTTCATCTGGTGGGATAAAGAAGGCGTCATCTACTATAAATTGCTTCCAAGGAATGTAACCATCATTTCTGAGGTTTATTGTCAACAACTGCGTCGCCTGAAGGCTGCAATTCAAGAAAAATAACCGGCAAGATGTCATCAAGTGGTTTTGCAGCATGATAATACCCGTACACATACTGCTAACATTACAAAAGCAGCTATTCAAGACCTTGTTGGGAGGTTATTCCACATCCGCCCTATTCTCCTGATCTTACTCCGCCAGATTTTAATCTTTTCCGCTCTCTATCCAACAATCTCCGCGGAATCTCATTTAATAACGACTCTTCAAAACTGACTTTACGACTTTTTCACCTCCAAACCACCGGATTTCTTCAGGCGTGGAATCGAAAAACTGCCAGAACGTTGGGAATCAATCATTAGCAATGCAGGAGAATATGTTATTGATTAATTTAGGTATTTTTTATATTTAAAAAATTAAATTTTAAATTAAAAAAAACACGCTAGAAACTTATGCATCAACCCAAAAATTAACCTGAAAGTTAGAAGAATTCGTTACAACAAATAGATTTTTTAAATTTGAAAGGAATTGTAATTTTAACATCTATAAGAATAAACTACACCTTGACACTCACTGACTGATTCATAATTTAGTGCGTATATCTACGCGGTCGTGGAGAGTTGAAATTTTGCATACCCGCGTGGTTCGACGAGGATTGAACGGGAAAATTGTCCGTTTTGGCTTGGGACATGAGGGAGGGGGCGAAATGGCGGTTCAAAGTGGTCGCAAAATTTTAGAATTCCTTTTGGAAAGTTGAAATTTTGCACACGGAGCAGAGCGGCGGGTGACATGGCGAAACTGATTTTTTTTCGAAATGTTTCCGAGCGCTCGGCAAAACGGCTCCGAGCGGTTTTTCGCGTTTTACATCTCCTTCCAGGATTTTCGTCCCATCGACCTCAAATTTGCGAGATGAGCGGCGGTGGCGAAAATGGACAATGGTAGCGCAAAATTTTCGTCCCATTTCCGTTTTATGGGTGGGGGGGGGTTTCTTTTTTTTCGCCTGGCTCTCTTATTTTTAGATTAAAGTTTCCATTTTTTGGTCGTATCGCGATTGTTTCGAATTTAGATTTGCATTTCTGCAAAAAAATACGTATGCCGCCGATTTCAATTACATTTTTTGTACCGTTTTTTGCGCTACACGCAAAAAAAGTATCGTCGTCGGGCCGACTGTATGCCTGATAAAATTTGTAGAAAAACCTTTTCTCAAGAAATGACCGGTTTGGAGTAATCGTGTCAACGAATATAAATATTCAACTTCATATTCCAACTGAATGTCTTCATCTGTTTGATCGACCACTCGATGTTTAGCTGTATCTACACTTAAGTAGGTATAAACTTCGCCCTCAGTATTTCAGTAAATTCAGTAAATTCAGTATTTTATTATTAAGTGTGCGAACATAATCATTGTGGCAGGCTAATATAATTCTGTCGAAGAGATCGGCATTAGAAGAAATGGAGTAGCCGTAGTTATCGTGAATTATATTAATTTGTAGATTTCCAGTTATCCGGTACTTTTAATATGTCTACTTGTATTACCATTGTCAATACTCAATAACCAATTTGCATGTTCAATATGAAAAGATCTCATGTTTTTGGTTAATTGAAATTTAATACAGTTTGACCAAATTGATGTGGACTTCAAAGTAGAACTGGCCATCTTCATAGGTGAAGCGTATTTTATAGCAGGTAAAACTTAACGAAAGTCACCTCCGAAAATAACAAATTTGCCACCAAACGGTTTTTTTACATTTATATAAATCTTGCAACAATTCATCAATCATTTCAATAGCTCTACTTGGAATCATTGAAGCTTCATCCCAAATGATAGCATCTGTTTCATAAAGGTGTGTTTCATCTCTCAGATTTTTTAGATGACATTTCGAGTAATGATCTATTTCATCAATGGGTAATTTAAATACTCGATGTGAAGTTGTTCCTCCAGGTAATAATATTGAAGCAATTCATGTCCACGCAACAGTTATAATTCTTTTATCATTTCCCTGAAGAAAATGAATTAGACAATTTATATTAGCCGGCAAAGTCTTAAAATGTCGACGCCGACCAAGTCCATCAGATGAGGCCGGAAAAGTTAAAATGGCGGTTACTGGGGCGGCAGAGAGAGCGGAAAAGCCTTCTCCGCGCGGTAACGCGAGTACTTTCGACCCGCGTGAAGAATTTTGACCGGACCGGCGCCGATCGACGGCCAAAGATCCAAACTTGCATTCAGGTTTGTTGAATAATTTTTAAAATACCGTGGGACATACCGACTTCCCAAAAACGAAGAATTTTAAAATTGCGTTTTTTTCTTAAAATATTGGTCTAAACTAGATGAACTATTCTAAATCTGGGTGAACTTGAAATGTAGTATTTCTTAGAGGTCTTATGTAGTTGTTAATTGTCCATCCATTGCAACCTTGAAAAACTTTTGAAAGTCTTATTATGGACGTTGGAACGAATTTTACAAAATTTGCAAAACTGCCAAAATTAAAGATCTCGATAGATCCTGTCCCTGGCGTTGAAGTTTTCTATCAGGTATGACATTGAAAATTATTTTGAAGCCTAAAATTTTTCGCCAATTCGAAGTGTGAATTCATACTATGGAAAAAGATAGGACGTTAGATGTAAGCGACCATTCTCTTACGAATATTAAAAAATTGAAAGTAAACAAGTTTATGATTACAGTGCAATTAGGTATTGAAATTCGTTTCGTATAAATGAAATTTTAAAAATTATAAAATAACGACAATAATGTACGCGCAAACAGATTTTGTTAATTATGACTAGAAAAGTTACCATAAAATGCTTCTTCCCTTGACCAACAATTTGGACCGAAAAAAAATTTTTATATGAAAAAATTTGATTCTCGACTAAAAATAAAATTTAAGAAATATATTGCTGTATAATCTCTTTCATAAATTGCACCACTCGGGTTCGTGTTTGAAAATGTAATAAAAATTGTAAAATAGAAAATTGAAATTTTCGAGGGTGCAAATTTATTCAGAAACCCACTACACTTGTCCCTTTTGTATAGCTCAGTCGTGGAGATTCACTCAAGGTATTGTGGATTCAGTTGAACTTTGAGATGCTTATTGAAGTTCAATAAATATTTTATGGATTGAAAATTGTTGATGAAATGATATACGGAGATAAACTAATTCACTTTTGTAGTTGTGATGATCTTTTAAAGTTGAAATACTTGCTGTGTTTGAATTGAATCGTTGGAATAAAAGATTATATTTGAATCAAAAATAGTTTTATATTAACCAAAATAAAATGTTTCGCATGCGCACAATTTTCAGATAAATTTTTATCTGAGGAAATGACAATTTTAAATATCAAATGAATCAAAGATGAGTATATCCAAAAAGCTTCTTCTTCTTCTTGTTGGTCTGAATAAATTCAAAACCTCTGCTGTCCAATAGCAGTTTAAAATGTTTTTAAATAAAATGTCGTCGTAGAAAATTAAATAACGTAAAATGTTTATTGAAATTTATTGATGAGGATAGTGCTATAAATTAGTCACGTCCTATTATTAAATGCTTAAGGCCAAGTTTAAATGTAAATAATAAAGTTTTCTTATACCTGATTCAAATATCCAGCCTCATTAGAAAAGGCTTGCGCACAAACACAATTTTGCTGCGCGGTCACTTCACAGCGTTTCACTCAACTAGCGCCGCGTTGATGTTTGTTGATAAAATTCTCGCTCCCGTTTTGTGATCGGACGACGTTGATTTACCAGTTGACACTTGTTGATCAATTGCATCAAATTCGTGGAGTACCAGTGAATTGTTGTTGATATTCGTTTCCAAGTTATAAGAAAGGTGAGTCGTATTTTTAACACGTTGTTCGTGGTGATATTCAACTGAAGGTAGACATTTTAGATAAAATTGCTATCTAATTTTGATAAATATTGGACTGGTCAAACATCTGGGTGTTTTGGATTGGATTGTTCACCCTGGAGGTATACACGTCTTGTAGTTTCAAGAGCTAAAAATAGACTGCTCGATTTTGCTGCGCTGTTTTCCAAAATCGGTCGAATTTGATTATCAGTAGGTCAAGTTTAATACTTTTTGAAATTTTACATTAACCAAATGTTTTGATATTTTCAGGATCGTTTCCAAATATGATGACTTGATTTATTTTGTGGTTCCCAGACGTCTTTTGAATACAGGAGCACTTTGTAGGCAAAATTTAGATGGACTTTTGACTTTCTTATCACAAATTTGTCTTATCACATTTTTCAAGCGAAATTGAACTCTATTTACCTTTTTAAAGATTTACAGAAGCAAACTATTGTCATTACAAAGAGTGGATTACATAACACATTTTCATATAATCAATTTTATACAGAACATGTTATTCATGGAGTATATTCCATTTTTGTAACGTAAAATTTTTGGTTATGTTATCAGTGATAACGATTTACATCAAAATTACCGTTTTTGACTTAAATAATCTTTTTTACAAAATTTTGAAGTGGCAATCTCCTTCATGAATCTATCTTACAGCTTTATATCATATTTTTCAATCTTTAAGGATCTTTAGATTCTCATAATATAGAAAAATTGTGAAATTGGTTTATCTTTCGTATCAGTAAAGCTTTAATTAGGTCAAATTTAATGTGATGTTTTAAATTAAGTTGGAAATTCAATAATTTGCATTGGCCTGGTAGCTTGAGTCACAGCAATATGTAACAAGTAATAACTTAGGAATCAGCGAACATGTTTTTTTTTAAATCCATTCTTAACGTAACTATAAAATTCATAAATATATTCTACATTTAAAGAAAATAATGAATTAAATAGAATGCTCATTGATCTAATTCAATTACTTAATTAAAGAACTTATTATAGACCTATAATAAGGTGAAGAAGATGAAAATTGGTAATATAAATATAAATTAAAAATTTATTATACAGAAATGACGTCTTCCTTATGAGTACAAATTGTGAACAGGCTTTATTTTTTATAATTTTTTTCTATATGTATTTATTTCGAGGATTTTTATTCGAGCTGGAATTCGCATTTTATTTGATGATTGTTGGTTTCCCTCAAATGCTTTATGCAATTCATGACTTTGTTTGGTTGTAATATAAGGTGTATTAAAATAATATTTTAATGTCGGTTTTGAGGTGCAAGAATCATTTGTGCTTAATAAAATCGGCAGGACTTTATAATCTTGATGCAATTAACCAAATATCCAACCACACAAGTTTACCCCAAATATTATATCAAATTTTCAATGCAGCAATATAAATGCAGAAGTTAAAAGTGTGCGAATCGAAAAAGAATGAAAAGTAATACTTATTCAAAATATAAATAAACATTAGAATATTTATAAATTTCTAAAATTATCATATTTTCGATAGATCGTCAATGTACAAACAAGTTAAAAACTTATAAAATTTATTCTTTTCTTGATATCAATTATTGTAAAAATAAAATTTTTTGAAGATAGAAACAGTTTCTATCATGGTTATAATTTTTATAACATTAAAATAAAATGAATTTAAATGTTAGTTGAGATTTACGGTGGAATTTTAATGATTTTCGAAATATTTTGGTTATGGAATTTTTTTTGGTGATGCCATTTTTACGTTTTACAATTTATTTGGTTTACGAATTTTTTTGGTTCTGAAATTTGTTTGACATTCAATATTTTTTCAACATTCATGTATCTAGCGCCACAAGTGTCGAATAGCGAAACTATTAGCCGCACACGAAATTACGTTTGTTTAATTTGTTCTCGAAAATAATAAATTTAAGAGGTTCGTAAGTTTAACCGTCTAATCTACAACTACTATTTAGCTATAAACATCTAGATTTTAAAAATTTGTTTTTATTCATCAGGGCCGGCCCGATTTCATTTAGGGGCTCGGGCGCATATATTGTCATGATTGTCCCCTAACTTTAGCCATACTACGCTCTTACCAATAAGAAGTAACCAAAGTGGAGATGGAAAGTCTGGATGTTCGTTAGAGGCTTAGATTTTATTAAAAAGTTCAAATCACAAAATATTGTGGGTGGGTTAAAGACACTTTTTTCAATTTTCCTCCCCTTGTTGAATTTTTGTGCAAAACTGTTATCAATCGATAGAGCTTCGTTTGAGCTTACTCAATAATCATCACTTTAATTTCATATTTTGCAAAGTTACGGTTATTTAAAATTTTCGACAATTCCAAGCAGCACGCGTTAACTTCAATTTTTCCAGATTAAATTCAGTCATCGGAAGTGACGAGCTCCATCGCCCGCCTGATGCCCAACATAGGAGGCCCCAAGCCCACCAGGAGAAGGATGCTTGGCACGGTCAATGCGCGAAGATTCTTGGCGGTCCAAAGGAAGATGGCTCTGCGTGTTATCTGCGCCTACAGGGCAGTGTCAGGCGAAGCCGCGCGAGTGTTGTCACGGTGTTGTCATTCATGCCACCAATCGATCTCCTGGCGAGAGAACGGGCCGGGAAGCACGCCGGGAAGCACGCCGGGTTGGACATCAAGAAAGACACTCTCGAAGAGTGGCAAAGAATATGGTCAATGGCGGAGACTGGAAGTTGGACAAGGCGACTCATCCCCAACATCGAGCCATAGGTCGCCAGAAATCACGGGGAGGTCACGTTCCATCTAACCCAAGCCCCTACGGGGTACGGGTGTTTCAACGACTCCACCACTTCAAGAAGCTGGACAATCCGACTTGTTGCCACTGTGCCGAAGAGGACACCGCAGACCACACCATCTTCCGATGCTGGAGATGGGAGAGTGAGCGGGTGACAGCCTCGCTGCGCTTCGGGGAGCCATTTACCGCCGACAACTTGGTCCTCAAGATGCTGGAAAGCGAGAACGGCTGGAATACCAACACAGCCTTCATCACCTCGATCATGAGGACCAACAAGCACGACTCCAGAAGTAATGCTCAACCGGCGAAACCCGGGGCCGTGGTTAGGGGTGAGGTTTTAGTCAGTGAAAGTCTGACACTACCGGCTTAGATTAAGCCGGTGTCTGGTACGATATTTCCTCATCCCTGCGCAAGCTAAACAAAAGAAAAATAAAAATTCAATGCATATTAGCGAATAGATTTTTATAAGGTTAATTTAAATTTTTGGAAATGAAATGGAATTGACGATTATAGATGCTCACCCGAAGGTACTATGTCGATTGACATTAGTTTTACACGAAAGTGAAAAATAAGGAGGAATATAGAAAAACATGTCCCCCCCCTAAACTTCCGCGAATAACATCGCAACGGTTGATGCTCAAATGAAAATAATGAAAGTTCAATGAGGCTCAAACGGTGCATAAACGTTTGACACCAATATTATTAAACCATTCGATGTGGGGGGGGGGG
Organism: Podabrus alpinus; assembly: GCA_932274525.1. Lineage (NCBI taxonomy): Eukaryota > Metazoa > Arthropoda > Insecta > Coleoptera > Cantharidae > Podabrus > Podabrus alpinus. The sequence goes on along the minus strand of OW026455.1, from coordinate 55,690,341 downwards.
GGCTGACATGCACTTTTTTTATTAAACTGAATAAAGATTATTTAAATAAAAGCCACTTCTCACAGTTCATCTTCCACAACAGCAAGTAATAAATCCCAACTACAGTTCTTTCACAACCAGTTAGCAAATGCCACTATTAGCTGAAGCAGTGCAAATACCATGAGGTAGCGAATTGGGCTGGAACACCGTTAGATACAACAAAAAAGACAAAGTCAAAATGAGAGCCCTGAGCTAAGAGCAAGAACACCCAAACAATCAATTCTCATCGACTATTGACTGAGTAAACCCACGCAGACCAACTACTGCTTCGAGGTTTTAATAGCAGCCGATAAGGACGGCAGAGAAAAGAAGAAAGAAGAAGTGGTAATTCCAGTGGAAGAATCTGTATAACAACCGGGTGAAAATTCAACCAAACAGCTCTAGGCAGTACAAACATAGTAAAATCCCTTACTGATAAAAAAAAACACATTTCCACACATACCAGCTAAAAGAAAATCGCACTTTCCGTGTAGTACTAAACAACGTACACCCAGATGTAGGGATTCTCAAAAAATAAATTAAAGCCAAAGGATAGGAAGTGAAGAACATCTCAGGTATCAGACAAAGAGGCACCAACAACATGCTACCGTTATTTAATATCGAGTTTGTAAACAAACCAAACAATAAAGAAATCTACAAAATCAAAAGGATGATGAGTGCTACGTTTCAGTCGAACTTCCAAACCCCGAACGGGAGGTCCCGCAATGCATGCGACGCCAATACTTTGGACATACACAGAAATATTGTCAACGTAGACCGCGATGTGTCAAATGTACTGGCGATCATGCAACCCAAGATTTTTCTAGAAAAGATAGAGACGGTGAAGTAAGGTGCACAAATTGTAACGATAAACACCCTGTAAACTATTATAGAGGCTGTTCTGTATATAAAGAGCTACAAATGAAAAGGTTCCCAACACCAAGAAGGAAACAAATAAATAAACCACCAAATATGACAAACTTCCCTCCTCTTCCAAATAATACAAATAATATAAACCAAATCCAACAAGGAACTTCTTATGCCCAAATAACTGGAAATTGCACCCAGCATCATGAACCTCACAATATTCTGCAATCAAACCAAACGCAAACGGAGATACAACATCAACCACAGCATAATCTAGGAAAAATGCTAACAAAAATGATGGAGAAAATGGATAGCATGCTTGATCTAGTAATTACCATGATTGGTAAAATGTTATGGGGAGCAACTCGACATTAAAAATTTCTACATGGAATGCCAATGGCTTGGTCAATCATGGCCAAGAAATCAAATACCTTTTAACAAATCATCTGAGAAGTTTCTTATCTGAGAAACTCACATGACCGTAAAGAGTTACATTAAAATTCCAAAGTAGTCGATATACTGCACAAATCATCCTGGGGGCAAAGCTCGATGAGGAATAGCGGTCATAGTCAACAATAATATCAAGGATCATACTACAGCTGTAGAAATAGAAGACTGGAACGCTAAACTTATCCTGGCTGCAGAGTATTGTCCTTCAAGTGTGGCTATCAAGAGGGCGCAATTCGAATCTTTCTTTGAGACCCCTGGACGGTTAAAGTACCTTACTCCGAACCCTGAAATTGAAATTGGAAAATTTGATGGTTTATATAGTATAATTAAAAAAAAATTTCCGGACCGTTCATAAGTTTTTTAATAAATAGACTTTGAAGTCGATTTTTTCAAAAATTTTTTCGAAAAAAAAAGTCGAAAATTTACACATTCGGTGACGCGCATAAGGTAATTTACGGAATCTCACTGCATAATGTTTACGGTACGCGTGCAATCACCTACTCTAACACTTAGAAATTTTCACATCGTCAAATACACCACGCATCTCGTACTGTTAACATGTATGAAAATTTATATTTTTCGCACTTTTTTGGGTTTTTTTGGGGTGTTACGTTAAAGTTAACAGCAGGAGCACGTTAAACTACACTAGCATATACCCAATGCCTTATACATATTCGGAACGCTGACAGTTTATATAGTATAATTAAAAAAAGAATTTAGTGAACCATTCATAGGTTTTTGACAAAATCGAATTTGAAGTTCGAAAATTTCCCATAAGACTAATGTAAATGACGCGCATATAAGCCCCGCATAAGGAATCTCGCAGTCCATTCTATTGGCGGTGCGTGCGAAGAGATATACTCTAACACTTCGGAAATTTCGCAGCATCAAATGCACCACGCCCCTCGTAGTAATAACATGTATGAAGTGTTGGCGATTTGCACACTTTATTCGGCTTTTTGGGGTTCTTCGTTTATGTTAAATCCTATATACCTTTTCTACAATAATTTTAAATGTTAGATTGTTTTAGCTAAGTTCAACGCAACCACTTCACACTCGAATTCAGATCTAAAAATGCCCAAATTGTCCCAAAATTCCTTAAATATTAAGGTTAATTTTTTTTTAATTTAAAATTTTTTTTAAATTAAATTTAAGGTATTTTGAAAAAGCTATCGCCTGAAGGATTGAAAATGATCACTTTTATATTTAATGCCATCCTTAGATTAGGATTCCCCCACAATGGAAGGTGGTCCAAATAATCATGATCCAAAATCCTGACAATGATCCAACTAAAACTGCATCATTTGGAGCGATTGTGGGGTTCTGCTGGCGACTCAAATATCCTAAAATTACAACGATTTCAGTCCAAAATATTGCGAGCAGTCTGTGATGCACCCTGGTATGTACCTAATGACGTCATACATCGAGACCTGTGTATGGGCAAGGTCTAGGAAGAGATTGCCGCAATGAGCCGGCGGTACCAACATCTACTCAGTCATCACCCAAACATCTTGACCTCAGATCTGCTAACCGCCCCTACTTTGAGAAGGTTGAGGAGATAGGACCCCCTGGATCTACCGCGGCGAATTTAAAGCAGTGTTGTAAGTAGTAGTGCGGAAAGTCAACTCTTTCGTGAAACAATCAATCATTAAAAACACAAGTGTGCAAGTGTTTTAATTGTAATTATGAGTCAGGCTAATGAATCAGATCCATCTATGATATTTCTCCAAGTCAAGAATAATGCTTATTATTACTAGTTGTAATAGTTTGTAATTGGATCAAAGATGTTAATAAGAAAAAACCTCTTTGTTTTTATTTCTTGTTTCCCCAGTACCTCATTAGCGGATTAATAGATGCATTGTTTGATCGTATTGTAGAGTTCGTTTGTGGTAGGGGACGCTAATAAGCAAATTTTAAAACAGGGACAACAGGTTTGAAACTAATAAAAATTTAATCACGAATACAAAAATTTATATTTGAAGAAACGATTACAAAATATACTAATCATAATACTGTTGTTCATTTAATTAAATTATCGTAGTTTTTCTTCTTGGATACAAAAAATTACAAATTTATATAAGAACTCCCTACTACATTTTTAGAAATTGTAAAAAAACTGATAAAATAATTATTAAATTGCGAATACAAGAATTTATTATTTAAGAAAGCAACACAAAATATTATAAACTGTATTATTTTGGCGATTAACTCGGTATATAATGATAATTGTATCAAAAACATAAATACAAGAATATGATATCTTAATTTAAAAAAACTTTAATATTAAATTTAAATATAAACATAAAAATTTCTTCAATCTGATTGACGAAATTGCACCGAAAAATGATCTCTTATATTGTCAATATACATTTGCTCCGAATTGAAGTAAGCCAACCACTGAGGAAAATAAATGAACATAATTTCTCTTGCTTCTATCAACAGTTCTGTCCATCTGTTCACAATCAGCCTAAAATTAATATTAAATAATTTAGTTGTTCAATCTTACTAAAACATTATTATTGTTTACGGAAAATAGTGATGAAATTCTTGGCAGGATCGCACGAAAGATGAAAGTAACTTGCAGAGAAAGAGAACGTTCAGGCCATGATCGTACGAATTATCGTATCTCGCTCTACTGCACTCCAAGAACAGTTCAATTGCATTCAGAATATCCGGAACTTCGCCTAAAGAAAAAAAAATTAGTTGCTTGTGCAGCAAACAGTTTTGGTCTTACGTCAAGATAACTAAATGCAACTACTTACCAGTATTCACACGCAACTTAACAAGCAATTTATAATTTTTTTCGGTCAATTTGTGAAATGGGTTTAAGATATCCAGACAAACAGAAATAGCTTTTATAACGCTTTTCAAAGTATTTCGTTCTTCAGCTGCAAAATAAAATTCTGAATTCTTACTCAAATTATCAGTCATCATTTTTCTCACCAATTTCTGAAAATTCCTTGCAAAATTGAAGTCTTTGCCGCAATTCCCGACACAATAAACCTTTATTATCGCAATCCAAGCAATAGAAAAATGATAATCCCGATTTTGACTGCAACAGTTCTATTGCGTTTCATCGACAGTACAGGCAGGGGATCGAATTTAAGGCTTCCTAAAATTTTTCAAACTTACAAAAAATTCGTTCTGGATGAAGGTACATTACCTTGCTGCAGCTCACATCAGAGCATGCTTCACAACAACACTCAATTGAGCACCTATTGAAAAATAGATTTCGTTCCTCCCTCGAGTATTTAAAATGCGTCACCCCCATGTGAGCCCTAAAAATACTTTCTCCTTCTTGAATATCTCTGGACGCCTTTACGATACAAAAGTTTTCAATAAAGCTAAAATAATAAAATGCAAAAGTTTTATGTCAAAAAAACTTTGTCAGTTTGTTTTTAAATTTCAATTGCAAACTCACTTTTCGCAAATATTGGGAACACAGGAATGAGGAATTTGCGATACGTTAGGGCAAATGGCTGTAGCAATTGCAACGCTCGTGCTGGAACCTGGATCCAAATTTGAGATATCGACGCTGTTTATTGTCAACAGTTTTTGCATAGCCTGAATATTTTGTCTCAAAAGCAAACCTCCAACGATGTAAATTATGTTTTCGATACTTCGTCTCTTGAAGTAATTTTTCTTTAAATGGTAGAAAAACTGGGTGTTATTTTTCAGCAGATGAACCAGAAAAACGGCATTCTAAAATACATGAAACAAACATTTGCAAGAGTTCTTTCTTATGCGTTTGGAAGAAACTGGTGAAACTTACACATGCACATTCGTGAAGTTCATTTATATTTTGCTCTTTCAGTTTTTTAATATTGGCTCGAAAACTGTGAATGTAATCCTTCGAGTCCACGTTGTTACTTAATAGATCAAAATGTTCGGTACTCGGTGCAACGCTTTTTATTCTTCTACGAATGCGGTTCATAAACATACGAAAATATAGCAAATATTTCGTTTTGAATATTTTGCATTGCGTTAAATTGCATTCCCATTGATGGTAATCGATCCAAGCGATATTTCGACATTCTTCTCTGCAGTACAAAAAGTTAACGCAATTTTTGCATCTAACAAATAAAAGTTTTTGGTTACAAATTTTCGGATTTTTTAAATAAGATTAATATTTAAAAAGTGGTATACACTTACGGAATGCAATTATTCGATTTTTTCAAACAATAACTACAGTGATTTGAAATAAAATAGCGCTTTTCTTTCACCGGATTCGCATTTAAAGCAACAGCATACGCTTCCTCTTGAAAAATTATTTCTCCACGTTGAATATTTCTATTTGCACAAACCACAAGTTTTGAATGGGAATACCTAAAAGAGTTTAAAGAATCTTAACAAAAAACAGTTTACTGAAATAAAAACTGTTTACTTGTATTTGAGGCTATCTGGGTTATTCAAAACCCTAAAATTTCGAGGTCTTTCAAAACCATCATTTTTAACAATACTGCATGGCTCTACAAATTCTAAAGTAATTTCATCCTTAAATATATCGACTTTCTTCTTGTATTTATCTAAAACTGAGAAAAAAATTTTACCTTTTCCATTTATTTCCACCTTGGACGTTGGGTTCAACTTGACTGGAGCCAGAAGATTTACTCCTAGAAAGTATAACATTGCTAATTTACCTGATTCAATAGAAATGCCTGAAGGCAAATTGTAGAAGTTCGCCAGAGCTAGAAAACCGGCGTCGATGGTATGTTGTATTTCAATTTTACTTGTAGCAGTGTGAAGATAAAAACCAACGATATGGTTTCAAAATCGTCTAATATGGCCTCATCAGCAAAAATCGAAGAAAACGAAAAGAAACATAGAAACAATCCTGAATCAGACGAAGAAGAAAGCCCCCACGAGTGGCCCGAAGAATGGCCCACATTTGAAGATGAAGCAAGTAACAGCTCGGACAACGAAAATAAAGAAGAAACCCAAAAGAAAGCAAAAAAGAAACCCAACAAAAACCAAAGGAAACGTGCCAGACTGGCGAAACAAGAAAAAGAAGAAAACGAAAGACAAGTAACGAAAACGCTAAGTAAAAACAGTAACGAAATAAAGGAAAAAAACGATGAAACTGAAAAAACACAGGGCGATCAACAAATAGAAATAAGAACAAAACTGCTCGAAGCATTGTCCGAAATCAGACAGATAATACAAGAAAATGAAGAACCTGAAATAGAAGACACACCAAGTAAAAGACATATGGAAGCAACAAAATGGGCGAAAGAAATACTTTCCAATGTATCGAACGCAGCACACAAAGTAATGGAATTCATCATCCAAAGCAAAGAAGAACTCAAAGATAAGGAAAACGCACAAAAAAATGTTGAAGACATGAAAGAAAGCACCCTGAAACTTTTAGAATTTATATTGAAGGGCAATAACAACATACGAGGGACGGGTGAGCCTTCAGCCATCCCTCCCCCGTCCAAAGTAAACACAGCAGAGGCGGTCCCTGCCCCTGCCACTCCCGCGAACCTCCTCAAGGTCCGGGTACCCAAAGTAACAATTTCTTCCCATCAGGAAGAGCCCAAAAAGCAGGACCCACCTAAGGAAGAATTGGCAGAGTCCAACCCCCCGAACCTCTTCAAGGTCCGGGAATCCAAGGAAACAGTTTCTTCCCCTCAGGAAGAACCCACGAAGCACAGCCCACCTAGAAGGTACCCAACAGCAATTAAGAGGGCTGCCATCAGCAACCCCCGGAGCACGCGCAAGAAATACAAAGTGGTTGTCTACCCTGGAGAGGGTAGCTCATTCCAGTCAGCGGAAAGCACAAGGGCCGCCCTGACTAGCATCAGAGCGGAAGATCTTGGCATAAAAGCAGATAGGCTCTATCTGACAAAAAACAAAAGTGTGGTGGTGGAATCCTCCCACCCTTCGGTCAAAAAACTAGTAGGCAGCACTCTGCTAGCAGAAAACCAATTGATGGCCCGGGAGCCTTCAGCTACCTGGCCATCAATTGCTATACAGATGGTAGACAAATCCGTCTCTAAGAACCAAATCATAGCGGAAATAGAAAGAAATTTTCCCGAGGCAGTCAATATGGCCGGGAGTTCGTGGCTCAAAAGAGTCAATCCCGTACATACCAGAATAAGAACACACAACAAATGGATCCTAGAGCTTCACCCTCGGATCCATGAAGCAACAATCAAGGAAGGTAAATTCACAGTGGCCTGGAAAAGCTACCGAGTGCGGAACCACATCGGAATTGCCCGATGTTATAAATGCCAACGTTTTGGCCACACAGCCAAATTTTGCAAAGGAAATGAGACATGCGCCTTTTGCACCTCAACAGAACACGCTTCACGTGACTGTGTAGTGCAAAAGGAACCTGCTATGCATGTATGCGCCAACTGTGTCAGAGCGAAGCTCAGTGACAATAAGCACTCCACAGGATCAACCCTGTGTAAAGTATATAAGGACCGTCTTATGGCCCTTGCACAAACCATAGCAACTACCATTGACAACGAAAGAAATAACCGTGACGTGATGTGTAAACTCCCCGAAAACAAGACCGTTAATATGACCGAGAACTAATCGTATAAACCAATAACCCGACATGAAATAAGGTCTGGGTGCGAATAAGAACGACATACTAGAACCGAAAAGAAAAATGTTTTAATACTTACCATGATACCCACCAACAAGTGAAGAATGAAAAACGCCCATACAAACCGGATTCGGCAACCTGAAAAACAAAAAATCATTAGAAATAACCTATAAAATTATGCAGATTAAATGTATGTTACAATACCAACCAACGAATGCGGTTTGAAACCCCATCAAAAATTCATGACAAAGACCCCGAAACAGCTATTTAAATTTTGAGATAATTTATTTTTTATTTTTATGACAACATGAAATCTCTGCCAATTTGCAGATTATCTTTTTGTTTGGCAATTGCCAACCTGTTTTTTATTATATATAATAAATTAACTTCAATTGTATTTCAATTTGCTCTCCTAATTGAAAGAAGCATTTCGCTTTAAGTAAATAAGATTTTATTGCTAATTCAATCGAACACCTTGCTTGCAAACATAAATTTATGTCTTGGATACAACTCTAGAAATTGTGTTTTAAAAAAGGAGTTTATCCCATTCGTATAGAAATTTTTTAACTTACTTTGTAATCTTTCAAAATAAAATACACTTCGGAGCGGTGTATAAGTGCCAATGCGTATGGTTCGCCTTTGTAAGCAGCGTATCTCAAACTTTTGGTAAACTTGTAAATCCCATCTTCCCATTGCTTAGCTTCGCAATGTGAAATTCCTTCTTGGAGATATTCATCGGATTTTTTAGAATCTTTTTCCTTCCGCTTAATGTTGAACTCAGTTAATAACTCATCGGAAATCCCCAAGCTGTAATGCAAAATAGAGTTATAATTGTTGATTTATGTTTGGGACTTCAATTGAAGAGCTCAAGGGGAAGAAAATTAGCTACATTTTGCCAGCTTCATATTTTGAATTTTGGGCCTAAAATAGTTGAAATCTAATATAATTGAAATTTTAGACCATCTTTATTTGAATTATTATAGTTTAGCTATTTTTATTGGTAAAACATCAAAACATCATCGTTTGAAATGAAGTATGACAATTTGAGATATCGCGTAAATTTTTATTAAAACTACAATTAAATGCTATCAAAAAAATTTGGAAAATTTTGAAGGACCATGAATATTCAGTGAATAAATATGTAAATGATTCGGACACCTGATAAAAATGCAGTAATTGAAGGGCCTAGTGGAAAAAGTAATTAAGTCACTTTTTTTCAATTTGTAGTTGAGCACATTTTCACATTGCGGCATTTATTCTCTACAAATTAGTATAAAAATCAACAAATTCAAAAAAAGTGACTTAACTACTTTTTCCACTAGGCCTTTCAATTTCCATATGTTTAATTCAATAATTAAAAAAGAAAATAGCCATGTCACCATCAGATACGTACATACCTTGTTTATTAAGGCCACCAAGGCCTTAATAAAGGCCGAAAGGCCATCAAGAAAAATTTAAGAAATGTAACCACAAACGAAATCAAAAAGAATCTCTTATTTTCTATTCTTCTTTAAGTGCCGTGCCTGATTTCAGACGTAGGCGACCTCTCTCCTATGTACTATGTGTTGTGCGTTTAAAGTAGTATTACACATATAGGAGACCTACTGCTTAACGCGGGCTCCGAACCGCGAGAAGTGTATACACTTCATCTCCAGAGAGGCTGTACCAGGCAAATTACACCTCGGTGGTTTGCCAATGCCTTCCGATGGGAGATGGTCAGAATAAAGTTTTACTGAGCCCGGAGTTGAACCAGGTATTTAGCATTAGCAGCAACGCACTTAATCGCTAAGCTGGCGACCGTCTCTTCTTCTATTACATTACTAATTTATTATAGAATTAAATATTTTATGATAATATATTTACATTTGATGTCACAAAAGTGACCATACACTTGCAGATTTTTGCAAACAATATAATATAATACTTTAATTACTTAGTGGTATTAGTTACTAATTAGTATTACAAATGATAGTGCATACGTTGCAGTAAACTTTATCGTATTTTAACAAAATGAATTCAAAACGAAGTGGTACTGACTTATCTACAAGGAAATTGGTTCCAAAATTAATTTGCGAGGGAAAATCTTGACTCCAAGTTGGGAAATTACTGGGCAGGTCCCATACTACTGTACAAAAAATGATAAATACTATTTATAAAAATACCCGAACCTTGCAAAATAAACAAGTTGCAGATGAAAATTTTATTATAAGGAAAATGAAACAAGAACCCAAAAAAAGTATGTCCAAATTTCCGGGACAAGAATCTTTTATGATTAATAAATTTAATCAAATTATGGAAATCATTCCAATTTACAGATGCCGTCAATTAATCGAGTCAATTTGTAACACTAGTGCGAAAAAGCTGACCGTTCCCTAATGAAAATGTGTTCGAAAAGTAGGTTTCGCATGGTAGTAGCGAAAATTTTTTTCATACATTTTCAGTTATTTTAAGCTTATTGGCCACTAGACGTGTTGTGACACGTTGCGTGATGCGGCCGGGTCACTTGAAAACCTATAGAACCAAGTGAAATGCCTGACCTTGCGGACCAAAACTTTCGTGCTCAAGCCGGGGGTTCATCGGGAGACTGCATCCCTGATGCAGAAACTAAGATCGCAGACGGCAGCGGAAGTGATGCCGAGAAGGTAAATCCCGCTGTCGTCGGGGAGGGGGTTTTAGAAAAAAAAAGCATATTGGACAAGCTATTTTAAAATAAAAGAGAAATATAGCAACACCTCATTATGGAAAATAGCATGTAAATTAAAAATAATTGATTTCGAAAATATACGGTAGTAGATAAAATTTTGTATGCCACTCGTATGAAAAAAACACTGCCATTTAATTTACAGTACTCTATTGAGAAATATGTAAGTTTTTATCGGTTATTATGTTTAATTTTGTTAAAAGTTAGTACAAAAAGTATTTATTATCATGACTTAAACAGATAATCAAAATAATTCATTTTATGGGTACTTATACAGTGAGTGTCACAAGTATTAGTCACCTAATATAGATACGAAATTCAAGGATTTTGGAAGGACAAAATGGCGAGGTGCATGTCAGTGGCCCCCCAGTTTCGAATATTTTTATAAAAATGGTGTCGCACGTTAGAGCATCGCTAGAGCCTGAATGAGCTTCCATTATTTTCGTTTGAGCCTCAAAGGTCGCGGAGTTATTCGCAAAAAACAACTGGGGGGGCCGTAGACATGATGCCCCCCCCAGTTTCGAATATTTGGGTGAATTTGGTGTCAAACGTTAGAGCATCGTTAGAGCCTGAATGAGCTTTCGTTATTTTCGTTTGAGCCACAAAGGTCGCGGAGTTATTCGCGATAAACTGCTGGGGGGGGGCGTAGACATGTGTTTCCATTTTCCCTCCAATTTGGACTTTTTGCATGAAACTGATGCCAATCGATAGAGCATCGTTAGAGCCTCAATGAGCTTCTATGGTCATGGTTTTAAGTTAATATATTTACAAAGTTATGGATGTTTTAAATTTTCGACCAAACTCCGAGCAACATGCGTTAACTTGAATTTTGCCAGATTGAGGGTTCCCACCATCATTGCTATTTTAAATTCCCTGACTTTCCATGCCGAAAATTATAAATAAAACATCAACTTAAAGGAATATAAAGCTTTAGTTAAAATAAATAATCATCTACGTTCATCGATTTCATATAATATCAACTGCAATATTATTGTTTGAAGAAAAAATTTTATTAATAAAACTAAAAAATAAAGTTTAAAAATACCTTATACAAGGGTATATATAAGGAATTGGCAATTTACAGCTGTTGTTGACTGTCTTACCACTTTGGGCGACAGTTGCAAATCATCATACCGTTCCCACCGGCTCTAATTTTCACGCCAACAATAACTTACGTAATGCCCAATCGCATTGATATTGTTTATTGCTGTGGGTGGTATGAACTAATAGCTCCTCGAATGTGAAATGTATTTCCATTAACAAAAATTTCTTGGGAAATTTCCTGTAGGGAAATGTTAAATTCCAAAGACGAATCTTTCTTCATTTGCCCACATATTTCCAAAAATAAATGCTGGCCAAAACTTATGTTTATTTCGGTATATTGCAATTGACAATTCTTACATTGGCCATGGTTAGGTATTTCTTTAAATCGTAGGTCTAAAGCGTTCTGGAGGTAGGCAATATCCTGTGTTGGAAAATTAATTGTTAGAGTCGGGAATCCATTTTTGATAACATTGTTACATTTAGAACATTTAAAATTTTCTATCATTGACGGCTCATCCCGGAATAATTGTTGAAATAAATAATAAGACGTTGATGAAGCATTTAGTTCCACGTGATTATTAGGTAATCTTTTCTTATTGGGTTCTTCAAAAACATTATCCATAAGCAAAACCCGTTTTCTGTAAGTTTGCGCATTCACTCCATCACGCATAACATGAGCAATCAACTCGTACAATGTAGATTTCTTTTTTGCATCAACAAAATTAGCATATTTTCTGCTTTCCGCATAACAACAACACATAATATGAATTATGCTATCAAAGCCGCACGTGTTAATTATTGTAAAATAGGTTTTTCGTATTTTAATAGATTGCAAACTTAACGTATTAGTTAAAACTTAAAGTGCGTTTGATTTAAAATGGTTGAATTATATTTGATTTGGAAAACAGGTACTTACTTGATTGAAAATTAATTGATAGATGACTGATTATTGAAGATATATGGAATTTGATATAAAATATCGGAAAACCACAGGGTTTTATTTTTAAATGGCTTCGTTGTCCTAAAAAACACGACAATATTTTGAATTAAAAAACGATACAACTTTTCTACATTACTTTTAATTTAAAAAATAAACAATGCAATATATATATTGTGGTGTTCCGTTCGTAGAATTCGAAGCCACGACAGATATAAATTTTGAAAAATTAAATTTTTAACCTTTATTTTCTCGTCACACTCAAAATTCAGTTTTTTATCATAAGTGATAACCTTTTTTTTTGTTTTTGAAATAATTCAATTCTTCAATTTTATCAATTTTTTTGTTTAATAAAATTTTTTTATGATACAAAATATGGGTTAGTAAATGAAATATTGTTTTTACACATAAAGAAATAATAGCACCTCTATAAAATTGTTCAGAGATAAAAAAATTCATTTAGTTTACAAATAACATATGCGATTGTAGCATGTTTTTTTAAAGTAATAATTTTCACTGTTTAAATGTTTAAAAAAAATGCAAAATACCTTGTCTTTTGTTTAATATTTTGTTTATAACACTCGATAAACATACCAATTTCATACGTAGGTTGATTTCCAATTTTTCAAACCAATTGTTCATGAACCAAATCCACAGTCGTTGAATTTTTCAAATAATTCGTGGTTAATTTTGCAACCATCAAATTTCACTAAGATTGACCACTTTTTATTCTTCGTACTAGCAATTTTCTTTAGTTTCCACTTCGGAAAACCATATAAGGATCCACTTTGAAACTTTTCTTTGGATATCCACTTTTAAAAATCCGCTTGTTAAAAATCCACACACTGATTAAAAATCACCGCTTGATCGATCTCTCATTCCAGAAACGAATACGTCCATGTTCTACTTTGAAGCCGAAATTTCTTTTCCACGCGTGCGCGATTTTTGATTTACGCCCTCTGATTGGTTGGTTTGGTTGATTTTGGCTCATTATTTTAAACTGTGTCCGGTAACTGGACGTAATCGAATTTTTGCAAATCTCTGCGAGTGTCGTTTCGCGCACTTATGTTTTTTTAAATTCACGCATGACTTTACACACATCATTTTAAATTTAAAATTTTTAATACAAACAATATTTTTGATTCATTTAAAAAAAAACAAATCTAGTCCTTTTTGGAACAAGCTCCAGACTTTTAAATTTAATAAATTTGAAGAATTATTTTTATTGTTAAATTTTGACTATTAAAGATTTTTGTGTGACGAAATTATAATATTGACCTGTTAAAATTATTTTATTGAATTTTGAATTTATTTTTTTTATTGAAAAATTTTTGTAAATTGTGTAATTTTGTTGAAGACAGTTCAACATATACAATAGCACTACAGGCCTAGCAGGCCCAGGGCTTGATTCACCACCTGGCTCCATTTCTTCCTGTCTTTTGCTCTTTCTTCCCAATCTCTCACGTTTATCTCGGATAGGTCTTCCTGTACCTCATTGCTCCATCTTGTTCTCGGTCTTCCTCTTTTCCTTATACCACCGAAATCCGATTTCCACACACTCTTTGGAGTTCTTCCGTCTCGCATTCTTATTACATGGCCCAGCCATCCAATCCTCCGCGCCTTTACTATGTTTACGATATTTGGTTCGCCATACAATTCGTTCAGTTCATTGTTTGTTCTTCTCAAACAATGTAATAGAAACTATAAACATATCTGTTTATGATTTAACTAATTCTATTTAAAAAATTTGAAACACATTGGCTTAAAAAATAAAATTCGAAAAAAACACATTCATAGGTATACGCGCCTAAAGTATTCGACATCCCAACTAAAAAAAAATCAAAAACCTAGTTAAAGAAGTTTTTAATGTTTAGTGGGATTGTCTTTAACCTTGAAACGCTCAAAACTCGTAAACTTTCTCAAAAAGCGATGACCCGGAAAATGGTCATCAAAAATAGAGTTTTTTTTCAGCTTCACCTGCCACTTTTCTTTGATCGTCGATGGAGAATACGTATCAGCTAAGCTCTGTATGTCTAATACTAAGCCACGAGAGCGTGGGTTCCTCTAAGAGGTTCGTGGATCCTTAAATTGAACTGTCTTTGCTTAATTTTTCATTACCTTATTTTGGGCGCCAGAATCGAGTTAGGACTTTGGGAAATCTTAGTCATCCTTATCGAGACAAAAATTTGAAATAAAAAATAAAATAAAAATATTCGTCGAGATTGGAATAAACACACTTTAATTGAAATAAAAAAGATTTTAATAATCGTAAAACAACTGAACAAACTCTCGGCTACATATGCATAATAATTATAACAACAAACAAAAGATGAAAATATTTAATTACAAAAATAAAGTGACAAAATTATTCGAAACGTAAAAATGGTTTAAACATGGTGGTGTTCGGATCGACACCGAATATCTTAATTAAAAGATGACGTGTACATACGTCGTTAAACTGCTTGAAGCAGGCAAGTTAAAAATTTAGAGCCATTGAAGACGGTCAAAAAATTGGTAAACGAGTTCACATAAAATTTCAAAAAGTAGCTATTTTGCTGATGGCATTATCAAAATTTAACAATTTTCATATGAAACAATTCTTAGAATACTTACAATTTTCATGTTGTCAAGTTTAAAATTAAAAAGGTTGGATCTGCGACATGTCTACGATTCATTTACCATTAGCAAAAATCCTGCTAATTAAATTGAGCTAAAACAATTTCAAAGAAAGGTAACACATGTAAAAATTGTTAATTAAATTATTTAAAGAATAGCTGTTGTTTTAAAAATAAAAAAGGTGTTGTTTGAAATTTGCTTTCCATACGACCATCTGTTGAAAAGTTGAACGATTGAAACTTTGAACGGCGTTCTCATTAATTCCCATATTCGAAAAAACCATTGAAAAGTTGAACGTTTGAAGTTTCGATGAAAACGCTACGCGGTGTCTTCGTAAACTCCCATATTCAAAAAAAACCACCGAAAAGTCGAACGTCAAAAACTTCGATGAAAACGTTCCGCCATGTTCCAATTCGTCAACTGTTGGACGTCGGACTGTCCTTTGGGATTGATAAAACAATCCTCTAGTTTTGCCTGTCCGGGCGAGGTTAAAAGCATTGAACAAAAATTCCTCGTTCGGATAGTCGGCCATCTTTTGCCGTTTGTACCAGCTCAAGTCGGGCAGCCATGTTACCATGTGGATAGCGTAATCGAAAAATTTGCGATCCATGAAAATCGATTATCGATCGCATTGGTCGTAAGGTGTTGCAAAGAAAATCACCACACTGTGCACTACGTTAAATGACATCGTCGTAAAATAAATTCGGTTGTTGAAAAACACATTAAATTGATGAAAAATTAATTAAAAGTAGGACCGCAAAAATTTGCGACCTGCGGCTATCGAGCCATGGTGTCAACTCCTCGATGATCGTTCACTCATGCGTAGACGTATGAATATTGTAAAATGAAATTGGTAGTGATTTGGGTTGCATCGGTTCAGGCGTCGAAATGCCAAATATTGATTTAAAATCGAATGAATAGTGAAAGATGTCAATAAAATTTAATTTGACGTCGAAAACTGAAATTTATTTGAAATGAAACTAAAATTTGTTGACAAAAAAAAGGATTTTGCTAACGCAAAATTCAATGTAACAAAAGGACGTTACAACCTTTATAATTGTCCTTAAATCTTTAGGCATAGATTTTACTAAATTTCGTGGCAGTTTTTGAACCATTTTATATTCCAATTCTTTTTTGTCAATGTGATCGCATAAATGTTCAATATGTTCAATGTCTGGCTGGATTTTGAAGAGAAATTTCCAAATGTTTTAGTGTGCTATAAAGGATCCACGTACCGTTATAATTCTAAGCTTTATATGCTTCTGATCATTATCTTGAATAAATTTTATGTAATAATATTGTAGCCCCATATTCTGATCATTAAATATACAAATATTGATAAATTTTGGTGTAAAATGTTAATATCCTTCCTGTCATAATAGCGGGATACACATTTTCCTTATTTAGCTTTGTAGTTTTTTCTTTTGCACACAAATTACCTGCCATCTGAACGAAAAATAATAAATTTTGACTCATTCGGTAAATAATATCATCTGATTCTAAAATTCCCAGTCGCATTTTTATATTGTTTTGTGAATTTAAATATTTTTATTCTATTTCGATTTTATTGTTATCTTTTATAAATGTTGGTAAAATATTACGCATAGTACTAGCTCGTATATTTATCCCTAATGTGTTTTGCAGGTTAGGTGCCATTTTCGCGCCACTAAATTTAGGGTTTCTTGATTTTTAAATTAATTAAATCAGAATTAAATGAGAATAGCTTTTGAGAAAACCCTTTAAGCAGCTTATTTAAACAACTTTTTGCGAGAAAATACTTTTTCATAATTGTCTGTACTATTGCAGGTGGTTTATTAATTAATTGTGCAATTTATTTTGGCCCATTTTAATTTATTATGTAGATTTATAACAATTTTCGCTCCTTTTCGTTAAAATGTGTATATTACAATAAAAAATATTGCGTCACAAGGTCTCACAATCACGTCTATAGTAGTTTCCAGAAAGCATACAATTTCAGGCAAAGTAGCAAATTTTTAATGATAGGCAGTCTCAAATTATGTGATAGCGAATACTTTTGACATGTGGAATAGTATGTTACACACCAAGTTGCTAAAGCAGGCCATTTAATCTGGCGTGCGAATTGCGAACCTGCGGTGGTGGGGGTAGCGATAGCTACCCCTCCACCAAGGGGTCGCAAGTACAAGAGATTTAATGGCGCTTTAGCCACGAGTTGTGTATACTATTTTATGCAATCCTAATAACTACCGACAAAAAATAGCCGAAAAGAAAAATTGAAATAAACAGGTACAAATTAAATTATAAAAATTAAAGTGGTTGTTAAAAAGCGCATTGCAAAAGATAACAGTGTATGCAAAATTACTTTGTAATTATGCAATTTATAAAATTGTCTATTAATTTATCCCATTACAAATGATAACAGTGGTTGTATGATTAAAAGAAAGAGCGCGTACGTATATGAAGCTTTGGCGGCATAAAACGCCTACACGTCGAAAGAATATCTCATTGCAATGTGATAAAGCATTCCTTTCAAGGAAGCGATAAATAATTTTAACGTAAGTTAAAATATAGCATGTAAACTTTTGTTGAGTCAATAATTATGTCATACTATGATCCCAAGGGACTAAATGACATCCCAAGGGACTAAATTTTAACGCGGCACTGAAGAAGGTCATTACGATCCGCAAAAGTAGTCATAAATCCACGATAAACACGCAAGGATTGCATAAAAGTATGTTATCTTCTTATTTTAAGCGTTTGAAATTTTTGAAATTTTTTTAATGGAATAGGTTAAATCATAAACAGATATGTTTATAGTTTCTATTGCATTTTTTATTTTTTAATTACGTGTAATGTAGAAAAGTTACGTCGTGGCTAACAAAAATATTCGAACCCCCATGATAAATTTCAATAAACCGTTCATATTTTGCTTGTTTATAAAAATATTAAATTTTTTATAATTTTGTGTAATAAGTAAATGTTATATGGTCGGCCAAAATAAGATTTTTTGCGCAAACTTCGCAAACAAAACAAAATGAGGGAGATTAAATTAAGTAAAGCTGTATTTTAATGCACCATAAATATTCGACCCAGCTAAGCAAATTTGTGATAAATGCATTCATGGAATTTAGTAATAATGAAAACAATCAATTCTGTACTTTAACAAGGTCACATGTAAGATACACATCAGTTGTAATTACAACATTGAATGTGCAACTACAATGGGACGTAAAAGTAAAAAGACAAGTTTTGATTTTCGCCAATAGGTGATTTTTCATCACGAAAAGGGTAAATCATACAACGAAATTGTAAAATTATTAAATATAGGTAAGAGTACAGTGGGTGATATAATAAGACGTTATAAAAATGAAGATCGAATTGAGTCTAAGCTTCAAAGTGGTCGTCCAAGGAACTTAAGTAGTATAAAAGAACTCGCAATTATCCGAATCAATTGGGACCGGACCCCATTCGGATAATTGGATTTTGTCCGATAAAAGGGTACTGTGTGGATTTTTAATTAATTAAGTGAAAAGGCAACACTTTTACATGCTATATTATAGCGTACTTACAAGTGCTGTACATTAGTATGTATTGTAAATGAAAGTCATTGCTTGCTGAACTTTTCGGTCAAAGTAAGCTGTTTGACTGTCCGTTTTTGGGCAGCCAAGTCGCGCATCCGCTTGGCAGTGAGTAGTTGCATGTGGTCACACTCGGGCTGACGCAAAATCATTATTTTGCGAATAGCATTATGTTTGCGTCTTAAATTTTTTTTCTGAAAGCGATTCGGATAATCAGCGATTCGCATAGTCGGAGTTCGGATAATTGCAGTTCTACTGTATTAGAGAAGAAGAAAAAATTTTACGAAAAGTAATAAAAAATCCTAGAATTAGTGCTCCAAAATTAAAAACCGAAGTTCTGCAAGAAACGGGAAAAGACGTTCATGAAGGATTATCAAAAAAACGGATACAATGGTCGAGTAGTGTATAAAAAAACTTTTATTAGAGAAGTTAACAGAAAAAAACGTTTGAGATTTGCAAAAGAATTTATATGCAAAGATAAATACATGGTGGAATAATGTAATATTTGCTGATGATAGCAAATATAATGTTTTTGGTTCAGATGGACAAACTATGGTATGGCGGAGATCAAATACAGAATTAAAACCACAAAATTTGCATGGTACAGTTAAGCACGGGCATAGTGTAATGGTTTGGGCCTGTATTTCTTCTAATGCTGTAGGAGAGCTAGTATTTATTGATGGAATTATGGATAAATATAAATATTTGAACATTCTAAATAATAATTTGTTACAATAAAGTGCTATTCAAATGGAATTAGAGATAGCTTTAAGTTTTATCAGGACAATGATCCCAAACATAAATCTCGTTTGGTACGGAAATATTTGCTCCAATGTTTGTGTCCAAAACTTTTACATCCACCTCCCCAATCCATGGACCTAAATCCCATAGAAAATCTGTGGGATGAATTGGACCATAAAATTCATGTTACCCCAATAACCAGCAAGCAACGCTTAAAAGAGAGATTACAAGAAGACTGGAATCTCATAAGTACAGATTATTTAAAAAAATTATTTCGAACATGCCTAAACGTTTGCAACATGTTCTTAACCAAAAAGGCTATCCTACTAAGTATTAAAATATTAAAAAATGTTATGAAGAAGTGTAGGGTGCGAATACTTTAGTCGTCAATTTGGGTACACTCTTTTTGGGTTCTCGTTTCATTTTCTTTATAATAAAATTTTCATCCGCAATTGTTAAGTTTCTTTTTCGGCCGCAACGAGGTTTATTTTACAAGGTTCCGGAATTTTTATAATTATTTATCATCTTTTGTACAGTAACATGGGATTTGCCAACTAATTACCTAACTTGGAGTAAAGATTTTCCTTCGTAAATTAATTTTAGTATCAATTTTCTTGTAGATAAGTCCGTACCACTTCTTTTTGAATTCATTTTGTTAAAATTTGATATAATTTACTGCTAACGTCTGCACTATTATTACTTTCCCATTTACGTAGTAAAGGAAAGTGTTGTTATCGAGTTAAAAAAAATTTTTGAGTTAACATTTTTCCCATGGTCTATGAGCCCATACGAATTGTTTAAAACCAATTTTGGAATGATGTCCGGATGTGTGTGTGATGTATGAAGTATGAAGTGTGATGTGTGATGTGTGGTCATTCTATCGTCAACGTTTTCAGACAAACGTGTGCACCGATTAAGTTGAAATTTTATACGCTAGTTTGAAGCAGCTGTCTAAAGAGCTGATTAGATTTTGGTTGAAAATCGTTCATTTTTAACCCATTTTTTAGAAGAATGAAAATTGCTAAAGAGCATTGCCGCTTCCCGGTAGAATATATGAGATTAAAAATCATATCAATCGAACTAGATTATTTTTCCGCATCTTATTATACCCCACACTTGATAGTTTGCTCTTAAATTATTGTTAAAATGCAAAAATAAAATAAGCGCTATCAAAAGAATATGGTTTGCCTTGGATAATTTTGATCTGTCAAAGTGATTTGTATTGGTTCATTACTATAATTTAATATTTTAACTAATTTACTTATATAAACATATTGTGTAATTAATATCAAACGAATTTTTACTTATAAAAAATTAATTCTGACGTCATTACGGCCATAGTTAAAATTTGATTGCATATAGACGGCACGGCATCCCGCAAATTTCTAATTTTTTTTGGAAAATGACAATTTTAAATGTTTTTCAATGCAAACATGTTATTTTATTGTTAAAATGAAAACATAAAATAAGGGCTTTTAAAAAAAATATGAGTTACCATGTTAAATTACAAATTAAATTTCGTAACTTTGATATCTCAAAATAATTTGTGTATTTTATAGTTAAAATTTTTTTTAAATTAACATCTTTTTTATTAATATTCAATATAAAATGAAGTGCAATCTACTAAATGGGAAAGTAATGTGTTGGCACATCAGATTTTTTTTATTTGTGATACTAATTCGTAACTAATGCAACTAAGTAAGTAATTTAATTATTATTGCATTGTCGCTTCTTAACATTAGAAAATCTGCAAGTGTTTGCCCGCTTTTGTGACATAGGCGTAAGACGTAAGCGCATTATCATATTTCACTCTACAATTGGTAATGTAATAGAAGATAACTAGTAGGGGTGCGCGATTATGAAATTTCATAATCGATTATCGATTATAAAAAATAATCGATTTTTTTCGATTATTCGATTATTGTCAATAATCGATTATGAGTTCATAATCGATTGTGAACCCATAATCGATTATGAACTCATAACTCGATTATGAACTCATAACTAGGCAGGGCTATTAATAGGGGTGCGCATGCGCATATAATCGATTAATCGATCACCGTAATTCGAATAATCGATTATTTCGGTCGTTCTAATTGCTGTTGGGGTTGGGATTACGTTTAAGTTTAAAAATTTGTATTTATTAAAACAAGATATTATGCTTATATAGAATAAACCTGTTATCAATAAAAAATAAAGTATTCTATAATCGATTATTTTCCACAATCGATTATTTTCACAATCGATTATTTTCATAATCGATTATTTCCACAATCGATTATTTTCACAATCGATTATTTTCACAATCCATTATTTCTATAATCGATTAATCGATTATTATAACTTATTATCATAATCGATTATGAAATAATCGATTATTCGAATTACGGTGATCGATTAATCGATTATATGCGCACCCCTAATAACTAGTACCAAATATTATTTACTTTGTTACTAATTAAATTTGTTTAATATCGTTTCCAAGTTATTCTAAACTTGTTTTTAATTTAATTTAATATGTAAAATGTCTGCCTTACCAACTTCAAGAAAACAAAATGTTCTTAAAACCCGTCAGTGGTCGCTATGGATTTTATTCCTCCAGTGGTCGCGCGTGAGCATTTTGCTTACAGTAAGAAATGCCCATTTTATGATTCTATACAAAGTATAGCAAGAAGCCTTATTTATGATCAATATAATATCTCAATTTTAAGTAATATAAATTACCCTATAAAGGAAACTACAAAGGTAACACTTCCCCGGTTCAGAGCCCGCGTTAACACATTGAGTGCCGCAATGATAACTAAAATGTTGTCTGTTCTTGCCGAAACTATTTTATGAGAATATTAATGGTAAAATGAACAATGAAGCGCAAATAAATATTAATTAGAAAAAAATATTGTTTTTTTTCAATTTGTTATATGAGAAGCATCATCTAATTCACGCGGCCTAAAATGGAATCACTTGTGTCTAGTAGCCGTGCGCATCAAATGTTGATTCACAAGAACAATCCAATTTGTTATGAAAAACTTGCAAAATTTGACCGAAAGTAAGCTCAACTTAAGACCCATCAATCAAGATATCGGTGCGATAAATGTAAAAAAAAACTATTGTCTAAGTTGCCTTTTTAATATTCATTCGTGCAATTTAAAATAAACTTGCGGTTCTTTTGTTGATTTTTCCAATTTACTATAAGTTGCGATATTGAATTAAATAAAGAGTTGTCTATTTTCAGCAAGATCCGGTCTGTTTCATTATAGTTTTTTTCACTTGCACATTAATGCAACTTCCATCTTTCAAGCCGTGAGAAGCAACAATCGATTCGTAAAATTACAGGTCAAGTATATTCTCTACTCCTTACAGTCGTGTACTATAACTGGTATACACTTAATATTCATTTGATTGATAAGCAAAATTTGCCTTACTTGGCTTTTAAAGCTACTTGATCCTGAGAAGCACATGGTGCCTCTCATGGCTGTTTTGTATAAATAGGTGAGAATCGCGTTATGCTTCTCATGGCAGTCAACGTGTTGTGCAGTAGGGCTTCTATGCATATGATAATATAGGAGAGGTCACCATCGTCCGAGGAACCGGATAAGACACATGAAGAAGAACTCCGTTCTGCGTCTCAAAGCCATGTGCGTCGCCAACTAACGGGGGGGGGGGGTTAAAAACAAACCTTGGATACTGACGGTCTTTGTAGGCAAGTGGGGCCGTCAAATTCCAACCCCCCAATTTAAAATTCAGGTGATTACGATCGAAATTTACAGCGTTCTCCGCAATTGGGTGGCAAAAACGCATTTGCCTATATAAACCGTGTTTTTGGTGACGCACCATAATTCGGCAACAATTTAACTTGAAAGTAACTCCAGCGTTTAGATAATTTCACGATCTTTAAAAACATGGCGCTACGATCATTTCAAGGCAGAATTAAGAAAAAGTGTTTTAACAAGGCTTCCCCTGAATTAAATTTTTAGCGTTTCAGTTGAAATTTTTTTTAAGAAAGTGGCGTTTATTACTACCTTCGAGCTTCGTATTGGATAGTGGGAGAACCTGTGTATTATTGTATACAAAAAAACAGAACACCTAACATATTTTATGTATGAAGTTTTGTTTAACTACTACTGGTTAAATTTTTTGAACTGGAATTGTTTATTCTAGTTTTCGGTTGAGTTAAACGCGTCCGTGAAGTTCCCCCCCCCCCCCATTTTTTAATTCAGTGGATTTTATTTATAAATAAGTTAATTTTATAATTGAAGGGCCTAGCGGAAAAAGTAGTTAGGTCACTTTTTTTTCAATTTGTTGATTTTTATACTAATTTGTAGAGAATAAATGCCGCAATGTGAAAATGTGCTCAACTACAAATTGAAAAAAAAGTGACTTAACTACTTTTTCCACTAGGCCCTTCAATTAATGGAGCAATTTATCGTTAGATAAATAGATTGTTAAAAGGATAAATTGACAAGTGGAGTGAACATTTTTTTCATAAGCTCTCAGCAATTGGTAATAATTATTAAAAAAACAATATTTATATTTCTGAAAGCGTCTGAAAAATGTGGGTTTTTAATGTTTACTATAGTTATTAATTTTTAATTCAATATAATCATTATATCAGAATTCTTATTCAATAGACCATTTCACGCAACGAGAGCGCTTGCGCGAAGCCAACAGCTGATGTTTGTTTTTCGAACCATGTCAAAACTTTTACGTTAAAACGCATGCTAATATCGTCTTAGATATTTTGTTATAGTTTTGTGTTATTAGGTTTTAAACAATATTTTTTACCACCATTTTGCCCAAGATGAGTGCCCCTAGTGATACACCCCACAGACAAGTCAAATTAAGTGACTGGAGCAACATTAAAAAATCCAAATATTGCAGCAAATAATGTTTTTTTTTAACACTAAACACAATGTTTAATGGCACCAACACGTTTTTTATTCAATTTATGCTCCATTTTAACAATAAATGATTAAATAATTAGCACTACGTTATATGGACATATGCACACTTGGTTCGAAAATCGTCAGCTGATTTGACGCATGCGCCAATGAGTTTTGCTAAAATGAAATGGTCTATAGTAATAAAGTTACCTTGCGAAATACCCTAGGAGGAAACCGAAAAAAAATAAAACGGACTGAACTAATAACAAAAATAGATTAAAGTTAACTAAGAAAACGAAATCTCATTTCCTGAATCTGTCTTACGAATTCAAATTCAAAATTTATATTAAAATATGGTAACCCAATATAACCATTCTATATAGGTACTATGTCAAAACGATATCCATATTTAATTTAAAATTGGTATCTAGCGGGTACCCAAGTTTCTCATTAAAAAATCGAAAGTTGAAATTCTTATAAACAAAATCGTGAACCCAATAAAGCAGACGTCAAACGCCAACTGCCTGAATGTGAGCATTTTCTATGAAAAGATTTCATATGAGTATAATTTCACCCCCACATATTTTTTAAACTTAAACCCGTTAAAAAGCTAAGTAAATACAAAATTTTCGAATGTATTTTAAGATATTTCAAAAAAATTTCATCTATAACTATTTTGAAGTATAAAAAATAGTATTTACCAGTCGTAAAATGTCTTGAAAACCTTGTACTCGTTATCTTCATCTGACAAAATGTTCGAACGATTATTATTGCGGTTCATTTTGAAGTAATCTTGAAGAACGGCGTTGAGTCGGTTAGTCCGTGGTGTGACAACTAACTGCGTATTATCTTATTGGTTACTCCCACTCCACGAAACTACAGCAACTAAAAATGGTAAAAATATGTAGGTACATAGTACCCAGATTTGAATAGACGGAGAAGAACGATCAAGATACGAATTAATATAATATGAATAAATAAAATAATTTCTGCACCCTATCATTTTGTTTAAATGAAAAGACGATTAGGGATTATATTCCGGCTATAGCCTAACCCAAGGATATAAGTCTTCAAAAATCGGAGTGATGTAATATTGCTTACACACCAACTGATTTGGTCGAGCCGACATGGACACAATAGCTGTATCCTTATTCAACACATGCAGGAGGGGTTGTCGGTTTGATCAAATCGGATGGTGTGTAAGTTCGTAACTTCGTATAGATGAGTAATATCTTCCAAGAAATAAAAACCGTTTTTCAAAACTTCATTTATAACAAAATCTCTTCGACCATTAAGGCAATTTTTACTTCTTGAAATTAACTTCATCATGCCACTATAAACATTGGTTTCTTTCTTTACGTCAAAATGGGCTTCTGCAGGCGATCATCGTCACCAAACCTCTTTCTTATTTCGTAGTCACTAGGGGTCCATTGTAGCCCCCAAAGAGGATAAGATAATTCATTAAAAACAGCTTGCGGAATTGACCGACGAGTCAATTCTCACGAAAACCGTAAGGAATCTCAAGGGAGATTGCGAACAGGAAACAATAATATTAGTAGTACGGTTCGTACAAAGCTTTTTCTACGTAATCCTTATCAAAATAACTTCTCCTGCGATATAGATTGCTTACTATGTGAAAAATTCAAAATAACAATTTACCGACTAAATAAAAATTATCTAATCATCGGGTGCTTTTACGATGTGAAATTTGCGATCTCCGTTAATGCTTGTTTGTTTATTTTATTTCACGCGATAAGCTTATCCGTTCGTATTCTTTTCTTATTAATAAATTGTTTCATTGCGACTTATCAATTTCGTGTAAACGCTTTGTTAAAAAGCTAATTCCACAAAACCAGTGGCTTGGTGTGATCGTTGGTTGAGTTGGTTGAGTTACACAAAATAAAAACAACATAGTTTCCTAATATTGCCAATTTTAATTGTTCATCCTCGCGTTGAAACGTTATTTTAATTTTTTTTATTTGTTAATTAAGAAACAATTATTGTAGCAAATAAAATCTTAAGCACTGCCTACTGCGTTAGTACTTCTGAGTACTTCCTTGTACACAATATTTTTCGTGTACACTGCCTGTGAACCTTCAATCAATTTCCCTTGTTCTTTTCCATCAATTATTTTTATCTTCAGATCTCCGTACTCTTGACATTGCTACATAGAGATGACCGTGGCTAAACACCGGTTCAGGCATATATATTCCTACTTTTTCTAACGTCTGTCCCTGAGCCTTGTTGATCGTCATGAAACAATTTGGAACTTGCTTCAGCAGCGGTTCCTAGGCTTCTATACATACAACTACTTTTCTGGTGTGAAAAGTTGTTGTTATTTTTGGTCGCCATAATTTTATAATGTGATATCAGATAATCCGATAATTTGGAACCGAGAGTTACCAACTTAAAAAATATTCTATATATAAGTAAAATTTAGTGACAAAACATTTAGATTTTCAAATTAGTATCTTTATTATCGGATAAAAATTATTTTTTCAGATACCTATAAGAAAATTCTAGCATTTTAAGTTCAAATATAAATCTCAGAATATTTCATTTTTTAAATCTGTGGTAATTCTGATAATCTGAATTTTTAATACCTACAAAGCTAAAAAATATTCTAGTATAGTATAAGTAAAATTTAGTGGCAATAAGAGATTTTGATTTTCAGATTAGTATCTTTATTATCGGATAAAAAATTATTTCTTCACATAAAAGCAAAAGAATAGCATTTTAAGTTCAAATATAAATCTCAGAATATTTCATTTCTTACATCTGTGGTAATTCTAATAATGTGAATCTTTAGTAGCAACCTAACAAATCTATTTATATTTGTTCATCCGTCGCTACCAGGCCCGATACATTGCACAGATAACCTCAAACCCACCACAAGGGATTATTTTAAGAACGTATATGTTATTAAATTTTGAAGTGATCAAATATAACATCATGCGCAACTCTTGAGGGGAAACAAAATCTTAAAAATAATAGGGTATCAATGTCTTAAGGTATCAACGTCTTAACGGATCAAAGGATCAACGGATCAAAGGATCAACGAATCAAAGGATCAACGTATCAACAGATCAACGTATCAACGGATCAACGTATCAACGTATCAACGTATCAACGTATCAACGTATCAACGTATCAACGTATCAACGTATCAACGTATCAACGTATCAACATATCAACGGATCAACGTATTTAATCTATATATATAAAAATGAATTGCCAAATATGTATGCATCATCATCACGTGAGAACGGCTCTACGAATTTGGCTGATTTTTTGGTGAGTTGTTGCCTGTATGTTTGTGTGAAAAAAAAATTGGAAAAGTTGCCCGGGAAGTTGAAAAATTCGGGAAAAAACTGAAAGTGCATTTAATGTCGTCAACAGGTGGCGCCGCCTTAACATGTAATTAATTTTGTGTCAACTCTGTATTAGGAAGATCATCTGTAAAGATAACGATATTGTTGCGATTGGTAATGAGGATGATCCTAAGTTTAGTATATAAGCGGAAGAGTATACGAAGAGATATTACACATGGAACGTATCATCAAAGAAATTCCAACGTCGGAAACAAGGAACGCCTGTTGCTGAAGACGTTAATGTATATTCCACCGATACATTGGGGCGCATCTACACAGTTCATCCTAGCAATGACGAATGTTTTTACCTGCGTTTGTTATTGGTTAATGTTCGTGGACCAACTTCATTTGAATTTCTTCGAACTATAAATGGGGAGTTGTGCGCCACATATCGAGAAGCCTGTCAGTATTTACATTTGATCGAGGATGACATTCATTGGGATCACACACTCGATGATCCCAATCCCTTTTTGCCATTATCATTTCAACGTGTTTTCCATCGAACCCACTTCATTCGTGGAACAAATACAAAGACAATATGGCCGAAGACATTTTGCATCGAGTGCGTACAGCAGCCGCGAATCTCGAACTTCCATTCAACGAGGAGATATGCAACGAGGCGTTGATTTCTATAGAAGATTTGAGCCTGTTGATGTCCGGCAAGACGTTGCACCAATTTGCCAGCGCCGAATCGCCCCATGCACGATGCATTCAGTCGAGAATTTCAACGAGAACGGCAATACGATCGAGATGCTTTCAGTCAATCAGTACGAACCACGGTCCCACTTTTGAATCAGCAGCAGAAAACTGCGTACGATACATTGATGATGGCAGTCAACGATGGTTACGGAGGAATCTTTTTCCTCGATGCGCCTGGCAGAACTGGCAAAACGTTCCTAATTTCATTGATTTTAGCTTCGATTCGCGCACAAAGTCAAATAGCGCTGGCCGTTGCATCATCTGGGATCGCTGCCACATTGTTAGAAGGAGGACGGACAGCTCATTCTGCGTTCAAACTGCCACTTAATTTGCAAACCATAGATGAACCGACGTGCAATATTGCCAAAACATCTTCTATGGCGAAAGTACTGCAGAATTCCAGAATAATCATTTGGGATGAGTGTACAATGGCGCACAAACGAGCATTGGAGGCACTCCATCGAACGTTAAAAGATTTGTAACAGAATTCTGTTACCCTGATCTCAATGTGAGAACTTTATTTTTAATTTTAGGGTTTATGAATTTTTAATAAATAACTATGTTACAAATTTCTAATCATGTATAATTTTTCGACCAGCTTTGCCTAGCAAAGCTAATTTTATTTTTTATTATTATGATTACTTATTACTTGCTACAATTACCATTCTAAATTAGCAACCACTTATTAATAACTCGTTATAAACCATTGATTAAAACACATCTTTTCTTACTTACTTAATCAATGATCTTTTAATAAAATGTCGGTAGAGTAGATCGCTAACCGCTAACATTCAAGGTTGCATCGAACGCTTCGATTAAAAATCACTCTCTTACAAACCGATTGTAGTAACGACGATACGTAAAAATTTAAGCTCCACAAGATTTATTAATTTTAATGTTATTCGATTTAATAATATCGACCAGTTTATCGAGTTAATGACTAGTAAAGTCAATACGAGTGAGTGTTATCTTTTAGATTACCTAAGATCAATATATGATCACGAAAACCGATTTTTATTACGACCATCGAAAATTTGTCAAAACACATGTGCAGAATCGAGCGACTCCATTCTTTCTAAATCCGGAAAATATCGCAAAACACCGCAGCCAATCTATTGAGGTGAATTATTCTTTTATAACATTGATCCTAATATCATTGGACAAATCCGGAGAAGAGTAAAATTTCCAATAAGAAAAGAATTCGAAAAGCCACCAACACATCTGTTCGTTTAATTCCAACCACGAACCAATCTCCACCATTTTGGGTCAGCAAGCATCGACGCTTTGCTAAACATCTGCCAACCTTTCCTAAGTTTCATGTGTGTAAAGACAATCGATATTTCAAATTCAACAGGAGGAACTAAACACAAAATTGGTGACAAAATCGAATTTAATTGCTATTCCAATAATTCAAATATTCAATTTATTGCTACACCTTTTTATGTTATTACAATATCGTATATCGTGTTTTAACTATATTTTAGATCAAGCTTTGCCATTCAAAATCCTGACGATTTTGACCAGGAGAGATACACGACCATCAGATCTGATTGCGTACTATCCAGTAATAATTTCAAGGGAAACCGTAAGTAGTTATAAACACTATTTACTATATGATTATTGTTTAACAAAAAATACCAAGCTTGTAGCTAACATTTTATCACCTGCTTGCATTATTCTACCCTCAGTAGACGTAGTTAGTACTTCCTGCTTTTTTGGTAGTTTTAGTGCGATTTTTTTGTCGCAAGCATTTGATAAAGCAATTAAGTTCGTAGACACGACAAACCAAGTGCGAAGGTTCTCTCCGTTCGACATTTCGACCGCAACCAAGCGACATCTATTGATCCGCTCTGTGTATTTTAGTATATGTATTTGTGTTCAACTTTTATTTGTAAATCATTATCAATCTTTATTTTATTATACAAACATTCACTATTCATATTACCTGTGTAAACAAGAATTCTTTTATGTTAATTACGATTAATTCTAAATTAATTTATATTAAAAGTGTGTGTTCAGAAACGAGTCAGTCTTTTTTATTTTCTACTTTGGTTTATTTTGTATCGATAAGGATAACTAAGATCATCTGAAAGTTCTTAATTCGATGCTGGCGCCCTAACCGGAGAATATTACTAAGCAAAGAAGAACCCAATAAAGAATCCACGAAAGCGATATCATCGCTACCCAGCTCTCGAGTACTTAGTACTAAACGTACAAAGCTAAGCCGCTTCGTTAATTACATCGACGAGCATAAAAGAGGCAGTTGTGACTGGAAGCACCGTTTCATCAGTGGTGCTAGATTTTCACATAAGTTGCGCCCAAACGTAGTGCACTACCAAGTTACAGATTTGCGCAATAATCAGAACATTTTTGGAGGTGCGAGTCATTACAAGATCAACAGCTGCTGATGAAATTAACGCTTGCTTGAAGTCGTCGAATTTGTGGAGATACGTGAAAACTTTCAAATTAACAATGAATATGCGAGTCACGTTACAAAATAACCAATCGGCTGACGTGTTTTCCAAGCAATTATTAGACATTGGCAATGGAAAAATTCCCATAGACGCTTCCACTGGCTTCATATCGTTTCCACCTAATTTTTGTCAATTCACAACGTCCAAGGAAGAATTGATTACGAAAGTGTTTCCAAACATTGGTGCGAACTACAAAAACCATGTTTGATTGAGCAGACGGGCCATTTTAGCACCAAAAACCAAGGACGTAGACGATTTGGATTTAAAAATCCAAAGTCTAATCGCTGGCCCATTGCAGTCGTTTAAATCGATCGATTCCATTATTGATCCGGATGAAGTCGTCAATTATCCAATTGAATTTCTGAATTCATTAGATTTGTCAGGAATGCCGCCGCACAATTTGCAGCTTAAGGTCGGCTCAGTGATAATCATGTTACGCAATCTTAGCCAACCAAAACTATGCAATGGAACGCGACTAACTATTAAGAAATTGATGAACAACGTGATTGAAGCGACGTTACTTAAAGGAAAGTTCGAAGGCGAGGATGTTCTTATTCCAAGAATACCACTGATTTCAACCGACTTGCCATTTCAATTTAAGCGTGTCCAGTTTCCGGTTCGTCTTGCATTCGCAATGACAATTAATAAATCGCAAGGCCAATCGTTGGAAGTGTGTGGAATAAACCTTGAATTCATGTGTTTTTCCCATGGGCAGTTATATGTGGCGTACTCGAGAGTCGGTAAACCATCAGCGCTATTCATTTTCGCTCCGGACGGAAAGACAAAAAATATCGTTCATTACCAAGCGTTGCGATGAGCGCGTTAAAAACACCAATTTGTCGTCATTAATAAAATACACACAAATATTACCTTTAATAAAAAAAACATTACAATTCAAACAAAAATATAGATTTTTAATAATTTTTTTTTAATGAGGAATTAAACGTATTCAATTTCGTCATGTTATATTTTTTAGGCAGGACAACGTCTGTCGGGTGTGGATGTGGCTGTTCGGCCTACGGCTGTAACCGAATCCAACATCTTTTGAATCCAAAATGCCTTTAAAACATGAAAATACTCGAGGGGCGTGGCCTAATTTATGTCATTTTAAAACCTTATTTTTGGGCCCATTTATGAATAGGAAATTTTTCAAAGCCGGGTGGGATCTGCCGTGCTATCCCCATTATAATGCTTGCACACTCCGCATTCGCTAGATGGTGCTCTTAATGTATCATATAACCCTATATGAACTGAAATTTATTTTGGAGTTGACGTTGGTTGACATGAAATTCCGACTTAATTTTTTTCTAATTGTTCTTCAAACCATCGTTTGAATTAGATCCAGAGGTACCCTTGCAAGCAACTTTAGTAAATACATCCGAAACTGTCAGGATTCGATATTACTACTTTTAATGTAAATTTTTTGTTTTTTTCATAATTTGTTTAATAATTTCGAATAATTTATATTTGGATAAACAATTCTTTGAGTGGCATAAAAATTAATTCCGGGCAGGACAACGTCTGCCGGGTCAGCTAGTTTCCTATATAAGTAAAAAATTATGTAAATAAAATATAACTTATATTTCGTCTGCATTGAAAAAAAACGTATCAACTGATCAACGTATCAACAGATCAACGTATCAACGGATCAACGTATTTAAATTATATAGGTAAAAAATCTCTTATTATAAAAGGCCAAGTCCTTCCTTCCTTCCTTCTGTCTGTCCCACGGAAATACCCGAAGCAAACCGAACCGAACCGAACGCATAACGGATAATACGTATCATCGGATCAACGTATCATCGGATGAACGTATCATCGTATCAACGTATCATCGTATCAACGTATTATCGGATCAACGTATCATCGTATCATTTTGTCTATATAGGACAGCTATTTCCAAAAAAGCATTATGTGAACTTCCATAATGGATAATGAAAATTTTGAAAATCCTGCTGCAAAGCGACGGCGATTGAATCGTGAGAGAAAAGCACGTACAAGAGCTAATAACACAGAAGAACAGCTTTGATCACAGCGATAAGCTGACGCTCGGTCTCATGCGATTCGTCGACAACGTGAAACTTTGGAACAAACTCAAGCGCGGCAAGCTGCTGACGCTCGGTCCCATGCGATACGTCAACAACGTGAAACATTAGAAGAAACTCAAGCGCGGCAAGCTGCTAACGCTCTATCCCATGCGACACGTCAACAACGTGAAACATTAGAAGAAACTCAAGCGCGGCAAGCTGCTAACGCTCTATCCCATGCGACACGTCAACAACGTGAAACATTAGAAGAAACTCAAGCGCGGCAAGCTGCTAACGCTCTATCCCATGCGACACGTCAACAACGTGAAACATTAGAAGAAACTCAAGCGCGGCAAGCTGCTAACGCTCGATCCCATGCGATACATCGACAGAAAGAAAATCGATACCAAATTCAAGCAATTCAACTCCAAATAAGAGCATTGAGATTTGATGAATCTCACGTTACTCGACACGATTGTGGAGAAATGAATTCCATCTGTCA
Source organism: Podabrus alpinus (assembly GCA_932274525.1). Lineage (NCBI taxonomy): Eukaryota > Metazoa > Arthropoda > Insecta > Coleoptera > Cantharidae > Podabrus > Podabrus alpinus. Next base: position 55,656,901 of record OW026455.1, on the reverse strand, counting down.
GTTCTGCGGCTCCAAGAATTTCGCCAAGGAGCGTCCAGTTGATAAACAATTTAACAACTGCTGTCATAAAGGAAAAGTGAAGATTCCGCAACCGCTCGTTCAACATGGGAATCTATTGTTATATCCCGAATTTCTTCACTCTATGCTTTCAGATTCAGAAAATCCTTACTACAAGAACTTTCGTCAGCACATCCGCTCTTACAATTCCTCGGTTTCTTTCGCTTCAATGGGAGCAGAGATTGTTTCAATGCCGGGTAACGGACCATACGTTTTCAAAATTCATGGACAGACGTACCACATAACCACAAACCTGTATCCACCTGAAGGACAAACAAGAAAGTTTGCACAACTGTATGTAATGGACACGACAGAAGCGGTCAATGAACGAGTAAATCTGCCTGAGAATAGAGGTTGTCTACCTGAAGTGATTGAGAAAATCGATCGTTTCTTCCGCGTCAACAATCGTATCGCAGCTTCATATTGCCTGATGAAAGAAATTGAGCAACAAGAGCGTGTACGAGCCGAAGAAGAAGGACAACCAGTTCCGGTCGTCAATATGGTGATGCGGCGCGATCGGCAGTCTGATCAAAGACGTTACAATGCTCCAACGTCCAATGAAATTGCAATGGTGTTCGTAAATGATGACGGCGAACCTCCTTTTGAACGTGATATCCGTATCTATCCTCGAAATCCAGTCGACAATGCACAACAATTCATTCGTATCAATATTCTTAGCCCAAATCTTGACCCTATGACTTATGGCATTCTTTATCCGTTTGGCGAACCGGGGTGGCTACCCAATTGGAGTTGCGAAGGATATCGGCAATCCCGTAATAAAATCAGCATGTTACAATTTAAAGTTGCGCAAACAGCAATTAGAAACGATTTCAATCCGATCATGAGTGCGGGAAAACTTACGCAACAGTGGATTGTCGACTCATATTGTCAAGTGGAAGCCAATAATTTGAACTACATACGATATCAACAAAGTAAATTGCGTACTGAATTGTATCAAGGTCTATCCGATCATATTCAAAATGCAGCACACGATGCTGGAGTGCAAGCTGGTTTGTCGGTTATTCTTCCTTCCTCTTTCGAAGGCTCTCCGAGAAACATGCGGCAAAGACTTCAAGATGCAATGTCAATTTTTGGAAAATACGGCCCACCTGACCTTTTCATCACATTCACTGCAAATCCAAAGTGGCCAGAAATAACAACTAATTTAAGACGGGGAGAATCGGCATCAGATCGTCCTGACTTAGTTGCCAGGGTCTTTAAGCTAAAGTTGAAGGCCTTAATGGAAGATTTAACTATTCTTCATGTTTTAGGGCGATGCAAAGCATTTGCCTATACCATTGAATTCCAAAAACGAGGTCTTTCTCATGCTCATATCCTGATTGTGCTCCATGATGATGATAAATTCAAAACATCTGAACGTATCGACGATGTAGTTAGTGCCGAGATACCAGACATCGCACTAAACCCACGATTATTCGAAATTGTTACTCGATGTATGATGCACGGTCCTTGCGGTGCTTCACATCCATTTGCGCCATGCACGGAGAATGTTAAATGCAAAAAAGAATTTCCTAAAGATTTTCAACTCGAGACAACAACTAACATTAACGGCTATCCGCGCTATCGTCGACGAGTGGAACCTACGACGGAAGTTAGAGGAAAGATGATGGATAATCGGTTTGTTGTTCGATACAACAAGTTTTTGGTAGTTAAGTATGACGCTCATATCAATGTAGAAGTTTGCACATCACTAAGGGCCATTAAGTACATTTACAAATACATTTACTAAGGACATGATTGCGCGAACGTCGTTATTGGTACTGGAGACGATCAACAATTGATTCATGATGAAGTTGCATCTTTTATTGACACCAGATACGTAAGTGCGCCAGAAGCTATGTGGCATTTGCTTGAATCTAAAATGCACGACCGATCACATGTGGTTTATCGACTACCCGTTCATTTATATCGCCAACAGAGAATTTATTTTGAAGCCGGTCATGAGCAAGAAGCTATTGATCAAGCGTCTGGTGGAAACACTAAGCTCACGGCATGGTTTCAACTAAATCGAAACGATGTGACAGCTAATCAGTTTCTATATACAGAAATTCCGTACCATTATGTATTCAATAGAAGTACATGGACAGCGCGGCAGCGTGGAGGCGCAAAAATAGTAACTCGCATGTACACGGTGGGAATAAATGATTTGGAACGATTCCATCTCCGATTATTGTTGCTTCATGTTCCGGGTGCAACAAGCTATGAATTTCTTTGAACAGTTGACGATGTCCAATATGCAACGTTCCAAGAAGCTGCTTTTCATCGAAATCTTCTTTCCTCAGATGATGAATGGGAGAGATGTCAGGACGAAGTTGTTATTTTCCAGCTGCCACCACAAATGCGGCAAACTTTTGCATTTATCTGCATTTATTGTTTGCCAGCAAGACCTTTGCTGCTGTGGGAAAAATTTAGAGGACACATGGCTGTCGATTTCCTCAGTAACCATGATGAAGGAATATCTTTTAACCTGGCTCTAAATGATATCGAACATGTTTTTCAGCAACACGGAGCGTTTTGCTCTTTTTTTGGACTACCACAACCGACTGCATTACCTGAACAAGCAATAACTCAACAAGAAGAATTCAATCGGGAAGAAGAAGCAGTACAAGCTCAATTGCTGATCGCGACATTGAATCCTCAACAACTTATTGCGTTCCAGAGCATAATAGATGGAATTGATTTAGGGGACAATCACCGACTGCATTACCTTAACGGTCCAGGTGGTTCGGGGAAAACGTACCTCTATAATACTTTAATAACCTTCTTAAGAGGGCGTGGTCAAACGGTGGTCGCTTTTGCCTCAACAGGAATTGCTGCAACACTAATGAAAGGTGGACGCACAATCCATAGTGGATTTAAATTGCCTGTTCCGTTGGACGATACATCGGTCTCCAAAATGAAGCAAACAACAGCTGAAGCCAAGAAAATTAGAGAAGCCGCGCTTATCATTATGGATGAGATAACAATGTTGCCAAAGGATGGAATTCGAGCCATTGATTTATTATTGCGGGAACTCATGAATAATAACAGTCCATTTGGGGGTAAATCTATTGTTATTGGAGGTGATTTCCGCCAAACACTCCCGGTGATGCCAAAGAGAAAACGAATTGATGTTATTGAAGCGTGTTTAACGTCGAGTCCATTTTGGAAATACTTCAAACAATTGTCCTTGATTTCCAATATGAGAAGTGAAGACCAAAATGAATTCAACCAGTGGTTGCTCAATATTGGTAATGGAAGTTTGCCATCCGTTGAGGGACTCCCGGAGGACGCCATCCAGATTCCGACAGATATGATTGTTCAAGGCGACATTATTTTTAAGATATTCGGAAACTCGATCGCGAAACTCTCTGTTGATGAGCTTTCCAAGCGGGTGATTCTTGCAACCACCAACAAAGAAACGCTCGAAATCAACAACAATATCATTCGGCAATTAAATGGGGAGAGTCAGATTTATCATAGTTCGGACTCGATCATTACAGAGGACAGTAATGATCTTATTAATAATTATTATCCTCCAGAATTTCTCAACAGCCAAACGCCATCAGGAGTACCTCCACATGAATTAATATTAAAACGCGGAGCTATAGTAATGTTGATTCGAAATCTAAATCCCGGAAAAGGGCTGTGTAACGGTACCTGGATGGTCGTTCGAAATATGCATCGGCGTTCCATTACGTGCGAGATAATTTCAGAGTCGCACAGAGGGCAAATTGTTATCCTTCCTCGAATTGACATTGCACCTACAGACAGTAATTTGCCCTTTACTCTTAAAAGACGCCAGTTTCCGATAATTCCCGCTTTCGCCGTAACGATAAACAAGTCGCAGTTGCAAACATACGAACATGTCGGAATTAGTTTGACTGAACCGGTATTTTCACACGAACAACTCTATGTAGCTCTCTCGCGATCTCGACTTCGACAAAATATAAAAATCCTAATTAAAGACAATTCTAGACAAGGACAACTTAGAGCTACAGACTGGTTTACACAAAATGTAGTGTTCCGGGAAGTTTTTGAAAGACTTTAAAATTAAGCATTAATTAACCATACGTTTTCAAAATTCATGGACGGACGTACCACAGAACCACAAACCTGTATCCACCTGAAGGACAAACAAGAAAGTTTGCACAACTGTATGTAACTAGATGATAACCCGTCCGAGGACGGGTAGCTAGAAGGACGGGCAGGCAGCCAAGGTCATATGGCTTTTGGATTGCACTGAGAGCTTTCCTTAATCTTCATTCAACTTAAGTTACCTTGGGTAGCTGCCCGTCCTTCTAGCTACCCGTCCTCGGACGGGCTATCATCTAGTTATGTAAATAAAATATAACTTATAATTGGTCAATTTCGAATATTCTGATTAGATTTGAATTATGCGGACAGACAGACGGACAGACGCGGAGCCAGATCATAAGGGTTCTTGCCATACTTTGTATAGAAGCCTAACAAGTAGTTTATATAGGGAGACCTCTTTGAAAATATCTTTAACTTAGTAAATTTCTTTCAAACATTAGCGTATTTATAAATTTCATTAGCGAATCGAAACAAAGGATTAACAGATTAACGCAATACTGTATAGACGAAGTATTTTCAATATAACAACGTATCAGTTGATCAACGTTATGATTGGCTCTGAAACATGCGGACGGACACGAAGCCAGACCATAAGGCTTCTTTCTATACCTTGTATAAAAGCCTAAATAAGGCTTCTTGTTATACTTTGTATAGAAGCCTAAAAGTAGCGCACTGGCTACCCAGTTCTTAGACCTCTATACACACAGAGTATTTCCAACACGATTTGAAACGCTCTGTATGATTTTGAATTATGCGGACAGACAGACGGACAGACGGACGGACACGGAGCCAGATCATAAGGCTTCTTGTTATACTTTTTATAGAAGCCTGAAAGGCAAGTTTAATTGGAAACTGTCGCCGTCTTAAAACAAATAACAAATGGCAAATCTGTACTTGTTGGGACTAAATCTATGCGCGGAATAAAAACAGTTTCCTTTTTAGCAGTTCCTGTCATCCATCGGATAGTTTTCCCTATCGTTAATTCGCAAATATTGTCCATAAAACCACAGTTATGAACGTCGACATTTGGTTCTACAACGTTACCTACTTCAAGAACAGCTGCGTTTTTACTTCGTGGATTTTGTCGGCGAATTGCATGACTACGTGAACGATGTAATATTTGCGAAGGGGTCATGTTGGCAATTTGATTTCTTTCGCGATGTTGAGTAATTTGTTCTGACGTCATGTTGGCAATTTGCTTTCGTTTGCGATTTTGTTGATTTTGGCCAGGAGTCATATTTTCCGAACGTTTACGATTCCGACAACATTCTTTTTGGACATCACTCATATTTTTACGACGGGTTTTTTCTCGCTCCGCCTTCCGTCGTTTTACTGTTTCCTGCTGGACGGCTACTTCCTCATCAGATTTTCTTTTAACACATTTTCGAGCAGCAGCAGGAACATGTGGGGAACAAAGAGTAACTACTTGAATATCCTCCATTTCGGACATTTTCGCTTTAGAAGTTTCTGAAGTTGTGAAGTTATTTTCAATGAAGGTAACTCTCACACCACGTACCTATATAGCGCACAGTGATACGTTGATCCGTTGATAAGTTGATCCGTTGATACGTTGATACGTTGATCCGTTGATACGTTGATCCGTTGATACGTTGATACGTTGATCCGAACCAAAAAAATGACACGCTGGCCCTGGAGCAGCAGCGAGGTGGCATTTTATATCTATGATTGAAAGTAAAATGAGTAAATTTTTTTTCATTATTTAGGCGTCTACATGTTTAAACACTGTATGTCGAAATTTTCATGTAAATTGGATATGTTTTAAAGACGATACACAAGTTTATTTATAAAATCAGTACAAACACTGGTGACAAAATTATTCATACATTCGCAATTTTAATACATTATTATTAATTGACATAAAATTAATACCTTGTGGGACCACCCCTAGATTTTATAACAGCTTTCAAACGATTATTCATGTTGCTCACCAATTTAGAAGTGACCTCTGGGCCAATGAAATTCCAAACTTCCATGATTTTCTATTTTAAGCTTACTTTGCTTGTAACTGTATGGTTTTTTAATTTTAAAGCAATTTCTGCCCACAAATTTTCAATCGGATTTATGTCGGGGCTTTGTGAATGGATGACTAATAAATGTGGAGTGTTATATAAAAGTCATAATTTCACAACATACGCGGTATCCTTCGGATCGTTATCTTATTGAAAATAAATATCAGATTCAAATCCCAATTTATCAGCACTTTGTTTTAAATTTTCCTGTAAAATGTTCATATACTTAAATTTGTCCATTATTCCTTCGATAAATGCAAGATTTCCAACCCCAGCACTACTCATAGAACCCCAAATTAACACTGAACCTCCGCCGTGTTTGACTGTACATTTTAAGTTTTTTAACTGCAGTTCCGTATTCACTTGTCTCCATACAAAACTTCTCCCATCCGATCTAAAAATATTAAATTTTCTTTCGGCAGAGAAAATAACTTTTTCCCAAAACGAATTATCTTTATTTACAAATCCTTTTGCAAACTTTAAACGCTTCATACGGTTCACTTTACTTATCCATGGTTTCCTTCGTGTTACTCGTACATGAAACCCATGTCTTCTCAGGCATCTACGCAACGTATTGGTTGAAACTGATTTCGTCGGCTTACTGCCAAAACAAGATAACTCCATTTTTGGACAAAATGAGTTATATACATGATTGCATTCAAATAAGAGCAAACTACATTTTGACAAAACCTGATAACTGTAAGTCAAATATTAAAGGAGTATTAAGAAGTTCATTTTTAACTTTTGTTAACTTGTTTATGGTGAATCAAACTTTAAAATCAGTTTTACTCAAAACTATCATTTTGGAGTTATCTTGTTTTAGCAGTAAGCCGACGATTTTATAAATTGTACATTAAACGAAGTTCTAATTTTTGTAACACTGATATGAGGATTTTTTTTAAATTTCACGCACTATATAACTATCATCCCGATTTGTTAATACTTTATGTCGTCCTCTGTTGCACACATTGGTTTCAAAAAATCCGTATATCTTAATTTTTAAAAACATAGCATCTGTACAGCAGCAAACCATTATGACCCCTAATGCACCATTAATAATGTTATCAATTCATTATGAAAACCAGAATCAAATGAGAAATGTGCCTTACCTGAATGCTCAATCAAACCTCCCAACACCCATACCCAATAGTGAGGGAGCATGGAAGATGGTTCAAGACAAGAAAAGAAATCGTAGTCCAGGACAGCAACCTCCTCGTAGGCAGAGTAAATTTACCAAATACTGGCTTTCAAAAGATGCAGTAGAGACCAAAAATAGATTTGAACGGCTAGGAGAAGAAGATAATGCGGCAGCTGATGCCGGACAAGATAATAACCAACACCAATTATTACCTAAACTGCCACCAATAACAATTTACCAATCTGAGAACAACAGCCCAGCCCACGAATTGCTAGCCAAAATTGCACCAAAGGAATACACAATTAAAACGATAGGACCAGAAGAGATTAAATTTCTACTTAAAAACTCGGAAGTTCTCAAGAGAAAGTTCTTGAAGCCCCAAAGAAAAAAGAAACGCTATTCCACACTTACAAGCCCAATGAGCAAAAAGGCTATAGAGTGGTGATGAGAGGCATACACCCAACAGTCGAAGAGTCAATCCTCAAAAATGCTCTACTGGGAAACACTTTGGGAAACGCTGTTGTAATAATATGTGATTACCAAGGTATTCGGCCTAAAGGCCGCATTGGAGCTTTTAATAACTTCTTCTTCTTCTGCACTTCATGGATTAGGCTTTGTGCAGCCTGTTCCGTCTTCATACTTCTTTCCATCTTCGTCGCGGGCGGCCAACATTTCTTCTTCCCCGTGGCTCGTATTCCAGAATCTTCTTTGGTATTCTGTCCTCATCCATTCTATTCACATGTTCTTTCCATTTACCTCTATATTCTTGGATTTTTTCATTGATGTTATAGATGTTTAGATCTTTCCTTATGTCGGTATTCCTTATTTGATCTCGCATTGTACATCCTTTTACTCTTCGTAGGAATTTCATTTCGGTGGCTTGTATTTTAGATTGATCTTTTTTCAGAGGAACCCAAGACTCGCATCCATATGTAAGAACCGGAGTTGCCATCGTCTTATAAAATTTCAAAATCGTGTCCTTTCTGGTCTTGTTTCTTAGGGTTCTATTGATTGTTCCGCAGATATATTGGTATTTATGTAGTTTTTCGTTTATATCATTGTCATAGTTGTAGCTTGTATCGCACCCGAGATATTTGAAATGTGACACTTGTTCTATTGGCTTCTCATTGATTACAATCTTGGTTCTCACATGGTGCGCTCCTGAAAACGCCATAACTTTCGTCTTATTTGTTGAGATTTTCATCTTGTATTTCTTACACAGTGTATGTAATTGGTGGAGTGATCTTTGCAAGTCGTCTTCATTTTCCTGGATAATGACCTGGTCGTCTGCAAATAAAAGTGTATTGATGTATGTATGCTGGTTAATTTTTATTCCCGGCTTTGCTATTTTCTTCCATTTCTTCAGAATGTCGTCGATGTATATATTGAACAGAGATGGCGACAGGCTACATCCCTGTTTGAGGCCCCTATTGGTTTGTATTGACCCTGTTTCGTGGGTGTTCATCTTTATTGTAATATTTGTATCTTTGTATAAGCTTTTGATAGCTTCTATTAGGTGTGTAGGATATCCTTTTTTCTTCATTATTTTCCATAGTTTGCCTCTGCTAACTCTGTCGAACGCTTTTTCGAAATCTACAAATCCTATATGGGTCTCGAGATTGAATTCTCTACGTTTCTCAATAATTTGTTTGATCGTGAAGATGTTGTCAGTTGGTGATCTACCCTTCCTGAATCCATTTTGTTCCTCTGATAGGATTGTTTCGGATATAATTTTTAATCTTTTGTTGATGATTTTTGAGTAGATCTTATATACTGAGTTTAATAGGCTGATGCCTCTGTAGTTTTTGCACTCACTGCGATCTCCCTTTTTGAAGAGGGATATCACCTGCGCCCTCTGCCACGTCTTGGGAATTTCTAATCTTTGCCAGCATTCATTTATTAAGTGTAGTAGTCTTAGGTGTAGGAATGTATCGGCGTACTTTATGAGTTCCACTGCTATCACAGTTTATAGTACCGCATGGCGGGCGGACGTGGTTCATTGTGCTCTATTTGCAAAAAATCTATAGATAGGAACAGCGATGATAAGATACAATGCGCAGGGTGCAAAGTTTTGTATCACATGTTGTGTCTTGGAGTCGAAGATTCCCAGAAACAGGAAAACACCCAAATCGGAAGATGGGAGTGTGACATGTGCATAACCTCAAAACCAGAAGATAAATTAACTGCCGTAATTTTAAGTGCGGAACAAGAAATTGTGAACGAAGGTTCAAATATCGGAATGGAATATAACGAGAATTCCCACCATGGAACAACCAACGCAGTACTAACATATGAAAAATTTCAAAAGACCGAAGTTCAGCTTCTGCAAAGAATTATTCGGGAGCTAGAAGACAAAAATAAATTACTGATAGAAAACGGAAACCTTTTGAAAGATAGAGTATGTTACTTAGAAAGTGAATTATCAAAATATAATAATAAAGCAAACAAAGCTGATGCAGTAGGCAACACAAAGAACTCTGGTAACTTACGTCACTTAAACTTACATGTAAATGATAACAAGGTGATTACACGTGAAATCGTAAAGATGTCAAGCACACACACAAGTGAATCGAATAATCTGAAAGTTAATGGCTCGGTTAATGGACTCCCAATAAATAGTCAAACTCCACCACCGACATGTGCCACAAACACAAATGAATCGAATACTCTGGAGCTCGATCAACGAGGGGAAGACGAAGCGAAAGATGGTGCAGCTAAAAGGAACTACGCATCTGCTGTCCAACAAATGCGGCGAGCACCTAATCGAGTGGCCAACCCTTCCACAAATAGCGGTGCGATACCGAAAATAATTTCACAACAGGAGAGAAACACCACAATGGTTAATAACAACCAGAAGCCATTTGTGTACAAAAAAAAGAAAATGCAATTGGGCTGTGCATCACTGTCAGGCGAAGAAAAGAATGGCTTTTCTGGAAGAGAAAAACTCGGAGGTAAGGCGTGGTTATATATATCAAGAACAAGAGATCATGTTACTGAAGAGATGATATCCAGCTACATCAAAGCCAAAAGTGGAACTCCAGATATGGACGTGTATGTGAAGACTCTAACACCTAAAATTCCGTCAACAATGAAGGACAACAAAACATTTATGGTGGGAGTAGATCTTGCAATAAAGGATGACGTGTACAAACCTGATTTCTGGCCTACTGGTGTTGCCTGGGCCCGTTTTGACTTTGGTCGGGGAAGAAATTTTTTAGACAATCGAAGCACAACAGCGGCTTCGAAATAAACAACCAACAATCGGCACAGATTAAGTCATCCAAACCCATCTCAAAAATGGATAACTCCCTCAAAATTTTCCATATAAACATACAATCCCTTAAAAGGAAGACACTGGAATTGGAACTACTAATGGGCGATGTTGGTGTGTCTTTTCTCTGCATCAATGAGCATTGGCTGTCATCCGACGAATTGGTATATACTAAAATCGACAACTTTAATTTAATTTCTCATTTTTGCAGATCACATAGCATACACGGGGGCGTTGCGATTTTTGCTCGCACTAATATCGAGTGCTCTCCTATTGACCTCAGCGAGTACAACAAGGAATTTGATATCGAACTAGCGGCGGTACAATATAATAACATGGCAATAGTTACAGTGTACAGATCACCCTCGGGAGATTTTAATGCCTTTCTGAACTCACTGTCTCAGGCTCTGGACAAATTATTTCATTTCCCACTTATCGTGATATCTGGCGACTTCAATGTTGCCTTTCTATCTAACGACGTATCCACTAATGCTCTGAAAAATCTTATGAAATCATACGGCCTGTCGCAATTTAATTTCCAACGCACACGTCGGGAATCTTGCTTGGATAATTTCTTCTCCAACGCCCACCGATCATCAGCCCAGGTTCAGCTTGACAGTGCGATTAACTCGGACCATTTTGGCTTAATATTCGATCTACGCTCAATGCCTACTCAGAATACCAGAGGACGGAACGAGAAGATTTCATTTACACCCATCACCGAGCATGGACTTTTCAATCTTTATAACTCTCTGGAATCTGTCGATTGGGATTTTGTGAAAAGCCCCACGATCGACATAGACACAAAAGTGAACTGGTTCCTACACACCATCTCAATGAGTATGGAGATTTGCTTCCCTTCCAAAACTAGATCCATCGCACGACAGAAACCAGTGATACACTGGTATAACTCCGACCTCCAAAATTTACGCGAAAATTTGGTTTCCATGAGAGAGTTGAACAGACGCTATCCGACCGTTATCACTGCGGATGCTCTAAGGGCAGCGAAGACCTTCTACAGATCTGAACTGAGAAGAGCTAAGGTAAACGCTTATGACACCTTTATAGCCAGGTCCAGAAACAAACAATCCACCATGTGGAAGATTGTACAACAAAATCGTCCCGGCCTGAGACCGGATCCACCAAGTGAACTGAGCGCTGCCAAACTCAACAACTTCTTCATCAATGTTCCCACAAATATAGTGAAGAATCTTCCAAATGCAAGTGGAAACGCCATGTCTTACATGGCTACAACCGACTGCCCTAGTTTCTCCTTCTGTCAGGTCAGCCCAAACCAGATCAGAGAGGCAATCAATAATCTGAGCAACTCAAACAGCAGGGACATATATGGTATGAACTCTAAAATAATCAAGACTATTAAGAATATTATAATGTAACCTCTTACAAACCTGATCAATGAATGTTGTAGTGCCAACCTCTTTCCACAAGCTTTCAAACGGGCAATAGTCATACCTATACACAAAAAGGGTGACACCAACGATCCTAATAATTATCGCCCAATTTCTTTGTTGCCTGTTTTTGCGAAGGTATTCGAAGTTATTTTGAAGCAACAAGTATCGGAGCACTTTGAGTCGAACAACCTGTTTAATCCCAGTCAATTTGGATTCAGGAACAAAAAGTCAACCACACTTGCCATCAGTAAACTGGTGCAAACTATAATGCAAAATTATGAAGACCGCCAATACACTGATGTTACCTTCTATGACCTCTCGAAGGCCTTCGACTGCGTCAACTTCGAGATTCTAACGCGAAAACTGTTACATTACAACTTTACAGCAGATAGTGTTTTGCTGATAGATTCCTTCTTACGCAACAGACAGCAATGTGTAAAAATCGAAAACGTTACCTCCGCATGGATGACTGCCGACATGGGTGTACCACAGGGCTCAGTTTTCGCCCCTTTACTATTCTTGATCTACATCAATGACATAAATAACGCCAGTCCTGAATCTGATTTTGTTCAATTTGCCGATGATACTGCCAAAATTCAAAGCTGCTCCATCCCGGCTGACCTGCAAGACAGTGCACAATCAGCTGAATTGCAAATAAAAAATTGGTTTTTATGCAATAAACTGAGCTCCAATGAAGATAAATTGCAAAAAATAATTTTCGCCCTTCGAAGGGCCTTTGACGATAATGCAAACCAACCGGTGAAGTACCTGGGCGTATACCTGGATTGCTCTCTAACCTGGGAGCCGCATATCAACTATTTAAACACGAAATTATCAAAAGCTATCTTCTGTCTGAGAATGCTGAAGAACTGTCTCTCGAAGAAATATCTGAGGTTCGCTTACTTTGCTCTGTTCCACAGCAACATGTCCTACGCCATCCTGAACTGGGGCCATTCTGCTCACACGGAAAAAGTGTTCAAGATCCAAAGACGATGTCTGCGAATGCTGGCTGGAGTGGGGTATCGTGAGGATTGCCGAACCCATTTTAAATCATTGAAAATTATGACTACGGCGTGTGTCTACATAATGGAATGCCTGATGTATGTTAGGAGGCATATCAACACTCTACCGACAAACAGTAGTTATCATAATTATCCTACGAGAAATGCCAAAGATCTACGAGCAGATTTCCACAGACTCCAGCGTACCCGAGATGGCGTCGGCTACCTGGCTATTGCGATGTTCAACAAACTTCCAGGTGACCTCCGAGGGCTGGATGAATGCAGATTCAAGTACAAAATTAAACACTACCTCACGGAAATGGCTTTCTATAGCACAGAAGAGTTTTTGCAGAGCACATTCGTGGACTTTGCTGATGTTATTTAAATGATTAATCGTTTCTTTTTATGACCTGTGTAAGCACCTCTCTGTGTAATAGCACAAATAAATATTATTATTATTATTATTATTATTATTATCCCGTCTTCACCTGTTGCTTTTCTGTTTTTCGCTTCTTTTAGCACCTCCTGCAGTTCGCTCATCGTTATGTCGTCGACCCTTTGGTTATTGTTCCATTCGTCTTGTGAATGTTCAGGGGTTATTTCCGTTTCGTCAAACCATAAGTCTCTGTAGTGTTCTATCCACTGCTGTTCCTCTATAACATTCAACTGTGCTGTATCTTTTTCAGTTCTATTTAAGTGTTTCATGACTTTGTAAGCCAGAGTCTGTCTTCCATGAATGTCATTCTCTATGGCACTAATAAATCTATCCCAAGATTCCTGATGTGCTTGTCGTGTTATGGTTTTTGCCTTATTTCGAGCCCTATTGTATATTTCTTTATTTTCGGTTGTTCTTTCTTGTAAGTATTTGTGGTAGGCTTCTTGCTTTGTTTTTATAGCTTCTTCAATGTCGTCATTCCACACTCGTAGTCCTTTCCTACTTCTCATCTTTTTCTTTTTGCCCAGCACTTCATTTGCAGCCTTTGCAATGCAACTCCTAAGGTTTTCCCATTCACTCTCCAAGTTCTCACTAGTGGTCATCTGCAAGAGATACTGGCTTAGTCTCTTTTGATAGTGCCATCTAATGCTATCATCTTGTAGTAGATGTATTTTGAACGTTTCTTCTGCATTATTATTGTGTCTTTTCTTAGTTTTCTTCCATCTTGTTTGAAGAGTTATCGTTGCCATTACTAAGAAGTGGTCAGAATATATGTCACTTCCTCTGTAGACTCGTGTATCTTGGACTAGGGGACTCATTTTATCATTAACTATTACGTAGTCGATGAGTGAACGCAAGCCTCTTGCACTCCAGGTATACTTGTGTATGTCTTTGTGTCTGAAAAAGGTGTTTGCAATTTTAAGCCCATTATAAGTAGCGAATTGTCTCAGTTGCAGGCCATTATCATTCAGGTGTGATTCTCCGCACGTTCCAATGGTGTTTTGGATGGGAACATTACCGACTCTTGCATTGAAGTCCCCACTCATTATGAGGTAGTCAGTTTTATTGTATTTATTTATCAATTTCTGTAGAGAGTCATAGTATAGCTCTGTTTCTTCTCTTTTGCCTTCTTCCGGCGCGTATACTCCAATGATTGTTAGGTGTCTTCGCTCCGTTTTCAGCCTTTCTACTACCGTTCTTTCATCGACATACGTGTAACTTTGTATATTGTTTTTCCACTTCTTGTCGATCAGTATCGCTACTCCACTTCGTGCTCACACGTTTTGATCAACCCCACTGTAAACCATTGTGTAGTCGCTCAAATCTTTAGTACCTTTTAATTTTTTCTTTGTTTCGGTTATGATCGCTATGTTTATCTTTTGCTTCTTTAGCTCATTATTCAGTTCTTCTTCTTTGTTATTTAAGCCCCTTACATTCCATGTGGCCACCTTTAATCTATCCGCTATACCAAATCGTTTATCCTTATTTCGTTTCGTTTGTCTTGATTTTAATCCGTCCTGCTTCTTCCGAGGCTCATTTGTATGAAGTTTGCGAGTAGTTGAAAATTCCCCAGTATAGGTTACCAGTCTATAGCTAGGTAGAAAAGTGATGGGGCTGCCATCTTAAGGCCTCTAGACTTACCTGATTTTTCTGTAGGAGTGGATCTTCTCTTAGCCAAGGGTCTCGGTTTTGAGGCGCCGGGGACTCGCCTTCGCTCTTTGGAATAGGATTTGTTGGGTTCATTACATACTTGGCGTTCTGTATTCAACGTTGATTGGGATTTGTAGAGTGTATATATTGGCCTCTATACACTCCCCCAGTGTTGCTCTCCAACCTTTTATCCTCCTCCCCTTCTCAACCGGACTCCGGTCATGGCGGGGATAGCTTTTAATAACTCAAATTTTTAATATGTCTGGCGGAACCCCGTTTGGGAAATATTGTTATAATACGTGATTGTAATAGTGGTGCGGCCTAAAGGCCGCACTGTAACGATTTTACTTTGATCACAACAAAATTTTAATTTTCTACGTAAGGTAATTGGATTCTTATGTGTCTGAAACTGTGTAGTCTTTTTCGGTCAAGGCCATTTACCAATCTAGCACATAATGTACAGACTGTACGTCTTAATAACTCGGGATATTCTTTGCTTCAAAATGTAATGAATAAAACTTCTTTGATTTCTTCACAGAAAAAACTGCGTCTGGTTTATCTTGAATGAATGGATTTCAACCAAGCTACAAATTTTTCATATTCTAGATGGGTTGATGGTTATTTCTACACAGAGAAAAAAGTTATTTGGTTTTAAGAATTTTTTACCTTAAATTGAAGCGCAAATGCGGCTCGCATCAATTTGATGTCAATTTTACAACAAATGAAGTAAATTAGACAACAATTAAAGTAATATTTATTTCAAATTGTTGCGAGACGAATTCCTACTTCAATTCTCTCTCAGTGTAACACATGATAGCCTAGGTTGTGCGGCTTAAAGGCGTATAATTAAAAATTAAAACATCCAACTTCATAAACATTAAGATGTACTTATTAGTCACATTTATTATAATTCTGATAAACATTTATTAATAAATGTTTTTTATATTAAAATATTTAAATAAATTTGTGAGATGTACTTTGTACATTGTTGCAAAAAGTTCTTGAAAGTCAGATCGCTTAGGTGTTATCTTTTATTCTTCAAGTGCTGTGCTTGATTCCTGCGTCAGGCGGCCTTTTTGATATGTATGTGTTGTGCGTTTAAAGTATTAAACACATAAAGGGGACCTACTGCTTAACTCAGGCTGCTAAACTAATCCAGAGAGGCTGCACTGGGTAGATTACATCTTGACGGGGTGCCATTGCTCTCCAAAGGGAGACGATTAAAATAAAGTTTTATTAAGCCCGGAGTCGAACCAGGTATGTTCAGTATTAGCAGCAACACAGTTACCGCATAAGCTGATGAATGTCAAGCGAATGTCTTGTAACTACATTAACCGCTGTAATTACTGTCAGTGGGGCTTGAAAGGGTGATATCTGATATTTGGCACTCAGAGGGAATTTATTTTTAACTGTCTTCATTTACACGTCATTTTGGATAGTGTAGTTTGATATGTACCATAGCACATCACAAATATTGTACATTATTTTTTACTGAAGTATTGTTGAATTTTTAGTATAAGTACTTTTGTCGCAGGCAATACCCCACAGCTGAATTCCATAGGTCCAGACAGGTTTTCTTATGGCTAATAAAAGCTTATTTTCCAGGTTTAGGTGGAAGTGGCGTTGAATCGATTTTTTCAGATATTCGGCCGTTTCCTGTGTTTTTAGCAAGATACTTGGGTTCACCAATTAGTGGTACATGTCAGTGACCCCCACCCAAATCGAATTTTGTTAGCATCAATGAGCATCCATTATTTTCATTGGTCGTGGTCGTGGAGTTAT
This sequence comes from Podabrus alpinus, assembly GCA_932274525.1. NCBI lineage: Eukaryota > Metazoa > Arthropoda > Insecta > Coleoptera > Cantharidae > Podabrus > Podabrus alpinus. The sequence continues at coordinate 55,640,026 of OW026455.1, read as the reverse complement.
TTGCAAAAATCTTTTCGGGTGACTGTAAATATGACTCCCCCTTCGACTCGAATTCTTGGGTGAAATTGGTGTCAAAAGTTAGAGTATCGTTTGAGCCTCAATGAGATTTCATTGTAATCTTTTACTATTTTCCGTCTGAAATATTTTTTAATAATCGGAAAATCGTATTTTCACGATGGAACACTGCCAATGCGAGTAGATGATTTCGTAAAAGTTTACGTGAATAACATATTCACATCATTAAAACGAAAATGAAAGTCATTCATGGTCAAACGATGCTCTAACGTTTGACACCAATTTCACCCAAAAATTTAACTCGGGGAGCCCATCATATCTATGGCTGCCCCAAAGATTTTTTAGAATACGAAATAAACTGGTGGATTCAAGCGATGCTCTAACATTAATTTGACACCAATTTCACCCCAAAATTCGACTTGGAAGGGGTCTACAATAAGATTTTGCAAATAACTCCGCGAACTCTGAGACTAAAACGAAAATAATGGAAACTCATTCAAACTCAAACGATGCTCTAACGTTCGACATTAATGTCACCCAAAAATTGAAATGGTGGGGAGGCGTATTATGATTAAGTATGGGCGTAGATGTAATCCCATACATACCAACTGAAAAGCGAACATACTTTCCGCGTAGTTATCCGAAATATCCATCAATCAACTGAACGTAACGACATAAAAGATGTCATTAGAAAACTGGGCCGCACGATAAAAAATATCTCTAACGTTTGGCAAATATTCACAAATAGTATAAACTTTCCCTTATATAATGCAGAATTAATTGCCAACATAAACAACAAATATATTTATATAATAACTAAGTTATTAAGCTCCACTGTGAAAATTGAACTACCATGTCCTAAATGGGAAATATCACAGTGTCTCAAGTGCCAGTACTATGGGCACACCAAGAAGTAATGTCACAGAAACCCGAGGATTGTCTAAGAAAAGTTTTTTTACTATATAAATCGAAGAAAATAGAAAGTTACTAATTTATGTGTTCTGATATTTTCAAAATTTTTCTGCCTTATACCAGGATTATATGAATGCATGGAGGTATTTTAAATGTTATAAAACGTTTTACTTTTTTGCATTGTACCACGATAATTTCACAATTTCTTCGTTCCCTAACCACGAACACAAAATCGAATAAGATAAAATGTTGTAAATGTACATTGTGAATTGAAATTTTTTCTGCCTTCTACCAAGATTATATAAACGAATGGAGGTATTTTAAATGATATAAAGCGTTTTATTATTTTTGCATTGTATCTATTTATATACTCTGATTGTATCACGATAATTTCAAAATATCATCGTTCCCTAACCAGGAACACATAAATCGAATAAGATAAAATGTTAATTTTAATTGTGAATTGAAAATTTTTCTACCTTCTATCAGGATTATATTTATGAACGAATGGAGGTATTTTAAATGTTAGAAAACGTTTTATTTTTTTGCATTGTACCACGATAATTTTAAAATTTATTCGTTCCCTACTAGGAACACATTAATCGAAGAAGATAGAAAGTTGTTAATTTATGTGTTTTATTTTCAAAACTTTTATGTCTTCTTTAAACCTTTAACTACGGGAAAACCACTTGACCAATTATAGAGGATGTCTAGTGTACAAGACCTTACAAAAGAAATTGTATCCTTCGCTACGAAGTATTTGAAATGGCACCACAAAATGCAAACATAAATACTTTTTAATCTGGAATCTTATTTGCCCAAATGCCAGGAGATAATATTTTATACAAACAGTGCAGCCATCAACAACATTACTATGTCAATACAATCCCGTTACAACAACAGTCAACGAACAACTTAGAAATTATGCTAACCAAAATGATGAAAACAATGGACATGATTATGGATCTGCTCACTGCCCTAGTCCCAGAAATGTTGTGATGGCAGAATCCAAATTAAAATATTAGTATGGAACGCCAACGGCTTGGCTAATCATGACCAAGAAGTAAAAACTTTACTAATTGAACACAACCTCGACATTATGTTTATTTCAGAAGCCTTGTAAATGAAGCTTAATGTTTTCTACGCCTTCCACAAATATTGGTGGTGCATTGGTGAATGCAGTCGGTTTTGGTGCATTCAGTAATCCTTTAGGGTCGATTGCTTAGATAATCTTCCCTGTATTTCTGAGCTGTTATTGTTTCTAGGACTCTTTTTGTATTTGGATATGATCTATTTGATAATTTGATGTCGATTTATGCTGGATGTTCCGCGTTGAGGTGCATTTTGTTGAATTTGGGGTGACAAAATGCTATAGGGCTGTGTCAGCCCTAGCCGCCGGTGTTTTGGCAAGAATTCACCCACTTGTTCAAAATGTCGAGTTTTGTGACAAATAAAGAGCATTTGCGGACAGTGCTATTCTACTTTTTTAATTCGAAGAAAACAGCAGTCAAAGTCATCGAATGCTTGTTGAAACTTACGGCGAACATGCTCCAACACAGAAAACATGCGAACGATGGTTTGTGCGTTTCAAGAGTGGTGATTTTGATGTCAGTGACAAAGAACATGGAAAACCACCGAAAAACTTCGAAAATGTGGAATTGCAAGCGTTATTGAACGAAGACGACTCTCAAACTCAAAACCAACTCGCAGAATATTTAAATGTAAAACGAGAAGCTATTAGCAAACGTTTGAAAGCCATGGGAAGGATTCCAAAGGTTGGAAAACGGGTGCCACTTGAATTGAGTGAAAGACAGCAAGAAAACCGAAAAACCACTTGCGATTTGCTGCTCCAAAGGTACAAAAGAAAGTCGTATTTGGATCGGATTATAACTGGCGATGAAAAATGGATGTGTTTTGAAAATTCGAAAAAATCATGGGTTGATTCAGGACAACCATCGACATCGACAGCAAGACCAAATCGCTTCGGACGGAAGACAATGCTCTGTGTTTCTAAGGGCGGAAGGGCCAGCTGGTCGGTGTGGTGTCACAGCTTATTTTGTAAAGGAGGTTAGCATCTTCACTTGTGCCAAGTTTCATTCTTTTATCATAATGTGCAAGGTTGTGTTCCATAACGTCCGGACCATGATCATAAGTTTCTTATATGTGGCCCGCACAACATTTTTAAATTTGTAGCTGACCCGTTCTAAAAAAATGTTGCTCATCCCTGGCCTAGATGGAGTAGCAGTCCATGCAGCTTGTTGTATTGCTGTTGTTATTTGTTCAACCGCTTCGTCAATTTCCTTCTGTGATCTTAAGGGAACTCTCAGATTGATTTGCTTCGCTAGGATGGTACGGAATGTTTCCCAGTCTTTATTTCTGTTGGACAGCATTTCTACTTATTTGATGCTGCAAGGTGACTATTTGTGGTGAGTGATCTGATGAGAGGTCCAGCGAGTTCTCAATATTTAAGTAGTTACGTGCAATGCCCTTGTTAATACAGAAGTCTATAACATCCGGTATTTTGTGTCGGTCTGTCGTCCAAAAAGTGGGATGCCCAGAGGATAATTGTTGGAGATTTTTCCTTGTTATTGCCCGATAAAGTTGCCTGCCCCATGGAGTAACCAATCTAGAACCCCAGTGAAAGTGCTTTGCATTAAAATCACCACCAGCCAAACAATTGTGGCCAAAATCTCAAAGAAGGATACAAAATGCTCTACCTTAATACTTGTATTAGGTGGACAGTATACTGCTGCTAGAACCATACCACCGTGCGGGGTCTCTATCCGTACAGCTGTTGCCTGGAGATTGCGTTGACTAAACTTGGTAAACTCATGGTGTTTGATATTGTTTTTAATAATGACAGCTGTTCCTCCACGGGCCCGAATTTCAGGATGCGGGGTGTGATATATTGAGCATCCCGCAATTCGTATGTAGCATTTGTCGGTAATATGGGTTTCCGATAACAAAACTACATCCAGGTAGTGATTTGAAATGAAAAGTTTTAGTTCTTGGACATGTGAGACCAAGCCATTGGCATTCCAGACAGTAATTTTGATTTGTGCATTATTCATTATTACATTTTAGCGATCAGGGCTCCCAGGAGATCGAGCATCCTGTCCATTTTGTCCATCATCTTTGCCGTCATTTGTTCAAGATTATTTGGCGGCTGCTGTTGTGTAGCGAGAACATAGTTTTGTTGTACATTATTGGCAGCTTGGCTAGCTTGACAGTTACTTCTGGCTGCTTGGGCGTAGGAACTCGTACTATACCTTGAGATATTATTATTTATTTTTGTTTGCTGTGTTGTTTCTTCTATTTTCCTTAAGGGTGGGTATCCTTTCTTTTGCAACTCCTTGTAGGCTCGACAGCCCTTGTAATTAGCAGGGTGCTTTTCATCACAATTTATGCATTTTACATCATTATCTCGTTCCCTACGAAGACATTGATCGGGAGAATGGTTACCAGTGCATTTAACACACCGTGGAACATGATGGCAGTATTTTTTGGTATGGCCAATTTACTGCACTGTGGAACCTCTCGTTTGGGGTGTGGAGGATCTATCTTGACGATGGAATTTAACAATTTTGTTATATTATAGACTTCTTTGTTATTAGGTTTTACTTTTAATCAAATTTTTGTATTTCTTTGCTGGATGCCAGAGATGTTGACTACTTCGTGACCTATCTGTTCAAATGCCAGTTTTATGTCATCTCTGTCTGTAGTTGGATGAATGTTATGAATTACCACTCGGAATGTTCGGTCTTGTTTCATCTGGTAGGTGTGAAACTTTGTTTTCTTCTTTTCTAGGGCTTCTATTACTTTTGAGTACGCTTCCGCAGTTGATGGTCGAATATGCATTATGAGCAAATAAATATACAGAAGTGGTGTTTTAAGTCCACACTGATTCGTGATTGCCCAGATTGTGCGTTCTAAAGGCCGCACTTAGGGACCGCGTATTGTGTACTAGTAGTAGAAACACAAATACCTAATAACAACAACCGATTTTCTTGCAATTATGTATTATGCAAATTCCACCCCCCCCCCAATCGATTACTGAAATAAACGGGTTTGGTCCCCTATCTTTGGCAACTCCAAATAAATTGAAAATTTCCTATTGCAAAGAGGAAGGTTTATATAGTACGTATACTGATATAATTTAAACCTGTGAATGTATTAGCAAAATTTTTAGTAAATCGAATTTCAAGTTTGCAAATTTACATGTAAAATTAACGAGATTCCCGCCGTCGCTCATTCTGTGGACGGTACGTGCAATATGAATGACCCTAACACTTAGAGTATTTCGCACCGGCAGATGCAGCTCGACTCTCCTACATGTAACATCGATTATTTTTTGTTTTTAGGCGATTGTTTGGGGGTTTAAAATCCCAGTTGCCTTCATCCCGGTTTGCTTGATGGGTGGCGCCTTCTCGTATGTTTAGCTCTGCCGCGGATTCTGGCCGTGCCAGATCAACCCAAAAAAGTAATTTGCTCCATCAAAACCGGAAGGACCTAGGTTTTCCCCATAGTTTTATTTTATATTTATTTAGAGACCTTATTCTTAAAATAGTTTTTGGTTCTGAAACGGACCGTTTTTTAAATAATTACTCCGATGTTATACGCACGTCAGTCGAGTAACAAATGCGCTCTGCATCGAGCGACCGTAACATATATTTATAACCTCGGCTATGGGCGTGGCTTCGACATGCATTTTACATGCAAAATTATGCTATTTCAAAATTGATTTTTCTCGAAATTTTGCTAATACATTCACGAGTGAAATTTTTACAGTATACTATATAAACCTACCTCTTTGCAATAGGAAATTTTCAATTTATTTGGGGTTGCCAAAGTTAGGGGACCGTCCCCAAATAAACAAATGCTGCCTGGACAGGATGACAGTATGTCGTGCATATCAAGATACAAATGGGAGACTGGAAATTTATCTTTCTGATTGGCTATATGAAAGTAGCGATTTGCCATAAAGGTTACGAGCCTCCCCGTCCAGAATCGAAAATAAGAGGTATCTAAAACTGATGATAATAATAATGTGAAGTAAATAACAAGTTGTAGAAAGTTGGCGATCAAGATGGCCAAGTTAATATTCTACGGCATATGATGAAGACTATTAACGTTTTCAAAGTAACACAAGATTGCACATATTTATTATTCGATCTTTGTTTCACCATTGAAATATGTCACGAGCCGCCACTGCACCTGACTGAGATCTAATATTGAATGACTATGGGCTGTCTACAGAGCAGTGAAGACGAAGGTTGAACAAATAGGTACTGCTTACAGTTATTATTGTCGTCATTCACCAATACACTTATGGTCGCAATTCCTCTATGAGTGCGGCCTTCCGGCCGCACACATTTAACATTACTATACATGACAGAGAAATAGATTTTTCCAGGGATTGCCATTACAAGAATTCAACAAAGAAACTTGGGATGATTATTAGGTAGGTAAGTATTATGCAGGTACCTAAAGAAGACGAGAATAAATTCATCAATATTTGTTATAATCAGTCAAATATTTAATATAAGATTAAAAACATTTTATATTACAATAAATGTAGTTAATAGGTGTTATCAAAATATTGTATTGGTAATTATACAATAAAAAAATAAATTCTTAGAAACTTAACAATATCACAAACTACACATTATCACAAATTACAAGATTTTGTAGTTCAGAAGTTGGAACTATTATATCGTATTATTACAAAACATGTAAAAGTACATTAGAGTAAAAATAAATTAATTAGATGAGAAGCATCTTTTATTAATTGCATACTTATTTTCTTTCATAAATCAATTCTATTTGTCTATTGTCTATAAGTCAAAGAAAAATCTGAAGTTTCTCCATCTTTATTTATAGTCTGAGTTTCAACATCGAGGAGAATCGGTTCATCCACTGTAACGAATTTTTACACTCGTTACGAATTATAACATCGAATTGTACAACACCGTGTATATAAGATTCTGAAATCGACCGGTTTTCGTTCGATTTTCCGTAACCGCTCGGTGAAGCATCCATCTTGATTTTGTCGACAATCGAGTTCAGTCGTAGTCAATTTTTGTTCCGACTAATATAATTAATTAGACGATTAATTAATTGATTTGGTCATTTAAATTGGTGGATGGATGTTTGCGCTACTGCGGATTACTATAAAAACATCATTTCAATTATTTCCGTAAGTTAACTTGTTGAAATAACTTCTTTAAGTAAATTCGTTTATTCAATTTTAGAGTACATGTGTTCTGATTAAAAACACATTCGCACAGGGCTGTTTTAAACTGTTTTTAAAACTGTAGTTTGATAAATCGAATGACAAGGTTAAATTGTCAAAAACAACGAATTATTCTGGCTGATGTCAACTGTTAATTTTTTGGAATTCTGATAATTAATTACACACTGGAAAGTAACTACTTTAGGAATAACATTCAATTTTTGAGGTTCCTTGTTAACCAACTTATTTCATGGTGTTTCCTGACCTGGTCAAGGCAGCTGTTTCCGTACAATCAGTGGAGTGGTCAAAGACGTATTCCCTTCATCATCCTGGTGTTACAGCAGTCAAATTTTGGAGTCCGCTAAATTGTCAACAGCGAGTATTTTGTATTTATTTAATCCTACCAAGGTACCTTTGGGGTGAGTTGCATTTTGTAAGACTTGTAAATTTGTTGCTGTACATTTAACAACACCATTTAATTATTTTTATTACGGATCAGCTCGCTGATTATATATGAATTGTTGCTACATAATACCACAGTTGTTGTACAGTGCTTTCAACGAATATAATTTGTTTACCATTATTTTTTTGCATTCTTTATTTCTATTGCATCATTTGAACTTACAACCCATGACTCTAGCTCCCGCTAAATACGAGTTGGTTTAAACGTCCATCAGGGTTACTGCCGACAGCAAATTTTACTGTCATTTTTTTGGCAGATGTATTTTGACACCTTGTAATACCAAAGACCTCATTAGTCTTCGGTACTTGCAAGGGTGGAAAAACTTACATTGGCGCCCAACGTGGGGCAAATTTTTGTTCATTTTGATGTCAAATAACTTAATTATTATATCGTTGAAATCTGTGCAACACTTGGTAGATTGTTTCTTGATTAAGCGACGGAACACCTTTGACGATTTTGTTTTGTCTTGTTGACAAGCGACCTGAAGTTGATTGCTGTTGTGTGTAATTTTTATAATTATCACCATAGTATTGATAGTTTTGTTGACAATTTTAACAGCCCTAGCGAAATATTTTCCTGCGTTTTTTTTCATTTTATTTTCAATCAATTATTACTAAGAGAAGTTGTTGTCACTCGTTATCATGTCGAATGTTAAAAAGTATGTTACGTCGCTCAGTAACGAGGAAGTACTAGTAGAATTAACAATAAGAACTGAAGATATTAATACTATCCCTGCTCATAAGGCAACACGTCGAGCACAGCTAAGAAAGCTCCTGCTCGATGAAGCCTTCAATTCTCGTCTTGCTATACATAAGTACACTCCGCCTGATGTTCAAGCCGATTTATTAATTTGCAAGAATGCTCTTGACGAAATTTCAATTGAAATAAATAATCTCGAACAGAAGTTTGATTCACAAACTTTAGACAACATCACAAATCGTCTTGCACATTATTGTAATCGCCTAGACATTATGGAGGGAGCTGGGTTTAAAGACACTGAAAGGGGAAATTTGTTAGAACTATCTAAACTATTGCGTTCAAAAGTAGAACACTTACTTCATCTGAATGAAAACGAAAGTGATGATGACGAGGAAATTTTAAGGCAACCCAAAGTTAGCAATCCGTCTGGAACAGCAACTAATGAGGAATCTCCGGGTTATTCTTCTTTCAAGAGATCTTCATTGTTGCCAGCAGTTGAATTAGCTGAGGTTTTAAAAAATATTTTACCATTTAAAAATAATGACCGTGTAGCAATCCACAAGTGGAATCTTTCATTTGACGGCAGTGGAGGTTTTCAAGAAGTTTTTAATTTTATTGAAAGAACTAATGAACTTTCAAAAACTCGAGGAGTCAATTCTCAAGAGCTTTTCAACAAAGCGGTTGAATTTTTCTCTGGAGAAGCTTTAGTTTGGTACCGTACGCTAGATTCTAATATTAACACTTGGGAACAATTAATAGAAGCGTTGAAAATAAGATTCCTGGCTGTCGATTTCAGTAGGGTTTATTTGGCAGAAATCAATAAATGTAAGCAAAATTCGAATGAATCTGTTAGCAGTTACATCGAATCAATGTTTGCAAAGTTTGCTAGAGTTACACCTATTCCCTCTGAAAGCGATCAACTATGGACAATTAGGGAAAATATGCTTCCTTCAGTTTCATTAGTGATGGGTACGGCTTCTATTACAGAGAAAAGCGAATTTATTCGAGTAGCTCAACGAGCTGAACTTTTAGCTAAAAAGACTCTTTCAAAAGAAGTCCCCACCGCAGCTTTGACTTCTGTTGTTACCCCTACCGCTCCTAAGGAGTCACCTTCTGTGAATCCTCGTAGACCTCTCACTTGTTGGAATTGCTCGACTCGCGGCCATTCTTATAGATTTTGTTCCAAACCTACTACTACGTTTTGTTATCTTTGCGGACGCAAAGGAGTTACTTCACTAAATTGCAGTGGTAACCATTCAAAAAACGCAGGTGGGCCAAGCGGAAACCCTGCTCGCCGCTAGCCTTAAGTATCAGAGCAGACAGGTTGGGTTGGAGTAATTGGTTGGTGCACGTTAGCGCTTTTTGCGGATCAACCGCCAATTCTTCTGCCTTATTCGCTCATCCCACGACTGATCAACGACCCCATCTTAATCTTTTTATCGGTAGAGAGCAATTAACTGCACTTTTAGATTCCGGTGCTAGTGTATCCATACTTGGTACAGATGGACACTACCTGATTGACTTGCTAGACCTTAAGTTGAAACGTGATCAAAACGTATTTGTACGATCGGCTGACGGTACTTCGCAACAAATTTTAGGCTCGGTCGAGTTGCCTATTTCAATTTGTGATGTTACTCGTTCCCTTAACGTTTTAGTATGCAATAGTATACGCACTAGTTTGACTTTAGGTATTGACTTTTGCAAACTGTTTGGAGTCAAGGCAGATTTTTCCCGCGATCAATTTTTTGTTAACGAGGTTAAATCAATTGAGTCAATCAGAGCCGCTGATGATCTCAGTATTGAACAACGAGTTGCTCTTGCCGCCATAAAAGATAAATTTAAAACTCTTTCCCACGATGGTTTAACAAGAACCCACAAGATATTCCACCATATCGACACTGGAGACGTAGCTCCGCTGAAACAACGTTACTACCCTTTATCACCCGCTATGCGTGAAATTGCTCATAAAGAGCTCGATCGAATGTTAGAATTAGATATAGTACGACCTAGTCACTCCGGTTGGTCATCTCCTATGCTTTTGGTTAAGAAAAAGGACAATTCTTATCGTTTATGTTTTGACGGTCGCAAACTTAATCAATTGACGAGGAAAGATGCCTACCCATTACCACGTTTAGATGACATTTTGACTCGTTTGCAAGATGCGAGGTATCTAACTTCGATTGATCTTAAAAAGGCATTTTGGCAAATCCCTCTATCTCCCGAATCATATGAAAAAACCGCATTTACCGTGCCTGGTCGTGGTCTTTTTCATTACGTAGTAACCCCGTTCGGTATTTCGAATGCTCCCATTACTCAACAACGATTGATGGATAAAATTTTTGGACCCCTTCTGGGCGAAAAAATATTTGTTTATTTGGATGACATTATTGTCGTTTCTTTTACTTTCAAAGAGCATTTAGAATTACTCGAGCAGGTCTACGACAGGTTACTGGATGCAAATTTAACCATCAATTTGGATAAGTGTGAGTTCTGCAGGTCCAGTTTGACTTATCTTGGACATGTCATTGATAAGAACGGACTACACACTGATCCAGCAAAAACTCAAGCCATAACTGACTTTCCTAAACCTACGAATACTACTGGTGTAAGGCGATTTCTGGGAATGATAGGCTGGTATAGACGATTTATACCGAATTTTTCATCCTTGTCTGCGCCTATTACCGAGTTAATCAAGGGTCGTGGTAAACGTCAGACTGTCGTATGGAATCAAAACGCTACTGAGTCTTTCGAAAATTTGAAGAAACAGTTAGTTTCTGCCCCTATTTTAGCAAGTCCTGACTTCAGTAAACGTTTTTTTATACAGTGCGACGCGTCAAATTATGGCCTGGGCTGTATTTTAAGCCAGGGAGAAGGTGAAGAGGAGCGCGCTATCGCATATGCATCAAGGACGTTGAATAAAGCGGAACGTAACTATTCGGTCACTGAACGTGAATGCCTAGCGGTTATTTTTGGTATCGAGAAATTCAGGCCTTATGTTGAAGGTACCGAATTTACAGTGATCACAGATCACTATAGCCTTTTGTGGTTGCTTTCTATGAAAGATCCAGTAAATAGATTGGCCCGTTGGAGTGTTCGCCTATCACAGTATTCTTTTAAAATCCAGCATCGGAAGGGAAATCTGAACGTCGTACCTGACGCGTTGTCTCGCGCACCCTTAGAAGTCTCGTCTTTGGAATTGTCCGAGAATGACCTCGATCCGTGGTATCGTCGCATGTTGACTCGAGTCACTAAAGCACCAGCTGATTATCCCGATTGGAGGATAGAATCAGGGCGTTTGTACAAACTCATACCAAACTTCCATAATGTTGTTTCTAATTTAGTAGAATGGAAGCAGTTAGTTCCTAAGTCGCGTCGTATTGACATTTTCAAAGAATGTCATGATGATCCGACTTCTGCTCATTTGGGGACGCTTAAAACTTTTAATAAAATCATAGAGTTGTACTATTGGCCCAGGATGCGTGCTGACGTGGCGAGGTATGTGCGGCGGTGCCCGGTTTGTTTGTCATCCAAAGCTTGCCAAGGCGGACGGTTTGGTTTAATGGGTCGAGAAAAGAAAGTGCGTTTCCCTTTCCAATGTATTTCAGTTGACTTAATGGGACCGTTTCCCAGATCTGCGAAAGGTAACACCATGTTGCTAGTGGTTTGCGACTGGTTCACTAAATTTGTTTTAGTACAACCGCTACGTAGAGCTACTACCAAAGCCATTTGTGATTTTCTCGAAAATCATGTTTTTCTCCTTTTTGGCACTCCGCAGATTTGTCATGTCGATAATGGTCCACAATTTACCAGCAACGAATTTCGGAAACTCATGAGTGATTATAACGTCAACCATTTATTTTATAATGCATTATACCATCCCCAAGTTAATTTTGTTGAGCGAGTTAATCGAGTAGTCGGTACCGCTATGCGATCATATGTCAAAGAAGATCATAAGACTTGGGATGTAGAAATACATAAAATTGCTCATGCGATCCGATCTGCCACTCACGAGGTGACAGGGTTTACTCCGTCTTTTCTTAATCTCGGGCGTACCGTACCCGCTAAGGGAGATTATTATGGTCGTATAATGGATTTGAGGGAAGAGGAATTAACTTTAGAGAATCGTGAACGGGTGGCTGGGGAAATGAACCGGTTAGATAAACTTTTTGTAGATGTAAAGAAGCGATTACACGACGCTTATCAACGCAATTCTACTCATTATAATTTTAGGAAGCGTAGTATTCAGTTTAAGAAAGGAGACGTAGTTTGGCGTCGAAATTTTGCATTGTCGAATGCTAGTAAACATTTTAGTAGTAAACTGGCTCCTAAATATTTGAGAAGTCGTGTAAAGGAAGTAACTGGTCCATTAACCTATCGTCTCGTGAACGAACGCGGTAAAGAGGTTGGAGTATTTCACGTTAAAGATTTAAAACCCCATCCTTCGGTTTCCGATTTGGTGGAACCTGAGGATCAGGTTGAGAGATGTCGTGGAGGGTGAGCGAAACCTTTTTTTGTCCATAAGTCATACCATCTGACTTATCCTTTCCTTGGGGTCAATAAGTCCCGACCCACTTTCTTTTGTTCCGTATTGGCGATTATGGGGGCTGGCGGATTTCTTTTCTTGTGCAGGAATCAGGGGGGCTTTTCGGTTTTCTGTCTGCGGGGTTTGACTGCACCTGTTCGTTTTGCTACGGGAAAGCGTTCTTTACACTATGCGCAGTGGGGTCGGTCAACCTTTAGTTGGCAGGCGGTCGATTGGTCTCTCCCTGTGTGAGATTGGAAAGGTCGTTGGCCGTATTTTCGTCGAAACGAAGTTAAATTCAATGTCCCCAACAATGATCGTGAGTTTGAAGGCGACTCGCGTGAGTTCTTTACGGTCTTCAATGACATACTGTCATTCCACGGGTACCTTTATCTTCCCATCCTCAAAAATAGTCCAGTGTCCATGGCCTTCGCCATTCTTTGATATGGGTTTGTTGACTGGCGGTCCACGACGCGTTTTTATGATCCATACGCGAGGACGAGTCATCGCGTGTATCATTGAGTTGTGGACGCCTTGGCCACTTGGAACGTTTATCCTTTCCCATAACCCAATAATCCAATCACCTCATTACCTATTCCTATCTACCTTCCTTTCTTAAGCCACATTGGGTTCCTAAATAATTCCTAGGGGGGGGGTTCAGGGGTTTATTTTTATCCTGGTTTTTAATTTTAACGGCTGTGAACATTAACACCTCAATAGGAAATTTGTTCTCGGGGTGAGAGAGCGTACACAAAAAAACAGCGCATCAAATCGACATGTTTCGATCGTATCTCACGATCATTATCAAGACTATATTAGAAAAACGGTGTTAAAATACAATAATTAGTTACAATTATATGTTACCTCTTGATACAGGTGGAGGTGTTTTTCTAAAGCGTACATATGAGGTAAGCATACAGTAAACACAAGACGGTATCGTCCATTTCAACGCAAACATAAAATCACAAAGTTTAGCGTGTCTACACAATAAAATATGAAATGAAAAGGTACAACTTAAAAACAAAATGCACAATGAACAAAACTGTAACAACACAATAAAAATAAAATACCTACAATCAATATGATTGGTTGAATTTAAACTTAAAATTATTGCCGCTTTGTGTAGAGAGCGCCAACTGGTTTTCAAGTCATGAATCAAACAACAAAACAAACAGGTGCGATGACCTCCTTGTCTTATCCTAAAAATGGTCCAATTGGAAGTATACTTATGTAGGGCTACCACGGACTCCACCGACCGCAAACTGCATGTAATCCTCACCTTCATGATGGAACCCATTAAGTACAACGGAAATAATTCTTGCCCTTTGATTGAATAGGAAATTTGTTCTCGGGGTGAGAGAGCGTACACAAAAAAACAGCGCATCAAATCGACATGTTTCGATCGTATCTCACGATCATTATCAAGACTATATTAGAAAAACGGTGTTAAAATACAATAATTAGTTACAATTATATGTTACCTCTTGATACAGGTGGAGGTGTTTTTCTAAAGCGTACATATGAGGTAAGCATACAGTAAACACAAGACGGTATCGTTAATTTCAACGCAAACATAAAATCACAAAGTTTAGCGTGTCTACACAATAAAATATGAAATGAAAAGGTACAACTTAAAAACAAAATGCACAATGAACAAAACTGTAACAACACAATAAAAATAAAATACCTACAATCAATATGATTGGTTGAATTTAAACTTAAAATTATTGCCGCTTTGTGTAGAGAGCGCCAACTGGTTTTCAAGTCATGAATCAAACAACAAAACAAACAGGTGCGATGACCTCCTTGTCTTATCCTAAAAATGGTCCAATTGGAAGTATACTTATGTAGGGCTACCACGGACTCCACCGACCGCAAACTGCATGTAATCCTCACCTTCATGATGGAACCCATTAAGTACAACGGAAATAATTCTTGCCCTTTGATTGAATAGGAAATTTGTTCTCGGGGTGAGAGAGCGTACACAAAAAAACAGCGCATCAAATCGACATGTTTCGATCGTATCTCACGATCATTATCAAGACTATATTAGAAAAACGGTGTTAAAATACAATAATTAGTTACAATTATATGTTACATCTTGATACAGGTGGAGGTGTTTTTCTAAAGCGTACATATGAGGTAAGCATACAGTAAACACAAGACGGTATCGTTAATTTCAACGCAAACATAAAATCACAAAGTTTAGCGTGTCTACACAATAAAATATGAAATGAAAAGGTACAACTTAAAAACAAAATGCACAATGAACAAAACTGTAACAACACAATAAAAATAAAATACCTACAATCAATATGATTGGTTGAATTTAAACTTAAAATTATTGCCGCTTTGTGTAGAGAGCGCCAACTGGTTTTCAAGTCATGAATCAAACAACAAAACAAACAGGTGCGATGACCTCCTTGTCTTATCCTAAAAATGGTCCAATTGGAAGTATACTTATGTAGGGCTACCACGGACTCCACCGACCGCAAACTGCATGTAATCCTCACCTTCATGATGGAACCCATTAAGTACAACGGAAATAATTCTTGCCCTTTGATTGAATAGGAAATTTGTTCTCGGGGTGAGAGAGCGTACACAAAAAAACAGCGCATCAAATCGACATGTTTCGATCGTATCTCACGATCATTATCAAGACTATATTAGAAAAACGGTGTTAAAATACAATAATTAGTTACAATTATATGTTACCTCTTGATACAGGTGGAGGTGTTTTTCTAAAGCGTACATATGAGGTAAGCATACAGTAAACACAAAACACAAGATTAACACCTCAAGTTCATAGTCGTACCATCTGAGATTTTTTCTCACACTTTTTTGAAGTCGTGATGATACAGTATTGGAAGCCCTTTGTTGGTCAATTGTTGACCAAATGCCAATTAGTTTGGAAATTTTTTATTTTTAGTTCATTAAACGTTTCTATGCCCAAAGGACTTTGAGTGCCTTTGTCTGAAACAAACCTTACTGCTGGGTGAATGTTTTTTTTCACTTTCGAGCCGTGCAATGGGTCCCATGAGGTCCATTTGTTTGTACGGTTGGTTTTAGACCACCGTTACATATTTTGTTTTTTTGTGGATACAGATCCTATGTGGTGCTGTACCAAACCAATTGAGAATTCCAGTGCATGTCGATAGCCAGGGATGGTCTCAACATTTTTTTGTTGACTTTTTGAAGCGCAACGCGCTCTGTCAAACGGGTTAACGCTTTAAGCAGATTTGAATAGCAACGTTGCGATTACTGTTCAGAAAACCCATTTTGTTTTTTTTCCTTGGTTACTTTATGAATCGTTTGAAGGATTCAATTTTTTTGTTTATTTCCAATATTGTAGAAGAACGTCTTCAACGTCTTAGTTAGCGTAGTACAACTGAGTGCTTAGTATTAGGCAGCGACTATCATTTTCACGGCATGAAATGCAGTTGGGAGAGGGCAATGTAACGAATTTTTACACTCGTTACGAATTATAACATCGACTTGTACAACACCGTGTATATAAGATTCTGAAATCGACCGGTTTTCGTTCGATTTTCCGTAACCGCTCGGTGAAGCATCCATCTTGATTTTGTCGACAATCGAGTTCAGTCGTAGTCAATTTTTGTTCCGACTAATATAATTAATTAGACGATTAATTAATTGATTTGGTCATTTAAATTGGTGGATGGATGTTTGCGCTACTGCGGATTACTATAAAAACATCATTTCAATTATTTCCGTAAGTTAACTTGTTGAAATAACTTCTTTAAGTAAATTCGTTTATTCAATTTTAGAGTACATGTGTTCTGATTAAAAACACATTCGCACAGGGCTGTTTTAAACTGTTTTTAAAACTGTAGTTTGATAAATCGAATGACAAGGTTAAATTGTCAAAAACAACGAATTATTCTGGCTGATGTCAACTGTTAATTTTTTGGAATTCTGATAATTAATTACACACTGGAAAGTAACTACTTTAGGAATAACATTCAATTTTTGAGGTTCCTTGTTAACCAACTTATTTCATGGTGTTTCCTGACCTGGTCAAGGCAGCTGTTTCCGTACAATCAGTGGAGTGGTCAAAGACGTATTCCCTTCATCATCCTGGTGTTACAGCAGTCAAATTTTGGAGTCCGCTAAATTGTCAACAGCGAGTATTTTGTATTTATTTAATCCTACCAAGGTACCTTTGGGGTGAGTTGCATTTTGTAAGACTTGTAAATTTGTTGCTGTACATTTAACAACACCATTTAATTATTTTTATTACGGATCAGCTCGCTGATTATATATGAATTGTTGCTACATAATACCACAGTTGTTGTACAGTGCTTTCAACGAATATAATTTGTTTACCATTATTTTTTTGCATTCTTTATTTCTATTGCATCATTTGAACTTACAACCCATGACTCTAGCTCCCGCTAAATACGAGTTGGTTTAAACGTCCATCAGGGTTACTGCCGACAGCAAATTTTACTGTCATTTTTTTGGCAGATGTATTTTGACACCTTGTAATACCAAAGACCTCATTAGTCTTCGGTACTTGCAAGGGTGGAAAAACTTACACCACTATTGAAGTAAAAATATGAGTTAAATCTTCACCATCTTCTGGGAACTGTGTAGCAACATCTCGAACTCTAACTACGTAAAAGCCACTTGGAATAGGTTCTTTAACGGTTGAATCTCTATCCTCCACTTTGCTAGTTCCGTTTGGTTTTAGTTCTTCGGTTTCCACTACAGTTATAGTTATGTCTTCAGTTTCTACGACATTACTTATTTCTTTATTTAAAGAACCATTTTGTTCTGACAAAGTTTCTGTAGTTTGCGACAAGGAACTACTTTGATCTAAAACAGGTTCTGTAGTTTGCGATAAGTTTAACGAGATAGATGTTCTACAATCCTGAGTATTTCCCTGAGATATTTTCAAATATTTATCATCATTTGTGCATTGTTCAATTTGGACTGTAATGCCATCGTCGCTATCAGATCCAAAATAGTAGGACGTGTTGTTTGACTCTCTGGCAGCTTTTCTAGCCTGATATTGCACTAATCGGGATTGTATGTGAGTATGTTCGGTAGGTTCATATTCCTCAGGTTGTAAAAATTGAAATGGAGCATCATAAAATTGTTCTTGGAAATCTTCCAATTTTTTTGCCGACTCAACAAACAATTCTCCATATTCTTCGTAAGAATTAAAATATAGATCATCGGACGCAGAATTTCGTCTCCTACTTAATTGATGTGAATTATTTGCTGCATACCTTTCATCAAAAGATCGATTCTTTATTGCGATTTTGGGAACTATAGGTACAGGAGAAATAGGTGGTGATTCACTGAATCGTCTGTTAGCATTAAAAGAAAAGTCAGCTATTTGTGCTCCATCGTCAATTTGTTTATTATACTTATCGACGGCTTCAACTCTGTATTCATAAATTGTCGAAGATATGGGGGATGATCGGGAAAACTGATTTCTAATGGGTACAAAAGTGCTTTCGTATATGCAGTTATTTATATAAAATGGATCACAATACGTATTATCTATAGGACCTGAGTATACATTATTGTCGTAAGAAGAATTATAGTATTGACAAACATCATGCTCTTCAATCGGTTGATATATCGTCTGATTTACACCACAGTATGTACTGGAAGGTGTCGCGAAATTTTCGAATTCATTATAATTCAAATAATCTGAATTTTGTGGAGACGGTAGATTACCACTGTAAACCTGAGTTACCGAATTAGCTGAACTTTGTTTTCCATGCCGCTTTTTACGATTTCTTTTATTTTTTTTATTTTGATTTTTAGTTGTCGACTCAGAACTTGTAGATATTACCACTTGAGTTATTGTAGAAGGAAGCTCTTTAAGGCCCTTTGTTTCCAATGGAAGATTTAATTCTTCACTACCAATTGATTTGTTATCGTAGCCATCTCTATTTCTGGAACATGCTGTCTCTGTGTCAGACGTATTACAGGTATGAGCGGTTTCCTAAAATTCATAAAATTTAATTTTAGTTAAAACTCAAAAACGGTTATAATCGGATAACAACTGAAAATTTGTCCTAAAATTCACATTTATAAAATATTGTCTTTAAAAATTCATAGGTTAATTTTTCGAAAACAAGTCATATCTTTTAAAAACCTTAAATGTTTTTAGAAAACTTTTTGTTTGATAAATACAGCGGCTCTCATAAGTAGGTTAACATTTAAGAAAATTTCAGAATTATAATTTGTATAAATTTTAAAATGGAAAACTAAATAAATATTATTTGTTTGTTTTATAGTTCGTATGATGTTATTAACCCTAACAGACCCCTGCACTCACAATAATTGTGCGTGTCCCATTTACACTACTTAACATAAGGTTGCAAATGAAGTTTGCAAATCCAACCTTATATTAAGTGAAAATAGGACGCCCACAATTGTGAGTGCAGGGTCTGTAAGGGTTAAAGACGTTCCAACTGCAATCAGCAATATTGCTTATCACAAGAAACAATAATATGAATCCAATCTTGCCACTAACGTTTTACATGTTACAAAAGTAGGTTAACATAAGTAGTTATTACTTATCCGTATTTTCTTTATTTCGTAAGAGAATTTGAAAACTTACTTATTAGTTATAAAGTTGTACTCTTTAGATATAATTTTTTTTGAAAATAGAAAAAAGTTTGGTGGAAGGCTTTTTTAATTTTATGTCCATTTTTAATTTAAAAGTTTTTGATAATAAAGACTCAAGATAGCAAAATTTCATTATTTAACCACAGAAGAGCATAAATTAGTATTCAAAATGTATGGGTCTGGCAATACAATTATAAAAATTGCAGAAGTTTTTGGTAAATCGATCACTTCAATTTTCAAACTGATAAAAGCATTCAAATATGAAAGTAGAGTAACGCCTATTAAGGGAACAGGACGGCCAAAATTTTTAAGCAAAACTCTTAAATGTATGGGAAAATGTTCCATCAACAGAAAATCTCTGAGCTTTATTGAAACTCCGAATTTCAAAGCGGTCGCCGAGAAATTTAAAAGAACTGTGAAGTGTAGTCGAAGAAATTTGGTATGGAATAAGTCTATCTGAGCGAGTGTAGTCATATACTATATACAAACCATACCCTCACTATTGACAACCCTATCTATAAGAAATGGTGGTCATTGTAGATATTTACAGTGGCGTAGCTAGCATGGGTGACACCCGGGGCGGATTGCATGGGTATCACCTTCACCTAGGTTGATGACCTTTTTTTTAAACGTTTTCACCTAAGGAAACGACTATGAGGTATGGGGGGTCAGATAATTTGGGGTCGGGTGTCACCCCCCAGGCGGGTGGGTGAAGTATCGGCCCCACCTCGGCTGATGACCTTTCCTTGTTTTTTTTTTAGGGGTTGCACCCCCAAGGAAACTAATATGAGGCATGGGGGGGTAAGATAATTTGGGGTCGGGTGTCGCCCCCAGACGGGTGGCACCCGGGGCGGTCCGCTCCTCCCCTAGCTACGCCACTGGATATTAATTACTTTAATTTCTAATATTAACCTACTTTTGGAACATTAGTTTTGATTTTATTTTTTTATAAGGCTTAAGATTCACAGTTAAAATTTGTTTTGTTTATAGTATATGTGTAAAATTAAATTTAAAAGAAAAAACATTTTCAGTTTTTACTTTAAATGTAAAAATAAGTTTGAATGGTGTATTTATTTCAAACATTACTAATATTAACCTAGTTGTGGGAGCCATTGTATATAAAACAAGAAATACCTTATGTCAACATAGAATAAAAATTAATACTTTATCAAGTTCATATCATTACGGCCCTCTCCCCTTTCCGAATTACCCCTGAAAATTAAAGCATTTTGTAGAATAGAAAATGTAGTATTCAACACGGTACATGTGGGGCAGATTTGTCATTGATATCCCGATAGAACTTTATATTTTATTTAGGCTTATTAGTAACACTTACTGTTGGTAGCTTTAAGTTCAGTGGTACATTGGAATCAATCGCTCGCACCGGATAGGTAGGGGGTGCTGCAAGATCTGAAAAATTTTTCCTTTAATAAAAACTTATAAACTTAAAAGCGGTGTCTAGTTACACATCTCATGCATCATATTACTAAAACCATCTTGAAAATAAACTTGTAGGTAAAGCAGAATGTAAATCTCCATATGCAATAAGCGCTATAGTTTTTGAGTTCAGGGTTATCAATAAATAATAAGGGTAACCCAGGCAATACTCGCTTCTAATGTCAAAAATCAGACATTTTACCGTTTAATTCCGTAAACAAAGTCAAAAAGTTTATGATAAATAGCGGCGGGAATTGCTTATAATTGCGGGTCCGTTACTTTGCCCCCCCCCCAGTTAATATTTTTTCTCAAAAAGCTAGCTCCGATTTTTTAGACCTAGCACCGGCTAGCTCCCAAATATGAAAGCTAGCTCCATTACCGTTTTTCCACAAATCAATATTTCTACCGGGTAGGGGGGGAAGTAACGCTAGCCCCCCCCCAGTTGATATGTTTTCTCAAAAAGCTAGCTCCCGATTCCTTGGACCTAGCACCGGTTAGCTCCCAAATTTGAAATCTAGCTCCATTACCGTTTTTCCACAAATCAATATTTCTTCCGGGTGGGGCCAAAATAACGCTAGCCCCCCCCAGTTGATATTTTTTCTCAAAATGCTAGCTCCCGTTTCGGGTTCCAAACCCGATGCTCCGTTCAAGCCATGAAGTTCCTCGTTCCTCGAATTTCACCTCAGAAGATCATCATTCATTTTATATGTATTACATTAAATTTTAAGTTGCATTAAATTTTTCCAAGTTTATCGTTAAAAGCTAGATCCGTATTTTCCGGATCTATATCGTCTTTTAGATCTGTCGCACTCAGGGATATTTTTCCAAGTTGAACGTAAAAAGTTAGGACACAAAAATAATAATCGGAACTTATTTAACTAATCATAACAAATACAGGGTGGGACGTGGCCTATGAGTACTAACAGCCTTTCCATTGCCCTTTTAAAAGCTGTGTTTGGGGGTTAAATATGAATATTTCAAAATTTCCTTTGTTTATTTCTACTATATAAACTTTCAGCTTTCCTAATATCTATAGGAAATTATTAAAATCCTGGTGCGGAATCTCGTGTTACTACCAAGAACTTTTTACTACAAATTAAAATTACCTTTTCTAACATAAATATTTAATTCAGGTTACAAAAAAAAACACAAAATTGGACTGTGCTGATATAATATGACCAAAGGTACGTTAATAATTTACAATAAAATCGGTAAAGTATCGAAAACTCAAAACATGATACTTAATGCTTGGAAGTCCATAATGGCAGCACTTCAACAGCAAAAAATCAAACTTTTTTTTATGGAATCGTTTGGTGGTCGTAAATTAAAAAATATATCTAATATTCAAAATTATAGTTCTAACTTCACGCTTGCACTCCATAAACATTTTATTATTTTGTCCTTTTACTAATCATTTGTTTTTTCAAGGTTTTCAAAGTTCTGAAATTGAATTCTGAAAAAAGGTTGCACTCGACATTTGAACATTTTTTTCGCTTTTCTTTGATTTGCGGTTATTTGGTGGTCAAAAGTATAAATCGTTGAATTTTAAAAATTGTGGTCTTCCAAATTCATTCACCAAATTATAAATAAAATATTTGGTGATGGCTTTTGATTTTTAGTGGTCAAAATAATTGTAAAAGATATTATAATCAAGTTTCATTGCAAACTTCCCACTTCAATATTTTTACTTTCCGAACCCACTGGGCAAGCAAAGTTTTGTTATCAGGCAAAATTTTACCCCCTAATTTTTTGACAGAATTTCATGTTTTGAGGTTCCCTGAATCCAATTTGATCATTTTTGGAAGGATGTTTGTATGTGTGTTCTGTGAACGTCTAAACGAAGCAACCAAATCATTCCAAATTTTGAATATAAGATTTTGTCTGTCGTGGTAGGAAGCCAGATGAAAATAAATGAAATCGGCTAAACGGAAGGGGGGTTTATTTGAAGCTATGGCATAATGGATCATAACTTTAAAACGAAATGAAATACATAAAAATATTAAGGACCAAAAATTATCATTATAAAGTTTCCTACATATTTTGTTCTATGAGGTTTTCTCTCAAATTTACTGTTCAGAGACCAGCAATAAAAATATACAGGGTGTTTCAAAATATTTTGCAAAAATTTTCTGACGTATTCTACTAATAAACAGAAGGATTCTAGCTATACTTTGTATATTAGGCTTCTATTTTATTTTAACAGATTCAACGGTACGATAAGATTCTAGTATAATAAGATTTCTGTACAATTTTAACAGCAGATAATTTAGATGATCATTACCAAAAAACCTGTGTCCTTATGTTTAAAAATAATTTTCAAAACATTAAAATTCAAATTTTTCTTAGATTTGCTGTTGAAATTAAGTAACAATTTTGTTACAAAACATAATTAATAAATTAATTTTCATCCGTAAAGCCTTGAAAATGGACCAAATTTAAATAGTCTGAAATGTTGGACAATATTAATAAAATTTACTTTTGTTCGGAAAGATATTTGTCGAATGCCACATTAGATTTTTATTTTATATTTCATACTTATTATTTTGTCAATACTCTAGTTACTATATTTATTTTACTGTTACACTTCATGTTGTTATAGAATACTTGCCCACTGTGAAGATTATAGTTCATACAACTAATATCATATTTCTTAATATTTTTTGTTTTAACTTATTTGTGAGTTTTATTAATGACAATTGTTGAACAATAATTCGGAGAAATATTAAACTGATGAAGGTATGAAGCGTTCAAATAGCACTCGAATTTTTAAAATTTCATATTATCTTCTATAATTTTGGCCATCAAACATCATAAATCACCACAAAATAACTACCTTACGATCGCCAAACAATTTCATAAAAAAAGTTGGATTTTTTATGGTTGTAGTGCTAATTTCTCGGACTATAGTATCGGCTATAGTATTGTCACATTTACAAAACTTGAAATTAGAAAAATTATTAAATCATTGAACTCGTAAATGCTGATATTGGCAACCTAGCAAATGAATAGCTTATTATATTAATTAACAATAATAAAGTTCATTAACGCAAAAAGCGGATGTTATAAAATATGACTGAATTGTGTCTGGAAACAACGGACGTAAAAAGTGTGAGAATTGTCAAATAACCAATATTAGAAGATTGATGAACTGTAAAGACTTTGAAAGGGTCAAAGCAAAGAGAAAGAAAGGGTAGGAAATGGAAAATTAATAAATAAAGAAAATCAATTAGTAAATGTTACTACGCGTATCGATCCATGATTGTCAGTTGATTGCTTTGACACCTGCCCATCAAGACCTTCAGTGCATCATGCTAATATTAGGGTAAGTGAATTGTACTTAATTGTAAATTTGTTCCTTGTGTAAATAATTGTTCCCCCTGTAAATATTTATGAATAGTCAATATAGAAATGGTTAGTAAGTCGATTATTATTTAAAGCTACGAACCCCCAAACCCGGTAGTGTGCGACATAAGCACAAGCGCGACATGGTGAACGCGACATGGCAAACGCGACAGTATGTCTTAGGTCCATTATATGACGGGTGGTGAAAACCACCACATTGATGACCCCTGACCTGTGGTTCACAATATCGTTTAGTAAATCTGCGTCATCTAAGCCGTTTATCTGTTTAGTACCAAAAATGACTTCTTAAGGACTTGTGCCAATCCCTTTATAAAATGATGTAACGGGTTACCCGTAACACGATGAACTTCAAATGGTGTAGTAGATTTTTCTAATTTGCTCCAAACGCGTTGTAAATAATTTAGCAATCAAAATAATGCAAATATATTTATACACAATGCACCCTGAGCATATTACAAATATTACAGTGTGTTTGGATGTCAGAAATTCTCCTCCAATTGAGAATCTTAGCACCCCAACGTGGTTGGCGAAAATTATTATAAGTAAATTTTAAGAGCTCTAATGGCGACCGTTTCTAACAATGACTTCGTCCAAAACACACAGGGGGTTTGAGGTCCGGAAGTGGGAAGTGGAGACCAAGAAAACCCTCTGGTATAATGCAAACAGGCGAAGAAATATATACAGTACCCGACTGCAGAAACTGAAAAGCTTCTTCTAATACTATCAAAGAACGACATCAAACTCATTACAGGGCTGCTCACCATGTAACGATTTTTTGAATCGTTACTTTTTCTACTTGCATTTCGTCCCTTTAATACTATAACTAGGTAACTTGAAATTACTGATATTGAGTAAATGGAGTTTAAAGTTTACAATAGCAAAAAAAAAGTATTAAACTTCAAAATTATTTTTGTTTTAACGTTTAAAACTTTAGCTACTTATGTAAGTTAACTGTATTTAATACCCTCACAGTCTAATGTTTTATATTTTAGGAAATTTTTAATTAGAAGTAAGATATCTACATAGTTATAGCACTAATAAAAATGTGAAAAATCAGACTTATCTAGTTCTTTTATTTTATTTTAACTTTGTATGTTTCAAAATAAGATTTATTCATAACGACTGATAAATAGTAATACATAATACAAAATTAGATCGAGAAAATACATAATTATTATTAAGAATAAAACTATAAAACTTCACAATTGCATAAATAGATATCTCAACTGTCTTGCGAAGGTCGCGGACGTACTATACGTTGCTATACGTAACGTTCGGAATTTGCACAACTTGGTATCTCAAATTATGCACTTATAGCATAACAGCATTGAAGGGATCTGGGACTTATCTACTTTTAGCAAGTGGATATTTGATATTTAGAAACATAATAGAACATTTTTAGTTGTAGCACTAAATAAAGTGGGTAAAATTAGGTGGTTACATGTAGCTAACTCAAAATAGCCAAAATTCGAGTTACCTAGTTATAGTATTAAGGGGACGATTTGACAACTTTAGCAACGCCCTGTATGGTGGATTCATGCATTAATTCTAATGTTGGCGGGATTGCTGTGTTTTGGATAACGGGGTCGCGATAGCGACTCGAAAAGGGAGAATAGTTTTGTGAAGTGCCGAGGAAGGTTGAGTTTTGGGAGAGCTAGTCAATTCCTATTTGTGATGGAGCGATAGCCATGGATGTGGTTCAAGTGGCTGAGGCGAGGATTCGTTTTTTAGCTTACGCAATTCTCGTTGGAGGATTTTTTAGTTCGCGTAGGTGAGTGCGATATTTTTGCTATTGCCATTGATTTCTGTTCTGGTTTGTCATCTCTTGACCAAATTTGGGCATATGGCTATGTCATTTTTGTATTGCTTCCGCAATT
Organism: Podabrus alpinus; assembly: GCA_932274525.1. Taxonomy (NCBI): domain Eukaryota; kingdom Metazoa; phylum Arthropoda; class Insecta; order Coleoptera; family Cantharidae; genus Podabrus; species Podabrus alpinus. The sequence continues at coordinate 55,613,894 of OW026455.1, read as the reverse complement.
ACGTAATTTGTGCGTAATTGTTATTTTTTTACTCCTTGGTACCCAGAATTATCTTTCCTTGTGTGCGTAAATACAAGTTTGTTCTGTGTAGTAATTGTTGCCTCATACTGTATGTTTTTTTGATCTAAACGGTTTGTTTAGAGCCATTGTTTTGTGTAGTTTTAATACTGCAATTTCGATTTAGGCGAATTTAATTTGAATGGTAACGCTGATAGCACAAGATACGACCGCTTGGCCTGCCAGATAGCAACGTTGTCGCTCGCTTGGACAATTCGATTACTTTCCCATGTTAAATATTCTAAGTAATTTTAAATATTTAAGCATTGTATTTTCTTATTGTATTTAAATACGATTACCATCTAGGGGTTGCATTGGTGTGATGATTGTGGATTTATATTTGCTTTTAGCAAATCACGTTTGGCGTCGCATTAAATGCTCGATTCTAAAAGGAGCTCTAATCGATTGTTGGTGGTTGGTTTCTTTGTGTTTTCTGGTAGCGGTCGATCTTGCTATTTTAACACTGATGAGGTGATGTCGTTCGACGAGTCGTTATATATTTTTCCGGTCACGGGGGCATCCTCCAACCTTTGGTTATCCATTGTCGGAAGCACAAATTGTAATTTTTGTGTTTCTAAGTACTCTCTTTATACGGGGTGAATATAATTACATGGCGCCCAGACTAACACCTTTTTTCGCTACATTTATGTATTGTAAGCGTCATCCCGTATATTTGTGTAACATAAACCGAGGGAAGTGGGGTTCCGTTTTCTTCATGGTTCGTGCTTGAGCCAGCACTTCGTGGCATTTTCTATCTTTGTCCGGCGATCCCCTGAGTTATCAAGAAAGATCGTCGGGGCAGTTTTTGTCGTTCCTTGGAGTGGCAAAAATTGTTACAACCAGGCACTGTCAGATGAGATATAACCTTAAAAAAATGGGACTGGAGGACGATGATAGATGCAGACTCTATGAATCGGAAACTGAATCGGCCAAACATATCCTCTGCATCTGCGATGCCCTGGCCAGATCCAGGCAAAAACATCTGGGAAAGATACAATTAACACCCAAGGAGGTGAAAAGAAAACCTCTCAGGAACATTCTATGTTTTTCTAGAAAAACAAAAGATCAATAATGGTCGCAGTTCTGAAAGGCTCTGGTAGCCAATCGAACCCTAAGTACAAATACAAATACAACAATGACTTCAATCTCTGAAAATAAAATACACCAGGTGGGTAGGACCGCAAGTCCAGAATTACACATTGCAAAATCAGTTTGCTTCATGTATATTCATGGGGAAGGCAAGAATTTGAGCAACAGCGAAGAAAGAAAATATCGAAGCCACAAGGATAGCCACATATAATATCAGACAATGTAATGAGAAGATCGACTGAATGAGCTGAAAGCTCAGGTAGAAAGAATATAATGGGATCGGTCTACAAGAAGTAGCGGCGCAGGAGCCTACAGCGAAGATCCGGAAATATTCTATATCATAAAAGAAATGACAATAAAGATAATAGTGAAGACGGAGTGGACATTTTTATTAAGCAAAGCATTGCATGAAACCCAGGTCAAGCTAGCACCCCCACCTTTTAAAAACAAACAAAAAATTATGCCATAATTTTGTGCTAATTATGTGCTAATTATGTACCGCATTCGCGAATTTTGTACTTCAACGGTTTCGCGGTGAAACATATATCGTTGGTGGGGGTGCTGAGTTGACGTCAAGCTAGCACCCTCACCTCGAAAAAATCACTTTTTTCAAAAATTAAATACACTATAATTTTGTGCTAATTATGTGCTAATTATGTATCGCATTCGCGAATTTTGTACTTCAACGGTTTCGCGGTAAAACGTATATCGTTGGTGAGGATGCTGAGTTGACGTCACTCACCTCGAAAAAATCACTTTTTTCCAAAATTAAATACACTATAATTTTGTGCTAATTATGTCCTAATTATGTGCTAATTATGTACCGCATTCGCAAATTTTGTACTTACTTCTTCGTTCTTTTTCTTTCATGAGAAGTATTCCATTTATCTACCATGTGCTATAGTAAAGCTTACTTCATATCAGTGTGTACTCAGATATTTTTTTGTACTTTTTATTTTCTTTTGGTGATAATTTAAGGGACTAAGTCACATCTGAAATCCTTTATTTTTTTACCTGGCGCCCTGGGTACAGTTATTTTAGCGAAGCTGGTCAACAATATTTAAACGAACCCACGAACGCTTTCGAGCGACCCAGCGAGCTCCGACACTGGGTAATTCCTATGAGCTAGGCCGTTTTGTACAGTCCATCTACAAACGCGAAAAGAGGCAATGAAAGCGAGAATAGAACGGTTTTTTCGCCATATCCTCAACTACAATTTTACTTTCATGATTAGTTAAGCATTTACCTACAGATTTATATTTTTAATCGTTTGTCATTTCAAAATTCAAAATCCTTGAAACTTGCAAACCAATCGTATTATAGCAAACGCATTTGCATCTACTGCGCAACAATACGCCCTCTAGTCTTGAGTATGCAATAGTCATAAGTCTAACGTGCATAAATGTAAAGAGTACATAGTAAAGTAATTTTGGTGTTATAATTTGATCTCGATCTACTTTAACTTATTGCTAAGATAATGGGTGGAAGACCAAAGAAAATTAACAGTAAAGAATGGATAGAAACTATATTGAAGTATAAAAGTGAAATTGTAAATGGTGATAAAGTAGCTAGCAAAAATAGTAGTGTTTCGATAATTATAACCAGCTAGTTTATAAACTATCCAAGTAAAAACACTTTAGCCGTAACAAATGTACATATTAGAAATCGTAGAGCAACCAACCTAGGCCGCACCTGCACTATATCTAACCAACGCTATCTTATACAACCTAAGCCGAACCTGTTCAATAATAATTCAAACATGACTTAATTTAATATTTGGTTGTACTAAATTAGATTAATCGCTTAATTTATCAATCTCCGTAAATTTAACTATCTATAAGTTTAACTGGAGATTGATAAACTGGCCCTAAAGCCAATTATTAATTGGTGACAGTGAGGAAATTGTGGGTTCAAATCGTGGACTTGCGCGTGAACATTAACACTTTGTGAATGAGTTAAGTTATGAAGCGAAAGAGAAAAGAGGATTGATCCACCTCAAAATATAAATCGTGAAAACTTTTCAGAGTATCGTAACTCAGAACCCCCACCAACGATATATTACGTTTTACCGCGAAACAGTTGAAGTACAAAGTTCGCGAATGCGGTACATAATTAGCACATAATTAGCACAAAATTATAGTGTATTTAATTGGAAAAAAGTGATTTTTTCGAGGTGGGGGTGCTAGCTTGACGTCAACTCAGCACCCCCACCAACTATATATGTTTTACCGTGAAACCGTTGAAGTACACAATTCGCGAATGCGGTACATAATTAGCACATAATTAGCACAAAATTATGGCATAATTTTTTTTTTGTTCTTAAAAGGTGGGGGTGCTAGCTTGACCTGGGTTTGCATGAAATATGATGATACACATATTTGTATTCAATGCATGCCTTCTTTAAAAATAAAAAGCAAAGAATAGGAACATTGCCATCCCGAACGGCAAAACAAAAACTGAGGTAAATTATATACTATCATTCGACAGAACAATAGTAACAAATTAATGTGGATGTATTAAATAAATTCACAACAGGAGTGATAACAGGAGAACCAGGTAATATATAAGTTTTAAAAAATCCGGTAAGATCGAAGATTCCATAAAAACACGGCAGCCTTAGATAGGCAAAGGCTCAAACTTGGGGATATAATTTTGGCCATTGGCTGAATTCCTGTGAGGTTCTAGCTATAGAAGGATTTTTCGCTCACAAGATGTTAACTTGCTGGCCCCAGGTAAATACATAATATATGGCCAAAACTTTCCCCGATCGGAGTGAGTGTAAAAATCGCCTATTAAACTGTAGATCTTCTGTGCTCGTCACACATTTTTAATACGCAACAAACAAGACAGTGAATAGGACAATGCCGCAAGACGTAAAAAACCAAGTATGCATAATAAATAAACTATCGTACAAGTATAAACTTGTCACAACTTTTTATACGTAATGTTAACCAATCACTAACAAATTTTATTTTATAAAATCTTAAATGAAAATTCAACTAACAAGGGGAACACCCGCATGAAGGAATGCCGATTTTGATAAATTTAAAATTGGTGAAACTAGATCGAATTTCATTAGGTCTATAATTTTTTTTTTGTGTCAAAGAGGTATCCTTTCGATGTAATTGACACTTGAAATTTAGCCGCGCCACGCCTCCCCAGTGCAGTCATTGGTAAGTCAACATTACCTTCAGAATACAATATTTTTTCAATTTTTAGAAAATTTGTTTAAATATTTGATATTGTGATCGTTTTCGTTAAAAATTACAGGCAATTAACTTATTTTTATAAATAGTTTGTCACCTGACTGCGCGCATCGGTCACATTTTTTAAAAATCTTGTTATTATGAGGTGTTAAACTTATAGTAAAAATTTCGAATAGATCCGGCAAAAATTAAAAGTCAAATATTCTTTGAGAAGACATTTTTAGGTCAGAGTATATATCGAAAAGATTGAAACATTAACTTAACGGACAAATTTATGTTTTACAATCGAGTAGTAATTATAATATTTGATGGGAAAGAAAGTATTCTCAAAAGAATTTTATACACGTCTAATAAACCATGCGGTAGATAATACAGTTTTAATAGAGTTGACGTAGCACCCGTCAATAATTCGCATCGTCAACAAGAAAGTCTCCATTCGATAGCATTGCAAACCAAACGTCAATTCATGCATATGCTTTGCTATAATTTTATAGAGGACAGATGGACACTTTTATGCGATCCATGAACTCGTGTTCGCTGTCAACACACGTGCGGTCTTTCGAGCCGTGTGAAACAATGCCCGTTGTTTTGTTATCTTGAACATGTGCCGACAAGCAACCAAATGTGCTGGCATTTAACATGGAAGGTATAGGAAATTAAAATTATCGAGGACGAATAAAAACTAGACAAAAACTTATTTTGCTCGAGTCCAGACAGGCAAAAAATTGTTATTCTGGGCTCATGTGCTGATATATATCCCCACACTTTCGTTTGGAAGAAAGACAAAAGCGTGCTTTCACACTTCGAGGAACGTCCAATTAAAATGCATATCCCTTCTTTTCACATTAATGAGACCCAATTATAAGGGCCCAAATCAATCGTTAAGTGGGAATTATCCTAATTTTAGGAAGGGAAAACACATAAAAGGGGCTACAAATTGCAATTTAGAGGAGATTCACAAAAGATTCTGAGTGATCTTAACAGAATCCGATACCGTCTTCTCGTGAATAACGCTTCTAAAGCGGAATTAAAACACCAAGATCTCGCATTCATTCGAGATTTTTAAATCAATAATATTCAATTGTGCTAAAATTAGTGTGCGTCAATTCCAGGTAATTTATTGAACATTTACCGTCAATTGTTTATAACATTTAATAATATCGAGTTATTGCAAATAAATTATCGAACATTTTATACCAATTGTTTATGACGTTTAATAATATCGAGTTATTGCAAATAAATTATCGAACATTTTATACCAATTGTTTATGACGTTTAATAATATCGAGTTATTGCAAATAAATTATCGAACATTTTATACCAATTGTTTATGACGTTTAATAATATCGAGTTATTGCAAATAAATTATCGAACATTTTATACCAATTGTTTATCACGTTTAATAATATCGAGTTATTGCAAATAAATTATCGAACATTTTATACCAATTGTTTATGACGTTTAACAATATCGAGTTATGTCAATTAAATTATCGAACATTTAACGCGAAGTGTTTATAACTTTTAACAATATCGAGTTATTTCAATTAAAATTACCGAACATTTAATGTTAATTGTTTATGACGTTTAACAATATCGAGTTATGTCAATTAAATTATCGAACATTTAACGCCAAGTGTTTATAACTTTTAACAATATCGAGTTATTTCAACTAAAATTATCGAACATTTAATGTCAATTGTTTATCACTTTTAATAATATCGAGTTATTTCAACTAATATATCGTATTTTAGTCTCGCACTATTTGCCGCTTGGATGCAATTACATTGCATTTCTTTTTATCGGTATGGTATAAAACAGGTGTTGCGTTGCGAACACATGGGTGCATTCCAATAGTTTTCTTATCGAACACCACATTGACGTTTCTTATTTACACAGTGCCGGCTTTAACTAATTGTAACTTCGCGAATAATTATTCCAGTGAATTATTTCGTACGGAACCCCTATTTATCGCGTAACGGAGTGTGTAAATCACCCTGTCATTTCACCACCTTCCGATTTGAAGAGGTTTTGGAAGCTGGTTATTGCGCTGACCATCTGGTATGGTTTGAGACATCGTATTCAGCTCCATTCTGCATTCCGAGGACGATTCTCACTCTTGGAGAACCCGCCAACGACCTTCCCTAGAGGTCGAACACCAACAACTAAACAAAGTAAGAAACCTTTATATTTTTAAGATTTGTGATGTTAAGTGGTCACCTTGGCCGCCAGTTACGTTTAGGAACGTTCAGTTCAACCCTGGAAGTCGATCGCAACCCTTTTGTACCTCTTTTGTGTTAATTAATGTTAGTGTCTATTATTAACGTAACTTTTACTACGCCATTCGAGCGTTCAGATTGTAACCAGCAATTTAACGTAATATTTTAAGTTTAGCATTGCAACTAAAGTTCATAAAAATTAATCGATTGCATTGATTAATTTCCAGTATCAACTTTGTGAATCATAGTTTTAGACGTCACCGAGTTGCACTTAAGTAACTATTACTCTTTTTGTGGAGTGCTGTATTCAATACGCACCCCTTTTACGTATGAACTTTCTGGGTCATACTTTGCAAATTAACAGCTTGTATTTTTGTAACATTAATCGTTTTACGAATATTAATTTTGCAACGGAAACCACACTGAAAGGTTCCGTCAATTGGATATATTTATTTTTATACGATACATGTAAATTTGATAGTATCTTGTGTAAACTTTGTCAACTCCCCCCTGATATTATTTTATTCATTACATTTTTGTTATTTCCCAACTGTGTGTTTTATTATTATTGTGTTAATGTTTATTTAGCTATTTTCACCAACGGAAAGTTCGCCTCCTGTAAAGGTAAGGTCATTGAGCGAGGCTTTTCCGGAGTGAGAATTCGCCGTAAGATCATCAAGTTGTCGCGTACCAGCTTGGAAGGTGTGATAACCAGTCCCCTTCAAAAAGATTCATTTCTTCGTATGCGTGGCGCCCATTTAAACTCCCTCGTGTATATTAACCCCACCGATTTTGACTTACCTCCCCCCCCGTGTAAATTATTCACACCGATTTTGACAATTTTTAGAATCGCGATCGAGGATTGCCCGGTCGTCGATAGGAAACACACGCTTCGCGACGTGCCGTCACACGACCCTTTTATTCCTTTCACCAACCCACCCCTTCGCGACTTTGAGCTAGTCAACTTTTTATTACCTGTTGGAAAGGTGTCGTGGATGCAAAACGTGTTGTAACAAGTTTATGTATTGTAACTTTCAATTTAAAAAATAAAAGATGAGTTTAACAGCTTTACACAACTCAAATGACAAGAGAAGTAGATGATGAAATGGTTTAGGTGATCTGCTTGCGGAACGAATTGCCCAGGTTCCATCCCTGCTTTGGCGGATTTTTTTTTCATAAATTCGTTATGAAATTATTGATAGAATATCACAATTAAAAATTAAATTCTGTTCTTTTCTTAAATTAAATTCGATAAAAGGAAAATCATAAAAAAAAACATTTTCTACTATCACATATAGATATATTATATTATATCTATATGTGATATATATTGTCGTGTCCCGCTTGTAAGATAGGGTGGTCTGGCGTAATTAGGTGTTTATCTGTGAAATGCTCATATCGTGATAGTATTTCAGATACCATGATGATAAGAAAAAAACAGGTCCATTTCGCCAGCCCCCCCCATCGCGAATTTGGGGTCGAATTTGATGTCAATCGTTTGTGCTTCGTTTGTGCTTGTTTGTGCTTCTATTATTTTCGTTTGTGCCAACACCGTTCGCGAAATATCTTAAAAATAAGTTTGGGGGGCTGGCGAAATGCTAGCCCCCCCCATCGCGAATTTGGGGTCGAATTTGGTGTCAATCGTTTGTGCTTCGTTTGTGCTCGTTTGTGCTTCTATTATTTTCGTTTGTGCCAACACCGTTCGCGAAATATCTTAAAAATAAGTTGGGGGGCTGGCGAAATGCTAGCCCCCCCCATCGCGAATTTGGGGTCGAATTTGGTGCCAATCGTTTGTGCTTCGTTTGTGCTCGTTTGTGCTTCTATTATTTTCGTTTGTGCCAACACCGTTCGCGAAATATAGACTTTTAAAATTTTATAAACCTCCGAGCAACAATCGTTACAACAAACATTAACTTAGGAAGAAATAAAGTACATTGTAACAGTTTTCGTAAAATATTTTTATTATAAATTATGATTTTCATCTACAAACAAATTTAAAAATTACTATAATGTACTTTACATTTGTATTAGACCGTATGTTGGATTTGCGATTCATTTTTAAAAGGTCGTCGTATTTTTCCAAAAGACCTAGATGGGATCGCCAGCAATAAGCTATATAATGTCCTAAGGATAACAAATTTCTTCTTTAAGGTGGGAGAAAACTAATAATTCCTTTCAAATGAAATTGTTTTTCTAGAATATTTAAAATTCAGGGAACATTTGAAAGAGCTGTTGAAAATTGGGATTCATGCGGTATAGAACTGGTTACAGTTTCTATAAAAAAAATGAGAACCTATTGTGAAACTTCGCGCTATAGACGGATTACCGCAGAACCACATTTTGCTGGATCTTCGAAATACCTTAACATGACTTGTTGTAAAAGTTGAAGATTATCCATAGGTAGATTAGCCACTATTGTTTCCCCGGGTCGACTGTTTTCGAAATCGCAAGAAGAGCATTTTCTGATTTCTGTGAAAGAAGGATATTTTCTATATAATTGAGTTAGTAAATAATTTGCCCGGGCTGGGGAAATGCTTGCACCCCCCATCGCGAATTTGGGGTCGAATTTGGTGTCAATCGTTTGTGCTTCGTTAGTGGTCGTTTGTGCTTCTATTATTTTCGTTTGTGCCAACACCGTTCGCGAAATATCTTAAAAATAAGTTTGGGGGTTGGCGAAATGCTAGCCCCCCCCATCGCGAATTTGGGGTCGAATTTGGTATCAATCGTTTGTGCTTCGTTTGTGCTCGTTTGTGCTCCTATTATTTTCGTTTGTGCCAACACCGTTCGCGAAATATCTTAAAAATAAGTTTGGGGGTTGGCGAAATGCTAGCCCCCCCCATCGCGAATTTGGGGTCGAATTTGGTATCAATCGTTTGTGCTTCGTTTGTGCTCGTTTGTGCTTCTATTATTTTCGTTTGTGCCAACACCGTTCGCGAAATATCTTAAAAATAAGTTTGGGGGTTGGCGAAATGCTAGCCCCCCCCCATCGCGAAATTAGGGTCGAATTTGGTATCAATCGTTTGTGCTTCGTTTGTGCTCGTTTGTGCTTCTATTATTTTCGTTTGTACCAACATCGTTCGCGAAATATCTTAAAAATAAGTTTGGGGGTTGGCGAAATGCTAGCCCCCCCCCATCGCGAATTTGGGGTCGAATTTGGTATCAATCGTTTGTGCTTCGTTTGTGCTCGTTTGTGCTTCTATTATTTTCGTTTGTGCCAACATCGTTCGCGAAATATCTTAAAAATAAGTTTGGGGGTTGGCGAAATGCTAGCCCCCCCCATCGCGTTTTTGGGGTCGAATTTGGTATCAATCGTTTGTGCTCGTTTGTGCTTCTATTATTTTCGTTTGTGCCAACACCGTTCGCGAAATATCTTAAAAATAAGTTTGGGGGTTGGCGAAATGCTAGCCCCCCCCCATCGCGAATTTGGGGTCGAATTTGGTATCAATCGTTTGTGCTTCGTTTGTGCTCGTTTGTGCTTCTATTATTTTCGTTTGTGCCAACATCGTTCGCGAAATATCTTAAAAATAAGTTTGGGGGTTGGCGAAATGCTAGCCCCCCCCCATCGCGTTTTTGGGGTCGAATTTGGTATCAATCGTTTGTGCTCGTTTGTGCTCCTATTATTTTCGTTTGTGCCAACACCGTTCGCGAAATATCTTAAAAATAAGTTTGGGGGTTGGCGAAATGCTAGCCCCCCCCCATCGCGAATTTGGGGTCGAATTTGGTGTCAATCGTTTGTGCTTCGTTAGTGGTCGTTTGTGCTTCTATTATTTTCGTTTGTGCCAACACCGTTCGCGAAATATCTTAAAAATAAGTTTGGGGGTTGGCGAAATGCTAGCCCCCCCCCCCATCGCGAATTTGGGGTCGAATTTGGTATCAACCGTTTGTGCTTCGTTTGTGCTCGTTTGTGCTTCTATTATTTTCGTTTGTGCCAACACCGTTCGCGAAATATCTTAAAAATAAGTTTGGGGGTTGGCGAAATGCTAGCCCCCCCCCATCGCGAATTTGGGGTCGAATTTGGTATCAATCGTTTGTGCTTCGTTTGTGCTTCTATTATTTTCGTTTGTGCCAACACCGTTCGCGAAATATCTTAAAAATAAGTTTTGGGGTTGGCGAAATGCTAGCCCCCCCCCATCGCGAATTTGGGGTCGAATTTGATATCAATCGTTTGTGCTTCGTTTGTGCTCGTTTGTGCTTCTATTATTTTCGTTTATGCCAACACCGTTCGCGAAATATAGACTTTTAAAATTTTATAAACCTCCGAGCAACAATCGTTACAACAATCATTAACTTAGGAAGAAATAAAGTGCATTGTAACAGTTTTTCGTAAATTTATTTTTATTTAAAATGATCAGACTCAAAAGTTAATTATCAAAGGATAATCAAAAGATTATAATTATCATAGAAAAATTCAATTATCCTTTGATAATTATGATTAGATAATCCAATTATCATTGGGACATGATTGGATAATCCAATAATAATTTTGTTATTTGGATCCCGAATTTAAGATTTATGTTTATGAAGAACATCTAGTAGATTTTACACGTTGACGTTTGCTTTGCGAGGCATTATTATAATCTTGTCGTTAATCGTTAAATTTAATTATTATTATTTTACTAATATAGTTAAAGAATATATTATTATAGTAAAATAATCGTATTTCTTACCAACCGTAATAATATTATTGGATTATCCAACCATAATTATCAAAGGATAATTGAATTTACTTATTTTAAGATACTTATTTTTACCCAAACTTATTTTTAAGATATTTCGCGAACGGTGTTGGCACAAACGAAAATAATAGAAGCACAAACGACCACTAACGAAGCACAAACGATTGACACCAAATTCGACCCCAAATTCGCGATGGGGGGGGGGGGCTAGCATTTCGCCAACCCCCAAACTTATTTTTAAGATATTTCGCGAACGGTGTTGGCACAAACGAAAATAATAGGAGCACAAACGAGCACAAACGAAGCACAAACGATTGATACCAAATTCGACCCCAAATTCGCGATGGGGGGGGCTAGCATTTCGCCAACCCCCAAACTTATTTTTAAGATATTTCGCGAACGATGTTGGCACAAACGAAAATAATAGAAGCACAAACGAGCACAAACGAAGCACAAACGATTGATACCAAATTCGACCCTAAATTCGCGATGGGGGGGGCTAGCATTTCGCCAACCCCCAAACTTATTTTTAAGATATTTCGCGAACGATGTTGGCACAAACGAAAATAATAGAAGCACAAACGAGCACAAACGAAGCACAAACGATTGATACCAAATTCGACCCTAAATTCGCGATGGGGGGGGGCTAGCATTTCGCCAACCCCCAAACTTATTTTTAAGATATTTCGCGAACGGTGTTGGCACAAACGAAAATAATAGAAGCACAAACGAGCACAAACGAAGCACAAACGATTGATACCAAATTCGACCCCAAATTCGCGATGGGGGGGGCTAGCATTTCGCCAACCCCCAAACTTATTTTTAAGATATTTCGCGAACGGTGTTGGCACAAACGAAAATAATAGGAGCACAAACGAGCACAAACGAAGCACAAACGATTGATACCAAATTCGACCCCAAATTCGCGATGGGGGGGGCTAGCATTTCGCCAACCCCCAAACTTATTTTTAAGATATTTCGCGAACGGTGTTGGCACAAACGAAAATAATAGAAGCACAAACGACCGCTAACGAAGCACAAACGATTGACACCAAATTCGACCCCAAATTCGCGATGGGGGGTGCAAGCATTTCCCCAGCCCGGGCAAATTATTTACTAACTCAATTATATAGAAAATATCCTTCTTTCACAGAAATCAGAAAATGCTCTTCTTGCGATTTCGAAAACAGTCGACCCGGGGAAACAATAGTGGCTAATCTACCTATGGATAATCTTCAACTTTTACAACAAGTCATGTTAAGGTATTTCGAAGATCCAGCAAAATGTGGTTCTGCGGTAATCCGTCTATAGCGCGAAGTTTCACAATAGGTTCTCATTTTTTTTATAGAAACTGTAACCAGTTCTATACCGCATGAATCCCAATTTTCAACAGCTCTTTCAAATGTTCCCTGAATTTTAAATATTCTAGAAAAACAATTTCATTTGAAAGGAATTATTAGTTTTCTCCCACCTTAAAGAAGAAATTTGTTATCCTTAGGACATTATATAGCTTATTGCTGGCGATCCCATCTAGGTCTTTTGGAAAAATACGACGACCTTTTAAAAATGAATCGCAAATCCAACATACGGTCTAATACAAATGTAAAGTACATTATAGTAATTTTTAAATTTGTTTGTAGATGAAAATCATAATTTATAATAAAAATATTTTACGAAAACTGTTACAATGTACTTTATTTCTTCCTAAGTTAATGTTTGTTGTAACGATTGTTGCTCGGAGGTTTATAAAATTTTAAAAGTCTATATTTCGCGAACGATGTTGGCACAAACGAAAATAATAGAAGCACAAACGAGCACAAACGAAGCACAAACGATTGATACCAAATTCGACCCTAAATTCGCGATGGGGGGGGCTAGCATTTCGCCAACCCCCAAACTTATTTTTAAGATATTTCGCGAACGATGTTGGCACAAACGAAAATAATAGAAGCACAAACGAGCACAAACGAAGCACAAACGATTGATACCAAATTCGACCCTAAATTCGCGATGGGGGGGGGCTAGCATTTCGCCAACCCCCAAACTTATTTTTAAGATATTTCGCGAACGGTGTTGGCACAAACGAAAATAATAGAAGCACAAACGAGCACAAACGAAGCACAAACGATTGATACCAAATTCGACCCCAAATTCGCGATGGGGGGGGCTAGCATTTCGCCAACCCCCAAACTTATTTTTAAGATATTTCGCGAACGGTGTTGGCACAAACGAAAATAATAGGAGCACAAACGAGCACAAACGAAGCACAAACGATTGATACCAAATTCGACCCCAAATTCGCGATGGGGGGGGCTAGCATTTCGCCAACCCCCAAACTTATTTTTAAGATATTTCGCGAACGGTGTTGGCACAAACGAAAATAATAGAAGCACAAACGACCGCTAACGAAGCACAAACGATTGACACCAAATTCGACCCCAAATTCGCGATGGGGGGTGCAAGCATTTCCCCAGCCCGGGCAAATTATTTACTAACTCAATTATATAGAAAATATCCTTCTTTCACAGAAATCAGAAAATGCTCTTCTTGCGATTTCGAAAACAGTCGACCCGGGGAAACAATAGTGGCTAATCTACCTATGGATAATCTTCAACTTTTACAACAAGTCATGTTAAGGTATTTCGAAGATCCAGCAAAATGTGGTTCTGCGGTAATCCGTCTATAGCGCGAAGTTTCACAATAGGTTCTCATTTTTTTTATAGAAACTGTAACCAGTTCTATACCGCATGAATCCCAATTTTCAACAGCTCTTTCAAATGTTCCCTGAATTTTAAATATTCTAGAAAAACAATTTCATTTGAAAGGAATTATTAGTTTTCTCCCACCTTAAAGAAGAAATTTGTTATCCTTAGGACATTATATAGCTTATTGCTGGCGATCCCATCTAGGTCTTTTGGAAAAATACGACGACCTTTTAAAAATGAATCGCAAATCCAACATACGGTCTAATACAAATGTAAAGTACATTATAGTAATTTTTAAATTTGTTTGTAGATGAAAATCATAATTTATAATAAAAATATTTTACGAAAACTGTTACAATGTACTTTATTTCTTCCTAAGTTAATGTTTGTTGTAACGATTGTTGCTCGGAGGTTTATAAAATTTTAAAAGTCTATATTTCGCGAACGGTGTTGGCACAAACGAAAATAATAGAAGCACAAACGAGCACAAACGAAGCACAAACGATTGGCACCAAATTCGACCCCAAATTCGCGATGGGGGGGCTAGCATTTCGCCAGCCCCCCCAACTTATTTTTAAGATATTTCGCGAACGGTGTTGGCACAAACGAAAATAATAGAAGCACAAACGAGCACAAACGAAGCACAAACGATTGACACCAAATTCGACCCCAAATTCGCGATGGGGGGGGCTAGCATTTCGCCAGCCCCCCAAACTTATTTTTAAGATATTTCGCGAACGGTGTTGGCACAAACGAAAATAATAGAAGCACAAACAAGCACAAACGAAGCACAAACGATTGACATCAAATTCGACCCCAAATTCGCGATGGGGGGGGCTAGCATTTCGCCAACCCCCAAACTTATTTTTAAGATATTTCGCGAACGGTGTTGGCACAAACGAAAATAATAGGAGCACAAACGAGCACAAACGAAGCACAAACGATTGATACCAAATTCGACCCCAAATTCGCGATGGGGGGGGCTAGCATTTCGCCAACCCCCAAACTTATTTTTAAGATATTTCGCGAACGGTGTTGGCACAAACGAAAATAATAGAAGCACAAACGACCGCTAACGAAGCACAAACGATTGACACCAAATTCGACCCCAAATTCGCGATGGGGGGTGCAAGCATTTCCCCAGCCCGGGCAAATTATTTACTAACTCAATTATATAGAAAATATCCTTCTTTCACAGAAATCAGAAAATGCTCTTCTTGCGATTTCGAAAACAGTCGACCCGGGGAAACAATAGTGGCTAATCTACCTATGGATAATCTTCAACTTTTACAACAAGTCATGTTAAGGTATTTCGAAGATCCAGCAAAATGTGGTTCTGCGGTAATCCGTCTATAGCGCGAAGTTTCACAATAGGTTCTCATTTTTTTTATAGAAACTGTAACCAGTTCTATACCGCATGAATCCCAATTTTCAACAGCTCTTTCAAATGTTCCCTGAATTTTAAATATTCTAGAAAAACAATTTCATTTGAAAGGAATTATTAGTTTTCTCCCACCTTAAAGAAGAAATTTGTTATCCTTAGGACATTATATAGCTTATTGCTGGCGATCCCATCTAGGTCTTTTGGAAAAATACGACGACCTTTTAAAAATGAATCGCAAATCCAACATACGGTCTAATACAAATGTAAAGTACATTATAGTAATTTTTAAATTTGTTTGTAGATGAAAATCATAATTTATAATAAAAATATTTTACGAAAACTGTTACAATGTACTTTATTTCTTCCTAAGTTAATGTTTGTTGTAACGATTGTTGCTCGGAGGTTTATAAAATTTTAAAAGTCTATATTTCGCGAACGGTGTTGGCACAAACGAAAATAATAGAAGCACAAACGAGCACAAACGAAGCACAAACGATTGGCACCAAATTCGACCCCAAATTCGCGATGGGGGGGCTAGCATTTCGCCAGCCCCCCCAACTTATTTTTAAGATATTTCGCGAACGGTGTTGGCACAAACGAAAATAATAGAAGCACAAACGAGCACAAACGAAGCACAAACGATTGACACCAAATTCGACCCCAAATTCGCGATGGGGGGGGCTAGCATTTCGCCAGCCCCCCAAACTTATTTTTAAGATATTTCGCGAACGGTGTTGGCACAAACGAAAATAATAGAAGCACAAACAAGCACAAACGAAGCACAAACGATTGACATCAAATTCGACCCCAAATTCGCGATGGGGGGGGCTGGCGAAATGGACCTGAAAAAAACTTGCACCTACAATTTGCTTAACTCCGGAATAAACTGCTTGAATCACTTATTTATAAAAGAATAACAAATGTAATTATTTTGTACCCACAAGGCTCAATAATGTTGAAAGACAAAAGAAGATTTAGTTGTTTTAATTTAGAAAAAGTTTGGAATTAAAACAAAGTAAGGTTTTATTTGTAAAAGCATAGGGCATTTAAATTTAAATAATTGTGTTTTTGAAAACGAGTGCGCAGTCAGAAAGACTATTTGGTGGGGGCCAGGAAAAAGAATGGACGAGTAGGTTGGGTTCCGTCCACGAGATAGTAAGGACGTAATTTTGGACTCTCTTTGTATGTCCGTAGAGAGAAAACGTCAATTTGAGAAGTTGAATTTTGGAATTTGTTTTGAATGATCGATTGTTAAGTTGTGAATAAAATGTTTATTGATGATCCAAGAAGTTAGAAGAAGAAGTTTAAAGTTTTGATTGTTATTTTGAGATATTTGGAAAAATTTGGAGACCGCTGATAGAATTTTATGGTCACGTTTTTTGATGGTTCCGTTACTGCTTATTGGAATGTTATTGAAGATTAACGTTTTATGGACCTACCTGAGCGAGTATCCTGAGAGACGAGAAAATTCAATTTGTCAGTAATTCTGTTTGGATCTTCATTGTATGGAAATTGGTTTCAATCGCATATTCATCTTTTCCTGGTTATCGGCTGTTGGTTCTACGTCAGTTGTGCACGAAAAACTGAGCGGTAAGCATTGGTCGACAAAATTTTAATAACATTTAAAATAACCGAGCTCGCGCGTAAAAACAGTGGGGGATTTATAAAATTTTTATTGATTGTTTTTGTAAATTTGATTTAATTCCAATTATTGAATATCCATCTTTTGTTTTTCTTAAATAATTATGTTTATGAATAAATGCATTACATGTGTACAATAATTACTTTTGATTGAATTTAATTAACAGCAGTGAGGAAAGGAAAAATAGGTGCAAGGCATAATAAGTTTGTTGTTCGGCATCTCTTAAAAGTTATTAATTTAAGATCGTTGCATACGAGCACTTCGACAGATACAGGAATCCACTTTTGACCCTGAGAGTTCTCTTTGCTGGCCGAGGCAATTCAAAAGAAAGAGCTGTTGTTTTTTTTATTTTTTTTTTCGCTATATAAATTTCAAAATACAGTAGCTGAACACGGCAATATATAATAGAAAATGTTTTTTTAATGATTTTCCGTTTATCGAATTTAATTTAAGAAAAGAACAGAATTTAAATCTCAATTGTGATATTTTATCAATAAGTTCATAACAAATGTATGAAAAAAAATCCGCCAAAGCAGGGATGGAACCTGGGCGATTCGTTCCGCACGCAGATCACCTAAACCATTTCACCATCTATTTCTCTTGTTATCATTGAGTTGTGTAAAGCTTGTAAACTCATCTTTTATTTTTTAAATTAAAAGTTACAATACATAAACTATTTATAAAAATAAGTTAATTGCCTGTAATTTTTAACGATAACGATCATAATATCAAATATTTAAACAAATTTTCGAAAAATTGAAAAAATATTGTATTCTGAAGGTAATGTTGACTTACCAATGACTACACTGGGGAGGCGTGGCGCGGCTAAATTTCAAGTGTCAATTACCTCGAAAGGATACCTCTTTGACACAAAAAAAATTATAGACCTAATGTAATTCGATCTAGTTTCACCAATTTTAAATTTATCAAAATCGGCATTCCTTCATGCTGGTGTTCCCCTTGTAAGTTTAGTATTATTAGCAGTAAGTATTTACCAGCATCTTTGTGTAGATATAATTTTTTAAAGTTTTTATTTATGGCAAGTACGGTATCGTCCGCATATACCCTTCTTGTTGGGACTGCAGCACATTGATTCTCTTGTTTCTAAAATGAGTTAGTCGTAAATACGTGAAAACATACTTATGAATAGGTACATACCAATTTCTGTATCGCTTCCTTTATGCACACTCGACTCCCTTGAATGTATATTGGTAGTGAAGATTTTAGAACAGTTTGTGCAAAATTTTCATGGCAGTACGTTATAAATGCCATTCGGTTTCGACGTTGAAATTTACCCCGGATAATATTAATTCCTGATATAGGTCCAAACCGGGAGAACTCTTCGTGTAGATCTTCTACTGTTACATTTTTACTTATTCCAGTAACACGGATACGATTAGGAATATGTATAGGAACGACTATAATTAAAAATCATACTTGAAGTAATAATTATCTAATTCTACGTAGTGGAGTAAAATGCACGGGTTTTTCTTGAAGTAGGTTATACCGACGTAGAACTAAATGAAATTTAAGACACAACATTAGTTAGGTCATACACTATTTGAATGTAATGTGACGACTTTTTTTACCGGTACCAAAAAAAGAGATGAGCACTTTGGCTCATTCTTAATTATTTTTCTTCAAACCTAACCATGTTAGAGAGATGAACTTTCTTTAAAATTATTGGTAACAAAATTACCAATACAACGATATATGACACTTGTCTATTTTGTTTATATTTACCCACATAAAATTCGATTTTCCTAGAAAGTTGTATATTTTTGTAAAATTTCTAGAATTTCAAAAATCAATAACTTTTTATTTCATGATATCAATTTAATTTTTTTTTACACTAAAAACTTCGCTACAGTCTGTAGATAATTTCTGCAGGTTTGAATTTTGTCGCGTTTAAAAAATAAAGCCGCTATAGTTCAAAAACTTTCGCGCCGCACGTTTTCTGCGAATAAACACCAGTTACAATTATCTCACAGTTATATAATCTTTGTATTAATATTACGTAATTATGTAGAATGTTAGAGTGCATTTTATCAAATAGGTAAATGCACTGATAAGAGATACGTTGTTTCCGGTGAGAAACAATGCCAAGTTTAGATCAGTTGTATTCTTACTTTTAATAAAGCAATTACACTCCGTTTTTCTGTCTACATTATTGACTTAATAAAATTTATTAGTTTTTAAAAAGATCATTTTTGTTGACGTAAACGTATTTGGCGCAGTCGGTAGGATAGTCCGGGCTATTAAAATTCGACAAAATTGCGAATTAGTAGTGTTCGTTTTAACGATTTACGGACTTTTCCATTGCAAAATAATTAAGTGTTAGTTGAAATCAACTACTAAACAAAATTGTTAGTGTTGTTAACAACAAGCAGCCCATTTCACGGATAGCATCGCCGAGAATTGAGCAACCCACCAGTTGAAGATAACCAAAAAAGGACCACATCGCTAATTTGGAAGTCAACAACTTTAGCAGTCAAGGACTACATTGCCAAAGCTGCCACACACGAAGAAAATAATCTACTACCAAACCCGATCAACGATGAGAATTGAATTGTGTTACGATCTATAACAGATAGGTTAGTATATTTTATATTATAGACGAAATTAGCTCCGTGGCTTGGCTCAGTTGGACATGTAAAGTTCAGGACTTCGTGCTCTCATCCCAGGTGTGGTACTTACTTAGAAATTTGCTTATATTTTTTTCAAATTCGTAAGAAAAAATCAATATTTCGAATATACATATATTGTTTCATAAATATCGTAATCAAATATACATCAGTTCACACAAATACACAAAATAAAGGTATTTAATGTCTAAGAAATTAATTGTTAAGGTGGTTAGTCAGTAAATTGGGAAATTCTAATAAATTTATGCGAATGTGGATATTAATTATTAACAATCAAATTTTACTGAAGCAAAACACATTTCTCGCATGAATTTACGTAATATTTCCATTAATTCAATATTTGAGTTAAAATATTGTGCAAAGAAGAAAATTGACAATTTTGTTACACAAAATTCAAGAATAGATACAGTGATTTTGGTTAGACCAAATTTCTACCTTTAAAGGCGATGTAATCCACAAATTAGTTGGTTGAAGTACATTTAAAGATGTGGTTGTGCCAAAATTTGCTTCGCCATAGAAAGAATTCAACGATGTGTGGGCCCTATTGTTGATTTTAATAACTCGTCGCCGATTAACTTTTTATTTAATTGGAACTGCACGTCGTAGATTTAATAGCGTGTTGCACAAAACTTATATCGCACTATTATTGTTTCCAGTGAAGATCCGTTGAAGATGGGATACTTAAATGTTTATAATTTTGTTCCAGTACTAATTTAAATTGAAGTAATGTTCTTGTTATACTTGGCTTTTAGTAATTTTCGCGATTTAATTGGAGTGTATGATCGCATTTATTATTGGTATTAACTTCAATTCGATTCACGATCGTAGATAGTGTTGATTTACACTAATCTCGATTGTTACACCGAATTCTAGAGTTGATTGATTTGCTGTTTCAATTTGTTTAGTAGTAGTTAATGCTCCGTTAGTTAGGATTTCCGTATTATATTCGACACTTTTAATTTTTCAATTGTTCAATGTTTTAAGTCGCCGAATTTTAGGTTTTCGTTATCACTACTTTTTCTTGTAATTATTAGATAATAATTTCTCGTTATGATTGTAGGAAATTATTTACTGAGGTTTTCTTCCGAATTGGAAAGTTAAAAAAAAATATTACACTTTGGCAGATAATAGATACGTTTTAGGTAGAAGTTATTTTGGTCGCTGGCTTTGAGAGACTGACTTCATTTTTCCATCCCTCCTTTCAAATTTCTTTCCCTTGATGAGGTCATTTGGGTAGGAATTAATTTGTTATCGCTATATGAGTTCTATTTACAAAAATGCATATTAAACAGTTCCTTTGTTTCTCAGCGCGGTACTCGTTTGAATACGACATTATTACAAAGTAACTCTCTACAAATTAACTTAGTTTCAATAGAACCTAGTCATATGAGGATTTTATCACCTCGAAAGTATAATTTTGTTGATAATAATTTTCTCGCGGTGAGCGGACTGCGTATTTCATTTCAGCCCAGGTGCGCTGTGCTACTATGTATCTTTGTTCTTCAATGTAATAATTTGTAGTTATCTTTTGATAAAGAACGTCGATTGGCATAATATTCAAATATTAACATTTATAGTCGGATCCCGTTGACTCGAATTTATTTTTATTAACAAATTCTATGTTTATATTGAAAATATGACATTTCTGATTATTATTTAATATTATTGAAGTGGATATTTTATGATAGCTTATAATCTACGGCATCGCCGTAACACGCTATTTAGTTAACAAAAAACAAAAAAAAAATTGGTCTTCGTTATCAATAGGGGTTTTCTAAAAAACTTAAACGACTCAAACGTATACGAAATTGCAGGGAATATTTTCAACGAGAGGGGCAGATGATCGTAATTTTATACGAAAGATGCTAGCTCGCATGAGTACATTGTCTCCTTTGTAACTCAGAGTACAATGTGAGGGTTTTTGAATTGGACGCCACTTATTCCGGGTACTCTTTTTAGTGCGGAACAAGAGTTCACTAAAAGGCAAAAGGGTGAAGAGTATTGGGGCACATCAGAATCATATTTACAAGACGTGTTAGCTGAAAGAACCGAAGGTTAAAGAATTGTCCGTCTCTTAGGAATGCAGATACTGCTTTACCTTGGTCGCCGAGAACAGGCCTTAGGCTCGATCCGGGTCACGAGCCCAGGTTGTCTGCACAAGGTCAGCCAAGTTACACAACACCTTACACTACCAGATGAACTTTCCTTTTTCCCACGTTCATTCATCGTGGACTTAAAATTAGTGTTTACTATAAATTCGAACGACCGTATCATATTTACATCGGCCGCTGAGTTAAATGGACTCGAGGCCCTAAGTAATTGAACTTAAAGAAATTCGCATTACTTATTATTGAGTGTAAGTTAAAGTCGGGACACGATTGACTGTTGTAGCCGTAAGATCTGGCGGTTGTTAATTCTTACCATGTAAATGAAATAGAGCAGTTTAGGGTCATGCCTTAGACCATTTTAGACGCGAAGTCTTGCAGGAGTTAGAAAATTTAAAAAAATTTTATTTTCAGACGTAGTTTAGGGTCATACCTTGGACCATGCTAATCGATTTCGGATCGATTATTGATTGTTATCTTAGGCCTTTGGCTTTAGGCCATTCTTAAGTTAACTTCAATGACATTAAGATAGTTGATCTTATTTTATTCTTTGGTTATTTAATAACCAAATAATCTAAAAGTAAATTCTTAGCTAAAATGAAGTAATTTCCACTTTAATCGAGTGGTACGTGACTTAGATAACTAAGGAACAACAACAAAAAAAGAAATATTATTACTTTGTAGTAATTTATCTTAAAGAGCTTACCCAAGCACGACTAGTCCTTAGAGAAACTCTTTAGATTTGTTCGGTATTCCGAATCGTCTTGGCTAATCCAGCTTGCTTTGGTTAGTTGAAAACATCATGGGGGTTAATCAAAAGTGATTATTTAAGGCTTATTGCTTTTGGTTTGTAGAAAACCTAGTTGGGGTTAATCAAAAGTGATTATTTGATCTATTTTGTTGGGTCTTATCATATTTACAATCAACAATCTAGATCTAGGGTTCGGATTTATCAGTTATCGTTGGTTAATTCTTTCGAATTGAAATCCGGAAAACTTGCGATTTGGGGTTGTTAATGTGTGATAATTAACATAATATACCACTGGAAAATATCGTGAGGTACCAGCGACCACAAGGTAGCTAATCTTTGGCCTCTGGATACCTTCACTAAACCCACCTTTTGAACAAATTGGTTAGCTACTCCAATCGCTCGCAAGGTGTGTCGTCTCACTTTCCAGAAAAGTAACTAATAGATATGAGATGATATCTTGCAGGTATTATCAATGCCGTTGTGGCTAATTTTTCAAAAAGAAATTAACATTGTGGACCTGTCGTGGTCCAACATCTTAGTTATAGGGCTATAAACGTCCCTTGGGTATAATACAATTGCTGTTAATACCTCGATATTCTCCAAGATATCAGTGGTTTTGCCTGTTTTATGACAAAACTCTTTGTGTGCTAATTAGAAACGTCAATGTCGGTATCGACTGACACGATAATTTCTCTGCGGGAAATCTATTTAGAAAGACCTATTGGGGACTTCGGCACGTTGGATAGTAATCCAACGCAATTGTCTTGAGACATCGTCGTCAGGACTCATGGCCAGAAATTATTCTCCTAACGGGACTATTGGTCTGGTTAATTTCCGTAAATGCAATTGCTTAGAACAATGGTTCGAGCTTTTGCAAAGGGATGCAGTTTTAGGTCATGTCCAGGACCAGTGTTGCTTAGTGTCTTGAATCGGGATAGATAAAGGGGATGTGATCTCTTTAAAATATCCTTATCGTAGGATTTATAACCAAAATTTTCAAACGGTTAATTGTATTGCCTTACTATGTGTGTAATACGTAAAGACGTTCAGGATGAATCGCTAATGGATATCCTCTTGTAAGGACAAATAAATTACGTCAGGGTGTTAATTCAAAAAATTTTGAAATTAATCAATAATTGGTATCGTCGTTCGGAAATAGTTAATCTCAGTCTAGGTATCGATTCAATAAAATTTTTTTTAAAAAATTAATCAATAATTGATATTGATTCTCAAAAGCAAAAATTTAATTCAAGGTATCGATTCAATAAAAATTTAAAAAGTTAATCAATAATGAGTTTTGATTCTCAAAAACGAAAATTTAATTCAAGGTATCGATTCAATAAAAATTTAAAAAGTTAATCAATAATTGGTATTGATTTTCAAACGTACAAAATTTAATTCAAGATATCGATTCAATAAAATTTAAAAAATTAATCAATAATTGGTATTGATTTTCAAAAGTAAAAAATTTAATTCAAGGTATCGATTCAATAAAAATTTAAAAAGTTAATCAATAATGAGTTTTGATTCTCAAAAACGAAAATTTAATTCAAGGTATCGATTCAATAAAAATTTAAAAAGTTAATCAATAATGAGTTTTGATTCTCAAAAACGAAAATTTAATTCAAGGTATCGATTCAATAAAAATTTAAAAAGTTAATCAATAATGAGTTTTGATTCTCAAAAACGAAAATTTAATTCAAGGTATCGATTCAATAAAAATTTAAAAAGTTAATCAATAATGAGTTTTGATTCTCAAAAACGAAAATTTAATTCAAGGTATCGATTCAATAAAAATTTAAAAAGTTAATCAATAATGAGTTTTGATTCTCAAAAACGAAAATTTAATTCAAGGTATCGATTCAATAAAAATTTAAAAAGTTAATCAATAATGAGTTTTGATTCTCAAAAACGAAAATTTAATTCAAGGTATCGATTCAATAAAAATTTAAAAAGTTAATCAATAATGAGTTTTGATTCTCAAAAACGAAAATTTAATTCAAGGTATCGATTCAATAAAAATTTAAAAAGTTAATCAATAATGAGTTTTGATTCTCAAAAACGAAAATTTAATTCAAGGTATCGATTCAATAAAAATTTAAAAAGTTAATCAATAATGAGTTTTGATTCTCAAAAACGAAAATTTAATTCAAGGTATCGATTCAATAAAAATTTAAAAAGTTAATCAATAATTGGTATTGATTTTCAAACGTACAAAATTTAATTCAAGATATCGATTCAATAAAATTTAAAAAATTAATCAATAATTGGTATTGATTTTCAAAAGTAAAAAATTTAATTCAAGGTATCGATTCAATAAAAATTTAAAAAGTTAATCAATAATGAGTTTTGATTCTCAAAAACGAAAATTTAATTCAAGGTATTAATTCTTAAAAATGAAAATTTAAGATGATTTCTTTAGGTTAGTCATTTGATCTCTATTACTGGATGAATGGTAGGGCCTTTTTGTCTGGTCGATGCTAATGACCATTAGTTATTACTCGTAATTACTCGAGTTAATTTTTGGGGATTACATAAATTAATTGGGGTTTAATATCGTTCAAGTAATTTGGGTAGAGCCTTTTTGTCTGGTCTTGTGCTAAGGACCACTAATAATAGATATTTACAGTTAAGTATAATTTAGGAAGCGTAATAAATTATCATAGAATAAAAAATTCTTAAATTAAATTGGGTAGAGCCTTTTTTGATTATTGGTCTGTTGCTAAGGACCACACTAATAATAGATATTTACAGTTAAATATAATTTAGGAAGCGTAATAAATTATCATAGAATAAAAAATTCTTAAATTAAATTGGGTAGAGCCTTTTTTGATTATTGGTCTGTTGCTAAGGACCACTAATAATAGATATTTACAGTTAAATATAATTTAGGAAGCGTAATAAATTATCATAGAATAAAAAATTCTTAAATTAAATTGGGTAGAGCCTTTTTTGATTATTGGTCTGTTGCTAAGGACCACTAATAATAGATATTTACAGTTAAATATAATTTAGGAACTAGAATAAATGAATAAAGGTAAGGTAATAATCGATACTGGATCGATAGGTCAGTTTTAGGCCGTGAATGGGCCAATACCATCAATGCGATTGATTGGTAGAGACAGTTTTTGGTCATGCTCGGGACCGATATTGATTGATTTTTAAGGGCTACTGCTCATTTTTAAATCTTTCACGTGCCAGTTTCCCAACGTTTTTCCTTTTTCGTCAGTTAGCTCATAAATCAAATTACCTATCTTTTTGATAACCTTGCATTTTATAAATTTCGGCGCAAGTTTGGCCATAAATCTATTTCCCGCGTTAGACAATACATAATTCTTTTTCCAAACAGTATCACCTACTTGGAAGGATAGGTGTCGTTTTCGTAAGTTATAATGATGTTGCCCTTTTTTATATGCGTTTGACAAAGACTTTCTTACATTTTGAAATAATATCGGTAATTGTTGCTGGTCTTTGTCCCATCTTATTTGCTGATCTTTTAGATCGGTATCGATATCTTGCAATGATTTTCCGTAATAATCGCCGTCTATGGGAATGTATCTTCCAAATACGAGAAAAGAAGGCGTAAATCCCGTTGCTTCGCTTTTAGAAGTATTAATTGCGAACGCGATTTGTTGCACGTGGTTGTCCCACTCAGTATGGTCGTTTTTGATATATGAGGAGATGGCAGTAACTAAGATTCGATTTATTCGCTCTGTAGGATTATTTTGGGGATGATATTTGGCGTTATAGATAATGCTTTTGATTTTAAACTCCGCGAGGCAATTTTTAAACTCTTTCGAAATAAATTGAACCCCGTTGTCGCATATAATTAATTGTGGTACCCCGTACGTAGTAAAATAATTATTTTTTAGATAATCTATGATTTTATTCGAATTGGCTTTAGTCAAAGGGTGTACCGTCACGTATTTAGTAAAATAATCGGTAACTACCAATAAATGTTGATTACGTTTGTTTTTCGACATAGGCAGGGGACCTAGTAAATCCATAGATATGACTTGGAAAGGATATGATACCTTCTTTTGTTTACCCATCAACCCTGGTCTCATCATTTGTGATGATTTTTGTGAACTACAGGTCGCGCAATTTTGAACATAGTTCCTAATGTCGTTATTCATTTTGGGCCAGTAATAGTTTTCCGCTATTCGCGCGGTAGTTTTAAAAATCCCCAAATGCGCGGCTTTTGGGTCGTCGTGCAAGGCATTTAAAATTTCTTTTCTGTTGGCCGTAGGTACTAATAATTTCCAATCGGAAAGGTTAGCTGAGCTTATTAAATTATTTGGTACAAATTTATAAATTACGTTATCTTCAATTTTATAAGAGGAATAACTGTCTGGGTTCTCCCTTATTTTTTCTAATAAGTCGATATAATATTGATCTTTTTGCAATGTAGTCAAATCCAACAAACAAATTTCGGGATTATTAGCGGCCGCTCTGGTTTCCAGAGTGTCAATGCACTGTTGAACGTAATTTATTACTTTTTTTCGCGCTTTTTTAATATTATCTTGTCCGTTCGTGTCGACATTATCTAATTTGAGCAAATTTCTAGTTAACATTTCATCTAGGTACTTATACTGTTTATCTTTAGGGTTCCCATTGAAACACTCAACTTCACTCATTATTTTCATCACGTCTTTTTGAACACAATTAATTGATTCATTAGGTATTTCTTTTAAATTTATTTTACAAGCATCGCGTGATAACATATCTGGAACGATATTTAGTTTTCCAGGCCGATGCTGAATGTTGAAATCATATTGCGCTAATTTAAGCGACCACCGAGCTAAACGGCCGGTCGATTGGTCGAATTGTTTCAACCATTTTAGTGCTGAACAATCTGTTATTAAAGTAAACTTTAACCCTTCTATGTACCCTCGGAATTTGTTTATTGCGAATAGTACAGCTAATAATTCGCGTTCGGTGGCATGGTATTTCTGTTCAGCGCTGGTGAACGCACGGGACGCATACGCGATGGGGTGCTCCAGGCCGTTTTGTTTTTGAAATAACAATGCACCCCCCCCGACTAAACTTGCGTCCGTCTGTACGAAAAAAGGTTTTGTGAAATCGGGGGAGATCAATATGGGCGCGTTAGAAATCAAATATTTTATTTTTTCAAACGAAGCTTCTGCCTCTGGCGTCCAGTCGATCGATTGACCTTTCTTCTTATTTTTTATTAAAGCGGTTATTGGTGAAGAAATAGTCGATAATTGAGGCAGAAAGATTCTGTAATAACTAACTAATCCGATTATTCTTTTAACTTCGGTTGTATTACGAGGTACTTTTAATTTTTGAATTGCTTCGACTTTGGAAGGGTCCGTTTGTAAACCTTTTTCTCCCACTATAAATCCTAGGAAAGTTAAAGATTTTTGACAAAATTTACATTTTTCCAAATTTATTCGGAAGCCGGCTTCTTTTAACTTTTCAAAGACCGCAGTCAAAGTTTCGAGGTGTTTTTCAAATGTCGGAGAAGCGACTATTATATCATCAAGGTATACAAAGGCATCCTCTTTATGTAAGATAGGCCCTAAAATTCGGTCCATGACCCTTTGCAATGTCTGGCCACTATTTGACAATCCGAAGGGCATGACCACGAACTCGTATAATCCCTTCCCGGGGATGCAAAAAGCAGTTTTTTGTCGACTTCCTTCTTCTAATCTAATTTGCCAAAACGCTTTTCTTAAATCTATTGACGAAAAATATTTTGAATCTCGTAATCTATTTAATATGCCATCGGTACGTGGCAAGGGATACGAATCCTTGACCGTGACCGAGTTAAGCTTGCGTCCGTCAAAACACGCTCTTAGTTCACCGTCTTTTTTCTTTACTAATAGAATCGGAGACGAATACGGGGAGTTCGAGGGTTGAATGACTTTATCTGCTAGCATCTTGTCGATTTCTTTCGTTAAGTGCCCTCTCATGGCGGGACTTAGGGGATATTGCCTTTGCTTGAAGGGCAAAGAATCTCCTACGTCGATTCGGTGCTCTACGTGTTTTACACAACCGGCTGCGGCTTTAGAGATCGTTTTTAATTTAATTATTATTTGTTCTAGTTTTTCCTGTTGTTCATGTGTTAATGGCATTTGATTAGTTTCATTTATACAATTAATTTGAATGTTTTTTGGTAATTCCCATGAAAAATTAGCAAAATTTATCGTTAGATTGAATGCTTTACAGAAATCGGTTCCCAAAATAATGGCTGTATCGACCGTCGGTACAACATAAAATTTAATATTTCTGGTTACGTTTTCAATAGTTACTGATAGAAAAATTTCGCCTAATACTTTTGCGGCATTTCCGTTCGCCACACTGATATTGCTAACATTAGATTTGTTTATTGTTATTGATCGTTGTTCCAACAAGTTGGCGCTTTTGTGCCCTAATATAGAAACATTACTTCCCGAATCGATTAAAGCCATAAATTTTTGTTCGAAAATTTTTAAACGTAGGTAAGGGCGATTATCAAACGGTTTTTTGCAAAACGTTGTTGCAACTTGAAATAATTTACTTTCCTTGAATAAAGAATTAACAGTTTTAAGCCACTTTTTCCAATTTGATTGGTTTGGTTTACAGGAATTTTGTTGACACCGTAATTGTTTATCAATTTTAAGGCGACGCTCCTTTCGACACTCGTGACCTGCTTCACAGTGCCGGGGTTCAAGTTTTTTGGAAGCGAAATAGGAGCTTTGTTTCTATTATTGCATTTGCTGCAATCCTTTTTATAATTTCCGAGTGAACCGCACCGTACTAACGGATTTGTTCTTGGTTCAGTACAAGCTGTATAAATATGACCTAATTGATGGCAATTCCAACAAGTTATTGCCCTTAACGTACTAGGCGTAGCAGGTAAGGTTTGTGCGTTCGAGGTAAAATTATTTATTTTTACTTGCGAAATTTGTCGCGGTTTTGAATCAACTTTAATTTTAGGCATTTCTGAATACGTTTTCGTTTGGTTTTGTAACCATTGTATTTTCTTGCATCTCGATTTTAACTCATCTAAATTATCGTATTCATGTAAAACAATATGATTGGCAAAGAAGGGATTCACGTTACGCGATATTTGTCTTACAATTTGTTTTTCGTCAGTAGGACTTTCAAATCTCCGATACAACGATTCGATTTGGTTGATAAACGATAAAATATTTTCGTTTATACCTTGAACCCGGTTTTGAATTTGTTTTGATAATCGATATTCGTAATCTAGCGGTAGAAATTCATTTTTAAATAATTGAACAAATTCTTTCCAATTCGTACTTTTCAATTTAGCGCTACGACAGAATTCTATACCATCCCCTTTAAACAAATCGTGGGCCGAAGTGAATAATTCATCTTCGTCTACATTTCTTGCGGTTCTCAAATTTTGTACCCGTTCTAAAAATTCCATGGGGTCCTCGTTCGAAAGATGACCTGAGTATTTAATTCCCCATTTGAAAATAGGAACTTTTTCGACCGTTTTAATTTTAACTTTTGCAGTTGTTACTTTTTCTAATTCGGGTTTAACCGAATTGATCATTGCATTTATTACCGCTTTCTCCATATTAGATATGTCCGTTTCGTACACATCAATTTCATCTTTATTAATTGAGTCACTATCGATTTTCATCAGAGCTAATCTTTCATCTGCATGCATTAAACGCGTTTTTATTTGGTCGATATTTTCTTTAGATAACTGATTTTCTATTTTTCCCGCCAAATCACTAAGCGTTTCGATTAATTGTTCGGAATTCACGCCCCATGTAAATGGTAGGGTTTTTGGTTCAACATATTGTTCAAGCAATTGAGTTAATATTTGAATATTCCCCAACCTCGTGATTCTCGGCTCTGCATTTCGACATAAAATTTCAAATTTCAATTCGTTACCCGTTAAATGCTCCGGATTCATCTTTATTTATTAAAATAGACCGTTTCTTAGATAATTTAAAACCGATTTTGGCCGCGATAATTTATCTTCTTTTTAGTTGTTTTGGACCGTTTTTTAGATAATTTAAAATCGATTTTTTTTGTAGACACGTAATTTTCGCTTGATGTACGTACGTTGAATTCTTTCTTTACAATTTTTACCTTTAATTCTAACACAATTTTTTCTTACCACCTGAATTTTTTCTAGAATTTTACAAAAACTATAAGCAAATTCTAATTTTTCAGATTTGTCCCCAAATCTCTAGCCTGCAGTTGATGGCGCCATTTGTTACGATCTATAACAGATAGGTTAGTATATTTTATATTATAGACGAAATTAGCTCCGTGGCTTGGCTCAGTTGGACATGTAAAGTTCAGGACTTCGTGCTCTCATCCCAGGTGTGGTACTTACTTAGAAATTTGCTTATATTTTTTTCAAATTCGTAAGAAAAAATCAATATTTCGAATATACATATATTGTTTCATAAATATCGTAATCAAATATACATCAGTTCACACAAATACACAAAATAAAGGTATTTAATGTCTAAGAAATTAATTGTTAAGGTGGTTAGTCAGTAAATTGGGAAATTCTAATAAATTTATGCGAATGTGGATATTAATTATTAACAATCAAATTTTACTGAAGCAAAACACATTTCTCGCATGAATTTACGTAATATTTCCATTAATTCAATATTTGAGTTAAAATATTGTGCAAAGAAGAAAATTGACAATTTTGTTACACAAAATTCAAGAATAGATACAGTGATTTTGGTTAGACCAAATTTCTACCTTTAAAGGCGATGTAATCCACAAATTAGTTGGTTGAAGTACATTTAAAGATGTGGTTGTGCCAAAATTTGCTTCGCCATAGAAAGAATTCAACGATGTGTGGGCCCTATTGTTGATTTTAATAACTCGTCGCCGATTAACTTTTTATTTAATTGGAACTGCACGTCGTAGATTTAATAGCGTGTTGCACAAAACTTATATCGCACTATTATTGTTTCCAGTGAAGATCCGTTGAAGATGGGATACTTAAATGTTTATAATTTTGTTCCAGTACTAATTTAAATTGAAGTAATGTTCTTGTTATACTTGGCTTTTAGTAATTTTCGCGATTTAATTGGAGTGTATGATCGCATTTATTATTGGTATTAACTTCAATTCGATTCACGATCGTAGATAGTGTTGATTTACACTAATCTCGATTGTTACACCGAATTCTAGAGTTGATTGATTTGCTGTTTCAATTTGTTTAGTAGTAGTTAATGCTCCGTTAGTTAGGATTTCCGTATTATATTCGACACTTTTAATTTTTCAATTGTTCAATGTTTTAAGTCGCCGAATTTTAGGTTTTCGTTATCACTACTTTTTCTTGTAATTATTAGATAATAATTTCTCGTTATGATTGTAGGAAATTATTTACTGAGGTTTTCTTCCGAATTGGAAAGTTAAAAAAAAATATTACACTTTGGCAGATAATAGATACGTTTTAGGTAGAAGTTATTTTGGTCGCTGGCTTTGAGAGACTGACTTCATTTTTCCATCCCTCCTTTCAAATTTCTTTCCCTTGATGAGGTCATTTGGGTAGGAATTAATTTGTTATCGCTATATGAGTTCTATTTACAAAAATGCATATTAAACAGTTCCTTTGTTTCTCAGCGCGGTACTCGTTTGAATACGACATTATTACAAAGTAACTCTCTACAAATTAACTTAGTTTCAATAGAACCTAGTCATATGAGGATTTTATCACCTCGAAAGTATAATTTTGTTGATAATAATTTTCTCGCGGTGAGCGGACTGCGTATTTCATTTCAGCCCAGGTGCGCTGTGCTACTATGTATCTTTGTTCTTCAATGTAATAATTTGTAGTTATCTTTTGATAAAGAACGTCGATTGGCATAATATTCAAATATTAACATTTATAGTCGGATCCCGTTGACTCGAATTTATTTTTATTAACAAATTCTATGTTTATATTGAAAATATGACATTTCTGATTATTATTTAATATTATTGAAGTGGATATTTTATGATAGCTTATAATCTACGGCATCGCCGTAACAATTGATCAAGTAAGTCCCTTATACTATCCAAATAAGTTTATGATAATCGTATATGAGGTTGAACGAGTTTAAATAAAATATAAAATTAACATTGAAGTTAAAATAAAGCTACAAATATTACTTGAAAAAATTTGCATTGTATTAACAAATTAATGTCAGACACTGAAATCGAAAGAGATAGAAGTCCCCTTCGTCGAATTAATATTGACAATAACGAAATGGCAGTTACACGGGTAGAAAAAATGCATATTGATTCCGTACCGGAATTTAATGGAGATAAAGGCACGCTAGCAGTTTTCATTCAAGCTAGTGAATATTTGTTGAATAATTATACTGATAGAACGAATGCAAATAATGTGCAAAATGAATTTGTACTTAGGGCCATAATAGGCAAATTAAAAGGGCGCGCTTTAGAAATAATATCTTCTAGAGGTGATTTGACTACATGGAATGCGATTAAATTATTATTGTTACGATTTTTTTCAGACCCACGCGACGAAAAATGTTTATTAGGAGATTTGTTACATGTTAAGCAACAAAAAAATGAAAGCGCGATAGTTTTTGGTAATAGGTGCCAAGACTTATTAAGTTTGTTATTAACCAAATTGCAATTAACGGAACCCAATGTAAATACGAGGCAGGTTAAAATTCAAATATATGAAAGTCAAGCTTTAGATGCATATTTGAGAGGGTTAAATAATAGTTTGGCTATCCGTTTGCAAAAACCAGATAATTTAGAAAAAGCTATTAGTTTAAACATTGAGGAAGATAATTTTTCATACGCGAGAAATAATT
The DNA here is from genome assembly GCA_932274525.1 of Podabrus alpinus. Lineage (NCBI taxonomy): Eukaryota > Metazoa > Arthropoda > Insecta > Coleoptera > Cantharidae > Podabrus > Podabrus alpinus. The sequence continues at coordinate 55,580,632 of OW026455.1, read as the reverse complement.
TGTTATCACAATCTAATTATAACTTGAACTCGCATAAACCACCAGCTTTACCTGTAAGTCGTCAATTCAACAGTAATAATTATAACAAAAGTTATCAATTTAAAGCACCATCATTTGAACAACAGCGACAACATAATTTTAATGTAAACCGACCTCAATTTAATAACCAAAATTTTAATAACAACTTTAGTAATAATCGAAATTCGGGAAATTTTAGATATCAAAATTTTAAACCGAATAATTCTGGGTTGAATTATGCAAATCAAAGTAGGATAACAAATAATAGAACGGGTCAATATCGTCCAGAACCTATGGATACGTCCTCTGGGAACACCAATAATGTTCCACAAAATAATAATTATAATATGTCGGAAGAATTATTTCAACAAGAAGTTGACGATGATTCGCAACCAGATAACTTGTATCATTCAGGAAATAATAATTATGAATATGATGACCAAAATTTTCGCGTAGCCGACCCCAACAACGTTACGACGTAATAGATCTATCTAATATGAATACGTCCGCATTACCCTACGTAATAATCCCCCAATATAACTTAAAATTTATGATCGATACGGGATCATCCAAAACGTTAATTAGCCCTAAAGTAGTGCAAAGATATTATAAAAATTGTATTAGAGAAGCTCCTTTTAAAATTAGGACAGCACACAAAACTACTTATCATAAATTCATTGCCAGAATACCATTACCCGAAATTTTTAATACTAAAGAATATTATGACTTTTGTTTATTTAATTTTAATCCAAATTATGATGGTTTACTTGGGATGGATCTACTTAAACATTTAAATGCTAATATCGATTTAAAGAAAAATGTGCTGTACACAAAAAATGGTCCAATACCCATATATTTTGAAACGCTTAAACCAAAACAATTTTATTTACAACCTCGTCAGCAACAAATAATAAAAGTACCGGTTAATACAAATTTAAATGTAGGGGTAATTGAATATAAAAAAATAACAGAGGGTGTAGAAATCCCTCAGTGTTTAGTTAAAGTACGAAATAGGGAAGCAATTATTAGCATTACTAATAGTAATGAAAAAGCAACGTCAATAAACATAGAACCTTTGCATGTAATCGAAGTAGAAAATATAAAGCGAGTAAAATTAAATCAATTAAGTTACGATGATAAAATTGATGTAATACTAAAGGAAAATTTGAGAAATCTTAGGCTAGATCATTTAAATGAAGAAGAAAGTAGGGCAATTAAAAAAATTTGTTATGAGTATAGAGATATCTTCCACAGTCCCAATTTACCATTATCATTTACGAATATTGTGAAACATGAAATAAAAACCAACGATGATGTACCAATATTTAAGAAGGCTTATCGGATGCCTCATTCACAACAACTAGAGGTAGAAAACCAAGTCAACGAGCTTTTAGCTAACGATATTATTCAAAATTCAAATAGTCCGTGGAGTAGTCCCGTGATTGTCATACCAAAAAAATTAGATGCATCGGGAATACAAAAATTTCGTATGGTTATTGATTATAGATTACTTAACGAAAAATGTGTAGATGATAAGTATCCACTCCCCCATGTGTCAGATATTTTAGATAAATTAGGTAAATGTTCATATTTTACAACATTAGATTTGGCGTCGGGATATCACCAAATTGAGGTGGAGCCCAAAGATAGGAAAAAGACCGCATTCTCTACACCGCGAGGACATTACGAGTATAAACGAATGCCCTTCGGATTAAAAAACGGCCCTGCCACGTTTCAGCGCGTTATTGATAATATTTTAAGGGGCATTCAAAATGAAGCGTGTATCGTGTACTTAGACGACATAGTGGTTTTTTCGACATCACTGCAAGAGCATGTGGACAAATTGAAATTGGTGTTCGATCGTCTTAGGGAAGCTAACTTTAAAATCCAAATGGATAAATCGGAGTTTTTAAGAAGAGAAGCGCAATTTTTAGGTCACATCATTACCCCGGAAGGAGTAAAACCTAATCCGGCTAAAATTAACGCAGTAGTAAAATACCCGCCTCCTAAAACAACGAAAGAATTGAAAGGATTTTTAGGATTAACCGGATATTACAGAAAATTTATTAAAGATTACGCGAAAATAACAAAACCTTTAACAGTTTGTTTAAAAAAGGGACACAAAATAGAGCATAGTAAAGAATTTATGGAAGCCTTTGATAAATGCAAAACAATATTAGTTAATCATCCGATATTACAATACCCTGATTTCGATAAACCTTTTATTGTAACTACGGACGCGTCGAATGTTTCGATAGGAGCGATACTATCGCAGGGAACGGTCGGTTCGGACAAACCAGTTTGCTACGCATCAAGAACATTAAACGAATCCGAGAGAAGGTATAGCACTATTGAAAAAGAGCTATTAGCTGTAATATGGGCAGTTAAATATTTTAGGCCATATTTATATGGAAAGAAATTTATTATATATTCAGATCATCGTCCATTAGTTTGGTTATCAAAATTGCGCGAACCTAATTCAAAGCTACAGCGGTGGAAGATCAAATTGGAGGAATATGATTATGAAATTATGTATAAAAAGGGTGTTCAAAATAGTAACGCGGACGCATTGAGCAGAATTGAAATAGAAAACGAAGATAATATTAATTTAAAAAATTTTGAGATGAAATTAGTTAATAAACAAATACCATTGTCATCTACCATTACGGAAAAAATCGGAAGTATATTTGAGTCCCCTAATAATTTCTCATTGTGCCACTGTGTTAGCAAAGATTTAAGCATGAGTGCCGGAATTGCGGTAGAATTTAAAGAAAAGTACGGACAAGTAGAATATTTAAAATCTCAAAAACCAAAATTACAATCATTCGTTTATTTACAAGAAAATAATAGGTATATTTTCTATTTAATCACTAAAGAAAGGTATTACGAAAAACCAACCTATGAAAATCTGTTTAAATGCTTAGTCAAATTGAAAGAGTTTTGTTCGATAAATAATATAAAAAATTTAGCCATGCCCAAGTTAGGATGCGGATTAGATAAGTTAAATTATGAAAAAGTCCGGATGATGATTAATTATATTTTTACCAATCAATTTAATGTACAAATATATTATCAATTAGAAAAACAAAATTATTACAATGTTAACAAATTAAACATAAACGCTATGGAAAATGAATCTATGATTAATAATTATGATGAAGAAGAGGTGGATAAAATATTACAAGAGGTATTATTAGAAGAGAATCCAGCAATTGAAGATATGTCAACAGGAGATTTCGACGAAATAATAGAACAATTGGATAGTGCTGATACGATACATTCAGTTAGTCAAAACAAAGAAATAGCTACAATAAAAATATGTCAAGATGTGATTGACTCGAAACCCAACCAATATTTTATTTACACAGTACATTCACAAATGCAACCGGTAAGAATAGAAAACATTGGAAAAATGAAACGTCATCATGTCCAAATAAATAATAATGATGAAGAAAGCATAAAAAATTTTCTAAAAGAATACACCACAGAAGCAAAAAAATATTATGTACATTTCGATTCGGAAAATATGTTCCAACAGTTTAACAAAGTGGTACAGAAACTATTTAATTTAAGAGGTCCTGAACTAATCTATTGTACCGAAAGAAGAGAAATTCTAGAAGAGCCGGAATTGATAGAAATAGCCATCCGAAATCAACATGAATCCAAAACTAATCACAGAGGAGTATCGGAAACCATTAAGCAATTGCAAAGAAAATATTATTTTCCCCACATGCAGGAACATGTGGCTAAATTTATAGCCAACTGCGAAAGATGCAAGAAAAGCAAATATGAACGAAACCCACCAAGAATTGCAATGATGTTAACGGATACACCACACCGTCCTTTCGAAAAATTGCACATAGATATTTACACTTTAGAAAATACAAAATTTTTAACAATAATAGATGCTTTTACTAAATTAGGGCAAGCCATTGAAGTTAAATCAAAAAATGCGGTGGATATATTAAATGCTTTAATTCATTATTTTTCGTATTACGGAACCCCTGAAACGATTAGCGCGGATCAAGGTCTAGAGTTTCATAATTATATGATTGAGGAATTACTCGAAACTCATAAAATAAAAATACATTACACCACGGCCCATCACCCGGAATCTGATGGAATTATTGAACGCTTCCATAGTACTTTAGCCGAACATGTGAGGTTATTAAAAACAATACACCAGGAACCGGTAAATATTTTAATGAAATACGCGATCATTGCCTATAACAGTTCAATACACTCTAGCACCAATTTAACGCCATTAGAACTAACTTTAGGTCATACGAAATTACGTGATCCTTATGACTTATTTTACGATAAACAAATGTATAGTGATTATATGCAAAAGCATAAGGAAAAACTGGCATTAACGTATAACAAGATCAACGAAAATTTAATAAAAAACAAAGAACGGGTCGCGAATAAGAGAAATATCAATATCAATAATCCATTCAAAGAAGGACAAATAGTGTATGAAACCAGTTACAAATACAAGCGCAACAAAACAGGTGAAAAATTTAACGGCCCTTTTATAATAAAAAATTTACTACCAGGTAATAAAGCTATCATCCATAAGATGGGAAGCTCTGAAAAAAATAAAGGTAGGACTGTACATTTGAAAAACTTAAGGCAACCAATTGTTACAGAACCATCTTACTCTTCACCGCAACCTTCTACGTCCCGAGAGGTTCCACCAATAACGTAGAAATAGTCCAAATCTCCAATAACCCAGGGTTACTACCATTAAAAATAGGTACGGCTCAAAATGCTATTGATTTTTGGAGTATAATACAAATATATGATCTAAATAGTTTAAAAATAGAATTAGATAAATTAGAAAACAATTATAATAAGTTAATTAATTCATTTAATAGTTCAGACTACGAACTAGATTATGCTAAGGAAATGTATACGTATAAATATCTTCTAGATTATAAGTTAAAGCAAGTAAGAAATAAATATAATCAAATGACTGTAAAAACTACCGAAAAAGGTAAACGCGACAAACGCGGTTTAATCAATGGTCTAGGATCAATTTTTAAAGCCATTACAGGAAATCTAGATCAATCCGACGCGGATCGATATGATTCGGCTATTTCACAAATAACAGAAAGTCAAACCCAATTAAAAACTTTAGTAGAACAACAGCTTAGCTTAACGGATACTGCTTTGGGTGTGTTAAATAAATCCATGACTAAATTACAAACTAATCAATTAATACTAGAAAAAAGAATAAATGAGATGACTGAATTAATGCATAATTCTAGTCTGTATCTCAACGAAATAATTAGTTATACTATGATAGACAGCATTTTTAATCAGTTAATTGCAGGCTCAGAGATCTTAGTAGAAATTTCGGACAATGTGGAAAATGCGGTGGCCTTTGCTAAATTAAATTCGGTACATCCATCAATAATTAATCATGCCGAATTAAAACTAGAGTTATCAAATTTAAGCGCACATTTAAAAAACGTAAAATTGCCATATGAATTAAACGAAGAGGATTTAGCTAATTATTACTCAATAATAAATATTAAGGGATACATACGCAAAGAACAAGTAATATTTGTATTAGAAGTTCCGTTAGTAGAATTGTGTCAGTACGATTACTATAAACTTTATCCGTTACCTGTGTTAGAACAATCCTTTTACAAAATTATCATTCCAAAATCCAATTACCTAATGATCAACGACGAACAGTATGGACTAAACAACCAAAAGTGTGAAGAAATCGGGCAAATGAACTTTTTGTGTAGTGAACAAGCCACTCAGTTAATAACGAAAAACAACCCGTGTGAAGTGGACCTTATCGGTTTAAACGAAAACTATAAAAACTGTGAAGTGCAAAATAGTCAGTTAACAAAAACTAAAATTCATAAAGTTCTAAAAGATAAGTGGATTGTAGTAACAAAAAATAGTGTAATAGGCTTAAGTAATTGTTCAAATGATATAGATAAGATAAGATTAAATGGAACATATCTTGTAACGGTACCAAAAAATTGTAATGTAATCATTGACAAATTAATGTTAAAAACTTATCAAAATTCAAAATCATTAATTAAACAGTTTAAAATACCGACGGTCGGAATACCCGATAACATCCAACGAGCCAGCTTGGACATCAACCCATTGCAACTCGATGACATAAATCTTAACGATTTAAAAAATATAGATCTTCAATTAAAGCAGCAAATGTTATCGATTAAATCTAAACCGTTCCATTATGACAATATTAGCTTATATACAATTGTACTATATATTATTATCATTGTTGTTGTGTTATATATAATCAAAAATTACTACCCGAGTCTAAGAGCAAAAGTGACCAAATTAGCCAATCAAAATATTAATAATCCTTTAAACGAAGTTACTCTAAAAAATTAAGCAAGCGTAATTTTTTCTCTTGGGCACGGAGGAGTTACAATTATCTCACAGTTATATAATCTTTGTATTAATATTACGTAATTATGTAGAATGTTAGAGTGCATTTTATCAAATAGGTAAATGCACTGATAAGAGATACGTTGTTTCCGGTGAGAAACAATGCCAAGTTTAGATCAGTTGTATTCTTACTTTTAATAAAGCAATTACACTCCGTTTTTCTGTCTACATTATTGACTTAATAAAATTTATTAGTTTTTAAAAAGATCATTTTTGTTGACGTAAACGTATTTCACCGTCTGATGCAACGAGTGGGAGCGAGGCATGTAGTATATATGGGGATCAACACAAGTACGTAAGAGACGTCCGAGCTTGTTAACAAATCGCCAAGATTATTTTGAATTAAATTTGTAACTTCTTGAAAATATAACAATTAGGGCTTAAAATAAGTGTTCATTAACTTGGTCATATTTAAAAAAAATAATTTTATTATTATTATATTATTAGTTACCTAAATTAAAACTAACTAATTAGATAAGTAAATCAGAATGCATAATATTATATCCATATGACATACGTATTGTAATGCATTAAAATTGACAAAAATATTAAGTAAGTATAAATAACATTCACAATTCAGAGTCAGACTCACAATCAGAGAAAACTTCTGCTGCTGTAGAAATATTATTACAGTTCTTACAATTACATTCATCCCAACACCTCAAGCCCTCTTTCACGCAGGTCCATTTATTTGTCATGCAATTGTTATAATTGCAATACATCAGAAGGACATTTCGGACAATTTTTGGAATTAGGGCTTGAGTATTTAATACAGAGAGAGGTCGCCTACGTCTGAAATCAGGCACGGCACTTAAAGTAGAAGAAGACTTAATACAGGTTCCCAGTTTTCATCTAAACGTCTCCAGCTATATAATATGATGAATCCTCATTTCGCGCTATATTATATGACTGGAGCACCAAATTTTTAATTGGTACGTACATCAGAATTAAAAATAATAATATAAAAAAAATTTCTTCTTTTATTTTTATATAACAATAGCAGAAAAATGGTTGCTATTTCAATTGTTTCATTTGTATTAACTGAATTAAGAGTAGGTAGATAATTCGGGACGGGTGACAATGTTCCATCATCGAATTTTAATATTTTTTGGTGACTTTCGGGTAGTTTAATGTTAATAAATGACAGCGGCAACCCTCCTATAGCAGGATAAACCAACTTTTGATAGAGAAAATCGACTTTGAAAGTACATAATTTTACATGTAAACGGGTGGAATCTCACTCATTTTGCTGACGGTACGTGCAAGTTGAACTAGTCTTAGACTTAGCCGTTTGCGGAGAGGCAGTTGCAGCCCGACTCGACTGCATGTAACATCGATTATTTTTTGTTTTTGCGCGCTTTTTTGGGGGTTAAACGTAATAGATAACTGCCGCATACCGCGACTATACTTTTTAATGCATTTTCAAGGGTCCCTAACATCCCGGTTGCATAGATCCCGGTTTTCTTGATCGGTGGCGCTTCTCGTATGTTTAGCCTAGTAACCAGAGTCAAATCCGCTCTGGAGCGGAGTGGAGCGGAGCGGCGCTCCGGAAGAGTAGGATTTGACGATGGATTACCCTCCTTTTCGAATGCACACCCCTAAAAATGGAAGACAAAAAAAATTTTATTTTTTCACTTTTTCGGCAATACACGGGTTATTTTCCATTTTTTTGCGAATATTTATTACTAATTACTACTAATCACACCCCCACCTTCCCGAATTTCCAAAAATATTTCAAATCGGAGCCAAAAAATTTCACCCCATTTCAAGCGACCGGCCGACGATGTGACACATCGACCCGGTGGTACATCAGCGACCCGTACTATTTCAACTCGCAGCATCTTTCTTATTTTCACACTTTTTTCGAATTTTTTTTTATGATCACCTCCGCGCCGACAAAAGTTATACATTCGCATCAAAACATTGCCAAAAAGGCCGTGATAAACACAAAATTTTTCAAAATTAAAAGTTGGGGGCGTGTCAGTAATTCTTCAAGCCACGCGAAAATTATGCCGGCAGCCTATCCCGGCCATGGGTTATGGTTTTTACTCAATTTTCGGTATTAATTCTTAAAAATCCTCAATTATCCACCTCTTATTGTGTACCTTAACCCTTTTTTGACCTATATATCAAGGGAAAATTTTGTTCGGAAATTCCTTGTCACTTGGGCCGTTCACTCTCTCACCGATAATTCTTTAACATCTTCTATGTTTTTTAACATAACGTCAAATGCAGTTTTTATAACAATTTTGAAAAGAGCATTAGCGTCTATTCATTAGTCTCGTCGTTTTTTAAATTTTTTGGGCTATTTTCTAATAGGAACTTGGTGAAAATTTTTATAAGCGATCGTTTATTGGCTGCTTATTTAAGGAAGTTTCTATACTATTTGATCACTTTTCGTGTGCCCATTACTTGGTTAGTATTGTAAATTTTTGAATCCCTTCTTCTCATTCTTTTAATGGATTTAACTGTATTGCGACCATAATCGTCAAATACAATTACTACTCTAGAAGAACAATGTTTGCGTTCAATTCTTAAAATGTTGTTCAAAAAGCAATATAAATACTCTAAATTAATTACTTCATTTAACTACAAATTCGAATAAACCTGCACGAGAACTTCTTCTAACCGATGACTCATTGAAGCAGCACGTTTTGAGATAAGATATTATCAGTAATTCGATAGAGAATATTATGTATTACATATATTTTTAATTCAGATGTAAGTATCACTTAAAAATTTGGTGCTCCATTCATTTGATTATGGTGCGAGATGAGGATCCATCAAACGATGGCTGCAGACATTTAGACGAAAACTGGGAACCTGTATTAAGAACTTAAGCCCTAATTCCAGAAAGTGTCCGAAATGTCCTTCTCATGTATGGCGATGATCACAATTGCATGACAAATCAATGTATCTACGTGAAAGAGGGCTTGAGGTGTTGCGATGAGTGTAATTCTAAGAACTGTAACAATACTTATTTCAACAGCAGCAGAAGTTTTCTCTGATTGTGATTATTATTTTTATAATTACTTAATATTTTTATTCAATTTAATGCATTACAATACGTATGTACTATGGATATAATATTATGCATTCCGATTTACTTATCTAATTAGTTAGATTTAATTTAGGTATAACTAATAATATAATAATAATAATAATATTTTTTAAAAATATGACCAAGTTAATGAACACTTGTAAAGCCCTAATTATTATATTTTCAAGAAGTTAAAAATTTAATTCAAAATAATCTTTGCGATTTGTTAACAAGCTCGGACGTCTCTTACGTACTTGTGTTGATCCCCATCTCGCTCCCACTCGTTGCATCAGACGGTGTTGATTCGCAGAAAACGTGCGGCGCGAAAGTTTTCGAATTATGGCGGCTTTATTTTTGAAACGCGACAAAATTCGAAACGGTAGAAATGATCTACAGACTGTAGCGAAGTTTTTAGTGTAGAAAATATTAAATTGATATCCTGAAATAAAAAGTTATTGATTTTTGCAGTTCTAGAAACTATACAAAAATATACAACTTTCTAGAAAAATCGGGTTTTATGTGGGTAAATATAAACAAAATAGACAAGTGTCATATATCGTTGTATTGGTAATTTTGTTGGCAATAATTTGAAAAAAAGTTCATCTCTGTAGCATGCTTAAGTTTGAAGAAAAATAATTAAGAATGAGCCAAAGTGCGATACCCTATTTTTTGAGGTTTTAGGTCCATATCTTTTTTTGGTACCGGTAAAAAAAGTAGTCACATTACATTCAAATAGTGTATGACCTAACTAATGTTGTATCTAAATTTCATTTAGTTCTACGACTGTATCACCTACTTCAAGAAAGAGACGTCTTTTACCCTGCATTTTACTCCACTGACGTGCTGAAGCAATCAATATTTTAACTTCAATCGTAAGCTGCTGTAACCATCCCAAGTAACATTTTACCGTCATAAATGTACATATACCTTACAGAAATTTCCGTAACGGTAAAGCATTGATTTGCCCCTTTTGCAGTTACTGTATTGATGTATCATTTATGCACATATAAGGTACAGGTATTTTCGCAACGGTACGGCATTGATTTGCCCCTTTTGCAGTTACTGTATTGATGTATCATTTATGTACATATACATTACAGGTATTTTTGCAACGGTTCAGCATTGATTTGCCCCTTTTGCAGTTACTGTATTAGTACATCGTTTTTATACCGATTATGTGTTGATTTTTTATGAACGAGATATTTATTTAATAGAAAAAATAATTTTTATAAAAGATAAAATTTTTGATTTTTAAATATTTCTATTTTTTACATACTGCTAAATTGTTTCCCTGTTGTCTGCGCCAGAATCTGAAAATTGACATTATAAATGTGATAATTTTTACTTACTTTTTTTTTCCGAGGCCAGGTTTTGAACCCAAGCTGTACTGTACCTATACGTCTGAAAACCAACTGCTAAGCCAACTCGACTACCTGGGTATACGGTATAAACTATGATATTTCTTATTTGATGGTCAATTTTATTTTCAATTCATAGATTAAAAATATTACCTAATATTGAATTAAAATAAATCAAATATTTTGCTTTGGTACTTTAAAATTTATTACATTATGAATTATTTTAAATAAAAGTTGTTATTTTGCACGTGTTTTGAAGAAAAATGCTACGACGCCGGCGCCACTTTAATTCGAATCGACAGCGGTGGTGGGATTAAATTTATTATTTAAATTTATTAAATTTTAATTTCCTGACTTTTAATTTCCAGAATTTTTATTTCAAATTTGGAGATTTTCGAAGATTTTTGATTGTTATTATTTGCGCCGTAGTTTTTCTTAAAAATCCGTATTGAAGTAACGAAGTTAGAAACTTTTTCAATATTTAGAAAATCAAAAATTTGATACATAGTTGAAATAAAGATTTATGATTACTAGAAAGACATAAAAGACCGATTCCCCAACTATAATATTATTCCGTTCTCATTATAGGAAAAAAAAAAATTGGAGAATGTAAGAAATCTCGATGGCGTAATGGTAAATAGGCACGATGGTACCTTTGGCAATCCGTTGTACAGTGGTTCAACTCCCAAGCCGGCAAAGTTATTTTAAAAATAAATTTCCTAATTAATTAATTTTTTAATATTTTTATTAATAAATATTATAAACACAGTTATTTATCGGTCTTAAAACTTTAAAAGGGCCTTTAGTTAATTAGCTATTAGAAAACATAAAATATTTAAAATACACGTTTTACATTAGCTAGTTAACTAAAGGGCTTTTTATATGGGTTGATAATACCGGACGTAAGAGGTTTAAAATTTCCGCCCCCAATTTAGAAATTTGACCGCCCTTCTTACCCCAATAATATCTCATATAATAATTATTGTAATATAAAATGCTTATCATAATTTGTAACCAATCAGAAACAAGAGTTTTTCTAACGGCGAAATTTTTTTTTATACATAATCTTGATACATAAATAACTATAATGTTACATATTTTTTACATTTCAATATTAATAAAAATTATAAAAAGCGCGTCTCGAAATTTAATTTAATAAAAAGGGATTTTGGAGAATAAGACGGATTTTTTCATAATATTTTATTATGTACTTATTAAAGTAGTCATGGACAATATCAAAACCGTGAAATAAATATCACAAAGTTTAACTAATAAATCATCTTTACATATTATATACCGGAATTGTAAGCGACTAAAACTTTACTATTTAATCTACACTTTCAGGTATCAAACCGGTGATGAAAATATCGTACCGTCCATTTTATAAAATACCTGTATATGTTAGACATTGCTTTTATTGTAACAAAACGAAACGATTAAAACATTACCTAATCGGTACCGTATGTTCAACTATATTTTAGTTAATAAACTTTCAGTGCCGATCCGATAAAGCAATTGCCTTCAGAATAACGGTGCGAAAATATGTACATTGAAACTATACCTAAACAGTACAGTGTAAATATGAACTAAAATTTATGTGCCGCTTAGGTACCATTTTGGTACTTAATTTTCAGGTAATAATTGTAATATAAAATGCGTATAATAATTTGTAACCAATGAGAAACAAGAGTTTTGCTAACGGTGAAATTTTTCTTCGTTCTGATTGGTTACAACTGTTTTAAAACGTAATTAAAATTCATTGATCTTTAAATTACTTATTTTTATAATAAATATTTTAATGTTACGTATGTTTCACATTTTAATATTAATAAAAATTATTATATTATATAATATATTTCATAATATGTTATTATGTACTTATTAAACCTGTCATGGACAAATATTATTATGTTGAACAATATCAAAACGGTGAGGTAAAAATCATAAAATTTAACCAATAAAGCATCTTTACATATTATATACCGGAATTGTAGCAACTAAAACATTACTATTTAAACTGTACTTTAAGGTATCAAACCGGTGATGGAAATATCGTACATTCCATCTTATAAAATACATGTACATGTTAGATATCGCTTTTATAGTAACAAAACAAAACGATCAAAACATTACCTAAACGGTACCGTATGTTCAAATATATTTTAGCTAATAAAATTTCAATGCCGATCCGATACAACAATTGCCTTCAGAATAACGGTGCGAAAATATGTACATTGAAACTATACCTAAACAGTACAGTGTAAATATGAACTAAAATTTATGTGCCGCTTAGGTACCATTTTGGTACTTAATTTTCAGGTATGAAAATATATGTACATATTCGTTATACTTCAATGGTATACCGGTATAAAACCGACGTTGATGTTACTTGGGATGTGATTTTAAAGTTTTCTAACTCAAAATCGCACAGGGAATCATATCTTTAAAAAGTAACTTGTGCACCTTGAATATCGGGTAGCATAAACCTATTTTAAAGTTAATAAACCACAACTTACGATTATGCGTGCGTTTGCCTTTTTTTGGGTTTTGTGCTGGTGTTGCTTTACTGAACCGTGTTATAGGTACATTTTCTATTCCATCACTGGAATCAATTTCAGTTAAAGGTGTAAAGCACTGTGACGAATTCATGCCCTAAAAAACGATTAAAGTAAAAAATAAGAGAAAACGGAAAATCCGACAGAAATTTTATATTATGCAAAAGAGAATGCAAAATATTAAGTAAAATAAGATGTTTAATTCACAATATAATTATATCACTTACCAATTTTAAATAATTAAGATCTTTATGTCAACTTATTAACTGCAAATAAAATAATACGATATGGCGTCGAATAAAACAAATGCAACAAGTTGATATTTCCATTCATGCCGCCGCCTTCGACCATTAATTTTTTTCTTCAAATTTTGTTGTTTACGTTATCCAACCTAAATTAGAAACGGAAAAATTTATTTAAAAATGAAATTGCAATACGCCGAATTATTATCTTTATAAAGTGATGTCTACATTTACACGGTGCATTGGTTCCTCCAAAACAGAGTGTAAATCAATGTAAAATAAGTGACCCATAACCTATTCTCGTCAGTGCCGTCTTTAAGCAATAGGCAGACTAGGCACGTGCCTAGGGCCCCAGGCCTGAGAGGGGCCCCCAAATTCGAATAACATTTTTTTGGTAATATTATATAATAAAAATAAAACTCTTATAAATAAATGATCAAATCTAAAGCTAGAAAACTTTTAATGTACAAGTTCTTAATACATAAGTTAATACATAATTTAATACACCAATACAAAAATGCAAGAGTAAATAAATATTAAATAACATGAATGAAATGCGAATGCGAAGGGTATTAGATTTCTTTATCGACCTTTATGCTTCTTATTTTTATTTTAGATGCTGGTGTCTGGTGTCTTGGAAGTTTTATCACGACTGCTAACTTTAAATTTGCGTACTTATGCATTTACAATTTTGCATTGCTACCTATATATTTAGTTACCTATTGATAACTTTTTATTGTAATTCGTTCGGGCTCTGCGTAGTAGTGAAGAATTGAGAGTGCGTTGCTCCCCCCACTCCAATTTTTTCAAGGTGGGAGGTGACTCCTCCCACTTTCCAAGGTGGGGATGACTCCGCCCACCACAACCACCACCACCACGCCCACTTTCTCAAGGTTGCCACCACCACCACGCCCACTTTCCAAGGTTGCCACCACCACGCCCACTTTCTCAAGGTTGCCGCCACCACCACGCCCCAGTTCTCAAGGTCACCTTCAAGGTCACCCTCGATCATTCTGTTGACGGTACGTGTAATGTGAATGTCTCGAGGTCACCTTCAAGGTCACCCCCCAGCTATTGGTTGTGCGCGCAACCGAAAAACAAGGTCACCTTCACCAATCACCCAACCATACATCGCTCACAATATATATTGAGTGGTTTGCTTAATATTAAACACAACGTTTACCATAGTTTGTTATTCACAGTACCTACAACAAATTAAACAAGTAAGTCTAATATTTATTTATTTATTGTTACAATCATTGGTATTATTTTTATAGTGGAATATTTAAATGGAAAAACATATCCACTAAATAACTCATGTTCTAAAATCATCTCCATCGGCCTATCTAAAGTTGATTTACGACCTAGCATCACAATCAGCGGTGCGAAATGCTCATATAAGGTTGTATTAAACGAAGACGATTGGATACGGTTTTTACTTTATAAACCGATGATTTCAACATTTTTTACTGAAGAAGAAGATACAAAATGGTGTTCTATATTGGATACATTTACAATTGAATTTACCAAAAAGTTTCAAAATAAAAAACTATTAAAATTATATAAAGATAAAGATCGATGGGTTTATTTGGGTGCTGAAACTGTTGATGGGTTGTGGGGACTATCTAACTTGATTAACTCATATTTAACAATACTACATAATCAATCCTTTGACGCATATTATTCAAATATTGTTAAAAATTTAAACCCCACGGAAAACATATCCAATATTTTTAACTTTATAAATGTAAACTCTGATGGTGTTCGAGCACACACGCTGATGGAGATGGTTCAATTTGTACCCGAAAAAATCATTGTAGATGTTGGAATTATTAATGCAAGAAAATAATTGTAGGATGTGGATGGCGTATTCTGCAAGACACTACCCAACAGCTGTAGATTTACCATCAGCCGTAAAAAGATATATGTGTGAAGTGCAGGATATGTCTTTCGACGTTCAAAATGGAGCAAATGGCATGAGACTTGGATATCCGAATCTAGAGGAAGCTACTCGTCAAGCAGCAGAATATGATGAATGTGTTGAAATATGTGATAAATTTTTAAAAAATACAATAACATTAGGTGGGTTTTTACGAGTACTAATAGCAAAAGGTTTTAAAAATGTTTTATACAGCTTGAAAGAGTTTCTACCATATGGCATGGTTAGAAAGTATAATTTATTAGAATATTTTAAAGAATAGTTTATATAAATATTAAATGTTAATGTTAGAATATACATATTTACAAGATATTAAAATAAATTTTATATAATCTAGATTTATTGTCGTTATTATTATTTATGTGATCCAATCCCAACATCAACATATTATATTTATAATCAATAGCTCTCAATATTGTGTGTGAAGTAGAAGTGATGGTTTGAGTTTATAACAGAAAATGAAATCAAACAAATTCCTAAGGAGATTCATAAATCTCATGAGAATAAGAATGGTTTAGTAATGATGATTTAGTCAGTTACATTCAATAACTAGTGCAACATGGACTCACTTATGTTATTTACGTTGATTCTAAATGGAACTTTATATACAATCTGCCCACGAAATGTGCGAGGTGTACACTCATGTTTAAAATATGACGATAAATTAAAAGAATGTCTCTGGACTCCAATGAATATTACATATGTCAATGATGATGTTTGCACATTCATCATTAATTTAACTGAAAAAAGTGATATTTTATATTATAAATTCAAAATGTTCTACGCAACAAAAATTGTTGAAACCTCCTGGAATGCGATTCTTGATAATTCTGATTATTTAACGAATCCAAATTATAGTTTTATTGCGGTGTCTGGAATATTAAGCACTATATTGTTTTTATTTCTAATGTTCATAATATATCATTTCAGATATTATATTACAAAATTAGTAAAAAAAATGTAATTTTAGCAAATAAGGATGTAGTCATAAATAAATAAATAAAGCAATTATTTTTACTTTCCGAACCCCTAGGTAAGGAAAGTATTGTTATCAGTCAAAATTTGACCCCCCAATTTTTTGACAGATGTTCACGTTTTGAGGTCCCCTGAATCCATTTTTATCATTTTTGGAAGGATGTCTGTATGTATGTGTGTATGTATGTATGTGTGTATGTGTGTGTTGGTGTTACATTAACTGTGACGACTTGTGTGTGCATATCACTAAGCTGTGACGGATTCCGAAAATTGTGACGGATTTTCCGATCCGTCACAATTTTTTCTCTTCATATATCAACTTCTGACGTATTGCTTATCTCTATTATGCCAAAAAGAGAAAATCCGTGACAATTCCGTGAAATGTGAAGTGTGTTAGTTTTACTCACTTTGCATTAACTATAACTGATGTAAAATATACTGATTTTTGCGCCCCCTAGCGGAGTGTTATTGTCGTCGGTGTTTCATTAACTGTGACGACTTGCGCTATTACATTAACTGTGACAATTTGCTTGATTACATAACTGTGACGATTTGCGATGTTACATTAACTGTGACAATTTTCTTAAAATTAATAAAATCTGCATGTTATGGTATTTCCTACAGATAACAGGCTTACCCATAAAATAACAGTAGCATCATGTAGTGTTCAACAATTTCTTATCATTTCCACCCGGTGGATTACATCAGTTCGTGAACTTTTTCATCAATTTTATATTATTTTCCAAAACAATAGTAAAATTTTTGGTGTAATACTAACATTAAAAAAATTCCTAGTGATACTTGTATAATAAACATAAAACGTATATTTGCTTGTATGTAACATGCGATCATTTTTGGGTCCCTCGATGCACTAAATAGTACAGTCAAAATACTGTTCGACTCGGAAATAACTGCATAGTATATAGATGAAACTTTCAAAATGTCATCTTTTTTAGTATTAGTAACAAGTAATAACTGGTGAAATCCCACCGCCCTCTGTGAGGGGTGATTGATTTAAAACCACCCCCGAAGGTACCATTTTTCAGTTTTTTACTTATAACTAACTTAAGAGTGCATGTGCAAAGTCTGTAGTAACTATTCGAATATTTTGTGGAACCTCCTTCTGGCATACGCCATAAGGCTTATTTTAAATGTTTTGAAGTAGGCAACCAAACATGCACATGGTTTTTAAACGTTTAATAATGATATAATTAATAATATGTAATTAAGATAAATATTGAAATAAACCAAGGGTGTAATCACTTAGTACACATATTTTTCTATAGTCTACGGCTTGAAAAGTTTTTGATAACGGATACATAACTTACAAATCTTATATACAAAACAAGGTGGAACTCGCTTTAGCGGCAGTTCCTAGGCTTCTATACAGCTACCTTTCTGGTTTGAAAAGTTTTTATTAGCTAGTTATTTTTGGTCGCCATATAATATATATCAGATCATCAGATAATCTGCACTGCATAGCAAATTTTTACAAATAAATTTTATTTGAAATATCAAATTTAGTTTTGTTGACGGAAATAATTTTATTTAAATCAAAACGAAATTTGTTACATTCAAATAAAATTGTTTATTATATTCAAACAAACTGTTTTTGCCATGATATCATTACCACTTACCTTTAGATAATATTTATGTTTTATGTTGGTAACGCAACTGTAGCCACCCAAATATTAAATTATCCGTTAAGTCTACACGGATAATCCGAAGTCTACGGATTATCCGATTAGATTATTCACAAATTACTATATAATTAATAACATAATTTTTAATCAAGCCTAATAAGGCCAAATACCGGCCGGATACGATCTAATACGACCTAGGTATTCCTTTGTGGAAATGCAAATCAAAATTCGGGGCCATCGCGAAGCGACTTAAACCCCCGGATCATCCATCGTATTAAGGTATTAAAAAACATTATATAACAAAGAAATCAGAAAATCTACACCAAGTAATAACGGTCAAACTTTTCCATTGCATTCGAAACTTTAATTCTCTGTAATGTCCAACTGTTACAACTTAACTTCACTAACCACATCAAGCCACTGCTATGGTTGGTTAAAATAAATAAAAAATGATTTTTTCACATTGAAGTAAATAGAGAGTCCATTTTAAATTGAAAACAAATTTGATTTTTAAATTTTAAATTGAAAACGAATGATCTTTAAAAAAGTTCTAATCCATTAACCTTAAAAAATCAATAATTTCGGAGCTATGGCCGTTTGAAATCATAAATTCAAAAAATTGCTTTAAATGGAGGTACCCCCCAAGGGTTTGGACTTGGGCAAAAATTTTATTTGAAAATTTGTCTTAGAAAAGTGTCCTTTATCACCACCTCAAAGGTTCTCCACGGTCACGGGGACACCCTGTATATCTGATTCCCCCTAATCATCTAAATGAATAGTACGAAAAATTTTTTTAAAAATTACCCGCACAAAAAAAGTTTTTTTTGGAACTTCATCGATCAACACCAAAATTGATATCTGATTTCCCCTAATCATCTAAATATTCTAAATGAATAATACGAAAAATAATTTTAAAAATTATCCACAAAAAAAGTTTTTTTTGGAACTTCATCGATCATCACCAAAATTGATATCTGATTCCCCCTAATCATCTAAATGAATAATACGAAAAAAAAATTTTTAAATTATCCGCACAAAAAAAGTTTTTTTTTTGAACTTCATCGATCATCACCAAAATTGATATCTGACGTTACCTCACTGTTATATAGTCATTTCTGGAAAAATAAATAAAAAATTCCTGCTCCCAAGAAAAAAACAGAAAAAACAAAACTGACTTATTGATCAGTGGCGGCTCGCGAATAGGGGTTCGCAAACAGAAAATGAAACTGTTTTTGACATATGAAGTTTAACCATAAAATCTGACTGACGTAAGAAGTGAAGTAAGCTAAAACAAAAATTAAAATTGCAAAATTGTAGCTAATAGGGGTGCGCGATTATGAAATTTCATAATCGATTATCGATTATAAAAAATAATCGATTTTTTCCGATTAATCGATTATTGAAATAATCGATTATTTCCACAATCGATTATTTTCACAATCGATTATTTCTATAATCGATTAATCGATTATTATAAATTATCATAATCGATTGTGAAATAATCGATTATTCGAATTACGGTGATCGATTAATCGATTATGTGCGCACCCCTAGTAATAAATGCGAAACAGATGGTTTGTAAAACCACAATTCGGTTCATATTTTGGAGTGAATTTTATATTTCCTAAACATTTGTTAAATATTCTTTCAGTTTGATTTAATTCTTCGTCATGAAAACGTTATTTTGCCTTCTGTGCGTATTTAGTTTGTGCGTTTTATTTAAATTTTAAATTATTCAAAATTTTTTTAAAAGACAGTTTTTAAACAACTTTTTAAACAGTTTTTATAATACTGAAATAAAATTAATTCGTATTCGTATTTGAATTTCGATTTCATTTATTTGTTCTATAATACAAAAAATACAATATTTTCAAATTTAATAAAAATAACAGATTTAAATTACAAATACCCACCAAATTAATACAATGCTATACGCGAATTTAAAATCTTCCTCCCAATTACGTCAATGCCCAAACGAAACGAGTTTTGGTTTCAAATTCGGCATACCGTTATAATATGTGTATCGTGATAATAACTAGCATAATATAATAGCAGATAAATAATTAGCAATAGTTGCACTTTTGAAACAAAGTGGTAGGCATAATAAAATCTTTATGACATGATTCATCAGGTACTGTACCTACGTAACATCCTTGAGTTGTGATACCTTATCACAACTGCAAATTTTACAATTTTAATTTTCTAAAACAATTTAGAAAAAATATCGTATACCAAAATCAACATAATTTTTATTACACATTTAAAAATAATAAAATTTATAATTTTCTAATTTCATTTGAAACTCGATAAAAATGAATTCACAGATGTTGGAAATGTTCGAAAACTCCGAGCAACATGCAAACGGTAAAACGTCTGAAAATTAATCTGACATTGTTCCACCATGATACACGTCTTTGTTTTGGAAGTTTTTGGCTCTTTGGTGTAATGAGTACGTTTTAGCCAATTGACTTCACTAATAAACGGATTTTTTCTAGCCACTCGGCCGTTATAACTAGGGGTGCGCGATTATGAAATTTCATAATCGATTATAAAAAATAATCGATTGTTTTCGATTAATCGATCATAATCGTATCGAGTTCATAATCGATTATGAACTCATAACTCGATTATGAATTCATAGTCGATTATGAACTCATAATAAGGGTTACTAAGTTACTATCTAATTTATTATACAAAAACATAACAAAAATTAATTACCACTAGGAACGTTTTGGAACATAATCAAATAAAAACAAATTTAAAAAATCAAAAAAATCATAACGGTAATAATAAACCGTGCAATTTGAATAACACGGATTTACAATTATTTTCAAAATTGTTTAATTTTAAGGTCGAAGCGGTTTTGAATTGAAATTGTGCCTTTAATAAATTGTAATTTTGAATTCAACACTTGAACTTGAAATTCAATTTATATTAAAAATAACGCTAGTTTGCAATTTATTATTAAATTGTAATGCAGCCACCGGTGATGGTGGTCAAGGATGATGCATGGCATTGACATCGCGATCGCTGCAAGTTTAATCTAAAGATGGACATGGAGTGATATCGCTCCATTTGGACCAGTGGTTCCTATAACCCTTTCGTGATGAGGGGCCATTTTACTAATTTTTTGTCTTGTAATACTACTAAACCGTTCTTGCCTGGACTATTATTCAAATTAATGTTTTCGAAATTTAAGTTTTGCTTTATATGATTTAAGGGTATTCGTAAAATGCTGACGAATGCTGTTAATGATATAAAGAAGTTTAATCCAATATTTTTCCTTACTAATTCTTATTCCTGAAGCAAATGAAGCTCCGAGTAACATACGTTGAAATTCAAATTATCTTAAAAGGAGTTTGTGGATTATTTGTATTCTGCTGCTTTCTGCTATTAATCTGATTTAAATCGCTAAAAAGTTCTTCTTTGTGGTTAGGTAATCACAGATTAGGAGCCGTTCATAAATTTTGTCACGTCGAATTTTAGACGTCGAGTGGTAAGGCAGGGATGATATAACTTCATTTTTAGAAATCTATTATTTTGATAATTTTATTAAACTTATAGAATATTATGGAATCAACGCGGGGGGGGGTTATAAAAATTGCTAAAACCACCGATTGCAGGGGACGCCGATGTGGGATTTTATGGGACTTTTAGGAGGTTCATTAGAACACTCCAATGTACATCTCTACCAAAATTCAGCTTGCCCGGATTTTTGAAAATTTTTGAAAGCTAAGAACCTTTCTTGCCTGGACTATTATTCAAATTAATGTTTTCGAAATTTCAGTTTTGCTTTATATGATTTAAGGGTATTCGTAAAATGCTGGCGAATGCTGTTAATGATATAAAGAATTTTAATCCGATATTTTTCCTTACTAATTCTTATTCTTGAAGCAAATGAAGCTCCGAGTAACATACGTTGAAATTCAAATTATCTTAAAAGAAGTTTGTGGATTATTTGTAATGCGACAGATAACGCAAAGGGCATTAGACTATTCTGCTGCTTTCTGCTATTAATCTGATTTAAATCGCTGAAAAGTTCTTCTTTGTGGTTAGGTAATCACAGATTAGGAGCCGTTCATAAATTTTGTCACGTCGAATTTTAGACGTCGAGTGGTAAGGCAGGGATGATATATAACTTCATTTTTAGAAATCTTATATTTTGATAATTTTATTAAACTTATAGAATATTATGGAATCAACGCGGGGGGGGGTTATAAAAATTGCTAAAACCACCGATTGCAGGGGACGCCGACGTGGGATTTTATGGGACTTTTAGGAGGTTCATTAAAACACTCCAATGTACATCTCTACCAAAATTCAGCTTGCCCGGATTTTTGAAAGCTAAAAACCTTTCTTGCCTGGACTATTATTCAAATTAATGTTTTCGAAATTTCAGTTTTGCTTTATATGATTTAAGGGTATTCGTAAAATGCTGGCGAATGCTGTTAATGATATAAAGAATTTTAATCCGATATTTTTCCTTACTAATTCTTATTCCTGAAGCAAATGAAGCTCCGAGTAACATACGTTGAAATTCAAATGATCTTAAAAGGAGTTTGTGGATTATTTGTATTCTGCTGCTTTCTGCTATTAATCTGATTTAAATCGCTGAAAAGTTCTTCTTTGTGGTTAGGTAATCACAGATTAGGAGCCGTTCATAAATTTTGTCACGTCGAATTTTAGACGTCGAGTGGTAGGCAGGGATGATATAACTTCATTTTTAGAAATCTATTATTTTGTTAATTTTATTTAACTTATAGAATATTATGGAATCAACGCGGGGGGGGGGGGTTATAAAAATTGCTTAAAATTGCGTGACCTATTCCCCTTAAAAAAGTGCTTGAATCTTGTAATTTATTCTCAAGAAACTTGTTTATTTTAATTACCCGCAGCATTTAAAAGAAGCTTAATTATCATATTTATCAATATAAAATAAATAAAAACTGTAACATTACCAATAATTTAAAATTTATGTTACCTAATTAATTATACCACTAAATACACAATTTGGTTTTCTTTATAAGAAATAGGCTAAGCTCCGAGTAACATACGCTGTGGGAAACCTGTGTAATGTTGTTATTATACCTAATATTTTTTATAATCTACATCAATATTATGTATGTACATACATAACTAATATACATATAAGTACTACATAATGTGGTCGATTATTTTTATTTACATTATTTGTTTAATATTTTATGTACTGTGTACTTGATACTAAACTATTAAATATACAGGACAATTTGAAAGAAAACTATTCCTAGTTTTTACTACAAGTATTATGTTTTTCCTGTTCACTCTTATTTAAAACCCTTTGAGGCACACATTAATTAAATTTGGAAAATTTAAAAAATCATCTGTCGCGATGGTTTTTTCTCTCGACACCACTGCAATAATTACAAAAAATGTTAAAGGTGTGGTACAAAATTGAAACCACTTAGCCTGAAAGGGTTAATAAATGCGGTTGTTTTGTCATAAACGTAAATTTTTTAGTTTATTATTGTAAAATTCACTATTCTTGCATAAATGCAAATTAAACATTTAGCTTGATTATAAACTAGTTTGTTGCAAAAAAATGTTTTATATAAACGTGGGCGTTGTATAGAAATTATATCGCTAATTTTGCAACCAAGCATATTGTACCTACGAATGCTAAACGTGGCTAAACTAATAAAAATTATTTCAATAAATACCTACGCACTATGTACTAAAAATCATCATAATTAATATTGGTACTTTATTATAATTTATAAAACATTGGTAAATGATTTTATTGCCACAATTTCGGGAGTTTTTTGTAAGTTAAAATTTAACTTGCCTACAGATTTCTTGTAGGTGTTGATGACTTATTATAAACATTTTGTAAATGTGAAAATTTCAAATTGTAATTAAAAAATGCTTGCATACATTTCCTATTTTTGTAAGTACTACATAATCTAATGCTATCAGCGTAGTGCATATTTGAAAAGCACGTAGGCGTTCTCACGCTATGCAATGCTCGCAAATTTTGCATAGTCTATCATAATTATTATAAATTATTAAATGTTCGCTTCAAGTTAAAAAATATTTTCTTTAAAATTATCGTATATTTTGTTATTACATTCTTATATTACGTCAAACTAATCGCAAAATAAAAATCATTAACAAAAAGTCGAAAGCATAAATTACATAAAATAATTGAAATTACAACCAATTTTTTGAATAATAAATTCGTATTACGAATAAAAAATTTTGCTACTAAAAAACTAAAAAAACACGTAGGAGTGACTAACGCTCAAATAAGTATAAGTACTTACTTAAGGGTCAAATTTATATTGCATACACGCATTTTCGGGCAAAAACACTTGGAAATTCAGAAACTTCGTAAAAAAATTAAGATGAAATGCATTGATAAAAATCAGTTACTCAGTTAGAAAGGGGTTAAATTTTCAAGTAAAGTTGTGAGTATAAGTAACACTTTTGGCTATGAATACGGGCGTAAATCACCAATTGCGGAAGAAACCAACATAAGATTTTAGGGGGTTTTTGAGTTGTGCATATAATATTATGTACTAATATGGATTTACCATGTATTTAGATACTCAAATATATATGTTTACCAAATTTCATCCTGTCCCGATTTTTTGTAAGGTCAAACTGCAGTTTGCTTGGACTAGAAGTGAAATAGAACATAAAATATGAGAAAACGTTCAAAAACGCCTAGATCATTTATAAAATATTATTTAAATAATTCAACAATGTATCATGGGGCTTCTTTAAAATGGATATGGAAATCCAAATAGAGAATTGTTGAATTATTATACGTAGAAATCATCTTTTTTTCAAATTCACATCAAAACGCATTAAAATTTTAAATTAGAAATACGCTATTTAATAAAAATTAGTAATACTATAATAAAATAGCCCATTTATAATTAATTTCAAATACACTGCAATCTTAAAAACATTTAATATTGTATTATTATGCCATTTTCCTCCACGAAACTTGCTCGGAGCGTAACTTGGAATACAACCGCGATAGTTTTTCAGACGTGCTTGCGTAAAATGTACTGTGTTTATTAGTAAATAGTATTAATGCAGCACGGAATAATTAATTTACATCTCTTCAGACCTTTTTCAAAAATTATATTGAAAAATCCATCGGTCACAATCGCTTTTTGACTGGAGCAGCGCATCATAATATTATGTATTATGTTATAAGATGTCCGTGGTAAAATCGTATAATAAACAAATAAAAGTTTTTGTCGTGGCCGCGAGGTCATTCCTAAAACTGTATTTTTTAGATTATTTTTAATTTGATTAATAATAATTAATAAATAATTAATTACAGCTCCACCAAGCTTAGAAAGAACGCGGCAAATATGCCAACTAATTTGATAAAAATTTGAATAAACCAACGAACGTAGAGTTATATCTCAAGTACATTCTATTGTAAAAGTTACAAATCATTGCGTGTGTATACATTTGTCTATATTTACTAAATTACATATTAGAGAGTTTTTGCAGGTCTTACGCTAACGGTAACGATAACGCTAACCTTATTTTTGCACTAATGCGCACGTGCAGTACATACCCTGACGGTAAATAAATACTGTGGCCCGCTATTTCTTAAGAAATAAGGGAACGAAATAACGTTTACGATAAATCCACGCCATCTAGAAGTTATTGCATGAGTTCTCAATTTTAAAACTAAAGTTAGGTTTTAGTTCAGTTTTGTCCTATGGTTTTGTATATAACTTCATCTACTTCTTCTCCTGCCAGTAACAATTGAAGTACTAACTCATCCATGGTAATTCTAATTATTAATTTGAAAAAAATAAAAGGCGGTAGAGTATAACCTATAAAAATAGCGTGGTAACGTTACGCTAATTTGCAAAAACTCTAAAGTTATCCGTCCCGTTAAACAAAATATCGGACCAGGTCACGTGATTTTATCGTTAGCGTTACCATTAGCGTAAGATCTGCAAAAACTCTCTATTTACTAAATTTATTCCAAAAGTGCTTTATTTAATATTTGCGGTAACATTTTTTACGTATTTCGTGATTGCAATTTGACAAAATAATTTATGGATTTTAAATATTCGCGCCGAGAAACTTCTTCATCTGAGTGTACATTTTTAATTTTAGCAGCGCCTGACGCGCCCCTCAGGTCGGTTCTAAGGTTGGTGGAGCTGTATAGTACTTCATTTATGCTTTTGTTTGTTTCAATATAAGCGTTCACGATTCAGATAACACCAAGAGTTGGGAGCGGGAAAAATCGTGTGGCGCCGGATAAACTTTTGGTATTATTCAATTTTGAGCAACTTTCACCCTGAGCTTTCACTAGCTAGCCGAAGCTCCGCTCCCATAATAAAAGCGTTATCTGGAGTTACTATTTATTTTATTGGTGAGCCACACGTTTTTATACGTAGCTGGTGTGGTGGCCCAAGTTACGCTATATGCTAACTTCGTAAATGTTAACAACATAAGACCCCCAAAGCACCCAATCGGCGATTTATTTTTAACAATTTTTGAAATAGTTGTCATTTGGCAGATGATAGGACACTTGCCATTTTCTGGCCCAGAATTAGTAGCTCGGTGACAGATCGAATACCCGAACCTCGAATTTGCAAATTTCCTATTGAAATTACTAAAGATGAACGTTTATGTAGTATATTAAAGCAAAAAAATTTGCGGACCATTCATAAATAAGCCCAAAAATCAAGTTTTAAAAAGTAAAAAATTAGGCCACGCCCACTCGAGTATTTTCATGTTTTAAACTGCATTTTGGATTCAAAAGTATTTTAATTATTATCAAAAGATGTTGGTTTCGGTAGGGAAGCTCGTGCATTGGGAAGCTTAGGGACTACATCCTTGAGGATTATCTATACACCACACCGGGATTCGAAATACCGGGATCTAGCGTTTAAATTTTACGCCTCGGAGGTTTTTCGCAATGCTCAAGGTGTGAAAATTGTAAATATTTCATACATGTTGCTCCTACGACACACCACCTGCAAGTGATGTAGTGAACCTTACCTTACCTTACCTGATATGTATTTGATGGAGCATCCCGGCGCAGCCGGCCTTCTCCTTCATCTGAAAGAATACATTAGTGACATTGGAATTTATAGAGACCGGTGGGTCTCTGGGAATTGGCGCTTGGCGGACTGACTGGTAAAAACCTGAGCTGTGACTGTGAATATGTAATATGAGAAGAAAAAGAAAATTTTTACGTTTGCCGATATAGTAGAGTCCCTAATTCGAAGAAAGAAATTATGAATTAATTTCTATTGATGACCTCGGAGTGAGTGGCTTCTACTTGGAACTAGTCAGAATTGGCGACTAGTGGGATTATAGTGATGCTATGGGGGGTGATTTAACGAAGCTTGTGATAATTGATCGAAAAATTACACAAATCTAGTGAATAAATTCACTTTCGAAGAGAATTTGTGTAAGTTAAACCTATGAACATACATTAGTCTGTGTGGGGGTGAGTTATGGTCAGGAGTTGTCCGTGGTCAGGAGTGATTTGGGACGGGGAATGAGAAAGTCAGCTGGGTTGTATTGACCTAGTGACTCGAAAAAGTCCTCGGGCATCTAATAAAAATTGCAATAACTGCAATGTAATTCGATTTTTACAAGTAATTTGGGAAGAAAACGGCGGTTTAAACTTCCCATTTGATCAATTATTCCTTAAGGTCACCGATAAACACAAAAAAGTTTAAAAAAATTCAACCACAAACAGAAATTATAAGGTTTAAATCATTGCATAGTTGGAATTCTAATTAAATTATGTATGAAGAAGTCCTCGGGCACCATATATTATATTACTGTAACGCTTCCTAGAATTGTGCAATAGTTTTAAAATGCAGTTGATGCATTTTGTAAATAGTAGAGATGACATTAAGCTCAGTCTTAATCTTGACATTGAATATTTAGCACAATGGAGCGTAAAAATACCAAATACACAAGTTTCGATTTAAGACAATTAGTTATTTTTCATTCTGCCAATGGAAAATCGCAGCGGGAAATTGGGAAGTTACTCAATATGAGCAAGAGTACTGTAGCGGATATTGTTAAGCGCTTTAACAAAGAAGATCGGATCGATTTCAAAGAAAAAAGTGGCCGTCCACGTATTATAACATATAGAGATGAGAATTGTATTGTAAGAAAAGTTAAAAAAGACCCTAGAATTAGTGCGCCTAAATTACAAACTCAAGTGCTACACGAACTAGGGAAGAATGTGCATGTGGATACAATTCGCAAAGTTTTAAAAAAAGAAGGGTACAATGGCCGGGTGGCTAGGAAAAAGCCATTTGTAAGTCAAGTTAATAGGAAGAAACGCCTTATTTACGCTAAAGAGTACCTAGAAAAAGACATATGGTGGAACGATGTTATATTTGCAGACGAGAGTAAATATAACATCTACGGTTCTGACGGTCGAACCATGGTGTGGCGTAAAGCCAATGAAGAACTGAATCCCAAAAATTTATGTGGTACGATCAAACATGGACTTGGAAATGTCCTTGTTTGGGGTTGTATTTCCACTCAGGGGACAGGCAAATTAGTTGTGATCGACGGCATAATGGACCGTTTTAAATATTTACAATTACTTCAAGAGAATTTGTTACCAAGTGCGGCCCAAATGGGAATTCAAAACAGTTTTAAATATTACGAGGATAACGATCCGAAACATAAATCCCATTTAGTGCAAGAATTTCTTTTATATAAATGTCCCAAAGTATTGCATCCGCCCGCTCAGTCACCCGATCTTAATCCCATAGAAAATCTATGGGATGAATTAGAACGTAGGATACGAACCACCCCTATAAACAACAAACAACATTTAATTCGACGTTTACAGGAGGAATGGGCTCTTATAAGCGAAGACTATTTAAAAAAAATAATTTGTAACATGCCCAATCGACTCAGAGACGTTATAAAACAAAAAGGATACCCCACAAAATATTAATTTTTTCAGTTTCCCTAAACTACTGTGCTAATTTATGTAGTGCCCGAGGACTTGTTCATACATAATTTAATTAGAATTGCAACTATACAATGATTAGAACCTTATAATTTCTGTTTGTGGTTGAATTTTTTTAAACTTTTTTGTGTTTATCGGTGACCTTAAGGAATAATTGATCAAATGGTAAGTTGAAACCGATGTTTTCTTCCCAAATTACTTGAAAAAATCGAATTACATTGAAGTTATTGCAATTTTTATTAGATGCCCGAGGACTTTTTCGAGTCACTTAGTTGGTTTACTAGTGGGTTTTCTGAGAATTTGGATTTGTTGTAGAGATTGGTGGCATGTTTACGATTAAGAGTGTTAATGAGGTCTAGTTTGGCGTCTGCATGTAGTCGTCTGTTAGTGACGTAGTCGGGGGCGCTGAAAATAGCTCGGAGATTTTTGTTTTGAATGACTTGAAGTTTATTTATGGCCCTGGGGCGTGCATATCCCCAGACAGGGGAGGCGTAAATCATTGTCGGGCGGATTATGGCTTTGTATAATCTTAGTTTGTTAGCGGGGGACATGGTACTTTTTGCGTTCATGAGGACGAACAGTCTATTGAAGAGGCATTTGGCTTTACCGGCTGCGGAGGAAATGTGAGCGTCCCATTTGAGGCGCCGGTCCATGGTAATGCCAAGGTACTTGACCTTGGTTTTCCAGGGGATTTGCTCCTCGAACATCCAGACACTGGAATTGTGAGGCTTGCAACGATTTCGAAACATGATCGCGGAACTTTTGCTCGAGTTAACCTCGATGCGCCAAGTTTCGTACCACCTTCCGAGATCGGTGATCGCCTCCTGGAGGCGGGTTGTGGCTATGTCCGGGTGGATTGAGGATGTGTATATTGCAGTGTCATCTGCATATAGTGAAATTTTTGTTGCGGGATCTAAGGGGGTTGGAATGTCACTCATGAAGATGTTAAACAGTGAAGCTGCAAGGATCGAACCCTGGGGGACCCCGGAGGTAATGGGGCGCTTTGTGGATCTGGTGTTCATGAGTTTGACTTGGAGATTTCTGTCGTGAAGGTAGGAGGCAATAAGTCGGACTAGTGGAATTTGAATTTTAGATTGAAGCATTTTGAACAGGAGGCCTTCGTGCCAGACCTTATCGAAAGCTTTCGATACGTCGAGTAGTACTAGGCCGGTGAATTCTTTTTTGTTGAGTGCCTGCGTGACGTGCTCAACTAATCGGAGGGCTTGGTGGGTCGTGCTGTGTCCAGCACGGAAGCCGAATTGTTCGTTTTGAATAATACTGTTATCGAACATGGCTTCTTGGAGACGGATGAGAATGACTTTTTCAACTACTTTTCCGATGGAAGGGAGCAGGCTGATTGGTCTATAGCTTTTCGGAAGTTTGAGATTTTGACCGGGTTTGGGGATTACCACTACGTCAGCGGTTTTCCATATTTGTGGGTAGTAGTTGAGTCGAAAACATGCGTTAATTATGCCGGTGATGGCAACTTTGGCTTTTTGGGGGAGTTCTTTGAGGGTAGTATTGGTGATGCCATCGGGACCTGGGGCTTTCCTCTTTTTGAGGCGTTTAATGGCAATGGTGACCTCCAGAAGGGAGGCGGGGGTGATATGTGTGTCATCGGAGGTGTTTAGGGTGGTGGTGACATAATTTTCGACCGAATTAATATGGTCTTGGTCTAATCTTGTGGTGTTGGGGGAGCATTGAGCTTGGAGGCTGTCGGCGAAGATTTCAGCCTTTTCAAGATCTCTCCGGGCAATAGTGCCGTCAGGGCGGGAGAGAATTGGGATGGTGACTTTCTTTGTTCCCTGGAGGGCGGCGGCCATGCGCCATGCGGACATGTCTTTAAATGAAAGGGAGTTAATGGTGTCTAACCATTCATTGTCATGAAATTCTTTGACTTTAACGTCTACTTGCTCTTTGAGCCGGTTGTATGACCTTTGGTCATCAGGGTTGCGAGTTCGCCGAGCGAGTTTCCTCGCTCGGTTTTTGGCTCTGATAAGATCTTTGAGGGAGGGAGTGAGTTTGTCTCTGACGTCCGTGGTGTTAACTTGAAAAGAGGTTTCGTCAACGGATTTTTTGATGTTGTCTTGGAATTTGGCAATGAATTGGTTTAGGTCAGTGGGGGACTCAAAGAATGGGATTGGTCCAAGGTTTTTTGACAGATTGTCTTTGAAAGAGGTCCAGTCTGTTGTCGTTCTCGTGGGAGGGCCCTTTGGGGGTAACAACGGTCCGAGTGTCAGAAGGACCGGGTAGTGATCTGAGTTTAGTTCTTCGCTGGTGGAGATATCGTATTGGAGTTGTACGTCTTTGAAAATGGCTATGTCCAAGATGGACGGCGTACCTGCGTTAGAAAAGTGGGTGGGGGAGGTGGGAGCGATGATCGCGAAGTCCAGCTCGTCTGCTAGTGAAAGTAGGTCGCGTCCTACATGGTTTGTGTGTTTGCACAACCAGTTGGAGTGTTTAGCATTGAAATCGCCGGCGATGATCTTCGAGTCGGGGCCTTCGAGGAGGGTTTCTAGGTCCTCTTTGAGGATGCGTTGCTGAGGGCGATTATAGACGGAGGAGATTTGCAACCAACCGTGATGTGAGGTGTGGATGCTCACCGTAGTGATTTCAAGGTACTCTAGGTCGGGGGGTCGGTATTGCGACGTGTTCGATGGATGATTTTACGTAAATTGCGGTTCCGCCGCCGCGTCCGTCACGGTCATTCCTATAAAGTGAATAGCAAGGGAGTTTTGCCAGTTGGCCAGCTCTGAAGTGGGTTTCGTTGACCAAGATTACATCAAGGTCGTGATCGTGCGCGAAAAGTTCATTTCGTTTGGCTGAAAGGCCGTTGGCGTTCCAAAAAGCCGTCTGCAAAGTGGTGGGTTGGAATCTGGGTTTAGACATTAACGGGTGTGAAATTAGTGGCTTTGGCGTTCATGATTATTTCAATATTGCGGACGAGTTCAGCATTGGCATTGAAATTACGAAGTTGTTCAAAAATTGCTTTTGTTTGTCGGGAGGGAGCCTCATCGTAGGAGGTGGTGGGCGTGGGGGTGGGATGTGTTGCTTCCCTGTGAGGGGCATGCTGGCTAGCGACTCCTAGATAGGATGGTCGATTGGGGCCTTGGGAGGAGGGGTAATTGTAAGTGGGGCGGCCAGCGAAGCGGGAAGATGCTTCGCGGGCTGAAAGTTCTCGCCGCTTGGGCTTGGGGAACATAACGCAACCTTTATAGTTTGCGGGGTGGTTTCCTGTGCAGTTAGCGCAGGTGGCGGGATCCTCGCGGATTTTTTGGCAAGCCTGAGTGAGATGATCCCCTGCGCATTTGACGCATTTGGGGGGGGGCGCGGCAGAGGGTTTGGGCGTGTCCGAACCGTTGACAACGGTGGCATTGACCGACCTCTGTACGTTTGTGGGGAGTTTCGGTGCGGGTGTTTATTGACAGGACCGAAGTCATGTCGAAAATTCTCTTGGCATCTAAATTGTGGGTTAGATGGACAAGGTATAGTGGCATGGGTTTTTTGTCGCGACCTTGGCGCATCTGGAAAACGGACTGAATTTCGAAATGTTGAGATTCGAGGTCTTCCTTGACCTCGGCAGGGGTGATTGTGATCGGAAGACCACGGATGACCACTTTGAGTGGTTTATCTTGGGGGAGGGAGAATGAGTGTGCTCAATCGAGCATGATTTTTGAATACCCAACTACTCCACTCACATGTATTTCTTATGGGTAAATTACGATTTTCAAAATCGATTTATTTCTAAACTTGTGAGCCGTCATAAATTTTGCATAAATCTACTATATAAACCTTCATCTTTAGTAATCTCAATAGGAAATTTGCAAATTCGAGGTTCGGTTATTCGATCTCTCACCGGGTGTACTAAAAGGTTTGATTTAAGAAGGTATATAAGTGATATTATCTTATTAACATATTGTAATTTCAGCAACATAGGAATATTAATTTTCACGTAAAAGTCAATAGAGAGTTTCAATAGCCCACCTTACGTCAACGTCGACTTCACGTTTGTACGTCAAGTTTTTTCGGTTCAGTAACCCACGTTTTCAAATTTACGAACGTGAAGTGTAGTTAAGACTGCGCATGTCACTTTTTCAATCTACAAATAAGTTTATTAGGTATATATTATATAAACATTATTATGAACAACAAAAGTGTGGGTACTTCTATTTACTGTAAAAACGTTTAATGAAGAGTTGATCGTGTTGAAATCATTGGTTTAAATCTACTTTTGACATGCAAACCATGTGCATGTTTGGTTGCCTACTTCAAAACATAAGCCTTATGGCGTATGTCAGAAGGAGGTTCCACAAAATATTCAAATAGTTACTACAGACCTTGCACATGCACTCTTCTAAAATTATAACATATAGTAATTTCAGCAACATAGGGCATATGGGCATATTAGTTTTCACGTAATCACGCGCTATGAACTTCAAGTAGTTTTATAAGTCCAATATTTTATTCAATATGCTATGATAGAAGCTTCGGCTAATAATCTGTATAATTTTTGTAGCTGTAGATTATGCATTAATTAAATCCATGCGTTGTTTGCAAATAGCATGTAAATTGACCACCTTAAAAATTTTGTACATATTGGTCACTTACTATGACCATTGCAAAAACTGTTTTTCTGCATACATCTCCAGTCCTCAAAAGAATTTCTACCACATTTCGTATTCTGAATTAAGTAACGAATTTTTAACACACGCATGCATACACACATCTAACACACGTTAGATTCTACATTAGCTGTGACGTATTTTTAACACACGTGTAATTCCACATATCTGTGACGTATTTTAACACTTGGTAAGTCTTGCATTAATTGTGACGGCTTTATTAAAATGAGTTTTTTGACGTTATTACGGAGTGTATTTAAAAACCGATCGGTTCTACCATCTAGAGGATACAATGAGCAACTGTTTGACAGTAAAAATACCGATCCGCCACAATTACGTGCACAGGTACGCCCGTCCTAGTTAATGCAATGCTTGTATTAGTGTATGTGTGTATGTGTGTATGTGTGTATGTACGTCTGTGAACACGATAGCGTCTAAACGAAGCAAGCAAATCATTCCAAATTTTGCATATAAGCTTTTTCCTGTCGTAGGACGAAGCCAGATGAAAATAATTTAAATCGTGTAACGGGAAAGGGGGGTTTACCTGGAGCTATTATGACATTATGCGTCATAACTTCGAAACGAAATTAAATATGAAAAAATATTAATAACAAAAAATTAGCGCTATGGAATTTCCTACATTTTTTGTCCTACAAGTTTTTCTCTAAAATATACAGGGCGTTTCAAAAATTTTTGTATTTGTAAAAATTTTTTGTATTTGTAAATAAAATAGTAAACCGCATTCTACTAACGAAAATAAGATGAAAAGTTTCTAATAACATGGGTTCAAAAATGCTTCGTTTGCAAGATATAGGCATTCAAAAGTTTGTTTCTTCCTATTTTGGCAAAATATGAAATTTTTACTGTTGAAATTATGTAACCATTTTATTTAAAAAAATAATATAAAAATTTGCGTCTGTTCGGAAAGTTATGCGATGGCCACATCAGATTTTTTATTATTATTATTATTTCATCAAACACACCATACTTATTGGTTACATTATTGTAATATACATGATGAGCAATTAAACACCTTATTAGATCTCTTAGAACATCGATCGATATCACTTCGATCCTCAACTGGTATTTTCAGGTTTATATTTATATTGTCAGGTATCGAATTGGGGAAAACTTCATACATCCCACAAACATCTGCTTCAAATAAAGAACATCTAGGAGACCACTTTTTATGTTCTATCATAGGATCATCCCCAGCTTCCCAACTACCAATAATGATTGCACAAAACACACACCGAACATTATCATCATTGTTTAAACTATAGAAACCAGCTTTTACCAAATCGTTTGGATTAGCAAATGGAGACTTCCAATTTTTAAACGAAGTAAGGCGGGCTTCTTCATTTGAATAATATTTGAGGAATGTGTTGGGAAAATCTTCTTCAAGAAAAGGACATCTTGGAGACCACTTTTTATGCTCTATCATGGGGTCATCCCCCACTCCCCACCCACCAATAATGATTGTGCAAAACGCACACTGAACATTATCATCATTTTGTAAACTATAGAAACCAGCTTTTACCAAAGCGTTTGGATTAGCAAATGGATACTTCCAATCTCTAAACGAAAAACGGCGGAGTCTTTCATCAGCATACCCAACCATGGTTTTAACGCAACTGCTTATATATTCAATAGGATGATAATTAAGTAAAAAAAAAACATCGTATAAAAAAAATCAAATTTATTACTGCATAATACAATTATTATATAAATGAAATACATTTGATAGTGCACAAATACATTCACTCATTGAATGAAAAAAACAGGATGGTTTGTCCAATGTTAGGGCAGGTTGTTCATCCAACTCTACCACAGGTTTATTAATTATTTTTTTGATGAATAAGGACTTTTCCAACCCTTTAATGTATACAACATCAACGGATAAAGTTAAATACCTAATAATATCATTAAATTTATGAACAGGTGTAAAACCGCTTTCCCATAATATTCCATGGTGTTTATGCATTATGTAGTTTGCCTGTTTCTGATACTCCGGTGCTAAGTCATTAAACTTAAACGGTTGTTTAAATATGAAATGAGCTGTTTTAGAACCATCATAAACAGCTAATTCTTTGGGTAAAAATGTATTATTATTTGTTTTAAACCCTTGAACATCCAATACCATCACGTTACTCATATTTGCTTCACAGAATTTGTAAGAGGATTATAATTAAACATTCGATCATGAAGAACTAGACAGTAAGCGGTTGTGTCTGCTTTTATATTATCCCCACTCTCAAATTCTACTCTTACTTCAATTGGTCCTTTGCTAAGACCATCCTTCTGACGAGTACAATCTACTACGACCATTGGTGTATTAGCTTTAAATTCTTCAGGTGTAAGCATTGGCTCGTTTTCTTTACCGTAATATATTTGTTGAAAATTTGCAAACATTTCATATAGAATTGAGAAAGAATTCTTTTTATAGTTTATATTTAAATTATCATATGGGTAGCGCTCAGAATTTAAGTAAACATTCAAATTTACCAAATCACAAGAATCAAATTTACTCATATCCTTATCAATTTTGTTTTTTCTATTTGTTGAAAATGCTATTATTATCATTCTAGGTGTTTCCACTTGAGTAGTAGTTTTTACAGTCCACGAGTGACGATTTGTCTGAGGTAATTGGGGGTATTCATGAAGTTCCCACGATCTGAATGCTATTGGGATTTCTAAACTTTTATCAACAAAGTTAGTTAAACGTAATTGTTCTTCCAAGGAAACAGCTATGTGTGGTACTTTCCAGAAAAGTTTATTGATTGAAACTTTGAGTTTTTCATCGGCTTTTGAAGATACTACTGCATTAGTATCACTATTACTTCTTATTAACACCAGATCTTGTTTAGCGTTCAATATGATTTTGTTATAATCCTCACCAAATCCCAAAATCATTTTTAGAGGTATACAAGCATTAAAATTTCCATTAGTACCTTGATTTAACACCATTTCTAAATGTTTTTGGGGTTCCCATCCAGCGTTTTTTAATTTTAAACATTCGTTTCTAGAGTAGGATGGATAAGCTTTTAAAGTAGAAGTAACACCTAAGTTTCTAGAAGAATCTATCACAACTCCGTTTAACTCATATCTAATTTCACTGAATAAAAATGCTATGCCGTTGTTAATGAAGTGACCTGTTGTAGTTGCGGTACCATCTTCATGTTTTAGCGTGCCTTCGATATAAAGATAACTTAGACTGGGTGCCGTATACGCATCCAGCTGTTGAATAGGGATTCTAATTTCATCGTTATTGTCAAATGATGTGGAAGCATATGGTTGATGTGTGTGAAATTCGGCATTTGTAATCGAATTATCTTCAATAATTTTTTCTGCAATATCTAAAATCCCCATTTTACACAAGAACTTTATAACCTAAAGCTTTTAAAAACGCTCTATTGATTGGTGTTATCACACCTGCTGAAGATTTTTGACTGACGCTTTTTAAATTAGACAGGCGTTTATAAGCAACATTATAATGTTGACGTGCACTTCTTGAATACTGGATTACCATTTCTAAAGTTTTTTTAAATGAAACCTCATTGATATTTCTTCCCTGTTAAAATCTATAACCTGATCGTTCTGATCTATTACTCTAACTGAAATATTTGATATAGATTGAGTGTTTATAGGTAAATAAATGACATTAGATGGGGTTTCAACTATTTTATATCCACGTGGAACTATTGGAAAAAACTCGTGTATTACGTGACTCAGTTTTCCATTTCTATATGAACCGGTTGTAATATTACACTCAATGCAAATAGTGTTCACCGATAAAATATTTACACTGTGATCTGACTCTGTCATAGTTTTTCCCAGGATGTATCGCTTATTAAAACCCAATAATGGTCCAATAGAGTCGTTTTTAGTAAAATTAATGCGTTCTGAACATTTAATGCTTAATTTTGAAGTATTAGTGTTTGTTATGAGATCGAAAGAGATATTAACACTATTTAATTGTGTTTGTAAATATGTTCGAATATCATCGATTTCATATGCTCCCGATGGAATTTCAACAGCTATTTCTAGACCACAATAGAATTTATTGCTATTCTTATGTATGAAGAGTTTAGTTTTAGATAAATCTAATAGATATTCTCCATTTTCTTGTTTAATAAATCCTAAATCTTCTTTGAAATCATTTGTATATTCCTTAGTGAATAATGATTTTAAACGCACTTCATTTTCCGTAATGATAAACTTATTAGGTAATATCTTATTTATTTCCGATTGTATAGATTTTAGAACACCATCGAGGGAATAATATCCCGGTTTAACTTTAAGATTTATAAACTTATCATCCGCATAGTATAAGACATTTTCTCGCTTATGAATATTAATTACTGCATTTTTTAACTCCAATATATGCTCAGTCGGGTTTTCTTTACTCGTTTTGAAATTAAGTTTCTTTAATAAACAATCATCTTTCTGTGAGTTAAGAGGGGATTCACAGTTTAGAACTATTTTATTATTATTTGTCGAAACAATCGAAATAGCCTTAATATCTTGCGCTCGTATATTCTGAACAAGTGTAGCAACACTTACAGGTCCACTAGGTAAAGTTAAACGGGTTTCATCTCCATAGTAAAATTTATTGCATCCAGCTTTAACATTATGTATTGTGTTATAAGTTTCAAAATTTGTTAATGCTAGCACATATTGACCATCATCAGTATATATAATAGGATTAATTTCCGAATACAATTCGGAACTATTACCGCTTACACTGATTACATATGACATGGTGTTGGTGGTTGGCTTAACACTGGTGTAAATTAATTAGTGGCGTGTCTATATAAAAAGTCTAAACACAAATGCCCGCAATTGAATGAGTTATATTTTTGATATCTATCATAATTGTATTTAATGTTCTTATCGCTACCGAAATATTTTATTAATTGTGGAGGTGGAGCTAGATTTCCATAGCTATCGAAATATGAAATATCTGAATCATTATGTCTAATGTAAGCAGTCCAATGAGATCCAGATTTAAAATCTTCCTCCAAATTAACTATTCCACTTTCATACTTATGTATTTTTTTCGGTAGAGTATTTTTCATAAACACTCCTCTAAAATTTGGAATTTTCAATTTCTTACTATATCGAAGTAAATCGATGTTGGTTAGAGGTCGTTTTGGTAGCGATGCTAATAGTTTTTTGAATAAGGTTTTAGATATAGACCAAGTCCGCTTTTATATGGTTTTAAGTAAAGACCTTTACCTATGGCGATAGCTTCCATGTTTTTATTATGTCGTTGTGCTTCTTTTAAATTTTCATTTGCGCTTTTAGAATCATTAACAGCTTTTGCAATACCCGCAGCACCACCACCTAAAGCTCCCAAAGCGCTTAAGGCTGCAAATATTGGAATTAGTGGTATGAAACCACCAGTTTTAGGTATTGGAATAATTCGCGGTTTTTTAGGTTTCTGTTTAATAGTTGAAAGAGCAATTCTCGCATTGGTTAATAAGTCTGAACTGTTACTTCGCCGTAAAACATTGGCAGTTTTTCTCACAACATGTCTAAACGATGGTCTTTTAGATTTTTTTTTCTTATACCCACCCCCTGATTTTATTTTAGATATCTCGCAACCCATCCCCAACTTTACTTTAGCTTTCATAACCCCCGCAACACCTAATGCAGCAAGTTTTTCTGCAAATGATGAGTCTTTCGATTGTGATCTTATTACAGCTTTATTGGCAAGTATTTTGTCTGCCTCGTGTCTTTTAGATATATCCTTAAAATTCGAATAGGCGATATCGTGTTCTTTGCAGGCTTCGTCTAGTTGGTTAATACCAGAATCACCCCTCACTAAACGCTGACGTAGTTTTGTACCAGGCCCACAAAATCTTAAGAGAAAAAAATATTAACTTATACATAATCAACAACATATTTTAGAATGATTACCTATACCCCGGAATATGTAATTCAAATGGTAATTTATTAATTATATTATTAACAAATCCACCACCGCTGTTTCGATGTATCAACATGGCATTACAAATGTTAACTGAAACTTGTTATTGTTATTATTATGTTATATAACAAGAACATCATTAATTACCGTGACGGTACTGCTGCGGTGTTTAAGAAAAAGCGATGACTACCGAACCAGCACCGTGATGGTACTGCTTCGGTGTTTAAGAAAAATCGGTGACTACCGAACCAGTACCGCGACGGTACCGTGACGGTACTGCTGCGGTGTTTAAGAAAAATCGGTGACTACCGAACCAGTACCGTCACGGTACCGTCGCGGTACCGTTGCGGTATTGGTACGGTACTGATCCGGTCATCAACATTTTCAATAGTTGCAGAATATATAAAACTGATTTATTTATAAAATCAAAATCATATGTAGCAATGCGTTTAGAGAAACAGCATCAACATCAGCTACCGATAACAAATCAGGATGTTCAAATAACATCCTTTCCTAAACACGGTGTTTTATTGGGATGTTACTCAAAAATGGGTCTAATTGTTGGTTATTCTGGTTGTGGAAAAACAAATGCCTTTCTATGTTTACTTCTCCACCCTAACGGACTTCGTTTTGAAAATATTTACATATATTCCAAATCATTGTTTCAACAAAAATATGAATATTTAAAACAAGTGTTGAAACCACTAAAAGAAATTGGTTATGTTGAATATGATAATGAGAAGGATGTACCGTCACCTACTGAAATCAAACCAAACTCGATATTTATTTTTGATGATGTTGCGTGCACCAACCAAGATATTATGAGGGAATATTTTAGTTTTGGTAGACATAAGAATATAGATTCTTTCTACTTATGTCAAACATATAGCAAAATTCCTAAGCAACTCATAAGAGACAATGCAAATTTTCTAGTTTTGTTTAAACAAGATAACACAAATTTAAAACATGTATATGATGATCATGTGGGGGTCGATATGACATTTAATCAATTTAAAACTTTATGTAATATATGTTGGAAAGATAAATATGGGATGTTAGTTATCGATAAAGCTTGTGATATTAATAAAGGACGATATAGAAAAGGTTTTGATACGTTTATTTATATTTGAAAATAAATATAATAGTATAATCTAGTAAAATAATTTTAGTCTTCAAACATCCGCGATGAATAAACGTTTAACCCACGATCTTATTCAAGCGCGAAAAGCCGTGAAAATGAAATATAAAAATTTGAAATCGGATATCGCACAATCAAATTTAGATTTATTTAAAAAGTATAAACCTATTACGAAACCTTTACAAGAAATAGTTTCACAATTTGGTAAAGAATCTAAAATAAAACATGAACTTAAACCGGAAATTGATATCAACATACCAATCAAAGAAAAAAAATATGGACGTAAATCTGAGGTGGAACCGAAAATTAATAAATCACAACCAACATTTTTAAAGGATGATTCGATTCACCAACATGAACCTGATGATGTTGATTTAAATCAAACAATTTTACATCCTATGTTTGCTGATGAAGAATATAGTAGGGTTCATAATGAAACAGCTAAAGAAGTTAATGATATGATTGAATCGAAAGCATTTCAAGATTATTTAGAAAATTTTAGTGCACCTTTACCCAGATATTATGTTGAGAATATGATTAGAGATAGGGAAGATGTTTTTGATTTTAATTATGGGGTGAAACATAATTTGGAAACTGCTAAATTTTCTATTGGTGATTCGTTAATTGATTTTGAAGGACCCGATATTATACTCAAAGTACCGAACACTCCTAAACCTTTAAAATATAAAGGAACCACAGGTCTTTACGAACTCTTATTTAAAAAACAACCGTCGAGGTATCATGAGAATGATGAAAAAAACTATATTGACATTGGACGTAGAACCAATCTATTTCGTAGAAATTATTCAGCTGATGCTCAAATAAATGGTAACGCTACATCCAAGTATAGACAAATAATTAAACCTGCATTAAGAGCTAGGGGTGTAACTGGAAATAAGAAAAAAAAGCTTGGTGGTTTTCTAGAACATCCATTGTTTTTACAATATAACAACAGGAAAAAAGATTATGTGTATTTTGACGATGTAAATGAGATAATCGAAAGATTAAAACTCTTAATAGCTTCACAGTCTGCTGGTCACGATGGTCATGTAAACGAAATCGCATCCATTGAAGAAGAGTTACGAGAAGCAAAAATTATTAAATAATACATTAATTGAAAGATGGATATAAAAAGAGATGTTGTAAACGAGTTACACAGATCAGCTCGTAAAAATTTTCAACGAAGATCTGTTCTAGTTAGAGGATTGACTGATTTATTCCAAGCAGATTTAGTAGATGTTGGTCAACTATCGTCTAGTAATAAAGGTTTCAAATTTATATTGGTTGTAATTAATGTTTTCTCAAAATATTTATGGGCGAAACCTTTAAAAAATAAAAGTGGACGAGAAGTGACTGCTGCTATGAAGTCAATACTTAAAGAAAGCACACCTGATAATTTGCAGACAGATTTGGGGAAAGAATTTTATAATAAGGAATTTCGGGAATTAATGTTGAAATATAGAATAAATCACTATAGTACATTTTCGATAAAAAAAGCGTCAGTGGTAGAGAGAGTTAATCGAACGCTTAAAAATTTGATGTGGAAAGAATTTAGTTTTCGAGGAAATTATCGGTGGTTGGATATCTTACAAAAACTAGTTGATGTGTATAATTCTAAAAAGCATACAACAACTGGTTTAAAACCGATAAACGTTACCAAAAAAGATGAACAATTACTTCTAAAGACGGTATACAATCACCCGAAAGTTATTGATCCGAAAAACCCCAAATTTAAAATCGGTGATAGTGTTAGAATAAGTAAATATCGACACGCGTTTTCGAAAGGATACACCCCCGCATGGTCTAATGAGATATTTAAAATTTCTAAAGTTAAAGCAACCCTACCAAGAACATATCTTCTTACAGATATAAACAACGAGGAAATTAGAGGTGAATTCTATGAACAAGAATTGCAGAAAGTTAAACACCAAGATGTTTATTTGGTTGAAAAAGTTTTAAAAAGACAAAAAAATAAGTTGTTTGTTAAATGGTTGGGTTTGGATAAAAATCACAATTCGTGGATCAATAGTAAACAAGTTGTGTGATATAAAATTATACCAATCCGATTTTTGTAACTATCTTAAATGTTTGGGGAAAATTTTTTTTTTTAAATAAACAATCATAAATTAAATTATCTTTTTTTTTTTTTTTATTTATAATAATAATAATAATAATAATAAGAAAGAAATAATAATAATAATAAGAAAGAAATAATAATATAATACAAAGAAATAATAAGAAAGAAAATTATACAATTCAGAGCTCCATCTCTAAATCGAACTCCATCTTTCTCAAACTCTCCAAAACCCACTTCTTCCGTTTAAGTTTCTCCCCCTCGAGGTAGAGATTAAGCTCATATTGCTTAATTTTTTTTCTTATGTGTGTTATATTTTCATTTTTCCTCCGTCTATCAGCTTCAACCAGTTCCTTTTTCCTATGTCTATCAAACTCATCCATTTGATTACATAAATTGGTGAAAAATTCGTCGTTCTCCTCGTTGATAAACTCATCCTCCGCTTCCATAAGATGACTAGTCATCTTATTCACCCCCGCTTCCGCAAGATGACTGTTCAGCTTATTCACCTCCTCCAGAAGGTGTGGATTGACAAAATCAGCAGCATCAACTAAGAAACGATAAGTTACTAATCTAAATAATAATAATAATAGTGTCTTTCTTACAATTAATAGAGTCATCCTTCTCAGGAAGCTCCTCAGACTGGTCACCATCCTTTACAGAAATTTTTCTGTTATGATATAATTCTAAAAAAATAGTTAATATTAAACTGAATAAAACAATAATAATTTTTCTAACCATCCAACGATTCGTGGTTGGTCACCAACAAATCTCTCAAAAGTCCGTTTTTTATTTGTATGTTCTGCAAAATCTTTGCCATTTTGGTTACTGACTGTCCTGCTGCAACTTGTTGCTATATATATAGTATATGTTAGTAGACGCGCGCATGTAATTGCGGCCGTATGAATAGTACTTTGTGAGATCCGGCATATAGAAAATGAGCGGCGCTATGAGATCCATTTTCGTTGTGAGATCCGAAGTGGTGGATCTCGCAACGTTTTCAATGGAACTACATCTCTTAGATGGCGTTCAGTGTTATAAAATTAATTTTGGATGGATCTCGTTTCGTCCTAATTATACAAAAAATGTGTGTTTGATTGTATGTTTGATGATTGAACTTTTCTAGTTTGCTTATCTACGAACTCATGAATTGTGCATCTTGCGAGATCCGTACTATCACCGGCGGACAATTATGAACGGCATCGTCGCATTAATGTGTTCTTTGTTTAAAACACATCGTTGTTAGATCCGATTGTCTTACTGTATTACATTTAAGTTTGCGAGTTCCGAAGGTAATAAAGCTAGTTTATACAAGATCAGAAAAAAGCGGGAAAGTAGTGAAATTTACATCTTTTCAAAATGTGTACTACAAGAAGTTCTAAAATAATGAAATTTCGTTTTGAAAAATAACCTGAAAATAATATTCTTTTAATTTTGACGCAACTTAATAAAAAATCACTTTTGTTTTTAGATCGTACAATGTGCTTTAGGAACATGACTTTGACTTAATAACTATTCAAATAACAATTTAAATTCATTTCATTTACAAAACATAAAATCAAACACAAACATCTAAACACCAAACGCTGAAAAAGAAGGAAAAAAATTATAGGAAATATAATTAGTAGG
Organism: Podabrus alpinus; assembly: GCA_932274525.1. Taxonomy (NCBI): domain Eukaryota; kingdom Metazoa; phylum Arthropoda; class Insecta; order Coleoptera; family Cantharidae; genus Podabrus; species Podabrus alpinus. Next base: position 55,536,048 of record OW026455.1, on the reverse strand, counting down.
CACTTAGTATAATTATTACAGTATAAAGGACTTAATTATTTGAAGTAATGGAAACCAGGGTTATTCATAAAATCAAATTCTTCATAATATTTGTTACACCACGTTCTGCATCCACGACACCTTTCCAACAGGTAATAAAAGGTTGGCTAGCTCAAAGTCGCGAAGGGGTGGGTTGGTGAATGGAACGAAAGGGTCGTGTGACGGCACGTCGCAAAGCGTGTATTTCCTATCGACGACCGGGCAATCCTCGATCGCGATTCTAAAAATTGTCAAAATCGGTGTGAATAATTTACACGGGGGGGGGGAGTTAAGTCAAAATCGGTGGGGTTAATATACACGCGGGAGTTTGAATGGGCGCCACGCATACGAAGAAATGAATCTCTTTGAAGGGGACTGGTTATCACACCTTCCAAGCTGGTACGCGACAACTTGATGATCTTACAGCGAACTCTCACTCCGGAAAAACCCCGCTCAATGACCTTACCTTTACAGGAGGCGAACTTTCCGTTGGTGAAAATAGCTAAATAAACATTAACACAGCAATAATAATAACACACAAAGTTGGGAAATAATAAAAATGTATTAAATAAAATAATATCAGGGGGGAGTTGACAAAATTTACACAAGATATTATCAAATTTACACGTCTTGTATAAAAATAAATATGTACAGTTGACGGAACCTTTCAGTATGGTTTCCGTTGCGAAATTAATATTCGTAAAACAATTATTCTTACAAAAATACAAACTGTTAATTTGCATGAAAGGGGGGGCGTATTGAATACAGCACTCCACCAAAATAAATAGTTACTTAAGCGCAACTTGATAATATTCAAAACTATGATTCATAAAATTGATCATGGAACTTAATCAATGCAATTGATCATCAAAATTCCCAACAACGGGACAAACAAACTTTAGCTACAATACTAAACTTGAAACGTTACGTTAAATTGTTTGGTTACATTCTGAACGCTCGAATGGCGTGTTAAAAGTTACGTTAATAATAGATAATAATATTAAGCTAAATAAAAGGTATACAAAATGGTTGCGATATCGTCTTCCAGGGTTGAACTGAACGTTCATAAACACAACTAATGGTCCATATAACCAATTAACATCACAATCTTAAAAATATAAAAAGGTTTCTTACTTAATCTGGATGGTTGATGTCCGACCTCTAGGTAAAGTCGATGACGGGTCCTTCAGGAGTGAGATCTCGTCTTCAGAACGTAGAATGGAGCTGAATGTGATGTCTCAAACCATATCAGAAGGGCAGCGTAATAACCAGCTTCCCAAAAACTCTTCAAATCGGGAGGTGGTGAAATAACAGGGTGGTTCACGCACTGTATTTCGCGATAAAATAGGGGTCTCCGTACGAAATAATTCACTAAGTTAGTTATTCGCGAAGTGACAAATAATTCAAGCCGGCACTGTCTAAGTAAGAAATGTTAATGTGGTGTCCGATAAAAAAAAGACGATTGGAATGCACACATGGGTTGGAAGTGCAACACCTGTTTTGTACCATTCGATGAAAGCAATGTTACGTACTTGCCTTATGAGCGGCAAGCAATAACTCGACGTGATTAACGTGATAAGCAGATGGTATAAAAAGTCCGATAATTGATTCAATGTTTAGTAACCATAGACGATATTAATTGTTCGATCACTTATTAAATATTAGCAACAATTGACGATATACTGGTTCGATAAAATATTAATTGTTTAACCACAATTGACGATATTAATCGTTTAACAACAATTGACGGTATTAATGTTCGATAAAATATTAATTGTTTATTAACAATTGACGATATTAATCGTTTAACAACAATTGACGGTATTAATGTTCGATAAAATATTAATTGTTTATTAACAATTGACGATATTAATCGTTTAACAACAATTGACGGTATTAATGTTCGATAAAATATTAATTGTTTATTAACAATTGACGATATTCTGGTCCGATAAAATATTAATTGTTTAACAACAATTGACGGTATTAATCGTTTAACAACAATTGACGGTATTAATGTTCGATAAAATATTAATTGTTTATTAACAATTGACGATATTAATCGTTCGATAGTACCTGCAGTTGACACACACTAATTTTTAGCACCAATGACTTGTATTTATTTAAAGACCTCTAATAAATGTGAGACCTCGATAGTTAATTCCGCTTTTGGAAGCGCTAAGATACGAAAAAGGTAGTATCAGATTCCAAGTGAATCTCTCCGAATATGCAATTTGCAGCTCAATTTATGCATTCTCCCTACTCTGATCTGGGATTTTTCCCACTTACTGATTGATTTGGATCCTTGTAATTGGGTCCTATAAATTTAGAAAGAAGGGAGACGTGATTTAATTGGATAAATGCCTAGAGTGTGAGGGCACACTTTCTTCTTTCTCCATGTAAAGTGTATCGAGAAGTTTGGTACGACACGTGCGAGCAAAACAATTTTTTGCTCGTCTGGTTGGACGAGAAAGGTCTAACTTTTGCACTTTTTACTTGTTTTTATCGAAGTCTGTAATTTCGAAATCGCTATCCTTGCCATGTTAAACCCGAGCACATTTGGCCGCTTATCTGCACATGGTCGAGATAGCAAAACAAAAGGCATTGATTCTCACGAGTTTCAAACATGCACGTGTGTGTCCTTGTATTGACAACTGGCTCGTGATTATGGATCGTATAAAAGTGTCTCTCGATCCTACCTAAAATTTATAGTAATGCATTTGCCTATATTGACGTTTAGTTTGCAACGTTATAGAATAGAGAATTTATTGCCGATGAGGTGAATTATGGATTAATGCTACGTCAACATTATTAACACTTCCTCATCTACCGTATGGTTTATTGTACGTGTATTAAAATATTTGATGATACTTTCCTAACTATACAATTCTTAAGATTATTGTGCATTTGCAAAACGTAAATTTATTAGTTGAGCGAATGTTTCAATCTTTTATATTTACAACCCGACCTAAAAATGTTTTCTCAAAGGGTAATTTTCAACAGATCGATTCGAAATTTAACATATAAGTTTAATAGATCATAAACGCAAAATCTAAGGGTGCGCCCGATGCGCGGAATAAGGTGACACTCCCCTTACGTCAAGAGTTGTTATCCCTAACTACTCTTCAACTGGGACGCGCGCAACCTCAACCGAAACAAAAACTGTCCTGCGATAAACCATCAACACTTGTAGTGTTGCAACAACTACTCAGCTAGTGACTAGACTATACGTATATGCCGGGAAAGAGAGAGAAGGTTCACCTAACCCTAGGCTTAATCAACCCGTGAGTCGTAGTGACTCCTACATGAGAGGGCGGTTCGCGAAATCACGCGATCATTCGCTGGCCGTGGGACCCACAAATGTCTGTGAAGACACCGGACTCTAGATCAAGGTAGACCTGAGCTAAGGTAACACTTCCTTGGCGTACTCATATTTACAAAGCCTTCTCTAAAATGGTTCAGTCGATGGGGACTGTCTGCCTTTTTCAATACGTCGAAAAAACAGAGTAAAAAAAAACGTGTGCTTGGCTGGATCAAATTTACAAAAGCCGTTTGGGGCACTTCAGTAGATGGGGACTGTCTGTTTTATCATTTATCGTTGGTGAAACAGAGAAAAAACTTGCGCTTAGCTTGATCAAATTTACAAAGCCGTTTGGGAGACCATCCACCTTCATCATGACTTCGATCCAAACGAGATGATCGGAAGAGAGAGAAGAGGTAGTGATGGGGGGGTAAAAGATAGGAGTGGGGGGGAGGGGGGGGGTTAAAAAAAGTGAGGGGTAGCAACCTACAAGGGACAGTTGAGGGACCAAATCCTCGAACCGTCCGAGTTAAACACGGATGCAACCGGGAAAAATAGTGGGGCATAAATCGTAATACGAAACGGGACGGGATAACGACCTACAAGGGACAGTCGAGGGAGCAAATCCTCGAACCGTCCGGGTTAAACACGGATCTAAACGCGAGAAAGAAAAAAAAATAGGGGCACGAATGCCGCGTCAATCGTGTTGACCGGAGGGGCTGAATCTCCGAACCAACAAGTAAAGACTAATAAAGGATCACGATAGGCGTGATCCAAAATTCGCGAAAGACGCGATATAAGGGATATGGAGTCCGGCGGGACGAGAGTGGGACGGTACCGAACCGACACCCATATCAAAAGGTACAAGTTACACAACTCGTGGTCGCACAACTAAATATGCGATACTTTGTAAAAGATATTTACGCTACAGAGCTCGAGTTGACGAGACGGGAGTATCAGTCGTCAACAATGATACAATCAAATATGAAATAAAACCAGAAAAACTGAACCCTATACGGGGGTAGGGATTGTCTTTGTCAGTATAACCGAAGGGACCGAATCTCCGAATTACACCGACGAAAACGAGAACGCTACTCCGAAATGATCGGGACATTTCCATGAAAAAAAACTTGGAAAAACTTCCTACTTGAGAATACCCGACGTCAACTTGACTGGTGGAGTCCAACGGCGGTAAGCGCCGACTGGAAACTCCAATCTAAGGAACGCCTGTACCAGTATGTCAAAGTATGAATATACCATACTCGGTGGAGTCCTGTACCTCCTATGCAAAGTATGAATATACCACACTCGACAAAACCTGAAAAATCTGGAGGTGGAAAAAAAAAACGAGGAAGGTAGTTTAGTGTCTTGCACGGACGGTTGATCGGGAAATCCAGCGGTGACTGACACCGGGGGAAATCTCCAATCTAAGTGCAAATCGCGCAAAGCGACAATGCTCGCCCAAGATGGCGACACCATATGAGCGGAACGTATCCACCAGAGCTATATGTCACAAAAGTGTAAGGAATGTAACAAGAGGGTCTTGCTCCAAGATGGTGACATAATACTTCGGAGTCGGGCAATTTGTAAAGTGCCTGGATCCCATGGTAGTACCATGACATCAACCGAGAGTCAACATGGTTGAAAACCAAAAAAAATATCGGGAACTTATTTTGGCTCGAACCGAGAGTCAATGTCGTTACAAAATGAACGAAATGTTCACAGATACTGAGCGTTATACCTTAATCCTAAAGAAAAGAATGCAAGGGTTGAGCGCCTATGCATTAGAGTACGAGAAGAAAAAGAAAAAAAAATGTTCGCATCATTTCAGATACTCCTATACCGGTATTCTTGGACGTGCGTCGGAAAACACCGACACTTCCAAAAAAAACAACAGTAACACGACGTTCGTGACGATCACGTTGTACGTGAACAAAATCTGAAAAATCTGGAAGTAAAAATTGAGAAGGGTAGTTTAACGTCTTACGCGGACTATTTTTCAAAACCATAACAACAGCGACATAAAGTTCGGGACGTAACTATCACGTCGTGAGAGAACAAAATCTTAAAAACCTAAAACTAAAAGTGAGAAGGGTAGTTTAATGTCTTACACGGACTATTTTTCAATGCTGGTTCTATATACAATTCGGTAGCCGGGGGGGGAGTTAATTGACTAAACCGGGACTAAAGTTGTTGTTTACCCACGAGAAAAAAAAATATTCCCACAAAACGTAATTTGGTCAGGGCTCGACATGGTGACAACTGTCTGAGTTGCACCTCTAATGTTTACTGTAAACGTCTGAAGTGACTCTACTACATTTCATTCAAAAAAAAAGGGGGGGAGAACACAATCGTTCTTCCAAACAAAAATCAAAATTGACCACAAAATTAACGTATGACTGATGAGGACGTTGGGTAACTAAGCCACCGCAACACCAATCTATACTTGGTTTACCTAAGCGATTTATTGGGTAGTTACTCCAATGGACCGATAAGTATACCCTCTAACTTCGCGTAAACTACTTCCTTAAATGTTCGATAAAAAAAACGAAATTCGCGACTCCTACCATCATGCGTGATAAACAAAAAACCAACTAAAGACCTGATTACTTATTGGGTCTGTAATTTTACTCTATACGCTTGAGATACCGTTAAATAACTTCCTTTCCCCTAACGTCTTCAATCTAACTACATAATATCTAAACTTAACATTGATTAAATCGATACCTTAAAATTAATTACACCGAAACTCAACCTAAACTGCTAATTACACAATAAAAGAATAAAAGTTACACACAAGGAAAATATTCGAGGTCCTAATCACTTCTAAAGTCGTTGTGACTGTCATAAGAGAGGGCGGTTCGCGAAATCACGCGATCCTTCGCTTGCCGTGAGACCCACAATTAACAACAGAGACGCCGAACTCTAGTTTGGGTTGGGCCCGAATCTAAGGTGAAATTTAAGAAAGGCGCGATCAAATTTACAATGGCCTCTGGGATGAATGGATCAGATATACAAGTTCATCCCTAATTTTCTATTTATTTTCCAAATGTCGTAGAGGAGAGAGAGAAAAAAAAAGGGGGGGAGAAAAAAAAATACAAACTAATGATCGAATTGTCCTTCCGTGGACCGACAGATGTCCTAACTGCGTAGGCCGATGGTGGTCGATCTGTTATTCCCTAACAAGGTAAATTTCCCAGGTTGTTGTTTCGAGTTTAACCACTACTCCTGTACAAAGCTCCCTTTCCAAGAAGGTTCCTTTGGGGCAGATTATAAATCGCCAAACTACGAGAAGAAAAAAAATATATGGGACGATAATGCGCCGAGGGATGGACTATGTCCACGAAATTACTCAATAACCCCGGGGTTTGGATCGACATCCAACACTGGATTGACGTCCAAAAAAAATTTTATCTGACAGTGGAACTAGGTCCAGCCTGATAATACGATAACTCAATGAGAAGCGGGTTACTCTAAACAACTATCAACCAACACAACCGCTACAACAATAAAATTCGATACAAAAAAAAAATCTCCTTACAGGGTGCGTTAGGAAAAAAAAAAAGAACTTTCAAAAGAAAACTCTAACTTAATTCGACAAACTAAACTCCCAACTAAATTTAAAAAAGCCTTATTATAAATGTCGGTACTACATTCAAAAAAATTTGAAAAACTTCACGGCAAATGTCGATACTAAATCCAAAAAATTTTAAAAGCCTTACGGTAAATGTCGATACTAAATTCAAAAAAAATTTAAAAGCCTTACGGTAAATGTCGATACTAAATTCAAAAAAATTTAAAAGCCTTACGGTAAAAGTCGGTACTAAATAAAAAAAATTCCAAAAGCTTTACCTTAAGGGTCGGTATTGAATTCAAAAAACTTGACGTAAATTAACTACGTGAAAGTCAAAAACAACCTTCTACGGGTCCACTAGGTGGATGCGTAAACTTCCAAACCGTACCTATAAACTAATTAGAAAATTTGAACTTCAAAATTAAGTTCAACAAAAACATACTTAAATCCTAACCTGAACTTTAATCGGGGCTTGACTTCAAGTCTTTGGCATGCCATGCACCAGGTCTCACTCCTGTGGTATCTGATAATACAAAAGTGGTGTTCGAAAGTTTCTTATGAATAACAAAAGGTCCTACAAATTTTGGAGCTAACTTTGCATTAAAATGCTTCGATGCATCGGATAAAACATAATTACGTCTATACACGGTATCACCAACATCGAAATTCGACGGACGTCGTCTTAAATCATAAACAATTTTAGATTTCTCATAAGCGCTTTCTAATCTTTTGGTGATGTCATCGTAAACATCACCTAGTGCTAATGCACGTCGTTTAAGTTCGTCACGATCGGCAAACGTTATGTCTTTCAGCGTGTTCTGATCAGCTGTTTCGATACGCTGTCCACCGGACATGATCATCTCTCGACCGAAATTTGCGAAATATGGAGTCATTCCGATGACTTCATGCAGTGCAGTTCGTACTGCGCAAGCAACCTGGGGGAGATAGATATCCCAACTCTTATGATTATCGTTAACGTAAGAAGCTAACATAGTTTTTAAAACACGATTCACCCTTTCAACAGGATTCGCTTGGGGGTGGTAATATGCATTAAAGATAATTCGGGTATTATATTTCTGTATCATTTTTTGAAATTCCTTACTTCTAAATTGGACTCCGTTATCAGTCAAAATATACTGTGGGGCTCCAAACACTAACAAAACGTTATCTTCAAGTTTTTGAATGACCTGAGATGCGGTAGCTGTACGTAATGGATAAAATAATGCAAATTTGGTAAAACAATCCACAATCGATAAAATATGAGTGTAACCTTTAGTCGACCGAGGCAGTGGTCCAACTATATCGATGGATATCATTTGCCATGGCCTAGTTACTACGGGATGACGGGACATAAAACCACGGGGTTTTTGCTGTTCAGGCTTATGAGCCCTACAAACTGGACACTTATTTACATAACGAGTAATATCGGTCTTCATCTTCGGCCAATAATACTCATGAGCTACTCGATCAAATGTTTTTAAAACTCCTAAATGACCGGAAGTAGGTTTATCGTGACACTCGGAAATGATTTTCTTTCTGCGAAATTTCGGAACTACTGTTCTCCATTGACACTCTCTATCCGATAGAGATGGATATCGAACTTTTACTTGTTTAAATAATTCGTCCTCAATAACTTGCCATTTCCTAAACTGAAGGGGGTCTCTTCTGACATTCTTCAACATTCGATAGTACCAACGATCGGTATGCGAGTTAATTAAGGGTTGGTCGTTATCTACTGGATTCTTTACTTTATCGGGTGACTTTCTAACTTGAACAGGGTCAACTAATACTGACGTTATTTCGGGAACAGTGCGCGATAAAGCGTCAGGGACTAAATGATCCTTTCCTTTTCGGTGGATGATTTTGAAATCGTACTGTTGTAACCTGAGAGCCCAACGACATAAACGTCCAGAGGGGTTTTCCAGATTATTTAACCAAATCAGGGAGTGGTGATCGGTAATGACCGTGAAATGTGAAGCTTCGAGATAGGGTCTTAATTTCTCTACTGCCCACAAAACTGCTAAACATTCTCGTTCCGTAACGGAATAATTTCGTTCATTACGAGTTAATGACCTACTAATATAACAAATGACTTGTTCTTTCTCGTCAATGGTTTGGCTGAGGACTCCTCCGAGTCCAAAACCGGATGCGTCTGTCTGAACGGTAAAGGGGACGCTAAAATCAGGGCACGATAGGATAGGGGCTGAAACTAAACAATTCTTAATAGTCGTAAACGCTACTTCACAAGGTTCATCCCAAATGAACTTGGAATTTTTTCTTAACAACGCTGTGAGCGGTGCAAGGATTGTTGAGAACTGCGGGATAAATCTGCGGTACCACGAAGCCATACCTATTAATTGCCGAATTTCTTTAACCGTACGAGGGGCTGGTATACGCGTAATTGCCGCTACCTTATCTGGATCTGCAAGTAATCCATTTGCGTTAATCACGTATCCTAAATATTTCAATTCGGGTTGACAAAAGTGACATTTGTCTTTCCCTAATGATAGACCTGCGGTACGTAACCGAGAAAAAACTTCCTGTAACACTTCAAGATGTTTTTCGAAGGTGGATGTACAGATGATGATGTCATCCAGGTATACGAATACAAAGGGTTCGAGATCGGGACCTAGAACTTGATCTATCAGCCTCATCCAAGTAGCAGGAGCATTATGAAGCCCGAAGGGCATCCTGGTGAATTGAAACAATCCACGTCCGGGTACTGTAAAGGCGGTATATTTTTTGGAATTTTCCTCGACAGGAATTTGCCAATACGCTGACTTAATGTCCAGGGACGTTATAAACCGTGCGTCTCGAAGACGATCTAAAATTGAGGACACATACGGGATTGGGTACGCGTCCTTCTCGGATACTTGATTTAATTTTCTGAAATCGACACAAAATCGATATGATTTGTCTTTCTTTTTGACTAACAAAATGGGGTTTGACCAACCACTAGATGATCGTTCTATTACACCTAACTTAAGCATATGATCTAGTTCTTTATCGATATGTGCTTGTACACTAGGGTTAACCGGATAATAACGCTGTTTAATCGGCATTGAGTCGGTTTTAATAACATGTTGCACTAGGTCAGTACAACCGAGTTCTTTGACCTTAGTCCGAAAATGTAGGTCAATGACCTTATCTAAACGCTGACGTTCCTCAACTGATAAATTGAAAAGATTTCCTAAGGGTGTTTTCTTGTCGGTAATTACCGAGGTAACTTGGGGTTTCCCGAAATACCACGATTTGTTTTTCAAATCAGGGACGAAACCGATGGATTCCCAAAAATCTACACCTAAAATAAGTGCGTGTGAAAACTTTGGTACCACAATAACTGAAATATGGGCGACACGATGCTGCAATCTAATGGGTAATTGAGCTATCCCGATACTGTTTATAATTTCACCGTCGGCTACGGTACACTTTGGTCGTAACGTGGAGTCAAGTTGAATTTTTACACCGGTAGATTGTAAAATATTCCAACCTTCCTCGCCTAAAATCGTGTTGGTCGCTCCTGAGTCCAGGAGGGCTAAAATTTCACAACCGAGAACATTGACTCTTACATGGGGACGATTATCATGTCTTGAATCCTCTAATACATAATCTAATATAGTTTTAATTTTATCTTTACGTTTAGCTAACATCTTATGAAAATGGGTCGAATTTACAAACTTGCGGGAGTTCACTAGGTGACCACGTCCTAATGAGTCCCGGAAGAGTTTTCCGAACTCCTTCTACTCTGACTGGGGTTACAGTGGGGGCAGGTTTTTGTTGTTTCACCTTTTCTCCCACAGCGATAGCAATATATTTGTTTCTGCGGAACGGTACAACGCGACGCTAAATGTCCTGTGCCACCACAATTCCAACAAGAATTATTACTTGAAGTTTTACTAAAAACTTCGACAGCGCTATTACGACTTTTAAAGGTCGGTTTATTTACAGATCGTTTATTATTTCGTGATTTATTAAAAAGCGTTGATTCGGCACGTGATGCGCGATCATTTTCTTGAGTCGGTACACTCAAGTGGGTATAAGCTACATCTGGTTCTAAGTCGTTTTTCCTCTTTGACGGCGGTGCGTAATTGGAAATGGTCAACCTACGCGCTTCGAGAATGCGCCCCAATTCAATGAGCCTGTCAAAAGACGTAATTTCGGTAAAACCTAACTGTGCAATATAAAATGGGTTTAAGTTTCGTAATGCGATACTTAATTGTCTTTCTTCCGATAATGGGATGACTAAACGAGCAAACATCGTTTTTAACATTGCTACATACATTGCCAAATTTTCCTCGTTCCCTTGAGTTCTACGTGTAATTTCCTCAAGTAATCTGACGTCATAGTCAGCTGGTCGAAATTGTGCATTTAATAATACTACTAATTCTGACCAAGTAGATGCCTTATCTCTATTTGCGCGAAACCACAATAATGCTTTACCCTCGAACAGGTCAATCGCCTCTTCGAAGAGTTGACTTAAATTTACCCGTCTAGCAACAATTAATTCATTGACTCTTTCTAAAAATGCAGTGATCGAAATACTTTTTGCTTCACCGGAAAACTTTAATCGCCACTTGACAACAGGTGTTGATTTCGTACAATAACTTTTCTGCCCTACCTCAGCCGGAGGGGGGTTAATATTTAATGAAACTGGATTTGAAGTTACGATTACTTCTGGTTCTACTGGGGTCTCTCGACTAATTTCGGCCACGATATTCGATAATGAATCTCGCTCCGTTCGAGAATTTGCTACAAATAAGCGGTACGCGGATCTACATTCTTCTAATTCGTCCATAACTGTTCGTTTTGAATTTTTATCTTTTACTAAAAAGGGTTTTGATCGGGATAATCTATTAAAGTAATGTGCTAACTTCGTTTCTACCTCGATCTCTACGTTAGGTTCTTGGTCTCGTGAAACTTCCAAGCGACCAAGTAGTCTATGAAGAATCAATAGGCCGGCTCTTAATGCCACCAAATCTTCTGCAAAGGTAAACGGATACCACGCTAAAGCGTAACTTTCGCCTTCTTCTTCTTTATCAAGGGCTATTACTAATTCATCACGTAATTCTTTTACCGAACCGTGAAAAGGTAAACCTCTAATCTTTAATTCGTATTGGACCTCGTCCTTTCGCAACTTGTCCGGTACAATCCTGAATGCCATTATTAATCGAAATGAATAAATTTAATTAAATACAAAAAGAATTCGCGGAACACGACTCTACTTTGTTCTCTGAACAACTAATGGTAAACGGAAATACAATATTTGATCTTAAAATCGCGATAATTTTCACTTTTAAATTTAAATAGGGGGGCGTTATGGAATCTCGTTAGTCCATTCATGCGCGTCGGTACTATTTTAAAAATTGAAATCTTAATTCAAAACTTCGTGATTTACAAAATTTGACGTAATGTGCCAAAAGGGCTTTCTTGACAGCCGCCTAGTTGGGCGCAAATTATTTTTTTAACCTACAAAAATTAATTTGGAATTTACTTGATTTACAAACAAAAAAAATTCGATACCATAACATGCCAAAAGGGCTTTATCGATAGCACCACGTTGGCCGCGCCAAATTATTATCCTGTTACACCACGTTCTGCATCCACGACACCTTTCCAACAGGTAATAAAAGGTTGGCTAGCTCAAAGTCGCGAAGGGGTGGGTTGGTGAATGGAACGAAAGGGTCGTGTGACGGCACGTCGCAAAGCGTGTATTTCCTATCGACGACCGGGCAATCCTCGATCGCGATTCTAAAAATTGTCAAAATCGGTGTGAATAATTTACACGGGGGGGGGAGTTAAGTCAAAATCGGTGGGGTTAATATACACGCGGGAGTTTGAATGGGCGCCACGCATACGAAGAAATGAATCTCTTTGAAGGGGACTGGTTATCACACCTTCCAAGCTGGTACGCGACAACTTGATGATCTTACAGCGAACTCTCACTCCGGAAAAACCCCGCTCAATGACCTTACCTTTACAGGAGGCGAACTTTCCGTTGGTGAAAATAGCTAAATAAACATTAACACAGCAATAATAATAACACACAAAGTTGGGAAATAATAAAAATGTATTAAATAAAATAATATCAGGGGGGAGTTGACAAAATTTACACAAGATATTATCAAATTTACACGTCTTGTATAAAAATAAATATGTACAGTTGACGGAACCTTTCAGTATGGTTTCCGTTGCGAAATTAATATTCGTAAAACAATTATTCTTACAAAAATACAAACTGTTAATTTGCATGAAAGGGGGGGCGTATTGAATACAGCACTCCACCAAAATAAATAGTTACTTAAGCGCAACTTGATAATATTCAAAACTATGATTCATAAAATTGATCATGGAACTTAATCAATGCAATTGATCATCAAAATTCCCAACAACGGGACAAACAAACTTTAGCTACAATACTAAACTTGAAACGTTACGTTAAATTGTTTGGTTACATTCTGAACGCTCGAATGGCGTGTTAAAAGTTACGTTAATAATAGATAATAATATTAAGCTAAATAAAAGGTATACAAAATGGTTGCGATATCGTCTTCCAGGGTTGAACTGAACGTTCATAAACACAACTAATGGTCCATATAACCAATTAACATCACAATCTTAAAAATATAAAAAGGTTTCTTACTTAATCTGGATGGTTGATGTCCGACCTCTAGGTAAAGTCGATGACGGGTCCTTCAGGAGTGAGATCTCGTCTTCAGAACGTAGAATGGAGCTGAATGTGATGTCTCAAACCATATCAGAAGGGCAGCGTAATAACCAGCTTCCCAAAAACTCTTCAAATCGGGAGGTGGTGAAATAACAGGGTGGTTCACGCACTGTATTTCGCGATAAAATAGGGGTCTCCGTACGAAATAATTCACTAAGTTAGTTATTCGCGAAGTGACAAATAATTCAAGCCGGCACTGTCTAAGTAAGAAATGTTAATGTGGTGTCCGATAAAAAAAAGACGATTGGAATGCACACATGGGTTGGAAGTGCAACACCTGTTTTGTACCATTCGATGAAAGCAATGTTACGTACTTGCCTTATGAGCGGCAAGCAATAACTCGACGTGATTAACGTGATAAGCAGATGGTATAAAAAGTCCGATAATTGATTCAATGTTTAGTAACCATAGACGATATTAATTGTTCGATCACTTATTAAATATTAGCAACAATTGACGATATACTGGTTCGATAAAATATTAATTGTTTAACCACAATTGACGATATTAATCGTTTAACAACAATTGACGGTATTAATGTTCGATAAAATATTAATTGTTTATTAACAATTGACGATATTAATCGTTTAACAACAATTGACGGTATTAATGTTCGATAAAATATTAATTGTTTATTAACAATTGACGATATTAATCGTTTAACAACAATTGACGGTATTAATGTTCGATAAAATATTAATTGTTTATTAACAATTGACGATATTCTGGTCCGATAAAATATTAATTGTTTAACAACAATTGACGGTATTAATCGTTTAACAACAATTGACGGTATTAATGTTCGATAAAATATTAATTGTTTATTAACAATTGACGATATTAATCGTTCGATAGTACCTGCAGTTGACACACACTAATTTTTAGCACCAATGACTTGTATTTATTTAAAGACCTCTAATAAATGTGAGACCTCGATAGTTAATTCCGCTTTTGGAAGCGCTAAGATACGAAAAAGGTAGTATCAGATTCCAAGTGAATCTCTCCGAATATGCAATTTGCAGCTCAATTTATGCATTCTCCCTACTCTGATCTGGGATTTTTCCCACTTACTGATTGATTTGGATCCTTGTAATTGGGTCCTATAAATTTAGAAAGAAGGGAGACGTGATTTAATTGGATAAATGCCTAGAGTGTGAGGGCACACTTTCTTCTTTCTCCATGTAAAGTGTATCGAGAAGTTTGGTACGACACGTGCGAGCAAAACAATTTTTTGCTCGTCTGGTTGGACGAGAAAGGTCTAACTTTTGCACTTTTTACTTGTTTTTATCGAAGTCTGTAATTTCGAAATCGCTATCCTTGCCATGTTAAACCCGAGCACATTTGGCCGCTTATCTGCACATGGTCGAGATAGCAAAACAAAAGGCATTGATTCTCACGAGTTTCAAACATGCACGTGTGTGTCCTTGTATTGACAACTGGCTCGTGATTATGGATCGTATAAAAGTGTCTCTCGATCCTACCTAAAATTTATAGTAATGCATTTGCCTATATTGACGTTTAGTTTGCAACGTTATAGAATAGAGAATTTATTGCCGATGAGGTGAATTATGGATTAATGCTACGTCAACATTATTAACACTTCCTCATCTACCGTATGGTTTATTGTACGTGTATTAAAATATTTGATGATACTTTCCTAACTATACAATTCTTAAGATTATTGTGCATTTGCAAAACGTAAATTTATTAGTTGAGCGAATGTTTCAATCTTTTATATTTACAACCCGACCTAAAAATGTTTTCTCAAAGGGTAATTTTCAACAGATCGATTCGAAATTTAACATATAAGTTTAATAGATCATAAACGCAAAATCTAAGGGTGCGCCCGATGCGCGGAATAAGGTGACATATTGTACCCTTATTGTAAAACTGGATTAACTCAAAAATGCAGTTTTGAGATAATCCATCTTGAAATTTGATTTTAATAAAATATTTATAATACAGCAATGTAAAATACGTTTATCCGCGAACTTCATTGGGTTAATACTTACCTACATACCTATCTAAAAAATTCGACAAAATTCTCAAAAATTAAAAATTTGCACTTAATACAGTTTTGCAATAGGGTTACGATATTATAATTGAAAGTGTAGATATTAATTAATATTTTAATAAATTAAAAGCGTAGACGCCCTCCTTGTATCCCCCTTGATTTTAGGGCAAGATAGCAGTTTTCGCTTTTCAAATTAGCAATAGTTTCGAAACGAAGTACTTTTGGTTCCAAGTAAGGCCGTGTTCGGTCTGGCACGTTTTCGGTTTGAAGCTCCGTCAACGCATTCTGATTTGGGTTTTTTTCACGCTTTCAAACGCTTTATCTGTTCTCATTTCAGAACTTCGCGTGTTTTAAGTTCCTGAAATGGACGGAACGTAAATGTAATTACCTACAAAAGTGTCCAAGTGCATTATAAATAATTTTATCCCATTTCCTATGCGTTTTGCAGCGTATCGATTGTAAAAGTCACCTAGCACCAAAAACCTAGCACTGGGATACTTAGAGCTAGCACCAGCTCTATGAAAACTGGTACCATTATAGTTTTTCCACAAATTCATTTTATTTATTTGCACCTAAAAAATGACGATTACAACTCTTTCAACTTTTCGAATCGTTATATCTAAAAAACGGTGACTCTTAGGAAAAAAAGTATTTAGACATTTTTTATAGATAATTATCTGATCTACAATTTTTGAATGGGATAATTTTATGATAAAACTTACCGTTTTGCTGAAAATCGCGAAAAACCCGTGTTTGTGACCTTTGACCCCGAATAAATTTTTTTCCAGGTGTCAGATCGATGAGGACTTTTTAGATTTCATTTATGATGGTGTTTTGAACAATCCTACCAATTTTCAGCTGGGTGCGAATTATTGTAACCTCACTCCTATTTTTTGGTCTAATTAATTTGACCGGGCTATATAAATTTTACTAAAACTTCAAACTCGATATAATGAAATTAACAATGGCAAGAAATTTTTAGTTAACCATATTTTCTCTTTAAAATTTATGTCTAATCCTGAGCTATTTCAATACTAGAAATTATCAAGTATCAGAAACCAAAGTAGTATCGTAGTATGTACAATCTAATTACAGCACAATTCTTCGAAGCATTATTCAGCTCCCGATTACAATAATTTATTGTAGGAATTCCTATAATTTCAAAGGTAAAATTTTCTATTTTCATTTCATATGAAGCCTTTTTTCCAAATTTCATCTTTGCAAGGTAACCCTTCGGATAAATGTTTTTCTAAATTTTGACGCAAAAATAAGGATTTTCGCTATGACGATAGCCAAGGTATCAGAGATATTAAATATTCATTGAATGGCATACTATTTAACACGCAGCGCCTTAAGTCGTTCTTCCACCCGTGTCCTCAATTGGAAATATCAAAAACGTAACTTTAATAATTATGTTAAATTAAAATTTTTGTTTTAAAGAATTAGTTTTAATTTCCCTCACTTTCGCTTAAAAGTTAAAAATTCTCTTGATTTTCCATGACAAAATTTATACATTCGCCGACTTTTAAAGGTTTTCCTAAAATGTGTGAATTTTATTATAAATTATACCAGCAATTATGCAATGTTTCAATAGAATCCAGCAAGTACTTTGGTGGGTATAACCCCCACAGAAAAGTAACTTGGTTTACAACTTATTAGTTAAACTACCCTGACGCAACTTACTCGGAGGATAAAACAAAATCTGCCATAAATTTATTATTTGCGGGTTATTTGTAATTTTGGGTTACATTCTATCAACGCCGAATATTCGAAAATTAATTAAAATTTTCAATTATTAGGTAATGAGAACAAATGAATAAATTTTAGAAGTGGTATTTAAACATTAAACTCAATGTAATGAAATAAAAATGACAAAATATTCATTATAAAACATATTTTATCATATTTCAAATTTTATTTCTACTAATTATTATGTCTTGCCTGACCTATCCCAATACACGATAAGTACGTAAATGCTGATACATAATTCTTTATTATATTAGGTAAAATGAAACACAATATTTAGTTACCAAAGTCAATGTTAAGCACTTGAGGTCCCTGGATTCCCACTCTTGTTTTGTAGATCATACAATATAATTTAGAAAACACCATTTGGACTTATAATGGAATAATAATTTTTAATTTCATTTATGAATCGAAGATATTTTTAGAGATTTTATAAGAGTAATATACTAGTAGGTATCTCATGTTATTTTTCTCAAATAACGACAATAAATTCTACAAATTTAGAATAGAAGACCAGATCAGTGCGCTGCAACATCTTTGGCAAAAGACTATTTACCTTGTAAATACTGTTACGGTCATTTAAGAAAAAAGTATCTGAGACGACACCTCAAAATTTGTAAATTAAGAAAGGACGAATTAGGTGGCAAACGTAGAAATGTTCAAGCTGAAGCGCAATCTTTATTGCTTACCTTTACGAGTGATGATACTAAATTAGTTGAAGAAGTTTTTCCAAGAATGGCACCAGACGATATATCTGCAGTTGTGAAGGGCGACCCTCTTATCCGATCATTTGGAACAAGGTATTTAAAATTCCATAAAGAAAGACATTTGATCACGGTTGTATCAAATAAATGAGAGAACTTGCCCGGTTCTTAATCGAGATGCGAAAAATAGAGCATAATTGCCGAACATTGCAAGACTGCCTAAATCCCACAAAATTTGACTCGATCATTAAGTCCACAAAAATGATTGCTGGTTATGATCCAACAACTGATTCGTTTAAGGCCCCATCGTTAGTGCTGAAGATAGGTACGTCATTGAAGCAGTGCTGTGATATTGCAGAATATTTACTGCTGAAAGAATCACCACTGTTATCTGAGAGTGAAAACAGTACTAATACAATTCAAAGAATTAAGATTGTGGAAAAGCTCATTGAAAAACAGTGGTCTTACGAGCTATCCACAAACGCGTGCAAAGAAATATATCAAAACAAGTGGAACAAGCCAGCATTTTTGCCATTAACTTCAGACATAAAAATCTTCAGAGACCACTTAATTTCTGTTCAAAAGAAGTCCTTAGACACGTTGAAAAAACATCCTGAAAATGTAATTGCTTCTAAAAATCTACAAGAAAGTGTGCTGGCCCAGTTGATTCTTCTCAATCGAAAGCGGGCGGGTGAAGTACAGAGAATTTTTTTAAATACTTACTTAAATGCTTCAACAGAAACACCCCAAGAAGAAATTGAGTTATGCTTATCGCCAGTAGAAAGGGAACTTACAAAGATTTTTAAACGAATTGTAATTCGTGGAAAACGAGGACGAGGTGTGCCGATACTTTTCACTCCAAAAATTCAAAAAGCATTATCGATACTAGTATTACTCAGATATTCTTTTTGTGATAAAAGAAATGAGTACCTCTTCGCTGTGCCGAATACAGAGCATAGTTGCCTCAGAGCGTCTACAGTAATTAGGCAATTAGCACTCGCTAGTGGGGCGAAGAAGCCAGCAGCACTTACATCAACAAAACTGCGTAAGCAAGTTGCAACGGTTGCCCAACTTCTAAATTTCACGGAAGGTGATATTGAGCAGCTGGCAACGTTTATGGGACATTCTAAAGATATCCACAAGACCTTTTATCGGCTACCAGAAAACGTTTTCCAAATTGCCAAGGTAAGTAAGTTTTTAATGATGATGGAAAAAGGTAAGTACTGCTGATCAGTACAAAGGAAAAAGTCTAGACGAAATAGACATAAACGTCGACGGTCTAGTATCAGACGAAGAGAACGATTATGATACAGATATTAGCTGTTCCGATAAAGAATATGATAATATTTCAAAAAAACAATCAGAATTGGTACAACCGATACTTGGTGAAGAATTGCAGTCATCACAGTACACAAGTGAAAAAAGAAAACCAAAAAAACGCAAAGGGGTAAGTGAAGATGTGAAATTATCATGTAGAACTTCAGTAAAACTAACGAAAGAAGCCTGCAACAAAAACAAAGAACAAATAAAAACGATAGAACCATCTGAGAAGAAAAACAAGTTCATTAGAATTCCGTGGACAGATGAACAAAAGACTATCACAAGAAAGTACTTTCAAAAACACATCCTTCTTAAACAGGCTCCAAAAAAGGCCGAGTGTGAATATCTTATTTCACAAAATAAAAATATTATGAAAGGTAATTTATTTCATTACTTACAAGTAAATGGCAATTAACAACCATTTTATATTGTATTTCAGGTAAAAATTGGAAGAAAATCAAGACCTTTGTTTGTATACAACATTTACAGAGATGATAATAATTAATGAAATTGTAAATATTTGTTTATTAATAAAAATAGTTTCTTTTCGATAAAAAAACTTGATGTTTAATTTACATAATAGGTAAGTACTGCCTGTGGTACCTACTATTTATAACCTAAATAATTTAAATAAAAAATACAAATTAATCTGAATCCGATTTAATTCCTCACTTAATTCCATCAAACCGTTTAGTTTGCATTCAAAAGCGAGAAATGTTTTATTTAATCATGTATAAAATGGCAACATTGGCAGGATCTCATAAAGTCACATCTTTACAATATTAGACTCTTTCGGATCTCTTAGAGTTCGCGAGTAACTAAACTAAAATGAACAAACTCTGGATCTCACAAAGGCTACTTACTGTTTTTCCTAAACTTTCGTATGTTGGTGTATTAAAGTGACAATCTACTTTAAAAATTAACATTTTATTTGTTTTCTTTGCTCCCACCTAAATCTACCAATTGGAACTGGTGGATCTCTTAACGACGTGCTTTACAAGTGGATCTCGCAGAGTATTATAGGCACGTATGTGTGTGTATGTATGTGTGTAACTCTGTGCGAAAAAATTAGTATCAATCGCACAGCTTAAACCGCTAAACACAATGTCATGAAATTTGATATGCACGTATATCACGGCTAAACTTAGAGGCCAGATAAAAATGCTAAAAATCCGTTCAAAATTAGGGAAATGGTGAACGAAATGAAAAAAAGTACGGTGTTTATTACTTTTGGACCACCATTTACCATACTAAACCGGATGCTTTTTTTAATCGTACCCTCTCCCTTTGCACTCGCACACACATTAAACGACAGAGAGAGAAAAAAAAGCACGTCAACGATAATATCGGATAATTTTAAAAATTAATAAATTTTGACAGGTCGTGTGATGGATTTTGATTTTAGCACTTTTTTGTATAAATCTACTCGGAAGCGAGCGCAGCGAGCTTTTTGGTTCCGTTGATGGGCCTGGTCAGTCAAGTTGGGCTTTTGCGAGTGCGTACATACTCGCGCCGACTCGCTACGCCCCCAACTTATCTCTACCAAAGCAAATGAAATTTAAGAAATGATTGAAATTTACGATGTGGCGGTGCAGGGTGAAATTTGAAAAAGCAGCATATTAAACGAAATTATTGAACACTTGACGAATCGCATTCTACGTTCAATAGGGACCTAATAGGTGCAGAATTTGTAGGCTGCCACTTACGCAAATTGTGAATACAAGTCATTTAGACTGAGCAAATTAGTAAATTAACCAAACTTTTTGGAGGTGTCCGTGTGAAATTGAAATATAAATACGAGTTTTTGGGTCTTTTTAGGCGACGAATCGCTTTGTGTTTATTTTTCGAATAAATTTCACCATTGGAAAATCTTTTTCTTGCAACTTCACCCGGTATAAATGAGTCGGACCAATTTTGCTCGGTAACATGTTTTTGGTGGTGTTGGATTACTTTAAAAGTGTTTTGCGATTATATTTTACGATACCACTTTATGAATAGTTGCCTGCAGTTAATGTTCACATTTTCGCCAAATTTTATACCTTTCGGTTAATTGGACATTATGAATTTCCAATTATATGTAAATCGATGAAACTTGCTTCGGTAGAGTTTTTTATATTTTCCAACGTCCAACATGCAAGGTTAGTTGTAAATTGCGGTGTAAACATGAGTTTTAATCTTCTCTTTATTATATTAGATACAAGAGTTACGGTCAAAATTTCTACCGCAGTAGCAAACCGATATTAGTAGTTACCGATATGGATTTTATTGTGAATGCCAACACCAAACTAGGATCAGCACACGAAATATGTGTTGTTCTCGAGGACAAATGCAAAACTTTTTGCAAAATTATTAAGAAAGATGCCAACGAGGTTTTACATTAATCGAGCTCTTCCAAACCGATAACTAATATCTACTACATTTAATTTTATTTTCAAAGTCGATTGTGGGTTCATACTTTGAAAATAAAAATTCAATCGTCAAAATAATCGAAAAAAAACTTTGACTTTTATGCAATTATGAGCAAATTACTTTCGATACCGACTTCGTATAGTTCACCGAGAATTTTATAATGAGATTATACATCATCGGTCCATTTTCAACATTGACATCATGACAAAGGGGTGGGTAGGTATTTTAGAGTTTTTCAAGAAATATCCACTTTGAAGTACATTAATTTAAAACAAGAAATATCCACTTTTTTATATAATTAACCAGGATATTATTATAATTTTTTAGGGTGTGAAAAAATAGTATTAATCGCACAATATTGTGTTTTTATTATTATTCATGAGTTTTACCGAAAAATAATTTGTGACGTTAGAACAGAATGGGGAAAGTTATGCAATGTTCACATAGCCAATTTTTTAAAATGTATTTTTGAAATTTTTGATATAATTAACCAGGATATTATAATTTTTTAGGGTGTGAAAAAATAGTATTAATTGCACAATATTGTGTTTTTATTATTATTCATTTGTTTAACCTAAAAATAATTTGTTACGCTAGAACTGAATGGGGAAAGTTATGCAATGTTCACATAGCCAATTTTTTTCATTTCGTTCACCATTTCCCTAATTTTGAACGGATTTTTACCATTTTTATCTGGCCTCTAAGTTTTGCCGTGATATACGTGCATACCAAATTGCATGACATTGTGTTTAGCGGTTTAAGCTGTGCGATTGATACTAATTTTTTCGCACAGAGTTACACACCCTCATACATACACCCTCACATACAGACGGACATCAATAAAAAATTGATGAAAATGTTTTAATATCATTTAATACCAAAATTTCAATTTTCGATTTTTGACCCGATGACAATACTTTCCCTATACATATGATGATACGTATGGGGAAAGTAAAAATCGTTCGTCACAAAAATTGTGGGGACGGTGACCTAACCCTGGTCACCCCAAAAAAAATTAAAATTTTCCTATAGCAAAGAGGAAGGTTTATAGAGTATACTGTAAAAATTTCACTCGAGATGATATACATAAAATTTCGAGAAAAATCAATTTTAAAAAAGCTAAATTTTACATGTAAATCGCATGTTTAGGCCACGCCCATTACCGCGGTTATAAATATAAGTCACGCTCGCTCGGTACGGAGCGCATTTGCCAGTCTACTGCCGTGCTTATAACATCGATAACAAAAAAACGGTTCTTTTCAGAACCAAAACTTACTTAAGAACAAGGTTCCTTAATAAACATAAGCAACTATGGGGAAAACCTAGGCCTTGCGGGGCTAAAGCCCCGCGGCCGGTTTTGATGGCGCTACTTAATTTTTTGGGTGGATCTGGCACGGCCAGAACTGTGCGCATCAAAAAACCTACCCTACGCCCCTCCGGGGCTCCGGGCGGCTTTTCATGGCGTGAGCCGCTCCGCGGCAGACCTAAGCATACGAGAAGGCGCCACCCATCAAGAAGACCGGGATTTGAAACCCGCAAAAAATCGCGTACAACAAAAAATAATCGATGTTACAAGTACGAGAGAGGAGCTGCATCTGCCGGTGCGAAATACTCTAAGTGTTAGTCATTTAAACTGCACGGACCGTCAACAAAATGAGCGACGCGCGGGAATCTCGTTATATTTTACCTTCCTCTTTGCAATAGGAAATTTTCAATTTATTTGGAGCGGCCAGGGATAGGGGACCGTACCCCAAATTGTTAACGCAAATTCGTCACACAAATTTCGACCATCGCATGGGCAGTTAACTTCCCTTCAAACACCATAACTCCGGAACCGAGAGGGCTAGGACCCTGGGAGTGGTGGCTATGGTTGGGGGGGGGGAGGTGGCAACCGACCCCCGCCGCCTCAAACTCTGCCTCCAACCGGTTTTTAGTGAAAATAGTTTTTTGACAAAACTAAAAAAATTTAAAAATTTCCCTCCCCTCTTTTCGTGGGTCGGCAAAATACGTCGAAAAAATTTTAAAGATTTTTAAAAAATTTTTAAAATGTATTTTTGAACTTTTTTATATAATTAACCAGGATATTATTATAATTATTTAGGGTGTGAAAAAATAGTATTAATCGCACAATATTGTGTTTTTATCATTATTCATTTGTTTCACTGAAAAATAATTTGTGACGCTAGAACTGAATGGGGAAAGTTATGCAATGTTCACATAGCCAATAGGGAACATGTATGAATAAAAAAATTTAGTTAAAACAGTATTTTCCGATTAATCCTATATATTAAATATCAAATCAGCAAAAATAACTTCTATTTATTGTATTATGTTATAAATAATCCATTTTAAAATTCAATGATAATTTAAAATAAATCATGTGACCTTAAACGCAACGCCATTGGTTTGACATTACACGGCACAATAACAATAACCCCCGCTTTCTTGTTTACTCTACTCGTGGCTGTTTTTTCTTTTTAATTGATTTTATAGGGAACATGCATGAATAAAAAAATTTAGTTATAACAGTATTTACCGATTAATCCTATATATTAAATATCAAATCAGCAAAAATAACTATAAATCATGTGACCGTAAACGCAACGCCATTGATTTGACGTCACATGGCATAACCCCGATAAGCGCGGTCGTTTCCTTCAATTCAAATTGACGGATTTTTAAATATTTTTTAAATTATTATCAAAACGAAAATAAATAAATTAAATAGCATTAATTAGTATATTTAGTTATTTTTGATCCAACTACGCTATAAAAAAAATTTATGCATCTTCCCCATTTTTATAGGAGCTTTCCGAATTTTTTGATCTAGACGATGCACAGTGGGGTATTTGGCCTCAAAAGGTGGCATTAAATCAAATACTATTCCAACGGATTTCTAAGTAGGATATTTATTTTCAGGGCTCTTAGCAGTATCTAAAAAATGCTTTGCATAATTCTGGTGCATTTATTTATTAAGAAAATGAATTTATTTGAAAAACTTAACATCATCATAAAATTAACATCATCAGCAAAAAACACAGAAATAGTTTTTGGAAGATATGTGTAAATATACACTTATCCGAAAATACAGGTTGTGATATCACAATACAACAAATATTTAATGGATACGAATTAAACAATTCAGAAGAGAAGTAGTTAATAATTTTTATATTTATTTTTCAAGTAATAGCGTTAAAAGTAAAAATAAAGCAAACATTTTAAATAATGTCTTGGTCATCTTCTTCGTCATCATCCATCGATCGCATCGTATCGTCATCGTCACTCTCGGAAATCTGTTTATGATCATCAATGACTTGGTCAGTAGGGGCTTTTAATAAATGTAATACCTGCTGAGATAAGAGTATCGAAGGTTTTTTTTGGGTAATTCTCTTTTGTTTGTTATAATATTATAATTTATTATATAGGAAAATTTTTAACTTGGTAAATACGTATAAATAAGTATAATCCGAATAATTTGATAAAAACATATAGGGTGACTTAGAAATTTTTGAGTTCTCCAAGTAAATCGCGAATTAAAAAGAATGGAGCAAAGCTGACCAGGCAAATAAATTTTATTTTAAAGTCTCAAGTATCAGTATTATCCGTAAAAAAACATAGTAACTCTATCGACCTCGATTCATATTTAAATCTTCTTTTTTTCTGATAATCTTTTACAAAAATTAATACAATGCATTATACTATGATTGTAACCATATTTAATTCAAGTTCAATTATTACAGACTTTATGTAAGATATTTGAACTTCTTGTTTCCATAAGTAAAAGTTACAATTTATGAGTTACATGAGAAAAAGTTACATTCTTGACGATGTATTGGAAAGTTGGAACGAGTAATGTTCCTATAAATTCACAAATGGTGCCCAAGATAGTGTAGTTTACAAAAATCATAATAGGAAATATGCATGTAGCATTTGATTTTTGTATTTTATGCCACATTTTGAGGCCAAATATCCCACTGTGCGATGGTCCCATAGATTTTCTATGGGATTCAAGTATGGTGATTGGGGAGGGAGATGTAATATTTTTGGGCACTTGTATAACAGATATTCATGCACTTCACGTGATTTATGCTTGGGGTCGTTATCTTGGTTAAATTTAAAAGTATCAATGATCCCCATTTTAGAGGCACTTTGCAGTAAGTTAGATTTGAAAATGTCTAAAATTTATACTTATTTATAATTTCTTCAATAAACACATAGTGTATCAACCCCTTTAGTTGAAATAGAACCCCACACAATTACACTTTCGAATCCGTGTTTTACGGTGCCTTGTAAATTTTTCGGTTGCAGCTCCGCATTTGGCTTCTCCATACCATGGTGCGTCCATCGGAGCCAAAAATATTGTATTTGTTCTCATCCGCAAAAATTACATCATCCCACCACGTTTTATCTTTATATTCAAATTGTTTTTAGCGAATTTACGTTTCTTATGCGTTTCTTCCTGTTGATTTCACTAATATACGGCTTTTTTCTAGCTATGTGACCGTGATAATTATTTTCTTGTAGTACTCGTCGAATTGTTTGTGGATTAACTTTCTTTCCCACTTCATGTAACACTTCAGTGGTTATTTTCGGGACACTCAGTCGGGGGTTTTTCTTTATTTTTCGTACAATTTGCATTGGTTCTCTTTCCGTAAATTTTCGTGGGCGGCCTGTTATTGGTTTATTTTCGATCCTATCTTCACGTTTATAGCGTTTTATGATGTCTGCTACTGTGCTTTTGCTTAAATTTAAGAAATTTCCTATTTGGCTGTATGATTTTCCCTTTTCACGATTATAAATTACCAGATTTATACAAAATAAAAGTGCAAATTTCAAAATCTATCAAACGATATGTCAAAATTTATACATTTTTAAAATTATCAGATTTTAACATGGACGCGCTTTTCTCTCTCTCTCTGTCGGTTTTTAGGTATTTTATCTGCCTATTCGAAATACCTATATTTTTTATCGTAAAATTTTTACTTACCGTCTCTTTGATAAGTTCCACAAATTCCTTATATCTTGCAATGCCTTTTGATTACGATGGGAGTGGGTTTTATAGATTGTGCTCGAGGTGCAGAGGAGTTCTGCGGGGTAGCATTTTTACCACCTGGTATCGGGTGGCCCTCATGGTTGCGGTACCGATCCTGATGTCTTCACTAGTGTTCGAATTACGTACGAGTGCGCTGAATCTGTTTTGAAGTGGTACGCAGTTAAGCTGCACCTGACCGTTTTTTTTGCTGTCTGGCTTATTCTTCTTGCTTCCGACGTCCCTTGGAGGTGTGTTTTCGGAATTTTTCCTCTTTCCTCCCGTGCTCTCTTCGAAAGGGGGAATGGCGAAATCACGTTGGTTTGCAGTGTTGTGCATGCTGTTATCTGCGGTTTCCATGCTGTACATATCATCGGTAGATTTTTCCTAGAAAAAGAAACCTATTATTTGGTATGCTGCGCCGCAGGTAAACCCTACCGGAGGATGATTGTATGTGCCTCGTGTGAGGAGGTTTTTGTTTACTGGACATTGCTGGAGGAATTTCCTCTCCAGCTATTATTCTGAAAAACTAAAAGTTAAGATTATGTTCGCAATTTAAACTTACACGTGAGTGGTCGCCTTTGAGGTTAGTCTCGATTTCGTTTTGAGGTTAAGTATTTAGGTTACTAATAACTGTAAAATGCTACTGCCTGCTCAAAGATTCGTCGTGATGTGAATGCACTCTTTCGTGATTTAACTATTTATACTGCCCATTGTTACAAAGGGTGCAGATTTCTGACCACAGGAACAAATGGCCTGCCAAACCAGGTAGTATTTCTTCGGTAATTTCGACACTTTCTTGTTTTAAATTTTTCGCCAACTTGTCTTCGATGATCTGAAACGTAAAATTCTTGCACTGGAATAATCTTATGAAAATCTGCTTTACAGTACGTTTCATTGATAAGCGGTTGCTGATGGACAAATGCTAATGAAATGTATAGAAAGGAAGGTCCGAAATTTTTATGGTCGTTCGTGAAAAAGGAAATTTTAAGAGAATTACCTGTAAAATAGTTTTTGGTATACCGGTATAAAACCGACTTTGGTTTTTTTTATTTTATCAATTGGGTATCAATTCACTTGACTGTTAATACAATTATTTCTGTGCGCAACACACCTGGTCGCATTATAAATTTTGAAAAACCTAAGCAACTTTTAATTCAGCGGGATTTACGCCTTCTTTAAACGGATTTTTTATTTTTCTTTCAGCGCAACTGCCAGCAATGGAAGTAGAACCGCGTTGGATTTTATCAAATACAACGTGAAATTATAAAATTGAAGTGAAGAAAACTCGAATGAACGTCGGTCGAACGACATCCGCCGATATAATCTGTTACAGCGATATGGCATCGCGAAATCATGCATACATCAGTGTGGACGAAGATGGAGATTTATACGTTCACGACAATGGGGTAAGCTGATTTCTGTGTAAAAAAATCCAGCGTGATTTCTTTGCGATAGCTTTCGCGTTTAAATTTTTCTTATAAATCAAATGGTAAAATTACCTGTAATTTTTAGAGCATCAATGGGTCTTACATAAATTGTGAGCCCATCGAAAGGAATACATTTCATAAATTAAAAATGCATGATGAAGTTAGTTTTGGTTGTAGTGGATTGGAAATCCAGGATCGACGCAATGTTTTTAAAATTATTGACCTGAAAGCAGAAGAGTACCTAACAACTCCCATCATAGCTCCTTCCTTTGAGGTCCCAAAGTCGCGCAAGAGAAAAAGTGCGATGGAAGTTCCAGCCACTAAGAAAATTTCCGAGAGTCGTGCTATCTTTTCGACAAAATTGGTTGAAGGTGAACCAAATTTGGCGAAAAACAGAGCACCAGAAAAACCACTGTCTGTTTCAAAGCCTATGCTTACTTGTACGTCTCAAAGTTTACCGTCGACTAGTGCTGCAGTCACCAGTTGGAGGGGAATAAACCGCGAAGCTATTACAATGAAGCACGGAAATTTTAAATTGTCAAAGACCCACGAAATACTGGAAGATATTTTAGTGCAAGTTTTGAGTTGGAATCCTAAATGGTTTCATCAGAAAAATGTAAATGATGTTTTACCCCCAATTAACAAAAAGCCGCTGGTAAAATTACCTGATAGTTTTGAGAGTTACGCGGAATATTACTACATTGTTTTGCCTCATTGGATAGTGGAGCTTTGGTACGTTCTCTGCAAGGAATATGATTTACATCCCGATCGGTAAGTTGTTTTCATGGTAAGATTTTTTAATGGTCAACAAAATTTCTAGCTTGAAGAAGTCTTTTACGGTCCAAGTGACGCAGTGTACAAATAACTCTACATTCGTTGAGTTGGAATGTTTGGGTGAGTCACTTATTACTGTATTGAACGACTTTTTTTATTAATATTTTCGATCAGCCTACATTTCTAAAAGAGGAAGCCAGAAGAATATTAATAACATAAAGGAAGATAATTTGGTTTTACTGGACGTCATGTTTGTGAATAGTGAAAATCTTGGGGGAGTATATTTGGGATGTGTTAGCAACGTGAAAGAAACTTATATCCCGAAGAATTCCTCTGGACTTGAAGAGGATTGTAAGTAAATTTATGTAATTCAAGTTAACAACGAAAATATTTTCGCTGAATTCATTTCAAAAATAGGACCTATTATGGTCCGCCCTGTGAGACCGAATGCCGAACAACTATGGCCTTCACGGATCTATTATGGTCCGCCCTGTGAGGCCGTAGGCCGAACAACTATGGCCTTCACGGATCTATTATGGTTCGCTCTGTGAGGCCGAAGGCCGAATAACTATGGCCTTCACGGATCTATTATGGTCCGCCCTGTGAGGCCGAACAACTATGGCCTTCACAGATCTATTATGGTCCGCCCTGTGAGGCCGAACAACTATGGCCTTCTCGGATCTATTCTGGGTCCAGATGGCTAAGGGCGGCGAATGCCGCCCGTGCCAGCTAGTTATATATAAAAGAGCTTGTCTGTTTGCTTGCTTGCTTGTTCGCTATACGTTCCTAGACCCTTTGACCGATCTCAACCGAATTTTGCACAGTTATTCTGTAGGTCAAGGCGCAACTATTCGTGCATAAATGGAGAAAAAATTCGCGCGGGGAACAATGTTATTCGCGATTTTCGATTTTTTTTTCTTTCTTGCTCACTACGCTTTCGCTAGATGGTGCTCTTAATCTATCATATAAGTGTACTGATTGGTGGCCAAAAATCTAAATATATTTTTTAAAAGCGATCAGGTAACCCACCCTGTAGTGCACGGAAAGTGGGTGTATTTTTTAAAAGCGATCCCACCCTGTATGTGGGATACGGAAAGTGGTTGGTTGGCATAATACTATAATAACCACTGGCAATCACGGACTAGCAGTCAAGGCCGATCAACTATGGCCTTCATGGATCTATTATGGTCCTCTCCCTGTGATGCCGAATGCCGAACAACTATGGCCTTCACGGATCTATTATGGTCCGCCCTGTGAGGCCGAAGGCCAAACAAATATGTCCTTCACGGATCTATTATGGTCCGCCCTGTGAGGCCGAACGCCAAACAACCATGGCCTTCACGGATCTATTATGGTCCGCCCTGTGAGGCCGAAGGCCGAACAACTATGGCCTTCACGGATCTATTATGGTTCCCCCTGTGAGGCCGAATGCCGAACAACTATGGCCTTCACGGATCTATTATGGTCCGCCCTGTGAGGCCGAAGGCCAAACAACTATGGCCTTCACGGATCTATTATGGTCCGCCCTGTGAGGCCGAAGGCCGAAAAACAATGCCCTTCACGGATCTATGATGGTCCGCCCTGTGAGGCCGAATGCCGAACAACTATGGCCTTCACGGATCTATTATGGTCCGCACTGTGAGGCCGAAGGCCGAACAACTATGGCCTTCACGGTTCTATTATGGTCCTCCCCCTGTGAGGCCGAAGGCCGAACAACTATGGCCTTCACGGATCTATTATGGTCCGCCCTGTGAGGCCTACGGCCGAACAACTATGGCCTTCACGGATCTATTATGGTCCGGCCTGTGAGGCCGAAGGCCGAACAACTATGTCCTTCACGGATCTATTATGGCCCGTCCTGTGAGGCCGAAGGCCGAACAACTATGGCTTTTACGGATCTATTATGGACCTCCCCCTGTGAGGCCGAAGGCCGAACAACTATGGCCTCCACGGATCTATTATGGTCCGCCTTGTGAGGCCGAAGGCCGTACAACTATGGCCTTCACGGATCTATTATGGTCCTCCCCCTGTGAGGCCGAACAACTATGGCCTTCACGGATCTATGATGGGTTTAGATGGCTAAGGGCGGCCGAAGGCCGCCCGTGCCAGCTAGTTAATTTTTTAACAAAATTAATAGGCACTCTTCTTTTAACGTTTCTCTTATTGTATAAATAATTTTTAAAAACCAAAGTAAAAAAAATCTATTTGTTGATATTAAATTAATAATAACAGTACTTCTATATAATAATAGCTCAAAACTTTTTAAATCCGTTATGATCTCTGGACTTTTCAGTGGCAAATTAACCGATCGAATGGGCTCTTCTTCCTTATAAAATAAAAAGCAATCTACAAATAAAGGTAATTAATATTACAATAAATTATTTAAAAAGTTGAGGAACATACCATGTGGCTGAACTTGGAAACATATTCATCTTCATATTCAGATTTTTACAGTTGACCAAACAAATACTGGCGTTTTTTATTTTTACATTACATTTTAAATTATTTAAACTTTTAACAGCGTATCAGCATAAAATTAGCATTCCTATTGTATGTCATAAAACAATAATTTTCAAGAACCCTTAATTTTTACCTGAAATAGGATTAAACGCGAACTTTATATAGTAGAAATGAATCTGAAGGTTAAATACATATACTACGTAAAGTACACATGTACTTATAAAAGATGTGCAAATGAATTTAAAAAAATTATTTAGTATAAACGACTTTTTGGAACGTAGAATTGATAAAACTACTAACAATACATAAATTTATATTTGAGGTACATAAAAATTGTGAGTTTGGCCGGTTAAAGGGCGACTTTTTATAATTCTCCAAAATATCTGAAAAAAATTATTTTGGGCTAGAGGGGCATTGTTACATCACCAACTATGGCAGAGAGTTACCTGATAGGCTCATCAACAACATGTATTCGCGATACACTAATATTCAGGGTCTGACTTGGTTAAACCGCCGACTTACTAATTTATTTAAAATGAAACCAAAATATATCATGTAGGGCCACACAGGCATTGTTATATCACCAAATTTGGCAGAGAGTTACCTGATAGCCTCATCACCAACATGTAATCGGGACACACTTATATTCAGGGTCTGACTAGGTTAAACCGCCGACTTACTAATTGATTTAAAATGAAACCAAAATAAATCAAAAAAAAAATATCATGTAGGGCCACACCGGCATTGTTACATCACCTAATTTGGCAGAGAGTTACCTGATAGGCACATCAACAACATGTATTCGCGACACACTAATATTCTGGGTATGACTAGGTTAAACCGCCGACTTACTAATTTATTTAAAATGAAACCAAAATAAAACAAAAAGAATATATCATGTAGGGCCACACCGGCATTGTTACATCACCAAATTTGGCAGAGAGTTACCTGATAGGCTCATCAACAACATGTATTCGGGACACACTAATATTCAGGGTATGACTAGGTTAAACCACCGACTTACTAATTTATTTAAAATGAAACCAAAATAAATCCAAAAATATATCATGTAGGGCCACACCGGCATTGTTACATCACCAAATTTGGCAGAAAGTTACTTGATAGGCTCATCAAGAACATGTAATCGGGACACACTAATATTCGGGGCCTGACTAGGTTAAACCGCCGACTTACTAATTTATTTAAAATGAAACCAAAATAAATCCAAAAA
Organism: Podabrus alpinus; assembly: GCA_932274525.1. NCBI lineage: Eukaryota > Metazoa > Arthropoda > Insecta > Coleoptera > Cantharidae > Podabrus > Podabrus alpinus. The sequence continues at coordinate 55,503,314 of OW026455.1, read as the reverse complement.
TATATAATATAGGGCCAAACGGGCATCGTTACATCACCAAATTTGGCAGAGAGTTACCTGATAGGCTCATCAATAACATGTATTCGAGACACACTAATATTCAGGGTCTGACTAGGTTAAACCGCCGACTTACTAATTTATTTAAAATGAAACCAAAATAAATAAAAAAAAATATATCATGTAGGGCCATACCGGCATTGTTACATCACCAAATTTGGCAGAGAGTTATCTGATAGGCTCATGAACAACATGTATTCGGGACACACTAATATTCAGGGTATGACTAGGTTAAACCGCCGACTTACTAATTTATTTAAAATGAAACCAAAATAAATCCAAAAATATATCATGTAGGGTCACACGGGCATTGTTAAATCATCAAATTTGGCAGAGAGTTCCCTGATAGGCTCATCAACAACATGTAATCGGGACACACTAATATTCAGCGTCTGACTAGGTTAAACCGCCGACTTACTAATTTATACCGAAAGACTGCAACAGGAATGGGCTTGTATAAGTATCAAATATCTACAAAAATTATTTTTAATGTGCCCAAACGGTTACAACATGTTTTACAACAAAATATGGTGTCAAACTTAAAATTTTTGGAAAATTAAAGTAATATGTCTAATACTGTCCGAATCATTTATTGATGTTAACCCTTAGCCACTACCGTCAAATAATTGTCACACTGTCACTACTATGCGGTCTCAGAGACCGCGCTTTATTTGTATCGTTAATTCAGGTTAATTCAACAACCAACAAATTCTTGTCCAATTGCCCCTGATTAAATAGATGAACTATAGTGGGATAGTGGATCGCAATAAAATAATTAAGTTGTCACGTCAACGTTTCGGAAGCATTTATTGTTCCATCATCAGGTCTGTAATAAACAATGTCGATAAGAAGCAAAGCAACAAAATCATGGGGGGGGGGGGTTCACAACTCATAAAGGTGACATACCTAAACAACTGGATGTAATTTCGTTTTCTGCGTTAATCATGGAGCAGGTCAATGCTGAAGGCCATGGGGGCACAATCATCACTGGTGTCAAAAATAAAATTTTGCAAACTCATAACAATAGAGTCGTCAAATAATAAATGTAAAACTAACAATATACACCATAAAAAAACTTAACAATTGTAAATATGAAATATAAATAACAAAAGATCACAAATAAATATACATTAAAACATCCAAAAATCCTTTATCTACATATACTACTAAAATTATTCTGTCAAACACACAAAATGCGGCCAAATCACTAGTACGTTGATAACAAAAATAAAACTACAAGAATTTCAAAATTTTGCCGCGTAAACCCCTTCATGTAAACGAAAAAACTAGTTGGTAACATGCCAAACAACACAAACATAACCCGACATAATCGAACGCGTTAGGCAGTGAAAGAATTAAAATAAGTAACCCCTTAATCGAAAACGTTGGAATTAAAATAACACCAAGCTATTCAAAACATCGGAATCTTAATCCACCACATAAAAGAAGAACAGCACACCCGCACAGGAAAGTGTCACACAATATAACCAATATCCCCAAGCAAAATCAACGCCACTTATCCAGGTAATGTCGCAATAGACCCTTATAACCCACATTAATATAATTATAATCTGTTTGCTTATTCACGTGATTAGGAGTAGTACAGATGTAAGCTGCTTCCAAGAACTGTCTCTTAAATAAATTAGATTCCACATCCAAGACCGACACATCTTCCGGCCTAAACGAATGTAAGTTGCCAATTAAATGTTCTGACAGTCCAGTTTTTGCCTTGCCCTCTATAGTATCACGTATGTGCTGGTCGACTCTCTTCTTCAGCGTTTGCTTAGTCTGACCTATATAAACACGATCACATGAGCACTTAACACTGCAAATCAAGTTATTTCTCAACAGTGTCGGGACCACATCATTCGTGGAAGAAAACAATAACCTCGATAGTGTGGCACGATTGTGAAAGGTGATTCTCAAACTACCATCTCTGACAAACTCCTTAAACAAACGGCGTATTCCATCAGCCATCAACGGGTGGAATCTAGTACCAGTGGCAACGTCCCCTTCGCCGATCGAAACCGTAAGGGGGGGGGGCAACACACGTCCCCTCCCAAAAAGTAACACATACAGCAATCTTGATGGGTAACCATTCTTCATAAACTGAATCTTGAGGTCATGTAATCTCACACCAACCAATTCCCTAGGTACACATGATTCAATTCAATACTTCATGGTCTTGATGAGACTAACCTTCTGGTTAAAGGGATGGGAGGAAGAAAAGCTTAACAGCCTCTCTGTGGAAGGTGGTTTTCTGTAGATGTCCGTGACCACACTTCCATCATCCTTCCTACTCACCAAGAGGTCCAAAAATGGTATGGAGTCGTTAGCCTCTTTTTCATACGTAAAGGTCAGTAACTCATCATAATTGTTTAAATTGGATAAACAACTCTCCAACTCATTTTCAGGTATGGACGTTAAGACATCATCAACATATACCAACAAGAATGGTATCTCAAATTGAATCTCCCCGAAGAAATTTTTCAAGAGGTCATTCAACACAAAACTGGCAAAAATTGGAGAACTCGGACTTCCCATCGCTGAACCCACTAGCTGCGAGTAAGATTCCCCATTATATGAAAAATAGCTATTCTCAAAAATTAGAGCTATTAACATCAGGAACACATCTAATGGGATCACCGTAAACGGTTCAATGAGATCCCAATTATTCCTTATTGCAACTAAAGTTGCCTCCTTTGAGATGTTGGTAAACAAAGAATTTACATCGAACGAAACCAAAATGTATTCTGGAGGTATGACACTATTAACTATTTGGTCTCTTGCAACAACAGTATTCTTTACTATATAGGGCAACGATGGGATAACGTTCCTCAGTATCTCCACCAAAAACCGGGCTAAAGGGACGGACGGAGAATTGATAAAACTAATCACTGGTCGGAGCGGAGTGCCCTCCTTGTGGGCCTTAGGCAGACCATATGCTCTGGGAAACTGGGCATTGTAAGTGGAAAGGCGTTTTTTGGTCGTTAAATCTATGTATTCCTTTTCATATAAATCCTTAACCGCACTATTAAACCTACCTTGGATAGTGGTAGTAGGATTTCTAGAGAGCCTTTTATATGAAAGTGATCTTGTCATCAAATAAACGTAGCATTTTATCTTTGTAGTCATTGATATTCATAACCACCGTAGTGGTTATGAATATCTACGACTCTACGACTCTAATGTTATAAGTTTGTAAAATTTTATTTTTGACACCACTGATGATTGTGCCCCCATGGTCTTCAGCATTGACCTGCTCCATGATTAACGCAGAAAACGAAATTACATCCAGTTGTTTAGGTATGTCACCTTTATGAGTTGTGAACCCCCCCCCCATGATTTTGTTGCTTTGCTTCTCATCGACATTGTTTATTACAGAACTGATGATGGAACAATAAATGCTTCCGAAACGTTGACGTGACAACTTAATTATTTTATTGCGATCCACTATCCCACTATAGTTCATCTATTTAATCAGAGGCAATTGGACAAGTATTTGTTGGTTGTTACATATTATGGGTTTCTTTAGAGAAATGGAGATGGGTTATGGGCGTGAGGTTGTGGGGATGTTCAATTCGGTGAAGAGTAATTTCAAAAGACTTGCCAGGTTCTCAAATCGGAAGATTTATCTGCTGCGGTGTCGCTCAACTGTTATTTATCCTAGTTTCATTCAGAATAAGGTAGCATGCGTTGCCCAGGAACTTATTCCCGACAGAGGTATTTTGAGGAGAGCTGACAATTTGCTGGATCGGTTCAAGAGCAGCATATTGAATTTACACATCAGTATGACCATTACCACGATAAAGCATACATGTGATATGTTGAGGGAGTTGACAGTCACCCTTAAGTCCATGGTTCCACAACAGATTGTGGAACGATTTATAGATATTGAGAGATGGAATTACCAGGGTCTCTTTGTTAACATCCGAGGAAGGATGACGCAGAAATTTAATTTGCTGTTAAAAAAGCAAAGAAAGGTTGATACTATTGGTGAGGAGGGATGGGTATACAATCTCACCAACAATGCGTTGACAGAGTTGGTTGCAAAAACCATATCACTCGGCCCTAAGTTCTCCGTGACACCTTCCATGCGGGAATTTCCAATATATGGTTTTTTATCTGAACTAGAATGTACCTTAACAGGTTTGACTTCTTCCACCCAAGAAAAGGAGTTACTTAGGGGTAGACTGATAAACCTGGTGCAGAATTTTTGCAATAGAGAGGATCCGGTTGATCCCATCAGAAAGCAAGTCTTGTTGGCCAGGAAATTCCTTAGAGAGAATCCCGATTTGTTGGTACTTAAGGCGGACAAGGGAAATGCTACGGTGGTTATGAATATCAATGACTACAAAGATAAAATGCTACGTTTATTTGATGACAAGATCACATATAAAAGGGTTTAACAGTGCGGTTAAGGATTTATATGAAAAGGAATACATAGATTTAACGACCAAAAAACGCCTTTCTACTTACAATGCCCAGTTTCCCAGAGCATATGGTCTGCCTAAGGCCCACAAGGAGGGCACTCCGCTCCGACTAGTGATTAGTTGTATCAATTCCCCGTCCGTCCCTTTAGCCAGGTTTTTGGTGGAGATACTGAGGAACGTTATCCCATCGTTGCCCTATATAGTAAAGAATACTGTTGTTGCAAGAGACCAAATAGTTAATAGTGTCATACCTCCAGGATACATTTTGGCTTCGTTCGATGTAAATTCTTTGTTTACCAACATCTCAAAGGAGGCAACTTTAGGTGCGATAAGGAATAATTGGGACCTCATTGAACCGTTTACGGTGATCCCATTAGATGTGTTCCTGAAGTTAATAGCTCTAATTTTTGAGAATAGCTATTTTTAATATAATGGGGAATTTTACTCGCAGCTAGTGGGTTCAGCGATGGGAAGTCCGAGTGCTCCAATTTTTGCCAGTTTTGTGTTGAATGACCTCTTGAATAATTTCTTCGGGGAGATTCAATTTGAGATACCATTCTTGTTGGTATATGTTGATGATGTCTTAACGTCCATACCTGAAAATGAGTTGGAGAGTTGTTTATCCATTTTAAACAATTATGATGTGTTACTGACCTTTACGTATGAAAAAGAGGTTAACGACTCCATCCCATTTTTGGACCTCTTGGTGAGTAGGAAGGATGATGGAAGTGTGGTCACGGACATCTACAGAAAACCAACTTCCACAGAGAGGCTGTTAAGCTTTTCTTCCTCCCATCCCGTTAACCAGAAGGTTAGTCTCATCAAGACCATGAAGTATTGAATTGAATCATGTGTACCTAGGGAATTGGTTGGTGTGAGATTATATGACCTCAAGATTCAGTTTATGAAGAACGGTTACCCATCAAGATTGCTGTATGTGTTACTTTTTGGGAGGGGACGTGTGTTGCCCCCCCTCTTACGGTTTCGATCGGCGAAGGGGACGTTGCCACTGGTACTAGATTCCACCCGTTGATGGCTGATGGAATACGCCGTTTGTTTAAGGAGTTTGTCAGAGATGGTAGTTTGAGAATCACCTTTCACAATCGTGCCACACTATCGAGGTTATTGTTTTCTTCCACGAAGGATGTGGTCCCGACACTGTTGACAAATAACTTGATTTACAGTACATAATTATGTTTCTTGTCCGATGGTAATAATTAAATGAAAGAAAGATTCTTGGGTTAAGCGGACACCAAATAAAACAAATATATTATCTCGTCGACGTTTCGGAGACTTACGTTACCATAATTCGTTACTCTCCATCTAGTCCTGAAGATGGAGACGTAATAAAGTCTCCGAAACGTCGACGAGATAATATATTTGTTTTATTTGGTGTCCGCTTAACCCAAGAATCTTTCTTTCATTTAATTGATTTACAGTGTTAAGTGCTCATGTGATCGTGTTTATATAGGTCAGACTAAGCAAACGCTGAAGAAGAGAGCCGACCAGCACATACGTGATACTAGAGAGGGCAAGGCAAAAACTGGACTGTCAGAACATTTAATTGACAACTTACATTCGTTTAGGCCGGAAGATGTGTCGGTGTGATGTTTGGGGTTGCCATCGGATAAGGGTCGTTCTTATGGGGTCACTTTGGGTCACTTTGTATTTATTAATAATTCCGTTGCATTACTATTTACATTTTATTTAATACCCCTTTTACATTATATACACATTATATTCTATACTAAGGAATCACTCTTCTCGCTAAGACCGGTCAATCACTACTGTCCCATACATCTCCTGCCATGCTTACTTCAATACTGTTACACTAAGACTACTAGATACTAACTGATACTAACTAATACTAACGTTCCTCGTTCATACTACGTTCATAATAACAATCTTGCATGCTCACCAAATAATAATATGCTTATTACTAAATTGTTCTTAACTAAAGGTGGATACACACTACATCGGTCTTGGATGTGGAATCTAATTTATTTAAGAGACAGTTCTTGGAAGCAGCTTACATCTGTACTACTCCTAATCACGTGAATAAGCAAACGGATTATAATTATATTAATGTGGGTTATAAGGGTTTATTGCGACATTGCCTGGATAAGTGGCGTTGATTTTGCTTGGGGATATTGGTTATATTGTGCGACACTTTCCTGTGCGGGTGTGCTGTTCTTCTTTTATGTGGTGGATTAAGATTCCGATGTTTTAAATAGCTTGGTGTTATTTTAATTCCAACGTTTTCGATTAAGGGGTTACTTATTTTAATTTTTTCACTGCCTAACGCGTTCGATTATGTCGGGTTATGTTTGTGTTGTTTGGCATGTTACCAACTAGTTTTTTCGTTTACATGAAGGGGTTTACGCGGCAAAATTTTGAAATTCTTGTAGTTTTATTTTTATCAACGTACTAGTGATTTGGCCGCATTTTGTGTGTTTGACAGAATAATTTTAGTAGTATATGTAGATAAAGGATTTTTGGATGTTTTAATGTATATTTATTTGTGATCTTTTGTTATTTATATTTCATATTTACAATTGTTAAGTTTTTTATGGTGTGTATTGTTAGTTTTACATTTATTATTTGACGACTCTAATGTTATGAGTTTGCAAAATTTTATTTTTGACACCACTGATGATTGTGCCCCCATGGCCTTCAGCATTGACCTGCTCCATGATTAACGTAGAAAACGAAATTACATCCAGTTGTTTAGGTGTGTCACCTTTATGAGTTGTGAACCCCCCCCCCATGATTTTAATGCTTTGCTTCTCATCGACATTGTTTATTACAGTCCTGATGATGGAACAATTAATGCTTCCGAAACGTTGACGTGACAACTTAATTGTTTTATTGCGATTCAGTATCCCACTAGAGTTCATCTATTTTATAATTTTATTAACTTTTAATAACTTTTAATAACACAAAATGAAATTATTACCATATTAATACGCATTTATACTAATACCTCAAATTTAATTTTTTTTCTTTTAACCCTCCAGCACAAGGGTGGCCTAGAAATTACACGGGCGCACGGGTGAGGCCTATCAGGCCCATAGTTAAAAGGCGTGTAAAAAATTTGTCTCAACATTTTAAATAAAATTTTTTTTCGAAAATATAAACTATGATTAGTTCTTTTTAAGATCAATGAAAAAATTTTAATAAAAAACAAGATTTACCTACTGTTTTTATCAACAATAAAAAAATTGTTATTTTACATGATTTATTAAAAACGCATTAGAAATATATAATACTAGACCCAGAATAGATCCGAGAAGGGCATAGTTGTTCGGCCTCCGGCCTCACAGGGGGAGAACCATAATAGATCCGCGAAGGCCATAGTTATTCGGCCTTCGGCCTTACAGGGCGGACTACCTCGCCTCCAATTTAAAAAGTGTCGCTGGTCCCCCGGTACAAATATTACAAATTTTTGCTCTTTTCCAAAAAGTTATTCACAATTTTGCCAATGTTTTAGACAACCGAATAAGAAGTTTAGAGTACGTTTTTGTGTTATAATTCCCAAAAACGGTTTGCCCGTCCATTTCCGGCGTTAATATATAATTATCTGATCGTAATCTTTTTTCGAAAAATTTGCAAGGCTATCCCAATGAAAAAATAATTTTGAAATTTAAATTCGGTTTAACACCTTCGGCGTTGAAAATACGAAGAAATGTTATAGACGAACTATTATAGAGCGTCGCGATACGCTTCCGTTGCATCTTAAAAATTAAAGATCGGCCGGTAAATAAGAGCGCTACATACGTCCAAAGTTTTTACACAATTTTCACTTAAATGGGTCTCTCACAAAGAAACGACGGATAATTTAGAAAAAGCAACCGGAGCTTCGGATACGGTTGTTAACGGTCTTTAATTTAGCACATGATGACGGTTGACGAAAAACGACAAATAACGGCAGCATTTGCAAATTAGTGTCGACGTCAAAACTGAAAATCAAAATCAGAGGCGATTTCGGCAAAATTTAAAATATGCTAAATGTGTATTTTCCTTGCAAAGCAAAACCAAATCGAGAAAATTTCATTCGACATTTTCGATTTATATTTGTCTCCTCGACGTATTAAAGGCAAAAATAAATTTTTATTTTCCAAATTGCAGAAATCATTTCGCCCTTTTACCACGTCAAATATTGAACCAATTACATATAACCATATAATATATACATATTAGTTTTTTATTTTTCTTTAGAAAATTAATTAAAAACAAATAAATCTTCTCGTAAAGTTAAATCTTCACATAAAGTTAAATCTTCCGCAAAGAGGTGGATCTTCCGCGAAGAGGTGGATCTGCCGTTAGGTTAGTGTTAGTTTTTGATATTTCTTTAGAAAACCAATTAAAAACAAATTAATCTTAAGGTAAAGTTAAATCTTCCGCAAAGAGGTGGATCTTCCACTTTTTTATATTTCTTTAGAAAACCAATTAAAAACAAATTAATCTTCAGGTAATGTTAAATCTTCCGCAAAGAGGTGGATCTTCCGCGAAGAGGTGGATCTGCCGTTAGGTTAGTGTTAGTTTTTGATATTTCTTTAGAAAACTAATTAAAAATAAATTAATCTTCACGTAAAGTTAAATCTTCATGTAAAGTTAAATCTTCCGCAAAGAGGTGGATCTTCCACGAAGAGGTGGATCTGCCGTTAGGTTAGTGTTAGTTTTTGATATTTCTTGAGAAAACTAATTAAAAACAAATAAATCTTCACGTAAAGTTAAATCTTCATGTAAAGTTAAATCTTCCGCAAAGAGGTGGATCTTCCACGAAGAGGTGGATCTGCCGTTAGGTTAGTGTTAGTTTTTGATATTTCTTTAGAAAACTAATTAAAAACAAATAAATCTTCATGTAAAGTTAAATCTTCACGTAAAGTTACATCTTCCGCAAAGAGGTGGATCTGCCGTTAGGTTAGTGTTAGTTTGTGATATTTCTTTAGAAAAACAATTAAAAACAATTTAGTCTTCACGTAAAGTTATATCTTCCGCAAAGAGGTGGATCTTCCGCGAAGAGGTGGATCTGCCGTTAGGTTAGTGTTAGTTTTTGATATTTCTTTAGAAAACCAATTGAAAACAAATTAATCTTTAGGTAAAGTTAAATCTTCCGCAAAGAGGTGGATCTTCCACGAAGAGGTGTTGATATTTCTTTAGAAAACCAATTAAAAACAAATAAATGTTCACGTAAAGTTAAATCTTCATGTAAAGTTAAATCTTCCGCAAAGAGGTGGATCTTCCGCAAAGAGGTGGATCTGCCGTTAGGTTAGTGTTAGTTTGTGATATTTCTTTAGAAAACCAATTAAAAACAATTTAATCTTCACGTAAAGTTATATCTTCCGCAAAGAGGTGGATCTTCCGCGAAGAGGTGGATCTGCCGTTAGGTTAGTGTTAGTTTTTGATATTTCTTTAGAAAACCAATTGAAAACAAATTAATCTTTAGGTAAAGTTAAATCTTCCGCAAAGAGGTGGATCTTCCACGAAGAGGTGTTGATATTTCTTTAGAAAACCAATTAAAAACAAATAAATGTTCACGTAAAGTTAAATCTTCATGTAAAGTTAAATCTTCCGCAAAGAGGTGGATCTTCCGCGAAGAGGTGGATCTGCCGTTAGGTTAGTGTTAGGTTAGTGTTAGTTTTTGATATTTCTTTAGAAAACCATTAAAAACAAATTAATCTTCAGGTAAAGTTAAATCTTCCGCAAAGAGGTGGATCTTCCACTTTTTGATTTTTCTTTAGAAAACCAATTAAAAACAAATTAATCTTCAGGTAATGTTAAATCTTCCGCAAAGAGGTGGATCTTCCGCGAAGAGGTGGATCTGCCGTTAGGTTAGTGTTAGTTTTTGATATTTCTTTAGAAAACTAATTAAAAATAAATTAATCTTCACGTAAAGTTAAATCTTCATGTAAAGTTAAATCTTCCGCAAAGAGGTGGATCTTCCACGAAGAGGTGGATCTGCCATTAGGTTAGTGTTAGTTTTTGATATTTCTTTAGAAAACTAATTAAAAACAAATAAATCTTCACGTAAAGTTAAATCTTCATGTAAAGTTAAATCTTCCGCAAGGAGGTGGATCTTCCACGAAGAGGTGGATCTGCCGTTGGGTTAGTGTTAGTTTTTGATATTTCTTTAGAAAACTAATTAAAAACAAATAAATCTTCATGTAAAGTTAAATCTTCACGTAAAGTTACATCTTCCGCAAAGAGGTGGATCTGCCGTTAGGTTAGTGTTAGTTTGTGATATTTCTTTAGAAAACCAATTAAAAACAATTTAATCTTCACGTAAAGTTAAATCTTCCGCAAAGAGGTGGATCTTCCGCGAAGAGGTGGATCTGCCGTTAGGTTAGTGTTAGTTTTTGATATTTCTTTAGAAAACCAATTGAAAACAAATTAATCTTTAGGTAAAGTTAAATCTTCCGCAAAGAGGTGGATCTTCCACGAAGAGGTGTTGATATTTCTTTAGAAAACCAATTAAAAACAAATAAATCTTCACGTAAAGTTAAATCTTCATGTAAAGTTAAATCTTTCGCAAAGAGGTGGATCTTCCGCGAAGAGGTGGATCTGCCGTTAGGTTAGTGTTAGTTTTTGATATTTCTTTAGAAAACCATTAAAAACAAATTAATCTTCAGGTAAAGTTAAATCTTCCGCAAAGAGGTGGATCTTCCACTTTTTGATATTTCTTTAGAAAACCAATTAAAAACAAATTAATCTTCAGGTAATGTTAAATCTTCCGCAAAGAGGTGGATCTTCCGCGAAGAGGTGGATCTGCCGTTAGGTTAGTGTTAGTTTTTGATATTTCTTTAGAAAACTAATTAAAAATAAATTAATCTTCACGAAAAGTTAAATCTTCATGTAAAGTTAAATCTTCCGCAAAGAGGTGGATCTTCCACGAAGAGGTGGATCTGCCGTTAGGTTAGTGTTAGTTTTTGATATTTCTTGAGAAAACTAATTAAAAACAAATAAATCTTCACGTAAAGTTAAATCTTCATGTAAAGTTAAATCTTCCGCAAAGAGGTGGATCTTCCACGAAGAGGTGGATCTGCCGTTAGGTTAGTGTTAGTTTTTGATATTTCTTTAGAAAACTAATTAAAAACAAATAAATCTTCATGTAAAGTTAAATCTTCACGTAAAGTTACATCTTCCGCAAAGAGGTGGATCTGCCGTTAGGTTAGTGTTAGTTTGTGATATTTCTTTAGAAAACCAATTAAAAACAATTTAGTCTTCACGTAAAGTTATATCTTCCGCAAAGAGGTGGATCTTCCGCGAAGAGGTGGATCTGACGTTAGGTTAGTGTTAGTTTTTGATATTTCTTTAGAAAACCAATTGAAAACAAATTAATCTTTAGGTAAAGTTAAATCTTCCGCAAAGAGGTGGATCTTCCACGAAGAGGTGTTGATATTTCTTTAGAAAACCAATTAAAAACAAATAAATGTTCACGTAAAGTTAAATCTTCATGTAAAGTTAAATCTTCCGCAAAGAGGTGGATCTGCCGTTAGGTTAGTGTTAGTTTGTGATATTTCTTTAGAAAACCAATTAAAAACAATTTAATCTTCACGTAAAGTTATATCTTCCGCAAAGAGGTGGATCTTCCGCGAAGAGGTGGATCTGCCGTTAGGTTAGTGTTAGTTTTTGATATTTCTTTAGAAAACCAATTGAAAACAAATTAATCTTTAGGTAAAGTTAAATCTTCCGCAAAGAGGTGGATCTTCCACGAAGAGGTGTTGATATTTCTTTAGAAAACCAATTAAAAACAAATAAATGTTCACGTAAAGTTAAATCTTCATGTAAAGTTAAATCTTCCGCAAAGAGGTGGATCTTCCGCAAAGAGGTGGATCTGCCGTTAGGTTAGTGTTAGTTTGTGATATTTCTTTAGAAAACCAATTAAAAACAATTTAATCTTCACGTAAAGTTATATCTTCCGCAAAGAGGTGGATCTTCCGCGAAGAGGTGGATCTGCCGTTAGGTTAGTGTTAGTTTTTGATATTTCTTTAGAAAACCAATTGAAAACAAATTAATCTTTAGGTAAAGTTAAATCTTCCGCAAAGAGGTGGATCTTCCACGAAGAGGTGTTGATATTTCTTTAGAAAACCAATTAAAAACAAATAAATGTTCACGTAAAGTTAAATCTTCATGTAAAGTTAAATCTTCCGCAAAGAGGTGGATCTTCCGCGAAGAGGTGGATCTGCCGTTAGGTTAGTGTTAGGTTAGTGTTAGTTTTTGATATTTCTTTAGAAAACCATTAAAAACAAATTAATCTTCAGGTAAAGTTAAATCTTCCGCAAAGAGGTGGATCTTCCACTTTTTGATTTTTCTTTAGAAAACCAATTAAAAACAAATTAATCTTCAGGTAATGTTAAATCTTCCGCAAAGAGGTGGATCTTCCGCGAAGAGGTGGATCTGCCGTTAGGTTAGTGTTAGTTTTTGATATTTCTTTAGAAAACTAATTAAAAATAAATTAATCTTCATGTAAAGTTAAATCTTCATGTAAAGTTAAATCTTCCGCAAAGAGGTGGATCTTCCACGAAGAGGTGGATCTGCCATTAGGTTAGTGTTAGTTTTTGATATTTCTTTAGAAAACTAATTAAAAACAAATAAATCTTCACGTAAAGTTAAATCTTCATGTAAAGTTAAATCTTCCGCAAGGAGGTGGATCTTCCACGAAGAGGTGGATCTGCCGTTGGGTTAGTGTTAGTTTTTGATATTTCTTTAGAAAACTAATTAAAAACAAATAAATCTTCATGTAAAGTTTAATCTTCACGTAAAGTTACATCTTCCGCAAAGAGGTGGATCTGCCGTTAGGTTAGTGTTAGTTTGTGATATTTCTTTAGAAAACCAATTAAAAACATTTTAATCTTCACGTAAAGTTAAATCTTCCGCAAAGAGGTGGATCTTCCGCGAAGAGGTGGATCTGCCGTTAGGTTAGTGTTAGTTTTTGATATTTCTTTAGAAAACCAATTGAAAACAAATTAATCTTTAGGTAAAGTTAAATCTTCCGCAAAGAGGTGGATCTTCCACGAAGAGGTGTTGATATTTCTTTAGAAAACCAATTAAAAACAAATAAATCTTCACGTAAAGTTAAATCTTCATGTAAAGTTAAATCTTTCGCAAAGAGGTGGATCTTCCGCGAAGAGGTGGATCTGCCGTTAGGTTAGTGTTAGTTTTTGATATTTCTTTAGAAAACCATTAAAAACAAATTAATCTTCAGGTAAAGTTAAATCTTCCGCAAAGAGGTGGATCTTCCACTTTTTGATATTTCTTTAGAAAACCAATTAAAAACAAATTAATCTTCAGGTAATGTTAAATCTTCCGCAAAGAGGTGGATCTTCCGCGAAGAGGTGGATCTGCCGTTAGGTTAGTGTTAGTTTTTGATATTTCTTTAGAAAACTAATTAAAAATAAATTAATCTTCACGAAAAGTTAAATCTTCATGTAAAGTTAAATCTTCCGCAAAGAGGTGGATCTTCCACGAAGAGGTGGATCTGCCGTTAGGTTAGTGTTAGTTTTTGATATTTCTTGAGAAAACTAATTAAAAACAAATAAATCTTCACGTAAAGTTAAATCTTCATGTAAAGTTAAATCTTCCGCAAAGAGGTGGATCTTCCACGAAGAGGTGGATCTGCCGTTAGGTTAGTGTTAGTTTTTGATATTTCTTTAGAAAACTAATTAAAAACAAATAAATCTTCATGTAAAGTTAAATCTTCACGTAAAGTTACATCTTCCGCAAAGAGGTGGATCTGCCGTTAGGTTAGTGTTAGTTTGTGATATTTCTTTAGAAAACCAATTAAAAACAATTTAATCTTCACGTAAAGTTAAATCTTCCGCAAAGAGGTGGATCTGCCGTTAGGTTAGTGTTAGTTTTTGATATTTCTTTAGAAAACCAATTGAAAACAAATTAATCTTTAGGTAAAGTTAAATCTTCCGCAAAGAGGTGGATCTTCCACGAAGAGGTGTTGATATTTCTTTAGAAAACCAATTAAAAACAAATAAATCTTCACGTAAAGTTAAATCTTCATGTAAAGTTAAATCTTCCGCAAAGAGGTGGATCTTCCGCGAAGAGGTGGATCTGCCGTTAGGTTAGTGTTGGTTTTTGATATTTCTTTAGAAAACCATTAAAAACAAATTAATCTTCAGGTAACGTTAAATCTTCCGCAAAGAGGTGGATCTTCCACTTTTTGATATTTCTTTAGAAAACCAATTAAAAACAAATTAATCTTCAGGTAATGTTAAATCTTCCGCAAAGAGGTGGATCTTCCGCGAAGAGGTGGATCTGCCGTTAGGTTAGTGTTAGTTTTTGATATTTCTTTAGAAAACTAATTAAAAACAAATAAATCTTCACGTAAAGTTAAATCTTCATGTAAAGTTAAATCTTCCGCAAAGAGGTGGATCTTCCACGAAGAGGTGGATCTGCCGTTGGGTTAGTGTTAGTTTTTGATATTTCTTTAGAAAACTAATTAAAAACAAATAAATCTTCACGTAAAGTTAAATCTTCATGTAAAGTTAAATCTTCCGCAAAGAGGTGGATCTTCCACGAAGAGGTGGATCTGCCGTTGGGTTAGTGTTAGTTTTTGATATTTCTTTAGAAAACTAATTAAAAACAAATAAATCTTCATGTAAAGTTAAATCTTCACGTAAAGTTACATCTTCCGCAAAGAGGTGGATCTGCCGTTAGGTTAGTGTTAGTTTGTGATATTTCTTTAGAAAACCAATTAAAAACAATTTAATCTTCACGTAAAGTTAAATCTTCCGCAAAGAGGTGGATCTTCCGCGAAGAGGTGGATCTGCCGTTAGGTTAGTGTTAGTTTTTGATATTTCTTTAGAAAACCAATTGAAAACAAATTAATCTTTAGGTAAAGTTAAATCTTCCGCAAAGAGGTGGATCTTCCACGAAGAGGTGTTGATATTTCTTTAGAAAACCAATTAAAAACAAATAAATCTTCACGTAAAGTTAAATCTTCATGTAAAGTTAAATCTTCCGCAAAGAGGTGGATCTTCCGCGAAGAGGTGGATCTGCCGTTAGGTTAGTGTTAGTTTTTGATATTTCTTTAGAAAACCATTAAAAACAAATTAATCTTCAGGTAAAGTTAAATCTTCCGCAAAGAGGTGGATCTTCCACTTTTTGATATTTCTTTAGAAAACCAATTAAAAACAAATTAATCTTCAGGTAATGTTAAATCTTCCGCAAAGAGGTGGATCTTCCGCGAAGAGGTGGATCTGCCGTTAGGTTAGTGTTAGTTTTTGATATTTCTTTAGAAAACTAATTAAAAACAAATAAATCTTCACGTAAAGTTAAATCTTCATGTAAAGTTAAATCTTCCGCAAAGAGGTGGATCTTCCACGAAGAGGTGGATCTGCCGTTGGGTTAGTGTTAGTTTTTGATATTTCTTTAGAAAACTAATTAAAAACAAATAAATCTTCACGTAAAGTTAAATCTTCATGTAAAGTTAAATCTTCCGCAAAGAGGTGGATCTTCCACGAAGAGGTGGATCTGCCGTTGGGTTAGTGTTAGTTTTTGATATTTCTTTAGAAAACTAATTAAAAACAAATAAATCTTCATGTAAAGTTAAATCTTCACGTAAAGTTACATCTTCCGCAAAGAGGTGGATCTGCCGTTAGGTTAGTGTTAGTTTGTGATATTTCTTTAGAAAACCAATTAAAAACAATTTAATCTTCACGTAAAGTTAAATCTTCCGCAAAGAGGTGGATCTTCCGCGAAGAGGTGGATCTGCCGTTAGGTTAGTGTTAGTTTTTGATATTTCTTTAGAAAACCAATTGAAAACAAATTAATCTTTAGGTAAAGTTAAATCTTCCGCAAAGAGGTGGATCTTCCACGAAGAGGTGTTGATATTTCTTTAGAAAACCAATTAAAAACAAATAAATCTTCACGTAAAGTTAAATCTTCATGTAAAGTTAAATCTTCCGCAAAGAGGTGGATCTTCCGCGAAGAGGTGGATCTGCCGTTAGGTTAGTGTTAGTTTTTGATATTTCTTTAGAAAACCAATTAAAAACAAATTAATCTTTAGGTAAAGTTAAAACTTCCGCAAAGAGGTGGATCTTCCACGAAGAGGGGTTGATATTTATTTAGAAAACCAATTAAAAACAAATAAATCTTCACATAAAGTTAAATCTTCATGTAAAGTTAAATCTTCCGCAAAGAGGTGGATCTTCCGCGAAGAGGTGGATCTGCCGTTAGGTTAGTGTTAGGTTAGTGTTAGTTTTTGATATTTCTTTAGAAAACCATTAAAAACAAATTAATCTTTAGGTAAAGTTAAATCTTCCGCAAAGAGGTGGATCTTCCACTTTTTGATGTTTCTTTAGAAAACCAATTAAAAACAAATTAATCTTCAGGTAATGTTAAATCTTCCGCAAAGAGGTGGATCTTCCGCGAAGAGGTGGATCTGCCGTTAGGTTAGTGTTAGTTTTTGATATTTCTTTAGAAAACTAATTAAAAATAAATTAATCTTCACGTAAAGTTAAATCTTCATGTAAAGTTAAATCTTCCGCAAAGAGGTGGATCTTCCACGAAGAGGTGGATCTGCCATTAGGTTAGTGTTAGTTTTTGATATTTCTTTAGAAAACTAATTAAAAACAAATAAATCTTCACGTAAAGTTAAATCTTCATGTAAAGTTAAATCTTCCGCAAGGAGGTGGATCTTCCACGAAGAGGTGGATCTGCCGTTGGGTTAGTGTTAGTTTTTGATATTTCTTTAGAAAACTAATTAAAAACAAATAAATCTTCATGTAAAGTTAAATCTTCACGTAAAGTTACATCTTCCGCAAAGAGGTGGATCTGCCGTTAGGTTAGTGTTAGTTTGTGATATTTCTTTAGAAAACCAATTAAAAACAATTTAATCTTCACGTAAAGTTAAATCTTCCGCAAAGAGGTGGATCTTCCGCGAAGAGGTGGATCTGCCGTTAGGTTAGTGTTAGTTTTTGATATTTCTTTAGAAAACCAATTGAAAACAAATTAATCTTTAGGTAAAGTTAAATCTTCCGCAAAGAGGTGGATCTTCCACGAAGAGGTGTTGATATTTCTTTAGAAAACCAATTAAAAACAAATAAATCTTCACGTAAAGTTAAATCTTCATGTAAAGTTAAATCTTTCGCAAAGAGGTGGATCTTCCGCGAAGAGGTGGATCTGCCGTTAGGTTAGTGTTAGTTTTTGATATTTCTTTAGAAAACCATTAAAAACAAATTAATCTTCAGGTAAAGTTAAATCTTCCGCAAAGAGGTGGATCTTCCACTTTTTGATATTTCTTTAGAAAACCAATTAAAAACAAATTAATCTTCAGGTAATGTTAAATCTTCCGCAAAGAGGTGGATCTTCCGCGAAGAGGTGGATCTGCCGTTAGGTTAGTGTTAGTTTTTGATATTTCTTTAGAAAACTAATTAAAAATAAATTAATCTTCACGAAAAGTTAAATCTTCATGTAAAGTTAAATCTTCCGCAAAGAGGTGGATCTTCCACGAAGAGGTGGATCTGCCGTTAGGTTAGTGTTAGTTTTTGATATTTCTTGAGAAAACTAATTAAAAACAAATAAATCTTCACGTAAAGTTAAATCTTCATGTAAAGTTAAATCTTCCGCAAAGAGGTGGATCTTCCACGAAGAGGTGGATCTGCCGTTAGGTTAGTGTTAGTTTTTGATATTTCTTTAGAAAACTAATTAAAAACAAATAAATCTTCATGTAAAGTTAAATCTTCACGTAAAGTTACATCTTCCGCAAAGAGGTGGATCTGCCGTTAGGTTAGTGTTAGTTTGTGATATTTCTTTAGAAAACCAATTAAAAACAATTTAGTCTTCACGTAAAGTTATATCTTCCGCAAAGAGGTGGATCTTCCGCGAAGAGGTGGATCTGACGTTAGGTTAGTGTTAGTTTTTGATATTTCTTTAGAAAACCAATTGAAAACAAATTAATCTTTAGGTAAAGTTAAATCTTCCGCAAAGAGGTGGATCTTCCACGAAGAGGTGTTGATATTTCTTTAGAAAACCAATTAAAAACAAATAAATGTTCACGTAAAGTTAAATCTTCATGTAAAGTTAAATCTTCCGCAAAGAGGTGGATCTGCCGTTAGGTTAGTGTTAGTTTGTGATATTTCTTTAGAAAACCAATTAAAAACAATTTAATCTTCACGTAAAGTTATATCTTCCGCAAAGAGGTGGATCTTCCGCGAAGAGGTGGATCTGCCGTTAGGTTAGTGTTAGTTTTTGATATTTCTTTAGAAAACCAATTGAAAACAAATTAATCTTTAGGTAAAGTTAAATCTTCCGCAAAGAGGTGGATCTTCCACGAAGAGGTGTTGATATTTCTTTAGAAAACCAATTAAAAACAAATAAATGTTCACGTAAAGTTAAATCTTCATGTAAAGTTAAATCTTCCGCAAAGAGGTGGATCTTCCGCGAAGAGGTGGATCTGCCGTTAGGTTAGTGTTAGGTTAGTGTTAGTTTTTGATATTTCTTTAGAAAACCATTAAAAACAAATTAATCTTCAGGTAAAGTTAAATCTTCCGCAAAGAGGTGGATCTTCCACTTTTTGATTTTTCTTTAGAAAACCAATTAAAAACAAATTAATCTTCAGGTAATGTTAAATCTTCCGCAAAGAGGTGGATCTTCCGCGAAGAGGTGGATCTGCCGTTAGGTTAGTGTTAGTTTTTGATATTTCTTTAGAAAACTAATTAAAAATAAATTAATCTTCACGTAAAGTTAAATCTTCATGTAAAGTTAAATCTTCCGCAAAGAGGTGGATCTTCCACGAAGAGGTGGATCTGCCATTAGGTTAGTGTTAGTTTTTGATATTTCTTTAGAAAACTAATTAAAAACAAATAAATCTTCACGTAAAGTTAAATCTTCATGTAAAGTTAAATCTTCCGCAAAGAGGTGGATCTTCCACGAAGAGGTGGATCTGCCGTTGGGTTAGTGTTAGTTTTTGATATTTCTTTAGAAAACTAATTAAAAACAAATAAATCTTCATGTAAAGTTAAATCTTCACGTAAAGTTACATCTTCCGCAAAGAGGTGGATCTGCCGTTAGGTTAGTGTTAGTTTGTGATATTTCTTTAGAAAACCAATTAAAAACAATTTAATCTTCACGTAAAGTTAAATCTTCCGCAAAGAGGTGGATCTTCCGCGAAGAGGTGGATCTGCCGTTAGGTTAGTGTTAGTTTTTGATATTTCTTTAGAAAACCAATTGAAAACAAATTAATCTTTAGGTAAAGTTAAATCTTCCGCAAAGAGGTGGATCTTCCACGAAGAGGTGTTGATATTTCTTTAGAAAACCAATTAAAAACAAATAAATCTTCACGTAAAGTTAAATCTTCATGTAAAGTTAAATCTTTCGCAAAGAGGTGGATCTTCCGCGAAGAGGTGGATCTGCCGTTAGGTTAGTGTTAGTTTTTGATATTTCTTTAGAAAACCATTAAAAACAAATTAATCTTCAGGTAAAGTTAAGTCTTCCGCAAAGAGGTGGATCTTCCACTTTTTGATATTTCTTTAGAAAACCAATTAAAAACAAATTAATCTTCAGGTAATGTTAAATCTTCCGCAAAGAGGTGGATCTTCCGCGAAGAGGTGGATCTGCCGTTAGGTTAGTGTTAGTTTTTGATATTTCTTTAGAAAACTAATTAAAAATAAATTAATCTTCACGAAAAGTTAAATCTTCATGTAAAGTTAAATCTTCCGCAAAGAGGTGGATCTTCCACGAAGAGGTGGATCTGCCGTTAGGTTAGTGTTAGTTTTTGATATTTCTTGAGAAAACTAATTAAAAACAAATAAATCTTCACGTAAAGTTAAATCTTCATGTAAAGTTAAATCTTCCGCAAAGAGGTGGATCTTCCACGAAGAGGTGGATCTGCCGTTAGGTTAGTGTTAGTTTTTGATATTTCTTTAGAAAACTAATTAAAAACAAATAAATCTTCATGTAAAGTTACATCTTCCGCAAAGAGGTGGATCTGCCGTTAGGTTAGTGTTAGTTTGTGATATTTCTTTAGAAAACCAATTAAAAACAATTTAGTCTTCACGTAAAGTTATATCTTCCGCAAAGAGGTGGATCTTCCGCGAAGAGGTGGATCTGACGTTAGGTTAGTGTTAGTTTTTGATATTTCTTTAGAAAACCAATTGAAAACAAATTAATCTTTAGGTAAAGTTAAATCTTCCGCAAAGAGGTGGATCTTCCACGAAGAGGTGTTGATATATCTTTAGAAAACCAATTAAAAACAAATAAATGTTCACGTAAAGTTAAATCTTCATGTAAAGTTAAATCTTCCGCAAAGAGGTGGATCTTCCGCAAAGAGGTGGATCTGCCGTTAGGTTAGTGTTAGTTTGTGATATTTCTTTAGAAAACCAATTAAAAACAATTTAATCTTCACGTAAAGTTATATCTTCCGCAAAGAGGTGGATCTTCCGCGAAGAGGTGGATCTGCCGTTAGGTTAGTGTTAGTTTTTGATATTTCTTTAGAAAACCAATTGAAAACAAATTAATCTTTAGGTAAAGTTAAATCTTCCGCAAAGAGGAGGATCTTCCACGAAGAGGTGTTGATATTTCTTTAGAAAACCAATTAAAAACAAATAAATCTTCACGTAAAGTTAAATCTTCATGTAAAGTTAAATCTTCCGCAAAGAGGTGGATCTTCCGCGAAGAGGTGGATCTGCCGTTAGGTTAGTGTTAGGTTAGTGTTAGTTTTTGATATTTCTTTAGAAAACCATTAAAAACAAATTAATCTTCAGGTAAAGTTAAATCTTCCGCAAAGAGGTGGATCTTCCACTTTTTGATTTTTCTTTAGAAAACCAATTAAAAACAAATTAATCTTCAGGTAATGTTAAATCTTCCGCAAAGAGGTGGATCTTCCGCGAAGAGGTGGATCTGCCGTTAGGTTAGTGTTAGTTTTTGATATTTCTTTAGAAAACTAATTAAAAATAAATTAATCTTCACGTAAAGTTAAATCTTCATGTAAAGTTAAATCTTCCGCACAGAGGTGGATCTTCCACGAAGAGGTGGATCTGCCATTAGGTTAGTGTTAGTTTTTGATATTTCTTTAGAAAACTAATTAAAAACAAATAAATCTTCACGTAAAGTTAAATCTTCATGTAAAGTTAAATCTTCCGCAAAGAGGTGGATCTTCCACGAAGAGGTGGATCTGCCGTTGGGTTAGTGTTAGTTTTTGATATTTCTTTAGAAAACTAATTAAAAACAAATAAATCTTCATGTAAAGTTAAATCTTCACGTAAAGTTACATCTTCCGCAAAGAGGTGGATCTGCCGTTAGGTTAGTGTTAGTTTGTGATATTTCTTTAGAAAACCAATTAAAAACAATTTAATCTTCACGTAAAGTTAAATCTTCCGCAAAGAGGTGGATCTTCCGCGAAGAGGTGGATCTGCCGTTAGGTTAGTGTTAGTTTTTGATATTTCTTTAGAAAACTAATTAAAAATAAATTAATCTTCACGTAAAGTTAAATCTTCATGTAAAGTTAAATCTTCCGCAAAGAGGTGGATCTTCCACGAAGAGGTGGATCTGCCATTAGGTTAGTGTTAGTTTTTGATATTTCTTTAGAAAACTAATTAAAAACAAATAAATCTTCACGTAAAGTTAAATCTTCATGTAAAGTTAAATCTTCCGCAAAGAGGTGGATCTTCCACGAAGAGGTGGATCTGCCGTTGGGTTAGTGTTAGTTTTTGATATTTCTTTAGAAAACTAATTAAAAACAAATAAATCTTCATGTAAAGTTAAATCTTCACGTAAAGTTACATCTTCCGCAAAGAGGTGGATCTGCCGTTAGGTTAGTGTTACTTTGTGATATTTCTTTAGAAAACCAATTAAAAACAATTTAATCTTCACGTAAAGTTAAATCTTCCGCAAAGAGGTGGATCTTCCGCGAAGAGGTGGATCTGCCGTTAGGTTAGTGTTAGTTTTTGATATTTCTTTAGAAAACCAATTGAAAACAAATTAATCTTTAGGTAAAGTTAAATCTTCCGCAAAGAGGTGGATCTTCCACGAAGAGGTGTTGATATTTCTTTAGAAAACCAATTAAAAACAAATAAATCTTCACGTAAAGTTAAATCTTCATGTAAAGTTAAATCTTTCGCAAAGAGGTGGATCTTCCGCGAAGAGGTGGATCTGCCGTTAGGTTAGTGTTAGTTTTTGATATTTCTTTAGAAAACCATTAAAAACAAATTAATCTTCAGGTAAAGTTAAATCTTCCGCAAAGAGGTGGATCTTCCACTTTTTGATATTTCTTTAGAAAACCAATTAAAAACAAATTAATCTTCAGGTAATGTTAAATCTTCCGCAAAGAGGTGGATCTTCCGCGAAGAGGTGGATCTGCCGTTAGGTTAGTGTTAGTTTTTGATATTTCTTTAGAAAACTAATTAAAAATAAATTAATCTTCACGAAAAGTTAAATCTTCATGTAAAGTTAAATCTTCCGCAAAGAGGTGGATCTTCCACGAAGAGGTGGATCTGCCGTTAGGTTAGTGTTAGTTTTTGATATTTCTTGAGAAAACTAATTAAAAACAAATAAATCTTCACGTAAAGTTAAATCTTCATGTAAAGTTAAATCTTCCGCAAAGAGGTGGATCTTCCACGAAGAGGTGGATCTGCCGTTAGGTTAGTGTTAGTTTTTGATATTTCTTTAGAAAACTAATTAAAAACAAATAAATCTTCATGTAAAGTTAAATCTTCACGTAAAGTTACATCTTCCGCAAAGAGGTGGATCTGCCGTTAGGTTAGTGTTAGTTTGTGATATTTCTTTAGAAAACCAATTAAAAACAATTTAATCTTCACGTAAAGTTAAATCTTCCGCAAAGAGGTGGATCTGCCGTTAGGTTAGTGTTAGTTTTTGATATTTCTTTAGAAAACCAATTGAAAACAAATTAATCTTTAGGTAAAGTTAAATCTTCCGCAAAGAGGTGGATCTTCCACGAAGAGGTGTTGATATTTCTTTAGAAAAGCAATTAAAAACAAATAAATCTTCACGTAAAGTTAAATCTTCATGTAAAGTTAAATCTTCCGCAAAGAGGTGGATCTTCCGCGAAGAGGTGGATCTGCCGTTAGGTTAGTGTTAGTTTTTGATATTTCTTTAGAAAACCATTAAAAACAAATTAATCTTCAGGTAAAGTTAAATCTTCCGCAAAGAGGTGGATCTTCCACTTTTTGATATTTCTTTAGAAAACCAATTAAAAACAAATTAATCTTCAGGTAATGTTAAATCTTCCGCAAAGAGGTGGATCTTCCGCGAAGAGGTGGATCTGCCGTTAGGTTAGTGTTAGTTTTTGATATTTCTTTAGAAAACTAATTAAAAATAAATTAATCTTCACGTAAAGTTAAATCTTCATGTAAAGTTAAATCTTCCGCAAAGAGGTGGATCTTCCACGAAGAGGTGGATCTGCCATTAGGTTAGTGTTAGTTTTTGATATTTCTTTAGAAAACTAATTAAAAACAAATAAATCTTCACGTAAAGTTAAATCTTCATGTAAAGTTAAATCTTCCGCAAAGAGGTGGATCTTCCACGAAGAGGTGGATCTGCCGTTGGGTTAGTGTTAGTTTTTGATATTTCTTTAGAAAACTAATTAAAAACAAATAAATCTTCATGTAAAGTTAAATCTTCACGTAAAGTTACATCTTCCGCAAAGAGGTGGATCTGCCGTTAGGTTAGTGTTAGTTTGTGATATTTCTTTAGAAAACCAATTAAAAACAATTTAATCTTCACGTAAAGTTAAATCTTCCGCAAAGAGGTGGATCTTCCGCGAAGAGGTGGATCTGCCGTTAGGTTAGTGTTAGTTTTTGATATTTCTTTAGAAAACCAATTGAAAACAAATTAATCTTTAGGTAAAGTTAAATCTTCCGCAAAGAGGTGGATCTTCCACGAAGAGGTGTTGATATTTCTTTAGAAAACCAATTAAAAACAAATAAATCTTCACGTAAAGTTAAATCTTCATGTAAAGTTAAATCTTCCGCAAAGAGGTGGATCTTCCGCGAAGAGGTGGATCTGCCGTTAGGTTAGTGTTAGTTTTTGATATTTCTTTAGAAAACCAATTAAAAACAAATTAATCTTTAGGTAAAGTTAAAACTTCCGCAAAGAGGTGGATCTTCCACGAAGAGGGGTTGATATTTATTTAGAAAACCAATTAAAAACAAATAAATCTTCACGTAAAGTTAAATCTTCATGTAAAGTTAAATCTTCCGCAAAGAGGTGGATCTTCCGCGAAGAGGTGGATCTGCCGTTAGGTTAGTGTTAGGTTAGTGTTAGTTTTTGATATTTCTTTAGAAAACCATTAAAAACAAATTAATCTTTAGGTAAAGTTAAATCTTCCGCAAAGAGGTGGATCTTCCACTTTTTGATGTTTCTTTAGAAAACCAATTAAAAACAAATTAATCTTCAGGTAATGTTAAATCTTCCGCAAAGAGGTGGATCTTCCGCGAAGAGGTGGATCTGCCGTTAGGTTAGTGTTAGTTTTTGATATTTCTTTAGAAAACCAATTAAAAACAAATTAATCTTCAGGTAAAGTTAAATCTTCCGCAAAGAGGTGGATCTTCCACTTTTTGATATTTCTTTAGAAAACCAATTAAAAACAAATTAATCTTCAGGTAATGTTAAATCTTCCGCAAAGAGGTGGATCTTCCGCGAAGAGGTGGATCTGCCGTTAGGTTAGTGTTAGTTTTTGATATTTCTTTAGAAAACTAATTAAAAATAAATTAATCTTCACGTAAAGTTAAATCTTCATGTAAAGTTAAATCTTCCGCAAAGAGGTGGATCTTCCACGAAGAGGTGGATCTGCCATTAGGTTAGTGTTAGTTTTTGATATTTCTTTAGAAAACTAATTAAAAACAAATAAATCTTCACGTAAAGTTAAATCTTCATGTAAAGTTAAATCTTCCGCAAAGAGGTGGATCTTCCACGAAGAGGTGGATCTGCCGTTAGGTTAGTGTTAGTTTTTGATATTTCTTTAGAAAACTAATTAAAAACAAATAAATCTTCATGTAAAGTTAAATCTTCACGTAAAGTTACATCTTCCGCAAAGAGGTGGATCTGCCGTTAGGTTAGTGTTAGTTTGTGATATTTCTTTAGAAAACCAATTAAAAACAATTTAATCTTCACGTAAAGTTAAATCTTCCGCAAAGAGGTGGATCTTCCGCGAAGAGGTGGATCTGCCGTTAGGTTAGTGTTAGTTTTTGATATTTCTTTAGAAAACCAATTGAAAACAAATTAATCTTTAGGTAAAGTTAAATCTTCCGCAAAGAGGTGGATCTTCCACGAAGAGGTGTTGATATTTCTTTAGAAAACCAATTAAAAACAAATAAATCTTCACGTAAAGTTAAATCTTCATGTAAAGTTAAATCTTCCGCAAAGAGGTGGATCTTCCGCGAAGAGGTGGATCTGCCGTTAGGTTAGTGTTAGTTTTTGATATTTCTTTAGAAAACCAATTAAAAACAAATTAATCTTTAGGTAAAGTTAAAACTTCCGCAAAGAGGTGGATCTTCCACGAAGAGGGGTTGATATTTATTTAGAAAACCAATTAAAAACAAATAAATCTTCACGTAAAGTTAAATCTTCATGTAAAGTTAAATCTTCCGCAAAGAGGTGGATCTTCCGCGAAGAGGTGGATCTGCCGTTAGGTTAGTGTTAGGTTAGTGTTAGTTTTTGATATTTCTTTAGAAAACCATTAAAAACAAATTAATCTTTAGGTAAAGTTAAATCTTCCGCAAAGAGGTGGATCTTCCACTTTTTGATGTTTCTTTAGAAAACCAATTAAAAACAAATTAATCTTCAGGTAATGTTAAATCTTCCGCAAAGAGGTGGATCTTCCGCGAAGAGGTGGATCTGCCGTTAGGTTAGTGTTAGTTTTTGATATTTCTTTAGAAAACCAATTAAAAACAAATTAATCTTCAGGTAAAGTTAAATCTTCCGCAAAGAGGTGGATCTTCCACGAAGAGGTGTTGATATTTCTTTAGAAAACCAATTAAAAACAAATAAATCTTCACGTAAAGTTAAATCTTAATGTAAAGTTAAATCTTCCGCAAAGAGGTGGATCTGCCGTTAGGTTACTGTTAGTTTTTGATATTTCTTGAGAAATCCAATTAAAAACAAATTAATCTTCAGGTAAAGTTAAATCTTCCACAAAGAGGTGGATCTTCCACGAAGAGGTGGATCTGCGTCTTCTTGCACAATTCCGGCGAGTTCTGCGACCTATATAAAGTGCTCCGGTCTTATTCGCGGCATTCAGATTAATTTGTTAGTGGTTTTTTGTTGGTGGTTTGCATTTTTCGAATTAAAGCCGCCATTCCCGCCATCTGTTGACAGTATTTTGAATCACAGACAGCACGTCAGATTAATTATTTGACAAATAAAATTTTTTGTCAAACTTGTGATTTGATTTTCGAAAAAAGCGAATAACTTTTTGCTCCGCTCGAATTTCTTCTCCATATATGCGAGAATAGTTGCGCCTGGAGCTACAAAATAACTGTGCAAAATTTGGTCGAGATCGGTCCAAGGGTCTAGGAACGTATAGCGAACAAACAAACACGCAAACACGCAAGCAAGCAGATCTTCTCTTTTATATATTTAGATAAAGCATATAGGATTCAAAATTTAACATTTTATTTTTTTGCAAAAAAATGATAATTTTTACATTTTGTACAATTTGATTATTATATTATTATGTCGTTGAACATTTTTGAAAGGTATACAGAAGTTCGTAAACGTAAACTTCTTTTTTTAAAAGTTACAGCGATGTTTGTGTATTGCGTGGATGCACAGGCCCCACCCGTGTACTGGAGGGTTAATCTAAAAAAGACTTACCAAACTAATGATACTTTTTTTAAGTACATACATGAATAATTATAAATAAATTGTGAAAATAAAAAAAAATCAACTATTTCGCAAAAATCACAACCCCTGAAAATCACAGTTTTTGTTAGCAATTCATTCACAATTCGCACTGCACTTCAAAAACATATTGCTTTGTGGCACAAAAAACAAAGATAAGAAGTCTTCCTTTTAATTTTGGAAGGACACACAGCATGATTTTCGGGTTTGTAATTTTGTTAGGATCTATAACAGATAGGTTATTATATTTTATGTTATAGACGAAATTAGCTCCGTGGCTTTGCTCAGTTGGACATGTAACTTCCGGACTTCGTACTCTCATCCCAGGTGTGGTACTTACTTAGAAATTTGCTTATATTTTTTTTTTAATTCGTAAGAAAAAATCAATATTCCGAATATACATATATTGTTTCATAAATATCGTAATCAAATATACATCAGTTTTCACACAAAAACACAAAATAAAGGTATTTAATGTCTAAGAAATTAATTGTTAAGGTGGTTAGTCAGTAAATTGGGAAATTCTAATAAATTTATGCGAATGTGGATATTAATTATTAACAATCCAATTTTACTGAAACAAAACACATTTCTCGCATGAATTTACGGAATATTTCCATTAATTCAATATTTGAATTAAAATATTGTGCAAAGAAGAAAATTGACAATTTTGTTACACAAAATTCAAGAATAGATACAGTGATTTTGGTTAGACCAAATTTCTACCTTTAAAGGCGACGTAATCCACAAATTAGTTGATTGAAGTACACTTAAAGATGTGGTTGTTCCAATTTTAGCTCTGACGTAGAAAGAATTCAACGATGTGTGGACCCTATTGTTGATTGTAATAATGTGTCGCCGATTAACTTTTTATTTAATTAGAACTGCACGTCGTAGATTTAGTAGCGTGTTGCACAAAACTTATATCGCACTATTATTGTTTCCAGTGAAGATCCGTTTAAGATGGGACACTTAAGTGTTTATAATTTTGTTCCAGTACTAAATTACATTGAAGTAATGTTCTTTTTACACTTGGCTTTTAGTAATTTACGCGATTTAATTGGAGTATGATCGCATTTATTATTGGTATTAACTTCAATTCGATTCACGATCGTAGATAGTGTTGATTTACACTAATCTCGATTGTTACACCGAATTCTAGAGTTGATTGATTTGCTGTTTCAATTTGTTTAGTAGTAGTTAATGCTCCGTTAGTTAGGATTTCCGTATTATATTCGACACTTTTAATTTTTTAATTGTTCAATGTTTTAAGTCGCCGAATTTTAGGTTTTCGTTATCACTACTTTTTCTTGTAATTATTAGATAATAATTTCTCGTTATGATTGTAGGAAATTATTTACTGAGGTTTTCTTCCGAATTGGAAAGTTAAAAAAATATTACACTTTGGCAGATAATAGATACGTTTTAGGTAGAAGTTATTTTGGTCGCTGGCTTTGAGAGACTGACTTCATTTTTCCATCCCTCCTTTCAAATTTCTTTCCCTTGATGAGGTCATTTGGGTAGGAATTAATTTGTTATCGCTATATGAGTTATATTTACAAAAATGCATATTAAACAGTTCCTTTGTTTCTCAGCGCGGTACCCGTTTGAATACGACATTATTACAAAGTAACTCTCTACAAATTAACTTAGTTTCAATAGAACCTAGTCATATGAGGATTTTATCACCTCGAACGTAGAATCTTGTTGATAATAATTTTCTCGCGGTGAGCGGACTGCGTATTTCCTTTCAGCACAGGTGCGCTGTGCAACTATGTATCTTTGTTCTTCAATGTAATACTTTATAGTTATCTTTTGATAAAGAACGTCGATTGGCATAATATTCAAATATTAACATTTATAGTCGGATCCCGTTGACTTGAATTTATTTTTTTTTTAACAAATTCTATGTTTATATTGAAAATATGACATTTCTGATTATTATTTAATATTATTGAAGTGGATATTTTATGATAGCTTATAATCTACGGCATCGCCGTAACAATTTTTCTTCCGGATAACTGGATAAAATTGGGTTATCTGAAAATCCTAATATCCTGAATATCTCCGGCTATAGATATTAACCCTGAAACAGCACACTTCATATTTAAACGTGTCCGGCACACTGGGGTCTTAGAGACCCCCACCATTCTTTTTATGATATTTATAAGTAACCAACCAATTTAACCAAAATGAATTTTTTAATACTCTTCAGCAATACAACTACGGTAGGATATATTATATAGTAATTTTTGGCCATTTTTGTCAAATTATTATTAGAAACTTAAATAATGGGATAAATTTTATGAAATAATTTTCAACATTTTAATATGAAGAAATTAAGTTTATTAAATTAATTGTTTATTGACATGGTTATGGAGAAGGAATATATGTAAAAAAAAAATGTGTGTGCTAAAAAATGTGCTGACTACCCTTAGCCAAGATTTTCAAAATTGCCGTTCACATTACGTAACACAGCTTCGCTTGGTGTTGCAAACAATACGGCTTATGGCATATTGAATAAAGAAAACTGGGTTTTCTATCCTTTCTTTTTTGGCAGAAACCACATTTAATCTTCCAGGGTAAATTTACCCTTGATAAATTGTACTTTATTAGATACTTTTGCACAACATCTTCCCTTTACCCAGAAAGTGCAACCAAAACCAAAAAGACCATTCTATCAATCCCTGAACTCACCCTACCAAATGGACCTAACAATCAAAATGATAAAAAAAGAAGTGCAACAGGTTTTGATCTCATTACAGGCAAAATCCTTCAATAACTACCAGACTCTGTATTTAGAATGCTTATCATATTTTTCAACGCGGTACTGAGGCTGGGCTATTTTCCCCTACAATAGAAGATCTCGAAAATTATTACGATACAGAAACCTCGAAAACATTGGAATAACATGTCGTCGTATAGACCCATCAACCTTCCACCTCTACTTGCTAAGGTGCTTGAAAAAGTCATCATGGAAAGACTACAAGCCCTATTTGACGAAAAAATAACCTTCCCACATCACCAGTTTGGTTTTTGATAACGACATTCCAGATCACCTATTTGGATTTAGACCGGGACACGGAACGGTGGATCAGGTACATCGAGTTATAAAACAGATCAGAACTGAGCTAGAAAATATGAGATCCTGCTCGGCTGCTTTCTTCGACATCGCGCAGGCGTTTGATACATACAAAATTAAAAAATACTTACCTCATCCGCACAGCAGATTATTGGAATCGTACCTATCGAGTAGGTACTTTTTGGTCAAATATAGTAAAGCTCACACAGCCTTAGAACCCATCCTATCTGGAGTGTCTCAGGGTAGCGTTATTGAACCTACTCTGTATCTTCTGTTTACTTCAGACTTGCCAGAAGCTGAAAACACTGTGCCAGCCACTTTTGAGGACGATACGGGCATAATGGCATTTGATCATGATATCAAACCTTGCATCCCAAAATCTGCAGGTTCACTTAAAGAAGATTGAAGATTGGCTGAAGAGATGGCGTATCAGGGCCAACATCTCGAAGGCGGTGCATATCACCTTTCAGGTTCCATAGGGAACCTGCCCTAGTGTAGTGGTGTATAAAAACATCCTCTCAGTACAAGAAACAATAAAATATTTAGGCTTTCACCTTGATCTACGTTTAACGTAGGCCAAACACATCTGGTCCAAGTACCTCCAGTTGGGATGCACCCATCGTACAATGCACTGGCTTATGGGTTGTAACTCACCTTTATCCATTGTCAATAAACTACCGTTGTACAAATCACTCCTGAAGCCCATGTGAATTCAATTCTGGGGTTCCGCAAGCGATTCCGACATTGTCCAGATCCAACTATTTCAATCATAGGAGTTACGTAGTATTTGTAGTGCACCCTAGTACATCTCTAACTGCTTCCTAAGTTCAGATTTACAAATTAGTAGTGTAATGGAAGAAATCAACTTAGTGAACAAAAAATATGCATGCTTTCCACTATGTCAATTTATTTTAAATACGCAAACGCAAAAATATAGTTGTGTTGACATTAGATTATTATAACTACTAATTCCCAGGAATACATAAATTGATACCTTGTTCAATATACCGATTAAAAATTGATATAGTCATTTGCACGGAACTTCATAATTTTCAACCATAAGAACTAAGATGAGAATCACTAGTACTGATGTTCTGAAACATTAAAATCTTTTAATATTAGTGATTCCATACCTGTAAGTATTTCTTCGAATGAAGGTTTTCGACCGCGGCCTGTTACGAGGGATGGTCGGGTGGGTCTCCGTCCCCAGGGTCCTGTTGACGCTGGACGTGCTTGGATGCGCCTTCTCATGAGTTCCGCCTGACGCTGTGCCTTCCTCCAAAGTTGGCCCTGTTTCACTCCCGAATGGGGTTGGGGAGGTGGTCGGTTTGGCACTGGTGGGATCGTACAGCTGGTCTGGTTTACTTCGGCTAAGAGAGATTCCAAAATCTCCTGGTCCAACTGGTGATTTGCCATTCTTCTTAGCTTGATTCTTCCTTCTTTACCGTATTCACTAAGTACACCACAGGTTCTGATATGAGTGGGTACAAAATGTGTTCGCGTTATCTAGTCGCGCTTGCATGTGGTTATCGGCGGGTACGCGTTATTTGTTTGGAATATTGACAAACTTTTAAAACTAATTTTAAATTTTTCAATCTTCTTCGACACCAGGGTCGGCCTTAGCTATTTTCCTTCCAGGGGTCATACCCCACAACTCAATTAAATACTCTGCTATCCCATTCCTTTTCCATCCCGCATCATTAACCTTCATTCCATAATCTGAACTAAGATTATTGTTTTCATAATTCCATGTTATCTTCCGTCTTCAGAATTAGTATTTTCCCCCAAATTCTCATTTTCTTCTACTTCCTCTTTTATTAACAAGAAATACGAAATAAACACAAAAATTTGCTCAAAAAATACTGTCATTCCCTTTTTTTTTTTTTTTTTTTTTTTTTTGTGCGCTGGGAGTGGGGAAATCTTCAAAAGACACCACCCCAATGTTTTGGGGTGGTAGTGTCGGATTTTTACTGACTAAAACCCCACTCCTAGGAGGTGCCGGGAATCGCTAAAGCATTTCGTCCGAACACACTCCGGCCTCTTCGTGGTTTTCCGCCCTTTCGGGTCTTTGCTCTTCTTGGCGAGATGATTGAAACTCGAGTTCTTCTTTCGCTTTGGTGGACAGGATTTCCACCAGCATGTCTTCAATTGTTGTCCAATCTTTTGCGCTACTCAGCATCAACCCGACCATGTCTTCAGGGCTCAGATCCTTCCCCAGGTGGAGGCGGGCGCTGTCTCTTACGTTGGACCACTTGGTGCAATGAAAGACTGTGTGCTCCGCATCGTCTAGCTCCCCGCAGTAGTAGCAGTTCGGGGTGTCCGCTCTTTTGAAACGATGCAGGTAGCTGCGGAAACACCCGTGCCCGCTAAGTGCCTGTGTGGTTTCGTATGTAACCTCGCCGTGAGATCTTCCGACCCACGGGGCTATGTCCGGAATCAGGCGATGGGTCCATCTACCTTTATCGGACGCATTCCAAGTTGTTTGCCACTTGCTTTCAATTGTCGCCCTCTTGTTTTCGAAGTCGTTTGGTGAGCTTGCTCTATACTTAGCATCCCTCATCTCTGCCTTGAGGTGAATTGGCAGAAGGGATGCCAGCACCAGGACCGCATCTGTTGATATAGTCCTGTATGCCCTGCATATCCTCAGGGCGCTCTTACGTTGGACCTTCTCCAGTTGTTTCCTGTATGTGACTTTATCTAGTGCCTTTGCCCAGATAGGGGCTGCATACAGCATTATCGAGTCCGCGACAGAGCTTAGGAGCCTCCTCCTGGCTTCGCTGGGGCCTCTCATGTTAGGCATAAGTCTATGTAGGGCCTCCGTCGATTTTGCCGCTTTCTGTGATACTCTCGCTAGGTGGGCCATGAAGGAGAGATTTTTGTCGATATCCACACCCAATACTCTGGCCACATCACCCGTCGGCACCACGATTCCGTTTATCAGGAAGTGGACAGGTCTCATCTTCCTTCTTCCCGACACCATGACCGCCTCTGTCTTCTCCGGAACTATCGTAAGGCCTCTCGCGGCCATCCAGGCGCAGATGTTTGACACCGCATCATTTACTAGGTCCTCCACTTCGCTCTCCGTGCGGGCTTCTGCTACTATGGAGAGGTCGTCTGCGAAGCCGGTGATCAATACCCCGGGTGGTGTGGGGATACGAAGGACTCCGTCATACATGACGTTCCAGAGAAGAGGGCCGAGCACCGATCCTTGTGGAACGCCGCTATATACTTGTACGGTACTTTGCCATAGATCTTCCTCTATTATTATTTCTCTCCTGTTAAAATACGCCGCGATGATATTTAGAAGGCAGGTAGAGATGCCTCTTCTCTCCAGTTCCGTAAGGATCACATCCCATCTCGCCGAGTTGAATGCGTTCTTTACATCGAGGGTAACCAGGGCCACGAATTTCCTCGTTCTCCGGGTACCCTCTCTCGCCGATACGATGCGTTTGCGTTTGACTATTCCGTCCACCGCATCTACGGTGGACCTCCCCTTCCGAAAGCCTGTCATTCCCTACTTTACCTCTTCTGACCGCGCCCCCTAGGCACCGCCTTTTTCCGTATCTTCGATGAAGGCGATCTCACAATGTCCTGACCCTCACCACCACTTTCATTTGTCTTATCTAACAAGCCGGTAACGTCAATTTTACGTTTCCGCGTCCGCGACGGAAAGTAGAGCACGTGAAACGGATCCAAATCCACCTCCTTCCTTCTCCTAATCCTATCGCTCTTCCTCACGCCCACGCACGACTCCTTAATATTGCGCTTTGCCCTAACTCGGGAACCACTGGCGTGGCTTCGACAGTCGGTGGCGCCTCGACTGCGGCAACAGCGACGTCATCAACTTTATCAGTCTTTACCTCGGCAACCTCGCTTGTAAAACTACACGAAGAATTGCTCATATTATCTGAAGAACTCTTCTTCAATCGTCTCCTTTGAGCTAACTTGGCGGTAAAGACGTCCTGCAACCTGAAACCTTCCCTTTCCGCTTTGTGGAAAACCTGGAACGCGGCCTGAAGGCCTTTCTCGGTCGACCCACTCGAAGACAGCACGTCGGGCGTCATCAGGGGCATCTGTGGAAAACTCTGACACCCTTGCACCCACGAATTGTTACTAAAATCACTCATACGAAGCCTCTGCTCCGGATCCACCGTCAACAAACCTTGCACCACGTTCTTCGCCAATCCGACATTAGGCTTTTCGAGTAAGATGCGTTGAAACAAAATAATATAATCAACATTGTTAATCAAAATTTAATATTTACAAGTTTTAGAAGGCTATTTACTAGTTATTAAACAGTGGAAAAAATGTTTGTTAACGAGTGTTTTTATAACAAGTTTTCAAAATGTTCCTCATTTGTAAATATTAAATTTTGATTAACAATGTTGATTATATCCTTTAAGGAATCTCGATAATCCATTCATGCGCGTCGCTAGTTTCAACGTATCTTACTCGAAAAGCCTAATGTCGGATAAAAAAAATTTTCCAACAAAAGTTGTTTATTTATTCATAAAAAATATGAATCTGCTAAAAAAAATATAAGGTGCCATTTAAAAAAACCAAGTTGACCTTCAAATGACCTTGAAAAGGTCAATAAATTAAAAAAACAATTATCCCATATTCTCTCCCCCTCGCTATCATACAACTTTTGTTCGAAACATTTTTTCATCTGACTTTTGGTTTTTGAGATATTAATTGCTGGAAGTTTTAAAATGAACACCCGGTATATATAAGCTAAGGGGAACACCAGGATACCGATTTTCAAGAGAGGGGTAAAATATTTGCTTTAATAAAATATTTATATTTTCAATATTTTATCTATATAAGATACGTAGTGTCCTTCGTGTATAATATGTATCTGAACTTAGCAACAGTGTGTGTTGTGTCCTCCAGCAATGTTGCCGGATGTGACGGAGGTGTATTATACACTTACATACAAAATATAATATTTTTCTTCAGGGTACTTTCGAGTTGCGAGTTTACTCCGAGCAACATTCACACGTTCCATGACACTTATTGCGTGGGACTTATCGATGTTTACCAGTTTACGTGTATTCCAGACTACTAGTTATTTAGTTTTTAATATTTGTTATTATAATATGGTACTATAATTAATAAAATACTATAATTTATTTATCTTAACTCATACATTATTTAAAATTATTTAATTATTCCATTCTAATAGTGTTATAAAAGCTTTATGCAAAATTTCGCTCAAAAATATGCAGTTTTTTTTTGCAATTTCAGGTTTAATTTTTAGATTGTCGTGATGTTCGGTGCTACAACACATCCAAAGGACACTGGTAGAAATATTTAATTAAACTAATACGTATTCAAATACTACTTTATTAGAAACTTTTAAACTAACTACAGATACATAAAAAATTATTATGGAAAAATATAAAAGTTAAAATATGTAAAATAATTAAATTTTTTTTAAATATAGCTTCAAATATTGGAAATCAATATTGTACTAATATTTATGATAAATGAATAATTATTTAGTTTTCATGATATGTTGAAGTTTTGATTTGATAACCAATACCGTTCTATTCATTGAATTTTTTTCGATAAACTTTTTAATTTCTTCGCCTGGTGGGTAACTACCTTTTTGAATATATTTACTAAACTCTTGTTTCAATAGGTTGACTTCTTTATTTAACCAAACTGAAAATAAATTTAAAAAAATTTGGAATGATTTGGTTGTGACTACAATTTTATGTTAAATTTTCTGCGGGAATGGTTAATAAATTCTGCCTAAACCCCATATGTCTGTATGGGGTTACGTTTGATGGTTTATCCTCAACAATTAGAGCGACTTTCGTAATGAAGTCCGCCACGCGGTGCCTCCTTTAAAACAGGGCTTTCACTGTACAGAAATGTACTTTCAGTATTATTAGAAGTATTATACCAAATTTAAGCAAAATCGAAGAGGTACATGAATATAATTGCAAAAAATTGGTTGATTTGACATAGAATGACCCTATTGCTAATTTAGATAGCGAGGGGAAGTTTACAACCAATACTGTTTGAATTTTTGGTTTGACATCCTCACTTTAAGAGAGCCGTTGACCTAATTAGTGTAAAACAAACGCACTTTAATATGTCTATTTTTTCCAATTTTCTTCTATAATTATTAAATGTTGAGAAATTTTAACAATTCGGCGCTGTAGCGGTACTTTGTAAGCATTTTTTGAATGCTATGGCTTTTTGTAAGTGGAGTAGCTAAAAGATTGAAGTAAGGAATATGTAATATTAAAGTAGTCGTTTTAGAGCCGAAAAAATTCCAAAATTCTCGGTTGATTTTTTAATAAACTCAACAATAAAAACCCATTGGTATTCAGAAACCATTACCAAGTCGTGCTACAAAGAACACTTTTAAAATTCTAATAAAGTTTGTTATTTATGCAGCGAAATAAGAATTTGCAATCCCCTCTCCCCCAATTATAGTTGATGAGTAGGTTAATTAAATAACCTTCCTAGGTAGTAGATTTACGAAATTAAAACGATTTAAGTTTTAATCCCCCACTCGCCCCCATCGGAAGAAATAAATGACTCGAGCAACTATATTATTTTAATTTTTAAATTTTATTTTAGTATTCATTTCACAGTAATCCACCTTACAAATAAATTGAAAAGACCTGAAAGGAGGTACCTATATTCCGTAAGAACCGAAAGCCGAAAAAGAATTCCTTTAATAAGTTCATTATTAAAACGTAATAAGTATTTATTCAACTCAAATTTTCCTTTTATTAATAAATTTATCTATCCATTTGTGTGCTTATAACCTTTGCTTATAGACTTGTCAAGATTCGCAACCCCTACGTTAAATTGTGAACCAACGAATTTTGCTCTCTCACTCCTTCTTTCTCCATCTGCAGCATAAATTTTGCGGTAATAATAGTAAACATTCATTTTATAAAATTTTTATAAGGTATCTTATCGAGGTTAAACTATAAAATTATGGTTAAGGTTGTCGGTTCGTCATAATGGATTTTCAAAACCATTGTTACCACTGATATTTGCCATTCTATACGTGCTTTATTATGCAAATTGGTGAAAATATTTGAAATTTGACGTTAAACTATAAGGTGGAACAATTTCTGAACAAGAAAACCACTAACGCCATCTAGTTTTTGGGACAAATTATGGTACAAAAGTTTTATATAAACAAAGCTATAACGCTAAATTGATCTGGTAATCTCCTCTACAGTGCGACCTATCGGCCGCACAACCAAGGCAATCATATTTTAGATGGATTGTGGTAAACAAAATTTTCTCTCGGATTCAGAATTAATTATTTTTATGAACAAATAGAGATGTTCTAATAAGGGGTCGTCCATACAGGACGCCGCACTTTTTAACCCCTCCCCCCCGTCACAGTTGATCACAATCCTTGAACCCCCCGCCCGGAACGTCCTTTAGTCACAAATCAAAACCTCTGCCTGATTTGTCTAAAATCGAACTTGACTTTTAAATTAAAAAACCTATTCATTAATTTGGAATTTTTTTGTAAATTCTTATGGCTGTAATTAAAAATTGGAATGAACAAGCAAGAATTTAGGTAAACTTTATTTGCAGAAAAATATATTAATGAAAGTACATTTTTCTGGAAAAATATACTTAATGTTCAGTGAAGTAAGTAAATAAATCTCGGTTCAGATAGAAGGCAAATACTGTAGCATGGTAGATGAAACCAAACAAAGAGCTAAGCAAAGAAAATCGATGTGGAACTTAAAACACTGGGGGGGGGGGTTAAAGTGCTCATTTGGAGGTCCATGGCTGCAAATTGGGTTTGCAAACTACAATTTATAGATAATATAATGGACAAATTTCAATATTTCAACATTTTACAAAATAATTTACAAGCTATAGTGTTGTTAATTTGGGTTCCAAACACATTGCTATATCATAAAAGAATGGCTGTTATCATCTGTCCCAGAACAGCTTCCCACACCTCCCGAATTGTCTGACCTTAACCCTGTTGAGAATTTGTGGCAGGGATTAGAAAGGAAAATACGAAAAAGACCAATTTCCAGCAAAGAAGTATTAAAAACGGTATTATTGGAAAAATGGAAGAAAATTGCTGAATCAGTTACTCAAAAGTTAGTAAAATTTATGTCAAGGCGGTTACAAACCGTAATAAATGCAAAAGGATTCCCCACAAAGTATTAATTATTAAATAAAAAAGAACTTTTCTTTAAGGTGTATACGAATAATTTATTAACATGAATTTGTGTCATTATTTTGTTGTTCTTAGTTTTACAGTTTATCATGAAAAGTTTTTAATTAATTTTTTGTCATTCTTTTCTATGTTTTCTATGATGTACAAATAATTTATTGAGCCACTGTATATCGTATAAGGAAATTGATAAGTACTAAAATTAATTTGCGAAGGAAAATCTTTACTCCAAGTTGTGCAATTAGTTGGCAAATCCTATATGTTACCTACTTTACCAAAAATGATAAATACTAATTATAAAAATATCGGAACCTTGTAAAATAAACCTCATTGTGGCCGAAAAACAAACTTAGCAGTTGCGGATGAAAATTTTGTTTTAATGAATATGAAACAAGAACCCAAAAAAAGTGTACCAATATTGACGACGAAAGTATCTTTTATGATTAATAAATGAATTTCAACAAAAACTATTCGAAAAACCTTTGGTTCAAGAGGGTGTAATAGTTAGAGATGAGATTTTTAGGTCGTATAAATGTTATACCAGAGAGCGTTAAAGGGTTAATTGATACACGGCCCCGTTCGAAAGTTATGCTGTATGAAAAAGAATTAAATGTTAGTTTTTACATACTATTTGATTTACATACATATAAACATTTTAATATTTACAGGTAAAACATGGTAAATAGCTCCCTTTTCTTGAGTTATCTAGATTTATGCTAGATGTAGATCTAGCATAACTTTCGAACGGGGCCGTGTATCAATTAACCCTTTAACGCTCTCTGGTTTAACATTTATACGACCTAAAAATCTCATCTTTAGTAATAATGATCGTACAGCCAGGAAGAAACCATTCCAAATAAACAATGGATGGGACTGAATGAAATTTTGCCTAGCAAGGTTGAGAAATTTAACAACTAATATTTTACCGGTAGGTAAAATTTTCAAATTAAGTGAAATTGACTACAAATTTTGGGAAATTTTACCATGATAAAATACCAACGAAATAATGAAAGTTTCTTTGTTGGTTCTTTTTACTGTGTATGTAAACTTACATTAGTTATTAGTAGAGTCCAGATTTATATGCGGTAAAAAACATCAATATGTATTTATATGCGGTTAAAATTAGTCGATATATGCGATAATTTGCCGTTAAATGAAAACAAAGAAATATACTGCAAATTCAAAATTTTTAATATCGTATAGTACTACAAATCTATGTGTATAGTATATAATTATTAATTTAGGAATTCGTAGGAATATAATGTATTGAAATTAACGTCTCCAAACTTTCTGGATCTGGAAGGTCAATATTAGTTTTGAAGTTACAAAAAGTGGTAATATTTTTCAGACCCCAATAAATAAGGAAATAAATAAATGTATACAACGGTTTTTGCAACGTTTTAAGTCTTCGTAGATATAAATAAGGGACAATAAAAATTTTAATTTATCGATTTAAAAGATTTTAGACATGCTTATGATTTTTTTAAATTTAACATGTGGCAACTCAAAGAACGGGCCCAGAAAATGTGTACCCCATACATAAATAAATGTATCTGACAAGGACTGATTTTGTACCTACATACACAATCCATAGTACATAAATAATCATTTTGTACATTTTTATCATTAAGTTTATTTAAAAAACTTGTATCTACTACATATAATTAGCAATAATTATGCCAAATATTGACTATATATGCGATTATATGGATAAAGGTACGCAATAAAACTTCGTATTTTGCTTCATTTCGTAGAGAAAGGTATACATAGTGCTGTGTAGTTCCTTTCATAAATTGTACCACCCTGGTTTGTGTTAGGCGCCAGCTTTCGGAGTGAAAGCAAATTTATAAAATAAAAATGAAATTTTCAGAGGGTGCAAATTTACTCAGAAACCCACTACACTTGTCCCTTTTATCTAGCTCAATCGTGGAGATTCACTCAAGGTGTGGTAGGTTCAGGTTAAACTTTGAGATGCTTATTGAAGTTGAACAAATATTTGTGGATTGAAAATTTGTTGATGTTATTATATTCGAAGATAAACTAATTCGCTTTTGTTGTGATGATTTTTTAAAAATTGATATGCTTACTGTTGTTGAATTGAATCGATGAATAAAAGATTGTATTAAATCAATAATGGTTTTATATTAATCAAAATAATTAAATCGCTTGCTTACACAATTTCAGATAAATTTTTATCTGAGGAAATGACAATGTTAAATACCAAATAAATCAAAAGTGAGTATATCCAAAAAGCTTCTTCTTCTTCTCTTCTTGTTGGTTTGAATACAATTCAAAACCTCTGCTGTCCAGTAGCAGTTTAAAATGTTTTTTTAAATAAAATGTTGTCGTAGAAAATTAAATAATCGTAAAATGTTTATTGAGGTTCGTTGAGGAGGATAGTGCTACAAGTTTAGTCACGTCCTATTTTTAAATGCTTAAGGCCAAAAATTTTAATGTAAATAATAAAGTTTTCAAATACCTGTCGACAAATATCCAACCTTCTAATAAAAGGCTTGCGCACAAACACAAATTAACTGCGCGGTCACTTAACGTTTCACTCAACTTGCGCCGCGTTGATGGTTTGTTGATAAAGTTGTTTGCTCCTGTTTCGTAATCGTACGGAGTTGATTTGCCAGTTGACACTTGTTGATTGTTTGGATCAAATTTGTGGAGTACCAGTGAATAGTTTTTGATATTCGTTTTCCAGTTATAAGAAAGGTGAGTCGTACTTCTAACTCGTTGTTCGTGATGATATTCAACAAAAGGTAGCCATTTTAGATAATATCTGCTATCTAATTTAGATTAATATTGAGCTGGTCCAACATCTGGGTGTTTGGATTGAATTGTTCACCCTCGAGGTATACACGTCTTGTAGTTTGTAGCGTTTTTATTTTACGCACCCTGTATATGTTCCGACGTTCCAATTTTGCTATTTCGAAAATATCAATTTAGTGTATATTTTGAGAGGGGATGCGCAGTGGACTCTCGAAAATGTTAATTGTAGGTTAGTTCCTACAGTTATTTGTTAGAGTTCACATGTCAAAAGTTAATTATCAGCTGAATTCTGAATCAATTTCACTTAGAACCGACCATCTGGTATGTAATAATTAATCCATTCATTAGCTAGAAGTTACCTTTTTTTTATTTTCGATGTAGGTTCTAAAATTTAGTCCAAACATTCCATTTAAAAAGTTCGTACTGAACAGCTATCAGGATTGCTATTCTAAAGGAACAATTTTTGTATATTCCAATTCGTTTGAATTGCCAGTAGGAACTCAACGAATCCAAGGATTCATAATTTTAAGACGGACGAGTAAAGAACAACTGGATATCTCATTCATGTTATTATCATCTTTCACTTATCAACACCATCATTCATTCAACCCCAGGGTAGCTGTATTTTACCAAGTTCCCAATCATCCAACAACTGGATTATCATTCATGCAACTCAAAGACTGGTGATCAAAAACTACAGTAATATCTAAGGTCAGATAAAATTTATGTTTTATGTTAAACGAAGATTATGGTTCCATTAACAAATGTAATCAAGTATCAAGATTAATTAATTGGTTAGCGCAAATATTCATTAAGTCAACTTTGAATTTCATGTATAAACTTTTATACCGTGTGGAATAATATCGCAAATTATTGGTATTTATGTAAACGAAGATTTTATATGCATATGAAGTTTCCGGTTAAGTCATTTGATTAGACAGGTGTCTAGATTTTTTATGTATATGTCGATATTTCCTTCCACAGGGCGAACATTTAATTTATTTTGTAAATACACGAATAATCAAATTCCTACTCTTTCATTCAGTAAATTACATTTGCTGGTTTGGTTTTTTACAGTCGTTTTTGACTACTACACCTGAATGAAAGGAGATCATATAGAAAACGGTTTTGGAAAATTAGCTGGCGCCATTACAAATATCAAAACCACGTTTTCTGAGTTCGACCCACGACTCAGCTTCCGAATTAACCCAAAGAGCAGCAGCAAAATAGGGCACTTGTGTGGCGTAAATTTTTGTTACAAGTTTCAAGAGCTAAAAATAGACTGTCCGATTTTGATGCGCTGTTCATGAAAATCGGTTTAATTTTCTTATCAGTAAGTCAAGTTTTGTACTTTTTGAAATTTTATAATAACCAAATGTTTTGATATTTTCAGGAGAGCTTCCATATATGATGACTTGATTAATTGAGTGGTTCCCAGACGTCTCGTGAATACAGAAGCAGTTTGTAGGCAAGATTTAGTTGGACTCTTGACCTTTTCTTTATCATGAAACTCGTTATCAATTTTGAAGCGAAAATGAACTCTATTTACCCTTTTGTAGATTCATAGTAGCAAATTATAACCATTAGAAAGAGTGGATTATTTAACAAATTTCGATATAATTGGTTTCACACAGTATTTGTTATTCATGGAATAAATTCCATTTTTGTAACGTACAATTTTTGGTTATGTTCTCTGTGATAACAATTCACAGCAAATTTACCATTTTTGACTTAAATAACCTTTTTTACTAAATTTTGAAGTGGCAATAACCTTCATGAATCTATTTTACAGCTTTATTTATCATTTATCAATCCTTAAAGATCTTTGTATGCTCATAATATAGAAAAATTGCGAAATTGGTTTATCTTTCTTATCAGTAAAGTTTTAATGAGGTCTAATTTTCTGTGATATTTTAATTTGAGTTGGAAATTCAATAATTTGCACTGGCCTGGTAGCTTGAGACACAGCAATAGGTACCAAAAATTAGCTTTCTATGATAGAGCAAATAATAAAACATGGAAAACATATAAATCGGGACTCTAGTAATGACATATAAAAATATATAACATATATGAAATTGGTGGTAAAATTTTTGATTAATTGATTTTCAAAACCTATAAAAATACACATACAAAATGTATAATAGTAATTCTTCAAGATCTAAAAACTGAAATCAAATAAATGTAATGTTCCTTTCACTGTGTAACTTTACACTACAGTTTAAAATAATCAGCTAGAACATTTGCAATCGTAGAATGGGGTAAGGTAAACTGCACTCCAAAACCACCTGAAAATGGTAAACTGCACTCCAGGTAAACTGCACTAAATTTTGCAAACTGGTAAACTGCACTCCCTGCAAAATGGGAAACTGCACTCCTAGCAATACAGGGTGTTTCAAAAAACAACTACCCAGCTTTAGAGTAGATTTGTGAGATAATCAGTATAGGGTAGTCGCCAGGTTTTTTTTTTTAAATTTTTTTATTAAATCAATCAATCTCACCTTAAATGCTCTTGAAATAAAAACAATAATTTTGGGACACCTTGTACAGATATGTATATACACCGCACTAAGGTGTTTTTTCCGCGCAGCCATTCAAATGATGTTATCCTTTAATTTTTTTATTGGTATTTTTTTGTTGCGTACAGTCCTAAGTTGTCAACGGTAATTACAATTTCTTGGTTTGATCCTGGATGTCAATGCCCCCCCCTCTAGTTTCGAATTTTTTTTTAAGTGGTATCAAACGTTAAAGCACCGTTTGAGCCTGAATGATCTTCCATTATTTTCGTTTGAGCTCCTAAGGTCGCGGAGTTATTCGCAAAAAACTTCAGGGGGGCCTTAGATATGAATCGCCCAGTATCGAATTATCGAGTGAATTTGGGGTCAAACATTAGATCATCGTTTAGGGCCTGAATTAGCCTCCATTATTTTCGTATGAGTCTCTAGGTCGCGGAATTATTCGCAAAAATTTACTGGGGGGGGGCTAAACATGATGCCCCCCAGTATCAAATTTTTGGGTGAATTTGGTGTCAAACATTAGAGCATCGTTTGAGCCTGATTGAGCTTCCATTATTTTCGTTTGAAGCTCAAAGGTGGCGGAGTTATTCGCGGAAAACTACTGGGGGGGGGGAGGTAAATCGTCCGCTCAGAGGTGGATCAGCCGGGTCG
The DNA here is from genome assembly GCA_932274525.1 of Podabrus alpinus. Lineage (NCBI taxonomy): Eukaryota > Metazoa > Arthropoda > Insecta > Coleoptera > Cantharidae > Podabrus > Podabrus alpinus. Next base: position 55,458,806 of record OW026455.1, on the reverse strand, counting down.
AGCTTAGGTTAGTGTTAAAACACTAACGATTTTTATTCGTAAGTTAAAGGTTAGAAGTTAGAAGCACCAGAAATGTCATGAATCTGGATGGCTCAACAAATACACCGCCCGCAAAGAAATTCTGCGTTCAGTCCTGAGTTGTCAACGGTAATTACAATTTCTTGGTTTAATCCTGGATTTCAGTGCCTCCCCCTGCAGTTTCGAATTTTTTTTGTAAAAATGGTGTCAAACGTTAAAGCACCGTTTGAGCCTGAATGATCTTCCATTATTTTCGTTTAAGCTTCAAAGGTCGCGGAGTTATTCGCAAAAAACTTTGGGGGGTGGGCGTAGACATGAATCCCTCAGTATCGAATTTTCGAGTGAATTTGGGGTCAAACATTAGGTCATCGTTTAGGGCCTGAATTAGCCTCCATTATTTTCGTTTGACTGTCAAGGTCGCGGAATTATTCGCAAAAATTTACTGGGGGGGGGGGCTAAACATGATGCCCCCAGTATCAAATTTTTGGGTGAAGACCCGCTCAGGGGTCCAACAGCCGAGTCGAGCTTAGGTTAGTGTTAAAACACTAACGATTCTTTTTCGTAAGTTGAAGGTTAAAAGTTAGAAGCACCAGAAATGTCATGAATTTGGATGGGTCAATAAAAACACCGTCCCCAAAGAAATTCTGCGTACAGTCCTGAGTTTTCAACGGTAATTACAATTTTTTGTTTTGATTCTGTATGTCAGTGCCCCCCCCCTTTTCGAATTGTTTATAAATGTCGTGTCAAACGTTAGAGCATCATTTGAGCCTGACTGAACTTTCATTATTTTGGTTTGAGCTGCCAAGGTCGCGGAGTTATTCACAAGAAAACTTTTGATGGGCCGGGCCGTAGACATAATGCCCCCCACCCCCCAGTATCAAATTTTCTGGTTAATTTGGGGTCAAACGTTAGATAATCGTTTAGGGCCTGAATGAGCTTTCATTATTTTCGTTTGAGTCTCAAGGTCGCGGAGTCATTAGCGACAAACTACTGAGGGGGCGGGAGGTAAATCGGCCGCTCAGAGGTGTATCAGCCGGGTTGAGCTTAGGTTAGTGTTAGGAAACGATTTTTTTTGCAAGTTGAACGTTAAGAGTTAGAAGCACTATAAATGTCAGGAATCTGGCTGGCTCAACAAAAACACCGTCTGCAAAGAAATCCTACGTACGGTCCTGAGTTGTCAACGGTAATTACAATTTCTTGGTTTGATCCTGCATGTAACCTCCCCTCATCCATTTTAACCTAGGAGGGCAGTTTACAGGTGAGCTTAAGTGTTCACCATTTGGCTCGGAGGGCAGTTTACATGCTTTTTACAAATCTACCTGGTGGGTGAGGGCAGTTTACATATACGCCCAAAACTACCTGCTATTGGTAAACTGGGACGTATGTAATAATCGGAATTTTCAACTTTTGAGTATACAGTAGGATCTCACTAATTCGGCACTTCAATAGACCGATACTTCCAATAATCCGGCACCCTCCGCCCGTGTTTAATTCAAAATTTATCATGGAAAATTTTCCAAATTTTTTTGAGATATGTTACAGTTATAAAAAAACGTGTAGAACATGAACACAAATACATTGTATTCCCTTTAAATCCCCACACTGAGGGGTTTTTATCTTTTTCGTGTCTCTGAATATTGTTGGTTGGGCGTTATTAGGACCCGGGCGTTAATCGGGCAACCTACCTTAGAATATAAATTAATTTTAAAGGCATTAATCGAGAATGAGAAATAACTAAAAAAATGTATTTTTTAAACTTTTTGAAACCCAATGCTCATTTGACCTGTATTTCAAAACTTAAACTTTTCATTAATTTTTCAAATCGGAACCACAGTTAGTATTTAGATTCCTTTTTGCGAACACCTTATATCGGTTATTTAATTGCCACTGAATTATTGGAGTAGGTACTATATTGCTTCGGCAAAAACTTATTCGAGGATGACAATTAAGTCATAAAAATTGAAATTCAAAGTGCACCGATTTTTCTCACGTTCAAAAACCCACAGATGCAAATGCTTAAGACACAGCTTTATTAAAAATTTACAGCTTTACAATATTATTTTGAACATCCAGCAGGTTTTAGTATTATTCATACCCAACTATAATCTTATGTCGTAAAAGTTTTAAATAAATTATTTAAGTCTAACAAACTTGGTCACTTGCGATTTACGTCTAGACTTTTATTATAGACAAATTTAACAATTTTTTAAATGCTAATAATTTTTTATGTGCCTTAAATTAGTTCTACACTATTGTTTATTGTAATGAAAACAAAATTAGACTAAAAAAATTAAAACACGTTGTTATAACAGGCACCAAGAAGCCGGGCTGGTTAAATCCTAAACCACTTTCTATGCGACGTCTCATTTCTGATGTGCAGTAGCCCATCATTATTTTTTGTAATTAGGGAACACAGATAATATAAGCTACGTCGATATAACTCAGAAAATCTAGATACACTAAAACAGAACAAATTGATTATTTTAAAAGTTAAAGGCTAGAGAGAAAACAGTCTGTTTTTGATTTTTGCGGAAACTAAAAACGGAAAATTTATTTTAAAACCGGCACAATTATTTAAATTTTAAAATTCGGGAATGGGGGAGCCAAACTTCTCGAACGCGAATCTAAATGACATTCGAATAATAGAAATAACAATAACAAGTCTATAAAAATAATATTAGTTACTAGCTGTAATTTATTGCATTTATTGGACACATCTTGTTGGCTGGACAGTTTGGAGCCGCCGCGCCGCCGCCGTGATGTCAGATATTTATGTAGGGTAATGTTGTCTAAGATTGAGCACTTAAAACATTTTAACATATAATTGATTCATTTAGCAAAATATGGATGTAAAAATATTTAACAAACATAGGTATTGCAGTGTTATCCTGCCTTTTACAATGCCCCTCTTTTTTAACCATTTAAAGTCGGGAGCAAATTTCGCCCAGCTACCCGCTTTCAACTTTTGGAAGGAACTCCCTTTGTTTTTGTTTTTCTTTCTTGGTTACTAAATTTTCTCAAAACGTCCTTGATCAAAATATCGAATTGTAAGTATTCAAATTTTTATCAACTGTCATATATGTCACTTCTGTAATCTTTTCTACTTTTCTCCTCACATTTAGATTCTACTTCTTGTATTTCTCTTTTGATTTCACCAATTTTATTCTTCATGCGTATCTTTTCATCTTTTACTTCACTGTCCCATTCTTCCATCTTCTTCTCCAACTCAAATTTATCTTTTGTAGCCTTTTGTTTAATTTCTTCAGTTGTATTGTACAGTTTTTCTAGCCTTTCATTATACTTCTTATGTTCTTCCTCCCGTTTCTTCTCAACTTCATCCATCTTGCCACATGAATCTTCCTGAAGCTTCTTTAACTCTTCTTGTCGTTCGATTTTATTTTCTGCATCTCGTAATTTGTTTTCTTCATCCATCTTGCCACATAAATCTTCCTGAAGCTTCTTTAACTCTTCTTGTCGTTCGATTTTATTTTCTGCATCTCGTAATTTGTTTTCTTCATCCATTTTTCTCATAAACATCATTATCTCGCTTTCTTCCTTTCTTTCCGTGGTCTCTATTCTCTCCACTTCTGTTACCCTTTTTTCTTCTTCCTTCCGTTTCTTCTCTTGACGCATGTCCATTTTTAAATAATTTATTTACCCTCGTTTATAATAATTCAACCTACCCCTTATCTATTCGTGGGTTCGAGCTTTGTCCCGTTATCAAATGCCCTATCGTTGGTCGCCAATTAAATATGCAGTGTTATCCTTTCTTTTTCAAAGCCCCTCTTTTTTAACCATTTAAAATCGGGAGCAAATTTCGCCCAGCTACCCGCTTTCAACTTTTGGAAGGAACTCCCTTTGTTTTTGTTTTTCTTTCTTGGTTACTAAATTTTCTCAAAACGTCCTTGATCAAAATATCGAATTGTAAGTATTCAAATTTTTATCAACTGTCATATGTCACTTCTAATGTTTTCATGTCTTTTTTTAAGGTTAACACATTTGCCGCTTTTGTTCAACTTTTCAACGAGTCCACTACATTTTTCCGAGATGTAAACTTTTCTATTCATGCAACATGATACCGCATTATAAACTAACACTTTTAATTTAAGCCAATTAGCAATTTTAAAATTCTTATAGCTAAGTTTAATTTTACAACATTTATGGTATTCAATTTTGTCTCAATTACATTTTTATTTTCTAACCTTTGTATTTTTTGTAACTTGTTTTTTATCTCAATTGTATTTTACCTTTCCGATTTAACTTAAATCTGAATTATTTACTCTTTCGGGTACGAAATCTCATGCAAGTTTGTTTTATTTTGTTAACGATTTAATGAATTGCCATTGGCAAAGTAAATATCATTGCAGTATGTACAGTGACTGACAAATTTATTCATCCCCTGCAGTATATATTTGTTTAGATGGTTATAAAATGTATTGAAAGTAAAATTAGTAAAATTTTATTTCATTATTTAGGCATCTACATGTTTAAACACTGTATGTTGAAAATTTCATGAAAATTGGATATGTTTTAAAGACGATACACAAGTTTATTTATAAAATCAGTACAAACAGTGGTGACAAAATTATTCATACTACCTTCGCAATTTTAATACATTATTATTAATTAATATGAAATTAATACTTTGTGGGACCACCCCTAGCTTTAATAACAGCTTTCAAACGATTATTCATGCTTCTCACCAATTTAGAAGTGACTTCTGGACCAATGGAATTCCATACTTCCATGATTTTCTGTTTTAAGCTTACTTTGCTTGTAACTGTATGGTTTTTTAATCTTAAAGCAATTTCTGCCCACAAATTTTCAATCGGATTTATGTCGGGGCTTTCTGTAGGGTGACTAATAAATGTGGAGTGTTATATAAAAGCCATAATTTCACAACATACGCGGAATCCTTCGGATCGTTGTCTTGTTGAAAATAAAAATCAGATTCGAGTCCCAATTTTTCAGCACTTTGTTTTAAATCTGCCTGTAAATGCAAGATTTCCAACCCCAGCACTACTCATAGAACCCCAAATTCACACTGAACCTCCGCCACGTTTGACTGTACACTTTAAGTTTTTTAACTGCAGTTCGGTATTCACTTGTCTCCACACAAAACTTCTCCCATCCGATCCAAAAATATTAAATTTGCTTTCGTCAGAGAAAATAACTTTTTCCCAAAACGAATTATCCTTATTTACAAATTCTTTTGCAAACTTTAAACGCTTCATATGGTTCACTTTCCTTATCCATGGTTTCCTTCGTGCTACTCGTGCATGAAACCCATGTATTCTCAGGCATCTACGAAACGTATTGGTTGAAACTGATTTTAGAAGTTGTTCATAAAACGATGTTCTAATTTTTGTAACACTGATATAAGGATTTTTTTAAATTTCAGGCACTATAAATCTTACATCCCGGTTTGTTAATTCTTTATTACGTCCTCTGTTGCACACTTTGCTTTCAAAAAATCCGTCTTTCTTAATTTTTTTCACGAAACTTTGCACAGTAGCTTTACATCTACCGATTATTTTTCCAATTTCACAGTAAGATTTGCCTTCAGTATGTAATTTCCACACAATTTCTTTCTCTTTCGGTGTAGTTTCTTTACCTTTACGTCCCAGGATTAATACAATTGTTATACTTGATGAAATGGCAATATTATTAAAAAATAATGGAAATACATGTTGTATAATTAGAGGAATCACCGCTATCAATGCATTTCTAGAAATTTCCACTGGATTAAACATGATAATGCCAACGTTTTCTAAAGGTATGAATAATTTTGTCACCAGTGTATGTACTGATTATATAAATAAACTTGTGTATCGTCTTTAAAACATATCCAATTTACATGAAATTTTTAACATACAGTGTTTAAACATGTAGATGCCTAAAAAATGAAAAAAAATTACTCATTTTACTTTCAATACATTTTATAAGCATCTAAACAAATATACTGCAGGGGTTTGAATAAATTTGTCAGTCACTGTATATATATATTGAGAAAAGAATAACACAAATTTGTAAAATTTATAAAAATAAAGAGAACACAAAATATTTAATGAATAAAAGCAAATGCGCAATCTTGTAATACAGATTTGATAAGATTGCGCATATTTAATTATAAGTTTGCGCACTTAACAATTGCTGAATTTAAACTGTCCTAATGCCCATATTAGAAAATAGAACAATTTTCGTGCCACCAATTCTTACAAACAAAACACTGGATCCACTCTTCTTTAGGGGGTTCTTGGTACAGTTCATCACAACCTGGGCAAAAAAATTCTGCTTGTAGTGTTGTTGTCGGAGCTTTTTTAAATTTTAAACGGACTACTCGTCATTATTACCGATTTCTTTCCCTTTTGCTTTCTATTCTGTGGCACTGAAACTTTTGGTAATGGGTGGAGTTCTTTGAGGGAGACACCTTCACTAGTTTTTATTGACTGTATAGGAGTTTTTTCGCGATATTTTAAGGTTTCTTTTTCTACACTGGATGTCCTGGATGTTGATGGAATAAAAATATCATACGTTGAGTGCCTATGAATTACTGTTGAAATTTTAATTGTAAAGGTTGTTTTAAAACGCCCCAAAGAAGTTGGAACAGTTCCTAATTTCAACCTAATTCTTAAAGTTGATTCTTGTATTCCCAAATTTCGAGCTATTTCTCGTTTACTCTCCCCTTTACCTAATCTTTCGCGAACGTCTTCTAAAATTTTCTCAGTAAATTTCAGTTCCCTGTTTGATTTTCTTTGATATGAAGACGCAAACAAGTGCGCAAACTTGTAAGCATTAAATTGCGCAATCTTGTAAATTAATGACTTATCTTATTCAACTGAAGAAATGCACCACGCATAGGTACTTTATTAGGTTAAATATTTTGTTTTTAAATAATTAATTCCTATATAATTAACTTAATAAACTAGTCTCGAATCATGAATATATCAAAATAAAGAATCAGTCGCTTATCTTCTATAGTGGGAAAATTACAAGGATTGAAACACTTACCAATTATTTCAAATTTTTAATAAAAAAAGCTTATCAATACACATCCACCGTATTGCAACTATGTAATAACTATTGGTGCTTTCAAGATTGCATATTTCTTAGCTTAAGGATGAAACCACAACAATAATATTGGCGCTGCGCAATCTTGCAAACTCCGCAATCTTAGACAACATTACCCTATGTATCGTCACGTATCGGGGCACGCTATAGTTTTCAGCTGAATCACCATTATGTTATTCCAAGATGTTAAATTTAAGTAGGTAGCTGGTTAAAGTTACAAAGCCGCGCCAAGGCGGTGTGCGAAGTGTGTTGGCACAGGGGCGGCCAACGAAGGGGCGCAATTTTTACCACTCGAATAATAGTCGCACAGCTAATCCCACTTGACATTAGTACATCAATAAAGAAATAATAATAACAACGAAACATTGTTGCATGATAGTACAGTATATTTTTTGTTTAACGCCACTCAGTCCTTGTTACAATAATAATTTGGGAATTTGGTAGTTTGATTATGTCCATAGAGATGAAGTAATATAGACGATCCAAAACTTTATTTCAAAATTAATCTTTTTTCAGTATTTTGGATCAAACTTTATCATCACTTCGTGAAAGATTGGAAGGGATACAAAAATACAATGATATATTGAAGGCGAAAGATCTTTTTCTAAGCTGAAAATTATCAAAAACTATTTAGGTCTAACATATTGCTGTGTCTCAAGCTACCAGGCCAGTGCAAATTATTGAATTTCCAACTCAATTTAAAATATCACATAAATTTGACCTCATTAAAACTTTACTGATAAGAAAGATAAACCAATTTCGCAATTTTTCTATATTATGAGCATACAAAGATCTTTAAGGATTGATAAATGATAAATAAAGCTGTAAAATAGATTCATGAAGGTTATTGCCACTTCAAAATTTAGTAAAAAAGGTTATTTAAGTCAAAAATGGTAAATTTGCTGTGAATTGTTATCACAGAGAACATAACCAAAAATTGTACGTTACAAAAATGGAATTTATTCCATGAATAACAAATACTGTGTGAAACCAATTATATCGAAATTTGTTAAATAATCCACTCTTTCTATTGGTTATAATTTGCTACTATGAATCTACAAAAGGGTAAATAGAGTTCATTTTCGGTTCAAAATTGATAACGAGTTTCATGATAAGAAAAAGGTCAAGAGTCCAACTAAATCTTGCCTACAAACTGCTTCTGTATTCACGAGACGTCTGGGAACCACTCAATTAATCAAGTCATCATATATGGAAGCTGTCCTGAAAATATCAAAACATTTGGTTATTATAAAATTTCAAAAAGTACAAAACTTGACTTACTGATAAGAAAATTAGACCGATTTTCATGAACAGCGCATCAAAATCGGACAGTCTATTTTTAACGGTTGAAATGATCGGATGTGCAGCTCCGTAGAATGACAGTCTATTTTTAACGCTTGAAATGATCGGATGTGCAGCTCCGTAGAATGACAGTCTATTTTTAACGCTTGAAATGATCGGATGTGCAGCTCCGTAGAATAAAAGTCTTACTCGAACGCTTGGAAGTACAAGACGTGTGTGGTTCCAGTATGAACAATCAAAATTAAAATGATCCAAATGTCCAATGATGAAATCTTATAACAATGGCTACCGAGTCAATGAAGACGCCTACAAACAAAATGTATTTAAATTCGAATCACAATAAATATCATGGAAGTAAATAATAACAAAACAACTTACCAGCATTCCAATTGATCAACTCAATATGATCAACAATTTGATTTCATGTATCAACGCCGTATATTCACGAAACCAGGAGCAACCTTCACAACAACAATCATCAGCTGATCTGTGTAGTTCTACGAATGTGCATTAGTGAATTTTGTTTAGTGCGCATGTCTTTTGATAAGACAGGATTATACAAATTTGAAAAGGTATTTCAAACTTTTAATTATATTTTATATATTATCATTGTAACTTTTTCTACGCCACAAGAAGAAATTTTGGATGTACTCATTTTTGATTTATTTGGTATTTAATATTGTCATTTTCTCAGGTAAAAATTTATCTGAACTTTGTGTTCGCATGCGATTTAATTATATTGGTAAATATAAAACCATTTTCGATTTAATACAATCTTTTATTCATCGATTCAATTCAACAACAGTAAGCATATCAATTTTTAAAAGATCACCACAACAAAAGCGAATTAGTTTATCTTCGAATATCACAACATCGATAAATTTCAATCTACAAATATTTATTCAACTTCAATCAGCATCCCTTAAGTGAGTTTAACCTGAACCTACCAAACCTTGAGTGAATCTCCACGACTGAGCTATAAGAGGGACAAGGATCGTGAATTTCTTGAGAAATTGCACCCTTGGAAATTTCATTTTTCAATTTTATAAATTTGCTTTTATTCAAAAAGCTGGCGCTCAACACAAACCCGGGGTGTGCAAATTTTGATAGAGATTACACAGCAATATGTCCCAAAGAAAGCTAAGCGATTTGGCAATACTAACCATCGAAAATAAAATTTTAGAAGACCTAATTATTTACAATACAATTTCTGAATTTTGCAAACAAAGTTTCAACATAGTTTACATTTTTAGGTTTTTAGTTAGAAAATTGCTCTAATGCGATTTTTGGAGATTTAATTTCAAAAAAAGTTCTGAGCCCGGACCCCTCGGTAAGTGAAAAGATTCTTTACGTTCGTCCTTTATTGCGGGAGCGCAATTTTAATATTTTGTACAAGGGCGGGCGAGTGGCTAGGCGCGGCCCTAGCTCAGAACGCCCCTAGTAAAATTTGGTTTTCTATAGTTATACCTACTGATTACTATTACCTATTTCAATTAATTTATATGTCAACTTACATTTTAGTTATACTTTTAATAATAATAATAATAGTAATATAGATCTTTATTACACATAAAATTTAAATTTTACAAGTAATGCGTGGAGATCAGCAAGAGCTGTTTTTCATCCCTACGTTAAGTGATGGATTAATGTAAAAATAATCGGAATTGACAACTTTTGAGTAGGGTCAACTGATGAGGTAAATATATAGGTACATCTCACAAAAATTAGGGTAAAAGTGAAACAAGCATGTAATTATTAATTAATTAACAAAGTCATTTATCAAAAAATTGTGAATGTCGTTATTTCATTGATAGCGTAATTAAATGGATACAAATATCAGAAATATTAGTTCTCAATTTTGCACTGTCTACGAAGAGTTTTCACAAACGGTGTAAAATTAATTTCAGTTTATGTTGCATAACTTTCTCTATATCTACAAAATAAATTGCAGCATCACTTTAATATTAATTTTTCACACAACAAATACTTATGCCGGTATTCACAAAGAATTTTATAACGGAGGATTTTGAAATCGAGCGTTTAATTTTTACGGCCGTAAAATAAAATTTACTATTCATAAAGATTACGGTAGAAATTTAACAGTTCGTTTTGTAATCGCTCGTAATAACTTTATGTAGGGATTTATTGAACTAAGTTGGTATTATTCTTAGTTCTATCTGGTTCTATCAATGAGTTCAATCACCTTTAGCTGTCATTGTGGTTTTGTCATACGCTTATATGTACGTATTGTTTGTAATTTAGTTGAAATTACTTATATTCTGTGACTATGTCGACTAAACATGAAAAGGGAAAGAATTTCACCGACAGGGAAATTGCTTTATTGATTCGTGTCCACAATCGTGGATTGTGTCGAACCATTTTATGTGATAACCGAAAATAAAAAACCGATGCTGTAACGTCGAAACAAAAAACTCATGCATGGATGGGATCAGATCACTTCTCATTTTAATAGCTTCAAACTAGAAAAGACAATGCTCAAGATAAGGTAAATATTATTTATCACTTTAATTTGAATTATAATAATGTAAATGATTTTTTAGTTGCAAACGTTTCTAACGGGTGGAGGCAATTGATAAGCGAAAGTGCGACGATGTACCCAACTCGATTACCAAAAAGAAGAAGTCAAAGAATGCAGTTTCTGCAAGTGTTGTATATCGTAACCTGAATAAAATTGTTACCGATAAAACAAAAAGATGATGCTACTTATCGTTCATTTAACAAATTTTAACATTTTATTATTATACATTAACATTTTATTATTACAACTCATTTTAATTAATTAAATACATTATTTATTAAATTTTGTACACTATTATTTGTGTTATCGTTATTGATGGGAACTTTTTCGAAAGCTTCCGGAGGAATTGGTATTTTAGGGTGTTCGTTTGGTGCATCGTCCTTTAAATCTATAGCTATATTGTGTAAAATAGCAGTTTATAAAATTGCATAATTTTATAAAATCCATGTTGAATCTTCCGCACATCTTCTTGTGTTTGTGGCATAAATATATATTGTGGTTGCAAATTCACAATTCTGCTTACCGTTGACTGACTAACATTAATATGGTCACCCAAAATTTGTTGAAATGTTCCGGATGCATAAAACCTTAATGCAATTAAAACTTGGTTTGTAACAGAAATTGCTTTATTCCTTTCTGTTTGCTTTTCTAGTTGTGGACCAATTATAACAATTAATTCACGAACAGTATTTTTATTGAACCGATATGTCATTTTAAATTCGTAATTATTAACGAAATTGAAATTATCCATTTCAATTAGATAGTTTGACTTTTCGTTTATTACTACACAAATTAAACTTTTACAAGTGGATACTTTCACATGCTTTAACCTCACAAAATTTATTTTAACGGACGGTAATGTGTATTACGACCCGAAAACCGGTCGTAATCATTACGGTTGATTTTACAGGCGATTTTACATTACGATCGTTTGTGAATACCAAACATAACAATTTAACCGTCCGTAACGTTTTACGCACCGTTAAATTCAGTTACGAACAATTCAGATGATGATGCCCTTTTAGTTATATGTTTTGTTAATTAGTGTTTCTTTTAATTGTATTTGTAAATTTTCTGAAAAAGTGAAGCATGAATTAGGGAAAATGTGAAACGGCGTCTGGGGAAATATGCAACAATTTGTATGCAGGTTTTTCTAAGTTCTGATAAGGTAAAACATGTATTTCCAAAACCAATGCCTGTCATTCAAAAGTAATTTTTATCTTGTTTAAATGTTTCCCATTGTTAACTGTATTTTGTGTTTTGTTTTAATTAATCGATATTATTTAACTTTAACATTTTTTCCGAATTTAGTATTCTTCCTATGAGTGGCAGTTTTAGTTTGTTATTATGGATTTGCGGTTTTGTTTTATAATTTAATCCTATTTTTTTAAATAAAATTGATTGCTTTTCAATATAATTGGAGCTTTTATTTTAATTTTCATCACATACAGTTGCATTTCATTTCATTTACCACCTTCCAAAAAAAATTAAGAAGTGAAGCACATGGTTTCGATGCAGTTTTTCCCCCTTGTTTTATTTTTACCACGAAAATGTTAGTATCACGTAGGTATAGTACCTATAAACGTTAAACACTTGTTCCACATTTTCCCATGCCTGTTTCACTTTTTCCTAAAATCAAGGTTAAAAGTGAAACACAGTTTTTATTTTTTTCCCTCAATTCATATGTACTGCGATGTAAACTACTTTGACGCATTGGAAATCAAAGGCATGAACAAGCGTTGCACATAACGTAAAGAAAAATTGAAATGTTTAATTTAAAAAGGGAATGGCAATGCTAAATAACGAATGCATCGTTATAAAAAATAATTTAAATGTATGTAATTAATTTGTATTAGTGTTTAGTTGTAATTACTTAGAAAATTTTGTAAAAACTAGGTTAGTAAATATTAGTAGACGCAAATTAAAATAAATAAAAAAAGGATTTCTGAATACACTTGGTGAAAAAGTTGAAACAATTATCGATTCCAATGTAAACTTTTGAAGTTGAAAGACAATTATTGATCATTTCCAAATAAACGATAAAGTGCATCGGTATACTTCAAATCAAATTCCAATCAACATTTATTGAGTGCAAATAACCAAATCAACAGTTTCCTAAAAAAAATAAACATTATTTCAAAATGTAATTTAAAAGAGGGAAACTGCAAAAAAAAAACTCTCCCACGAATAAAAAATAAGCAACAGAAATCCAATGTGCCTGGAAACACACAAAAAAATATCGAACTTCCTTAGTAACGAGGATATTGATAGACGGTAGATGAATTATAAAAAAAACGCACGTGAATTGTGTGAGTAAGATAATAAATTTAAATCGGTGATAAAAAAATGATCAGTAAAGTGAATCAAGGTCAAGACCTGTTAAAACAAAGAAATTAGAAAAATTTGTGATAAAATTTGTGAAAACCACTTACAAAAGGGTAAAAGTGTGTGATGGTAATAAATTTGATGAAACACAGAATTTGGATATCATTGAATGGAGATTGGTAAATGTTCATGAAAATATTTGGATTGAGATGCAAGTTGTGTGGGCAGATGGTGATATACAAGCAGCAAAGAAATTACTAGGGAATAGCAAGGTTGGTAAAAAAACGAGTATTTATTTGTGCGCGAATTTTCAAAACGACAATTTATTCAGAAATTCTTTATTTATTTATAAAAACATTTATTGCGGTTTTAGGATTAGTAAGAAATTTGTTCAATTTGTAATTAATGATAGTTTTAAAAGCATGTGTTCAATTTGTATTACGTCTCTATGACAACCATAAAAATATTTGATAATTTGAAATTAAACAAGCATTGCTATTAGAAAAGTTTACTTTATTTTGTAAATCAAGTTTATCTGAAGATAAAAAAAAAATTCGAAATCTTGTTCATGTTTGGAGAGTTGTAAATACATTCAAAGAAGTTTACAACCGAAAAATAAAATTTTACATTAACCTTGGGCTAGCTGGAGCGAAATAATAAGTTAACGATTCTACGTAAGTTATCATTGTGGGAGGAGCAATTAAAGGTAAGGGCATTTTCAAAGTAAAAGCTAAGAAAACAAATAAAGGGCAAAGATACATAGCAGTACCTAGTAATTATACAAATATTTATGCATAATTGCGAAGATCTCGAAAAACTGCATGGGATAGTTCAATTACAATTTTTAATTTGTATTTGTATTAATCTATCGGTTTCTATAACATTCTACGCCGTCTTCCGATTCCTCACGGTCTTCCCATTGCATCCCTTCAAGTCCCCTCTCTGTCATCTCCGTTCCATCTTTCGAGAGAGTCCTTGAATGTTTCAGGTACCGATATTCATTGTCCGTTTTAGTAGCTTTAGTCGTCTTCGATTTTCCATTCCGATTTTCCGAGGCTTATCGTGAGAATTTTTTGCAATATGATTTTTTTACATGTAGCGGGGAGCAAACCCTTTGTCATAACCCCCATCTTTGGAGGACCAGTGTTATTAACCTTTTATTAACTTTAATTTAAATTCAAATGTCAAAACGTCAAAATCAAATAGGTACAGTGGAGTCGCGAAATAGTGAATTAAATATGGCAAAGACCTTTCACTTTTTCGGGGTTGTTCACTATTTCGGTTGATACGAAATTTAAACCGTGGTGGATTAAATTCGTGCAGCCGCTTATCTCAGGGGCGGCTGGGCAAAAAAAGAAAGGCTTGCCCCTAATGCTAGCTCACAACAGCAGGGCAGGAGACGCTTACAAAAAAAATAATGAAGCATACAGAGCCGATACTTCCTCTAGATGTAGGGGGGTTGTACAGGGTGCGCTAAAAGATGAGCTCCAAAGAGCAAGCGAGAAAGGTGTAGTTTGGGCGCCACGCAGCTTAAAACCACCCTGTAAACAAATATAGCAAACACTAGCGAAACTGCGGAATAAGTGTTCCTGCAAAAAAAGGTAAAGGGGTCTGATGCTTCAAGATCAAAAATGGCGCTGATCAGTTTTAAGTTCAGATTTAATTGATAACTAAATATGTACAGTTAAGCGCAATATTGGGACAATCTTTAAACTCGAAAATAATGAATAATGAATAATTAAACAATTATGAAATAAATGTTATTAGCGTTCGTGGTGTAGCTACCGCGTATACGTATATTCGGTTTACAGATAACTACTCGCTTCTGTGACTGGGTCACAGGGATAAAAAAATAATTAGTTTAATAAATTTCGTTCTTATAAAATCGTAAATGCGTCCATAAAGAACGGCCCAACAAATGTAATCCGCGCAATAATGTCAGATAGCCAAAAATATAACAATCAAATCCGAATAAAATAAAACAAAGATCTTATCTGAGAAGCTGGTGGAGTCTTCGATGTTGAAGTTGGTGGGGTCTTCGGTGTTGGAGGGATGGAGTCCTCGATGTTGGAGGGACGAGCAGATCAGAGCACCGTATCGGGATAACGGTGTGGGTCCCAAGCAGAAATGGTAGTCGGAGTGGAACGGAATGGTAAATCACGGAATGCTTTCCAGATGGCTTCGGAAGCAGGGTTCGAAACGTTGGATTCCAAAACCCAAACAAATACTGATCACAGGCGGTAAGGTCTTGATCTCAAAGACGTGGTTAGAGGGTTTTAATAATTCCAGATGGTAATCAATTTCTTCGAGGTGTTAAAAGTTCGGACGAAATAAATCCTTCAAATGAAGTACGGAAAATTCTCCCAAGTGCTTACGAAATGAAGCCGGTACGGAAAATCGTCCAAAACCAAGTGACCAAAATGTATCCCAAAATAATTGGATTGAAATATACTCAAGTTCAATAAATAATTAGTCACCGGAACGTCCAAAAGAACTAGATTTTTGTTCCAAAACTTGAACACAACGCACTTTTCGAAATCGGAAAATTAACCATCTGCCTATATATCACAATCGCCCGTGATAGTAAAATTTGTTCGAATTAAATATAAAACTTGCATTCTGATGCCGCATATGAGATTCTCATAAAACTAAATGGAGAAATCTTCAATCTTTCGAAAAATATATCCGTGAGAAAACAGGACCGTAACACGGTATTAAAAAATTTACAATAAAATCACATTTTGAAAATGAAAGCTTTATTTTAACGAAACTTGATGGTTACCTACAAACATAATTACAATACGGGTAGGAAAAATGATGTTATTTTTGATTGTACTTTTTTTTTATTTAATTTAACACTTTGGCTCCCAAGGATGGTTTTGAGAAATCTGCCATAAGGTACCATATGTATCACCGGTGGATAATACTTATTGGTTCACATATGAACATTATGTATCACCCGTGATATCTTGCAAGTGTAAATTAAGAACTCAGTAATACAGACTGGTATTGGAAAAAGATCGAATAAAATTCATGGATGGTATGCCAATGACCATAGTTACTAAATTTTAAGTGGGTATCACCGGTGATACACTTGAGTCAAGTTGTGCTTGTTCAAATAAAAAGATAAAACACGCTACATTTATTTTATAAGTACGTATAGATAAAATAACAGATTCAATTTGCTTTTGACACATAATAATTATTCTTAAAAATTAAAACAATATTCAAAAAGCACATAAAGAGAGAAATCTTTAATTATTCTTAGAGTAGGTATAAAAGAAAAAATACAATGATTTCTGTGTTGGTGAACACATACTAGGTACCTAAATTAAAACAATAGAAATCAGAAAACTGTAAAAAACAAAAAAAAACAGTAGCTACCCCCAGGCCCGTAGCCAGGATTTCATTTGGGGGGGGGGGGGCACTTGTAAAGGGGGTTCCCATTTTTATTACAATTTTTTTTAAGTTTTATTTATTTATAGTAGGTATATTAAACTACTGTCGCAGAAACTCCAGCCCTGGCTGGTCGTTAGATTTATCGCCGATACGGACCTGGTCACCCGCCGAAGATAGTACGCCCCTGCGTACGACTATTTATAAATTTATTTTTATTTGAATTTGAATTTTTGCCCTTACCAACTGCCACACGAAAAAAAGCCTTAACTGGCCTATATAATATAAGCGCAGAAGAGTGACTCATAGATAAGAGAGGGGTTTTGAGTGACTTTAAGACCAGGACACTCACACTCGACTCGAGACCAGTGTTGTCAGATTGGGCGATTTACCGCAAATTGGGCGACTTTGGAAGATAATTTGCGATAAAAATTTTTCAAAAACCGCAAACCGCAATTTGGGCGGTTTCTGAGAAATGTAGTTGCGGTTTATTGCGATAAATAATCAACTTTGAATTTGAAAGCCGAGCATGCGCGTTGTACATTCCAAAAAAAAGAAAGGTCATCAACAAGAAATAATCCGCCCCGGGTGTCACCCATGAAGTTGATTGCATTCGATTAGGGGTCATCCATTAATTACGTAAGGGTTTTTTGGGGGGGAGGGGGTATTGGATATCTTACGGACCCTTACGTAAGGGGGGAGGGGTCCGACGTATTCCTTACGTAAGTTTCTTAAAATATTTTTTTAAATTAAATTTAACAATCTAATATAATTTTTTCTTTTTATGTTGGTAATTATATCCAGGTATAATGGAAATATCATATATTGAAATATATAGTACTTAAAAATCATTAAACATAGTGGCATAATAGTGTGAATTACAGAAAATGGCATCAAACTTTGGTGATCTTTACGAACGGTTTTTCATCTATGTAAATAAAAATTTAATTTAAATTTTTGTATTTATCATTACGTGACTGACGGAGGATCCTACGCCCGGTATATACTATAGGCCTCCTGACTCCCGGGCTTTATATTAATATTATGAGTAAAATATCGAAGTATATAGGCAACTTATTGTGATGTAATGTAAGGCAAACAGAGAGGGGTAAAGTTTTATATGATACATTACAAAAACATATTCAATAGCTTTTACCGCTCCCTACACATACAACAACCTTATTAAGCCCAATTGTATATGGTACAACTATTTTACGGGTTTACGAATCCCGCCAGTGATGCCACTTTTCATAGTCGCTTTACCGGTTTTAAGTTACATATGATTACTCACACCGCGTCTGATTATTATTTGTATAATATTATGTAAGTTGCTGTTGTGAACAACCTACCATGACGTGTAAAAGCAATTGGCACTAATTTGAATTATTAAATAAAGTTATCGGCGGAAACCCTGATAATATGTATTGTAAATATTTTATTAATTGACTTTGAGATTGGGAGGTTGATTTGAAAATTGGAAGTTTGTGATTTGTATGAATGAGCAAAATTGTTATCTCTGACTTGACGCTCTTCCTGATGATGGGTTTGTAATATAATCCGAAACCGCACTAAGAATTCAATAAATATCATCAGAATTTTAATGCAAGGAAATACCTTACCTATATTCCTAATATCTAAAATTTAATGGTACCTATTAACCAATGGTGTACTGCTAAAATGTCAACAGAATATTCTTTCCTTATTAAAAGAAACAAGAACCTTATTTTACCAATTTATTCGGGGATTCCAAATTCTTATTTGTAAATGATTTTATCAAATAAAAAAAAAGTAAAATATGGTTTGCATAATACCTATACTAGTTTGTTTGAAGATTGTGGAAAACTATCTAATATTAAAACTTTTATAAAATTCAACGCGTTCGCACACTTCGCATTCAAGAGTACCGAAAGCAGCTTACAACGTTGATAAAACAAAATTTGTGGGTCGACAGTTTTTTTTGTAGTCTAAATAATTATTTAGTATCTAGTAGCATAAAAATTATTTATTACAAAGTCAAAGAAATTTTACGCAGTAGAATTAGTTTTTTTTTAATCTCACCGATTCAATTAATTAGTGTGCCAAAATCACAAACTGAAGTGTTCCGTGAATTAGAGGAAAAAATGTCCATTCTGCCACAATCCAAAAGGATTTAAAAAGAAAGAGTTATAACTATATAAAATAATCGATTGTGAAAATAAATAATGAAAATTCTCAAATTAGGAATTGGAGAACATTTCCGGCACTGGCAGCTATGGCAAGAAAATATTAATTATTCAAGGAACAAGTGTTGCTTCAGAACGAGTGTTTAGCCGTGGAGACCAAATGTTACCGATTTAAGGAATTCACTGACATCTGAACATTCGGAACAATTGATTTTATTGTCAATGAATTTCAATTATGTTCCAAAACGTTCCTAGTTGTAATTGTTAATTTTTGTTATGTTTTGTATAATAAATTAGATAGTAACTTAGTAACCCTTATTATGAGTTCATAATCGACTATGAATTCCTAATCGATTAATCGAAAACAATCGATTATTTTTTATAATCGATTATGAAATTTCATAATCGCGCACCCCTAGCTATAACGGCCGAGTGGCTAGAAAAAATCCGTTTATTAGTGAAGTCAATAGGCTAAAACGTATTCATTACACCAAAGAGCCAAAAACTTCCAAAACAAAGACGTGTATCATGGTGGAACAATGTCAGATTAATTTTCAGACGTTTTACCGTTTGCATGTTGCTCGGAGTTTTCGAACATTTCCAACATCTGTGAATTCATTTTTATCGAGTTTCAAAAAATGAAATTAGAAAATTATAAATTTTATTATTTTTAAATGTGTAAGTAATAAAAATAATGTTGATTTTGGTATACGATATTTTTTCTAAATTGTTTTAGAAAATTAAAATTGTAAAATTTGCAGTTGTGATAAGGTATCACAACTCAAGGATGTTACGTATAGGTACAGTACCTGATGCGAATCATGTCATAAAGATTTTATTATGCCCGCCACTTTGTTTCAAAAGTGCAACTATTGCTAATTATTTAACTACTATTATATTATGCTAGTTATTATCATTAGGGGTGCGCATATAATCGATTAATCGATCATCGTAATTCGAATAATCGATTTTTTCATAATCGATTATGATAATTTATAATAATAATCGATTATAGAAATAATCGATTGTGAAAATAATCTATTGTGGAAATAATCGATTATGAAAATAATCGATTCCGGAAATAATCGATTATGAAAATAATCGATTGTGGAAAATAATCGATTATAGAATACTTTATTTTTTATTGGTAACAGGTTTATTCTATATAAGCATAATATCTTGTTTTAATAAATACAACTTTTTAAACTTAAACGTAATCCCAACCCCAACAGCAATTAGAACGACCGAATTAATCGATTATTCGAATTACGGTGATCGATTAATGGATTATATGCGCATGCGCACCCTACTCATAATCGAGTTATGAGTTCATAATCGATTATGAACTCATAACTCGATTAATCGAAAAAGATCGATTACTTTTTATAATCGATAATCGATTATGAAATTTCATAATCGCGCACCCCTAATTATCATACACAAGTTATTATTTAATTCCCGACCAGCGTTCGTTTTATGTCTTCGCAGTCATTTGAAATTGGTACGCTTTAAAGTGTTTTTAATTGTGATTTGAAGTGCGATTTCTAGTGAAAAAATGAATCGTGGAAAATTATTAGTTAAATTAGCGACAGAAAATCAGAGGGGTAAGTAAATCTATACTTCACAATATATTATTTATGAAGTTTAATTTACCAATTAGTGAAGATATTAATTATTACTTTTTCTCAATCAGAAAACAACTATGTCGAGAAAACTGTCGATGAAAAGTCCCTCTCGATTATTGCTGAAACAGAACAGGAATATGAAGAAACTCCATTTTTTGATGTATGTAAATTTTTTTTATAAAGTTGGGACCAAATAAATTGAGACCTGCGTCACAAATTTCTGATTAAGAAAAGACATCCTGAATATAATTTAGGACGTCGTTTAGCTTTATTAAAAAGAGAAAAAACATATTTGAAAGTCTTTCTGGCAAAGACTTAAGAAAAGACGTACGTTATCAACATTTTACATTAATAATAAATACTATATAAAATTAGTATGTCTGAACTTAAAAATAAAAGCAATAAAAATTGAATTGACTCGCGTATTGAAATTGAAATCAACAATGAGTAGGTAACTACGGATATAATTTGTTTATGTCATTTTCATGAACTTTTCTGGTTGTAAAATTTCGCATTACGTGACGACCTTTCAGAAAGTAAGTTTTGATAAATTAAGAAATAGAGTAAGAAATCAAAAGATTTGCCAGAATCGTCAAAAATGAATATAAGGGAATCCATCTACGAAATGTACAGAAAAAGTAAGTTTTAAAATATTAGATATTTCTGGATTATTTTTTTAAGTAATGAACAAGAAATATAGGTTTTCAAAAAATATTGGTATTTTTTTCAGAAGAACATTTAACTGTTGCTACATTAAACAAGAAACTTCAAAAACTGCATATTATTTTAAGCAACACTAGCTTAAAACGAACTCTCCACGAAATTGGTTTTAAATTTTGTAAAGAAAGTAATCGTAGAGCATTAGTGGAAAAACACAATATTGCTTTTAATCGAGTACATTTCATGAAAAGCTATATAAACAATATAAATTCCGAATTTAAACGTCAAGTTGTGTTTTTGGATGAGACATGGATTTTTTCGAAAGGTAACCCTGGAAAGTCTTGGCAAGATAATTCAGTAAAAAGTGTTAGAAAACCAGAAGGTTATGATGGGAAACGCTTCATTGTTCTTCATGCAGGTTCGGAGTCTGGATTTATAGATAATGCATCATTAGTCTTTGCATCAAAATCTCAAAAAGAAGATTACCATGGAGAAATGAATGGTGACTTATTTAAAAATGGGTTACTGAGAAACTTATATGCAACTTGGAAGAACCAAGTTTAATAATATTGGACAATGCATCTTACCACTCTACGTTAGTTGAAAAACAGCCTACGTCGGCGTGGAAGAAAGCAGATATTGCAGCTTGGTTGTCTGCAAACAACATTTGTTTTAGTGAACGATTGTTTAAAGTAGATTTGTTAGAATTGGCAAAATTGAACAGAAAAGATAAACGGTATGAAGTGGATGAGCTGTTACGAAACCATGGCCATGAAGTTTTACGCTTACCCCCCTACCACTGCGAGTTTAATGCGATTGAACTTATATGGGCGAATTGTAAAACTTATTACAATAAGCATATCGGAAGAGATGGTTATGGGGATGAAAAAGTAATTTCGATGTGGAATGAAGCATTGGATAATTGTACATCTGAAATTTGGAAAAATTGCATTCGTCACACCAAAAATGTGATAACAAATTGGTATGAACGGGAAAAACTTTTAGATGTCACCGTAGAAGAACTCGTCATACAATTAACCAATGACTCCGATACTGGTAGTGACAACGGTGACAACGACTCCGATGAATAAAAATGAGCAGTTCCTCTGTACGTTTTAGGTATTTATTAACCCGTTTATTTTGACGACGAATTCATGGAAAAAATTTAAACAGTTTTTCAAAAATATTTCTTTAAAAATAATACAATTATTTCAAATTTGGTAATTCCGGAATCTTGCTTTTATTAAAAATTTAAGCATTTTCAAAGAAAACCCTAAAATTCAAGTTTTATTTATAATCAGTAAATTGCAATTCTATGAAAAGGTGTTTATGGGAAACATATTTATTACATAACCCAACTTTAGTTATATGACATTGACAGAAAGATAATTTAAATTATTACAGGAAAGAGAAAGAAAGCTATATTAAAATGAAAAGGGCAGATGCATCTTAAAATGCACTCATTTGACTAGCGATTTTAATATTAATTCGTACTGTTTTAAGTAATGACGCAAGTCTCAATTTATTTGGTCCCAACTATATTAGGTTTTTCTAATTAAGATTTAGTAGGTACTTTATTTTTGGAAGATTCATAATTTTAACTTTTCCCAGTACATGCTTTAAAATTTGAACCATAAAAATTTTGTAGCAAGTAGAGTAAAATTGTTTTATAAAATTTCTTTCGGGCAAGAGGTTAAAATCCGTATTTAGCAGGACATCTGTCTAAATTTTTAATATAAAATTTAATTTTACTTAAAATAATGCAATAGTAAACACATTTTCCGGAAGAGTACAGGTAATCCCCCCGTCCCACGCGAGGAATACGTTCTGGGAATGGTCGCCTTAAGGCAGGATCCTGCGTTTTTGGGGGGATTTTTTTAGGACAGCAAAAATAAGCAAGTTTAGCGAACTCTTTAGATTATTTTATTGCATATTTGAACATTAAAAAAAAATTTATTGAACGAAAAATATTCGTCGTTGCATGTGCAAGTGCATTCGTCATGTGCAAGTCGTTGACGACTTACACATTTCGAATTTGTGAAGCAAGAGGAATATTGATTTGGAATTTGGATAGGTTATTGCTTTTTTCCTCAAAATACTCACAATAGTCAAAATAAAAGCGAGTTTGCACTCTACTATAAGAGCTTTTTACTACAATGCAGTAATAGTTGAATAGTTGAACGTGCTTGAACTATGTATTGATAAAAATTAATACATAAGTATTAAAATTAATACATAAGTATTAATTTTTCATTGTTTGTTTTTATATACAATATTGGTAACGTACATAGTTAATTGGTTTCGTTCAGCAAGACATGCAAATATTTTTGTACTCTTTAAATACAGCCGAGTGACGTCCTAAATTACATTCAGTCAACGGTATTATGTCATTTATTAATCAGAATTTTGCGACGTAGGGGCATAGATAGTTGGTGCTTACTTTACATGCGGATTATACAACCCCGTCAAATTTTTTTTAAAGCAATATTGTTTGGTAACACTAGTAAAAATTACACTAACCGAAACAAGAAACAAGGTGAAAATTAACGGCAAAATATTAAGAAGGTTTAATATCGATAGCGGGCTAAGGCAAGGTGACCCACTCTCAACGGTGCTATTCAATTTTGCCAATTTGTCATTTAAAACTATTGCAAATTCAACCTCCAAACAACAAAAATGATCTCGTAATAACCACCTTACAACCACCAAATAAATTGATCATCATGTTTTTAAAAATTCCAAAATGTGACGCGTAAGCATGAAGTAACACAACAAACTTAAAAATGAAATATCTTTTGCAATTTTGACCATCAAACGACAAAAACGACCAACAAATGACCCCTTATAATCACCAAACAATTGTTAAAATTTTTTTTTTTGATGTTTCAAGTTGGTTCGCTAACTTCGCGGGGGCGATTATGTGAACTCTTTTTAAATTACTATTAATGTTATGTTTTGCCCAAAAGTACAAAAAAAGTTTTGTATTTAATTTAACCTATCCACCACTTTATTTTTCAAGGAGATTTTATCAACGAGTTTTCAAGATTTTGAAAGTTCTGGATCTGAGTATGTTCCTTCAGAAATTTCCAATATACCTTAGTACTAGTGATGGAAGCTTTGATGTTGAACTTGAAGAATCAACAAATTCAATAGTATTGCATTATTTAGAAAATTTGGAAATCCGGAATCCTATAAATAAATCAACACGGAAAAATAAACCATCAACTTCGAATGTTACAATAATTGCACCAGTTCCGGGAACGAAAAATATTGCATCAGTTAGTACTTCAGTAAGTTGGTTTTAATTTTTCATGCTGTTAGAAAAAAATATAGAAAGATCAGTGAGTATAATAATAATTAGAATATAAAATTAAATCAATTATTGCTACACTGATAAATCAAGTTTTAGTTCAAACAAATCACTTTGATTCAAAATGTTTCAGTTTTGTTTTACAACGAATCGTATTGATTCAAAATAATTCGTTTTGAATCAATACTCTTCTTTTTATCAGTGTTCCCGTTCGAGATTATAATATTGTAATGTGTTAAATAACTAAATATTTTTAAAAGTTAGAGTAGGCATTGTTAGAAATTATAATTTTTTTAATTATAAATTAAGATTTTTAAGACAAATTAAGATTAAATTATAATTAAGTTTTTTTATATTTTTTTAAATTTTTTTATTTCAAATTTGTACTAATTTTTTTTAAATTAAATGTTTAATTTAAATATGCATTAGCGTTTTCTTTATCGAAATACAAAAAAAGCAAATTACAAAATGAACAGTTTGAAGTTAAAATTAAAATAATCAAATTAATATGAGAGTATTAAATGCTAACTCGTCAAGGCTATTATTAGAATAATATTACTGCCTTCTCAAGATATCAATGTATGCGTTGTTGCCAACTTTAGGGCTTTGCATAGTTTGTTGTACAAGTTGGGTGCGATAATATCGGTTATACATATACAGGACATACAGCTTTTATATACAGGCACACCGACGCGCCCTCTGCACAAAATTTCTACTAACTAAACGTGGATGTTTTGAGATATAAACCAGAATTATGAAGCCCTACCAAAAAGCGACACATACGGTCCTCTGTTAATATCCAGCATAACTGACTCTATATACACGCAGATTTTTATCATGCCCGAAACCGGGCTTCGTAATGATGCTGCGGGCTTCGCATTAACCGTGGAATATATCATTTTGGGCTTCGTAATGATGCTTAATATATGTATTATTATCTATCTAAATATATAAAAATTGATGTATGTGTGTATGTATGTTCCCTATAGACTCCTAAACCGCTTGACCGATCGGAACCAAATTTTCACAGTTATTATGTAGGTTCCTGCGCACGTTTTTGTATTGAAATAGTGCAAAAATTCGCAAAGGAGAGGAAAGTTGATTTTGAGTAGCCTGCCTTCCTTTAAGGAATCTCGATAATCCATTCATGCGCGTCCCTAAGGGACGCGCATGAATGGATTATCGAGATTCCTTAAAGGAAGTCAGGCTACTCAAAATCAACTTAAAATACAATAATTAATGCTGTCAAACTGTCAACCGATCGACAATGCAAATACGCGTGCACGTGCTTTACGTTTCTATTTGACCAATCTTAACCAAATTTGGTGTAGAAGTTATTTACAACGCTACGAAAAACATAGGCTACTTTAGTACCTTGAAGTGAGGCCGAAAAACCACGGTCTACACGTATGCCTGCGATACTCTTGAGTGAGGCCGAACAACCACATCCCACACGGTCTAGACGGCTAAAGGCGGCCGGTAGGCCGACTGTGCCAGCTAGTATAATATATTATTATTCATATTTTATAAATATAAGGGATGGAGAGGGGGGTCAAAATTAATTTTCTTTTAAATAATCCTTACATAAGATGTGGGGGGGGGTTGCCACAATCTTACGTATCCTTACGTGGCGGGGGGAGGGGGTCCAAAATTACAAAAATCATCCTTACGTAATTAATGGACGGCCCCTTACAGAAAATAACAATAAATTTCAATTTTGGCGCCACGTAATCAATTAGTTGCGCCTTTGGGCGTTTTTTCGGCAACGAGTTGGCGCCTTAAATTTCTAAAATCTGACAACACTGCTCGAGACTCAAAGTTCAACCGTCGACCTGATAAGACGTGTCTATAGTTCATCGCTTTAATTGTGAAATTGGCTACGAAAGTGGCCTTTTTGGTGATTAGTGAGGTGAAGTGAGAGTGTTGTGCGATCTTTTGTGCTTTTGTGCTGTAGTGAAATTGTGTGGGTGAGTGAAGTGATTGTTTTATCGTCAAGCGAAAAAAGAAGTTCGAGGCTCCATAATTGAGGGAAGGCCAAAAGGGTGCACGATCAAACCCTCAACGCATAACAACGTGGGGCAAACGGACGCCAGTTTCGCCCGGTAAGAATAAAAATTTCATATTTTGTAGGAAAAGATCAGAAAGTAATTTCCGATCCTTTTCAAAACGTGGTTTTTTATTGTTTTTTCGCTGTTACAGGATTGTGTCGTTAAATAGGCACAAATCCAAATTTAAACTGCTACATATTTTAGTATTGATGTCAGTAAATTGACTCCAATACTTTAATATTCGCCCCTTTTTTATCAACCGCATTTTCGGCAAAACACGTTATTTTGCCAAAAACCGTTAAATTTAACGATCTTATTTAACCAATTTAGATTACAATCAAGGCTTAATAAGCCGAGATTATAATCGAAAAATTACTTTCATCTAAACGCCTTTGTTAAAAGGAATTAACGGTTATCAGCAACCGTTAAAATCCATTGGGAAACCGTTAGGTAATCCGCTAAACAAAGCACTCAGGTACTTAAGGTACTTAGGTACTTAAAGCACTCAAGTACTTAGGCTTAGCGGTTAAGTGACGGTCACGGAACCGTAATTCACAGGACCGTACCCCAACTTAACAAAAGCGAGTAGCAACCACGTGGTAGAAATTTTTTGATTTATTATTGTTTGTTCTTGATTATTTACTTAATCACCCAACTCAAATCAAAAGAATTTCTTTATAGTAATTAGTTTTATTTTATACATAGTATGTAATTACTATATTTTTTCCATAATAAAATTTGTTATCTTTTAAGTAAATAGAAAAGTGCGCATGTGCAGGGTTGCCACAGAGATTTAAGCAAGAAGTGAGTGAAAAAAGTGTATTGATTTTCAAAAAAAGTGAAAAAAGTGTATTAATTTTCAAAAAAAGTGAAAAAAGTGAATTAATTTTCAAAAAAAGTGAAAAAGGTGTATAGCAACTTTGAACAAATGGTGTAATATTTTTGATTTTATTAATATACATTAACACAAATAAGTTCATAGTAATTTAACGATCAGAAGTGTTTGCTTTTTATTAAAAAAGTTTGTAATCATTTGATCTTTTCGCTTCAATGACTTTTTCACAGTTTCTGAAACCTTTCTTCTTTTCTTAAATTTACAGTACCATCGATAAGGGTTTGTGCGATTTCTGCATCGCTCTACGTTATATCAATAAAACAACATATTCAATTCATTATATTATACGCTAGTTGCGTAGCTCCCAAAAGCGTACGAAGCGCCGTCTCGTGGATAAATTTTGTCAAAACTGGGATGGCCGAATGTTCATGTTTATATGGTAATATTAGCAAAAATATTAATTATTTTTATTAATTTAAAATATTTTATTATGTAATAATTATTATAAACTGTACTAGTCGATCCTTTAATATAAGTTTATGTTGGTACATAACCAAGATGAATTTTACTATATATAATAAAATAAACAATGTTTTGTTATCAAAATTTACAAGTTGCAACTAGCGTATAAACCCAAGTGTTTAGTTGAAATAATTCGCTTTTCACATTATGAATTTAGTGTCAGTTACTATTCAATGTGGTTATCAAAATATAAACATTATTGACTTTTTTCGTGGTGGTAAATCGTTATCAAAAGGCAAGTAAATATAATTACAATACAAATTAATCTGGTAAGGTCTTCCAGGAAAGCGATAAAATGTTAAATCAGGATTCTTATTCTCTGATTTATTGCATCCAACTACACAACAATACCTTTTTGCACTCATTTTTAAATCAACTTTTCTATGTGAATCTACTACTTATGTCAATTTTTAAATCACATAAAACCGTCAGCACTACCAACCATAATGCTATTAAGTTATGTAGGACATATAGAATATTATTTAAATGCAAATTTACTTCTTAATTCTAATTCTTAATGTTTAATTCGTAATTAAACTATTACTTGTATTTAAAACCGTTTGCGCTCACCATCCCAATTACGCAAAATTTGGCCACCAGGGCAGCGCCACTTGAGCTACGCAACTAGCGTATAGTAATTACTCATTTGTCATTACCAAACCAAACACTACAAAATGACTTGATCCGCTTGATCTTAATCCTGTCTAATACATAACAGTTTTTACTTGATATTTTTATTTGTTATTTGAAATCTATAATTTTTGGTCATCTTGGCTATCATTGTCATAATCATATTATTGTTAATACCAACAAAAAAATCCAGGGAAGGTACCAACAAAAACCTTTTAAAAAATTTGAATTTGAAAAAATAAAAATTATTTATTAAGTAGGTAGTATATTAAACCAGATCATAAGGCTTCCTGTTATACTTTGTATAGAAGCCTAAAACTAAAATTTTTATAGGTGAAATCCTATGGTGAAATCGTAAGAAAAGTGAAAAAAGTGATTTTGGCCAATGACTGCCTCTGTTTCCTAGTCGAATTTCAGCTGAAACGCTGTAGTTGTACCTCCTCTCTTTGGTTAGTGGTGCGGATCCAAAAGAATTTCTTTTTTGCCTGACACTTTTTTGACATAGCCAACAATCCCCTTGTCACATCTCGACGAAAAGTTAGTAAAGACACATTTGGTTCATCCATGGCTGTTTGGTAAATAATATATGAATTTATAAACGTAATTTCTATACATCCCCAAAAGATACGGTGCCACCACTTTTTGGATCTTCTGTCTATAGCGTAGCACTGTCTTAGTTGGTCATGGTGGTCTACGCCACCCATAAATTCGTTATAGTCTTTTATAATCAATGGTCCAGGAATATTAGCAGTTGTTTGACTAGGGTCTATGTCGTCTAATACGACGATCTCGCTTTCACTTGAAGAATCCAAAAAATCACCGTCAGAATTGTTACTCTCAGAAGATTTGCTCGAGACGTTAGGTATTTCGATAATGCTTTCGTCTGTACTAGTATCAGATTCGTATACATTATCGGCACGTATCGGCGTAGAAGTTGAAAAATTGGTTGGTCCAGGAGCACTCTCAATCGTTGTTGATTCGCTATCGGAAGTCGAATCGTTCGCAGAAAGTTGAACCGTGAAAGAGTTGTCGTTCATGTTCTGCTTCAACTTGCTGAGGTTTTTGTCACATAAAGCTAACGACGTCTCCAGCAATGAAACGTTGGTGTTCTTCTCAAAAACGCCCATCATGTTCATGTTTTGTGTATATTTTTTAATATTTGCGCTACACAGAGCTATGGAGGTTTCCAGGCAGCTTAAATCTTTGGTTTTAACTATTTGCAAATCGTCTTCACCATCGGACTGTATGCTGTGTGCGAAGTCTTCCTCATCGTACGTATCTTCTATAATATCATCATCAACATTTTCTTGACTAGAATACTGTAAAACAGGTCAATTGGATTTATCAACGCCAATTTTAGCAACATAACTATGATCATCGTAGATCGAATCATGTGCACAATCGATTAAGTCGATCACATCGTCCTTCTGAACTGGTCTGCTGTGCATGGGGGTGTGGTACAGAGTAGGCTCAAAATTCTCGTTTTCACAGTCTGAATTTTCAATAATCCAACTTTCACCATTAATGTTGCTTTTTCTTGGTAGCTCATCATCCACTTGAGTTTTGTCAATTTTGTTCAAAGAAAAATCTTCTCCATTCAAATCGCTCCCGAATTCATCATCGAACAGAAGTTTTTCAATTTCTTTGCACTGTTTCTGATAATCTCCTTCACTCAAAATATCCTCAAATTCATCAACAAACATAGTATTTCCTACTTCACTGTAATCTTTCTCCAAGTGTAAACTTGCATCCAAACTACTGACATCAGCAGTTACTTCTGGTAAGCCTGACCTCCTCACCTTTTTTACTAAAACTTTCGTCCAATAAATAAATCAAAAATTCTATATCATCAATTGCACTAGTTTGGCTCCATAAACTTTTCGCACTATCTAAACTTGAATCTTTCCTACAACTTGTATCTTCAGGTCTCGAATAACTGTGATCTTGGAAAACTAGATCTTTATTTCCACAATTTGAAGTATCGTTATGATCACTTTGAACTGTAAATGGACACGTCACAGTATTAGAAATACCGATTAGGTCCATCATATCACATAGAACTACCTTAGGTTTCGCTCTTAATTTATAATCATCACTTCTTAAAGGATCATTTGAACACAGCAGATGAACGGTTGCTTTTGAATTATTTTTAACTGAACACTTGGATGATAATGTATTTGTACTGTTAAGTTTACTCTTCGTTAATTTACGTATGAGGGTGGTATCAAGGTCTTTTGTGGTTATGCCGGGATGATAGTTCCAGGAACAAATATCTTGGTAAGCTTCCACAACCAAATCGGCACCTCGTTTAGGTGTACTTGAGGTGATGGTAGGTGTACTTGCCACTGATAATTTTTTCACTCCGTTGTCGTCGGGAGGTCGATTAAATATACGATCATAACTTATATCTACCGTGCTGTGGTGAGGTAACTGAGAAGAATCGATTTGCGAACAGGATAAGCTACTTAACGATGAATAATAAGAAACTTAGGGACGATAATTGACAATGTTGTTGATATGTAATCCGTCGGTAGATTCTAGTAGCTTTTCAGTCTTATTTAAACTTTTATTATTTCAATTGCACTAGTTTCGCCTAATTAGTCCTAATAATATAAATATATTCTTATATTATTATAATAATTCAAACGTGATTATAAACTATACAGCCTAATGTCTGAACTCATGTTCCAAGTACTCCTGTATGGAGTAAAAAGTAGTTCTACTTTCTTAGTAGTCTATTTCCATTGTCATTTGTGTTAGAATGGATTGTCTCCTTGGCGGCAACATCAGCTATATGATCTTGATTCCCGATTTCAGGATTAAAATCACCTTGTATGACTATTGTGTCGTGTTATGGGATTGTTTCGTAAATTGCTTCCAACTCCTTGTAAAACTGTTCTTTTTTAATTTTACTACTTTCAGGTTATTCGGTTTCATTTCGATTCTCATATACGACAGTCTTCCGTTTATTGGTTTAAAATGTAATATTTTATTTTTCAGCTTTTTCGTTATTATGAATGTTGTTCCTTTACTTCCCTGCCTAGTGAGAAGTGAATTACCTCTCTCCCGCGGATGCAGGATCGAGAAACTTCCTCCCACGCGAAGTGGAAAACCACCTCACTTTTTTAACGTGGGGAGCCCTGGATGTAATGAACTAGCTCTTATGATGGTAACGTCGGTCTGCGAGGGACGTGGGTCCAGATCTCTATATCTCACTAAAAAGGTTATAAGTATCCCCTCTTCCAGGGAAATAAAATACGGTATGATTTTAATTGATTTAATGACACACAAATAATCAATATTACACAAACAAATGTAACAAATGGCAACAACCTTTCGGTGGTGAATACAAGTTCTGCTGGCTTCTGAAGGAAGCCAGATAAAAAAACAATTGCGTGAATCAATCCTCCTGTGGGGAGATCCGGCGAACAAAAAAAACAGAGATGTCAAAATACGACACCTCTTTGTGACGTTAATATGAATACTCGTAATGTAAACAAGGCAATCACTACCCAAAACAGATTAGAAAGTAAAATTGTCTTACCTAAGTACTTGGCAAGCTCACACAATCGAAGATGACAGGTACCCCAACCTGCTTGGATGGATTGCCCACGAGAACGGAAGTTGAATTGTCGTCCGCTAAACCTCGGTCCACCAGTAAGAATTGCACGCCTCGAATGATTCCAACAGCGACCCCACGAATCGGTGATAGGACAATGGCTGGACTTTTCCACCCCAAAGAGTTATTCCAAAATACTCTGGTCTCTTCCACCCCAAAGAGTTATTCCAAAATACTCTGGTGTAATGATGGGTTCCAAAATGAAATCCAAAATCACTAGCACGGTTGACGCAGCTCGCTCGATTAATCGGCAGGAAGTGTCACAAAAATAAACGCAGTACGACGACAACAATGGCAACGGACACGACGATGTGACTTTTGCACGACTGGCAAAAGCAGGAGGATGGTATCTCAAAATAATTCGGAACGCTTTGTTGACAAAACTTGTCACCATAAAATCCCACAAGAGGGCGTTCAAGCATGCGCAAAGTGCAGTCGAGCGATAAAATAATCAGCACAAAAAGATGGTGATTGACATCCAGATGTCGAAGTGAAATATGCTACGGTGGCTTCCGTATCAAAAAAATATATATCAATCTCACCCACGTGTACTCGGTTTAGATATTCAATAACTCGATGTAAGAATTTCCACTTGAAATCGCAATAAAAATAATTAGACTGCAGCAATGCACACACTTTAGAACTTCACACTTCAGCCGTCGGATCAAAAGTGAACTTACATTGAACATGGCGGGCTCATCATGCGTATTCACGGAAGAACCAAGAATGGGGGTGGAAGTGTGTATAGACCCGTCTCAATAATTTTGAATAAAATTGGCAGTGGTCAACAAATTATTGATTTAGGTTGATCGATAACGGATATAAGATACAAAAATCCGTTATACACCCCCCCCCCCTAAGCGTCTTTGCCGGTATAGATAGGGCTAAAGGCTCAAAAAAATCGCCTGTGGCTCAAAAAAATCGCCTGTGGCTCAAAAAAATCAACCGATCTCTAAGTGTCTTCCGTGAACGCAACGCGCTCGCTGAATGCCAAAGAAGAATGTCGTTTCGCTCAATGTAAAAATTCCAATCACAAGAAAATTAAAATCTGTAGTAATAGGTAGTCTTTGATTTCATCATGGCAGGGACAGTGGAATAAAAAATTCCAAAAAATATCATATTAGCTCAAAAGTGATGACACATCACCTTGAAAGCCGCATAAGCGTGAACTAAGGGTTAAGCGTAAATCGCTATTGAAAACCACAAAAATTGTATGTAATTTTCCGATGGCATAGACGCATCCATTCGGAATTATCATTGAATGATAAGCGCACGGCTCGCATCGGACCCGCACCAAAACAAAAAAGGCTGAACAGCAAGATTCAAACAACACTTGACTGTCAACTAAGAGAAGGGAACACATGGGACCCCTCCTATGAAGTCGAAGGAACGCTCTCGCTCCCCACAGACTTACTATGTATTCTGATGCAAGGCACTCAACGACCTTAACATACAGAAAGGAAGCTAATAAATCTAATACTCGGTTAATGAAAACCAACAAAAACACTGCCATGAGAAAACAAGGATGTTCCTCAGAAAAGATGGTATAGCTAGCATCTGGATGTTGTGATTACTAGCTATGTTGTAAAAACCAAGGAGAAAAAAACAAAATATACCCTGAACCCAACCCTGGAAAATTTAGAAGGTTCCCAATGTGAAAGAGGAAGGAATGTTTGGTAGGATTGAGGTAAGTGGAGTTGGAAATAAGGAATTGTGGGAAGGATAAACAACCCTAATGGCCGATGCGTCCCCACCCCGATGATATGAGCGATAGCTCGTCCTCGCGTATGGGTGAAAACAACGCGTCGTGGACCGCCAGCTAACAAACGCACACCACCGAAGCGAGAAGACAGCGGGCACCAGGCCATCTTTGAGGATGGGAGGAAAGGTTAACCCCGGGGAATGACAATATGTCATTGAGAGACGTGAAAAACTCACCCGGTTCTCTCTCAAAACCGGGATCACAGTTGGGGAATGGCTGAAGGCACTATGGTCTCGACGAAAATACGACCGACGACCCCCCCTACCCGTAACAGGAGGAAGACTTGCCGACTACCAACCAGCAAGGATTGACAAACCCCACTGCCAACAGTGCAACGGCACGCCTAACCTAAGCAGGGCGTGCAGGTATAGCCAAATCCCACCGATGAAGCAACCGAACAAGCTCCCTTTGTTCCTGCACAAGGCAAGAAGTCCGACGGCCCCCATAAACGCCAAGACCGAAAACTAATTTGGGTCGGGACTTGTTGACCCCACGGAAATGGTGAGTCAGTAAACTGACTTACGGAATACACGGAATACAAACAAAGCCATGATCAAGTGGTAAAGCGATCACAAGTTAGAATGTCGCCCCGAGGCCGCACGAAGACGATTCAAAACGCAAGTTGGAAAAAAAATTGAATCGACGACAGGAAACACGCTGTAGTTATGATCTGAGATGTTTATAGACCAATTAGTGACATACATTACACCAACCTCCCCCCTAAGCAATGTGAATCTACCCCCTATTCAACTCTTGTACGCTCCCAACGTCATCGCCCTCAGGATGCTGCTTGAGATCTTTCGCATGAAATATACCCACGTCTTTACCGCGCTCATTCACCAAACGATAGGTTAGAGGACCCGTGACCTCGCGTACCTTGCATTTAATATATTTAGGTGCTAACTTACTGCACCGTTTTTCGCCAGCGTTGGATAAAACAAAATTACGACGCCAGACTACGTCGCCGACCTTGAAACTAACAGGCCGTTTTCGAAAGTTGTAGTGTTCGGCGTTCTTTTTGTACGCATCGTTTAAATGCTTGGTCACGTTCTCGTAAACCTCGTTCAGTTTACGCATATCCAATGCAACGCCCTCGCGACCATCGAAAGCCAAGTCACCCTCCCCTAAATCCCTTATGCGTCCGTAATAATCTCCACTAATTGGAACGGTCCGCCCTAGATTCAGAAACGAAGGAGTGAACCCAGTGACTTCGTGCGTCGCGACTCTAATAGCGTGAGCTATTTTGTATATTTCGACATCCCAGGTACGATGATCGCTTTTCACATAAGACCTCATGGCCGTCCCGATAACTCTGTTGTAACGCTCGACGAAGTTGACCTGCGGATGGTAGTTAGCGTTTCTCCAGACATGAGAAACCTTGTATTTAGTCATGAGTTCCCGAAACTCCGCGCTTATAAATTGAGCACCATTATCCATCATGCAAATCTGGGGAACGCCAAATAAAAGAAACACGTCGTTCTCCAAGAATTCACATACCGACTTGGATGTCGCCCGTCTCAATGGTTTAACTAGCACGAATTTCGTAAACCAGTCGCAGACTACAAGAAGCATGGTGTTGCCCTTCGCCGAACGAGGAAAGGGACCCATAAGATCCACGGATATGCATTGGAACGGAAACCTAACTTTCTTTTCGCGTCCCATTAACCCAAAACGAGCTCCCTGGCAAGCTTTGGACGACAAACACACAGCGCACCGACGCACATAGCGAGCAATATCAGCGCGCATCTTAGGCCAATAGTATTGTTCGCCAACCTTACAAAAAGTTTTATAAATACCCAAATGAGCTGAAGTCGGGTCATCGTGACATTGTTTTAAAATGTCCTTCCGACGCGACTTGGGTATGAGTTGCTTCCATTCAACTAGGTTTGAAGCAATATCGTGTTTATTGGCAACCAGCTTGAAGAGCCTACCTGATTCGATACGCCAATCAGGGTAATTATCTGGCGTTTCATTTACTTTCGCCAACATGCGCCGGTACCACCTGTCCAAGTCGCCCTCGGACAATACCAAAGATGAGACGCTCAATGGTTCGCGAGATAAGGCGTCGGGGACCACGTTTAATTTCCCCTTACGATGCCGGAGATCGAAGGAATGCTGTGCCAAACGGATTGACCAACGCGCAAGCTTGTTCTTGGGATCCTTCATGTTCATGAGCCAGAGTAAGGAGTAATGATCGGTGATAACCGTAAAAACTGTACCCTCCACCCATGGTCTAAACTTCTCTATCCCAAAGATAACCGCGAGGCACTCCCGTTCGGTAACCGAATAATTTTTCTCGGCTTTATTCAGGGTACGTGATGCATAGGCTATGACACGCTCTCTCTCCCCCTCACCCTGCGTCAAAACGCAACCCAACCCCAGGTCTGATGCGTCACACTGTATGTAAAACTTTTCCTGAAAGTCAGGACTAGCCAAAATGGGAGCCGAAACCAACAATGACTTAAGGTCATCAAAACATTTTTCGGCTTCCGGAGTCCATTTGACGGTCTGGCGCTTAATGCGACCCTTGTTAAGCTCAGTAATGGGAGCAGATAAAGTTGAAAAATTAGGGATGAAACGACGGTACCACCCCACCATCCCAAGGAATCGTTTGACGCCAGTGACGTTAGATGGTTTCGTCAGTCTGGTGATAGCCTCCACTTTGGCCGGATCAGTGTGGAGTCCAGACTTGTCAATAACATGACCCAGGAAAGTTAAACTGGACCGACAAAATTCGCACTTGTCTAAGTTGACAGTTAGGTTGGCGTCCCGGAGTCGTTCGCGGACTTCTTCCAGCAGACTCATGTGCTCGTCAAACGAGTTTGACACGACGATAATATCGTCCAAGTAGATAAAAATTTTCTCTCCAATGAGAGGTCCAAAAATGTTGTCCATGAGCCGCTGCTGCGTGGACGGAGCATTCGAAATACCAAATGGCATGACCGTGTATTCGAACAAACCCCGACCCGGAACGGTAAACGCTGTCTTTTCGCAAGAGTCCGGAGAGAGAGGAACCTGCCAAAATGCCTTTTTTAAGTCAATGGATGTTAAAAATCGCGCATCCTGAAGTCGCATTAAAATGTCCTGTAATCTCGGCAAGGGATAAGCGTCTTTACGGGTCACCGAATTCAATTTTCGCCCGTCAAAACATAAACGATGAGTGTTATCGGATTTCCGAACCAAAAGCATAGGTGAGTTCCAACCAGATGAACTAGGTCGCACGACGTTCATCGCGAGCATGTTATCGAGCTCTTTGTGCGCAATTTCCTGCATAGCAGGTGAAAGGGAATAAAAACGTTGCTTTATGGGACGCGCATCCCCCGTGTCGATTATGTGCACGACCTTGTTGGTACGTGTCAACCTGTCATGAGCTATCCCCTTAAATTTTTCTTTGAGTGCAGTGAGAACAACTTGCTGCTCAACGTCGAGGTCATGATGAGACTTAATTGCCTCCAATGAATTAACCTCTCCAACTAAAAATTCGTCGCGTCTAAAATCAACGCGTACGCCAAAAAGTTTACAAAAATCGACTCCAAGAGTCAGGCCAACTTTAATGCTACGGCATACCACCACGCTCAGGCTTTTTGTAACCCCACATATCGTGATGGGTATATCAACTTGGCCCAACACATCCTGAGGAGTACCGTCCGCCGAACGCAGCGAAAGCGCCGCACCACGCCTAAAACTTAAGTCGAGTTGGTCGATTATATAGTGAGCTTCCGTACCCAAAACGGATAGTGAAGCTCCTGAATCAAGAAGAGCAGTCAAGCTGATCCCACGCACTGTCAAATTGACAAAAGGTCGCGCATCTGATGTAGGATGAGAAAATATGGCGGAAGCGCGCGGATCCGATCTGCAAAAATCGCGAACACGCCCCAACCATTTCCCCCATGTTAAAGCATCGGCTTTTCGGGCACGCCTGAGGGATGCGCCGTGACATCGCCTCGCCCCTAAGCGTTTTTTTAAATGCCGCCTCGGGCAACTACCCGTTGTGACTCCCCTGCGTCCGCATCTCAAACAAAATGTTCCCAAGGGTTTATCGCAATATGTAAATCGATGGGGACCCGAGCAATTCCAGCAAGCACCGGGGTATTTCTTTTTAGAGGGTCCGGGCGTAACCGTCGCCGCCGCAGGAGATTCCAGCGTTGAAGTCGTGGCCTCGAAAGTAGAGGTCCATTTTATT
This sequence comes from Podabrus alpinus, assembly GCA_932274525.1. Classification (NCBI taxonomy): domain Eukaryota; kingdom Metazoa; phylum Arthropoda; class Insecta; order Coleoptera; family Cantharidae; genus Podabrus; species Podabrus alpinus. The sequence continues at coordinate 55,420,799 of OW026455.1, read as the reverse complement.
AATTCCTCGGCTGAAACGGCAGCCTCGGACAATTGCTCCATCGTTAAAATGGGGTTGGTACCCATTGCGAGTGAAATATTCGGAAGCATATTTTTTCGTATTGTTAAAATACGCTTAGCTAACGCAGGTACGGGCGACAATCGCGAAAACATTTCGGACATGACCTCCAAGTAAGAAAACACTGATTCGTTGGTTTGTTGTTTCCTATTTCTTATCTGATCTTCGTAATCAGATATAAAATCTCGCGATAAGAAACGAAGTTTAAGCTCATTGAGCAATTCTGCCCAATTATTAACCCTTGAATTTATTGTTCGAAACCAACGTAGTGCTTCACCGGAGAAAAACTCAACCGCATGGCTGAAAAGTTGTTGTTCCGAAACGTTCCGCGACCTCGACAACTCGCTAGCGCGGTCCAGAAATTCGAATACTTCCGCAAACCCCCCAGTACCATGAAACTTAAGGTTCCACTTGTATACCGGTACTTGCTTTGCGGTACCCACATCGCGGTCAACCAACCGATTTAAAATAGCTGTTAATTCGGCGCTATGCCGGTCATTATCAATTTCCACATCAGCTCTAGGTGAAATTACAGAGGATTGTCCTCTAGGAGTGCCTAACAGCTGATTATGTAAGGGTTCCTCGACTTCCGGTTGTTCAACTTCGCCCCCCACCGACTGTTTTTGCAAAATTGACTCAAGTTTCTCGCGCATTAATTTTAAAATATGTAAAAGCGGTTGTCGCGCTTCATTAGCCGATTCCTCTAGGGCTTCTAAACGAGTGGAATAATGCGCCATTCTATCGAATGTCTTTTGCAACAGATCGAGGTTAGGCAAGGTCTCTAGACGTGTTACCACACCCATCAATTCGTCAATGTTTCCCTTACATAAATTTATTTCTGCCGCTAAATCTAAGGGTTTGTTTTTTAAAATGGTAGGTCTTGATGTACACAGTTCGGACCGATTGATAATCGCTAGCTCTCGGCGCTTTTCCGGTACCGTTTTTGCATCAATGGATAGACCCCGCATAAAGAATTCTATATCGAGCTCCTCTGCTCGCAAATTCATAGCGTACTCTCTCTTAGGCATGATGAATGAAATCGAAAACTAACGCGGTAAAAGGTTTCTCGCCGATGCGAATTCTTAATAAAGCGCAACAAATCGCTTCTTTAAACCCTGGTAAATTGTTAAAATATATATTCGAACCCACAGTGAATAAAGAAATGTCACAACACGGTATCTCATGCACAATAAAGACTGATCGATAAATATTAGAAAAATGGTTTCTCACCAGTATGATCTCAACAAATATTAAAATTATTACACCCAACAAATAACAGGAATACTTAATTAAAAAAATAATTAAAATCCCACCAAATATACACCTCGGCAACAGCCCGGGTAATCGCTATGGCCAGTGACAGAACCCCAACAAAGCCAACCAGCTTACAAATGGTTCTTCACCGATAAGACGACTCGTGATATAACAATACACGAACCCCGATTTGCCAAGTGCAATAAAAAGGTGTAACAATATATAAAATAAGATATGTCGTGCCGTATAATACTGCCTTTGCTTCGCATAAACCTGCAAAATTTGTCGCACAAAAATGACAATATAACCACAATAACCGTACGTAGCGCAGCCTTCGTCTGACGTGACTAGTATCAAAAAACACAAAGCTTACTAAGCAGTCCAGCCAAGTCCACACTGTCGAACGGGTCGCTGAAAACAAAGTTATTACACACACTTATAGAAGTCGCCACCTGTGTCACCGTATGAGTGAAAAACCTTTTCAGCTCGATGTTCGAGATCACGAACCCTCGCCAACAATCAACTAAGGGTGCCACTGAGACAACCCCAAGTGAGACAAAGCAATACAGGAGTCCCCTAAAAACGTTGGGCGCCAGTGAGAAGTGAATTACCTCTCTCCCGCGGATGCAGGATCGAGAAACTTCCTCCCACGCGAAGTGGAAAACCACCTCACTTTTTTAACGTGGGGAGCCCTGGATGTAATGAACTAGCTCTTATGATGGTAACGTCGGTCTGCGAGGGACGTGGGTCCAGATCTCTATATCTCACTAAAAAGGTTATAAGTATCCCCTCTTCCAGGGAAATAAAATACGGTATGATTTTAATTGATTTAATGACACACAAATAATCAATATTACACAAACAAATGTAACAAATGGCAACAACCTTTCGGTGGTGAATACAAGTTCTGCTGGCTTCTGAAGGAAGCCAGATAAAAAAACAATTGCGTGAATCAATCCTCCTGTGGGGAGATCCGGCGAACAAAAAAAACAGAGATGTCAAAATACGACACCTCTTTGTGACGTTAATATGAATACTCGTAATGTAAACAAGGCAATCACTACCCAAAACAGATTAGAAAGTAAAATTGTCTTACCTAAGTACTTGGCAAGCTCACACAATCGAAGATGACAGGTACCCCAACCTGCTTGGATGGATTGCCCACGAGAACGGAAGTTGAATTGTCGTCCGCTAAACCTCGGTCCACCAGTAAGAATTGCACGCCTCGAATGATTCCAACAGCGACCCCACGACTCGGTGATAGGACAATGGCTGGACTTTTCCACCCCAAAGAGTTATTCCAAAATACTCTGGTCTCTTCCACCCCAAAGAGTTATTCCAAAATACTCTGGTCTCTTCCACCCCAAAGAGTTATTCCAAAATACTCTGGTGTAATGCTGGGTTCCAAAATGAAATCCAAAATCACTAGCACGGTTGACGCAGCTCGCTCGATTAATCGGCAGGAAGTGTCACAAAAATAAACGCAGTACGACGACAACAATGGCAACGGACACGACGATGTGACTTTTGCACGACTGGCAAAAGCAGGAGGATGGTATCTCAAAATAATTCGGAACGCTTTGTTGACAAAACTTGTCACCATAAAATCCCACAAGAGGGCGTTCAAGCATGCGCAAAGTGCAGTCGAGCGATAAAATAATCAGCACAAAAAGATGGTGATTGACATCCAGATGTCGAAGTGAAATATGCTACGGTGGCTTCCGTATCAAAAAAATATATATCAATCTCACCCACGTGTACTCGGTTTAGATATTCAATAACTCGATGTAAGAATTTCCACTTGAAATCGCAATAAAAATAATTAGACTGCAGCAATGCACACACTTTAGAACTTCACACTTCAGCCGTCGGATCAAAAGTGAACTTACATTGAACATGGCGGACTCATCATGCGTATTCACGGAAGAACCAAGAATGGGGGTGGAAGTGTGTATAGACCCGTCTCAATAATTTTGAATAAAATTGGCAGTGGTCAACAAATTATTGATTTAGGTTGATCGATAACGGATATAAGATACAAAAATCCGTTATACTAGTCTCTCCTGAATAAAGAATAAAGGGTGCTGGTTGATACGCCACTGTATGAAGTTGAGGTGATAAAAGCGGATAATTGAGGAAGAAATTAAGCGATTTTAAGGAAGCAGATAAAGCAGATATAAAGGAGGAGATGGAAGCATAGCTCTGTAAGAAAAGTATTAGCGCAGAATAGAAAACCGAAATATGGTAGAAGATAAGAGTGGCATTTGTAGCTTTAAACAAGAGTGCCACACATATAAACGGCGAAGAAAAATTGCCGTGTGGTAGGCAACCAATAAGACGAAATATAATTAAAGGCTGCGATCTCCAAGGGGTCGACCCGGATCTAAAGCCTCACGTGAGAGAAATACCATTCTCACACAGGTCTTAACAGAATTGCGTAGGAGAAAATGGAAAACCAGAAGTCAAGTATGTTAGCGATGGCACAACAACGGATGATGGCAACGAGAAAAGAACAGCCAGCCAGCCACGATATGTTTAGACGGTGTAAAAAGTTAAATAGTCCCCCGGTTCAAAAAGATGACACCAAAAGCCAAGATTAAGGAGCAGACTTGGAGAGCAGCGAGAAAAGAAGTTTCCTCCTTGATTTTCTGCACATTCTTTCCCTTCACAGGGAATGACGTATTATCCGCATACACACATGCACCATAATTGAGCACATTGGTTATAAGGTCATTGATATACTATAGATGACAAATAATATAGGACCCAGAACCATTTCTGCACCAGCATCTGTCTTCTTTTTGTTTCGTAATGAATACGAATTTTGAAATATATTTTTAACGCTAATTTACATAAGCATCACCGGTTCTCCTTCCGCATATAACTGCTCCAGAACTGTTCTCCGTTTTGGATTCATCTGTGTACCAGATGGTATCAAATCGATTTCCCAGCTGTTGTGAGGTCTCCTCGCTTCCCCTCTCAGGTATAATAATCCTGAAAGGTTTACCGAAGTCCCTCACAAGACACTATCATAAAAAATATTTAAAACCTTGCTATATCATGTAACGATGATGCACCTACTATACAACTTTAATATAATCGGCATGAACTTCTTTACAATTTGAAATTTATCAAATATCGATAGTTGAACGTGTAATTTCAACTACTGTCTCCCGAAGTGTTTTATTCAGTTTCTGAATGAACCATGTTGAACATGTAACCATGTTTTTTCAGTCTCCGGTTATCTACTATATCTTCCCTTAAAATTTTACACTACGAGGGGTCGTCTTTATATTCCCGGACTGGGCTATTTTGAATTTTGATGCAATTTTTCATTATGCTGTTTTAGGCTTCTATACAAAGTATAACAAGAAGCCTTATGATCTAGCTCCGTGTCTGTCCGTCCGTCTGTCCGTCCGTCTGTCCGTCCGTCTGTCCGTCTGTCCGTCCGCATAATTCAAAATCATACAGAGCGTTTCAAATCGCGTTGGAAATACTCTGTGTGTATAGAGGTCTAAGAACTGGGTAGCCAGTGCGCTACTTTTAGGCTTCTATACGAAGTATAGCAAGAAGCCTTATGATCTGGCTCCGTGTCTGCCCGTCCGTCCGCATAATTCAAATCTAATTTATATATTAAGATAGGTTACAAAAATATTCTGTGCTTTAAGATTGTAATTTTCAACCTATATAGTAGACTTGATCCGATGATCTGACCGATCAAGGTATCAACGGATTAAGTTATCAGATCACGGTTCAGCAGAATAAGTTATCAAATTAACGGATAAAATATATTGTCATATTTTATCTACTATATTTTTCTGGAAAAAAACTTACAAAGAGGCTTCTATTGACAAAGTATAGCAAGAAGCCTTACGATCTGGCTCCGTGTTTACAGTTGTCACGCCATTGGTTTTTCACCTATATACAGATATACAGTTCAACCTATATACAGATGATTAATCTGTTAATCCGATGATACGATGATCCGATGATACGATAATACGATGATACGATGATACGATGATACGTTGATACGATGATACGATGATACGATGATACGATGATACGATGATACGATGATCTGATGATCCGATGATACGCGTACAACCGATTATGATTCTATGGTTTTCTACGACCGTTAAATGTTAATTGAACATTGAAAATCAAGTAAAAACAAGTTGGAACTTGCTTTAGCAGCGGTTCCTAGGCTTCTATACAACTACTTTTTTTTGATTGTGATTGAATTTAAAATGCAAAGTAAGTACATTTCGGCGAAAGATTAATGACCTTTTGACCTTTTAGGCTTCTATACAAAGTATAGCAAGAAGCCTTATGATCTGGCTCCGTGTCCGTCTGTCTGTCCGTCTGTCCGTCTGTCCGTCCGCATAATTCAAAATCATACAGAGCGTTTCAAATCGTGTTGGAAATACTCTGTGTGTATAGAGGTCTAAGAACTGGGTAGCCAGTGCGCTACTTTTAGGCTTCTATACAAGGTATAGAAAGATGCTTTATGGTCTGGCTTCGTGTCCGTCCGCATGTTTCAGAGCCAATCATAACGTTGATCAACTGATACGTTGTTATATTTTAAATACTTCGTCTATATAGTATTGCGTTAATCTGTTAATCCGTTGCTTCGATTCGCTAATGCAATTTATAAATACCCAAATGTTCGAAGGAAATTTACTAAGTTAAAGATATTTTCGAAGAGGTCTCCCTATATAAACTACTTGTTTTACTTTGATGTGAAAAAATAATTTTTTATTGATGTGGTTTTTGAACCTCAAAAAAAGGACCATACATTACAGAGAAGTAAAATTTCTAATAGAATGGAAAAGTTTGATTGTTATTACTTATATAGTAAATGATAATTACCAATCGCAAAAAATTTAATTGGTGCAGATTATCTGATTATGTGGTGTTACATTATATGGCGATCAAAAATAACCAGATAATAACAACTTTCCACACCAGAAAGGTAGCTGTATAGAAGCCTAAGAACTGCCGCTAAAGCGAGTTCCACCTTGTTTTAATCACATATGCCTTGGTAACCTGTGTGGCAATTTACAAAACAATTGCATCATTATTAATTTTATTATCTGTCAGTTTGTGTCGTCGCGCGTTGTACATGTATCGAAATGAATAAAATCGAGACCTGTGAACAATTCTTGGCGCGCTGTGGAGATGAACCAGATTTAATTATCAATCGATTTGTCACTGGAGATGAAACCTGGGTTCATCATTATGATCCTGAATCGAAACAAGAGTCGATGCAGTGGCATGTTAAGGGTTCCAGCCATCCCAAGAAGTTTAAAGTCACCCCTTCTGCAGGAAAAATAATGGCAACAATTTTTTGGGACTCTCAGGGAATTTTGCTGATTGATTATATGAATAAGGGTAGTATGGTAACGGGAGAGCATTATGCAAATCTGATGCATCGCCTTAGAGATGCTATTAAAGTGAGGAGACGCGGAAAACTGACGCAAGGTGTCTTGTTGCTCCACGACAATGCACAAGTCCAGACTTTCAAAAGCTCCTGTAGCTGATTGTGGCTTCAAAGAAATTGAACATGCGCCTTATAGTCCAGATCTAGTACCCAGTGACTATTTTTTGCTCCCGAATCTCAAAAAAACACTAAGGGAGGCAAAATTTAGGGACAATGACGAACTTATAGCAGCTGTTGAGGGCCATTTTGCGGAAAAACCAAATGAATATTTTTATACTGGATTAAAGATGTTATTGAAACGGTGTTATACCTGTATTCAAAAGCAGGGGAACTATGTTCAAAAATAAAATTTTGTTGTTGCTCTAGTCTTTTGTTTTCATGCCTAGTCCGGGAATATAAAAACGACCCCTCGAATTACTACAATAAACCGATATTACTAACCTTATTTTGTGAAATAGCTCTTTTTCTTATATTAGCGATTCGTCTCTGTTGTTTCGATTTCTTCGGCATATTGCGACCAAATTAGATACAAGTTTTCAAAACTTCAAAACAATTCGTTACTAACTTTGTAAAGAAAACTTACAGGCTTACCAACGGTTGATTACATACAGGATGATTCGGTATATCTACACCGAATTGAGTTCGAGGTTCTGATTCACGTTTGATGGCTTCAAGAAATAATGTTCGACTTTTATATTCATATTTGTTATTCCGTACTTGCAGAAATTGCATACCAAATGTGGGCAATTATTTAGTTCAAAAGTAGCTACATAAAAATAGCATTTGGTAGTGTAAATGAATATGGTTTTGACATTTGACGCAGATTAAATGAAGTTTTGATCAGTGATTGCTTCGAAGTACATTCTCATCAATAATATCTAAATTATTTGTTAATTTATACATTCTAACCTACAATTTACTGTGCCTTCACTATTCTAACATTTCTACTGATATTTAACTAAGGTGAGATTGGGAGAGCGGTGAGAAAATTGGAAATGTTGTGTTAAAAATAAATTAAGGAAACAAGTCTATTTTTAACAAGTAAAAATTAACTAAAATTGCAATAATTATCAAGATTTTGTCTTGCTCGATGAAGTTAAGTCTGTCGTAAGAATATTTGTTACTTTTACAGTATCCATTCCTAATACTGACGATAAAAGACGAACCACGCTTTTGAAATCGGGATTTTCACTCTCTTCTGCAGTAACTTCCTTTTCTAATTTTAATTTTTCTTTGTGCATTTGCCACATTCCTTCTTCGAGGGTGCTTTGAGAAATTAATCTAAAAACTTGCACCGGTTTAGTTTGTCCCATGCGGTGACACCTGTCTTGTGCTTGCTTGTCATTGCACGGATTAAAATCTATGTCGTGGATTATCACCGTGTCCGCCGCAGTTAAATTGATACCCAAGCCGCCAGCTCGAGTAGATAGCAAAAGTATAAAAATCTCGGGGTCGTTTGTAAATTGGTCTATCAATTCTTGCCTGCAAAATAACTCTTACGAGACTTTTCAAAACTAAATAACATTGACCATTCATTACCTGGTAGTGACGGGAGTGTTGCCATCGAGACGTAAATAATGATGTTGTCTAATCTGCAAATATTCTTCCATAATATTCAGCATTCAGTAGATGCTTATGCAGGCGCTAAAATTATTTTAAATATTTAATAGAATAAAGCAGCTTGGTCTTCATTTTGTTTACCTCATGTTGTTTACAAAGACTGTGGATTTCAAAATCGGACATGAAGGAAAGATCTTCGTGGATGTACTGAGCACTTTTTTCCTTATACGTTGGTTCGGACGCCAAAAATCTTGCCATTTTCGCCAAATCCTCTTCTTGGTAATGGTACTTTAAGAGCAATGTATGATTACTTAACTTTCTCAAATCTGACATCATCGTCATTGCGTTACAACTTCTAGCCTCTTCGCCCTACAAAAAATGTCTCGGTTAAATAAAATCAGTTAAAGTGGCACGACGGTGTTGCCGCTTACGTCTTTTCCGACATTTTGGAAATAATGAACAAGATTTTGATATTGTTCGGCTTGTGTCGGCGGCATTTGAACTTTTTTTTTTTAGCTCGACGCAGGGAGGAGAAATCTCGTGCGAGACACCCACTTAATCGAAGTGGATAGTGTCAGACTTCACTGACTAAAACTCCCCCCTACCAAGCACCCGGGTTTCGCCGTCAGGCATTTCTTCCGGGATGCTCGGTCCGAGATGTCGGGATCTTCGACATCTCCCGCCCTGGATGTTCGGACAGATGCGTTGGGTCTGCAGTATCGTGTGCAGACCCGCCTTTTTCGTTCGGGCCTCCAAGTTCCTCTCCTCATGTATGGCTTCCTGGTTGTTCAGTCAGGTAGGGGGCATTGCGATGGAATTCGATGAAACGTGTGCTCTTTCGCATGCCTCTCTTCTACCTGTCCGAGTTTGTCTCCTCGTTGGTTGGCTTCCTGGTTTGACGGTCGGGTAGGGGGCATTGCGATGGAATTCGGTGTTACGTGTGCTTTTTCGCATGCCTCTCTTCTACCCGACCGTGTTTGGCCTCGGATCACTGATCTTCAGTGTCGGTATCCTCCTCCGTATGGGCAGCGGCAGCGGCGGCCCGTTGTTCGGCTCTTCCGGCTGCCTCCTTACACCTCAGGATGTTTGTGATGAGGGTGTTTATCCCCTGCCATTGGGCCTCGTCGACGAGCATTGCTTCGACCAGGTCTTCGGGAGTCATTGTGTACCCCAGTGCAAGCGAGACCATTGTTCTCTCGCGCTCCCATCTCCAGCACTGGAAGAGAGAGTGTTCCGCGGTATCGATTTCGTCGCAGAACCTGCACCTGGGGCTTCCCAATATGCCGAATCGATGCAGGTAGTAGGCAAAGCAGCCGTGCCCTGACAGCATTTGTGTGAGGTGGTAGCTCACCTGTCCATGCCGTCTCTCGACCCATCTCTTGATGTTGTAGATGAGTCTGCGGGTCCAACAAGCCGCAAGTTGCCTCCTCCCACCTGGCCTGCCAACTTTCGGCCACCTCGCTTCCGGCATCCCCCACTCCGTCGTAGGTTCTGCTCCTTGCTAGTGCGAGGAAGAAACCTTAATTCGAATTAAATTTTCGTAACGTTGCGTGTTCATATTTTTAAGCATATGATCCTCATCAAAAATTACGTAATGCATCTGAGTCACTTTAAACATTTTTCTTTCTTCGGGTGTGTTACAAACCATGGAATAAGTAGTTAAAATCACGTCGTGGTTGCAAAGTTTTCCTTTGCTCCAATGTTCGATTCGAAACATTTTTCTTTCCTCCGTGGTTCCGTAATCCATGAACACGTTGAGGGTGGGACACCACCTTTCAAATTCGACACGCATTTATTCTGAAAATATTTTCTTCCCACAAATATGTGGGTTTCTGAAAATTTTTTCTTCATTTTTACCCACAAATTTGTGGGTAAACCGGTGAAAGGATTAATTAGAGAAATAAATCAAATCAAATCAATCAAATCAAATCAAATAACATTTATTAATTACGTAGCTCGAGGATACCTTACAAGTTACAAGTTCGCGTTACAAAAGTTATAGAATATAGGGGCATAAGCCCCTCTCCTCTATATTTAATTAAGTAAGTTATAGGTTTCGTGAAGTGGAAGTTGAATAGGTTGCAGGATAAAATTTTCAAAAACCTGCTGAGTAATTAATAACAAAACAACAATTTATTTTTTTAGCTAACAATTTGTTTCTACGGGAAGGATGAGTTTGTCGAAAATCTTTACTAGTCTCATGTACAGAATTTACATTAAGTGTACTTAGGAGGTGTCACCGGTGCCCCAACGGGAAGCCCGCGCATTACTGAACCTGTCGCCAGAATAGCCCTGAAGAGATAAGAGTTGTTACAATCTTCTCTTTTCCAGTACTATGCCAGGCAACAAATCACATACGCACGCACCTGCTCGATGGGGGCACCGTTGTCACCACCCAAGTAGGTGTATTAAAAATGGATTAAAAAGAAATAAAACAAATATTTTTGTAGTGAAATTTAACATGTGATTTGCTTCATAAATCCCTTCAACGTTCTGAACGGCATGGCATCGATGTTGTAGTCGACCGCTTCTGCGATGAGTGGATTTGTGTGGTTTGACATATACTCAATCGTCTTCCTTGTCTTGTCTTTGATGAAGTTGGTGATGGGTTCGATTTCAAGATCCGTGTGCATGAAATCAATTTTGGTGAATCGGGGATATTGACCAATAATTCTTAGGAATTTGTTCTGCATGGTTTGAATGGACTTCATATGGGTTTTGTTAGTGATGGCCCAGATGGGTGCATTATAGGTCAGGATCGATCGAGCACAAGTTTTGTAAAGTGTAACTTTCTCTTTCTTTGAAATTTTAGATGCAGGTCCTATGAATGGGTATAGGAGTTGTATGACGAAATTTGTCTTGCTCAAACGAGTTCGAATTTCTTCGCTGAAGAGGAGCTTTGTATCCAGGATAGTACCTAAGTATTTCACTGTGGGTTGCCACGGGATGGTGTGATTTCCTACTCGGACCCCCGCAACTTCTGGGGCTTTACGTTTAGTTGTAAACCGAATTGCTTCAGTTTTTGGTCCATTCACTTTCAATTTCCAGTGTTCAAAATACTTGAGAATTGTTCTTGTGTGTTCTTCTAAGTACTTCACAATCTGCCGTGTCTTGGTCGAGTGGGCATATATGGCAGTGTCATCAGCGTAGACTGCTAGGTGTGTGTTTGGATGACGATTAATGTCGTTGATGAAGATAGTGAAGAGAATTGGGCCCAGTAAAGACCCTTGCGGAACACCCGCTGGAATGTTAATTGTTGAACTACTGACCTGATTGACGTTGACGAGGAACTTTCTGTTGTCGAGGTAGGTAGTTTGCGATGATTTTTATTAAGTTAATTGGGGCTTGAACCTGTTTTACTAGCTTGAAAATGAGGGCTTTGTGACTGACCACATCAAAGGCTTTTTCGAGGTTGAGTAACACCATACCCGTATCCCTCTTTTTGTGGCGTTCTAGCGTAATCTTTTCTTTGATTCGCGCCACTTGATGCGTCGTGCTGTGCCTACGCCTGAAACCAAACTGTTCGTTTATAATCGTTTCTTTTTCTTCTAGGTGATCCTTAAGCTCTTCCAATAGGATCTTTTCAAGCACTTTGCTGAGGGTGGGGAGTAAGCTGATTGGTCTATAATTCGTGGCGACATTTCTGGGCTTGTTCGGTTTTGGGAGCGCGATTACCTTTGCTAGTTTCCATTGCATCGGGAAGTAACAGTTGGAGAGGCAGGCGCGGAAGATATAGTGCAGCTGGCATACTCCTTTCCTCGGAAGGTATTTGATCTGCCTATTCGAAATACCGTCCAAACCGGGAGCTTTTCTATTTTTTAGGCCCTTGATGATTTTGGCAATTTTGGCGGGGTTGGTCTTAATGGGGCTTCCTAACGAAAAGCAAAAGATTCCTCCACGTGAAGAAGGATTCCTCACTTTTCAAACGTGGGTACCCTAGATGTTCTTAAGCCAGCTATTTGATGTTATCGTCGGGATGCGAAGGTCGTAAGTCCAGGTCACGAGCGTATCCTGTAAGGTTAAATGTAGTCCCCTCTCTCGAGGAAATAAAATACGATACTTGATTTTACTATATTTAATATAACGTATAGGTGTTGCATAAACAAAACAAAGACAGGTGACAGATATATAGTGTCGTGAACAAATATTACCAGCTTCTGAAGGAAGCCAGCCAAGTTGATCTTAGGCGTGAATCAATCGTCTCCCCGAGAATACCTCGTGAACGGATAGTATGCAAACTATGTGCGTACAAAAATGCACAAATATTACGTTAACACCAAAATTCGTAAATAATTAATTGGCAATCCCACCCAAAAGAATACAAAGTTTATCTCACCTAGACGTCTGGTGAGTCACACAAAAATTGGAGACAGCTACTGCAACTTCCAGGCGGACTGCCTACGAATTAGATCCTTGAGCTCCTTCACTCGGCCTCCCCAGGAAGTACTACTGCACACCTCTAGGTTGACGATGCCTCAGCGACCCTCGACTGGCGCCGGAACACTTGACTGGACTGGTATTCCAAAAGAGTGACAACGCTTCCAATGGTTTCTCGCCGGCGGAAAATTCTAATATAGTTGTTCAGCAACAACAAGAAATCGTACAGGAACACAGACGGACGGACTCGACAACGGATAATGACTCTCGGAATGATCTATGATTAAAGTTGGCTGAGAGTAAAAGCGGTCGATGACCCTCGAAATGTCGGTATAAATTACTTTAATCAAAATCCCAGAGAGGGCGTCTGGCGTCGCGCGCGCACCAAGCTGATATCAGCTAGCAATGACAAAATGGCGATCACCGGCCACGAGGAAGATAATAGAAAAAATAGCACCCACTTCTGTAAACGCAGTAAACAGGCTTGATCCTACCTTCAACGCACCGGTGAATCTTCAGTACAAAAATTGATATAATATACTAATGTACACGGCAATTAAACTATGCACCTTAAGCACGCGCGACTATGACGACACTCTCACAACGGCTTCCAAACCAAAAGTGACTTCTCAGCGCCGTATCCTGCGGCAAGAATTCGAACTCCCCAAAGAGGAAGTGTCTCCACTCCCATCTAAATTATTTCAAATATAAATGGCAGTGGTCGATCAAGAAATAATTTGTTAAGGTTGATATGTGACGAGGTAAAAGCCAAAAAATCGTCACACGCGTCGAGGAAAACTTTCGCGAATGCATCAGCTTTATCTTGATCGGTGTACAGGTTCACGTCGTCGCTGGTCTTGATGATTGGCAGTTGATCGTGTTTATTTTTAAAATTTTTGTATACTTGCCAGAGGGAGTTGTCCTGTAGTACAATTTTTTCGGTAAGCTTCGTCCATTTTTTATGCCGCTCTCTTTGTAAAAGGAGCTGGATTTCATCAGTAATGTGATTCTTTGCAATGCGGTGCGCTTCGTTGCCTGTACGTAGCCACTGCTTACGTTCCCAGTTCCTACATGTTTTCAGTCGTCTAATTTCTGGGTCGATTTGGTGAGATTCTCTTACTTTGCTTTTCTTTGTTGCATCGTTGAAAGCAGATTGCATTGTGGCAGTAAGATTTTGTATTGAATCTTCGATGTCGGTGTCGCTGACAACGTTGGGGTTAATTGTGATCCAGTCGTTGCAGAGTTCCTTGTATTTCTGCCAGTCGGTTCTTCGTATTTCTCTTTCGTGCAGGTCATACTTTAGAAAGAGGGTCATCACCACCGGGTGGTGATTCGATGATAGGTCGTCTAGGACGGTAGGAGTGGTATGTTGGCCGACACCTTGTAGAAGAAAGATGTCGAGTGTCGATGCTTGATATTGAGGCCCTTGGAAGTACGTATGTTCTGGCGGATAAACAATAACAAAATTCTTCTCAAGTGAAAGGTCTCGCAGGATAGTGCCGCAGGTGTTGTTGCTGCTGCAGTTCCAAAACGAATGTTTCGCGTTGAAGTCTCCTCCAATGATTATGTTAGGGTAATGGTCTAGGAACACGTTCAGCTCTTCTGCAAAGTGTTCATGTCGGTCCGGGGGGTTATAGGCTGCGCCGATTAGGAGTGGCGGATTTGTCTTGATCTTATAGACGATGATCTCGAGGTTTTCAGTGATTTCGGGTTTAGTGGGTTCGTGAGGGATACCCTTTTTTATGAGAATGGCAACCCCTCCTCCGTGTGTTACTCTGTCATTTCTGTAGACATGATATTTTTTCAACTTGAATTTTACTCCTGGTTTGAGCCAAGTTTCAGTGACCAGAGCAATGTCGATGTTGTTGTCCATTAGGAAGGCTTCTACTTCTTATTTTTTCCGGACAACACTGGTGGCATTCCAGTTTGCTATGTTTAATTTCGCAATGGGTGTCTTACCCATGTACGTTGTTACGTTTCTTGGTGGCAACAAATGCCCAGCTTGCTTCAACGAAGGCGCTCATTGCTTCGATAGGGTCGTCTGTCTGGTTCAGCCTATCCATCAGACGTCTCATGACTTCCATGAGCTTCTTGAAGTCAAACATTTCCTGCAGTTCGTGCATCTGGCGCATGAAGGACGCGAAATCGCTTGCCATGGGATTGTTGGGCATTTGTCTTTCCCTCGGTGGTGGTCGTTCGGATGGATGTGGCCTCTGCGCTTCTGCTGACGACCAAGGGTGACGGTTCAGCTGTGGAGGGGGGGGGTTGAAGTTCAACGGTGGTGGAATGATTTGATCCATCAGCGGTGTTGGTAATACTCTGCGGGAAGGAAGTTTGGCGTATTCCTCGGCTGCGTATCTGTATGCTACTTGTTGCCTATTATTATAGTTATGTTGCCTTGCCGTTCTTTTTCTAGCGGCGTTATTGATCTTAATCGCTTCAGCCTTTTTGTAGTCGGGACACTCTTTTGAGGTGCCTCTGTGTTCTTGTTTGCAATTTGCACAGATGGGGGGTTCTTCAGTTTTGGTGCATTGCCACGTGTTATGAACGCCTGCGCAATGGCCACAGACTGGTCTGGCGTAACAGTGCCTGCTCCCGTGTCCAAGTTCCAGGCAGTTTCCGCATTGTATTATGGATCGAGGTGGGTTATATTTCTCCCAGTAACACCTATTGTAGCATATATTATTAATAGCTCTTACTTGTTGCAGCGTGGTCCCAGCTGCAAATGATATTCTGTACTTTGGGTATATGACCGGTGTCCCATCTCTGGAGGTATCGGTCAGTAGGCGGCACTCGAATGGCTGGAGCCCTTTCAGTAGTAGTTCATCGATGATTTCGGCGGATTCAAGCCGGTTGGTGCCCTTCAGTACAAACGAAGCCCTCTTTTCTTCAGCTGTAGAGTACGAGAAGCATTCCACGTTTTCTTTTTTAAGTGCATCGACCAGATTTTTGTGATCTTCCATGTTTTCAACCATGATCTTAGTTTGGTAACCTAGATTTTTTATAGTAAAATTTTTACTTATCGTTTCTTTGATGAGTTCCACAAATTCCTTATAGTTTGCAATACCTCGCTTGATTATAATGGGAGTGGGTTTTATAGATTTTGGTGCTCAAGGTGCAGAGGAGTTCTGCTCGGCAACATTTACCACCTGCTGTTGAGTGGCCCTCACGGTTGCGGTACCGATCCTGATGTCCTCACTAATGTTCGGGTCACGTAGGAGTGCGCTGAATCTGTTTTGAATTGGTACGTTGTTAAGCTGCCCCTTATCGTTGTCTTGCTTATTCTTCTAGCTTCCGAAGTCACTTGGAGGTGAGCTTCCTGGATTTTTCCTCTTTGTTCCCGTGCCCTCTTCGAAAGGGGGAATGGCGAAATCACGTGGAATCGCTGTGATGTCCATGTTGTTATCTTCGGTATCCGCACTGTACATCTCGTCGGTCGATTTTTCAAAGAAACCTATAAGGCTTTTTGGTATGCTGCGCCTCAGGTAAACCTTACCGGAGGATGATTGTATGTGCCTCCTGTGAGAAGGTTTTTGTTTACTGGGTTTTGCTGGAGGAATTTCCTCTCCAGCTTTTATTCTGAGAAACTAAAAGTTAAAATTATGTTCGCAATTTAAACTTACACGTGAGTGGTCGCTTTTGAGGTTAGTCTCGATTTCGTTTTGAGGTTAAGTATTTAGGTTACTAATTGTAAAATGCTACTGCCTGCTCAAAGGTTGTCACTCATCTGAGAAATAAATAAGCCACTTTTCACATTAAAAGAATTCTACTGAAATGAAAGTTAGGGAGAGGTTTTTAAACTTATAGCAATCAAAATACAGAAAAAGCAGTTTAACGTAGATACAAAATAATAATTTATTTTTAAACTAAGATGTAAGAACTAAGAGTAATACTTAATACTAAAAATTACACAGATCTCATAGCAGCAGTAATCAATTCTTAGGCCCCCAGGAAACCAAACGTGAAATATTAAATACATGAACAGAACTTAATTCCTGATACAATATCTGTCCTCACTACTCTAATGAGAAGATAGCTCGGAACAGATAATGTCCACGCAGAAAATAAATTCTCTACTTTTTTTATGCGTGGGGCCCTGATGTTGGATATAAGCTAGCTCGTTGTAGCGGCGGCAGGCCGCGGTTCGGGTCAAGAAACACCTCGGAGAAACTCAAGGAAGCAGCTTTGCTAATACACTTAAATAAAATCAACAATAAGATGGAAATTATCGTAAGGCAAGGTGATATGCGATGTTGGATGTTAACAGTGTAGTAGCAGACCAAAACCAGTACAGTGGCAAAGACATTAACACCGATAATCACTACCCCAAAATCAAATAATCATAACGTTCGAGTGGTAAAATAAAAATCACACAAAAGTGTGGCATCACGTCGAACTTCCAACAATAAAAATCAAATGGTAGTGACCCCGATGAAATGCAACACACTGTACATTGGTCGTACATCGCCGCCTTTTAAAAAAACATAAAATCATAATTAAACACAAAAAAAAGTATCGACATAAAATTTCAAATACGAAATTTGAACCTACGTCGATCAATTCGGAGTCTTTCTGCTAATGCATTTTACCAGCTTCGTTCGACATAAACTAATGGAAATAATACACAATAAAGTTTAATTACCAAACGTAATAATATAAAATAAGTAGTCATTACTACGTTTATCAAAAATAACACTTATACATTGGTATCATTATCTACGTATGCGAACGTGCGATAATGATTGCAACTTATCACGGAGTGCAGAAAGTTGAAACCTGCCACTTATCTTATTATTTGTAACCATTATTTAAATAAAAATTCAGAACAAAAAAGATGACCAAAATGTAAAAAATATTAATAAAATATAATACAAAAGAACAAGATATCAGCCAATGGTGATTTTGAATAAGGCAAATTCCGGATGGACGGAATAAAATAGAAAAGTCAATCGAAATAAACCACGATGAAACAATTAAGCAACATAAAAGTTACTCACCCAATAAATTAGCATAAACCACAGATCCGACCAAGTAGCTTTGATTTTCAGTAGTAGATTTGAATTTCACACCCCTTATCTTTTTACAAAAATGGACACACAAGCGTCTTGCCAATTCAAAGGTTCACCAAAAGACTCTCCTTCGCGCAGTCTTGAACAAATCCCGACCTCGGCGCGGATAGAATGCGCCTATTATGAACAAATGATACACAGGGTGGAACGTAAGTTATGGATTACAAAAATCCGTAACATTCCCTTACTTTAACTTGGAAAGAATGTTTAGCTCCTAACAAATACTTTCAGTTCTTCTGAAATGCAATTGTATGCATCAAGTTTCTAAATAACAATTGTCGTTAACTGCTTTCTTTGGTAAAATCCGATTATTCATAACGTTTAGGATCTACCAAATACAATTCTTAAATTCTTGAGCTCATTCATTCGATCCTATTTCCTCAAATTTATTTATCTTGGTGCACCTTTTAAACATAGGATCATTCATAAGTACTTGGTTTCACTTTATTGACCACAAATTACCGGCCTCTAGTGTAGCCTAGACAATATTTTCTCTAAAGAAAAATTATCTTTAGTAACGAGCCTTTTTAGTAAAAAACAGATTTACCACGTTTTCCCATTATTATCCTAAGATAAGTTGCCTTAATTTTTAAAACTGATAAATTTATTATTTCATCAGCAAATTGAAGTTTCGTAAACCATTGAGATCATCTTTATTCTTTTAAAATTGTTAATTTCGTTGCTTTGGAATATCTGCGTGACATCGCCTATTTTTAATTAGTTTAATTCAATATTATTAAATGTAGAAAAAATTGTTAAAATTACGTTGAAAATATTATAATATCCTAGCTAACTTAACAAACTAATTGAGAAATTACATTATTTTATTTATACCACAAATTCTTCATGTTGACCATACGGCTGCTCCATATTAAGTTTTCTTTCACACAGCAATGTTTTTGGTAAACACTTATTTTATACCACGACACTAACACTATGGTTCAAATAATCATCATGATCTTGATATCTTTTTGTCCACTAACCACTTGCTTGTCCATAATAACTTTAATCCTCACAATATCCGTGTCGATAACTTCTGCTTCCTTCGATTTGTTAGTCCCCATTTTACCATTTGTTAATTAAAATAATTGCACTATCCAAATTCTGAATTTTTTTTTATTTTGAAATTTCACACAATTACCAATACTTCACACAATCTTCTTCGCGTGCCTATCCGTTACCGGATGTTGGCGACCTCTCTCCTATGTATGTGTTGTGCATTTGTAGTACTATCACACACATAGGGGACCTACTTGTTTAACGCGGGCTCCGAACCGCGGGAAGTGTATACACTTCATCTCCAGAGAGGCTGTATCAGGCAAATTAAACCTCGGTGGTTTGCCATTGCCTTCCAAGGGGGGACGGTCAGAATAAAGTTTTTACTGAGCCCGGAGTCGAACCAGGCATTCCGCATTAGCAGCAACGCACATAACCGCTTCAGCTAACGACCGTCTCTAAGTTATACTTAGTTATACTTATATTTTCTAAGTTATACTTAGAAAACTATAATTTTTATACGAAAAATCTGTATCTCCTTTATTATTATTACTTTACATATAAAAAAGCCGTAAAAAGCTCGTTCAATTTATATCATAATTCGATGATCGAATGATTCGGACTCGTGTAGGTATTTTCTTCAAAAGTTATTGGTTGGTATGTAATGTCTGCGTTGCGCGTCACGTCACTACCGGCAACCGCTTTGGTGCTGACGTTATCAGTTGAAATTGTTGAGTGAGTGTCGGACGTGTCGTTAAAATCTCCATTTTCTTCCGGGTGCACCTCCGGTTTCTTGGTAAAACTCTTGCCAGCTTCCTCCTCTTTGGTTGGCGTTTTGGCGACGCTTACTTATTATATTATATAATACTAGGGGGGCTCCGCCCCCCTGGCCGCCTTCGGCGGCCCAACCCCCTTGGGCCGCTTTGCAGCCCAATATTCCCGGCCGGTTTACGGTTGAACCACCCCCATTGGATTTTGGATTTCGGGGGAGGGGGAGTGGCAAGTATTAACCAGCACGCACTTAGGCCACTCTACCGGACCCATTGTACTGCTTCCACTTTGTTGCTCACCCCCAGCCTGACCCACAATGTCGACACTGCTAAGTATGACCGCAGCCGTTAGGCGGTCTCTCGCCCTCACCACCGACCAAAACTCCCCAACAATGGCCGGCACCACGAACCAGGGACGTCCGTTCGATGACCGAGTTCTGAGAAGTTCCGCGATTGCGTAGTCGATGGGGAGTAGGGGTGATTTTTTTTTATTACCCTGTTTGACATATTAGATCAGCTCAAATCAGGGGGACCGCCGGTTTAACGTGCCCTCCGAAGCACGAAGACGGTTCATTGGAGGAAAGAAAGTCCGAAAGAAAATTGACTCCTACTGGACTCGAACCAATGCCTTTAGCATCAGTAGTCGATTGCTCTAACTACTCGGCCAATGACCTTCTTGGCCACCCCCATTTCGCCACCTCGTAATTCCATATAAATGAGAAATCTTGCGAGTTATAAAACTTCTTTCCATACGACATTTTTTTGTTATGTCGCTTGTACTTTGAATTTGTATTCCATCCTTTGCTCGACATCTTGATAATGCTACATATAACTGTCCGTGACTAAACAAAGGCCTATCGACATTTATACCAACTTTGTCAAAGCTCTGCCCTTGACATTTATTTATAGTTATAGCGAATGCCAACACTATCGGAAATTGTCGTCTATGTAGTACAAATGGTAATCCGCTTGCAGATGTATCGCCAGTATCCAATTTGGATCCTGGCGATAATTTGGACAGTTTAACTTTTCCATTATGACAAAAAAGCTTTTCTTGCAAAATTCATTTTTCAAAAAAATAGCATAACAATTTGAACATTTCTCGGTCATTTCACCCGCATCATGAGGAGTTTCGATTCCAAAACAGTGACCAGATCTGTCGATGATCGCTGTAGCGCTCTTCTTTTTGTGCTTCTTTCAGTTGAAGGTTTTGCTGGTGGTTTTAATGTTGAAGGTTCTTGTTCCTCTTGTAGTTGTACCGATTCTAAAACAGTGGCCAGATCTGTCGATGGTTGCTGTAGCGCTCTTCGTTTTCTGTTTCTTTAGGTTGAAGTTTTTGCTGGTGGGTTTGATGTTGAAGGTTCTTGTTCCTCTTGTAATTCTACCGATTCTAAAACAGTAGGCAGATCTGTCGATGGTTGCTGTAGCGTTCTTCTTTTTCTGCTTCTTTCAGTTGAAGTTGTTGCTGGTGGTCTTGATTGTTGAAGGTTCTTATTTCTCTTGTAGTTGTTGCTGTCGAGTTTTGTGTTTTCTCGAACGTTCAGTAGATGTTTTTCGTCTTTTTTTTCTTTCTGTGTACTTTCAGTATCTGAGGATGTATCCCGTTGTGGTCGCACTCCTTTGTTTGCTTTTATTCCATCTGTTCTTAGAATTAAAGAAGCTCCGCTAATTATAACAGTCGGAAAACGTAAAATCCTTTTTTGGTTAAAGATAACTTTTAAATGAGTCCTCATCTCTAGCCGAAACTATGTATTAACCGTCAGGATCTCATTAAATTTTGTGATATGATCAAAGTTGAAAGGTAATGATTAGATGTTAACTCTCGAACAGCTATTGAATTTAAAGGTAGAATGGTAGTAATTTTTGGACAATAGTATTAAATTATTTTTTACTTCAATTACTTTTATAGTACTTAATTCTCCAAATTGTGATCGTGATAGTACAACTTCTTTAACTTACTTAATATATAGACATCAACGTCCTATAAATATATATATAGGCTATAATCCTATGATACGGTGATCCAATGATCCGGTGATCCGAAGAAAGCAATAATCTGATTATCTGATTACGGGTCAGATAATCCGTACTCTTTTACTCCATATAAGTAAAATATAAAACTTTATGTGCAAACTTTTTATGGAACGTTTTTGAATAACAATTTTAAATCAAATTAATGATTGGTTCTTTTTTTTAACCAATAGCCAATGAAATTGCAAAACGTTTTATGGATAAGGGATTACCAACCTTATATTTTAAACGAAGAAAATCTTGGAGAACTACCTTTTTAAATTAATAAATCGATGTTTACCAATTTTGGTTTTTAATTTATATTGCATTCCCTTTGACTTATATAATAGAATTTTTTATTGGTTGTCAGATTATCCTATTATCGAAAACGTTGCATAAAAACCCTTATCTTTACATATATATAGAATAGATAGAGTAGATATGAATATATGTAAGAAAATCGGTAATAATCGCACTTTCGATGAAATATGATCGCAAGTTAATTCGGCAAATGTTACTAAAAGTAACGTAACGTCGATTTAATTCTTTATGTCAGGTTTAATTCGAGTGGTCGTGGTGGTTTGGTTTCTATTAGGTTGTTTTTTTAGTTCAATAATGTAGTTTTCTTATATAGTGTTTTTAGTTTTAGTTGGTACACCTTTAATAAGGATAATCTCCTTTAATAAGGATAATCTCCTTGGTCAGGGCGGATTAGTGTCAATAATTTTCTCCTTCTTGATACGACGATCCAATGATACGATGATACGATGATCCAATGATCCGATGATACGATGAAAGCAATAATCTGATTACGGGTCAGATAATCCGTACTTTTTACTCTATATAAGTAAACCATAAAACTTTATGTGCAAACTTTTCATGGAACGTTTTTGAATAACAATTTTAAATCAAATTAATGATTGGTTCTTTTTTTTAACCAATAGCCAATGAAATTGCAAAACTTTTTATGGATAAGGGATTCCCAACCTTATATTTTAAAACGAAGAAAATCTTGGAGAACTACCTTGTTAAATTGATAAATCGATGTTTTCCAATTTTGGTTTTTAATTTATATTGCAGTTGACTTATATAATAGAATTTTTTGTTGTTTGTCAGATTATCCCATTATCGAAAACGTTGCATAAAATCGTTGCATAAAAACGTTGCATAAAAACGTTGCATAGAAACCCTTATCTTTTTACATATATAGAGTAGATAGAGTAGATTGGTTTATAATTTATATTGCAGTCCCTTTGACTTATATAATAGAAATTTTTGTTGGTTGTCAGATTATCCTATTATCGAAAACGTTGCATAAAATCGTTGCATAAAACGTTGCATAAAAACCCTTATCTTTTTATATATATAGAGTAGATAATGATAGTTTCATGACAGCACGCGTATTAAAATGTAAAAAACATCACTCATACTTTTTAAAGCCTTACATGACATTGCACTTCCAGCACGTACAAGTATAAAAAATTTTTGTTATAATTTTTATTCTTATTTAAACATTAACTTACAGCTAAACAACAATAATAATAATAATAATAAAGTAAAAAATATTATATTATAGTATATAAGTAAATAAAATTTCCTAAATTAATCATGACTCTCGCACCTTAACGTTTTGATAAATTTTCTACGCTCGTTATGAACGTCGACAAATTTGCATTTGGATAAAATTGAGGTAACGAATTAGTTAATGCGTTCAATTGCTGAACTGAAAGTAAAGTTAAGAGTAAAGTAAAGAGCGGTGCAGCTATTATCTACATGTAATTGAGGTATATTATTTATGCCGGTATTGGTCATTTTTTTGTAAGGTTCGTATCTACTTCTAAATTTACACACGTTTTCTCCAGAAGATTTAAAATTATCCTCTAATTCAAGTTCAATATCACTATCTGACATAGATGCAATAATAATGAAATACAACAATAAATGGATTAAGGATTCAAAAACTTGCAGTGACAGAATGGTTGATTTCATTCCCACTCTCGAGCTCGTTCTAGATGATCCTTTGTTTAACTTCTTCTTGGATAACACAAATTCTTTAAATAATTTCTAAGGTATTGAAACACGCCAAATGCAATTTTCCCTCGAGTTTTCCAAATAAGACTAACTGTTGTATCGTTACCTGGAGTCAAGTTTTTCTCTTGATTCTTTAAATAAGATAGCCTGGTATGGTTGACTTGATGTCCAGTTCTTCTCTTGGTTCTTCAAATAGGAAATGTTGCACTAGTGAAATTATCCTGTTCGTAGCGCCAATTATGTTATTCGATACGAAAACTATGTTTTTAAAAATTTATTTTATTTATAAAATTTGAGTTGCTCAGAATCATAAGAATAAATAAATACTAAATAAACAAGTTGGAACTTGCTTCAGCAGCGGTTCCTAGGCTTCTATATATACAACTACTTTTCTGGTGTGAAAAGTTGTTGTTATCTGGTTATTTTTGATCGCCATATAATGTACCATCACATAATCAGATAATCTGCACCAATTAAATTTTTTGCGGTTGGTAATTATCATTTACTATATCGTATAAGTAATAACAATCAAACTTTTCCATTCTATTCGAAACTTTACTTCTCTGTAATGTATGGTCCTTTTTTTGAGGTGGACCAATCCTCTCCTTTCTCTTTTATTTACAACTTAACTTCAGTAACCACATCAATAAATAATTATTTTTTCACATCAAAGTAAAATAAAAAATCAGTTCTTAGACCTCTATACACACAGAGTATTTCCAACACGATTTGAAACGCTCTGTATGATTTTGAATTATGCGGACAGACAGACGGACACGGAGCCAGATCATAAGGCTTTTTGCTATACTTTGTATAGAAGCCTAATAAAACAAGGTGGAACTCGCTTTAGCGGCAGTTCTTAGGCTTCTATACAGCTACCTTTCTGGTGTGGAAAGTTGTTATTATCTGGTTATTTTTGATCGCCATATAATGTAACACCACATAATCAGATAATCTGCACCAATTAAATTTTTTGCGATTGGTAATTATCATTTACTATATAAGTAATAACAATCAAACTTTTCCATTCTATTAGAAATTTTACTTCTCTGTAATGTATGGTCCTTTTTTTGAGGTGGACCAATCCTCTCCTTTCTCTTTTATTTATAACTTAACTTCACTAACCACATCAATAAAAAATTATTTTTTCACATCAAAGTAAAACAAGTAGTTTATATAGGGAGACCTCTTCGAAAATATCTTTAACTTAGTAAATTTCTTTCGAACATTTGCGTATTTATAAATTGCATTAGTGAATCGAAGCAACGGATTAACAGATTAACACAATACTATATAGACGAAGTATTTAAAATATAACAACGTATCAGTTGATCAACGTTATGATTGGCTCTGAAACATGCGGACCGACACGAAGCCAGACCATGAGGCTTCTTTCTATACCTTGCATAGAAGCCTAAATATGGCTTCTTGTTATACTTTGTACAGAAGCCTAAAAGTAGCGCACTGGCTACCCAGTTCTTAGACCTCTATGCACACAGAGTATTTCCAACACGATTTGAAACGCTCTGTATGATTTTGAATTATGAGGACGGACGGACGGACGGACAGACACGGAGCCAGATCATAAGGCTTCTTGTTATACTTTGTATAGAAGCCTAAAAGCAACTAGAATTTTTGTTGGTAAAACCGTGTAAAACTAGCTTTAACTGATTTCTCGGAAAAAAGTTAACCTTAAATACATACCAAAAACAAATGTCAATAATAATTATAACCTACAATATTGACACATAAAAATATTACTTATCAGTCTGTTACCTATGTTGACAGCCCAATATTGCTCTGTTAACTTATCAGACGACTTGACAGACTGGTAACTGCTAAAAGTCATTGGTGAATACAAATATATCACATTAACAGACTGTTATTGACTTGACTCTCTGTTAGCAACTTAACAGAGCTTGGTGAATACGGCTGTAAATGTCACTGATTACATTTTTGCTTGGAAAAACAAAAACACGTCTGGACTAGTCGACTGTTTACTCGCGACACCGGCAGGCCGCTTGTGTTAAATTAATAATTATTATTAATAATATTAAAATTAATTATTAATAATGAAATTATCAGCTTAAACCTAGTAAAATACTTAAATATTAGTGGGATATTCGAATGTTTGAATATGCCGTAGTTGGTAATTTGTTCGAGAGAAATTCGTCCAACTCAGCATTTGTACGACTGAACATTTAATCGACAGGGCATTTTCAAACAAATTTCTGTCGCACATAACGCTGTCGAACAAATTACCTAGAATCGAGTATTCGAATACTCGATTTCCCAGCCCTCGTAGATATAACACTACCATAACACACCAGCTACAAGATTTTTTTTTAATTAATTTGATTTTGATTAAAAAATATTAGTTTTTTGATATCTATGATATCAAAACCCTAAAATAGCATCGTCCGAACCAAGTAACGTGATATAACATGCTTCGAAAATATTATTTTTAAAGCATAGTATATAAGTTACGTTCGTAATATAGATTGTACCATAATTGCTGACTTTCGATGTGATAAATACTGAAGAAAGATATGATTTCGCGCTATGCTGAAGAAAAATTGGTCACAAAGTTGCTAATGATTGTAATTTTACATACAATTTCTTAACGGTGTGGATATATTGTTCAAAAGATAAAAATACAAATAACGGATAAGCAGATAATGCAATAAATGGATAAACAGATTAACGGATCAACAGATCAACAGATCAGCGGATCAATGTATCAACGTATCAATATATCAACGTATCAACGTATCAATGTATCAACGTATCAATGTATCAACGTATCAATGTATCAACGTATCAATGTATCAACGTATCAATGTATCAACGTATCAACGTATCAACGTATCAATGTATCAACGTATCAAAGGATCAACAATTTACTATATAGGTTACACTTTGTATTTAAAATTTAGGTAATACTTTTGAAAAGGAATCGATATAGCAAGTACCACTAATTTATAAACATGAACAACTCAAGCAATTATTCTAGCAGCGACTTTTCCGATTCCGATTTTGATTCTGATGAAAGCAATACAAAACATCATCTAACCTGTAATAATAATAAATTGCATTAGCGAATCGAATCAACGGATTAACAGATTAACGCAATACTATAAAGACGAAGTATTTACAATATAACAACGTTTCAGTTGATCAACGTTATGATTGGCTCTGAAACATGCGGACCGACACGAAGCCAGACCATAAGGCTTCTTTCTATACCTTGCATAGAAGCCTAAATATGGCTTCTTGTTATACTTTGTACAGAAGCCTAAAAGTAGCGCACTGGCTACCCAGTTCTTAGACCTCTATACACACAGTATTTCCAGCACGATTTGAAACGCTCTGTATGATTTTGAATTATGCGGACAGACAGACGGACGGACAGACACCGAGCCAGATCATAAGGCTTCTTGCTATACTTTGTATAGAAGCCTAAAACCACTTCGAACACGCTCAGAAGATAACTGCAGACGATTCCAAGAAACGCTTAGAACTAGTGTACGGTTTGTGCAAAGAACAAACAATATGTCACGCGGATGGTGGATGTGGAAATCATCAACCTGTAATTAGAAAATCGGGTCTCGATTTGACGGCCGAATGGAAGGAATCCGACGGAAAGGTTCCACAAGAAAAAAAGTATTTGTTGGCGGAAGAAGTGCTGCATATCTTTAGACAAATTAGCGACGCAGATTGCAGCGCCCTGGGAATGGATCCGAAATACTCACGACCCTAGTGGATGATCGTGACGGTTTTACCGGTTGTTCCTCCTTCCGCGAGACCCGCAGCTTTCATGGGCGATTCGCCGAAGAAACGTCAAGACGATTTGACAAATAAATTGGCCCTAATCATAAATATACCTTGTATAGAAGCCTAAAAGTAGCGCACTGGCTACCCAGTTCTTAGACCTCTATACACACAGAGTATATCCAACACGATTTGAAACGCTCTGTATGATTTTGAATTATGCGGACGGACGGACAGACGGACAGACACCGAGCCAGATCATAAGGCTTCTTGGTATACTTTGTATAGAAGCCTAAAAGTAGCGCACTGGCTACCCAGTTCTTAGACCTCTATACACACAGAGTATTTCCACACGATTTGAAACGCTCTGTTTCAAATGGATAATGAGATTAACGAATAACAAATTAGTGAATAACGAGATCAACATATCAATATATCAACGTATCATCGTATCAACTTATCATCGAATCATCGGATCATCGGGTCATCGGATCAACGTATCATCGGATCAAAGTATCATCGGATCAACGTATCATCGGATCAACGTATCATCGGATGAACGTATCATTGTATCAACGTATCATCGTATCAACGTATCATCGGATCAACGTATCATCGGATCAACGTATCAACGTATTTAAATTATATAGGTGAAAAGTTGTAACCACTTTACTTAAATAATTTACCTAAGGATAACCACTTCCTCGTTAGTTGTTACAAGTCCACTTTGATAACCGTAGATGTTGAACAGGTTGGCTAGCTATTGGTTTTTTATGCCTTAGTCGTAGAGCGAGGGTTACTCTGGTGTAATTCGAGTGTTCGGGGTTCTGTATTCTCTTGCTGCTGATACTAAATGCTCGGGGCGCCAAAAGGGTTAATAAACAAACACCGATGCTTAATTGTTCAATAACCATTTAATAATAAAACATAAAAATAAAACTCTTGAGTGAACAGAATATAAATCGTACACTTAGTGTAACTTAAAATGACAATAATTGAACTAAACGAAATCTCTTGGTACAATTTGAAAAACTTATTACTACAATAATTAATATATTTACAAATAATTGAGTGTTCGTCTGAAAAGATCGTAGCCTCGTCTTGACGAAGTCGTGACGATTCACTAAAATGAATTGATACACAGATAATATATTATTTAACTGAGCCACCAATAACCAAAGCAAAAATGTTAATGGAAGCAATAGTACAAGTTGTTGACAAACTACCAGAAATAAAGGTTGTTAACACAAAGCAAACCAATTTTATATTGTGAGTAATGCAATTACTCACGTTTACGATGGATACAAATTGCACGTAGCTGGAATCCACAGATCTGTAGTTTCCCCTCTCGGTACATTCAATTTCTGAATAAGGTTCTAAAAGAATACAACACATATACAAATCGATAAGCCAATTGTTAACAAGCAAACATTGAACTTTATAGTTCTTATCTGAAATTTGATTAATGAGTAATAAAATGTGATACTGTGTTTCTTGGATGTTGATTTTCCAAATGGATGGATAATTGAAATTAGCTTCTGCTTCAATTGATTTGAATTGATCTTTATCGTCAACGTCTTTCTCAGTTACTATTTTCCAAAAGTTTCTTGTGATTTTTATTTGATAAGCCACCATTAATTCGACTGCGCGTAGCCCGGATAATTCCGTTTACTACTGCGTCTATCGATGAAAATTTTTGATGGCGTCTATTGATTTCCAATTTTTATAAATCGATATTTCGATTATTAAAAAAATCGCTGGTTCGAAATAATTAACTCGAATTGTCACTTGACATTCGGTGAACGTATTAACACAAAAAACTGGTAGTAATTTTCACAAATTACTTTATAATAACTCAAAAACTAGGAGCTGAAAATAGTGCGTGCGATAAGTTTGACTTGCTAAACGCTAACCTGATTCGGCATGAAATCTACAGGCGAGTAACTTCGACGCATTAATACGCCGGAGAAACTAGTACTGCATTAAAATTGATGGCATTTGATTTTAATTGATCTTTTCATACGAAATAATAATTATATACATGTTAGGAAAACTAAAGAAAGGTCTTTCGACAAAAATAGTTAAATAAAAATGCAAAATTCGAAAATAAATTTGACCGAGGCGTTGATTGGTCGTAGATTGACAACAGGGTTGGCATGGTGACATTCTGGAATGTTACAAAGTTATGTAAATAACACGATTTGAAACGCTCTGTATGATTTTGAATTATGCTGACAGACAGACAGACAGACAGACGGACGGACGGACAGACGGACGGACGGACAGACGGACGAACGGACAGACGGACGGACAGACAGACACGGAGCTAGATCATAAGGCTTCTTGGTATACTTTGTATAGAAGCCTAAAAGTTGTTATTATCTGGTTATTTTTGGTCGCCATATAATGTAACATCACATAATCTGATAATCTGCACTAATTACATTTTTGCGGTTGGTATTTATCAATTACTACATAAGCAGCGATGCCAACCCGTACTATAATTGTAGTACGCATACTATAATTTTACCTTCTGTGCTGTACAACAGAAGGTACAAATTACTTATAGAATGCCTACTATAATAAATTATAGTACGGTTGGCATCGCTGTACAAAAGTAATAATAATCAAACTTTTCCATTCCATTCGTAACTTTACTTATCTATAATTTCCGGTCCATTTTTTGAGGTGGATCCTTCCTCTTCCTTCTCTTTTATTTACAACTTAACTTCACTATCCACATCAAGCCACTGCTGTGGTTAAAATAAAATAATAAATAATTAGTGCAGATTATCTGATTATGTGATTTTACATTATATGGCGACCAAAAATAACCAGATAATAACAACTTTCCACACCAGAAAGGTAGCTGTATCGGCAATTTACATTACCGTTGGTAGCGCCACCAGCAACAACAATATGGCCGTGTTTAGACGTATATTTCGAAATTCAAAATCATATTCTAGTGAAAATTTTCAACATTTCAGTAGGGTATTAAATTTATTATAATATATTGCTCTGATGTCCCTCGCTAATAGGGCTTTACTAGGGTTACACGTTTGAAGATCAATGTCTTGTACGAGTGTACGTAAATGTACCCCGTCAACAGAAATGTATGCAAAATTTTATTATTGAATGCAATTAAAAGAAATTTATCCCTCGGCTTAGCAATTTCGGTGAGCACAGACCTACCTTTTCTCACGTTGGGTTCCTTCCTTAACCAAATCTTAATTCTGAAATGAAATATTGTGGTTCTCGGAATGATTACAAAACTATGCTCCGTTCGATAATGTAATGATAAATTTTATTGCACAAAATGTATTTAGTTTCAAATAAATCGTTAACATAAATTAAACAATTCCTTAAAATTACCCCAAAACTATAAATGTTAAATCGAAGTTACGCGGTAGCAAAATTTTTATAAGTCCGCACTAAATTTTGTTAAAGTGAAAATTGTTCAACTTTACCTTTAAAATCTGGTTCTTTTGTGGTTGTCAGGATGGATGACCATGAAACCCAGTATCAAACTTTTATCGATGGTGCACAGTTGCATAAATACGAGTGGATGCCTTTTTCAACACGTGTAAATTCGTTTGTAGTTATTTGTGAAAATATCTTCAATCTTTCAATATTTTGATCCAAAAACACTGGTAACTCACGTAAGTTAAATTTACTTTTTAAATTTTATATCTTTTATTCGGTTTTAATCGCACTTTTTACTCATAAATTATTTTCTTGTAGCTCGCTTAAAATTTCACCACGCCATTCATCCAATCTAAATCAACAACTTCCCCTATCCATTGTTTTACCATCGTTACTTGTGTTTTTCCAAAGCAATTGTGATTTTCCATTGATCGAAAATTAAATCAATATTTGAAGTTTATAATATACAGGTTCGGCTTAAGCCCAATGTGACTTATAAAATTTTTAATAAAATTTTTATGTTTCAGATTAATTTGAAGTATTTGCACCTCCTGTGATCTTCCAGTAAAGTTTTGAAGAAAATGTTTTTTCCATTTGTGGTACATTGAATTACGACGCACTTCGATAGATGTAAAATTATTCTTAATTTTTTTATAAGTTTTTCGTTTAACACATTTTCACAAATTAACTTAGAACAATTAATTTTGATTTCAAATTACATTTCTTATTACTAATTAAATTAATTTATAATTTTAACAAACATTTTTGTTAACAGAATTAAAACGTTGCATTAGAATTTATTTTGTTATTTCGTTCCGTGATCCCTTTTCTTCATGTAAATTTATGACTTTAAAACAAATTTTTGATATCAGATGAAACTCTTACGTTTGAACAAATAAGTCTCGTGCTACCTTTATTAATAAATAAAACCTTGAATCATTAACGTGATCATTTCTATTGACGTGGTAGTGGTACATTGCATTTACCCCCTGTTAATTAAAATTTATCCGAAAACACCTATTTTTTGTGATAAATTTCTTAATTAACACACGTGCGTTTATTCATAAACATATCAAACTAAAATTTTTTTTTAATGTAACGATTTTAACTAACAATTATAACTAAACTCAAAATTAAATTATTAAATCATATCAAATGTTCCAAACTAACTAATCAAATTCAACAAAACTATCCTATATACTAACTTAATTAATTAATCTGACCAAGATTATTTTATTAATTGTCCCTAGGATTACGTTTACAAATGATCGTTGTTTTGACCTTTATTTTATTTAAATTTTTATTTTTATTACTCGTTTATTTTTACTCTGTTTTCAATTATCTATTCTTTTACTTTATCCATTCAAGTTTCGCCATGGTTTTCTTTTAATCACCGCTTATTTAGAATTTTGTGGGAATGACTTTTTCTTCCAACGTACTTTCTTGATTTTAAATTTTATCCGCTTGTATAACATTTTCTTTTTATCGTAACCATTTCTTTTTACTTTAATATCTGTCTTTATGTCGCACTTCCTTGTCCAACTCACTTCGTATTTTCTTTTCGTATTCTTCTTTTGTAAATTTATTTTTATCTTCTTGCCGATGTTATCATAATTTCTGACTTTATTTAAATTTTTATGTTTAAACTTGTTGTACCCCCTTGTTTTTATAAATTTTAAATTGTGAACCCGTTTTTGTTTATTTGTTAAATTTTTATTTGTTACCGTTTTATCCATTAAGTTTTCAATTTTAAAGTTTGTTAAATTATAAAATCTTTTAATTTGAATTGTTAACTTTTTATTTTGTGTTTGCATACCCGTTACTTTATGAACTTTTGTAATTTTAAATGTGCCCGTTTTATTTTGTAAACCGTTTTGTAAAATTTTCTTGCTTGTTCGCATGCCTCTTGTGTGATGTTTTTGCTTTGCACGTAGCTTTTTAAATTTTAATTGCACCCGTTTAAATGTTTTTCTCGAATTTACCACGTATGACCGATATTGATTTATTTTTGATAGCTTTTTAGCTGTTATATTAACCTTTTCTTCTACCACTTTTATTGGTTCAAGCTTATTTGCAATTACCGTCCCGTTAAACGGTTGAAATACTATTGTTTTTAACATTTCGGCCATCTCATTCGCAGCATCTTGTGGTTTTTCGGGTTCTTCTGTGAGTACTTCTGTTGTTGGTGTTGGAATTATTTGAATATCCAACTTTACCATGTCATTTAAATTAATTTCTTTCTTGTTGTCCACACTTTTATGTAAATTTTCCATGCTAGTCAAGAATTTTTCAAGCCATGACGGTTTCTCGTTTTCTGCTGGTGTCACTTCTTCTATTTGTTCATTATCCTGTGGTTTTATAATCTCTTCCGGTACCACTTTTTACGATTCAATTTTATCAGTAGTTATTACCTTGTTCGTTGGTTGGAATCTTATTGATGCCATCATTTTTGCAACCTCGTCATTATTTCTTTTTGATTCTTCGGTGGTCTTTCTTTCAATTTCTTCTGCTGCTTTTCTTTTAATTTCTTCGGCTGCTTTTCTTGCAATTTCTTCGGTTTTTATTTTCTCTTCTTCCACTCTCTTTTGATCTTCTGCTCTTTGACGTTCCTCTTCTGCTGCTTTGTCCATCATTAGTTTTTCATTTCTAAATTTTGTCTTTAATTCTATTACCCATTCAACATCTAAACATTCGACTTTCTTGTTGGCAGCGAATTGCGCCCTTGCTCTCTTTCTTATCTCCTCATCTACGAGTTCCCTTATCCTGCGTCTTTCATCATTGGCCATCTGTTTAGCTTTTAGTGCTTTTGCCTTCATTATTTTTCTTTCTTCATCACTGGCAATCTCTCTCGCTTTGTCTGCTTTTGCCTTTTCTATCATTCTTTGATACATTTCTTTCTGAATTTCCTTTTTCGTTTTCTTTGGTGTTACTTGTTCTGTTGTAATAATTTCGTCTTCCATTTTAGTAATTATTATGTACGATTTATTTTTAATTGTAAGAAAAATATTTATGTCAATCTTTGTAAAATAATTTTGTAAAGAAATTTTTGTATAAATGACCTAATTTTGTGTTGACGTTATTGTAAATAATTGTAAACTTTCCCGTTGTAATTAACCTATCTAGTTTTTGTTAATACCACGTCTTGGTACCCCCCCTTTTGTCGATGCCTACCCGATGGTTCGAGGTTACTCGAGGTGACTCGAGCCCCACGTTGGGCGCCAAAAAGTGCTATGTGTTGACGTAGCCCCACGTTGGGCGCCAAAATATGCTCTGATGTCCCTCGCTAATAGGGCTTTACTAGGGTTACACGTTTGAAGATCAATGTCTTGTACGAGTGTACGTAAATGTACCCCGTCAACAGAAATGTATGCAAAATTTTATTATTGAATGCAATTAAAAGAAATTTATCCCTCGGCTTAGCAATTTCGGTGAGCACAGACCTACCTTTTCTCACGTTGGGTTCCTTCCTTAACCAAATCTTAATTCTGAAATGAAATATTGTGGTTCTCGGAATGATTACAAAACTATGCTCCGTTCGATAATGTAATGATAAATTTTATTGCACAAAATGTATTTAGTTTCAAATAAATCGTTAACATAAATTAAACAATTCCTTAAAATTACCCCAAAACTATAAATGTTAAATCGAAGTTACGCGGTAGCAAAATTTTTATAAGTCCGCACTAAATTTTGTTAAAGTGAAAATTGTTCAACTTTACCTTTAAAATCTGGTTCTTTTGTGGTTGTCAGGATGGATGACCATGAAACCCAGTATCAAACTTTTATCGATGGTGCACAGTTGCATAAATACGAGTGGATGCCTTTTTCAACACGTGTAAATTCGTTTGTAGTTATTTGTGAAAATATCTTCAATCTTTCAATATTTTGATCCAAAAACACTGGTAACTCACGTAAGTTAAATTTACTTTTTAAATTTTATATCTTTTATTCGGTTTTAATCGCACTTTTTACTCATAAATTATTTTCTTGTAGCTCGCTTAAAATTTCACCACGCCATTCATCCAATCTAAATCAACAACTTCCCCTATCCATTGTTTTACCATCGTTACTTGTGTTTTTCCAAAGCAATTGTGATTTTCCATTGATCGAAAATTAAATCAATATTTGAAGTTTATAATATACAGGTTCGGCTTAAGCCCAATGTGACTTATAAAATTTTTAATAAAATTTTTATGTTTCAGATTAATTTGAAGTATTTGCACCTCCTGTGATCTTCCAGTAAAGTTTTGAAGAAAATGTTTTTTCCATTTGTGGTACATTGAATTACGACGCACTTCGATAGATGTAAAATTATTCTTAATTTTTTTATAAGTTTTTCGTTTAACACATTTTCACAAATTAACTTAGAACAATTAATTTTGATTTCAAATTACATTTCTTATTACTAATTAAATTAATTTATAATTTTAACAAACATTTTTGTTAACAGAATTAAAACGTTGCATTAGAATTTATTTTGTTATTTCGTTCCGTGATCCCTTTTCTTCATGTAAATTTATGACTTTAAAACAAATTTTTGATATCAGATGAAACTCTTACGTTTGAACAAATAAGTCTCGTGCTACCTTTATTAATAAATAAAACCTTGAATCATTAACGTGATCATTTCTATTGACGTGGTAGTGGTACATTGCATTTACCCCCTGTTAATTAAAATTTATCCGAAAACACCTATTTTTTGTGATAAATTTCTTAATTAACACACGTGCGTTTATTCATAAACATATCAAACTAAAATTGTTTTTTAATGTAACGATTTTAACTAACAATTATAACTAAACTCAAAATTAAATTATTAAATCATATCAAATGTTCCAAACTAACTAATCAAATTCAACAAAACTATCCTATATACTAACTTAATTAATTAATCTGACCAAGATTATTTTATTAATTGTCCCTAGGATTACGTTTACAAATGATCGTTGTTTTGACCTTTATTTTATTTAAATTTTTATTTTTATTACTCGTTTATTTTTACTCTGTTTTCAATTATCTATTCTTTTACTTTATCCATTCGACCTGTTCTTTACTTAAGTAGCCCCGTTTAATTCAATTTAATTTACTCTGGTGACTAAAATTTCTTTTCTTCTTACCCCCTTGTTAATTGGTTTTAATTTATTTATCTTTGGTATCCTTATTTTTATTTCTTTATCATAATATTTCCATTGTTTTATCTCATTATCATAATTCATAATTATTTTCCCCCCTTTATATATCTCATAATATTTATTCATAAATTCTCCACATCATAATATATCATATTCCCTCACAATAATAATTCATAATAATTCTTATTTCAATATTAGACATTTTGCTTTTGATACCAATTTATTTTAAACCCCTTTGCTTTCAATCTGTTGTTTCTTATTTCATTTTATATTATTCTTTGTCACCGAATACCTTTATTTACTTAATCAGACCTACATAAATAAATTTCCTAACCCGCATTATATTATTGTTTTTAAATGAATCCAAATTTTCAATAACTATTTCTTTCCATAAATTTTTTTAAATTACCATAAAACTTAGCTATTTCCTAAAATTAATACTTTCATCTTGGTCAAACTCTATTCTCAGACAAAATCATATTTACAATTGTCCTATTTTTCCTCTATTACTATTTTCTTCGCGGTTTCTCATAGATGTTATTATTATTTCATATTTTGATTTTCGTTTCGCTATCATTCTTACTACTTTTTTAGCGGTTTAAATCTTAGTTGTTAATTTTTTATAATTTATTAAGTTTCGCCATGGTTTTCTTTTAATCACCGCTTATTTAGAATTTTGTGGGAATGACTTTTTCTTCCAACGTACTTTCTTGATTTTAAATTTTATCCGCTTGTATAACATTTTCTTTTTATCGTAACCATTTCTTTTTACTTTAATATCTGTCTTTATGTCGCACTTCCTTGTCCAACTCACTTCGTATTTTCTTTTCGTATTCTTCTTTTGTAAATTTATTTTTATCTTCTTGCCGATGTTATCATAATTTCTGACTTTATTTAAATTTTTATGTTTAAACTTGTTGTACCCCCTTGTTTTTATAAATTTTAAATTGTGAACCCGTTTTTGTTTATTTGTTAAATTTTTATTTGTTACCGTTTTATCCATTAAGTTTTCAATTTTAAAGTTTGTTAAATTATAAAATCTTTTAATTTGAATTGTTAACTTTTTATTTTGTGTTTGCATACCCGTTACTTTATGAACTTTTGTAATTTTAAATGTGCCCGTTTTATTTTGTAAACCGTTTTGTAAAATTTTCTTGCTTGTTCGCATGCCTCTTGTGTGATGTTTTTGCTTTGCACGTAGCTTTTTAAATTTTAATTGCACCCGTTTAAATGTTTTTCTCGAATTTACCACGTATGACCGATATTGATTTATTTTTGATAGCTTTTTAGCTGTTATATTAACCTTTTCTTCTACCACTTTTATTGGTTCAAGCTTATTTGCAATTACCGTCCCGTTAAACGGTTGAAATACTATTGTTTTTAACATTTCGGCCATCTCATTCGCAGCATCTTGTGGTTTTTCGGGTTCTTCTGTGAGTACTTCTGTTGTTGGTGTTGGAATTATTTGAATATCCAACTTTACCATGTCATTTAAATTAATTTCTTTCTTGTTGTCCACACTTTTATGTAAATTTTCCATGCTAGTCAACAATTTTTCAAGCCATGACGGTTTCTCGTTTTCTGCTGGTGCCACTTCTTCTATTTGTTCATTATCCTGTGGTTTTATAATCTCTTCCGGTACCACTTTTTCCGATTCAATTTTATCAGTAGTTATTACCTTGTTCGTTGGTTGGAATCTCATTGATGCCATCATTTTTGCAACCTCGTCATTATTTCTTTTTAATTCTTCGGTGGTCTTTCTTTCAATTTCGTCGGCTGTTTTTCTTGCAATTTCTTCGGTTGCTTTTCTTGCAATTTCTTCGGTTTTTATTTTCTCTTCTTCCACTCTCTTTTGATCTTCTGCTCTTTGACGTTCCTCTTCTGCTGCTTTGTCCATCATTAGTTTTTCATTTCTAAATTTTGTCTTTAATTCTATTACCCATTCAACATCTAAACATTCGACTTTCTTGTTGGCAGCGAATTGCGCCCTTGCTCTCTTTCTTATCTCCTCATCTACGAGTTCCCTTATCCTGCGTCTTTCATCATTGGCCATCTGTTTAGCTTTTAGTGCTTTTGCCTTCATTATTTTTCTTTCTTCATCACTGGCAATCTCTCTCGCTTTGGCTGCTTTTGCCTTTTCTATCATTCTTTGATACATTTCTTTCTGAATTTCCTTTTTCGTTTTCTTTGGTGTTACTTGTTCTGTTGTAATGATTTCGTCTTCCATTTTAGTAATTATTATGTACGATTTATTTTTAATTGTAAGAAAAATATTTATGTCAATCTTTGTAAAATAATTTTGTAAAGAAATTTTTGTATAAATGACCTAATTTTGTGTTGACGTTATTGTAAATAATTGTAAACTTTCCCGTTGTAATTAACCTATCTAGTTTTTGTTAATACCACGTCTTGGTACCCCCCTTTTGTCGATGCCTACCCGATGGTTCGAGGTTACTCGAGGTGACTCGAGCCCCACGTTGGGCGCCAAAAAGTGCTATGTGTTGACGTAGCCCCACGTTGGGCGCCAAAATATGCTCTGATGTCCCTCGCTAATAGGGCTTTACTAGGGTTACACGTTTGAAGATCAATGTCTTGTACGAGTGTACGTAAATGTACCCCGTCAACAGAAATGTATGCAAAATTTTATTATTGAATGCAATTAAAAGAAATTTATCCCTCGGCTTAGCAATTTCGGTGAGCACAGACCTACCTTTTCTCACGTTGGGTTCCTTCCTTAACCAAATCTTAATTCTGAAATGAAATATTGTGGTTCTCGGAATGATTACAAAACTATGCTCCGTTCGATAATGTAATGATAAATTTTATTGCACAAAATGTATTTAGTTTCAAATAAATCGTTAACATAAATTAAACAATTCCTTAAAATTACCCCAAAACTATAAATGTTAAATCGAAGTTACGCGGTAGCAAAATTTTTATAAGTCCGCACTAAATTTTGTTAAAGTGAAAATTGTTCAACTTTACCTTTAAAATCTGGTTCTTTTGTGGTTGTCAGGATGGATGACCATGAAACCCAGTATCAAACTTTTATCGATGGTGCACAGTTGCATAAATACGAGTGGATGCCTTTTTCAACACGTGTAAATTCGTTTGTAGTTATTTGTGAAAATATCTTCAATCTTTCAATATTTTGATCCAAAAACACTGGTAACTCACGTAAGTTAAATTTACTTTTTAAATTTTATATCTTTTATTCGGTTTTAATCGCACTTTTTACTCATAAATTATTTTCTTGTAGCTCGCTTAAAATTTCACCACGCCATTCATCCAATCTAAATCAACAACTTCCCCTATCCATTGTTTTACCATCGTTACTTGTGTTTTTCCAAGGCAATTGTGATTTTCCATTGATCGAAAATTAAATCAATATTTGAAGTTTATAATATACAGGTTCGGCTTAAGCCCAATGTGACTTATAAAATTTTTAATAAAATTTTTATGTTTCAGATTAATTTGAAGTATTTGCACCTCCTGTGATCTTCCAGTAAAGTTTTGAAGAAAATGTTTTTTCCATTTGTGGTACATTGAATTACGACGCACTTCGATAGATGTAAAATTATTCTTAATTTTTTTATAAGTTTTTCGTTTAACACATTTTCACAAATTAACTTAGAACAATTAATTTTGATTTCAAATTACATTTCTTATTACTAATTAAATTAATTTATAATTTTAACAAACATTTTTGTTAACAGAATTAAAACGTTGCATTAGAATTTATTTTGTTATTTCGTTCCGTGATCCCTTTTCTTCATGTAAATTTATGACTTTAAAACAAATTTTTGATATCAGATGAAACTCTTACGTTTGAACAAATAAGTCTCGTGCTACCTTTATTAATAAATAAAACCTTGAATCATTAACGTGATCATTTCTATTGACGTGGTAGTGGTACATTGCATTTACCCCCTGTTAATTAAAATTTATCCGAAAACACCTATTTTTTGTGATAAATTTCTTAATTAACACACGTGCGTTTATTCATAAACATATCAAACTAAAATTGTTTTTTAATGTAACGATTTTAACTAACAATTATAACTAAACTCAAAATTAAATTATTAAATCATATCAAATGTTCCAAACTAACTAATCAAATTCAACAAAACTATCCTATATACTAACTTAATTAATTAATCTGACCAAGATTATTTTATTAATTGTCCCTAGGATTACGTTTACAAATGATCGTTGTTTTGACCTTTATTTTATTTAAATTTTTATTTTTATTACTCGTTTATTTTTACTCTGTTTTCAATTATCTATTCTTTTACTTTATCCATTCGACCTGTTCTTTACTTAAGTAGCCCCGTTTAATTCAATTTAATTTACTCTGGTGACTAAAATTTCTTTTCTTCTTACCCCCTTGTTAATTGGTTTTAATTTATTTATCTTTGGTATCCTTATTTTTATTTCTTTATCATAATATTTCCATTGTTTTATCTCATTATCATAATTCATAATTATTTTCCCCCCTTTATATATCTCATAATATTTATTCATAAATTCTCCACATCATAATATATCATATTCCCTCACAATAATAATTCATAATAATTCTTATTTCAATATTAGACATTTTGCTTTTGATACCAATTTATTTTAAACCCCTTTGCTTTCAATCTGTTGTTTCCTATTTCATTTTATATTATTCTTTGTCACCGAATACCTTTATTTACTTAATCAGACCTACATAAATAAATTTCCTAACCCGCATTATATTATTGTTTTTAAATGAATCCATATTTTCAATAACTATTTCTTTCCATAAATTTTTTTAAATTACCATAAAACTTAGCTATTTCCTAAAATTAATACTTTCATCTTGGTCAAACTCTATTCTCAGACAAAATCATATTTACAATTGTCCTATTTTTCCTCTATTACTATTTTCTTCGCGGTTTCTCATAGATGTTATTATTATTTCATATTTTGATTTTCGTTTCGCTATCATTCTTACTACTTTTTTAGCGGTTTAAATCTTAGTTGTTAATTTTTTATAATTTATTAAGTTTCGCCATGGTTTTCTTTTAATCACCGCTTATTTAGAATTTTGTGGGAATGACTTTTTCTTCCAACGTACTTTCTTGATTTTAAATTTTATCCGCTTGTATAACATTTTCTTTTTATCGTAACCATTTCTTTTTACTTTAATATCTGTCTTTATGTCGCACTTCCTTGTCCAACTCACTTCGTATTTTCTTTTCGTATTCTTCTTTTGTAAATTTATTTTTATCTTCTTGCCGATGTTATCATAATTTCTGACTTTATTTAAATTTTTATGTTTAAACTTGTTGTACCCCCTTGTTTTTATAAATTTTAAATTGTGAACCCGTTTTTGTTTATTTGTTAAATTTTTATTTGTTACCGTTTTATCCATTAAGTTTTCAATTTTAAAGTTTGTTAAATTATAAAATCTTTTAATTTGAATTGTTAACTTTTTATTTTGTGTTTGCATACCCGTTACTTTATGAACTTTTGTAATTTTAAATGTGCCCGTTTTATTTTGTAAACCGTTTTGTAAAATTTTCTTGCTTGTTCGCATGCCTCTTGTGTGATGTTTTTGCTTTGCACGTAGCTTTTTAAATTTTAATTGCACCCGTTTAAATGTTTTTCTCGAATTTACCACGTATGACCGATATTGATTTATTTTTGATAGCTTTTTAGCTGTTATATTAACCTTTTCTTCTACCACTTTTATTGGTTCAAGCTTATTTGCAATTACCGTCCCGTTAAACGGTTGAAATACTATTGTTTTTAACATTTCGGCCATCTCATTCGCAGCATCTTGTGGTTTTTCGGGTTCTTCTGTGAGTACTTCTGTTGTTGGTGTTGGAATTATTTGAATATCCAACTTTACCATGTCATTTAAATTAATTTCTTTCTTGTTGTCCACACTTTTATGTAAATTTTCCATGCTAGTCAACAATTTTTCAAGCCATGACGGTTTCTCGTTTTCTGCTGGTGCCACTTCTTCTATTTGTTCATTATCCTGTGGTTTTATAATCTCTTCCGGTACCACTTTTTCCGATTCAATTTTATCAGTAGTTATTACCTTGTTCGTTGGTTGGAATCTCATTGATGCCATCATTTTTGCAACCTCGTCATTATTTCTTTTTAATTCTTCGGTGGTCTTTCTTTCAATTTCGTCGGCTGTTTTTCTTGCAATTTCTTCGGTTGCTTTTCTTGCAATTTCTTCGGTTTTTATTTTCTCTTCTTCCACTCTCTTTTGATCTTCTGCTCTTTGACGTTCCTCTTCTGCTGCTTTGTCCATCATTAGTTTTTCATTTCTAAATTTTGTCTTTAATTCTATTACCCATTCAACATCTAAACATTCGACTTTCTTGTTAGCAGCAAATTGCGCCCTTGCTCTCTTTCTTATCTCCTCATCTACGAGCTCCCTTATCCTGCGTCTTTCATCATTGGCCATCTGTTTAGCTTTTAGTGCTTTGGCCTTCATTATTTTTCTTTCTTCATCACTGGCCATTTCTCTAGCTTTGTCTGCTTTTGCCTTTTCTATCATTCTTTGATACATTTCTTTCTGAATTTCCTTTTTCGTTTTCTTTGGTGTTACTTGTTCTGTTGTAATAATTTCGTCTTCCATTTTAGTAATTATTATGTACGATTTATTTTTAATTGTAAGAAAAATATTTATGTCAATCTTTGTAAAATAATTTTGTAAAGAAATTTTTGTATAAATGACCTAATTTTGTGTTGACGTTATTGTAAATAATTGTAAACTTTCCCGTTGTAATTAACCTATCTAGTTTTTGTTAATACCACGTCTTGGTACCCCCCTTTTGTCGATGCCTACCCGATGGTTCGAGGTTACTCGAGGTGACTCGAGCCCCACGTTGGGCGCCAAAAAGTGCTATGTGTTGACGTAGCCCCACGTTGGGCGCCAAAATATGCTCTGATGTCCCTCGCTAATAGGGCTTTACTAGGGTTACACGTTTGAAGATCAATGTCTTGTACGAGTGTACGTAAATGTACCCCGTCAACAGAAATGTATGCAAAATTTTATTATTGAATGCAATTAAAAGAAATTTATCCCTCGGCTTAGCAATTTCGGTGAGCACAGACCTACCTTTTCTCACGTTGGGTTCCTTCCTTAACCAAATCTTAATTCTGAAATGAAATATTGTGGTTCTCGGAATGATTACAAAACTATGCTCCGTTCGATA
The DNA here is from genome assembly GCA_932274525.1 of Podabrus alpinus. Classification (NCBI taxonomy): domain Eukaryota; kingdom Metazoa; phylum Arthropoda; class Insecta; order Coleoptera; family Cantharidae; genus Podabrus; species Podabrus alpinus. Next base: position 55,377,701 of record OW026455.1, on the reverse strand, counting down.
ATGTAATGATAAATTTTATTGCACAAAATGTATTTAGTTTCAAATAAATCGTTAACATAAATTAAACAATTCCTTAAAATTACCCCAAAACTATAAATGTTAAATCGAAGTTACGCGGTAGCAAAATTTTTATAAGTCCGCACTAAATTTTGTTAAAGTGAAAATTGTTCAACTTTACCTTTAAAATCTGGTTCTTTTGTGGTTGTCAGGATGGATGACCATGAAACCCAGTATCAAACTTTTATCGATGGTGCACAGTTGCATAAATACGAGTGGATGCCTTTTTCAACACGTGTAAATTCGTTTGTAGTTATTTGTGAAAATATCTTCAATCTTTCAATATTTTGATCCAAAAACACTGGTAACTCACGTAAGTTAAATTTACTTTTTAAATTTTATATCTTTTATTCGGTTTTAATCGCACTTTTTACTCATAAATTATTTTCTTGTAGCTCGCTTAAAATTTCACCACGCCATTCATCCAATCTAAATCAACAACTTCCCCTATCCATTGTTTTACCATCGTTACTTGTGTTTTTCCAAGGCAATTGTGATTTTCCATTGATCGAAAATTAAATCAATATTTGAAGTTTATAATATACAGGTTCGGCTTAAGCCCAATGTGACTTATAAAATTTTTAATAAAATTTTTATGTTTCAGATTAATTTGAAGTATTTGCACCTCCTGTGATCTTCCAGTAAAGTTTTGAAGAAAATGTTTTTTCCATTTGTGGTACATTGAATTACGACGCACTTCGATAGATGTAAAATTATTCTTAATTTTTTTATAAGTTTTTCGTTTAACACATTTTCACAAATTAACTTAGAACAATTAATTTTGATTTCAAATTACATTTCTTATTACTAATTAAATTAATTTATAATTTTAACAAACATTTTTGTTAACAGAATTAAAACGTTGCATTAGAATTTATTTTGTTATTTCGTTCCGTGATCCCTTTTCTTCATGTAAATTTATGACTTTAAAACAAATTTTTGATATCAGATGAAACTCTTACGTTTGAACAAATAAGTCTCGTGCTACCTTTATTAATAAATAAAACCTTGAATCATTAACGTGATCATTTCTATTGACGTGGTAGTGGTACATTGCAATATGTTTTGTTAATTAGTTGATTTTGTTATGTCTTGAGCCTGAAGAACGAATTTTTATTTTCATTTAATACGTCACTTACTAATCTAAAATTCTCCCGCATGGTGGCGTTTGCTTAATGTAAATTGCGAATAGAAGCCTAAGAACTGCCGCTAAAGCGAGTTCCACCTTGTTTAATTTTTGTTATCTGAAAACAGCTGTCATACAATAAGTCAGGGGCGTACTGGATCAAGTTATTCACGAGGGCTTAGATTTTTCATATCGATCGTCAGCTATAGCGGTTAAGTGCGTTGCTGCTAATGCTGAATGCCTGGTTACACTCCGGGCTCAGTAAAACTTTATTCTGGCCATGTTTATTACTTTATAACTTTATTCTGACCATATTCATTGTATGTTTACTACAATGTGTTACACAAGAAAACATTTTACATCTGTTTTGAGAGGTGACATATTTTACATTCGATTTGTATTTTTTCGCTTGTTTATGTACATTTTTCTTTATTACAGTCTTGAAAATGACCCCGATAGAGGGTCGCAACTAGTCGATTCAAAAAGTAGTCTTTCTTTAACACGTCCCCTGATATCCAATATCCTAGTAAATCATATCCTTGGAACAATAGCTTATCTTTACTTTATTCTGGCCGTTAATCAATTCAGATCAATTTGCTTATATAGGACATCGCCCTATGAGTATAGTAGATGTAACAGTTTGGCTAATTTTTCGCGCGTTAAGTAAAAGTAAATTATTAACAATGGCATTAATCGAAAACAAATCTGCTTTCAAAACTGTAAAGAATGTGCAATTTGGCATTTTTAGTCTGGATGATATTCGTAGCATGTCTGTCGTCCCTGAAGGTATAAATCATGTAGAAATTATGGAAGGAATCTTCCAAAAGTGGGCGGCCTGATGGATCCGAGGATGGGAGCGTTTGACAGCACTTTACCATGTCAAACATGCGAAGGCGACCGGGACACTTGCCCCGGTCACTTTGGTCACATCGAATTGGCCAACTTTCACGTTGGCATGATTAAAGATGTCATGAAAGTTTTACGCTGCGTCTGCTTTAATTGCAGTAAATTGTTGGTGAACCCAAAAAAACAAAACCACTTCGAACACGCTCAGAAGATAACTGCAGACGATTCCAAAAAACGCTTAGAACTAGTGTACGGTTTGTGCAAAGAACAAACAATATGTCACGCGGATGGTGGATGTGGAAATCATCAACCTGTAATTAGAAAATCGGGTCTCGATTTGACGGCCGAATGGAAGGAATCCGACGGAAAGGTTCCACAAGAAAAAAAGTATTTGTTGGCGGAAGAAGTGCTGCATATCTTTAGACAAATTAGCGACGCAGATTGCAGCGCCCTGGGAATGGATCCGAAATACTCACGACCCTAGTGGATGATCGTGACGGTTTTACCGGTTGTTCCTCCTTCCGCGAGACCCGCAGCTTTCATGGGCGATTCGCCGAAGAAACGTCAAGACGATTTGACAAATAAATTGGCCCTAATCATAAATATACCTTGTATAGAAGCCTAAAAGTAGCGCACTGGCTACCCAGTTTTTAGACCTCTATACACACAGAGTATTTCCAACACGATTTGTAACGCTCTATATGATTTTAAATTATGCGGACAGACAGACAGACGGACGGACAGACGGACAGACAGACAGACACGGAGCTAGATAATAAGGCTTCTTGTTATACTTTGTATAGAAGCCTAAAACTAAAGCTCACTTTTACAAGTTAACTTAATCTAAAATTTTTTTTATTTAACCCCTCAGGTACAAGCGACCTATCTATAAGATAACAAGCTTATTCTATGACAAACTAGCAAAAACAAGCAGAGCACTACTTCAGGAAGCAATCTCTATAATTACAAAATTATTAAATTTATATGTTATAATGATACAAGTATTTAGGATTGGAAGCGTTTCATTAGATCATCCGGTATGTATCTGCTCAGTCTACGCACTTCACAATAGTCGTTGGCGAATAGTTCAGTTGCAAGAACATTAGGATGAAGTGTGAGTATTTCTCGATATTTAACACTATATCTTTCGATCTCTACCTTGATGGAATTTAGCTGTATGTCACGTTGGATAACTCTATTAGGCACGTATCTTGGTGCGTCCACAATCACGCGAAGTACCTTATTCTGGAATCTCTGCAATATTTCGAGATTTGAGTTTGCTGCGAAGCCCCAGAGTTGAGTACCGTAAGTCCATATTGGCTTCAGGATGGCTTTGTAGAGTAATACCTTGTTTTCTATGGAAAGTTGTGATTGTCTGCCGATTATCCAGTACATTTGCATCAGTTTCAAGCCCAATTGCTTCCGCTTTGTGAAAAGGTGCTTGCGCCATGTTAGCCGTCTGTCGAGATGCACACCAAGATACTTGGCATCTTCGGCTTGTGGAAGTTCACAATCATTGAGCTTGACTGGTGGGCAAGTGTCCCTTCTCATTGTGAATGTTACATGTACTGATTTAGTATCATTAGTATCAAATCACCAATAATTTTTTATTGGTAGATGTGGTTCGATTGAACCGTTGGTTTCAACGGCCAAACGGGGAAAAAGGTCACATTGTTTTTTTTTAAATATTAAAATTTATTCATAAACAAAACAAATGAAAGTTTTCAATCCGGAACAACTTATGATAAAAATTCATCATTTACAAAGTTCACACGGCGCTCTCGAAGCTTAAAATGCGGTCCTTCATGATTTGCAATTGCCTCAATGTGTCACGATGGATTCTAGTTTTCGAGTATTTGTAGTGAAGGAGGTGAATTATTTTGTCTAAAATATAATGCAGCCATAAAACTTTGCTATACGGTTCAAAATGCTGCCATTCATTTCCATTTTGTTTCTGGATCAACTTATAAACTTCAAATTGGTAATCTCCATTTGCAGTAAATAAATCGGGAACCAAACTAAGATCGTTGAATATGCAAACGCCATCAAAAGTGATTCTCGATAAGGTGAAGTCGATGATTGATACTTGTATTCCGCAAGTAGGAATCAAAAAGTCGTTTCCATTTAGACGATAACTGAGCGATTTATTTTTATCGGTATGAGTGATCAGAAGGTTTCCCCAATGTAGATCTCGGTGTTCGAATGTTCGACATAGAAAACTATAATTTTTATACGCAGTTTGAATAGTTACCGATTTGAACAAAACCAATACGCTCGCTTGCTTTAACACTACTAATTTACAGTAACTAATTTCAAATTTTACTTTTAATAGCAAAGGTGTAGGTAATTTATTTACAACCAACGCGGAAGTGTGAAAAATTTTGCCTCCAATTTCGATTTCTACATTGGTTAAGCCTATTACTGGGACGAGGTTACTTCCCGCAGTTTTTAAAACAGTTTTCGGATGAGTGTCTTGAATATGATTAACAAAATTTTGGGATATATTATTTTTATTAGATCCGGTATCAATAACTATTTGTGTGAGTTTATTATTTACAAAAGCATTTATTGTCAAAATATTGTCGTCATCGCCCGTTTTTGTTAATTGGTAGACAACGGAGTGGCGGGTTTTTGAATAAAAAGACGTCCGGCGGTTGTTACCCCTGTAATTGTCGTTATTTACGCGCCCTGAATTAAATCTGACGTTATCCGTCGAAATTGTTGAGTGGGTGTCGGACGTGTCGTTAAAATCTCCATTTTCTTCCGGGTTCACCTCCGGTTTCTTGATCAAACTGTTGCCAGTTTCCTCCTCTTTGGTTGGCCTTTCGGTGACACTTACTTCGTCACCTCCCGCGACCGCTTTTGTGCTGACGTCGGTCGAAATTGAAGATTTCGTGTCTTCTCTAAAACGAACTCTTCTGATTGTACATCAACATCTTTTTCTTCAATTTCGGGAAGGCGATCAAAAGAAATGTCGGATTTAATCTCTTCTTCAACTTCGACATCCTGAGATTTTGGGGTGGAAATGGGGTTTGACGAGTACGGTACGGTACACGTATCGTCAACAGAATGGATCTGTGGTTTTGTGGATCTGTGGTTTAACTACAAATTGTACAGTTTTCCAAACGTAAAAAAAAATTAATTAATGCTTAAAATTAAAAGTGGTAAATTAAACCAAATACTTAAACATATTTACAATATTTTAATATTTTTTACAATATTTTAACAACTATTACTTATAGTCTGTCGTAAATTTTAAATAAACTTAAGACGAGTTAAACTAACAACAACATTATTATACAAAAAAAAGGCAGTGTAAAATTTCTGTCGAGGATACGCTAAGTTTATTAAAACTAAATTAATAGTTCAATTAAAAATATTCTTCGGTCACAAAATTAATGAACACTGCAGAAAACAAATCAATTATTCAAGATTTTCTTTTAATTTATAACACAAGTCACCACTAAGTTTTGTCAAATGTTTTCTGCATTTATGAATTTTAAAAAGCAGCGCCAATTTCGTTGGTTGATTCGATTGCTTGATATTTAATTTACAAAACTTGATTTGTCAACGCAAATTTAGTAAACGCGTTATACTAAAGGCAGGATGTTCATGTTCTCAGCTAGGCTTAGAAGAAGGCTGATGATGCATTTCGGATTCTCGTCTTATGACCATCTGTGATTGTGAATTAGACAGTTTATCGGATATGTCGGATAAGTGGACAGATTGAAATAAATATCACGTCATGTAATTTGAAGTTTGCAGAAGTTGAAATAAAATATGTACGTAAAATTGAAGAGTAAAATTTAAACACTACCAATGATTTTCGGGAAATTGGACTAGGTACACTCTAATCAAACAACTGTGTAACATGTCGACGTTTCGCCCAACCTTATTGTAGGCTTCTTCAGGACCAAAATTGGGTTTATTTAACCCTTGTGTTCGTACCCGGGCACCTGGGTGCCCACCATACAAAAAATGTAATTTTAACTTCATAATTGGTGTTCATCATTTATTATTCATTCACGTAAGGTAAAGGTGTTGCTTAATAATCAAATAATACAAAAATAAATAATACAAAAATATATTTATTCGTTACATTCATGACATTTACAAAAAGTTACTGCATGTTCGTCGCAGACAGGTTGGCTACACTCGGAGCAGGATTTTCTGTTTTTTTCTCCTCTTCTTAATGGTTTGTTTATAGCACAAGTGGCAAGAACCAGTGATTTTCTTCCTTCCTGACATATCTCGTTGAACTTCAGAACTTCCAGCAAGCAGTGCAGGATTGATTGGTCGCCCGATGACACTTTCGATAGCGATCTTCGTATTGTAATTACGCATTACTTGTGCATTTCGGAATCGATCCTCAATAATGGGTTTTGCCAATTCCTCGCTTAGTTGGCGCATAAATATACGCCGCTGATTGGTTTTCTTCGGCAACATTGAATTATTTTGGTAATAAATTTGGTACGAAGCAAGAGTACTAATATCTAACATATTAAAAAACATAACGAGCGGCCACCTCAAAGTGCGACGTTTCGTAATATAACATGTAATAATTCACATACGTAAATTGTGATATAAAGGAGCTTTGCTTTTTTATCTCCCTTGATAGTCACACTCTTACTCACCACGACTAGCTCCAGAACTTGAGACTCTTTTATTAATAAAATTGTGGAATGCTGAATTGCGATGTGACGTCTTTGCAAATCTGACGCAGACCTTAATTTTGTTGCTTTAATAAAATAGCAACTCGATATACAAATTATAATAATTTGCTGGTTTACCCCGCTTTGTTTGGAATAAAATCCTAGTACCACTCTGCAAATGTAGCCCTTTTGATTGACGTTAAATAAAAGAAACAATATCTCATAGACAGTTGTATTGGTTGTTTTTATTACAAAACCAGATGAATGTTTGCTGTGGCTATTAAAAAGATGTAAACTTGACGATATCAAATAACAAATTACATAAAAAGTTTTGGTACACAAATATTGTTCACGATTATTAAAAATAAAAGATAATTTCGAAATTTTTAAGAATGTTTTAACTAAATTTAAATAACAGTTACCTTCGTTTAGTACGCCACTGTGAATGATGACATTAGTGATATTAGCTTCTGTAGAAACAATCAGAACAGGTGTGTTTTTATCTGCAAACTTGACAGATGTGCTGGTATTCCCAAATCCAAGCAACGGAATCACGTTCGCATGATATCCAATCGTACATCCAAAATATCCAGGTACGTTAAAATTAATTCCAATACTTTGTAGACTAATCTTGAAATTTATTGAAATTGACCAAAATTTATCTCCAGGTAACCTTAAATTTTCCTCCAACGGTACGAAATTTTCCAACATAACCAGGCAGTCCTCGATATTATAAACAACAACAAAACTTTCCAATTGCTGTATAAACGATTCTCGGAAAATCAGCATAAAACCAATATTGATTGAACAATCCAATAATTTTTAATCAATCCAATCTTAAAAGCACAAAAACTTCTGCCAACTGTCAAAATTTCTTCTCGTACCAACTGCTAAATCCAAAATTACTAAAATATTTTCAATTGTGCGACGTTTACTCTAGCACATTCCAAAAACGACTGAGAGAGATTAAGTTGTTCCAAGTCCTTTTATAAACTTCGAGCGTGGACCGGAAATGGTTGGATAAAAGTTGCAAAAAATTCAAAATTGTTGATGGAAATCCCAGTGATCCGGACTCGATAGACATTTGGTAAATATTCTTTTGATTTTTAACGTACACTGCACACGTAATTTTAATCAAAACACTAATTTTTAAATAATTTTCAGCTTGCAACCCGTAATCATGAAACATAATAGCAAATATCACCCTTATTAAATTCTATACAAAATTAGCGCAAAGCCACAGCAAAAGTAATGTTACACAATATAATAACAATGTACAGAGGTAAGGTCAAGTCCACATCATCAAAAATTTAATTTTTATTGAAAAATAAACCACATCAAACATTTCAGTTCAATGACCTCGAATACAGATGAGGTCCTCAACTAACCATGAGAACTGTTTCTAATCAGATGCCATCGATCTGAATTAATGAAGGGAAACTAAGCTACCTAATGTTTCGCAGGGATGTACCAGGAAAATACTTTCTTGCTCTATTGCGAACAAACCTGAACTGCAAACGAAACGCTACCGAGAATGGATCAGATTTACAAAAATTTGAATTTCCAGTACAATATATTCACCATTTGATCCATAGTATCAACGCCACTTTTATATTTATTATAATAGGTAATAATGTGGGACTTCTTCTTAGCATCACCTCTCGATAATTCATCCATAATTCCAAAGTATTCAATTGTATACTAACAGGTACACAATAATTGAAACAACTTCTAAAATAAAATAGTCACTTGGTAGATACAAAACACACTATCTGCACAATTCAAATTACAAAAAGTTAAAACTTAAAAATTTTTGTCAAATCACAAAATGCCCTTACGGAAGCTAAAATGACACTAAGGGATATCGCACCCGTTCGACCCTTTTATACAACTTAAAGATGATGCTAATAAAATTTACACCTATGTTACAAAAATTTAGAAAGTATAGGAAACAAGGGATATCGCACCCGTTCGAGCCTTTTATACAACTTAAAGATTATCAGCCGTATTCATAAAAATTTAAAACAGGTTAATAAACCCTTTTTAAGCAAAGTGTCAAATACGTTATTCATAAACGTTCAATAGCGTTAAAACACTGTTATAAGACTGTTTTAAGTGACTTGTTTTTATAGTTCATACATACTGCTATGTATCTTTGCCCTTTATTTATTTTCTTAGCTATTACTTTGAAAATGCCCTTACCTTTAATTGCTCCTCCCACAATGATAACTTACGTAGAATCGTTAACTTATTATTTCGCTCCAGCTAGCCCAAGGTTAATGTAAAATTTTATTTTTCGGTTGTAAACTTCTTTGAATGTATTTACAACTCTCCAAACATGAACAAGATTTCGAATTTTTTTTTATCTTCAGATAAACTTGATTTACAAAATAAAGTAAACTTTTATAATGGCAATGCTTGTTTAATTTCAAATTATCAAATATTTTTATGGTTGTCATAGAGACGTAATACAAATTGAACACATGCTTTAAAACTATCATTAATTACAAATTGAACAAATTTCTTACTAATCCTAAAAACCGCAATAAATGTTTTATAAATAAATAAAGAATTTCTGAATAAATTGTCGTTTTGAAAATTCGCGCACAAATAAATACTCGTTTTTTTTACCAACCTTGCTATTCCCTAGTAATTTCTTTGCTGCTTGTATATCACCATCTGCCCACACAACTTGCATCTCAATCCAAATATTTTCATGAACATTTACCAATCTCCATTCAATGATATCCAAATTCTGTGTTTCATCAAATTTATTACCATCACACACTTTTACCCTTTTGTAAGTGGTTTTCACAAATTTTATCACAAATTGTTCTAATTTCTTTGTTTTAACAGGTCTTGACCTTGATTCACTTTACTGATCATTTTTTTATCACCGATTTAAATTTATTATCTTACTCACACAATTCACGTGCGTTTTTTTTATAATTCATCTACCGTCTATCAATATCCTCGTTACTAAGGAAGTTCGATATTTTTTTGTGTGTTTCCAGGCACATTGGATTTCTGTTGCTTATTTTTTATTCGTGGGAGAGTTTTTTTTTGCAGTTTCCCTCTTTTAAAGTACCTTTTGAAATAATGTTTATTTTTTTTAGGAAACTGTTGATTTGGTTATTTGCACTCAATAAATGTTGATTGGAATTTGATTTGAAGTATACCGATGCACTTTATCGTTTATTTGGAAATGATCAATAATTGTCTTTCAACTTCAAAAGTTTACATTGGAATCGATAATTGTTTCAACTTTTTCACCAAGTGTATTCAGAAATCCTTTTTTATTTATTTTAATTTGCGTAACACTACTAATATTTACTAACCTAGTTTTTACAAAATTTTCTAAGTAATTACAACTAAACACTAATACAAATTAATTACATACATTTAAATTATTTTTTATAACGATGCATTCGTTATTTAGCATTGCCATTCCCTTTTTAAATTAAACATTTCAATTTTTCTTTACGTTATGTGCAACGCTTGTTCATGCCTTCGATTTCCAATGCGTCAAAGTAGTTTACATCGCAATACCTACTATAAGCCTCTTTTAAAGTTAACCTAAAAATATTTGTTCATAATATATAAATTATTGAAACCAATATGAATGCAATAGCGGCTATTAATGTTATTAACATGATTGGTGATGCACCTCCACGTCGTAGATAATTGTACAAGCCGAGATTCGACCCTTTCACGCTTTGCGATGTTGAATTTAAAAACCCGAAAGACGGTCGGTGCAAACATATTTTAAAGCACTTTATAGAAAATAACTTTCGAAAATAATATGTGCATGTAATGCTATTAACATTACTTCAAATCACTTGGCCATCGCTTTGGCAAGCCACGAAAGAACTCAAAAAATTTAATGCTATTATTATTATAAATTATTATGAAATTAAAAGACATTATGATTTAAAATTTTTATTTATCTAACGATCCTACTATAGTATGTAGTTTGCATAAATAAAATTAAATGTTTTCTTATTCCATGTTTTTTCTTTTATAAAACAAAAGTTTTTCTTGCAGAAGTTCATGTTGTACGTCTAAATTACGACTTCGTTTATCTAAATTACGACTTCGTTTATCTTCATTCTTCATTTGGGCAGCATGTAACAATCTTGCAGATTTTTATCTGAGAGGCAGCTATCGCTTCCACACTTTTCGAGATACTTGATTGTTGCACTGGTACGATGATCTAAAAAAAAGTATTCCTAGTTAATCCTGTATTATTATTTTATGAAATATAAATACATACGTGTCTCGTCGTATTGCTATCCTCTTCTATATATATGGGAATATCCAATTTGTCGCTTAGAAGTTGTTGTGAGGTGCTTCGTGTATAAACATCTTTTAAATGCTATTCGTTAATTAGTATTATTAAATGTTGTTAATTGTAAATTTCAATACTACTTACTTGAATATTAATGCTGTCCGAGTCGGCATCATTTGCATCTACTGCAAATTCGTTGGGTAGCCAATTTCAAACTTTTTACAAAAATTACTCTGGTAAATAAATTTAGGTTAATGTACACGATTTAATGCAGTTACCAACAAAATCACATTACCACACTAAACTCCCTTGAAATTGCCTTGAAATAGTTCACTTGGTTCTAAGATGCCCTTAAAGTCGGTTTATGAATGGAACGACATTTAAAATACTGTTTAGCCTTAAAATGTGTTTTAACTAAAACATCTCTGAGAGACACTTTAAGATATTTTTATGAATACGGCTCTATGTTTATAAAATTTACAGCTATGTTACAAAATTTCGTCTGTTGCGAGCTTTAATTTAAACCGACAAATTCTAACTCCGTGACATCGACAATAGTCATTCAAGTTTAATACCCTGGGCTCGAAAATTACTTTTTCGAATCCTTTTGTATGCGCTGTAGGAGGTAACTTAATCCCAAAATGCCCATGGCACTCACTTTTCATGTTTAATTATTGAAGTAAACATTAATAAAACGATTATAACTTTCTTTAAATTTGCCTAAATCGTCTTTTGTGTCTTGAACAATTTTACTACTTTACCTATCCATTTACCAAAATTTACCTATCCATTATTACTGGTTGAATTAGATATTTATCTTTTAATTGATACACTTGAAAAAATTGCTAGCAATATCCCCGAGTTTAAGTTACAACTATGTACTAAAGTTATACTTAGAAAACTCTCACATGGGATATTTTACTCGATGAAGGCGTGTCAATTTTCGAAGATCTCTGAGTTGCCGTCAAACTTTCCAATGTTTGCAACGCTTTTGTATTTGTTAACATGTTGTTGAGTTGAATTGCGGTGTCCAACTTGCTACTTTTATCGTGGGTTTCCGAATATGAATCCAGAGATTCAGAGGAGGAAGTAGAACAGGGGCAGGAGGGTAATATTTTAAAAAGATTAGGTTACTCCATAGTTCGTGAGAAGAAGGTTACAAAGGGGTACAATAACTAATTAGGTGAAAATTATTATCTATTCTATGGATCAAATTAATGTGGTATATATCCAGCAAAAACAATTTAAAAAAGTATCAGGATTAATTGACCCACCAAAGGGTTAAATTTCATAAACAAAATCACAAAGTTAAACTTATAATATTCTAATCAAAGTATTACAAAAAAAATTGGTGTGGTATATAATAAACTTCTTATACTGATTATTCTGCATACTGTATTCTGAAAATAACATATATAGTGGAGTAAAATGCCCGGTTTCTTCTTCAGTTTAGTGATACCGCGGTAGAACTAAATGAAATTTAAACACAAACGTTAGTTAGGTCATACGGTATCACGTACTTACGCCTAAAACTTTTACGCCTAACACACTTACGCCTAAGTCAATACGCCTAATTCTTTACGACTAAAGGAATTTATGCCTAATGGTCTTAATGCCTAAAACCGACTACGCCTAAAACTTGAACGCCTAACGCAATTACGCCTAAAACATTTACGCCTAAATGCGGCGTAATTTATCAAAAGTCGAAAAGGGAATGATCAATATTACTACACAAAAGCTTCGTGTATACCAAAAACAGGAATGTTAACGATAAAATTAACAAACGTAAATGTCTAGCCGTTGTTCACACAAAAAGTGAATTAATCGTTTAAGAGAGTCCTGAAGAGCAGAACCACGTACCACGGGCAGCGGAGGTCAAAACCCGGCAAGTCCTGGCAGAAATTAAGGATAAAGCTCTGGACAGTCAAGACACACCTCACCAGATTATTGTCGCAACCAGTATTGGACTTCCAGCTGCGGTAAAAGCCGCACTTCCTTCGAAAGATCGGTTGAAGCGCAACATTCAAAGAGCGCGTCAAGTGGCTGGGGCTGCACTTCCAACACCTTCGAACCTTACGGAACTTGAAATTCCAGATTATGTCACCGAATTTAATTCGAATGGAACCATTCACCAGTTCCTTATTTATGACAGTGGACCTGAAGAAGATCGCATTTTAATATTCGGTACTCAATTGGGTTTAGATTTGATGGCAAATTGTAGCCATTGGTACGCTGATGGTACTTTCAAGACTGTGCCGCCATTATTTGAGCAACTTTTCACAATTCATGGTGTCAAGTACCACAATGTGATTCCTTCTGTGTTCTGTCTCTTGCCAAATAAGCGACAGCAGACCTACGTTCTAGTTCTTGAGGCACTAAAGAATATAAAACCAAACCTTACTCCAACTTCCATCATGACAGATTTCGAGAAGGCTCAGATTAACGCTTTTCAACACGCGTTTCCTAATTCACAGAACAGGGGTTGTTTCTTCCACTTTAGTCAAAGTTTGTGGCGAAAAATTGCGTCAATACCTGATCTCAGAGTAAAATATGCCGATGTGGAGAACCCAGATTATTCTCTTCATGTAAGAAAGTTGGCTGCACTTGCTTTCGTCCCTTCCGATGATGTAGTTATGGCATTCGTACAATTAACTGAATCTCCATTTTATGTTGATAATGGAGATATTCTCGATCCTTTTCTTGAATATTTTGAGGATAACTGGATTGGCCGGCTTCGTAATAACGGAACCCGAAAAAACCCCAAGATTGGTTCCATCCAACTCTGGAACTGTTACGAGGCCAGTTTGAATGACCTCCCCAAGACGAACAACTCAGTTGAAGGATGGCACCGGAGTTTTCATTCTTTATTGGGTGCATGCCATCCCTCTATTTGGAAATTTATAGAGGTGTTAAAAATGAAACAGAGTGCAAACGAATTGAAAATTGAGCAGTACGTGGCAGGATTGGAACCTTCAACAGGTCGTGTGCGCTACCGAACAACCGCTGCCAACATCAAGAGAATCGTGGAGTCCTATGGGGATGGTCTAGGTCCATTGAACTTCGAAATCGACGTTTACCTTCGAGGCATCGCGCACAACTTTGAGCTTCAAGCTGTTTAACATTTGTACTATTTTTGCTTGTAAATAAATTATTATTACGATTAATTAATTATTGTGAATTATTGAAAAAATAATAAACTATGAAAATAAGTATCAACTGGTAAACATTAAAAAATTGATTAAGTATACATTTTTTAGAAGTATAAGGGCTTGTACTATTAATAAACTTTTACTATAAATCTCATATTATCTCGGCTTTTACATTTTTTTATGTTTGTACGATTTTTAGAAAATTTTAAGCATTAGGCGTAAAGGATTAGGCGTAATTGCGTTAGGCGTTCAAGTTTTAGGCGTAGTCGGTTTTAGGCATTAAAACCATTAGGCATAAATTCCTTTAGGCGTAAAGGATTAGGCGTATTGACTTAGGCGTAAGTGTGTTACGCGTAAAAGTTTTAGGCGTAAAGACGTGGATCCAGGTCATACACTATTGGAAATGTAAGTGACGACTTTTTTCGCCGGTACCGAAAAAAGATATGGACCTAAAACCTCAAAAAATAGGGTACCGCACTTTGGCTCTGTCTAAATTAAGATTAGGGGTGGCAAGAAGTACCCGTCTTAATTTAGTTGAAGTGAGAATCACTAGAGTTGTAAGTTCTAGTGATTACTCTAAATTATGAGAAGTGGCAAGAAGTACTTCTCTTAATTTATTGATGAATAACATTTAAGTCGTAAATTCAAATGCTACTGATTTATTAAGTTTTACATACAGGTATTTATATAAAAACTTAATAGCTAGGTTATCACATTCCAATTAAATTAAAGGTATTAATCTGATGACTTATGACATAAAATTTTCCATTAATAATTTTAAATGCATTACTTGCTGATTATAAATTGTTTTGAATGTTGACAATGCGGAAATGAATTATTTTTGACCTACTGAAAAGTGTTATTATGCATTTTAGCTTTATTTACACTTTTCTAATAAATTTGTACAATTTTGCATATTTACTTAAATTATTAATATACAGGATGGTTCTAAACTAGAACTCACCCAACCAACAAAAACCTGTTTAATTTCTAAATTAAACATATTGCCACCTCCAAAATAATGGCGTATGAGATGTGTTGTGTCTTGCGGATGTGTATGATGTTGTTTGTGAATTTTTAGACTACTTTTAGATGCCCGTTTGATCGACGTCTTCTCTTTTTCCAGCTTCTTTTATCCCAGCTTTTCCTCCATCGTCGTACCATCTCTCTGACGTCTGGGTTGCCTTGAATGTTGCTCTTCTTGCTAAGTGATGTGTCTATTTTTTTCCTTGACTGATTTGCTATCCATTTTTGTTTCCTTGCAACGGAAACCAACCGACTAATTAAAACCCTGTTTAATTTTATATTAAACATATTCTTCTTCTTCTTCTTATCAACCTTTATCTATCCACTGTTGGATGTAGGCCTCCTTTAATCTCTTCCATGCATCGCGGTCTTGGGCTCGATTTTGCCAGTTCTTTCCTGCTATCTTAACAATGTCGTCGGTCCAGCGTTTAGGTGGGCGCCCGACGGATCTTTTACTTGTTCTTGGTCTCCATGATAGGACCCTCTTTGCCCATCTCTCATGACTTTGTCTAGCAAGGTGCCCCGCCCAAGTCCACTTCAAGTCCGCCACCCTTTCCATAACGTCTTTAACCCTGGTTCGGTCTCTAATACTGTCGTTTGTTTGTCTGTCTTGCAACCGGACCCCCAACATCAGACGTTCCATAGCACGCTGAGTGGTTCTTAATTTATTTGCGCTTTTGTTGGTAATTGTTGTAGATTCCAGTCCGTATGTCATGACTGGTAGCACGCACTTGTCAAAAACCTCCCGCTTTAGGCAATTTGGTATGTCTGCCTTCAGAATGTGGGCTAATTTGCCAAACGCCGCCCATGCTAAACGGGTCCTACGGATTATGTCCTTGGTTTGGTTTTGTTTTCCTAGCTTGATGGTATGGCCCAGATATACGTACTCATCTACTTTCTCTATTGGTCTCCCGTCTATACATATGTTTGTGGTGTCCTCTCTAGTCATGATCCTTGTCTTTTGAGTGTTCATTTTTAAGCCGATCTTCAAAGACTGGTAGTTCAACTCGTCGAGCATTTTCTGGATTTCTTCGATTTTTGTACCAAAAAGAACAACGTCGTCTGCGAATCGCAAATGATTCAATCTAACTCCGTCCACGTTTACCCCAGCTTCATCCCACTTCAGTAACTTGAATACATCTTCCATAGTCAAAGTAAATAGCTTGGGAGAAATCGTATCACCTTGTCTCACTCCTCTTTCTACTTTTATTTTCTTTGTTGCAAGGCTATTGTCAATCTTAACTGTCAGCGTGGCATTCTGGTATATATTTTTTATAACCATTGAATATCTTGAATCGATTCTTGCGTTGTCCATTGCATCCAATATAGCGTCCATTTCGATGGAATCAAATGCTTTCTCGTAATCGACGAAGGCCATATGCAGATCTATATTATATTTCGAGCATTTTTCAATAAGTGTTCTAACGGTCTGTAAGTGTTCCGTCGTACTGTACCCCCTTCTAAAACCCGCCTGTTCTGGTGGTTGGTAAAAGTCCAATTTGTTGGTAAGGCGATTTGTAATTATCTTCGTAAACAGTTTATATAAGTGGGACAGCAGACTGATAGGTCTATAATTACTGATGTTGTGTTTATCTCCCTTTTTGTGTAGCAGAATAACCTGGGCATTCTGCCACGTAGCAGGTATTTTTCCCTCTTGGATTAAACATATTGCCGTCTTCGAAATAATGTGTTGTGTTGCCTGTGGCTTTATGTTGAGGTTCCATTTTCATTATGTCCAAATTTTCGTTGTCTTGTTGCATTTGTTTATGTATTGATGCTTCTTCTATTTCCGTCCCCATGGGTTTCCATGATATTGGGTGTACATCTTCTTCATCTTGCATTTGCTCTGGACTCGTAACTTCCTTTCCTATCCCCTTGTCCATATCTTCTTCTATCTCCATTACTGTTGTTTTGACATCTTCTTCCTTTGGTAATTGCTTTGGGCTTGCCTCTATTTCGTCCATCTCTTCTTTCATCTCCATTGGTGTTCCATCTACTTCATATGGTATTTGTTTCGAACTTGTCTCTTTTTCTTCCATCTCCTCTTTCATATCTTCTTCCATTTCCTCTTCGAATTTCATGTCCATTGATTTTGTTGTGACATCTTCTTCATCTGGTAATTGCTTTGGACCTGTAACTTCTTTTTCTTTTTTCATTTCTATTGATACTGGTGTTCCATCTACTTCCTCTGGTATGTGCTTTGGACCTGTAAGTTCTTTTTCTTTCATCTCCACTGGTATTGGTGTTAAAACTTCTTCATCTGGTATTTGGTTCGCTCTTGCCTCTTCCATCTCTGCTTGTGCTATAGCTTCCCTCAATAATTTTGTTTTTATGTCAAATTCGTCGTATATTTCCTCATCTTCTTCTTCTAGCATTTGGTTCGCTCTTGCCTCTTCCATCTCTGCTTGTGCTATGGCTTCCCTCAATAATTTTGTTTTTATGTCAAATTCGTCGTATATTTCCTCATCTTCTTCTTCTAGCATTTGGTTAGAATTTGTAACGTTTTCTAATTCCATTTCCTCTTCCATCTCCATTTTTGCTAATTCTGCCATCAATATTTCTGTTTTTACAATGACTTTGTTGTATATTTCCTCATCTTCTTCTTCAATTTTCATTTCCAATTTCATCAGTGTTTCGTAGTATTTATTTGTGCTTTCTTCAAATCGATCATTGATAAAGTAGTCATCTAGATTTTCTTCTTCGTATTTCATTATTTCTGTGTGCAGATCTTCTATGCTGTACCATTGCTTTCTTAGTTTGATTTTTAATATTTTGCACATGGCCTTCGTCTCTTGATTATTTTGTGATACCGTATTTGTTATGATATCCATTACTCTTCCCATGTAGAACATTTTGATTTGCTGTTTTCTTAACCGTATTGTTTGTGCATCCATCTTTGTAACTCGTTCTTTTCTTAAGTACTTGTTTTTTTCTTGATTGATGTTTGGCGTCGCTGTGTGGACCCTTGTATTTTGATTCTTCTTATTCTTCTTATATTTTGATTCTTCTTTGTCGTCGCTGTGGACCCTTGTATTTTGATTGTTTTATGCTGTGGCGTCGCTGTGGACCCTTATTATTTGATTCTTCAATTTGCTTTGTCGTCGCTGTGGACCCTTGTATTTTGATTATTCTTATTCTTCTTATTCTTCTTATATTTTGATTCTTCTTTGTCGTCGCTGTGGACCCTTGTATTTTGATTGTTTTATGCTGTGGCGTCGCTGTGGACCCTTATTATTTGATTCTTCTATTTGCTTTGGCGTCGCTGTGTGGACCCTTGTATTTTGATTGTTTTTCTTGGTTTCGATGAATGGACCTTGGATGATTTATTCTTTCTTCTTCTTCTACGTGGACTGTATTTCTGCTCGCTGATTTATCTTCTTAAGGTTCGAAGGACCATGTCTAAATTAAGATCAGGTGGCAAGAAGTACCCGTCTTAATTTAGTTGAAGTGAGAATCACTAGAGTTGTAAGTTCTAGTGATTACTCTAAATTATGAGAAGTGGCAAGAAGTACTTCTCTTAATTTATTAATGAATAACATTTAAGTCGTAAATTCAAATGCTACTGATTTATTAAGTTTTACATACAGGTATTTATATAAAAACTTAATAGCTAGGTTATCACATTCCAATTAAATTAAAGGTATTAATCTGATGACTTATGACATAAAATTTTCCATTAATAATTTTAAATGCATTACTTGCTGATTATAAATTGTTTTGAATGTTGACAATGCGGAAATGAATTATTTTTGACCTACTGAAAAGTGTTATTAAGTTATTATGCATTTTTAGCTTTATTTACACTTTTCTAATAAATTTGTACAATTTTGCATATTTACTTAAATTATTAATATACAGGATGGTTCTAAACTAGAACTCACCCAACCAACAAAAACCTGTTTAATTTCTAAATTAAACATATTGCCACCTCCAAAATAATGGCGTATGAGATGTGTTGTGTCTTGCGGATGTGTATGATGTTGTTTGTGAATTTTTAGACTATTTTTAGATGCCCGTTTGATCGACGTCTTCTCTTTTTCCAGCTTCTTTTATCCCAGCTTTTCCTCCATCGTCGTACCATCTCTCTGACGTCTGGGTTGCCTTGAATGTTGCTCTTCTTGCTAAGTGATGTGTCTATTTTTTTCCTTGACTGATTTGCTATCCATTTTTGTTTCCTTGCAACGGAAACCAACCGACTAATTAAAACCCTGTTTAATTTTATATTAAACAGGCTCATTCTTAATTTTTTTTCTATTCGTAAGCATGTTAGAGAGATGCACTTTTTTTAGAATTATTGCCAATGAAATTACCAATACAGCGATATATAACACTTGCCGATTTTGTTTATATTTATTCACATAAAACTCGATTTTCCCAGAAATATGAATATTCTTGTATAGTTTCTAGAACTTTAAAAATCAATAACTTTTTATTTCACGATATCAATTTAATTTTATTTTACACTAAAAACTTCGCTACAGTCTTTAAATCATTTCTGCCGTTTTGAATTTTGTAGCGTTTCAAAAATAAAGCCGCCAGAGTGCAAAAACTTGCGCATCGCGCGTTTTCTGCGAATCCATACCGTCCGATGCAACGGGAGGGAGCAAGGCATACATATTGCGGTAATTCGCATGAACACGTCAATAGGAATATGAACCGTTAAGTCAAAATTTGTTTATAATAAAGGTTTTTGCATGAAGCTTGCTAATCGAAGTAGGAGTTTTTCTCTTTATATCAATAACAAAGTCAAAATCAAAAGTATAGTTTAAAATGCAGTCCATAATGCAGTTGTTAACAAAATAAATTTAAAATGTACACATTGGAATTCCGTTACTACAAATATTGTTAAGTCATTAAAATCAAATTGTTTAATTATAAGGAATCATAATTTACATGCAAACATTGTTAGTTAAGTATTTAGAATAAAATTTGTTAATTTTATAAAATAAATTAAGACATTATATTTGTGCATCGAATTTCGCAATAAACTAAGTGATCGGTCATCCAATAGTGCATCGTGAGACAATTCCATCAATAAACAATAACTATGTGTTGAAAATTTTTGGTTAACCTAAAAAACAATAAAAGTTAATTTAGAAGAAGATTTCAAATTTCGCGGTGGACAAAAATGGTGGTTTCAACTCACATATTGATTTTATGGACTAATAATCACGTTTGCTATGCTTTTAAGCAACACCTCGGCAACGTAACAAACAATAGAGCTTCCTGTGAATTTTTACGTGATGGTTGATTGTATTAGTGTGCTCCTAGAAAATAATTAATAATTGTGATAAAATTTGGTTATAAAAGCAGTAAAGAGTGAAAATATTACATAAAAAGTGTATACACACGTAATTGAAGCGAAATATAATAATTAAATTTACCGATCATCGATATTTTTGATGAAATATAACAGTGGCCACGAGGTAATAAATTTTCAAGGCAAATAATAATCCAGTTTTATGTGTGGGAACGAATGTTCATCAGTGCGTAGGAAGATTGGAATTTCAAGCTGCTAAGTACCAACATCTCGAAAATTACCAGCTTTATAAAGGTACGATTACATACAATTTTTAAACGTAAATTTTTTTGTGCGGTCATCGTAAATTGCGAACCACGTGCGTTAATTTTATAGTTGGGGTTTAGTAATAGGAAATTGTTCATAATTTTAAGAAACATTTATTTGCTTATCAATACATTCAATTTACATAATAATATAAAGTACATTTTTACACAAAACGGATAATTATTTTGAGCTACCTGTGTTCCCGTTACCAATTTCTATTTCAGCATCAACATACTTGATTTCGAAAAGAACTTACTACTGAGTAAAGGTAGGTTTCATGCTACAAAATCCAGTTAGCCGAGGTATAAAAGTAAATTTACAAATTTTATTAAATTGCTATTGACGGCGTTTATCCGTTTTCACCTCATCATAGTAATATGTGATACAACACGAGTAGAGAGAGACGCCCAACAAATTCTAACGATTATTTGAATTAAATTTATAACTTATTGAAAATATAATAATTAGGGCTTTCAGTAAGTGTTCATTAACTTGATAATATTTTCAAAAAATTATTTTGTAGGCTTTTATTTCAAACTTCGCGCCACTTAGCAGTAACTTTTTAGTTACAACCAGAAGGTTGGTTTTGAATGCACTTGCAACTTATGACTTGTATGTATACGAATGAACTTATGTTTTTTGGTGTCGAAGCAACTTATGAATTTATGTAACTTATGTTTATTTTAAATGGTGAAATTAAATCTATTAATAATCTTTAGTGTTTTTTATAATCGCGCCGGCTAAGCCATCCCTACAGTTTTCAGAAGTGGGATAGTGTACAAAACATTATTAATTTTTGGTTAAAATTACACGTGCTGGATAAAAAGAAAATTTTAAAAAATGGATCAAACCATCGATCAAACCGCTACCGATCAAGCATCTGCGTGTTCAATAGCCGACATAATGGAAGCAACGGTGAGAGCATGTAATTTAGCAAATAGGCCTCAGGCTCAAGCGAAGACTTCGGAACTCGCTACATTATTACCCCATTTTGAAGGTCACGATGACAGTGTAGAAATATTTTTTGAGCGTGCTGAAACTGTGAAAAGGACATACAATTTAACGGACCAACAAACAGTGTTATTAATTATTTAAAAACTAAAGGGTTACGTCCTGAAGTGGTTTAATTCGAAGCCCGAACATGGAGCTTTACCTCTGGGTGAGTTACGGAAGGAAATGCAAAGATTGTTTGATCTTAAGGAGGATTCAATTGTTTTAATGCGTACATTTGAACGACGAAAATGGAAGAAAAATGAAAAATTTGTTGAGTATTTTCAAGAAAAGGTTTTACTGGGTAATAAACTTAAATTAGAAGAATCCGAATTAATAAGTTATATCATTGAGGGCCTTGATAATAATGCATTGGAAAATCAAGCAAAGATGAAAGAGTTTCGTACTCTTAACCATCTATTAAGAATTATGAAGGATGTCAACCGAGAAGTAAATGTAAATGTAACCGACAAGAAGGTTATTGGAAACAACTGGAGACCAGCAAGTGAAAGTTCGACTAAATCCGGTGGTGTCCCTACCAGATGTTATAACTGTAATGACTTAGGGTATTTTCAAGTTCGTGTCCCAAACCAATACGACCAAAAGGATCTGTTTATTTATGTGAGTCAACGGAGCATCAACGAAGAAATTGTCCGAAGAATACATACAGACAGAAGGAGAAGACAACCCGTCCAGCGGACAGTACGACAATAACACTACTAGAGAAAAATGATCTAGAAACACCTCCAGCATACATCTTACCTATTTGTGTTGAACTGACTTCGAATAAGTATCGCTTTTGTACTAATTCTGTTTTAGATTGTGGCAGTCCGATTTCACTAATTTCTTATTCGTTGGTTAAAAACCAGTCATTTGATCCAATCGATGACAAAGTTTTCAATGGAATAAATCAAAGTAAATTAGAACGGTTAGGAAAATTGAATGTTTGTATTATAACAGGTGACGTAGAAATTAATTTAAGTTTGTTTGTTATTAAGGATGGAGTTATTCCTTTTCCATGTTTATTGGGAAGAAACTTTATGTCAAATCCTAAAATAGATATTTCATTGAAAGGGTTAACTGTTGAAATTAGAGCAGCAGAACCAATAGAAAAAGTCGATGACGAATTAAATAATATCATGTCAATAAATTACGTTGGGGAAGGGGAAATGATAAATTTGAATATAGATTCAAAATTAGATGTAAGATGCACTGAATTAGTTAACAATACATTTGTGCAAAATTATTTAGAACCAGTCAGACCTCAAAAACCAAACACTGACTTTCAGTTAAAACTTATTGTAGAACCGCAGCATGTACCTTTTTATTTTAAACCAAGGAGATTGTCTTTTGTTGAAAATAATGCTGTAAATGAAATAGTAAAAGATTTGTTAGAGAGAGGCATTGTACAGGCAAGCAAATCAGAATATTGCTCTCCTATTGTTTTAGTTAAAAAAAAATGGTGAATACAGATTATGTACAGATTATCGATTTTTAAACAAAATTACTTTAAGAGATAATTTTCCGTTACCTTTAATTGAAGATCAACTTAGTAACTTGAAGGATAAGCAATATTTTACTAGTTTAGACCTAAAAAATGCTTTTTTGCATGTGAAGATGCACCCGGAATCAGTCAAGTATACATCATTTGTTACTCCGGCAGGACAATTCGAATATATATACATGCCGTATGGGTTAAAACAAAGTCCTAACACTTTCACCTGTTATATGAACATAATTTTTAATGAATTATTGCAACAAGGTAAAATTTGTATTTATATTGATGACATATTAATTGCAACTAAAACAGTTGGGGAAAATTTAGAAATTTTGAAAGAAGTTTTGTTAATTTTAGTGCAAAATAGATTAGAACTGAGACTTGACAAATGTTTATTTATGCAATCTGAAATCACTTATTTAGGCTATTGTGTTGATTCGCAAGGTATTAGACCTAGTGATCATTTTGTTAAATGTATCAGTAATTATCCGTTACCCAAGAATGTTAAAGAAGTACATAGTTTTATTGGTTTAGCATCGTACTTTAGAAAATTTGTGTACAACTTCTCGATACTATCCAAACCTTTGTATCAGTTACTAAAAAAGAATTGTATTTTTAATTTTGGACCAAACGAATTGGAAGCATTTGACAAAATTAAATTAGCGCTTGTGTCAAACCAAGTTTTGTCAAATTATTCACCCAAGGCTGAAACACAGTTGCACTGTGATACAAGTAGCTTAGGTTATGGGTCAATTTTGATGCAGAAGCAAAATGATAATAAGTTTCACCCAATATTTTATTATAGTCAGAGAACTACAGATGTAGAATCACATTATCATAGCTTTGAATTAGAAATGCTAGCAATAGTAAATGCGTTAAAAAGATTTAGAGTGTATTTGCAAAGTATTCCATTCAAAATTGTTACTGATTGTAATAGTTTAAAATTAGCTCTTCAGAAAAAGGATGTAAATCCAAGAATTTATCGGTGGTCGCTTATTTTACAAAATTTTGAGTATACCATTGAACATCGATTTAATACAAGAATGCGCCATGTAGATTGTTTAAGTCGTGTTAATAGTATTTTTGTTATTGAAGATAATAGTTTTGAACGAACTCTTAGTATTAGACAAGATCTTGATCCAGAAATTTTAATTATTAGAGAACGTCTTCAAACCAGTGAGGATAAATTTTTTGAGATTAGAAATGGATTAGTTTATCGTAAATTTAGGAATCAAAGTTTATTTTATGTCCCGAAAGATATGGAGAATAATGTCATTCGGATTTGTCATGATGAATTAGGTCACATTGGTGTAGATAAAGTGGTCGAAATAATCTTGAGAACCTACTGGTTCCCAGACTTGAAACCTAAGGTTAAGAAGTATATTTCAGAATGTTTAAAGTGTATAGTTTTCTCCCCAAATTCAGGCAAGAAGGAAGGTTTGTTGCATTTTATTCCGAAAGGTAATATTCCTTTTAATACTATTCATGTTGATCATTGTGGACCTTTAGAAACCACTAACAAGAAGAATAAATATATTTTTGTAATTATTGATGCTTTCACGAAGTTTTGCTTTACTTCAAACTTATTTAAAAACTTTGTGTTGGAGTTAGACATTAAACATACGCTAATAGCAGCAGGTGTTCCCCGTGCTAATGGTCAGGTGGAAAGATATAATAAATACTATATCCCAAATGATAGCAAAAATTACTGAATCAGCAAACACTTGGGATGAGGTGTTGAGTAAAGTAGAATTTTCGATTAACAATTCAATAAATAGGGCTACCAAAGAAACGCCAGCCAAATTATTATTCGGTTTAAATCAAGTAGGTGAAATACATGATCATTTGAGATTCTATTTAGATAATGAAGGTGTGAACAGAGATATGTTATACATGAGAGAAAAAGCAGAAGGAAATATAGAAAAAACTCAGAATGAAAACAAACGTAATTATGATAAAAAGCATAAAATTGCTAATACTTACTTGGAGGGTGATTATGTTATGATTACTAATGTGGATGTAACTCCGGGAATAAACAAAAAATTACTTCCAAAGTTTAAGGGGCCATATAATGTAAAGAAATGTTTACCAAACGACAGATACGTCATTAGTGGTGTAGAGGGTTTTCAGGTTACACAGAAGCCGTTTGAAAGCATTTACGATGCGGCAAATATGAGATTGTGGTACAGAAATTAAATTTTGTTATTTTTACATTTAGGCTTTAGCATTAAGTTTTGAAATGTTCACTTGTATTAATTTGAATTATAGTAGTACTTAGATAAATTAGATTTAGTAAGAATTGTAACTTGTTAAAATCGTGTCGTTTTTATGTCAGGTATGGCCGAGTTGTAGGCTTTTATTTCAAACTTCGCACCACTTAGCAGTAACTTTTTAGTTACAACCAGAAGGTTGGTTTTGAATGCACTTGCAACTTATGACTTGTATGTATACGAATGAACTTATGTTTTTTGGTGTCGAAGCAACTTATGAATTTATGTAACTTATGTTTATTTTAAATGGTGAAATTAAATCTTTTAATAATCTTTAGTGTTTTTTATAATCGCGCCGGCTAAGCCATCCCTACAATTTTATTATTATTATATTATTAGTTACCTAAATTAAAATTACGTAACTAATTAGATACGTAAAAAATAAGAATCCATAATATTACTATATAGTATGTACATAATTATTATAATGCATTACAATTAAAAAAATATTAAGTAATTATATAAATAAATTCGCAATTCAGAGTCAGACTCCTCACAATCAGAGAAAACTTCTGTTGAAATATTATTGCAGTTCTTACAAGCACATTCATCGCAACACCTCAAACCCTCTTTCGCGCAAATGCATTTGTTTGTCATGCAATTGTTATCATTGCAGTATATGTGGAGGACATTTCGGACACTTTCTGGGATTGGTTCTTGAGTACTTAATACGGGTTCCCAGTTATCATCTAAACGTCACCAGCCATAATTTGATGGATCCTCATCTCACACCATATTAATATGACTGGAGCACAAAATTTTTAATTGATACGTACATCTGAATTAAAAATATAAATTTAATACATAATATTCTATACTAAATATCTCTTACATACTTCGAGGTTTTTGTATCAGCAGGACAAAAATTATGTCAGATTTTCCAGGTTCCGAAATAAAAACAATTTGTTTACCAAATTTTTTTAGTAATTTGGATTTCAATTTTGAAGAGCTTGTAGTACATTTTCCGAAATTTAAGAGAATATCATTATATTTTCTTGAAATGTTACTTAAGGTGATGTTCTTATGATTTTTTAAAACGTGCTCTTTTACATAATCTTCAATTTGTAGAAAAGCAGCATGGGAATGTGCTACACCTTCCTCTTTTGGTTTGGTTAAACTAACTTCGGCCAATATATTTTTTCTTGAAGTATGACCTAAGATTTTTTTCTTAGTAGCATCGCCAGTTCCTACACATGGATGGAATGATTACAAGATCAACAAATATGTAAGTACTACCTACCTGTTTGAATCGACGTCAGATTTTCTCGTTTCCGTTTACCCAATTTTTCACACACTAAGCACATTCGTCTGATATCAAACCTTTCATTTCTCTTGCTACTTCTAATTGAAGTAGTAGAAGTAGATGTTTGTTCATCTTCTCTTTGATGTTGTACCTGTCTGAATACGTTAATTTCACTTGTATATGTTTGCCTACATTCTTTATGAAATTTAAAATTTAAATTTCCAGACAAGATGGTACTTTTATGTAGCAAGATCCGTTCTGAACATTTATCTTGACGTTTTTCAGCAGCAGCGATTATATTCAATAAACCTCTTTCTTGAGGCGTACTAATCACTTTGTTATCAGTTTGATTTAAATCTTCTCCACAAATGAAGCAATTCATTTTCAATAATTGTTCTAAAATTTTGCATATTTATGCAACTTGTACTAGGTATAGAAAGCAAGCAAAAATAGTTACCGAACACTGCACTAATAATTTAAATAAATAACTGGAGTCTTTGTACACCTAACAGCTTATGAAAATGCAATGATAGGTAAGCAAATTAATCTCAATGCACCCATTGTAACCACTGTAACAGCATAACAGCATCTTATCACAGCTAACACTTTTTTGAAATCATGCCCAAGTTTTACAAGACAATAGTAATATTTATCAGACCCCAATAAATAATAAGGGGCAATAAAATTTTTAATTTATTGCTTTAAAAGATTTTTGGTGTTCTGGCGTGTTTTTGAAATTGAACATGTGATAAAGGAAAGAACGGCTCTAAAAAATGCCCGGACCATAAACAACAAAAATGTAGGTTGGATTTCTACAAACATTTTTACCATTGAGTTATTATTTAAAAAAAAACTTGTCATGTACATATGTCTTGTACATTCAATTAAAACTAATTATTCTAAATATTAATGATATACCTATGCGGTTATATGAATAATAGGTAATTTTATATGCTGCGGTAAAAATCCAAAATATTAAAAATTAAAAATATGTAAATCATTAATAATATAATAATCATAAAATTATTCTACTTAAAGCCCTAATCATTATATTTTCCATAAGTTATAAATTTAATTCAAATAATCGTTGGAATTTGTTGGGCGTCTCTCTCTACTCGTGTTGAATCACTATGTATGCCTCGCTCCCTCCCGTTGCATCAGACGGTATGGATTCGCAGAAAACGTGCGACGCGCAAGTTTTGCACTCTGTCGGCTTTATTTTTGAAACGCGACAAAATTCAAAACGTCAGAAATGATTTAAAGACTGTAACTGTAAAAAAAAATTAAATTGATATCGTGAAATAAAAAGTTATTGATTTTTAAAGTTCTAGAAACTATACAAGAATATTCAAATTTCTGGGAAAATCGAGTTTTATGTGAATAAATATAAACAAAATCGGCAAGTGTTATATATCGCTGTATTGGTAATTTCATTGGCAATAATTCTCAAAAAGTGCATCTCTCTAACATGCTTACGAATAGAAAAAAAAATTAAGAATGAGCCAAAGTGCGGTACCCTATTTTTTGAGGTTTTAGGTCCATATCTTTTTTCGGTACCGGCGAAAAAAGTCGTCACTTACATTTCAAATAGTGTATGACCTAACTAACGTTGTGTATATATTTCATTTAGTTCTACCGTGGTATCACCTACTTCAAGAAAGATACGTCTTTTGCCCTGCATTTTACTCCACTAATATAAGTACTTACACAACGTATAATAAAGATTTAATAAAACGGTACCTTTGTTTCCCACCAAGTCGTCGACTGAGTCGACGATTTCGACCCTCATACATTCTCAAAGTCAATCTCTCCGTTTGTGGTCGATTAACACGAAATTCTCTCGCTTCTATATTTTTGGCATTATCTACCTTAGACATAAACTTTTGAATCAAATCAGAACAAGTTAAATTTTCTTCGGGTTCCCAACTATCTCGAGTACCCGGGTAACCTTTCCAAAACACCAAAAACTCTCTTTGTCCAGTCTTTTTAAAATAAACGTCAATTGTACGATCAACTTCAAATTCCTCGTTGGAATCCCAATCAGCTTCTGTAATAGTTGTCGTTTTCTTTTTAACAATTCTAACAAACTTCTTGTCCGTGATGGTGATCTTTTTATGTGAATTCGCATTTTTCGATTTCGTTTTTTTAATAGTATTAGCTACACCATTTTCCTCAGCGTTTTCGTTTTGTGAAGTTTTAAATAGCTTTACAAGCTCAGGACAATTAAGTGCTAATTCTGATTCCCAGCTATCGCTTTCTGGTTCGTATCCCTTCCAACGTATCAAATACTGTCTTATACCTCGAACCAACTTCTCATCTAATATTTGCTCTACTTATTAAAATAAACATTGACCATTATAAAATTTATATTGACAAAATCAAGTTTTCAACATGTATAGTTCTTCTGCAACAGCTTACCTCATAATCACCCTTAGGAATTTCCGCGATCTCGCTCTCCGGAAGCGATTTCTTTTCTGGAATTTAATCTTTTTAGGTTGCCCCTGCACGCCCACGCGTAATTTTGGGAACTTGAACTATACTTTCTTTTTCATTACTTTCCAGACAGGTTCTTTCGTCGCTTTTTTGGTTGTTTTTGAAGCTGGACGTTCACGCGTTTTTCTGGGAATTTCGATAGCCTATTCGTCGTTATCTTCATCTTCAGATTTTTTCGACACTTTTCGTGAACGCGTAGGTTTCAAAGATTTGCCCCTTTCTTCTACTAAGCTCTCTTTCATATTTTCTTCAATCGATTTTTTGCTTGCTTTAGCGTTGGTTTTATTTTGCTGCACGACCGCGTGTGGTTTTAGGAGCTTCAGGCTCTATAATATCATCTTGATCATTATATTTGAATGGAACTTTTTTGTTTGTTTTACTGTCGGTCTTTTGCGCTAGACGACCGCGCGTGGTTTTAGAAGCTTCAATCTCTTCACCTTCTACATCAATGTCGTTTTCAACTTTCGCTATTTGTTTGCTAGTCAAAGGGTTTCTCTTCTTTAATAGGGAAGATGCATAAATTTTTTTTATAGCGTAGTTGGATCAAAAATAACTAAATATACTAATTAGTGCTATTTAATTTATTTATTTTCGTTTTGATAATAATTAAAAAAATATTTAAAAATCCGTCAATTTGAATTGAAGGAAACGACCGCGCAAGTGCCATTTGCTTGTGACGTCACAAGGCAGAATTTTACATTCATTTATATTATTGTTCTGTGGTTTTGTGCTTTGAAAGTTGAAGTTTGTTAGTGTTAAAAGCTGTTATTTATCATAATTAAATCAATTAAAAACAAAAAGTTAAAAAATTACTCTACACGAGTAGAGTAAACAAGAAAGCGAGGTTATTGTTATTGTGCCGGTGACTTAAACCAAACGCGTTGCGTTTAAGGTCACATGATTTATTTTAAATTATCATTGAATTTTAAAATGGATTATTTATAACAAAATACAATAAATAAAAGTTATTTTTGCTGATTTGATATTTATTATATTTCAACGTCCGGTCCTCTACATAACTTGCCTACAAGGTAGTCCACCTTTCTTTCATGCTTCTCACAATATTTTAAAGAGACAGATCACACCCGACTCTCGTCTCCTATCGGGTCGTGGTATGCACTCGATTCATTCGCCTTTTTGTGCTTCCACTGTGTGTACACGACTTACGCTACTACATTTCGTAAGTAATTTCATATTATAATTTCTCCTTAGATAATATGGGTAAATCTAAACATAAGCATCGCTCCCGTAGTAGGGACAACGATGCTAATGCAGATATGCTTAAACGCATTAGAAAACTGGAAAAAATGTTGGAACAACGAAATACTAGGAGTGAATATGTGCACAGATCCCGTTCGCCATTATCGCACAAGAATGTGCGACGCAGACGTTCTCCTTCCTTAAAGGAAAACATCGAGCGTGGATCACGTCATACTAGCCTCGCTACAGGCGATAGGTTAGAATCAAGTGTAGATCGCATTCCGAGTGAAGCGGCAAACACTTCATGGGGAGATCGCAGCCCGGGTGGCTCGGATCCTCTTTCAGAGCAATCAGAATCGAATAGTCCTAAATGGGATAATAGAAATCAGGACACCCTGATTTTACAGGACAAAGAAACAGAGGACGATTTATCACGTATACTGGGCGCAGACCCAGACCTATCCAGTGATTCCTCAGATGCCATTCACGAGGGGCTGGCAAAACGCTGAGCCATCACAATAACCAAGGGTACTGATAAGGAGTCACAGAATTTGCTCTCTAACACCTACAAATCTCCTAGTAATTGCAAAAGCTTAACAGCGCCTTTACTAAATCCTGATATTTCAGCGATTTTGTCCCAGGCCCAATGTAACAGGGACGAGGCGCATAGAGACAAACAAAACCAATTAGGCAGGGGTTTTTCCGCTCTAGCTAAAAGCATTAATATACTTATGAATGAATCGGAAAAAATTTCGAAGGAATCAAAAGACAAAATCTTGACCACTCTGTGCGATTCTGGCCAGATTTTCACGAATTTGTTCTATGATCTTTCAATGACCCGACGAATGTTAATCGCTCCTTTATTAAATAAAAATATCAAATCAATTGTGGAACAATCTCCTCCAAACGATTTGCTTTACGGGTCAAACCTACACGAAAAGATCAAGGAAGCAAAATCTCTCGAAATGGCCGGCAAGGACCTTAAATCTTACAGTGGTCCTCAGTCGTCAAAAATGGTGGAGCGAATCCAAAGAGGGGGGGGGAGCCCATAATAGGGGGCAGGTAAAACCCACCTATAAACAGTTAAACAAGTATCGCCCGGTCCGTCGCCAGAGGGAGGCGAGACCCTTGAAAGGGAAAACCCCGAGGGAAGACAAGAGGGACAGATACAACAGGCGGTTTTAAATCAGGTAAGTTGTTTTGCGGGAAGGCTGTCACACTTCTATGAAAAGTGGACCTCTATAACCTCCAATGCTATAATTTTGGAGTGGATTAGGGGATACAAATTACCTTTCATTGCGACACCGAAGCAACCCGTTGCGCCTACTGTTCCTAGGAGGGCCCCTACCGAAACGGCGGAAATGCATAACGCCATAATCGAACTAATAAAAAAGGGCGCCATTAACAAATGTAAA
The DNA here is from genome assembly GCA_932274525.1 of Podabrus alpinus. Lineage (NCBI taxonomy): Eukaryota > Metazoa > Arthropoda > Insecta > Coleoptera > Cantharidae > Podabrus > Podabrus alpinus. The sequence continues at coordinate 55,345,882 of OW026455.1, read as the reverse complement.
GCTCACCCAAACCAATTTATTTCTAGAACCTTTTTGGCAAATAAACCAAACGGTAAAACGCGTTTCATATTAAATTTAAGACAGCTAAATAAAATTATCGAGACCCCCCATTTTAAAATGGAAGGCACTAGAACTGTCTTAAGACTAATTCAAAAAGATTGGTTCTTAGGGTCAATCGATTTAAAAGATGCATATTTCCTCGTAGCCATCCACCCCGATGACAGGAAATACCTTAGATTCCAATTCGGACACGGCTTATATGAATTTTCATGCCTGCCGTTTGGCTTATCGTCGGTTCCGTATGTTTTCACGAAGTTAATGAAACCCATTGTCCAAAATTTACGAACTAGGGGTATCACTTGCGTGAATTACTTGGACGACTTCTTAATAATGGGGAAAACATTCGAAGACTGTCTTAAAAATTTAAAAACGACCCTCGAGATCCTCGGGAATTTAGGCTTCATCATAAACAAAGAAAAAAGCCAACTAAACCCTAAACAACAATGTAAATTCTTGGGGTTCATTTTAGATACAAAGATCTTAGTAATCAAACTTCTTAAAGAAAAAAGACAAAAAATAAAAGCATGGATTCGTTTTTTCCAATCCAAGAAACGCTTCAAAATTCTGAAATTCGCACAATTCATTGGCATTTTGGTATCAGCATGTCCAGCCATTAAGTACGGTTGGCTTTACACAAAGATTTTCGAGCGCGAAAAACTTAAGGCACTAAGACTAAATAACGGAAATTACAACGCATTCATGTACCAACCGAAAGATATCATGCCTGACCTAATTTGGTGGGCAAAAAATATCGATACGGTTTATAATGATATAAAATACGATACTTTTGAGAAATAAATCTTTACTGACGCGTCACTCTCGGGCTGGGGAGCTTGCTCAGGTAACGAACGAACCCACGGTTGGTGGACCGCGGAAGATAAGCACAGGCATATAAATTTCTTAGAACTAAATGCCATATTCTTAGGTCTACAATGCTTCGCTCGAGACCTAAGAAATTGCAATATCCTTATAAGAACTGATAACACCACGGCAATGGCGTGCGCGAATCGCATGGGAAGCGTACAACATGCCCTCTTAGGTAATATGTCTAAGAGATTGTGGCAATGGTGTGAGAACCAAAACATTAAGTTGGTAGCTTCTTATATTAGCTCCAAAAACAATTGGCAAGCAGACCAAGAGTCTCGAACTCTGCCTTCGGAAACGGAGTGGTCTCTAGCTCAATCGGCATTCCAAAAAATTGTCACAAAGTTTGGGCATCCCCAAATAGATTTATTTGCCTCTAAGGACAACTACAAATGTCCTACCTGTGTATCCTGGCTTAGAGATCCAGGAGCGGTAGCCGTAGACGCGTTCACTATGTCGTGGGAAAAACAGTTCTTCTACGCATTTCCGCCTTTCTCGTTGATTTTACGAGTTATCTAAAAAATCATCCAAGATAAAGCGTCAGGTATAGTAGTAGTACCGCAATGGGAGTCGCAACCTTGGTATCCACTTTTCAGGGAATTAATGTCAGCCACCCCCATAATATTTCCACCAGACACTAACTTACTCTTTTCGCCCTACAGACAGGATCAACATCCTCTAGCAGAGAACCTTACCCTGGTAGCCGCCAGATTATCAGGAAGGCCCTCTAACTAAAAGGGACTCCAGAATGCGCGCTGGAGACAACCCTACAGTCTCTATCAAGTTCCACCATGCAGCAGTACAATAGCTCGCACAAATCATGGTGGAACTTCTGTCAGGAAAAGGACATATCACCATTCCAGGGTCAAGTAGAGGACGTAATAAGCTTTCTACAACATCTACTGGACACCGGAAAAAACAGATATGGATCGTTCAACTCTCACAGATCAGCGCTAGCATTAATTCTCCAGATCAACTTGGGAAATAATCCAATCTTAACTCGGTTTCTGAAGGGCATCTCTAGACTGAGACCTCAGAAACCAAGGTATGATTGTACTTGGAGCCCCCAGGAGGTATTAAATCTATTCATTAATACCACAGAAGACAACCTCCTGTTCGCTTCAAAGAAACTAGTGACGCTATTGGCACTAGTAACGGGTCAGAGATTACAAACTATCAGTATAACAAGAATCTCAGGCCTACTAGAATCTGAATCAGGCTTTCAAATCCTTATTCCGGACAGAATAAAGACCCCCGGAATTAATAAGACGCAGCCATGTCTCACGATACCTTACTTCAGCGAAATGCCAAAATTATGCGCGGCTTCCGCCCTAAAAGAATACTTAAAGAAAACTGAAAAAATACGACCCAAAGACTGCGATTTTCTGTTTATTACGGTCAAAAAGCCACACAGGAAAGCAACGAAACAAACCTTAAGTCGATGGGTCAAAGACATACTAAAACTAGCCGGCATAAACACGGACAGGTTTAAACCGCATTCGACGCGCCATGCTTCAACTTCAGCAGCTCTGAAACAGGGCGTGTCGGTAGACATCATTCTGAAAACATCCGGGTGGACAAAAGACTCTTCTACTTTTGCACGGTTATACAATCAACCCTTAGTGGAAAAGGATTCTTTTGCTACCAACATCTTCAACCTAAACAAGGATCAGCGTGTTTAGCTATATAATAGTTTAAGGTTTGAAAATACATTATTTAACCCATTGAGAGTTCTATGTTCTTAAATATAATCAAAATAAAATAATGGTTCTACAAGTAATTATACATGTTTTCTTGCAACCAAACATCTTTAAACATCTACCTTGTAGGCAAGTTATGTAGAGGACCGGACGTTGAAATATAATTAATCAATCAAACGAACTTACCTGTGAAGTTCGATTGTAATTATATGAAACGTCCGGTCCGAATACATAACTACCCTCCCAACCCAACCCGCTAGGTTGCAAGAATCTGCTACACATCCTTTAAACTCAATGAATCGAGTGCATACCACGACCCGATAGGAGACGAGAGTCGGGTGTGATCGGTCCCTTTAAAATATTGTGAGAAGCATGAAAGAAAGGTGGACTACCTTGTAGGCAAGTTATGTATTCGGACCGGACGTTTCATATAATTACAATCGAACTTCACAGGTAAGTTCGTTTGATTGATTAAATATATAGGATTAATCGGAAAATACTGTTTTAACTAAATTTTTTTATTCATGCATGTTCCCCATTGACTCTTCATTTTGATCGGAACTTTCTTGTTCAACTTGATCACCACGTCTGTTCGAACGCGTCGCCTTCTTTAAGGTCTTGGGTGCCTTTTTTGGGTGCCCATCGTTTTCGGCCTTGAGTTTACGACCTGGCTTTTTTCTCTCGACAAGGTTAATAAGTGATTGTTTTGAAACGGCTAATATAAATTCGGAAGCAATCTTGGTTGGCGTTCGCGGTGTTCGCTTACTTCTTCTAAAATCACCGTCATCCAAAAATTGAAGTTTCTTTAAATTTGTTTCTTTCACTGCCGCGCTTGGTTCGACTTCCTTCTGAAAATTCGCTTCAATTTCTCTCAAGATACTACTATTGCTATTATCCAAAGGTGAGCTAGAATGGATTTTCACTTCTTTCTTCTTAATCGCTATGCTTTCGTTATTTTTCGATTTGATCGGCGTTAAATTATCGCCAATTTCGCCTTTATGAAAATCTTGACTATTAACCCAGTTGAAAACTTCTTCAGACATCTGGCGTTCCTGATAAGACTGATGATAAAGGTTTGAATACTATGTCTTCAAGTGCACTTGTTGTGTCAGGTATTTCTTGCACTGGCCGTTCTTTCCTAAAAAACACAAAATTAATTAATAAATTTGAATTTTTCAACATAAAGTATTGAAATATTTTATTTTATATTATCTTTAATTAGCCCTTATCGATGTTACAAATAAATTTTTGTGGAATTTGAGATATGTCAAAAAATATTTTCTGAGGGAGGGGGGGAATTTTTGAAATTTTTTTTTAATTAACCCTTGGTAATTCTACTTATAAAATATGAATTCTCTATCTCAAAATTTTGGTTTTGACAAAAGGGTGGGGGTAAAATATTTTTGATTTTTTCAATTGTTTATAGTTCTTAACAAGTTCCCAAAATATAATCCCGATATTAGAAACTTTAGGCAAAACTCGTGGAGTGGGGGTATATGTCAAAATATTTTACTATTACATGATTGGTCACTATTAGATAAATATATATGTAGTTAAAATTTTAAAAAGATCTGACAAATTATTGGTTTGGACTGTATGGTGGGGATAATTTATAGTTTCAACTATTGTCGAGCGTATCACAATTGTTTATCTTTTTATGTGTTTATCTAAATTTTCCCCCTCTATGTATATTTTAAATATGTATTTTATTTCTATACACCCTGTATAAGATCGGTCATATGACTTTGACGTATCAATGGGGTAAAATCTGTCCTGTAATGGGGCTCCGTTGACCGTATCTAGTGCTTCTTTAATTGTCTTATGTTCTAGTATTTTTAAAAAGTTACCCGCACTATATTATCGATTTTGACACAGTCTATCTCGAAAATTTGAGGTCGATCGGACGAAAACCCTGAAGGTAGAAGCAAAAATACGAAAAACCGCGCGGAGCCGTTTTGCCGAGCGCTCTGAAAAAGTTTCGAATTTCAATTTTATCGTTTGCTTACCGGTCAATTATTGTGCATCGAATGCTTATTGTTATCGTTTATCTGTTAACCTTATCGTTACCGTTCCCATTGTCGTTACCGTTACCGGGCAAATGTGCAAACCTTTTAGTGAGTAAGTGAGCGAGTGTCACGGTCAGTTTTATATTTTTTAGACAAAGGTAAATATCAAATATTAAATATATTTTTCAGATCCCATCGCAAGATTGCGTACAGTGCAGGACAGTGTTAAAAAAGCTAGAAGCTACCACCAGCGAGGGCACAATAGAAGAAGGAAATTAGTAAGTTTTTTGACAGCTTGTCAACTTCATAACAGCGGAAAAGTAGGGTTAAAGTCGCGAGAAGTAGTTCGTATCCCTGAAATTTTACATAACCTCGAAGGTAATTTCACATCAATATACAGCGTATTTCGGAATAATTGTCACATTTTGGAGCCCCCATTACAGGACAGATTTTACCCCGTTGATACGTCAAAGTCATATGAACGATCATATACAGGGTGTATAGAAATAAAATACATATTTAAAATATACATAGAGGGGGAAAATTTAGATAAACACATAAAAAGATAAACAATTATTGTGATACGCTCGACAATAGTTGAAACTATAAATTATCCCCACCATAGAGTCCAAACCAATAATTTGTCAGATCTTTTTAAAATTCTAACTACATATATATTTAATAGTGACCAATCATTTAATAGTAAAATATTTTGACATATACCCCCACTCCACGAGTTTTGCCTAAAGTTTCTAATATCGGGATTATATTTTGGGAACTTGTTAAGAACTATAAACAATTTTAAAAATCATAAATATTTTACCCCCACCCATTTGTCCAATCCAAAATTTTGAGATACAGAATTCATATTTAATAAGTAGAATTATCAAGGGTTAATTAAATAAAATATAAAATAAAATTTCAAAAATCCCCCCCCCCCCCCCACAGAAATATTTTTTGACATATCTAAATTTCCACAAAAATTTATTTGTAACATCCATAAGGGCTAATTAAAGATAATATAAAATAAAATATTTCAATATTTTATGATGAAAAATTCAAATTTATTAATTAATTTTGTGTTTTTTAGGAAAGAACGGCCAGTGCAAGAAATACCTGACACAACAAGTGCATTTGAAGACATAGGATTCAAACCTTTAACAGCAGTCTTATCAGGAACGCCAGTTATGTCTGAAGAAGTTTTTAACTGGGTTAATAGTCAAGATTTTCATAAAGACGAAATTGGCGATAATTTAACGCCGATCAGGAAAGAAGTGCAAATCTATTCTAGCACGCCTTTGGATAATAGCAATAGTGATATTTTGAGAGAAATTGAAGCGAATTTTCAGAAGGAAGTCGAACCAAGCGCGGCAGTGAAAGATAAAAATTTAAAGAAACTTCAATATTTGGATGACGGTGTTTTGAGAAGAAGTAAGCGAACACCGCGAACGCCAACCAAGATTGCTTCCAAATTTATATTAGGCGTTTCAAAACAATCACTTATTAACCTTGTCGAGAAAAAAAAGCCAGGTCGTAAACGCAAAGCCGAAAACGATGGGTACCCAAAAAAGGCACCCAAGACATTAAAGAAGGCGGTGCGTTCGAACAGACGTGGTGATCAAGTTGAACAAGAAAGTTCCGATCAAAATGAAGAGATTGAAGCTCCCAGAACTACGCGCGGTCGTCAATTAAAGAAGACAAACCCTATCACTAGCAAACAAATAGCGAAGGTTGAAAACGACATTGATGTAGAAGGTGAAGAGATTGAAGCTTCAAAAACCACGCGCGGTCGTCTAGCGAAAAAGACCGACAGTAAAACAAACAAAAAAGTTCCAATCAAATATAATGATCAAGATGATATTATAGAGCCTGAAGCTCCTAAAACCACACGCGGTCGTACAGCAAAGAAAACCAACGCTAAAGCAAGCAAAAAATCGATTGAAGGAAATATGAAAGAGGGCTTAGTGGAAGAAAGGGGCGAATCTTTGAAACCTACGCGTTCACGAAAAGTGTCGAAAAAATCTGAAGATGAAGAAAACGACGAATCGGCTATCGAAATTCCCAGAAAAATGCGTGGTCGTCCAGCTTCAAAAACAACCAAAAAAGCGACGAAAGAACCTGTCTTCGAAAGTAATGAAGAAGAAAGTATAGTTCAAGTTCCCAAAACTACGCGTGGGCGTGCAGGGGCAACCAAAAAAGATTCAATTCCAGAAAAGAAATCGCTTCCGGAGAGCGAGATCGTCGAAATTCCTAAGGGTGATTATGAGGTAAGCTGTTGCAGAAGAACTATACATGTTGAAAACTTGATTTTGTCAATATAAATTTTATAACGGTCAATGTTTATTTTAATAGGTAGAGCAAATATTAGATGAGAAGTTGGTTCGAGGTATAAGGCATTATTTGATACGTTGGAAGGGATACGAACCAGAAAGCGATAGTTGGGAACCAGAAGTAGCACTTAATTGTCCTGAGCTTGTAAAGCTATTTAAAACTTCACAAAACGGAAACGCTGAGGAAAACGGTGTAGCTAACACTATTAAAAAAACGAAATCGAAAAATGTGAAATCACTTAAAAAGATCACCATCAAGGACAAGAAGTTTGTTAGAATTGATAAAAAGAAAACGACAACTATTACAGAAGCTGATTGGGATTCCAACGAGGAATTTGAAGTTGATTGTATAGTTGACGTTTATTTTAAAAAGACTGGACAAAGAGAGTTTTTGGTGTCTTGGAAAGGTTACCCGCGTACTCAAGATAGTTGGGAACCCGAAGAAAATTTAACCTGTTCTGATTTGATTCAAAAGTTTATGTCTAAGGTAGATAATGCCAAAAATATAGAAGCGAGAGAATTACGTGTTAATCGACCACAAACGGAGAGATTGACTTTGAGAATGTATGAGGGTCGAAATCGTCGACTCAGTCGACGACTTGGTGGGAAACAAAGGTACCGTTTTATTAAATCTTTATTATACGTTGTGTAAGTACTTATATACGTTATTTTCAGAATACAGTATGCAGAATAATCAGTATAAGAAGTTTATTATATACCACACCAATTTTTTTTGTAATAATTGAATTAGAATATTATAAGTTTAACTTTGTGATTTTGTTTATGAAATTTAACCCGTTGGTGGTGGTCAATTAATCCTGATACTTTTTTATATTGTTTTTGCTGGATATATTGCTGTGTAATCTCTATCAAAATTTGCACACCCCGGGTTTGTGTTGAGCGCCAGCTTTTTGAATAAAAGCAAATTTATAAAATTGAAAAATGAAATTTCCAGGGGTGCAATTTCTCAAGAAATTCACGATCCTTGTCCCCCTTATAGCTCAGTCGTGGAGATTCACTCAAGGTTTGGTAGGTTCAGGTCAAACTCAATTAAGGGATGCTTATTAAAATTCAGATAAATGTTTTGTGGATTGAAAATTGTTGATGTTATGATATTCGAAGATAAACTAATTCGCTTTTGTTGTGATGATCTTTTAAAATTTAAATGCTTACTGTCTTTGAATTAAATCAAAAGAATAAAAGATTGTATTAAATCAAAAATGGTTTTATATTTACCAAAATAATTAAATCGCTTGCGAACATTCATCTGAAAAATTGTGTTCGCTTTCTTATTTTTGTCGGTCACCCATCCGAGTGCTTTCCCGAACTAGTGTTGCTTGGCATGTCAATATCGCACGTCTTACTTAGCTACCATCCAACTGAGAGTGGATTATTTAACAAATTTCTATATAATTGGTTTGACACAGTATTTGTTATTCATGGAATGAATTCCATTTTTGTAACGTACAATTTTTGGTTATGTTACTGCTGATAACAGTTTACAGCAAAATTACCTTTTTTGACTTAAATAATCTTTTTTACGAAATTTTGAAGTGGCAATAACCTTCATGAATCTATTTTACAGCTTTATTTAATGTTTATCAGTCCTTAAAGATCTTTGTATGCTCATAATATAGAGAAATTGCGAAATTGGTTTATCTTTCTTATCAGTAAAGTTTTAATTAGGTCAAATTTTATGTGATGTTTTAATTTGAGTTGGAAATTCAATAATTTGCATTGGCCTGATAGCTTTTGAGACACAGCAATATGTATACTACCACATTTGATCCATAGAATAGATAATAATTTTCACCTAATTAGTTATTGTACCCCAGATTTTTAGAAAACACTAGTGGGAAACCTTCTTCCCACGAACCCTATGGAGTAACCTAATCTTTTTATAATATTACCCTCCTGCCCCTGTTCTACTTCTTCCTCTGAATCTCTGGATTCATATTCGGAAACCCACGATAAAAGTAGCAAGTTGGACACATCAATTCAACTCGACAACATGTTAACAAATACAAAATCGTTGCAAACATTGGAAAGTTTGACGGCAACTCAGAGATCTTCAAAAATTGACATACCTTTATCGAGTAAAATATCCCATGTGAGAGTTTTGGGAAGAAAAAAATTAGTGAATAGTACGATGGAAGGTAAAAGTGATTCCGTACTAAAAAACAGAGGCAGGCCTAAGGGAAAGAAAAATTGTAACAATGAAACCACGCTTCTAATTAAAATAATTACAAGGTCGAAGTATCGTTAGTATGTCGAACATATGGATAGCATATACACTGATAGAAATTCTGATCAATCTAACAAAAGTGAATCCATGGAGTTGATTAATGAAAATTTATTTGTTTCCAAGAGGCAGGCAAGTACAGTACGAAACGTACCATCGAAATCCGCATAAAGCGTTAGCCCAGTTGACAAAGCGATTAGCTCTTCATAAAGTCAACACAAAAAATATTGAAACCATCCCTCGCATCAACATGCCCAGAGATTCTCAACTGGTTCATTTGTAAACGTTACCCCTAAATATTTGTATTGTTCCACTTCTTCCACTGTAGTCCCGTTGTCAAGCGTTAGATTTCCTGACTTTGGCCGTTTCGCGTGCACTGGCCGTTCTTTCCTAAAAAACACAAAACTAATTAATAAATTTGAATTTTTCATCATGAAGTATTGAAATATTTTATTTTATATTATTTTTAATTAGCCCTTATCTATGTTACAAATAAATTTTTGTGGAAATTGAGATGTCAAAAAATGTTTTCTGTGTGGGGGGGGGGATTTTTGAAATTTTATTTTATATTTTACTAGCTGACCCGGCAGACGTTGTCCTGCCCGGAATTAATTTTTATGCCACTCAAAGAATTGTTTATCCAAATATAAATTATTCGAAATTATTAAACAAATTATGAAAAAAACAAAAACTTTACATTAAAAGTATCCCGAAATTAATTTTTATGCCACTCAAGGCATAACATTCATCAATTCGCCAGCAATTTCACTTTGAATGTTGAAATTTAATTCGTTGACATCAATGTTTTTCGCAGCCAATATAGCACATTCGCTCAACCAAATATGGTTTTTGTAATTTTGAGCAATGTTTGGGAACACCTTTCGGATGAGTTCGGTTTTTGAATCGGTGAACTGGCAAAAATCGGGAATGTAATGGTGCCAGTCGAAATTTCCAGCAATTTGGAAGGTTCCTACCGTGTAGTAACAGCTCCATACATTCCACAACATACAACATAGAATAATTCACTTTCCAAAACGATAAAATCAAATTATGATTGTTATAATACAACCATTCAATTAACAAAATCAAATGTAATTGCATTTTGCTCAGGCCTATTAATATTACAACTCGTTTTTAACTTTTTTATTCGAATTTAGAAAGTTTTTTTTATTTAATGAAACATTTATGTATTTAGAAGGTTTTTTTTATTTAATAAAACATTTATATAATAATTTAATATAACTAATAATAAAACTAAGTTTTACTACTACTTCCTACTTCCTCCTCCCCTTCCTCTTCGAGTAAGGAATTTTCAAAATCACGCAGCGATATTGAAAATTCCTCAGCTACTTCCTCTTTCTTTTTCTGTTCGGCAGCAATCAGTTTCTCCACTCTTTTTCTGTTTCTTATACGTTTTGCCGCCACTTTTTTTTTCGCAATATTTAAATCAATTTTACGCATTCCATTGCTGCTAAATTCACGAAGTGCATCCTTTAACGAATTAATAGTAGCTCGTTTGAATTCTTCTCTGACTTCCAAATCTTCGTATTTTCCGAACGTAAGGCCCTCTTTAGCGCCTGTTCCACATCCTTTATTAATTCACCTGAAAACATTTTTCGTTGACGTTCAACACTTATTTCGTTATAATGTAATTCTGCTTATATAGTAATTTTGAGTAGGATAATCGGATTAAATGATTAATTATTTACCAATGCCTTACAATGTAGGTACACAACGCTCATCGATTCAATAGCAACGGATTGGTCTGTCTGTAATCAATTGTCACGTCACGAAATTGAATACGTTTAAATTCAAATGGCATATCTGATGGAATGATGGGTATTCGTGGAATTAATACGATTTCTTGTTTGTATCTGCTTATAACTATTACGAACCAGAACACCTATATGGTCAGGTTACATCGTCTGTGTGTGTTCATACAGGGTGTGTCAAATTGTTAGTATCTGTTCCTACAGGGTGGGTCTAAAAAAAGCGAATACAATGAAAGGTACGGAATAACTGTGCAAAATTTGGTCAAATGTTTTAAATACGTGCAACCGCTTATATTATTAAATAAAATATTAAAATTTATTAAAAAATCATGCTCTCTTAAAAAAGCTAATATTATGTTCGCGCATATTAAGGGTTAGTTTGTTCAAATTGCTTTTTTATTTACATGAAGGATAAATGCAGTTAACATCTAATGCAAGGCTTTCTGGTAAACTACGTTTTTTGTATTGTTTTCCGGCGCGTAAATAAACAAAGATGATGGCTTTCCAACACGCGAACACGCGACATACAGTTGTCCATGCGCGAAACACGGAAATTCCAAGTTAATTCCGCAAACTTCAAACGACTGTCCTGGTGATTTATTGATGGTCATCGCGAAGGCCAGACGCACGGGGAATTGCAGCCGTTTGAACTCGAATGGCAAGTCCGTCGGAATCATCGGGATCCGCGGAATCAAAACATCTTCTCCTTTATACTTTCCCTTAATAATCGTCGCCTCAATGACATTGTTCATAAGCTTTTTCACAGCCAGTCTCGTTCCATTGCATAGTCGAGGTTGATTGAGGTTACGCAACATGATGATGACTGAGCCTACTTTCAAATGCAAATTGTGAGGTGGTAATCCAGGCAATTCCAGCGAATTCAAAAATTCTGTGGGATAGTTGACTACCTCATCCTGGCTGATAACTGTGTCAAGTGATTTGAATGAAAACAACTGTCCTGGAATGAAATTTTGAATGGTCACGTTGAGATCATGGACATCTTTGTTTTTCGCCGCCAATATGGCTCGTTCGCTCAGCCAATTATGATTTATGAAGTTCTGCGCTACGTTTGGAAAAACACGCCGAATGAGCTCCTCCTTCGATTCGGTCAACTGACAGAAATCAGTGGGCAATGCGATAAATCCGGTGGAGATGTCAACAGCGATTTTCTCATTACCAATGTCCAACAATTGCTTCGAAAACACATCTGCATTTCGATCTTGTTGCAAAAACACTCGCATGTTAGTCGTCAATCGGAGTGTCTTCACATGCCGCCACAAATTTGATGATTTCAAGCATGCGTTCAGTTCGTCAGCTGCAGTTGATCGTGGAATAACTGGAAGAGTCTGACGAAAATCACCGGACAATAGAATCATGGCTCCACCAAAAATGTTTTGATTGTCACGAAAATCTTTCAACGTTCTGTCCAGCGCCTCCAGTGACCTCTTTTGGGCCATCGTGCATTCGTCCCAAACGATCAATTTGCATATCTGTAGAATCTTCGCCATTGCGCTGTTTTTAGCGATGTTGCAAGCTGGTGTTTCGTTGATTTGCATGTTCAGTGGCAATTTCAAGGCAGAATGTGCAGTTCGTCCGCCTTCCAACAAAGTCGCTGCTATTCCAGATGAAGCCAATGCTAGGGCAACTTCATTCTGCGATCGAATCCTCGCCAAAAGCAATGAAATTAAGAACGTTTTTCCAGTCCCTCCGGGAGCATCCAGGAAGTAAATTCCGCCAGTTCCATTGTTGACAGCTTCTATCAAAGAGTCGTACGCAGTCTTTTGTTGTTGATTCAATCGCGAAACATTTGTACGAACTGCTTCGGCTAATGCTTCGGTGTCGTATTGTTGTTCTCTTCGTAACTCGTGGTTAAATGCATCGTGCATTGAACGATTGGGTGATATCATGCCCAAAGACGGCAACAATTTATTCGCCATCAATAAACACATATCTTCTATCATAATCAATGTCTCATTGTGAATTTCTGCAGTCACTTGCAATGTAGGATTTAAAGTTTGGCGACGCACACGATACAAAACATCCTCAGACATGTCGTCCTTATATTTGACCCACAAACCGTTCGGATTCGAAGGGAAACATGTGGATATGATAATCGCAAACAGTGTGCGAATTTGATGCGGTGATGAAGATATGACGGAATCTTTGAGCGTATTGTCCCAATGCGAATCGTTCTCGAGCAACTGTAAGAGTTGACACGCCTCACGGTGAGTCGCACACAGATGACCATTAACGGTTCTTAGTTGTTGAAACGACGTCGGACCACGAACATTCACCAACAACAATCGAAGATAGTAACATTCGTCGTTATTTGGATGCACAGTGTAGATGCGACCCAGAGCGTCTGAAGCAAATACATTTGGATGTCCTTCAACTGGTGTACCTTGTTTTCGACGCTGAAAAGATTTCGATGATGCGTTCCATGTGTAGTAGCGTGGCATTTCAGCATACAGCAAAGTGAGAGCGAAAGGATCTGCTTGACAAACCGAGAAGAATAGCTTGTCAATGTTGTCGACGGTGGCCGTGCCGCTCTATCCGCTGCGTTATCAGGATTGAAATACACTCGTTGTCCGTTTTCCAGATGTACCGCCAAATGTACAACAGTGGGATATCTTTCATGAATGGCGAATGAAAAAATGCGCCAAATTGCTTCGTTACTACTAACATAGCGGCCCAATTGGTATTGAGTGACTTCATTGTTGGAATTCTCCGCATCAACTCCAATCACAGCCATGTCACTTCCTTTGGTCACATACTTACAGATATATTTGATGCATTTCACGGAATGGCAAGATTCGACGTTGATGTGCCCTTTGAATGTCTTCGATAGTAATGGCGAATACGGAACAACCCAACGATTATCTACTTCAATTTCCTGTTGATTAACTTTCACAATTGTTGATTTTCCATTGTCCGCAGTCGATCGGCGACGATACATTGGATAACCATCATTTCCGGTAATTGTTTCTGCAACTAATGCCCTTGGATACCGCTTCGAACATTTTCCGTCGACCATACACGGAGAATTGTTATTTAATGTTCCACAGGGGCCATGAATCATGTTCTTAGTAATAACCTCATGCAAGACTGCATCTTCTTCTTCATTGGGAATTTCTGCTGATATTACATCATCGATTTCATTCGGTCTTATCTTCTCAATCAACCAAATGAGAATATGTGCGTGTGACAATCCGCGTTTCTGCCATTCCACTGAATACATCCAACAGCGCGTTTCGCCGAACACGCGATGCTTCACAATTAAATTCATCAATGATTTCAATTTTTGTTTGAAGACTCTCGCTGTGATGTCATGGCGATCGATGGGTGATTGGCCAGGGAATTACTCGTGTCGAATTTCTATCCACTGCGGATTGCAAGTGAACGTGATGAACAAATCTGGTGTGCCGTAATGGCGAACATAGGACATGGCATCTTGAGCGTATTCATGCATATGTCGTGGACTTCCGATGTACGTTGCTGGGAGAATCGTCATGCGGCCAATATTCTGTGCGTTTCCGTCAGTATTGATGGCATCTCGAAGGTGAATATACTCTTCAGAACGGAGGTTTGTCTGGTTCAATCTGATAAATAGCAACCGTTCAGTTTCAATTTTGACGTACATATCGACAGCATATTGGTGAAATAGACGGCGACATTTCAATATGTGATTGTCCTCATTTTCACGAACCATCAATCGATATGAATAGTAGTTCATTGAACTGACTTTTTTGTTCGTTTCAGCGCCTGTAAGCGGATTTACCATCTTGTGCGAGAAATCATAACCGTCTTCACCTTGCCAAAATATGATGGGATATTGTAACGCATCATATGATCGGTGCGTTTCGTACACACGCTGCAGCTGATAGTTTCGCCGTTGCAGAACGATATCACGTGATTCCAAATTTTCTCCAACGACGACAATGGCGACATCATCAATTGTTGGCGCATTGAAACGTCTTGCGTGTTCTCCCGCAGGCGTCCTATCGGCTCTGATTACAATTTTGTGATTATCAGATGGCATGCGGTCCAGTGCGGTTTTAAACAATGCAATCAATTCATTGTGTTGATGAAAAAAAGTTAGAAGTTGTTCCACGATTGGTCTTTTCACCGAACTGTTGTATGCACAACGTTGATCTACTTCTTGTGGTGAATTTCCCATGAAAAAAATCTGCAGAAATTTAAAGGCTGCATCCGGAGTCGGCAATAGCGAACCTGCTCGATGATATATTTGTCCTTGAATCTGTAAATGTTAATGTATGTTAATAGTGTTGTTGTCAAATAAGATTGTGTAATAATTACCTTGAAAGTGGGCATGAAATTGTCCCGCACCACATTTGTTGCGCCAAATGAAGTCATTTGGAAACAACTGTTGTATTTCTGAATTTGTGTTAGGAAATGTGTGGAATTTGTGCTCGCTCCAGAAACCAATGAGCGCAATGGTTCTGGTGGGGGGACCAATGGCGCCAATTTGACTTTTCCACCTGCGCAACACAATCCAGGGGCTTCAGTTTTGTATTTCAATGCCTTACAATGTGGGCACACAACGCTCATGGATCCAATAGCAACGGATTGGTCTGCACCGTAATCAATTGTCACGTTGTAACGGAAAGCAGCTCGATGAGTATTCAACGCAACATTTCTTGGTCTTCTTGCACTATTCCGTTCAATTTCATTTTCCTCGCGTTGCACTGCAGTTCGATTATTTCGAATATATCTGTGGGTTGCAGCATTGCGAGTTCTGCGACCTAAATTACTTCGTCTTATTGGCGGCATTCTGTTCGTTTTAATTATCAGTATTATTTTGAGCGTTTTAAATCTTTAGTTATATTTGATTTGAGTTATTTATTTAATATATAAAAAGTTGCACTTATATATATTTCCATTAGGGATTATCCATTTAATCCGGATTATCCGTTAATACATAATTCCCGGTCACTACATTACCCCCCTTCTAGTGAGATAGCCGAAGGAGGTTTTCTAGGGTATCTAACTTGTCTTCCTGATCGTGTTGTTGTGTGAGTTTGGTCTGTTTTCGTCATTTGTTCAATAGGCTCTCCTCTGCTACAACGTACGCTGGCTTCAATCGGTCAATCGATATTGACGTAGGTTTTCCTTTTACATTGATTTTGAATACTTTTTCATTTCTTGATATTACCTTATATGGACCGTCGTATGTTGGTTGTAACGGTTTACGGATTGCGTCGTGTCGAATAAATATGTGTGAACACAATTGTAAATTTTTGTGTACAAATACTCTTCTATTTGTATTATGATTACTACCAGGACATGGTCGCAATTTTTTGAAATACTGTCGGAGTTTTGTCACAAAATTTGAATTGTCGTCATCAGTTTCGTTGCTATGAAATAATTCTCCTGGGAGTCGTAGATTTTCACCGTAAACTAATTCTGCCGAAGTGGCGCCGATGTCTTCTTTAAAGGCATTTCGTAATCCGAGCAGGACTATCGGTAATGCTTCGACCCATGACTCGTTGTTTTCTAACACATGACATTTTATTGCGCTTTTTAGTTGTCGATGTACTCTTTCGATCATCCCGTTTGCCATTGGATGGTATGCAGTTGTTTGTATGTGCTCGGATCCCAACAGTTTCGATAAATTTCTGAACATGTTTGATGTGCTTTCTTCTTCTATCGAATTTTTTTTCGCGATGGTTTGAACGTTTCCTCGTGGTATCATCTCGATTATCTTGTCTGCGCGTTCGGCCAACTCGTCCAGCGTTTGTTCGGGCACTTCCACTACTGCTAGAATAGGTTTTAATTCGATTGGTAAACGACTTATCCAAATTGTTTTTAGTATAAAAAGTTGCACTTATATAGCATTTCCATTAGGGATTATCCATTTAATCCGGATTATCCATTTAATCCGGATTATCCGTTAATACATAATTCCCGGTCACTACAAATCTTTTGGTTTTATTTTACTCCATGCAATGAAGTATATCTTATATAGCTACATGCCAGTTAGAAATATTACCAACCAAAATTTGATTCTTTAAGTTGGTAAGTGACTGTTACTGTCGAATCAAAAAAGCACTTTCAGTTTTTCATAAGGTGACCCGACAGACGAATTGAATTAAAGCAATTGCCTCACCCTGGGAGAACCGCCTACGCGAGGTAAATTTTTGCAAAATGCTTGTGTATTAATGTACTTTGAATGAAACAGAGATGTCACCACTCTGGCCAATTTAGTGTTATTTTTGAGAAGTACCAACCTTGGAAAGTTAAAGTTTCTAATTTCATCCATTTATGTCAAATCGTTGAATTTTGATAGTCATTTAAAGTGAACAATTTGTATAAATTTGCTAAAATGGAGAAAAACGAAAATCGTGCGGTTATCAAGTACTTGTATCTCAAAGGCTTAACGCCTTCAGAAATAGTTACTGATATGAACTCAGTGTTGGGTGAATCTGCTCCGTCGACTGCAACTGTTTATAATTGGTATAATGAATTTAAACGTGGTCGTAAAAGCACAAGTGATGAACAAAGGCCAGGACGTCCAAAAGACGTTGTTACTCCAGCCATTGTCAAAAAAATCCATCGTACTGTATTAAATGATCGAAGAGTGAAATTGCGTGAGATAGCTGACTTATGTGGAATAACGTATAAAAGTGTTTGGGATGTTTTACATAAAACACTGCATATGAAAAAGTTGTCTGCGAGATGGGTGCCGCGTTTGCTTTCAAACGATCAAAAACGCAATCGAATGGATCTTTCAAAGCAAAGTTTGGAATTATTTCAGCGTAATCCCAAAGAATTTTTGCGCCGATTCATAACCGTCGATGAAACATGGATTCACTACTATACCCCAGAAACGAAAGAACAATCAAAACAATGGATGGAAGCTGGTGAAAGTGCTCCAAAGAAAGCAAGGACAGTTCCATCAGCTGGAAAGGTTATGGCAACTGTTTTTTGGGATGCTCATGGAATAGTGTTAATTGACTTCCTCCAGAAAGGAAAAACAATAACAGGGAAATACTATGCTGAATTATTGGACAAATTAAATACTGCTATCCAAGAAAAAAGACCTCATTTAAACAAGAAAAAAATCCTATTTCATCACGACAATGCACCAGCTCACACATCAAGAATTGCAATGGCAAAATTGCATGAATTAAGCTACGAATTGCTTCCACATCCACCATATTCACCAGATTTAGCTCCTAGTGATTTCTACTTGTTTCCAAACTTGAAGAAATGGCTCGGAGGAAGAAGATTTACGTCAAATGAAGAAGTGATAGATGCAACAAATGCTTATTTTGGAGAGTTTGAGAAATCTTACTTTACCGATGTCATCCAAAAACTTGAACCGCGTTGGATCAAGTGTGTCGACCTAAAAGGAGACTATATTGAAAAATAAAATGAAATTTTCCCAAAAAAATTGCTTTTACTTTCTCATTCTAAGGATTTAATAATCCGCCCTCGTATGTGACAGAGCCGTACTAACGGTTATCGTTTTCATTTGGTTTTAAAGTAATTTTTTATGACTTCCAAATTAGAGCCGCCATCTGTTGATCACTTATTTAACTAAAATGAACTTTCAGTTTTACCCGAATTTTCCAATTTGCGAACAACTTTTCCAGCATTTCATTACCTAACAACCTTATTCGGAGTATATATTACGAACATTAAAAAAAAAATAACAAAATCGGTCCAAGTCGTTCATCGGTCCAAGTCCAAGTCCAAGTTGTTCATCGGCGCAATAACGATGAACCATTTTTGAACCAACGGATAATTGATTTACTTTGTGGTACAAAGTGAAAAAAAGCTACGATTCACAATCTATTCTGTGCAGCTTATATAGACCTTTTGCAATGTCTTTATAAGTTACTTGCAGCCTTCTCGATTCAGTCCAACTTTCCGGGGCAACTTTTTCAATGTTTTATTACGAAAAAACCGTCTTCAGACTATTACAATTTAAAAAGAAATTAACAAAATCGGTCCAGCCGTTACCAAGTGATGCCTTGACATCACTTGGTAACGATAAAATAAAGTAGGTACTTTAATTACCTACCTACTTCTGTAGGTACTTAAGGTACTTAAGGTCGCGCCACCTATTGACGGTATAAAAAGCACTTTCAATTTTTCCCGAATTTTCCAACTTCCCGGGCAACTTTTCCAATTTTTTTTTACGTAAGAACCATCTACAGACTATTACAAACACTTTTTAAAAAAAATTAACAAAATCGGTCCAGCCGTTATCATGTGATGCCGTGACAAAGGTTTTCACATTCATTTTTATTTATATAGATTTAATTAAACTTTGATAATCTCTTATTCTAAAAGGCCAAGTCCTTCCTTCCTTCCTTCCTTCCTTCCTTCTGTCTGTCCCACGGAAATACCCGAAGCAAACCGAACCGAACCGAACGCATAACGGATAATACGTATCATCGGATCAACGTATCATCGGATGAACGTATCATCGTATCAACGTATCATCGTATCAACGTATCATCGGATCAACGTATCATCGTATCATTTTGTCTATATAGGACAGCTATTTCCAAAAAAGCATTATGTGAACTTCCATAATGGATAATGAAAATTTCTAAAATCCTGCAGCAAAGCGACGGCGATTGAATCGTGAGAGAAAAGCACGTACAAGAGCTAATAACACAGAAGAACAGCTTCGATCACAGCGACAAGCTGACGCTCGGTCTCATGCGATACGTCGACAACGTGAAACTTTGGAACAAACTCAAGCGCGGCAAGCTGCTGACGATCGGTCCCATGCGATACGTCAACAACGTGAAACATTAGAAGAAACTCAAGCACGGCAAGCTGCTAACGCTCTATCCCATGCGACACGTCAACAACGTGAAACATTAGAAGAAACTGAAGCGCGGCAAGCTGCTAACGCTCTATCCCATGCGACACGTCAACAACGTGAAACATTAGAAGAAACTCAAGCGCGGCAAGCTGCTAACGCTCTATCCCATGCGACACGTAACAACGTGACACATGAGAAGAAACTCAAGCGCGGCAAGCTGCTAACGCTCTATCCCATGCGACACGTCAACAACGTGAAACATTAAAAGAAACTCAAGCGCGGCAAGCTGCTAACGCTCTATCCCATGCGACACGTCAACAACGTGAAACATTAGAAGAAACTCAAGCGCGGCAAGCTGCTAACGCTCGATCCCATGCGATACATCGACAGAAAGAAAATCGATAACAAAGTCAAGCAATTCAACTCCAAATAAGGGCATTGAGATTTGATGAATCTCACGTTACTCGACACGATTGTGGAGAAATGAATTCCATCTGTCAGTTCTGCGGCTCCAAGAATTTCGCCAAGGAGCGTCCAGTTGATAAACAATTTAACAACTGCTGTCATAAAGGAAAAGTGAAGATTCCGCAACCGCTCGATCAACATAAGAATCTATTGTTATATCCCGAATTTCTTCGCTCTATGCTTTCAGATTCAGAAAATCCTTACAAGAACTTTCGTCAGCACATCCGCTCTTACAATTCCTCGGTTTCTTTCGCTTCAATGGGAGCAGAGATTGTTTCAATGCCGGTTAACGGACCATACGTTTTCAAAATTCATGGACAGACGTACCACAGAACCACAAACCTGTATCAACCTGAAGGACAAACAAGAAAGTTTGCACAACTGTATGTAATGGACACGACAGAAGCGGTCAATGAACGAGTAAATCTGCCTGAGAATAGAGGTTGTCTACCTGAAGTGATTGAGAAAATCGATCGTTTCTTCCGCGTCAACAATCGTATCGCAGCTTCATATTGCCTGATGAAAGAAATTGAGCAACAAGAGCGTGTACGAGCCGAAGAAAAAGGACAACCAGTTCCGGTCGTCAATATGGTGATGCGGCGCGATCGGCAGTCTGATCAAAGACGTTACAATGCTCCAACGTCCAATGAAATTGCAATGGTGTTCGTAAATGATGACGGCGAACCTCCTTTTGAACGTGATATCCGTATCTATCCTCGAAATCCCGTCGACAATGCACAACAATTCATTCGTATCAATATTCTCAGTCCAAATCTTGACCCTATGACTTATGGCATTTTTTATCCGTTTGGCGAACCGGGGTGGCAACCCAATTGGAGTTGCGAAGGATATCGGCAATCCCGTAATAAAATCAGCATGTTACAATTTAAAGTTGCGCAAACAGCAATTAGAAACGATTTCAATCCGATCATGAGTGCGGGAAAACTTACGCAACAGTGGATTGTCGACTCATATTTGCAAGTGGAATCCAATAATT
Source organism: Podabrus alpinus (assembly GCA_932274525.1). Classification (NCBI taxonomy): domain Eukaryota; kingdom Metazoa; phylum Arthropoda; class Insecta; order Coleoptera; family Cantharidae; genus Podabrus; species Podabrus alpinus. Next base: position 55,324,643 of record OW026455.1, on the reverse strand, counting down.
TGAACTACATACGATATCAACAAAGTAAATTGCGTACTGAATTGTATCAAGGTCTATCCGATCATATTCAAAATGCAGCACACGATGCTGGAGTGCAAGCTGGTTTGTCGGTTATTCTTCCTTCTTCTTTCGAAGGCTCTCCGAGAAACATGCGGCAAAGACTTCAAGATGCAATGTCAATTTTTGGAAAATACGGCCCACCTGACCTTTTCATCACATTCACTGCAAATCCAAAGTGGCCAGAAATAACAACTAATTTAAGACGGGGAGAATAGGCATCAGATCGTCCTGACTTAGTTACAGGGTCTTTAAGCTAAAGTTGAAGGCCTTAATGGAAGATTTAACTATTCTTCATGTTTTAGGGCGATGCAAAGCATTTGCCTATACCATTGAATTCCAAAAACGAGGTCTTCCTCATGCTCATATCCTGATTGTGCTCCATGATGATGATAAATTCAAAACATCTGAACGTATCGACGATGTAGTTAGTGCCGAGATACCAGACATCGCACTAAACCCACGATTATTCGAAATTGTTACTCGATGTATGATGCACGGTCCTTGCGGTGCTTCACATCCATTTGCGCCATACACGGAGAATGGTAAATGCAAAAAAGAATTTCCTAAAGATTTTCGACTAGAGACAACAACTAACATTAACGGCTATCCGCGCTATCGTCGACGAGTGGAACCTACGACGGAAGTTAGAGGAAAGATGATGGATAATCGGTTTGTTGTTCCATACAACAAGTTTTTGGTACTAAAGTATGTCGCTCATATCAATGTAGAAGTTTGCACATCACTAAGGGCCATTAAGTACATTTACAAATACATTTACAAAGGACATGATTGCGCGAACGTCGTTATTGGTACTGGAGACGATCAACAATTGATTCATGATGAAGTTGCATCTTTTATTGACACCAGATACGTAAGTGCGCCAGAAGCTATGTGGCGTTTGCTTGAATCTAAAATGCACGACCGATCGCATGTGGTTTATCGACTACCCGTTCATTTATATCGCCAACAGAGAATTTATTTTGAAGCCGGTCATGAGCAAGAAGCTATTGATCAAGCGTCTGGTGGAAACACTAAGCTCACGGCATGGTTTCAACTAAATCGAAACGATGTGACAGCTAATCAGTTTCTATATACAGAAATTCCGTACCATTATGTATTCAACAGAAGTACATGGACAGCGCGGCAGCGTGGAGGCGAAAAAATAGTAACTCGCATGTACACGGTGGGAATAAATGATTTGGAACGATTCCATCTCCGATTATTGTTGCTTCATGTTCCGGGTGCAACAAGCTATGAATTTCTTCGAACAGTTGACGATGTCCAATATGCAACGTTCCAAAAGAAGCTGCTTTTCATCGAAATCTTCTTTCCTCAGATGATGAATGGGAGAGATGTCTGGACGAAGTTGTTATTTTCCAGCTGCCACCACAAATGCGGCAAACTTTTGCATTTATCTGCATTTATTGTTTGCCAGCAAGACCTTTGCTGCTGTGGAAAAAATTTAGAGGACACATGGTTGTCGATTTCCTCAGTAACCATGATGAAGGAATATCTTTTAACCTGGCTCTAAATGATATCGAACATGTTTTTCAGCAACACGGAGTGTCTTGCTCTTTTTTTGGACTACCACAACCGACTGCATTACCTGAACAAGCAATAACTCAACAAGAAGAATTCAATCGGGAAGAAGAAGCAGTACAAGCTCAATTGCTGATCGCGACATTGAATCCCCAACAACTTATTGCGTTCCAGAGCATAATAGATGGAATTGATTTAGGGGACAATCACCGACTGCATTACCTTAACGGTCCAGGTGGTTCGGGGAAAGCGTACCTCTATAATACTTTAATAACCTTCTTAAGAGGGCGTGGTCAAACGGTGGTCGCTTTTGCCTCAACAGGAATTGCTGCAACACTAATGAAAGGTGGACGCACAATCCATAGTGGATTTAAATTGCCTGTTCCGTTGGACGATACATCGGTCTCCAAAATGAAGCAAACAACAGCTGAAGCCAAGAAAATTAGAGAAGCCGCGCTTATCATTATGGATCAGATAACAATGTTGCCAAAGGATGGAATTCGAGCCATTGATTTATTATTGCGGGAACTCATGAATAATAACAGTCCATTTGAGGGTAAATCTATTGTTATTGGAGGTGATTTCCGCCAAACACTCCCGGTGATGCCAAAGAGAAAACGAATTGATGTTATTGAAGCGTGTTTAACGTCGAGTCCATTTTGGAAATACTTCAAACAATTCTCCTTGATTTCCAATATGAGAAGTGAAGACCAAAATGAATTCAACCAGTGGTTGCTGAATATTGGTAATGGAAGTTTGCCATTCGTTTAGGGACTCCCGGAGGACGCCATCCAGATTCCGACAGATATGATTGTTCAAGGCGACATTATTTAAGATATTTGGAAACTCGATCGCGAAACTCTCTGTTGATGAGCTTTCCAAGCGGGTGATTCTTGCAACCACCAACAAAGAAACGCTCGAAATCAACAACAATATCATTCGGCAATTAAATGGGGAGAGTCAGATTTATCATAGTTCGGACTCGATCATTACAGAGGACAGTAATGATCTTATTAATAATTATTATCCTCCAGAATTTCTCAACAGCCAAACGCCATCAGGAGTACCTCCACATGAATTAATATTAAAACGCGGAGCAATAGTAATGTTGATTCGAAATTTAAATCCCGGAAAAGGGCTGTGTAACGGTACCAGGATGGTCGTTCGAAATATGCATCGGCGTTCCATTACGTGCGAGATAATTTCAGAGTCGCACAGAGGGCAAATTGTTATCCTTCCTCGAATTGACATATTGCACCTACAGACAGTAATTTGCCCTTTACTCTTAAAAGACGCCAGTTTCCGATAATTCCCGCTTTCGCCGTAACGATAAACAAGTCGCAGGGGCAAACATACGAACATGTCGGAATTAGTTTGACTGAACCGGTATTTTCACACGGACAACTCTATGTAGCTCTCTCGCGATCTCGACTTCGACAAAATATAAAAATCCTAATTAAAGACAATTCTAGACAAGGACAACTTAGAGCTACAGACTGGTTTACACAAAATTTAGTGTTCCGGGAAGTTTTTGAAAGACTTGTAACGTTACTTTTGTCGTTACATGCTCAGTAATTCAATTCTCCATATCTATCTCCATAAATAATTTTTCTTTTCAACCATTCAATTATTCCGTCCGAGTAATTATAACGCACTCGGTATAAAAGCGGATAGGAGATAAGAGGAACACGGCGACTCGAGGCTTTTTGGTTTGGTTAACGTAGCGATAGCACGTATTTTAGAAAACATAATATTTTTGACAAACATTTCGATTGATAAACCACAAATTGGGCCCGAATCCTTATTATGCGATTGTATGGTCTAGCTACCGTTTTTTTGAATTGACGTAGTGAATGTGGAATAGTTTACTACCGTATATTTTGGAAAATTTTGACAATTTTAAATACAACGAAAATTTCGAAGTCGCTATTGTTGATAAGAACACCGTGGGCTGTTGATACCATATTATCTAGGTAATAAATACCAATTGATTTCCCATATTTTTGGAAAGTGGCTTCCATCATTGTACTGATTAGGAATCCGGATTGGAGGATAGTGCTGGTTACACCATTAAATCTGTCTTTTATCAACTGGATCAACACTGGGAAATTTTCCATTTAATATTAATTAGCAGTTGGCTGTGTTTTTGATATTTTGAGTAAGGCTGTAGTATCTACTTTTGCTACTGATTTTTTACATCAATAAGCTTAGTCGTATACCTGTTGGTTTTGTTTGCTTGTGTGTGCTTACTGTTGTAGCGATTTTCATCAATAAGTGGCCATTACACTGGGAATCCGGGATAGGGCTATGTCACGGAGTTGCAGTTTGCACCAAGGTTCCAGACGTTTATTTCATTGATCCAGCTGCAGGGTAAGTTGCACATTTGAATTCATTATCAGATTATATCTGACAACATTAAGCTTTGCTTTATATACCGCACTCCATAGCAATTTGAGCTATAGCTAGTAGCAATTTGTTTATGCTGGGGCCTTACTTCAGAATAGTCAAAGGACCTTCAGTCCGGAGTTGTTAAATATAGCATTGAAGCATGAAATGTATTAGTATATGTCTGGCTTTTCTAGTCTGACTGATTGAGTTCATTGACCTTTCATGAATGTTTGAAGTTTATCTAAAATTTTCTTTCACATAATGAAATTATAATGTTAAAATAAAAGTAAATTGTATTGTCACATTTATAATAAAATAAAATAATAAAAATATTAATACACGACTCGCCTAAGCAAATATAGCAAAATGTGATGAGTAGAGAGTAGTGAGTTCGATTAAGTTTTCTCGAGAGGTAATCGAACGTAAGGGGAACGGTTTGATAAGCAGTTAGAAATGTAAGGACAGTCAGTTGGTAATTGAAGTTAGAACAATCAAGATTAATTTATAAAAATGTAGTTACAATGTGTTAAGAAGATTTCACCCCCCTAGTTGATAACGATGTACCTAGGAATGTTTCATCCCCAAATAAACATGTAAGAATTACTTTTAAGTATTGGTTTAAGATGTATGTAAATATTCGTTGCTAGTTGTTTAAATAAATTTGTTAAAGTTTCGAACCCGTTTTAATTCAAAATGCATAAAAGATCCCAGTCACAAAAAAGACTTGTGACAAATTTGGTGGAGGTGCCGTTTTGGCAAGCATTTTGGGGCATATATCATCGAATAATATGCCAAAATATTTTAAATTTGCCGAAAATTTTCAAATCATATTGACTATAAAATTTTTTTTTTTTTCAAAGGTGAACAGGCAATACAGTGCCGCGTTATTGTAAGGGTTGTTATCGCCGAATAGCGAACGATTTAAAAAAAAATGCATTTTTTTAAATATAATTTAATTTAACATATAGTTCATGGGGAAGCGGGTAAGAATGAAGGTAGCTAGTGGCGTCGGTCAAGTCGCCCGGTCGACGTATGCAGTTACTACCGTTTCGCGCATAATTAAAATGAAATATTTTACAAATTATCATTATTAATATTATAAAACTTACGCAATACGTTAATCGATTCTATTTCCCCAAATAACAAACCAAAATGCATTTTCTTTATACAGTTCATAAATATATGTTTATAAATACATTTTAATAATTCATTGTTTTAATATTTAAATTGACTATACATTTTTGTTGCTACGGTTAACATGTTTATAAATAAGGGTTCGAATATAGTTAATCATTTTTAGTTTACAAATTTTAATTTAAATAAGAATTACTAATTTTAAATTTTGGTGTTAAAGCATTTTATAAAGTTCATATACCCGACTACAGGATATTCTTAGGTTACAACTTTTATGCTTACAGTGTGAGAAATAATTATGAAGTAATATTGCAATTTTATTACAAGGCTTAAATTATATTTGATTTACAAAGTTGTAACATTCAAATGTTACTATATTTCGCCCAGCGAAATAGTTTATTTCTTAATTCTCATTTCTAATACCAGCGTAGGTCGATCTATTTTTAACACTTTGAAGACGACCGAATTTAATTGAGAATTTATATATTTCTATGCCTGTGAGTTAGACAACCAAAATGACGGTCAGAATTTTTCAAAATTAAAATCAAAGAGGCCGTTAAGACAGTTTTGAAAAGATAAGGGGGTCGATAAAATTCTGTGCTACAAGCAAGACGTACTAATTTTTGCTCTCCATGGTTTCTACAATTTTACGAATGTTTTAAAATGGTAAAATTAGATTTTAAGTGCGGAAGCACCAGTGTATCTTTTTTAGCGCAAGCCCGATTTTTTTTTACGCTTCCGGACCGATTTTTTTGGAAGCTGATGTCCACATGAGGGACCGCTATCATTCCACCATATCAAGAAAATTCTGACCGCATTTCTACTTTAACGACCTAGCCAGATGATCACAGGTATTTCGTATCATTTTGCGCTTTATAACTTTTTGCTTTAATGTTTTATTGTTTTTTTTGCTTTTTGCTTATGTCTTATTATTTTTTATTTGTCCAACATCTTGGATTACTTTGCCACGCACTTTGGCTATGAACGTTTTTTTGGCCAAAGTAATCGTCTGTTTGCAGATAAGCACTTTTGTTCGACGTGATTACAGGCTGATTAAAGTTTTACGTTCGCAAGGCGTCGATAATAAAAATGCGATGTGTTCAAATCTTTATATTTTAAAATTATTAATGAATTTTGAATTTTAAATTAATAATTATTTTGTTTGAAGTTGAACAGAGCATTATTTTCGATAATTAGTATCGAACGGCGCTGGTTGAATGCAATTGGCATTGGAAGTCCAAACTGATCGTCGTACGTTCAAGTCTCGTACTTGAAATTTTTACTTTCGACATTTTTTTATGTGTTTATTTTTATTTATGAGTTTTTTTGAAAATAAATAGCGTGGTAAACCAACGTACCGGAGGTTTGATTTTTGTCGTCGACGCTATCGCTTGTTCGACCCTGGAGTTCGATAGTGGTTCCGCTTGGCGGGATTTGTATTACCACTTGAACTTCCAGCTGATTGATTTTTAGGGAGTAGTTTTCGGCGATAGCATCCAGGCCTCCGTATGGGTTTTGTTCTGCAAACACTGCAAATTTCCACCACGTTAAGGCAACGACCATCTGATTGCCGAATTTATGTTTATTTTAATAAATTGTGATGTGTTGTTATTTTGATTTTTATGTGATTATTCCACAAGCTAAAATACGTTTTAGCTTGCTGTGGATCTTATGGGAGGTTGGTTGGGTAATGTTTGTCTGCTTACTGGTTCAATAACATCATGAATCAGGTAAATCTGCTAAGGTTCGTTCACCTACTGGTTACCTAACATCACAAACCATATTACCATTTTATAACTTTATAACTAAGTACCGTAACATCTGAGTACTAGTTATCCCATCTTTACAACAGACAATGGCTCTACTTTAGCCAGGGTAGCGATTTTTGTTAGTTAATTGTTTAACTAAATTTTGGAATTTGTTCTGTTTTGTAAGAAGCATTCCGCTTAGCTACCACGAGCTGTAGTAGAGTCTATTTCGCAACTGTGTGTGCTCAATTATTTTTCGTTCACTTATTATTTTCTTTTAGTGTTGATTTAATTGACTAAGAGATTTCTGAAATCTGTTATTTCTTCGCTTGGCGCCCGGGCACAGTTATTTTCGCAAAGCAGATCAATTATTTTTATACGAACCCACGAACGCTTTCGAGCGACCCAGCGAGCTCCGACACTGGGTAATTCCTATGGGCTAGCTGTCTTGTACCTTCCACCCACAGACATGACAAGCGGCGGATGAAGCAGGAAAAGCGGCAGGTGAAGCCGAAAGCTTATGCTTTTTATAACCATTTGCCGGGTTATGGCTTTTTCTACGTTTCAAAGTATTTTCTTATAAGGTAAATTTTAAAAATAGGTTCCAAATTAAGTAAATTCCGTTTTTAATAATAAATATGTTTTTTTTAAATTAAATTTGATAACGGTAGACTGTAATCGTAATGATAAAACTGCAACGTATTATCACAGGTATTATGAAGTTCATTGAGTTGAAATATAAAACCACGAACGTTACAATAATTTACTAAGGAATGTGGAAATAACAATAGATACAAATTTTTTTTATTATTATTAATTTAGAGTGATTAAATATTTCAGTTAATTAAATTTTCTTGGTAGTACCTACAGTCAATTTTTGTTTCCGTAATCGCTGTAAAGGTTTGCAGACGGAACCGAAATTTGGGGATACTATCAAGTTACATTTTCTTTTTACGGGAAAAGGACTAAAAATCTCTAAAATCCCTATGGAGTCCCATAGAGATGTAAAAAGAAAGTTAGACATTTACTACGAAAAACCATCAAATTTTTAAATATTTTACTTAGTTTGCGGTAATAAATAGAAATATGAAGTCTATCTAATAAATAGCATAGCAGCAAGTTTTTACGAGTAAGGGATAATTTTGTCGTCATAAATGTGGGTTATTTTTTTTTTGAGGTATTCATTAGGAAAACGTAAAAAATTAACACCAGTTTTTTTAACTTTTGTATTGAAAATTATTTGCTATATCGTCAAGTTAAGAATGAAGTCTGAAGAAAAAGTATGAAAATAAGGCGATGCAATTTTGAAATTATTTATTATAAGGTAAAGATTAAAATGCATATTTTAAAGAAAAAGTTATAAAAGTAAATTTAAGAATTTTAAATTTTAATAAATCGTATTAATTTAAAACAATAGGAATTAACAATAATTCCGATATAACATTTTAAATGGTTTTTGTTAATAAACACATAAATTTTATAAAATCAAAATTTAAATTTGGGAAAAAAGAATTTTATAATATGGATATTTTAAGCGGGTAATTTTATTTATAATTTGAACAATAAACAAACTTAAATTTTATTTTTGTAGTAATAAATTATATAAATAAATAATAAATAATTAGTAATAAAATATATTGGTTATAATTCCACGAAACCATTGTTTCAAAATTTTATCGTTATTAAAAAATTAAAAATGCGAACAATGAAAGATTTACTTATTTAAATGGGAAATTAAATTTAAAAAATTTGGGTGGAAAAAATGAATTTGAGATTGAATAAGAATTAATAGGCTAATTTAAAGGACAAGGGGTTTATTGATAAAAGAGGTATCCCAATGAATATAAAAAATTATGAAACAAAGGAGAATTATTATGATGAATTTGTAGGAATTTTATGGGGAGCCCAAAATGACTTAATAAAAGTTGAGGGTTTAAGATGTATTATGAAGTATAAATAGGGCCAAAGGTGGTCAAAGGTGAAGTTGATTTACTGGAGAAAATATGGGAATACCAGTTAAAAAGTATAATTCAAACCAATTGTCGCAAAATAGCAAATAAAATTATATGATTAATAAAATAAATTGTAACCACCCAAATAAAGAGAGTTGATTTGAAAGTTCGCTTGATAACAAAAGATAGGAATTTGAATTTAAAAAAGTAGCAAAAGTTTGTTCTAAAAATTTAAAATGGTATAATTTGGTAAATGCCATAAAATATGATCAATTTTGTTGTTTTGCGTTAAATTATCTTGTTATGTCTTAATGTCCGATTATCTCATTATATATTATTATTTTTTATCTAATGAATCTGATTGATTAATGGACTGATAAAAATATATGAATGAAACAAATGAAAAATAATGAAAAAATAAATTATCTTCATTTATAATCGTTTATCATTTGTAATTATCTACAAAAAACCCATGATTCAATCGCCCTGGGGCATGGCGTTAAACTGTACCAAAACACAACTACTTTTCGGGGAAAAGGGACAGTGAATTATACGGACTTTTGGCCTAACTACCCAAACAGGGCGTGTGTTTTGCTGGGTGCATGTTAAGAGATGCAGTAGATTAGTTACCTACAGCATCACTTATCTCACCACATTTTCCTGTGGAAAATTTTACGTAAAGCGCTTATGTTTTCCAATTTTTACTCAAGTTTTGCTGATTTTCCAAAGATATTTGATAAATCAGAACCAACCTCTATATTTTGAATTTGTAAATATGATGGCATTCAAAATATTTAAATCGCAAGTTTTTCTGATTTTCCAACTATAACAAACTGATAAATCAGACACCATCATTAAATGGTGATTGGGTCATTATGGCATAACATAAGTTTTCAAGTTTAAAAAAATTTTAAAAATCATAACAAATTTTTATAATACAACAAGATAAAAGGATAAAATAGTAATAGTAATTTAGTGATAATAAGTGTAGGACGTAAGCCAATAACAATTTTTTTAAGTTTTAGTAGTATATAAATGTAAACCTTAGAAAGAAGAAACGAAAAGCCGACCTACGAGGAAAATGAAGAAAAATTTATTCACAAATTCATTTACAAAAGAGCCAAAAGAAAATATTATGTTAGGCGTGGTATAACATTTTTCTGATTTTAGATAACAAGTCAAAATAAACATAGTGCTATGATTCAAAATGATAAATAAAGGCTCCCGATACAAAAATGAATAATAGATTCAAAATAAGCATAAAATTCTAAATCGGTAGGCACTTTAAAAATTTGCTCTACGAGAAATTTTTATTTTTCTAAAATTTCAATTTTCTAACTTTACTTGAGTCTCTCAGGATGAACAAAAGATGATAAACATTGCTAAGTTTAAATAGACTGATGATTGTCACATCAGAAATGAAACAAAAAACTTAATTAGCTGAAAATTTGTAAAAATGTGTTAATGATGATAACCTATAAAAATGTAAGAATTTGTAAACTGATTTATTCTATGAATAACATTCTTTGTAAAAATGTGATCATATCAAAAATTATGTAATTGTTTCATGCATCTAATGTGAGTAATTTCGAAGGGTAAATCAAAAATATAGTAAATAAAGGTCAAATTTGTGTGACATCAAAGAAAACAACAAAAATGGAGAACATGAGTCAATGGACAATCCAAATACAGCATAAAAACGCAATATACCAGCAAAACTGCATGGAAAAACACCTTAAAGGAAACCGAGATTGGTACAAGGAGTGAATCTGCAATCAAAATTATTTATTAGAAAGAAATAAATTCGAAAATAAACGTATTTGAATTACTTCATTCGCACAGGCATGCCAATCATATCGATTTTCGATGGAAAATCAGTTGACTTCGTGAATTCTAACAGAGTGCACGCATTTTATGCGCTCTATGAAATATTTGCGATGGATTCCGAAATTATTTGTTTACTAACAATTAGAGGTTAGAAATTTTCAGTTGGGTTGGAACCAAATCTAAAAATAAACTCAAGGACAGTAATGGATGCTCATAATGTTATTGTAAATGGTTATAATTTACGAACTCGACTCACATAAAATTTTCTGGATAATAATAAATATTGTCAACTAAAATTAACTTACCTCTCAACGTTTGGAAATCTACAATTGGAAAGATGCAAACGACAAATATAAAATTCAGTCATCAGTCAATGCGGAAACAACTTCATGTGAGGTCAAACAAGATGATAATGACGATCGCCGCACTAATGTAATTCCATGTTGTTGACTCATCAGATGTGCACACTAAAGTAGGCACACACACAAAAACGAAGTAATATCCTTTTTAAAATTTAAAAACTTCGATTTGTCAAGGAGACAGGTAATGTGAATTTATTATTTCTTTAATTTTATTACACAATTGGCCATCAGCGCGTTAATACAGGATTTGAAAAAAGGACTTCTTCCAAAGTGCATTTTTCATTACCCTAAGTGAAAGGTTTTTTTTTATCAAAAGTTTTGTTATTTAGTTATTAATACTTCAAGCTTTGAACAAGCACCAATATTATTTAAAAACATTTAAGCCCGCTAGTGTAAAGCGAGAGACTTGATTGGCCTAACAATCAAGCACGTCGGAATAAAGAGTGGACACCTCTTTATTTTGAAATATTATTTTGTATCAATTGTTCTTAATTTGAAAGGTTCATTTTATATTGGATCTGCGATCCAAAACATTTGTGTAAACATTTATTTTATGAAAATTATTTCAATCAGTTCGATTTTGTTAAGAATAAATATTACTCATAAGCTAATGAAAGTTTTTTTTTCTTTTTTTTCTTAAAAAAAGGAAAGCAATTAGACATCCCGAGAGAGCCAATAAATATTGATAAGATTGCCTCTAATATTGACCGTTCATTAGGAACCCACCCTTGAGCGACTCATCACCGGGAGTTTAGTAAGAAGGGGCAGTTATGTTGAACCTCCCCTGTACAAAAATTAGGTAGAAAAGGTCACAGCAATAGGTATCCATATGTATACAGCCAAAAAGTCATTAGGAGCAGTATGGAAACCACTTCCAAGGGTGATGAGTCTAATATTAACAATGGATTTATGGAGATATGGAATGGACAACAATGGTAAACCAAATTGGATTGACTGAACGTCGTAAAAGCCACAACTATACAACAGGAATTGCGAAAAATGGATAAGGGACCATGGATATCCGATTTGGATCTGATCACTTCATTGATGGATTTCATATGGTACAGTTTCTCAAATAATATATCTGGTTTTTGGATTCGGATTTGGAAGTCACATGAATAAGTAACTAAGGCATTCGTTCGAATAGAAGAAAATGGAAATAATTATGGGTCAACCAATTTGTGATGTATCTATAATCACCACCTACACGTTATCCAATTTAGTGTAATAAACAGTCGAAATTTCAGCCGAAAATTTAATAAAAGGTACAAGCCGCCTAACCAAATATACCAAGTTTATATGTAAAAAAAAAGAACCCCTGAACATTAAAAAATTAAAGTAAAATTACAGTGCCGCGCGAAAAGTTTAGAAGATTTCGAAAAAACCCAAAATGTGAAATAAAAAAGTGCTACGCCAATAAGACTATCCAGTCAAGGAGAAGAAGAAAAGCTTCAAAATAGAAAAATATTAAAGTGCCTAAAATGGAAAAGTTAGTTAAAAGCAGAGTATTTAAATAAAAAGTGAATAACAGTGATTAGAATAAATTATGAATTAGGAATATTACCAAAAAGGGTCCCAATTGTAAAAACAATCCATACAGAAGAATCGGTGAGCTTTAAGCGCTAAATGTTAACATCTTCTTCTCACCAACTTCTCTATGCATTGTTAACAAGGCTAATAAAATGTTGTAAGTAGAATATGAAAGATAAGCGCAATAAGTAAAGAAAAAAAAATCCAGCCAAAATATTTGTAAAATAAAAATAAGGCAATTAAATAGGATTTAAAGGGTATTTATGAATGTAATTAAATAAATGAATTTAAACGAAAGGTATCAGGTGCATCTAACAGCCAAATATGTAGGAAACAAAAATAAGGCAAACTATTAGTTAAACGTTAGACACCAATTCTGCCCTCGTAGTAAAGAAAGCCGTATCTGCAAAAACAGAGTTTGGAGTAAACAGCACATGAATTAGGAACTCTTTATTTATTTCAAATTTACTGCAATTTTGGTGATTTTGGAAGTTTACAATGTTTTTGGTGGTTATAAATCGTTTTAAAGTAGTTATATTTGAAAAGTACCATTGAAAAACATTTAAAATGCACTTACGGTTTTTTAAGATAAAAGGAGAAACGGTTTTAGAGGAACTATCATATTTATAAAGAACGTAGGAAGGTTACACTGCAATAATAAGTATTATAAATAATAATAATAATAATAATTATTAACATTTTAAAGTTTAGTCGAAATTTGTGATAAGGTCTGTCGCTGTTTCCGAAGTAGGCAAATTTTTCCAAAAATTTAACCTAGAAGCAGGCATAATTCCGGAGAGGTCCTTTAAAAGTTTTTCTTTTTTTTGAGAATTAATTCCTCGACATTTCTGTACCGATGGTGGCTTTGGAAAAACGTTTTTTGTGTACTTTTTTTGTAAAAACTCTATCTCTGTATAATAGTCTCGTTCAAATTCGTTTTTGTACATAAGTTTGTGGGATCCTCTAACTACCTTAACTGCAACCATTTCAGAAAGATAGGGTCTTGGATTTATTTTTCTTAAAGCTGTTTGAGACGCACAATCGTTCCAAATGGAAAAATCCTCAATGCGCATTTCTTTTACCAAGACACGACCTGAGTTGGCGGTTTTAACACAATCACCGAAATCAGAAAAGTCATACACCTTCTTCTTCAATTTTAGTGCCATCTCGACTTGGTGATGGAAGCTGTCGGCTGACATGAACGTATGCCCTTTTTCGAAAAACTTTAAACATATTTCATTAGTGTCGATTTCTGTTGAGTTAACAATATATATAAGAAACGAAATTAAGGCCCAGTTTTTATTTTGAGCGCTGCAGTTATCCAACCAAACAACAATTTTTTCCGAATCCCGATGTAATAGGAAAAACTGATGGAAGCAGCTAATTATTTCCTCCTTTTTCCTCCCATTAATAGCTTCATGCCAAATAGTAGCCACAGGTTTATGCTTTGAATTAGTACCCAAAGGGACGAAACTTTCATTAAATGCTATGATGCGTGGAGTGAAAATTACTAATTTAAACATATCAAGTCGCGGCAACATTATCACTTTTTGCAAGTCAGCCGAAAAAAACAGTGTATCAGAGGACAGCTTACTATTTTTAGCATCATCTTTATATGCTTCACGAGCCTTTGTATACCTTTTCTTATGAACTTGATAGGATTTGCATATTTCGCAGTTAGGGTACAAGTTTTCAGTTGAATGTGAAACATCATGCAACTTATGAGTTTCGCAAATCTCACATTCCTCGTGTCCTAAATGGGCAAATGAAATATTCATTTCTTTCACCACAACATGTCTATATAGTTCATAAGAACATTTTACATCAGGAAATGCTTTCTGGAAGTCACTGTGCATATCTTTTATAGTTACATCCGAGGGTAAATATAACCTATCAGGGGCATGCTCTCGCCTGTAGTGGGACACACAAGGGTTATATTTTTTAACATGATTTTGTAAAATTTCCCGATCTACTTTTTCGTGTTTCGCATGTTTGCCTCTCATATCTTTAGCAACCACTACATCAGATTTGTTATGATGTAAGACGTGTTTCAAGATAGTATCATTCTTTTTGGTGAACCCTAGGGTCGCTAAGTAGAATACCTTGCATACCTGGTGGACTTCGCCGCTTTCGTCTTTGAAGTAATAACATATCGTGTCATTTCGTCTGGAGGTTGCCTCTGTTGAACCTTTCGATCGTCGTTTAACACCCATTTTTTTTGTGTTGTGAAGTACAAACATTCTTCTTTCGGACCAGTTTAATGTCCAGAATTCCATATTTATCTGTTGACGGCGATTTTCTGAAATATTTTTTTTGCAATTTCTTATGCAAGAATCGTTACATGGCAATTTTAGTTTATGATTCTCCTGTTCTGTTTTCATTTTCTTCATATTCAGGGCCTCCTTAAATTCCTTCTTATTCTTTTTCTTGCGTTTTCTTAAAGTTCCTTTTTTTGTAAGCTCATCTTCAATTTGATCTGTTATATTTCCCAACGCTGCATTCGTTTCATTTTTGTTTTTGTTTCTAGATGTTTTCTTAGATGGTTGGATGGCAATGTTCGATGTATCTGAGCTACTACTAAAAATATTATCTGTGTCTCTGTTTGGTTGATAATCATCATCAGAGTTACTGGATCGAGATTCTTCATTTTGCAGAACATTATCTAATACTTTATGAGTACCATTTTCTTCAAACGTAGTTTTCGTAATTATAACTTCATCCATAATAACCATGTCAATATCATTATCAGTAGGAGTAGGCATATTTGGTTGGAGCGGCATTAGAATCTCATAATTATTTGTTTGATTATCAACCTTATAATCGGATTGAGATTGCTTGTTTTGTAGGAAATTATTTCGTAATTCTTGAACACCATCTGCTTCAAACATGGCGATTTTGCTAATTATAACTTCACTATCATTATTAATACTAATACCATTATTACTGTAATGAATATTTTGTTGCAGGGGCACTAGGTTTTCGTCTAACATAACAATATTATGTATATTCACATTTTTGTACAACGGAGATGAATTCTCAGATATGTCTGAGGGTGGATTTAGGCTATCAGTCCCGCAAACTGGACTCAAATAATAAGCTACGTCTTGTGAAGAATCGGCTACTTTTACACTGGTATTTTGGGCAAGTCCTAGACTAGCGCCGGTCTTAATATCAAAATTTTCCTCGGATATCAAATTATTTTGTTCTTGTTCTTGGCGCTGCAGTGTCTTAGCCAACAACATGATTCTTTCTGTACGTGATCCAGGCATGGCTGGCAATTAATTTATTCCCAATTTATAGGTTATGTTACTTGAGCATGCGACTCGTCGAATATCTAATAGAAAGAGAAATATAATGAACATAACACCCACCAAAAGCAAATAAGGTTACTTACCATTTAGGAAAAAGAAACATTATTATTAATAAACAACTAACAAATCACAGCTTTTTATTGTAACACTCTCGCGCTACGTATCGTAAACAAAACGTATCGTGCACTTACACTGTTGTTATTAATTGTCTAAAGAGAAACAATGTTGTAAGTTATACAGCCGTATCAAACTGGCAAATGGTGTTTTAAGTAAGGAATTTGGGATACGGTTTTTTAAGATAAAAAGGGACTAGAATAATATTTTGTCTTGTTAGGTTAGAGCGTATTAAATACACGTTACGGCTTTCTTACTTACAAATATTGGTTGCGGTCATTTAACTTATGGTCAGACCCTTGTGACGTAATTTTCTGAAAAACGTAAGTGCATTTTGAAGCCTTTTTAATGTGGATACGGCATTTAAAGCAACAGAAATGAATTCTCCGACCTCGGTTTATTTTAACTGACAGCTTTACCCAAAATCATTAAAATTGCAGATACGGTCTTTTTCGTTACAACGGCAGAATTAATGAAAATCATAATTGTGAAAGATAGGCGCAAAATGTAAAAGAAATAAAAATCCAGCCAAAATATTTGTAAAATAAAAATAAGGCAATTAAATTGGATCCAAATGATAGTAATGAATGAAAAGATATGAATGAATTTAAATGAAATGATATATTAAATAGTAAAGGCACTATAATAAGGCAAAATGAAAAGGCACATAATTCAAAAGCAAACTGATTCACACAAGGGATAAATTTCAAATATATTCAAATATAAATTTCAGGGGTAAATGTCAGATGTAAATGAATTAAGTGATAGGATTACTAGGATTAATTAGCTTTAATAAGAAACCAATTCAATAATTTAAAGTATGAATCTCTGAAATACAACAATTAATAACATTACGCATAATAATATAGAAAATTTTTTTTAAGGAAAACGTATTGAACATTGCTAGTTAAAACAGATACAGTTCTGTAAGTCAACATAATTGAAAAAGGAAACCACTAAACCAAATAACGTTACGACATAAAATGTTTAAAAAGGTAACTAACTAAATAAAATTAAATAACCATAAAATTCCTATATGGAGTTAGCATACAACTATGCAAAGGCTTATCTGAACAAACTGAGATAAAGCCACAAAATATATATTAAAAAATTAACAAAGTGGGATAATCTTTAAGATACTTTTAAAATAAATTTTAAATAATTATAAAGAAAGATGCGCCTTTGAACTTGAATTTTCAGTACGGTTAAGCTATAATTTTCATAAAGTTTTTTTTAATTGTAATATTGTTGTACTTTAGAGAGAC
Organism: Podabrus alpinus; assembly: GCA_932274525.1. Classification (NCBI taxonomy): domain Eukaryota; kingdom Metazoa; phylum Arthropoda; class Insecta; order Coleoptera; family Cantharidae; genus Podabrus; species Podabrus alpinus. The sequence continues at coordinate 55,307,413 of OW026455.1, read as the reverse complement.
GTTTAGAGAGAGAATAATAAATATTAAGAATTTTTTTGTTTAAACTTTTTATCAAAATTTTTGGTTTTGTTATCGTATTTGTTTTTTTATGTATTGTATTGTATGTTCTTAACATACTTGTTAAGTTTAAGTTTATTTTAAAAGAATTTTTGAATCAAGCCCATTGAAATTTTTATTATTTTTTTTTTTGAAACGACTTGGGCCAGCCGTTTTTAGAAGGGGGGGGGTTGTGTCACATTTATAATAAAATAAAATAATAAAAATATTAATACACGACTCGCCTAAGCAAATATAGCAAAATGTGATGAGTAGAGAGTAGTGAGTTCGATAAAGTTTTCTCGAGAGGTAATCGAACGTAAGGGGAACGGTTTGATAAGCAGTTAGAAATGTAAGGACAGTCAGTTGGTAATTGAAGTTAGAACAATCAAGATTAATTTATAAAAATGTAGTTACAATGTGTTAAGAAGATTTCACCCCCCTAATTGATAACGATGTACCTAGGAATGTTTCATCCCCAAATAAACATGTAAGAATTACTTTTAAGTATTAGTTTAAGATGTATGTAAATATTCGTTGCTAGTTGTTTAAATAAATTTGTTAAAGTTTCGAACCCGTTTTAATTCAAAATGCATAAAAGATCCCAGTCACAAAAAATACTTGTGACAGTATATTAAATTAAAGTTAAATTGAGTGAATGTTTCCCCATTCTAAATGTTTAAATTAAAATGTTTGTAAAAATTAATGTTATCGTAAAATGTTTTTGTTCGGCTGCTTTTCTGTGAGCCTTTAATAATTTTATAAATTTTTTTAATTGTTCTCAAACTTGAGATTATTTTGTTTATAATATGCTTCCTGTAGCTAATTAAATTAAATAAAATGTAATTGTTATTGAATAAATGAAATGTTGTAAATTAAATGTTTGAATTTTTATAATGATAAATTTTTATCTTAATGTTTTCAAAGTAATTATTTTAAATGTCATCTTTCAAATTTACAAATGACTCTTTGTTTATTAATTAAATCTCTCAAAATTTTTAAATTTTTGTTCTTTTGAACTTGATGCAAAATTTTTCATATTTCTTATGATTGTGCATTATTGAATTTTCTTAAGTTTTCACCTTAAATGTTTGTAATTAATTAATTATAAGTCTTAATGACCTTTTCAGCTTATCAACCCTTCCTCCCTCCTATTTTGTGATTATTAACAAATTCTATCTTTGTGACTGTAATCTAAATTTATCAATTTTTGAACTTTGACTTATCTGAAATTTTATTTGAAATATTAATTCTAATTTTTGACTATTTTCTGTAGCGTATCGTTAATTCTTCCTTTTAATTCAATTATAATTTTGGATCAAGTGTAGCTTTTTATTGTGACGAATATTTCTTGGATATTTTCATTTCATTTTGATGGATTTTCATTCCTATTTTCTTTATTTGAATATTATTTTTCTAATTGCTGATTCTATTCCTTTTGATTGATTATTTAATATTAAATTTTTAAATTTTTCCCCATTTTATCCAATTTTCATTACTTAATCAAGGTGCTCTATTTCACAACTGTTGATTATTTATAATACTTTTTCAAATTAATTAATACAATTTTTCATAAATTTTTCCCCAATTTTATTATTCTTAAACTTCAATTAATTTAATCAATCTGCAATTGTTTTATATCATCAATTATTTATTTTTAACTCATCTGCAGTAAATTTTCATTATTTTTCCATCTTATGACTTTCTTGTCACCAATTTTCTTCATCAAATCTTCTTTTTCTAAGTGTTTTGCATTATCACCATTGATCCATTTTATTTCTTAAATTTTCTTCGCTTCGATTTTCGAATTTTCTTTACGCTTTTGTTTTGCAGTCAAATAGTTTCCTTTTTAATAATTTTCTTTAGATTCCCAATAATCTTTATAGGTGTTCATAATTTTTGATAATTAATAATTTTTCAGTTTTAACTTTTATATTTGAGAAGTGTCAATAATTTTTTTTATCCATTAATATTATTTTTAATCTTTTAAAGTTTCATTGAGTTTTCATAATTTCGATTTATACCGTGTCCAATTGCTTTTTTACATCAAATTTACAATGTTCCGTCTTATAATTTTTCCATCAAATTTTCAATTTTTACATGATGATTTTTAAGCGGACCCTTTTGAACAATCCCATCTTCATTATGTAATCATCAGCGTTTATATTAATAATTGTTTTTGTGTTGAAATTTATCACATAATAGGCTTCTTTATTCTTTATCATTTTATTTCGCGTTTTTACCTTTTTCATTTTCTTGTTTAATTTGTATTTAATTTTGCTTTTATTATGATCACTACGCGTTTTACTAAATGTTTTAATTTTTAATTGTACAACAGTGTGCCGTAATATTTAAAATTTCTCTCTTTTGAACCGAATTTTTATAAGTTTTATAATTTTACACCGTAGGCTTTTATTCTGTATTTTTATTTGTGACAATTTTATAAATTGAATGTTTTTAAACGTTTTAATTTTGTTGAGTAAAAGTTTTTGTAGATTGAAACTTCCACGTTTTATAAGAGTCTGTTTCTTTTTATTAGTCTTTGGCACTTTTACACTTTTAAATGTTCTTTTTAACTTAATTATCTTTGTTTTTATTTTCTTGGCACTTTTGTAATTTTTAAAATTTTTATATTTTCTTTTGTTCCGATTTTTATTGAAGAGTTTTATTGATTTGGAGCTTCTTAAAATTTTTCCGTTTTTCTTCCTTCTTATGCCTCTTGTTTTGTGTTTACTTTTCGCATAGAATTTTAACCTTTTGATTTTTAAATGTAGCCTTCTGAAGCTTTTCCTGGTGTGTACAACATTGAATTGATATTTAGCTTGTGTTGTCGTTTCTTCCATCATTTCTACAATAGTTTCTATTAGAATTGTCTCCTTAATTTCTTCTACGATTATCTCTTCTTCTATCTCCATTGTTGTGGCTTCTTCCTTGATTATTTCAACCATTTTAATTTGTTTAACTTTTTGAATTCTTTGTGTGGGCTTTTCTAAATTTTTAAATTTCATTTCCATCGTCGTACACAAATTAGTGATTTCTTGGCGAGAGTTATGTAACTCTGACTAGCTGAAAAAAATTTCTTCAGCTACACACTAAAGAACAGGCTTATATTTGTCTAATAAAACAACAAAAAGGGTGAATATGGTAAAAATAACGAAAATATCGACTTTTGAAAAGAAGGGAAAAGTAAATTTATGTAGCCGGTCGAACCCGGGGTCTGCACATATATCCGGTTACAGTCCCTTGAAATGGAGTGAAATTTTTTCGGTCCGATTTGAATTTTTCTTTGAAATTCGGATAGATGGGGGTGTGATTAGTGGATATTGGTAATAAATATAATCAAAAAAATGAAAAATAACCCGTGTATTGCCGAAAAAGTGAAAAAATTAAAAAATTTTTTTCCTTCTAATTTTGGGGTAAATAATTGACTTGGCCAGAACTGCGAGCATCAAAAAACCTACCCTCCGATGCTCCGCATCTCCGGGCGGTTCTTCGTGCTCCGAGCCGCTACGCGGCGGGCGCTAAACATACGAGAGGCGCGACAGATCAAGGAAACCGGGATATATATGCAACCGGGATGTGAGAGACCCTCGAAATAGCATTAAAAAGTATAGTCGCGGTATGGGGCGGTAAACTATTACGTTTCACCCCCTAAAAATCGCCTAAAAACAAAAGTCTAAGACTATATCCCAGTACACGTACCGTCAACAAAATGCGCGCCGGCCGAGCGAAGTAGTGGCATCAACCGGTTGTACAGCATGCAAGATGCTACTTTTCCGTACTTTTCAAATTCGATTATTTCAGTCATTTGGACCCGATTCACCTGTTTTACTTTTACAATATGCTAAAATAAGTGTGTTCTTTAGTGTGTAGCAGAAGAAATTTTGTTTCGAGTAGTAAGAGTTAGGTAACTCTCGCCGATTTCTTTCTTTAATTCGCAGTTTGCCGATTCAATTTTTTCATCCATTACATCGATTTTGTTATTGGTGGCATCTAACTTTTTCGACATATCCTTTATTTCTTCAGACGTTTCTTTTTGATTTTTGTCCATTTTATTTTGCAAAGTTTTGGATATTTCTTCTTTTGAGGATTCTATTTTTGTTTGTATCTCCTGATTAGATTTCATCAATTGTTCTAACATGATTTCCACATAACTTTTCTTTCTATTTAAATCCATTTTGACTCTTGTTTTTAAAGTTTAAGATATCGAAATTTTTGAAGAAATAATTAAAATTTTTACTTTAAATCCTTTCCAACCCTTAATACTGCTTAAAATGCTCCTAAATATTGCCAAAAGTTGCACAATTTTTGTCAAAAGAAAAATTTAATTTTTGTTATTTTCAACCCCTAATTTTGCCAATACACCCCCTAATTTTGCCCCACGTGCGGGCGACAAAAAGATGCTGTGTAATCTCTTTCAAAATTTGCACACCCCGGGTTTTGTGTTAGGCGCCAGCTTTCTGAATGAAAGCAAATTTATAAATTGAAAAATTTAATTTTCGAGGGTGCAATTTTATCCAGAAATTCACGATCCTTGTCCCTTTTATATAGCTCAGTCGTGGAGATTCACTCAAGGTATGGTAGGTTCAGGTCAAACTCAATTAAGGGATGCTTGTCGTGGAATAAATACCCTTGCAGATAGAAAATTGTTGATGAAATGATATTCGGAGATAAACTAATTCACTTTTGTAGTTGTGATGATCTTTTAAAATTGAAATGCTTGCTGTGTTTGAATTTAATCGTTGGAATAAAAGATTGTATTTGAATCAAAAATAGTTTTATATTAATCAAAATAATTTGTTTCGCAATGCGCACAATGTTCAGATAAATTTTTATCTGAGGAAATGACAATGTTAAATATCAAATAAATCAAAAATGAGTATATCCAAAAAGCTTCTTCTTCCTCTTCTTGTCGGTTTGAATAAATTCAAAACCTCTGCTGTCCAATAGCAGTTTAAAATGTTTTTAAATTAAATGTTATCGTAGAATATTAAATAATCGTAAAATGTTTATTGAAATTTGTTGATGAGGATAGTGCTAAGAATTAGTCACGTCCTATTATTAAATGCTTAAGGCAAAATTTTAATGTAAATAATAAAAGTTTTCTTATACCTGATTCAAATATCCAACCTTCTAATAAAAGGCTTGCGCACAAGCACAATTTAGCTGCGCGGTCACTTAACGGCGTTTCACTCAACTTGCGTCGCGTTGTTGGTTTGTTGATAAAATTTTCGCTCCCGTTTTGTGATCTCGGACGACGTTGATCTAACAGTTGACACCTGTTGATTGTTTGGATCAAATTTGTGGAGTACCAGTGAATTGTTGTTGATATTCTTTTTCAAGTTATGAGAAAGGTGAGTCGTATTTTTAACACGTTGTTCGTGATGATATTCAACTGAAGGTAGCCATTTTAGATAAAGCTGCTATCTAATTTTGATAAATATTGGGCTGGTCGAACATCTGGGTGTTTTGAATTGGATTTGTTCACCCTGGAGGTATACACGTCTTGTAGTTTCAAGAGCTAAAAATAAACTGATAATTTTATGGACACACCTGTCCGTCCATTTTGATTATTTCTGGAAAACTTTCATTATTATGAGCCGCACATCCGTCGTTTTGAAGCGTTCGAGGAAGACTGACTTTCTGCCTGCGCTGCTTTCCAAAATCGGTCGAATTTGATTATTAGTAGGTCAAGTTTAATACTTTTTGAAATTTTACATTAACCAAATGTTTTTATATTTTCAGGATCGCTTCCAAATATCATGACTTGATTTATGTAGTGGTTCCCAGGCGTCTTTTAAATACAGGAGCACTTTGTAGGCAAAATTTAGATGTGGTTTTGACTTTCTTATCACAAATTTGTCTTATCACATTTTCCAAGCGAAATTGAACTCTATTTACCTTTTTATAGATTCACAGTAGCAAATTATTACCATTACAAAGAGTGGATTAAATAACACATTTTCATATAAACAATTTCACACAGTGTAAGTTATTCATGGAGTATATTCCATTTTTGTAACGTAAAATTTTTGGTTATGTTATCAGTGATAACAATTTACATTAAATTTACCGTTTTTGACTTAAATAATCTTTTATACAAAATTTTGAAGTGGCAATCTCCTTCATGAATCTATCTTACAGCTTTATGTCATATTTTTCAATCTTTAAAGATCTTTGGATTCTCATGATATAGAAAAATTGTAAAATTAGTTTATCTTTCGTATCAGTAAAATTTTAATTAAGTCAAATTTAATGTGAAGTTTTTAAATTAATTTGGGAATTCAATAATTTGCATTGGCCTGGTAGCTTGAATCACAGCAGTATGTTTAGCATAGTAACCAGAGTCAAAACCGCCCTGGAGGGGTGCAGAGCGGAGCGGAGCGCAGCGGCGCCCCGAAAGGGTAGGTTTTGACGATGGATTACCCTCCTTATCGAATGCACACCCCAAAAATCGAAGAAAAATGCGCTAAATTTACGTACTTTCAAATTGATTTTTCTCGAAATTTTGATAATACTTTCGCAAGTGAAATTTTTACAGTATACTCTATAAACCTTCCTCTTTGCTATAGGAAATTTTCAATTTATTTGGAGTGGACACGCTTAGGCGTCCGTCCCCGAATCTTTATCTCTGTAGTTTAGCTTATGTTCAATTTGCACTTCTATTGAAATTGAGCTAATTTGTAAAAATGTGAAAGTGGCAGAAAATTTTCAAAAGTTATCATTGTAGGCTTCTATACAAAGTATAACAAGAAGCCTTATGATCTAACTCCGTGTCTGTCCGTCCGTCCGTCCGTCTGTCTGTCCGTCCGTCCGTCCGTCCGCATAATTCAAAATCATACAGAGCGTTTCAAATCGTGTTGGATATCCCAAGTAACATTTTTAGCCTGCAAATAGCCTGTAAATAGCCTGCACCTGACACAGGCCTGTGTCAGGCCTGCAATTTGTCTGTGCCTGCATTTAACCGGTAATTTAGCCTGCGTCAGGCCTGCCGTTGGGTTATTTATCTGGGCCTGTAATTAGCTAATAATTTAACCTGCGGCAGCCCTGCGTCAGGCCTGCCGTTGGGTTATTTATCTGGGCCTGTAATTAGCTAATAATTTAACCTGCGGCAGCCCTGCGGTTATGTTATTTATCTGTGCCTGCAATTTAGCTAATAATTTAACCTGCGGCAGCCCTGTCGTTAGGTTATTTATCTGTGCCTGCAATTTAGCTAATAATTCAACCTGCGACAGCCCCTGCCGTTAGGTAATTTATCGGCATAAAACAACATAACATTTTTTTGAAAAAAAATTTGATTGTAAAAATAATCAAGGTAAATTAACGGTATCTTGGAATATATACTTTCAGAAATTGAAAAATGCATATTCATTATAATAACCTGGTATAAGTGTGTACACGTGTTGCTCGGAGCTGCATTTTTAAACATTTAATAATTATCGGCGTTTGTTCTTTTTCCGAATGCTGTTAGAAAAAATTCTGTTCACACATACAGTGGAAAGTGTATTTTAATAAATAAAAATTTTTAATAAATTACATATAAAACTTAATACACAAAAGTGTAAAAAAAATTGTGGGTTTCTGAGATTTGAACCCGGGGCCTCTCAGTACCAATAGTTTGGTTAAAATTTTTACAGGTTTACACTGCCAAAATTTTATTTGCGATTGATGACTCACGAATATTTTTTTCTAAAAGTTTCTGGAAAATTTAAATAATTTTTAATTGTAAAAATTAATCAAGGTAAATTAACGGTATCTTGGAATATATATTTTCAGAAATTGAAAAATGCATATTCATTATAATAACCTGGTATAAGTGTGTACACGTGTTGCTCGGAGCTGCATTTTTAAACATTTAATAATTATCGGCGTTTGCTCTTTTTCCGAATGCTGTTAGGAAAAATTCTGTTCACACATACAGTGGAAAGTGTATTTTAATAAATAAAAATTTTTAATAAATTACATATAAAACTTAATACACAAAAGTGTAAAAAAAATTGTGGGTTTCTGAGATTTGAACCCGGGGCCTCTCAGTACCAATAGTTTGGTTAAAATTTTTACTGGTTTACACTGCCAAAATTTTATTTGCGATTGATGACTCACGAATATTTTTTTCCGATTTTTAACAGTTTTAACCAATCAGAATTAAGAAACATTTCACCGTTAACATAACGCTTGTTACTCATTGGTTACATGTTATTATAAATATATATTATGCTTATTTGTGATTAAAAGTATTTAAATTAAATTAATTATTGTTAAAATTAAAATTAATTAATTATGACAAATAATAAGGTGTAATAGTGAAATAAGATATAAAAATACAAATTTTTATGAACACCCACGTGGTATGTCGAAAACAAAAATATTGTAGAAAAGAAAACTAATATTGAAATGTGAAAAATATTTAACATTAAAATATAATATATTATAAAATTAATAATTAAATAGCAATGAATTTTAATTCCGTCTTTTAAAACAGTTTTATCCAATCAGAATTAAGAAACATTTCACCGTTAACATAACGCTTGTTACTCATTGGTTACATGTTATTATAAATATATATTATGCTTATTTGTGATTAAAAGTATTTAAATTAAATTAATTATTGTTAAAATTAAAATTAATTAATTATGACAAATAATAAGAAGGTGTAATAGTGAAATAAGATATAAAAATACAAATTTTTATGAACACCCACGTGGTATGTCGAAAACAAAAATATTGTAGAAAAGAAAACTAATATTGAAATGTGAAAAATATTTAACATTAAAATATATTATATTATAAATAATTTAAATTTAAAATTGATATATCGAACCATCAAACGTTACAATGAGACATCTACGAAATTAGATCCGATTAGAATTTTTTTTCTTATGAAAGTAATTCCCTCGACTTATAATTTTATCACAACTAAAATAAACAGTTCTATGTGGCTCAGACGTCAACACGGTGGTACATGGAAGGCAAAGGTCCAGGGTTCGATCCTCGGTAAGGGTAAGAATTTTATTTCAAAAATTCAACATTTAATTTCAGATTTTTCAGACTCCAAGAACAAAGAAGGACGACAACATCATCAACCAATAAATATTAGATATTAGAAATATTACAAGGTCCTACAAATATTAAAAAATACGGGTAAAATAAAAAATTATATGTTGTAGAGTTAAAATTGTAAAATTAGCAGCTGAAACGAAGAAATAAAATAAATGGTAAATTAAAAAAATTAAATTTTTTTATTTTGATTTTCAAAATTGATTATAGTAAATTAAATTTATTAAACGAAATTTAATCTATATAAATTATTTTTGTGCCAGGCGCTGCCTCGAGCCTGCGATAAAGTTTAATGCAGGCTTTTTTTTGCCTGCGATAAAGGTAACCGCAGGCTAACCGCAGGCTAACCGCAGGCCTGTGTCAGGGCTGCCATGAGGCTGCCATTAGGGTAATTTTTTACCTGCGATGAGTTAACCGCAGGCTATTTGGTGCCTGTAATCAAGTTTAACACCGGCTATTTCTTGCGCCACTTAAGCTGTTTCGTACCTGTGTCAGGGTGTTATTGAGGCTGCCGCAGGTACAGGCACAGGGACAGGCTGTACCTGACAGGCTGTTTACAGGCTATTCGCAGGCTAAAATGTTTATTGGGATACTCTGTGTGTATAGAGGTCTAAGAACTGGGTAGCCAGTGCGCTACTTTTAGGCTTCTATACAAAGTATAACAAGAAGCCTTATGATCTAGCTACGTGTCTGTCCGTCCGTTTGTCTGTCCGTCTGTCTGTCCGTCTGTCCGCATAATTCAAAATCATACAGAGCGTTTCAAATCGTGTTGGAAATACTCTGTGTGTATAGAGGTCTAAGAACTGGGTACCCAGTGCGCTATTAGGCTTCTATACAAATTATAACAAGAAGCCTTATGATCTGGCTCCGTGTCTGTCTGTCCGTCCGTCTGTCAGTCCGTCCGTCTGTCCGCATAATTCAAAATCATACAGAGCGTTTCAAATCGTGTTGGAAATACTCGGTGTGTATACTGCCGTCATAAGTAACAAAATTTCACAATTTAGCAAAATTTTTCTATAAAATAAATTCAAAAATTTAATAAAATAATTTTCTAATGTCAATATTGTAATTTCGTTATACACAAAAATCTTTAATGGTCAATAAAATTAAACAAAAAATAATTCTCAAATTTATAAAATTTACAAGTCTGGAGTATGTTCCAAAAGGACTAGATTTATTTGTATTTAAAAATTTTAAATTTAAAATTATGTGCTTAAAGTCATGCGTGAGTTTTAAAAAACACAAGTGCGCGAACTGACACTCGCAAGATTTGGAACATTTTGATTACGTCCAGTACATGGACACATTTTAAAATTGCAAGCCAAGATCCACGAAATCAACCAATCAGAGGACCTGAATCAAAAATTGCACACGCGTGGTGAAGAATTTTCGGCAACAAAATTGACATGGACGTATTCGTTCTGGAATGAAAGATCAATCAAGCGGTGATTTTTCAATCGATAAGTGGATTTTTAAAAAGCGGATTTATATAAGTGGAATTAAAAGTGGATATCCAAAGAAAAGTTATAAAGAGGATCCTTAAATGGTTTTTAGAAGTGGAAACTTAAGAAAATTACAAGTAAGAGGAATAAAAAAGCGGTCAATGTTAATGAAAATTGATGGTTGCAAAATTAACCACGAATTATTTGCAAAATTCAACAATTGAAGGGCCTAGTGGAAAAAGTAGTTAAGTCACTTTTTTTTCAATTTGTAGTTGAGCACATTTTCACATTGCGGCATTTATTCTCTACAAATTAGTATAAAAATCAACAAATTGAAAAAAAAGTGACTTAACTACTTTTTCCACTAGGCCCTTCAATTGTGGATTTGGTTTATGAAAAATTGGTTTGGAAAGTATTGGAAATCAACCTACACAAGAAGTTGGTATGTTTATTGAGTGTTATAAACAAAATTTAAAACAAAAGACAAGGTATTTAGAATTTTTATTGAAACATTTAAACCAGTGAAATTTATTACTTTAAAAACATTATACAATCACATGTGTGTTTGTACACTAAATGACTTTTTATCTCTGAATAATTTATGTTATAAAGGCGCAATTAATTTCTTTATGTGTGAAAACAATAATCATTTACTAACCCATATTTTGTAAAAAAAAAAATTTTATTAAACAAAAAAATTGATAAAATTGAAGAATTGAGTTATTTCAAAACAAAAAAATTATCTCATATGAAAAAAAAACAGAATTTTGAGTGTAACGAGAAAATAAAAGTTAAAAAATTAATTTTTCACAAAAATTATATCTGTCGTGGATTCGAATTTAGCGAACGGAACACCACAATATATAGAGTAGATAAGGGATTACCAACCTTATATTTTGAAACGAAGAAATTCTTGGAGAACTACCTTGTTAAATTGATAAGTCGATGTTTTCAAATTTTGGTTTTTAATTTATATTACAGTCCCTTTTAATTATATAATAGAATGTTTTGTTGGTTGTCAGATTATCCGATTATCGAAAACGTTGCATAAAATCTTTGCATAAAAGCGTTGCATAAAAACCCTTATCTTTTTAGGCTTTTATACAAAGTATAGCAAGAAGCCTTATGATCTGGCTCCGTGTCTGTCCGTCCGTCCGTCTGTCTGTCCGTCCGTCCGTCCGTCCGCATAATTCAAAATCATACAGAGCGTTTCAAATCGTGTTGAATATATACTCAGTGTGTATAGAGGTCTAAGAACTGGGTACCCAGTGCACTATTAGGCTTCTATACAAAGTATAGCAAGAAGCCTTACGATCTGGCTCCGTCTGTCCGCATAATTCAAATTCATACAGAGCGCTCCAAATTGTGTTGGGAAACACTCTGAAAATGAGTAGATATGTGAAGAAGGTTGCTGAAATATAAATAACTGAGTGGTTTACCTATATATTGTTGATCTCTTTATTTAATCCGTTGATCTATTGATCCATTGAGTTTTTTAACATGGAACATGTTTTCACGGTCGTTACCTCGCAAAAATCGACACCAGAAAACCGACATCAAAAACCAACAGCAAAAACCGACACCAAAAATCGATACAAAAAATTGGCACCACATGTATAATTCAAATTTATAGTTTATAATTTGAATAGGGTAGATTATCGAATAACATCTTCCCATTCACAATAATGAATTTTCAATAACAAAATTTTCATTACCAAAATTTTAAATCCGAAACCGATCGCAAAAAGCAAATTTGCTTATATAGTAAATTTTTTATTACCAACACAAAAATTAAGGGATTATCCCCCGTGTAACACAACTACGTGTAATACACGGTTACACAACTACGCAGCACTTCGGAAAACAGTAAAAAGAAGAAGAAACGAGATAGGCGCCACTCCCGCGGCACCCCTAAATCTCGAGGAAAACTATGATAAATGGTTTGGTACCGAAAAACAGGTTCCATGTTAAATCTTCATATTTAGCGAACGATAAAGCCCTGTTTAGCGCCCCTTCCACAACCTTATTTAATTCTCGCAAAGCCATTTTTTGTAAAGACATTTTTAGTTCACGTTCAACACATTTAAGTCATAATAAGTCATTTGGTTTATATAGTATTTTTATTAAATATTAACGGATTAACGTATTAACGTTAATCCGTTAATACGGATTTAAGTTAATAATTAATAACCGTTATTTCCTATCTCCTCGATTTTTGTTTCTTCTTTTCGTTCCGTTCAGATCCTTCCCCTTCCATAACTTCAATTAGTGCTTATGTTGGTATCAAATTTGGACCAATGAGATTAGGTTCTGACACGCCGCAGGAGCGAGCTGGCATTTTATATATTAAGATATTGTAATATGAACTATTATTCGTCTTCTAATAAGGAATTTTCGAAAGCACGCAGCGATATTGCCAATTCCTGTTCTTCTTTCTGTTTCTCCTTCATATAGGCAGCAGCCAATTTTTCCACCCTTTTAGGCTTCTATACAAAGTATAGCAAGAAGCCTTATGATCTGGCTCCGTGTCCGTCTGTCTGTCTGTCTGTCCGTCCGCATAATTCAAAATCATACAGAGCGTTTCAAATCGTGTTGGAAATACTCTGTGTGTATAGAGGTCTACGAACTGGGTAGCCAGTGCGCTACTTTTAGGCTTCTATACAAGGTATAGAAAGTAGCCTTAGGGTCTGGCTTCGTGTCCGTCCGCATGTTTTTTCAATGCAGGCCAAATATAAGTTATATTTTATTTACATAATTTTTCACCTATATAGGAAATTTAAATACGTTGATACGTTGATATGTTGATCTGTTTTTTTCAATGCATACCAAATCTCTTATTATAAAAGGCCAAGTCCTTCTGTCTGTACCACGGAAATACCCGAAGCAAACCGAACATCAACGTATCATCGGATCAACGTATCATCGGATGAACGTATCATCGTATCAACGTATCATCGTATCAACGTATCATCGTATCAACGTATCATCGGATCATCGTATCATCGGATCAGTTAATCCGATTATCCTACTCAAAATTACTATATAAGCAGAATTACATTATAACGAAATAATAAGTGTTGAACGACAACGAAAAATATTTTCAGGTGAATTAATAAAGGATGTGGAACAGGCGCTAAAGAGGGCCTTATCGTTCGGAAAATACGAAGATTTTGAAGTCAGAGAGAAATTCAAACGAGCTACTATTAATTCGTTAAAGGAGGCACTTCGTGAGTTTAGCAGCAATGGAATGCGTAAAATTGATTTAAATATTGCGAAAAAAAAAGTGGCGGCAAAACGTATAAGAAACAGAAAAAGAGTGGAGAAACTGATTGCTGCCGAACAGAAAAAGAAACAAGTTGGAACTTGCTTTAGCAGCGGTTCCTAGGCTTCTATACAACAGATTTAAGAAATGAAATATTCTGAGATTTATATTTGAACTTAAAATGCTATTCTTTTGCTTTTATGTGAAAAAATAATTTTTTATCCGATAATAAAGATACTAATCTGATAATCGAAATCTCTTATTGTCACTAAATTTTACTTATACTATACTAGAATATTTTTTAGCTTGGTAGGTATTAAACCAGATCATAAGGCTTCTTGCTATACTTTGTATAGAAGCCTAAAATTCAGATTATCAGAATTACCACAGATATAAAACAAGGTGGAACTCGCTTTAGCGGCAGTTCTTAGGCTTCTATACAGCTACCTTTCTGGTGTGGAAAGTTGTTATTATCTGGTTATTTTTGGTCGCCATATAATGTAACATCACATAATCAGATAATCTGCACTAATTATTTATTATTTTATTTTAACAACAGCAGTGGCTTGATGTGGATAGTGAAGTTAAGTTGTAAATAAAAGAGAAGGAAGAGGATGGATCCACCTCAAAAAATGGACCGGAAATTACGCGAATTTCGAAAGCGAAAGCAAATTGCCAACATGACCCCTTCGCAAATATTACATCGTTCACGTAGTCATGCAATTCGCCGACAAAATCCACGAAGTAAAAACGCAGCTGTTCTTGAAGTAGGTAACGTTGTAGAACCAAATGTCGACGTTCATAACGGTAGTTTTACACTACCAGAAAAGTACACTACCACAACTACCAGAAAAGTAGTTGTATTTTATTTTACTTTGATGTGAAAAAATAATTTTTTAATGATGTGGTTAGTGAAGTTAAGTTGTAAATAAAAGAGAAAGGAGAGGATTGGTCCACCTCAAAAAAGGACCAAACATTACAGAGAAGTAAAGTTTCGAATAGAATGGAAAAGTTTGATTGTTATTACTTATATAGTAAATGATCATTACCAACCGCAAAAAATTTAATTGGTGCAGATTATCTGATTATGTGATGTTACATTATATGGCGATCAAAACTAACCAGATAATAACAACTTTCCACACCAGAAAGGTAGCTGTATAGAAGCCTAAGAACTGCCGCTAAAGCGAGTTCCACCTTGTTTATATCTGTGGTAATTCTGATAATCTGAATTTTTAATACCTACCAAGCTAAAAAATATTCTAGTATAGTATAAGTAAAATTTAGTGACAATAAGAGATTTCGATTATCAGATTAGTATCTTTATTATCGGATAAAAATTATTTTTTCACATAAAAGCAAAAGAATAGCATTTTAAGTTCAAATATAAATCTCAGAATATTTCATTTCTTAAATCTGTTGTATAGAAGCCTAGGAACCGCTGCTAAAGCAAGTTCCAACTTGTTTCTTTTTCTGTTCGGCAGCAATCAGTTTCTCCACTCTTTTTCTGTTTCTTATACGTTTTGCCGCCACTTTTTTTTTCGCAATATTTAAATCAATTTTACGCATTCCATTGCTGCTAAACTCACGAAGTGCCTCCTTTAACGAATTAATAGTAGCTCGTTTGAATTCTTCTCTGACTTCAAAATCTTCGTATTTTCCGAACGATAAGTCCCTCTTTCGCGCCTGTTCCACATCCTTTATTAATTCACCTGAAAACATTTTTCGTTGACGTTCAACACTTATTATTTCGTTATAATGTAATTCTGCTTATATAGTAATTTTGAGTAGGATAATCGGATTAACTTATCCGATGATACGTTGATCCGATGATGCGTTGATACGATGATACGTTGATACGATGATACGTTCATCCGATGATACGTTGATCCGATGATACGTTGATCCGATGATACGTTGATGTTCGGTTTGCTTCGGGTATTTCCGTGGGACAGACAGAAGGACTTGGCCTTTTATAATAAGAGATTTGGTATGCATTGAAAAAAACAGATCAACATATCAACGGATCAACGTATTTAAATTTCCTATATAGGTGAAAAATTATGTAAATAAAATACGTATAACTTATATTTGGTCTGCATTGAAAAAACATGCGGACGGACACGAAGCCAGACCATAAGGCTTCTTTCTATACCTTGTATAGAAGCCTAAAAGTAGCGCACTGGCTACCCAGTTCGTAGACCTCTATACACACAGAGTATTTCCAATACGATTTGAAACGCTCTGTATGATTTTGAATTATGCGGACGGACAGACAGACAGACAGACAGACGGACACGGAGCCAGATCATAAGGCTTCTTGCTATACTTTGTATAGAAGCCTAAAAGGGAGGAAAAATTGGCTGCTGCCTATATGAAGAAGAAACAGAAAGAAGAACAGGAATTGGCAATATCGCTGCGTGCTTTCGAAAATTCCTTATTAGAAGACGAACAATAGTTCATATTACAATATCTTAATATATAAAACTAGATGATACCCCGTCCGAGGACGGGCAGCTAGAAGGACGGGCAGCTACCCAAGGTCATATGGCTTTTGGATTGCACTGAGAGCTTTCCTTAATCTTCATTCAACTTAAGTTACCTTGGGTAGCTGCCCGTCCTTCTAGCTGCCCGTCCTCGGACGGGGTATCATCTAGTTTAAAATAAGTAAAAAAATTTTAAATATTGATTAAGTTTAATTTAATTTAAAAAAATATATGTAAGTTTTTTGTTTATTTATTTAATGTTGTTCTCATCTCTTATTATAAAAGGTCAAGTCCTCCTTCCTTCTGTCTGTCCCACGGAAATACCGAATATGGAAATTATACCCGCACTTTAAATGGGCTCTTATAAATATTCATGGTGACTAATATTTATATTAAAATAAAAATATGGACAAAATATAACGACAATATAAATTAAAGGACCTAATAATTTAGTCGGAATCTTACCTATTTAAAAGAAGTACTTATAGGCTTAGCAATTAAGAGATTATATTTTTGTACCCTCGATTCACCTGACCCGGCGGCGGCGGCGGTGGAACTTACATATAGGATTATAGAAACCCTTGACCATCGGTGGAGATTACAATCGCCCACTTAAAGTAGTGAAATTGTAAATAATAAACACATTACATTGGATCACCAAACCAAGAAAATTTGCGGAAATACATAAGGAACCCCTAGAAACAGCTTTTAAAAGGGTATAAATAGCGGGGTTTCACATTGGCTTCCAGTAACCATAGGCCACGCCCATCATTGAAGTATATTGTCGTGTTTTAGGCTTCTATACAAAGTACTAGATGATACCCCGTCCGAGGACGGGCAGCTAGAAGGACGGGCAGCTACCCAAGGTCATATTGCTTTTGGATTGATCTGAGAGCTTTCCTTAATCTTCATTCAACTTAAGTTACCTTGGGTAGCTGCCCGTCCTTCTAGCTGCCCGTCCTCGGACGGGGTATCATCTAGTTTAAAATAAGTAAAAAAATTTTAAATATTGATTAAGTTTAATTTAATTTAAAAAAATATATGTAAGTTTTTTGTTTATTTATTTAATGTTGTTCTCATCTCTTATTATAAAAGGCCAAGTTCTTCCTTCCTTCTGTCTGTCCCACGGAAATACCCGAAGCAAACCGAACCGAACGCATAACGGATAATTTCATAACCAATCGGATAAACGTATCATCGTATCATCGGATCAACGTATCAACGTATTTAAATTTCCTATATAGGTGAAAAATCTCTTATTATAAAAGGCCAAGTCCTTCCTTCCTTCCTTCCTTCTGTCTGTCCCACGGAAATACCCGAAGCAAACCGAACCGAACGCATAACGGATAATTTCATAACCAATCGGATGAACGTATCATCGTATCAACGTATCATCGGATCAACGTATCAACGTATCGCATGGGACCGAGCGTCAGCAGCTTGCCGCGCTTGAGTTTCTTCTAAAGTTTCACGTTGTTGACGTATCGCATGGGACCGAGCGTCAGCAGCTTGCCGCGCTTGAGTTTGTTCCAAAGTTTCACGTTGTCGACGTATCGCATGAGACCGAGCTTTAGCTTGTCGCTGTGATCGAAGCTGTTCTTCTGTGTTATTAGCTCTTGTACGTGCTTTTCTCTCACGATTCAATCGTCGTCGCTTTGCAGCAGGATTTTCAAAATTTTCATTATCCATTATGGAAGTTCACATAATGCTTTTTTGGAAATAGACTTACCTATATAGACAAAATGATACGATGATACGTTGATCCGATGATACGTTGATACGATGATACGTTGATACGATGATACGTCGATCCGATGATACGATGATACGATGATACGTTGATACGATGATACGTTGATACGATGATACGTTGATACGATGATACGTTGATCCGATGATACGTTGATCCGATGATACGTTGTGCGTTCGGTTCGGTTCGGTTTGCTTCGGGTATTTCCGTGGGACGGACAGAAAGAAAGAAAGACTTGGCCTTTTATAATAAGAGATGCCAGCTCTCTCCTACGGCGTGTCAAAACCTAATCTCATTGGTCCAAATTTGATACCAACATAAGCACTAATCGAAGTTATGGAAGGGGAAGGATCTGAACGGAACGAAAAGAAGAAACAAAAATCGAGGAGATAGAAAATAACGGTTATTAATGATTAACTTAAATCCGGATTAACGGATTAACGTTAATACGTTAATCCGTTAATATTTAATAAAAATACTATATTAACCAAATGATTTATTATGACTTAAATGTGTTGAACGTGAACTAAAAATGTCTTTACAAAAAATGGCTTTGCGAGAATTAAATAAGGTTGTGGAAGGGGCGCTAAACAGGGCTTTATCGTTCGCTAAATATGAAGATTTAACATGGAACCTGTTTTTCGGTACCAAACCATTTATCATAGTTTTCCTCGAGATTTAGGGGTGCCGCGGGAGTGGCGCCTATCTCGTTTCTTCTTCTTTTTACCGTTTTCCGAAGTGCTGCGTAGTTGTGTAACCGTGTATTACACGGGGGATAATCCCTTAATTTTTGTGTTGGTAATAAAAAATTTACTATATAAGCAAATTTGCTTTTTGCGATCGGTTTCGGATTTAAATTTTTGGTAATGAAAAGTTTGTTATTGAAAATTCATTATTGTGAATGGGAAGATGTTATTCGATAATCTACTCTATTCAAATTATAAACTATAAATTTGAATTATACATGTGGTGCCAATTTTTGGTATCGATTTTTGGTGTCGGTTTTTGCTGTCGGTTTTTGGTGTCGGTTTTTTGGTGTCGATTTTTGCGACGTAACGACCGTGAAAACATGTTCCATGTTAAAAAACTCAATGGATCAATAGATCAACGGATCAAATAAAGAGATCAACAATATATAGGTAAACCACTCAGTTATGTATATTTCAGCAACCTTCTTCACATATCTACTCATTTTCAGAGTGTTTCCCAACACAATTTGGAGCGCACTGGCTACCCAGTTCTTAGACCTCTATACACACAGAGTATTTCCAACACGATTTGAAACGCTCTGTATGATTTTGAATTATGCGGACGGACAGACAGACGGACAGACGGACGGACGGACAGACACGGAGCCAGATCATAAGGCTTCTTGCTATACTTTGTATAGAAGCCTAAAACAGATATAAGTCTATATAAGACATCTATTTCCAAAATAATAGCGCACTGGGTACCCAGTTCTTAGACCTCTATACACACTGAGTATATTCAACACGATTTGAAACGCTCTGTATGATTTTGAATTATGCGGACGGACGGACAGACAGACGGACGGACGGACAGACGGACGGACAGACACGGAGCCAGATCATAAGGCTTCTTGCTATACTTTGTATAGAAGCCTAAAATGAAATATTCTGAGATTTATATTTGAACTTAAAATGCTAGATTTTTCTTATAGGTATCTGAAAAAATAATTTCTATCCGATAATAAAGATACTAATCTGAAAATCTAAATGTTTAGTCACTAAAATTTATTTATATAGAATATTTTTTAAGTTGGTAACCCTCGGTTCCGAATTATCGGATTATCTGATATCACATTATAAAATTATGGCGACCAAAACAACAACAACTTTTCACACCAGAAAAGTAGTTGTATGTATGTATAGAAGCCTAGGAACCGCTGCTGAAGCACGTTCCAACTTGTTTTCAATACAGACCAAATATAAGTTATATTTTATTTACATAATTTTTCACCTATATAGGAAATTTAAATACGTTGATCCCTTGATACGTTGATCCGATGATACGTTGATCCGATGATACGTTGATACGATGATACGTTGATACGATGATACGTTCATCCGATTGGTTATAAAATTATCCGTTATGCGTTCGGTTCGGTTCGGTTTGCTTCGGGTATTTCCGTGGGACAGACAGAAGAAAGGATGGAAGGAAGGACTTGGCCTTTTATAATAAGAGATACTTCGTCTATATAGTATTGCGTTAATCTGTTAATCCGTTGTTTCGATTCACTAATGCAATTTTTAATACGCAAATGTTCGAAAGAAATTTACTAAGTTAAAGATATTTTCAAAGAAGTCTCCCTATATAAACTACTTGTTTTTCAATGCAGACCAAATATAAGTTATATTTTATTTACATAATTTTTTACCTATATAGGAAATTTAAATACGTTGATACGTTGATCCGTTGATACGTTGATACGTTGATACGTTGATCCGTTGATACGTTGATCCTTGATTCGTTGATCCTTTGATCCGTTGATGCTTTGATCCGTTAAGACGTTGATACCTTAAGACGTTGATATCCTATTATTTTTAAGATTTTGTTTCCCCTCAAGAGTTGCGCATGGTGTTATATTTGATCACTTCAAAATTTAATAACATATACGTTCTTAAAATAATCCCTTGTGGTGGGTTTGAGGTTGTCTGTGCAATGTATCGGGCCTGGTAGCGACGGATGAAAGAATATAAATAGATTTGTTAGGTTGCTACTAAAGATTCATATTATTAGAATTACCACAGATTTAAGAAATGAAATGTTCTGAGATTTATATTTGAACTTAAAATGCTATTCTTTTGCTTTTATGTGAAAAAATAATTTTTTATCCGATAATAAAGATACTAATCTGATAATCGAAATCTCTTATTGTCACTAAATTTTACTTATACTATACTTGAATATTTTTTAGCTTGGTAGGTATTAAAAATTCAGATTATCAGAATTACCACAGATTTAAAAAATGAAATATTCTGAGATTTATATTTGAACTTAAAATGCTAGATTTTAGGCTTCTATACAAAGTATAGCAAGTAGCCTTATGATCTGGCTCCGTGTCCGTCTGTCCGTCGATGATGTCGATCGATGTACGATGATACGTTCATCCGATGATACGTTGATCCGATGATACGTTGATGTTCGGTTTGCTTCAGGTATTTCCGTGGGACAGACAGAAGGACTTGGCCTTTTATAATAAGAGACTAGTTGAAAAGCCCGTCCACGGACGGTCAGCTAGATAAGTGAACACTTGTTGCGTTCATAATCTTCCCCCTTCCAGAACTACTATTAGTGTTTAGGTTGGTGAAAACTTTGGGCTAATCAGATTAGGTTTATTGCACCAAAAAAATGACACGCCGTAGCATCAGCAGCAGAGAGCTGGTATTTCATATATTTAGAAGATAGTACTTATTAATTTTAATTTGTGTTTATTTATTAATTAAAAATAAATTATTGTCGTAAATAAAATCTTTGGTAATACCTAGTGTGTTAGTACTTCCTTGTACACAACATTTTTCGTGAATACTGACTGTGAACCTTCAATCAATTTCCCTTGTTCTCTTCCATCAACTATTTTTATCTTCAGATTTTCGCACTCTTGACATTGCCACATAAAGATGACCGTGACTGAACACTGGTTCGGGGGGATATAATCCAACTTTTTCTAACGTCTGCCCCTGCGCTTTGTTGATCGTCATGGAAAAGGCAAGTTTAATTGGAAACTGTCGCCGCCTTAAAACAAATGGCAAGTCTGTACTTGTTGGGGCTAAATCTATGCGCGGAATAAAAACAGTCTGCTTTTCAGCAGTTCCTGTCAAGACTTCAGCGATGATTAAATTAGGTTTTAACGATTTAACAATTAAGCGCGTCCCATTACAAAGACCACGTTTAGTGTTCAAATTTCTGAGCAACATAATCACACTTCCAACATTTAAGTGCAGTTTGTGTACTGGCATCCTTGAGGGAGTTTGTTCATTCAAGAATTCAATCGGATAGTTTTCCCTATCGTTATCATCACCATCGTCAATCGAATCGCTACTTAGATAAGTGAACACGCTGCCAACAAAAGGTCCAAAAATGTCATGGGTAAGGGAAGTTTCGCATACAGAATTATGTGGAATCTCAATTATCTCTTCGGGTAAACCTTTGTTATTTGTAAGCTCCCCGTTGCCCAACTTTATCAGCCAATTACTAAATGCCGAATCAATGGATCTGACATTTTGACTCAATTTAAGCACTTTAAATTTACCCCACAGATCGTTAAATTTAATGCTGGAATGAATAATTGCTGACCTCTTTTCATGAGGTACAACAAGAAGCGTTTGCCTGAAATCACCACCAAGAATTAAAACTTTACCGCCAAAAGCTTGGGTGTTTTTCATGATCTCTTGAAGGAGTTTGTCAATGCAATTTAGTGCATTATTTGGGGCCATTGTAGTTCGTTCAAGATTAAAATCTTGGCTTTCCTGATAAGCTCCGCATCGGAAATGGTCATCGTCATTCTCGAAGTGGAATTTTCATATACAGGAACGGGGATTTTCAATTGTGAATGATATGTCCTGCCACCATCAAGAAGATTTGCAGCGACACCTGTTGATGCTGTAGCCAGTGCAATATTTCCTTCTCCTCGTATAGTACTCAGAAGTAATCTATACATGAATGTTTTGCCACTGTCACCTGGGCCATCAAGAAAAAAGCACCTGCTTTCTCTTTCGTCATCTTGAACGGCAGACATTATTTCATTGTATGCTACCTTCTGTTGTGGATTCAACATCGACTTCATTCTTTCACTTTTTTCTCTTTCTTGCTGGGCATCATAGTGAGTTGCAGGAGTAACGTGAAGATTGGCCGGAGGAGTGGGCAGTCCGAAGTCCGCACATTTTTTACCGTGAACGATAAGCACAACTTGAATATCTTTAAGGGCGAAATTCTCACAATCGGTACAGTCATTTAAATGAATATCATGTTGCCTTACAAAATCCTCACAAAGATCTTCCTTGTACTTAGCAAAAAGTTCGGGTACATTTGGCGGTGCAGCAAAGACACAAAGATAACCGAACAGTTCTCTTAATTGTCGGGGCATTTTTTCGGCCACCGCCTCAGATAGGGTATCGTCCCAAATTTCTTCAGTGTTAAATAGTCCTCGTTTTTGAGCTGCCGTAATAAAATCTGGATATAAAACTCCGTCAACGGATTTCAAATCTTCAAAAGAAGTAGCTCCAGGGATATGCAGCAAGAGGACTCGTAAACAAAATCGCTTTGTGTCTGCGTTCAAACTTACGGTGTACATACGCACAATCGTTTTTTCCTTGCCCCTTCGCCGAAGCGTCCACAGACGTTTTTTCTCGTCAAATACATAATATAGTGGAATGTCGATATACAAATGTTTTCGAGCATTTTCATCTGCCCGATTTAATTTAAACCATGCAGTTAGGGTAGTATCGCGTGTGGCTACCCTCTCTGCAACGGACTCCATATTGTCTTCGGTGAAATAAACACTTTGCTCATTAGGAAGATGAAGATGAAGTCGCACGATAGTATGCGATTGGTCATGCATTTTAAACGTAAAGAGTCTCCATGCTGCCTCTGGAGCACTAACATACCTGGAATCCATAAAAGTTTGAAGTTCATCATGGTGTAAGGTGTTGTGCACTTCGATTGCAACATTAGCACGATCATGTCACTTCTCGTTGGTAAATTTTTTTACCAACTTGAAATTATTATTTATTCTCTCATCGGTCAATTTTGTTACCAACTTAATATTTTTTATTCTCTCATCGTCAATTTTGTTACCAACTTAAAATTTTTTATTCCCTCATTGGTCAATTTTGGTAACAACTTAAAATTTTTTATTTTATAATACACCTGTAATTGATCAATAGTTTAACCAATAGCCAATGAAATTGCAGAATTTTAATCTGAAAAGTTATGGTGCGACCTTTAGAAGAAGAAGCTAGAAGATTGTTTTTCAACTCGATTAGTGTACTTTTAGGTGGGTACAAAATTTTAACCAATCAAGTGCGAATACAAAAACTGACTCGCGGAGCAGCCGCAGCATCTTCTTATCTGATTATCCTGAAAGCCTTTTCTAAAATAAATCTATTTTCCTGTCATCTCGAATTCTTATTTTCCTATTCTCTTCGTAGCTTTCTTTCCTTAACTTTTTGTATCTTTCTTAAAACCCGTTCCCCTAATCTTCCTATTTTACGCCTGAGATTAAAACTTTTTCTTCTATAATTATTTTTTACCTTTCTTCCCGTTTTATCTTCACTTCTTCTAGTTTGTTTCTCACTTCTTGCGTTATCTCATCAGTTTCTTATAATTTCTTATTTTTGTTTTCTCTCTCTCTTTTTTCTGACACCTTTTTGTTATCCTCTCCTATCTTTGACCGACGATGTGTCTTCATTAATTCATTTCTTCTTTTCGTTCCGTTCAGATCCCCCCCATCCATAACTTCGATTAGTGCTTATGTTGGTAACAAATTTGGACCAATGAGATTAGGTTTTGACACGCCGCAGGAGCGAGCTGGCATTTTATATATTAAGATTTTCTTCTATAATTATTTTTTACCTTTCTTCCCGCTTTATCTTCACTTCTTCTAGTTTGTTTCTCACTTCTTGCGTTATCTCATCAGTTTCTTATAATTACTTATTTTTGTTTTCTCTCTCTCTTTTTTCTGTCACCTTTTTGTTATCCTCTTCTATCTTTGACCGACGATGTGTCTTCATTAATTCATTTCTTCTTTTCGTTCCGTTCAGATCCCTCCCCTTCCATAACTTCGATTAGTGCTTATGTTGGTAACAAATTTGGACCAATGAGATTAGGTTTTGACACGCCGCAGGAGCGAGCTGGCATTTTATATATTAAGATTTGGTTATCCTCTTCTATCTTTGACCGACGATGTGTCTTCATTAATTCATATCTTCTTTTCGTTCCGTTCAGATCCCTCCCCTTCCATAACTTCGATTAGTGCTTATGTTGGTAACAAATTTGGACCAATGAGATTAGGTTTTGACACGCCGCAGGAGCGAGCTGGCATTTTAGGCTTCTATACAAAGTATAGCAAGAAGCCTTATGATCTGGCTCCGTGTCCGTCTGTCTGTCCGTCTGTCCGTCTGTCCGTCCGCATAATTCAAAATCATACAGAGCGTTTCAAATCGTGTTGGAAATACTCTGTGTGTATAGAGGTCTAAGAACTGGGTAGCCAGTGCGCTACTTTTAGGCTTCTATGCAAGGTATAGAAAGAAGCCTTATGGTCTGGCTTCGTGTCGGTCCGCATGTTTCAGAGCCAATCATAACGTTGATCAACTGAAACGTTGTTATATTGTAAATACTTCGTCTATATAGTATTGCGTTAATCTGTTAATCCGTTGATTCGATTCGCTAATACAATTTATTATTATTACAGGTTAGATGATGTTTTGTATTGCTTTCATCAGAATCAAAATCGGAATCGGAAAAGTCGCTGCTAGAATAATTGCTTGAGTTGTTCATGTTTATAAATTAGTGGTACTTGCTATATCGATTCCTTTTCAAAAGTATTACCTAAATTTTAAATACAAAGTGTAACCTATATAGTAAATTGTTGATTCTTTGATACGTTGATACATTGATACGTTGATACATTGATACGTTGATACGTTGATACATTGATACGTTGATACATTGATACGTTGATACATTGATACGTTGATACATTGATACGTTGATACATTGATACGTTGATATATTGATACGTTGATACATTGATCCGCTGATCTGTTGATCTGTTGATCTGTTTATCCATTTATTGCATTATCTGCTTATCCGTTATTTGTATTTTTATCTTTTGAACAATATATCCACACCGTTAAGAAATTGTATGTAAAATTACAATCATTAGCAACTTTGTGACCAATTTTTCTTCAGCATAGCGCGAAATCATATCTTTCTTCAGTATTTATCACATCGAAAGTCAGCAATTATGGTACAATCTATATTACGAACGTAACTTATATACCATGCTTTAAAAATAATATTTTCGAAGCATGTTATATCACGTTACTTGGTTCGGACGATGCTATTTTAGGGTTTTGATATCACAGATATCAAAAAACTAATATTTTTTAATCAAAATCAAATTAATTAAAAAAAATCTTGTAGCTGGTGTGTTATGGTAGTGTTATATCTACGAGGGCTGGGAAATCGAGTATTCGAATACTCGATTCTAGGTAATTTGTTCGACAGCGTTATGTGCGACAGAAATTTGTTTGAAAATGCCCTGTCGATTAAATGTTCAGTCGTACAAATGCTGAGTTGGACGAATTTCTCTCGAACAAATTACCAACTACGGCATATTCAAACATTCGAATATCCCACTAATATTTAAGTATTTTACTAGGTTTAAGATGATAATTTCATTATTAATAATTAATTTTAATATTATTAATAATAATTATTAATTTAACACAAGCGGCCTGCCGGTGTCGCGAGTAAACAGTCGACTAGTCCAGACGTGTTTTTGTTTTTCCAAGCAAAAATGTAATCAGTGACATTTACAGCCGTATTCACCAAGCTCTGTTAAGTTGCTAACAGAGAGTCAAGTCAATAACAGTCTGTTAATGTGATATATTTGTATTCACCAATGACTTTTAGCAGTTACCAGTCTGTCAAGTCGTCTGATAAGTTAACAGAGCAATATTGGGCTGTCAACATAGGTAACAGACTGATAAGTAATATTTTTATGTGTCAATATTGTAGGTTATAATTATTATTGACATTTGTTTTTGGTATGTATTTAAGGTTAACTTTTTTCCGTGAAATCAGTTAAAGCTAGTTTTACACGGTTTTACCAACAAAAATTATAGTTACTTTTAGGCTTCTATACAAAGTATAACAAGAAGCCTTATGATCTGGCTCCGTGTCTGTCCGTCCGTCTGTCCGTCCGTCCGTCCTCATAATTCAAAATCATACAGAGCGTTTCAAATCGTGTTTTAAATACTCTGTGTGCATAGAGGTCTAAGAACTGGGTAGCCAGTGCGCTACTTTTAGGCTTCTATACAAAGTATAACAAGAAGCCTTATTTAGGCTTCTATACAAGGTATAGAAAGAAGCCTTATGGTCTGGCTTCGTGTCCGTCCGCATGTTTCAGAGCCAATCATAACGTTGATCAACTGATACGTTGTTATATTTTAAATACTTCGTCTATATAGTATTGCGTTAATCTGTTAATCCGTTGCTTCGATTCACTAATGCAATTTATAAATACGTAAATGTTCGAAAGAAATTTACTAAGTTAAAGATATTTTCGAAGAGGTCTCCCTATATAAACTACTTGTTTTACTTTGATGTGAAAAAATAATTTTTTATTGATGTGGTTAGTGAAGTTAAGTTATAAATAAAAGAGAAAGGAGAGGATTGGTCCACCTCAAAAAAAGGACCATACATTACAGAGAAGTAAAATTTCTAATAGAATGGAAAAGTTTGATTGTTATTACTTATATAGTAAATGATAATTACCAATCGCAAAAAATTTAATTGGTGCAGATTATCTGATTATGTGGTGTTACATTATATGGCGATCAAAAATAACCAGATAATAACAACTTTCCACACCAGAAAGGTAGCTGTATAGAAGCCTAAGAACTGCCGTTAAAGCGAGTTCCACCTTGTTATATATTAAGATTACCACAGATTTAAGAAATGAAATATTCTGAGATTTATATTTGAACTTAAAATGCTATTCTTTTGCTTTTATGTGAAAAAATAATTTTTTATCCGATAATAAAGATACTAATCTGAAAATCGAAATCTCTTATTGTCACTAAATTTTACTTATACTATACTAGAATATTTTTTAGCTTGGTAGGTATTAAAAATTCAGATATCAGAATTACCACAGATTTAAAAAATGAAATATTATGAGATTTATATTTGAACTTAAAATGCTAGATTTTCTTATAGGTACCTGAAAAAATAATTTTTATCCGATAATAAAGATACTAATCTGAAAATCTAAATGTTTTGTCACTAAATTTTACTTATATAGAATATTTTTTAAGCTGGTAACTCTCGGTTCCGAATGATCGGATTATCTGATATCACATTATAAAATTATGGCGACCAAAAATAACAACAACTTTTCACACCAGAAAAGTAGTTGTATGTATAGAAGCCTAGGAACCGCTGCTGAAGCAAGTTCCAATGTGTTTAAAACCTTGCCTAATGATGGACTTGTTAGGACTAGAACGACAATTAGTTGCAATAAGTTGATTTTAATTAATTAAGTTATAAGAAAGTAAAGAATAGCAATTCCCAACTGTGGCTGGACTATTGATATAAAATAATTAAATCAGTATTATTTTAATAGTCCATGAAAAAAATTAAAATTTCATAAATATAAAAGTGGTAAATGTCATCTCTGTCGTAAGTGAAATAAGATTGCGTTCATTAATTGTTGATTTCCCGAATAGTATGACATTGCTGTATATTTAAACTTGAGTCTGCATTTTACTAGTGCCGTCTTTAAGAACCAAGATAAGCACAATACGTCCGGGGCAACCAAGACCCAAGGTCGTCAATAATTACAAAAATGCATTAGAGATGCTACCCGGTATTTACTAAATCTTTTAGAATTTTTAATTTCTGATAACCTGGTTTCGCATAGCACTGAACCCCGCAAAATGCTTTTTTAAAAATAGAGTTGTCGAACATCGGTTGTTACTTGGTAAATTTTTACAACAAATTACAAAGTATTTTTTACATAGTAAAGCCGGTTGTTCTTCATTTTAGGGCTGATTTTGTAATTTTATTATGGCTTTTTGTAGCTTGGTGGCCTAAAAGTTTAGCTTTAACAATTGGTAAATTTTTTAAATAAAAAAACTTGCATATCAATTTTTAAAACAATGTTTGAAAAAATAAAGTTACAAAAGTAATATTGGCAATTGCTATTATTTGGTGATGCTACGTTAGTATTTACAAATTATTGTTCAAAGGTTTGTATTAGTTTCAGAAATCCATTTTACTTTAATCTAAGGATAACTGTAACCTTATATTAGTTATGTAGAGTATAACCAGGGATTTTAAGAAACCGGGCATTAGTAATTTTTTAAATGAAAAAACTTGCATATAATTTTTAAAACAATGTTTGAAAAAATAAAGTTGAAAAAATTAATTTTGGCAATTGCTATTATTTGCGCTGTCATTTGCTGGTCGGGTTTACGTGATTTTCAGATTTTTATCTTTACGCACTATTGACTATTGGATTTTAAAAGAGGACAGTTTAATAACGTGTTTAAAAACTGCCGATACTGCCACTTCCTGCCTAATACTGCCATTTACTGTCTAATACTGCCGCTTACTGCCACATACTGCCGGTACTGCCAATACTGCCACTTACTGCCTAATATTGCCATTTACTGCCTAATACTGTCATTTACTGCCTAATACTGCCAGTTACTGCCTAATACTGCCACATACCACCGATACTGACACTTACTGCCTATACTGCCCCTTACTGCTTATACTGCTTCTCAAATGCACACTATACTGCCACAGTGATTCACCCCCCGAGTTAAATGTACGTGCTCTTATGGACCTATGCACAACACGCCGCTAACAAACTGATAACGGTAAGCGCCCGGGAAGCCAAACGGTAAACTTGGTTATATTTTGACTTTTTCACGGGAACGTTAACACTTCGGGTGCGTTCGACCGCTTTCGACGCAGTTCGTGGTATTGATGCGACATTTTTGTAATCAAGGTTAAAAGTTTAGGTTGTTTTTGTTGGTTATTATTATAATTATCGGTAATTATATATATTCCCTAGTTATTGTATTAGTTTATTATTAGTTTTCTAATTGTTTACTATTATTTCTTGATATTAGTTTTCTAATTTACCGACAGCTTATCGTTTGCTTACCGGTCAATTAGGCATTTCCAAGTACGTCACAGTGACGTCATTGGCTCCACCCCGAACAGCTGATTTTGTGCAAGTTTGTGATAAATCTGTGTTTTTACCTGTTTTTATTGGTAAAAATTGAATTTTTTTACATTTTATAAACCGTAGAGTGTAGTGAAAAATTATTACTGTAAGTACATTCTGTTTATTTTCTTTCCCGAATTAATCGCAAACCTAAGCTCAAGTATCAATTATTTGGTCTCGGACAAGAATTTTACGTACTGCTTAATGTTTAGCGGCTAATTGATAAGGCTTTTAAGTTATCAGTCAATGGTAATGATAGTATTGTTGAAAACAAGGTTAATTTTAATTTTTTAAATGAAAATTGTCTTGTAAAAATGCTAACCTCAAAATATCAGTACAATATCAGCTGTTCGTGACGTCACATGGAAATGCCTAATTATTGTGCATCGAATGCTTATTGATATCGTTTTTCTGTTTACCTTATCGTTACCGTTTCCGTTGCCGTTACCGTTAGCGGACAATTGTGCATTTTAGTGAATGAATGAGCGAGTGTCACGGTCAGTTTTATATTTTTTAGACAAAGGTACATATTAAATATATTTTTCAGATCCCATCGCAAGATTGCGTACAGTGCAGGACAGTGTTAAGAAAGCTAGAAGCATCCACCAGCGAGGGCACAATAGAAGAAGGAAATTGGTAACGGATAGGTTATACCAACATCCGGTAACGGATAGGCACGCGAAGAAGAAGATAGAAATAAAATACATATTTAAAATATACATAGAGGGGGAAAATTTAGATAAACACATAAAAAGATAAACAATTGTGATACGCTCGACAATTCGCGATTCCAAATAAGAATGCGACCCCTGGTGGCAGAATTGAGAACAACTCGACGCGGGTAGTAAACGAGGCTCATTGTTTATAAGTTTCTTTGCTTTAGTTGCATGTTAACGTGTTGCAATTATTTAAATAATTAAAGCGTTTAAATAAATTTTTGAAATGTCAACCGTTGTTGAGAAACGTAGTAAAGAGTTTTGTTGTGTGTATGGATGCAATTCAACACGATGGCGAGATCCAAATGTAAGCTTTCACCAGTTTCCACAAAAAGGAATTAGGAATGTTAAGTGGAGTAACGTTTTTGAAAATGAGGAAGTAATCGATTTAAGAAAGGCTTGGATTCTGAAACTAAAAATGGGGAAAAAGGTATCGATGTACATGAAGGTATGCAGTAAACATTTCAAGCCAGAGGATTTTTTTTACATGGTAAGTTGTAAGTTTTTACATTTTACCTACAAACACATTAATTAATTTAAATTACCTTTGAATACAAGAAGTACATTGTTATCTTCCTACTTAAAATGCAATTACCATTAACATTAATTTGGGTTCTTTTTTAGGTTATTCAATTGATTCAAAACGAAGAAGGTTGAAGAATGATGTGATACCTTCCTTAAATTTACCTACAATTGTAAAACGGGGCTTGATAAAAAGTCCATCAACGAAAGTCGCAACTATGCGATTGACTAGGAGTTTAAGGAGAAGGCAGATTCAAGAAAGAAAAATAGAAATTGAAGACTCACGTGTGGAAGTGGCTAACATTCTCCATACGCTGCAAAGTTCTACCACAACGCCAACAAGTGAATCGGTATTGGAACCTCTAACTATAGATATACCCTCTCCAACACTCTCTCGCAATGAATTTACTAGCATGTCAACTTCAACACAGGTTACGAGTGGAGATATATATGTGTCGTTTATGAGTTGTTTAAGTGATGAGAAATCGTTAAACACGTTTGCTGGCATTTCATCGTTTCAGTTTTTAGATTTTTTAAGTAATGAAGTAAGTGTAGTTTTAAAGGACAAGAGGAAGCACAAACTTAGCATGAAGGAGAGAGTTTTGATGACTTTAGTTAAATTAAAACAGAATTTATCTTTTAGTGTTTTAAAAATTCTTTTTAAAGTTGATTCAATAACATGTAACTATATATTTGTTGAAACTGTAATTGCTTTGGCTGAAACTTTAAAAGGTATGATTCGTTGGCCTCCGAGAACTGAAATTCGAAATTCAACGCATTAAACAGTTTAAGTTTTTTAGTCAGAGATACGAATTTTCTTTACTCAATTTAGCAAATGAAGCATTTATGGTTGTTTGTGCTTTAATAAACGCATCTCCACCCATTTTAAGCGAAGATAAATTTCTTAATTAACTTATTATTTAATTAACAACATTAATCGTCGATGTTATCTAGTTTTATTGAAAAATTGACATACTAGGTTAAGCTGTTGCTCAATTGGCAAAGGTATTTAGTAGACAATATAGAATTATATGATTTTTATTGTAATAAATATGAATACTATCTCAATTTTAGATTAAACAATAAATTATTTTTAATCATCCTGTATATTATTTAAATCTATTATAATTATTACAAAGTTAACACTAAATCTCAATAATCATGACAGAAATGTAAATTTTGTATATAAAAGGGCTAATTTTTATTTAATAAAACAGTTTTTAACAAGTCTCTACTATTGTTACTTACACTACCTATAAATATTGTTGGTTTAAAAGACTTTCAACAAAATTAAATATTGGCCGAGTCTTGCCAATGGCCAATATAACTTCCGGGCTTCTGGCTCGAACTTTAAACCATACTCAACGTATTTGTTTGAAAATCGTTTGGGCATAAACAAAGTTTGAGCCTTCTTCTTCTAATCGGCTTTCCCGTAAGTGTGGAGACTGTAGCATGTTGTTCCTGTTGATCAATAAAAGTAAGTGTATTACTTTTCATTTAAATACAAAGTGATTCATTATGCCTTACCGGTAATTCTATATTTCCTGGCCTCCAACCATTCCCTTCTATTTGTTTTTTCGAGGATCTCCAATTTCTTGATGACTACAACCTGTTTGAAATAGAAGTTCCGACAACAATCCAAGGGCGTTGGGACAACACAATTACTAAGGGCCTCCATAATACGTCCTTCGGGATGCTGGGAAATTCGTTTTAATACCTCATCTACTAGCTCCTCTTTAAAATCGTTTTTGTTGTCTTCGTTCTTCGTTGTTTCTTTCGCATTGAAATGTAAGGCAGCACTACAATTTATAATAACAAACTTGACACAGGGTATTACGCCACAAAGAATAACATGCTTGGCATTTAGCACTTCTTCACCTTCACAAAAATTTCTCGACGTTGCGCTGCTATTAGTATACTCTAATAATGATTTTAGAGAAATTTGTTTACTCATTTTTAAATTTTCCTTTGATAACACGAACAAACAAAAAAATTTGCAAGGTAAACGGTAATACGCTAAACAAGACGACTCGTGTATGACGGCCATTTTGAAAATTGAACAGAGCCACCTATTGTTAATTTTAATCCCGAATAGTTGAAACTATAAATTATCCCCACCATAGAGTCAGTCCAAATTACGTTTGTCCTCAATTATCGACCGCTGATGAGAATATTGTAAATTCTCGAAACGCGTCTCGAAATATAATTAAAAAGGACTTTAGATAAAAAGACAAATTTTTATTTAGAATTTATTTTACAATTTTTGTAATTTTTCTCTTCCTAACGTTGGATTTTTCTTTAATATTCTATTTAACATCCTATAATTTTGAAATACATTTTACACCTAAAGAAAAGATGCTTGGCCTCTGTACTTAAATTAACAGATTCCGCTAAATCCATTAGGGCTGTTAAATAATTTTTGGTCAATTAGAATGACTCCCCATTAAAATTATTAAAACTTGCTGTTTTCACATTAACTTTGTGTTAATGATAACATTTTAGAACTCATTGTTCGCAACCCTTGGAAATCTAAAAACGCGGCAATGCGACAAGTTCTTGCTTTTTTGGTTGTTGTTGCTAGAACAACCCAACACTACACGGTACACCATGGTAAAAAATGTTTAATTCAATATTTTTAATTATAATTTATCAAGCTTTACGCACATTTATCTGTAAACAAACCAAATAAAACACACAAAAACCGTTAAATGCCTTATAAAACTGCACATTGATGGGTAAATAGTGACCGAGTTTATCACCCCGTGACGTCAGGCGTGCGAGCGAGATAGGCTTATCTCATGCCCGTGAGTTTATCTTTACAGTAATAGTATCATGATGTGTACTGAGTACACCAACGCCAGCAGTTAAAGGTTAAGTGAGTTTAAAATTAGTGAAACAACGAAAAGCAACATACCATCATCCTAATATCGGTAATTTGTCTATTTAAATTGTATGGCAAAACTCTACTAGATTCTAGAAAGAATTAAATTTAAAAATAAATTCGAAACAATTCCTCGAAATAATCGAAAAAATGGCAACACCAGCAATAAATTTACAACTTTTCAAAATCGCTTTAGACACCCAACAGAATAACAATTTGCAAACTCAAAATCAAATAACACCCCGACACAAAATCACAAGTCATTTAAATCAAATTTTCAAAATTTTCATCAAAATAGATGAATTAATAACTTTGCAAATCAATTAAACAAAAATTCTAAAGAAGATTTTCCTCTGGATTTTCAGTTGGAAGAAAATCTAATTTAAATGATACCTACTCAAATAGATTATCTATTTATGTAAGAGATTACGACACAACAGGATGCAATCAATTTATTTATATATTCCTGAAATACAAGCAAAATTTTTAACCGATATTGGAAGCAAATATAGTTTAATAAATTCAGAATTAGCTTCAAAATATTTTAAAAATTACATACAAACCGAAAATTTTCAAATTCAAACCTCGCATAGATTACCACAACATAACAAAATTCTATATACCCCGTTTCCTAAAATTTTCAAAAATAATGAAAAATGCAAATTTTACATTTCTGATTTCTCACAAAAATTTGACGGATTATTGGGAGAAGATTTGTTAAGTCAATTAAAGGCAATCATTGATTGTGGAAAAATCACCTTCAATACACCTAAAGTAAAATTACCACTTTTTATAACTATTAATGGAAAAATTTTAAACGCAAAAAAAAATTATCATTTACCAGCTGTTACCTGAGTTTACGCTCGCGCACCATGCAAATTTTTGTGTAGGATAACTTCGGTAAAATCCTAGATTTCCGTCCTTGCAATATTTAAAAATCAAATATCGTAAGTCAAGTTATATTTTAAATTCAAATAATGCAACTTGAAGTCTGAGTTAAAGTTTTATCGTTCAAAATACGACCCACATCAAGCTAGCGCCGCCACTTTCGAAAAATGTAAAAAAAATATATGGATAATTTGTGGCTAATTTGTTGCTAATTAGTTGCCGAAAACGCGAATTAATCGCCCTTACCGTTCGCAAATTACAGCCATTTGAGTGGTGGCGGCGCTAGCTTGATATCAAGCCAGCGTCGCCACCAATCAAAAACTTACTAAAAACAAAAAATAAGTATATGGGAATTTGTGGCTAATTAGTTGCTAATTAGTAGCTTCAAACGTGAATTAATCGCCCTTACCGTTCGCAAATTACAGCCATTTGAGTGGTGGCGGCGCTAGCTTGATATCAAGCCAGCGTCGCCACCAATCAAAAACTTACTAAAAACAAAAAATAAGTATATGGGAATTTGTGGCTAATTTGTGGCTAATTAGTTGCCGCAAACGCGAATTAATCGCCCTTACCGTTCGCGAATTATAGCCGTTTGAGTGGTGGCGGCGCTAGCTTGATATCAAGCCATCAGCAGTGATACTCAAAACAAAATTTTGATGAACTAAAATTAAATTGTATTAAAGATATTATTTATAATTTATATTATACAACATTTTATAATAATTAATAACAATAAAATATTGAAAACAAAGATTATAACGAATACAATATAATTGATGTCAATATCATTGTCAACTTCATTGCTAGGTGCCACTGCATTTCCAGAAGTATCTTCTACTTTACTAGAATTATTGCCCAAAAGCAAATCTTTCAAACCCCTTCTGTTACAAATTATCATTGAATAAATACTTTTGGCCTTTACAATATAATTCAAGTCTTTACTAATTGTCTCCCACACTTCACTTGATTTTGAAGCAATTTTATTATTCTGCAATATTATTTGATTTTCAAATTTTTGAAGGCATTTTAGCAATAATTCAAAACTGAGCTTTTACGGTCTACCAATCGAATTCATGACTATTTCTTATGATCTTGATTTTTCTAATGTACGCGTTACGCCTTAATTTATTTATTAAAAAATTACAACTCTAATGGTATTCACTCACGTATCACTTTATCTGCAGACGCGGTATGCAGATTCGTTATCTGCAGACTACTACGGCCACTGACAACGGGTGGGGTTAAAATGTCGAATTGCGAAACGTGATATTATTAGGATAACAAAACTAAAACATTAGAAAATAAAAAAAAAGGTAAAAATCGGACCATCCGCATAAAATCCCGCGAAACAGTAGAAAATAAAAATTAAAATAAATTATTTTGAAAGAAATACAATTTAAATTTTTAAACGTAGGGTGTTAGGGACATTAATACCATACCGTACCATACCATATGAAGGTCCCTAAAACCCCACGTTTAAAATTTAAATTATATTTCTTTAAAAAATTTTTATTTTAATTTCTATTTTCTACTTATTGTGAATTTTTTAAAATGGCAAGAGATAATTACTTATTATAATTAGGTTTTTGGCTCAAATAAATTTGGCAACGAATTAGCTACAAATTCCCATATACTTATTTTTTGTTTTTAGTAAGTTTTTGATTGGTGGCGACGCTGGCTTGATATCAAGCTAGCGCCGCCACCACTCAAATGGCTGTAATTTGCGAACGGTAAGGGCGATTAATTCACGTTTGAAGCTACTAATTAGCAACTAATTAGCCACAAATTCCCATATACTTATTTTTTGTTTTTAGTAAGTTTTTGATTGGTGGTGACGCTGGCTTGATATCAAGCTAGCGCCGCCACCACTCAAATGGCTGTAATTTGCGAACGGTAAGGGCGATTAATTCGCGATTGCGGCAACTAATTAGCAACAAATTAGCCACAAATTATCTATATATTTTTTTTACAGTTTTCGAAAGTGGCGGCGCTAGCTTGATGTGGGTCAAAATACGAACGTTCAAATGTTAGTAAGATAGGTGTGAGAATGTTTATATCCGTGCCATAGAAATCGGTACTTCTTGAAGTAACGTAGTCAAGCTGACGTAGCTCCCACCTCACGGAAAAAATTAATGCTGACACTGCATTTTAAAAATATAGATTGATTTTATATTCACGCCATTAATTTATATATGTATTAACATACATAGTGAATCTTCACGTATAGACACTTTCACGTGAAATAGAATAGACTGCTAGCAACTGCCCGCACGTATGGATGCAGGTGGATAGCGTTCGTGAGAAAGGTTGTTATTTTACTCCGCTTATCGGACCACATGGGTACATGTGTTCAAATCCTATGCATTTCGTATTTTATATTGCAATATTTTGCGATAAAAAGCCACAAAAACTCTTAAGAATCGACCCAAAATCCATGTGCTAAAGTAGATAGCGATTTTATATTTCAAGCAAAATATCGCACGTGTGACATGTGTCGTCCAGATTTTTCACGGCTCTTTGCAAGATCTTTGAAAACAAACGGGAGAGCTACGCTTGTCAATTTAAACCAATAGAAATCAGTAGCATATATGCTATCTTTTGTTTTTCGTTCCTTGTTAAAAAGCGGGGGCCAATTAGGACAACGAGCTACCATTTAAGGGGAACCTCTTGAGTCCCCGAAAGTGCATCTTGGACTCCGATTTTACGGGAGAATTTATATATAAAGGATGCATTTGGTTGCATTCGGGACTTCTTTTGAAACTTTTCAATTGCTACAAGAAGCTCTGCCCAATAGTGGGTTAATCGCTCTAAGCGGAATTAACATATTTTACTGCAAGTAAAATTAAACTAATCGGTCTTAATTGTGTAAAATATCAGTGTTGTGAACACAGGTAAAATTGAACATTTCTCGTTATCGTTATTTTAAATTATTTGCCGCTATTTTAAATTATTGACGTTATCGTAAATCATTTTACCGCTACGGTAAATTTATTTTAAATATTTCACAACTTTACATTAAGACATTTTCGTATTGAAGTTTATGAACAGAGTTTTAAATCATTTCATCGTTATTTCAATTAAATATTTGTGTGACGCTCGTATATCAATAGTCAATCTGTTCGAGTTAGACCTTGCAGGTGCAAGATAAAATTTGCACTCGCGGTGTGTCAAGTTCACGACCGACTTTAAAAACTCAGTTTGCGGAGCGTGTAATCGACCCAGCTGATATCGTGTTAATTATAGTTAGTTTGATAAAACTTTTTATGCATCATTTAAAGACTGCCGTACCGAATAAACATTGAATATTTCGTAACGCTGTTAAATATTTTCGTTTGTATCGTTATTTTAAATTTACTAATAATTGTGTATTGTTTTGCTTAAACATTTAATATTTCATATCGTTACCGACGAGTTTAATGAACTTCTAAAGTGGTTCGTTTAAAACCCAACCGGTTTTATAAAATAGCTTGGTTTGTCGTTTCACCAACTATTTTGCGCGTAAACATTTATGTCACGACGTTACAGTGACGCTTTCAGGATAGATCGGGAAGCGTGAATCATGTCTACGTTCATTCATTCGAGTGTCGGCTTTTCAATTTTTGAGAAAGTGGGAGACGTATAATTCCTCACGTCACGGCAAAAATCATTTTGCACCGGAACCTCATTGCGGGGGACCTTCCGTCGAAAAGCTGCACGCACCTCGAAGGAGTATTTTTATGGTATCGCATTTTTATCACCTCAATCATTAGAGGGATTCAATCAAACGACATTTATCGAAATTTTCACGCTGGGGAACATCTGCCCGAGAGCCAATCCTGGAGACAAGAAGCCTTCATGTAAATTATTACGTAAGCATTCCTTTTATTAATCTTACGTTTTATTGTACCGAGTGGTTCCATTGACCACGATATATTTTAAGGAACCATCTGTTCCACCTCGTAGCCGAATTCGCAAATGTGTGTCCTTTTCTTTTCTTTTTAGCTAATAGTATTTAATCAAATGTGGTGTTACCTTCAGTATGCCGTTAATGTTTAGAGTTTATTTGTTGCAATAACGTAACGATTTAAATTGTGTTTAATATTGGATTTATACTCCCACTCATGGGATTTCTGCATTCAATTTTTGCAGTTCAATGTGTTAGAGTTTGTTTGTTGCAATAACGTAACGATTAAAGTGGTGTTTAATGTTAAATTTATACTCCCACTTATGAGATTTCTGCATTCAATTTTTTGCAGTTTAATAAGTCAAGTTTTACGCTGTCCTATTTTACGAACAGCTGTTGGTGTATCAACATTAATATTTTATCGATAACTGTTATGATAGTCAAATCATTTGTAAATATTTTGTCAGTATGCAATTGTGTTTGTAAATTTGATTGTGCAATTGTTGTATTTTGTCAAAACCCCTTGTTTGTTTCGTCTTTATTATATCTGTGTTATTCTTTATTTTTGTGTTTTATTGTCGTTGTTTATGTGTTATGTTTAGCTATTTTTGCCGAAGGAAAATCTGTCTACTGTAAAGGTAAGGTTGTTCGGAAGGATTTGCCCAGAGTGAGAATTAGCGTGGAAGATCAGAAAGCTGTCGCGAACCAGCTTTAAGGGGCGATATTTCATCCCCTTCGAATAAACTCCAGTTTAAGTACGCGTGGCGCCCATTTAACTACCCCTCGTGTAAATTTATCCCCACCGATTTTGACAATATTCCGCATCACGATTGAGGATCGCCCAATCGCCGATAAGAGAACTGCAAATCGCGACATTACGTCACAAGCCCCTTTGGCTCCTTCAATCTACCCGCCCCTTCGCGACTCGAGCTAGTCACCCTATTTATCTTTGTTGAAAAGGTGTCTTGTTTGCGGTTTGTCAGGTAACACAGCACACTCACATAACGTAATGAATTCCAAACCCACAAATGTTAGAGAAAACAAAGTTTTTCAAAATAATAATTTAAATTTTGATCCTATGAGTGAACAAATTGTAAAAATTCTAATTAACCAAAACTTACAACTAGATCATTTTAAAAATCAAGTACCAATCAAAAATTGTAAACCCATAATAGCTGACCTTGTTAACGAATTGCAATTGTTACAAAACCAAATTTCAAAACTCAAACGAATAATGAAACAAAATTTAGAGTCAATAAAATTAGGAATTGAGAATTCAAACAAAAATACTAGTATCAATCATCTCGAACATTCAAAATCGGATTTTAATGACATTAAAACAAATAATTTATTATTGAAACTAAATAATTCTAAAAATTTGATCGAAACTAGGATGAATCAAAATGATAAAAAATTAATACTGCTGCAAAAATCAATGTCAGAAAATCAACAATCAATAATTCAATCAGAAGATCAAAATTTAAAATCACCTGAATTAATGAAATCACATTATTTAGAACTGATAAATTTCCAAAAACAAAGAACGGCTAGAAATCTTAAATACGTAAATAAAATTTCGAATAATAACTATAAAAGAAAACATTTGAGAACTTTCAAATTATTTTTAAATAAATTACAACAAATTTTCAAAAACAACAACCGAAAAAGGAAGAAAAACAATAACCATTACATTGATCAATGTTCACTTTTAGTACCACCAAAAAAAAAGGAGAAAAACCCAACCGCAATTAAACTTATATTATATTACTAAACAAAAAAAAACAAAAAATTTTTCATGAAAATTCCAATCATAAAGGAATTTTAGAAGATGTTAAAGAAATTAATAAAAAAAATACTTTTGGCGTAATTTACAAAAACCATGTTAACAAATTTATCAAGGAATGTAGGGTATGTTTAGAAAAAAAAAAATATATAAAAGGCGATCAATAGAAAAAACATCAGTACTCCAAATTATATATGTTGATCTTATACACTAATTTATAAAAAAAACACTTTTAAATTTTATTTAATTTATTCTTTATGAATTTAAATTTCCACAATAAAACTTGAAACTTGCAGAGTTCCTGCTTAATTAAAAATACTATCATAATGATTACTTAAACATACTTAATGAATACTTATAAAATACTGACTGAAATTTTATTAACATTGATTTTTATGTATTTTTCAAAATGGTTTATTTAGCGGAATTTTTATTCTAGAACATTCTAGACTTCCTTTTGCTAAATTGACAAATGGATAAACAATTACAATATTAGTATTTCCTGTTACATCATCTATCGGAAAATTACCAGGATTATATAATTATTTTATTAGTTATTGGAATATATAACTTCTCCCCCCTTTAGATGAAAAATTTGGAACTTTATTGGTGATTATTCCATTCCTATTTCAACAACCAATCGAATTCACAAATGTGTTTTGTTTCGACCAATCACATGTCATTTTGAAGTTTTGCAAGTGATTAAACTCTCTCTCAACATGCGATTAAATTCGATTAAACTCGATGTAGCTTTTTGTGTGTAGTAGCCTTTGGTAACAACTGTCATAAGTCATAATTGCAAATATTACCATGGTAATTATTTATTTAAACAATATTGTAATAGAGAAAAATGTGTTCTAACAATGTTCTGCGTTTTAATAATTATTCC
This sequence comes from Podabrus alpinus, assembly GCA_932274525.1. Lineage (NCBI taxonomy): Eukaryota > Metazoa > Arthropoda > Insecta > Coleoptera > Cantharidae > Podabrus > Podabrus alpinus. The sequence goes on along the minus strand of OW026455.1, from coordinate 55,265,832 downwards.
GATATCGAAATTAACGATGCTATTGAAGAATGTGTTCCAAAAAACACAAGGAAAACGAAAGCTTCCATTTGGAAACAATTTGAAATTTTCTGTGCCGAAAGAAAGTATACCCTTCAGCAGTTTACAACTTTGACTGAGATTGGCAATATATTAACGGACTGGGCATACAACATGAAAAAAATCAATGGAAAAGACTACAAAGAAGGAGTTGTTAAAACTATATGGAATATAACGGCAAAAATGATACAAGAAAAATATTTCTCGGAGTTTGGCAAAAATTTCGACCCATTTAAAGATCTGGAGTTTAAAAAGGCAAGAGATGCTAAAAACGCTAATCGAAAACGTTTGCAAGCCATTCCAGAAAAACGAAGACAAAGCTCAGTTGCCCTTACAAACACAGATTGATATAAAAAAAATTATGTACCTATGGAATGAGGACACTCCCGATGGGCTTCAAAAACGATTCTATCATATAGCAGCATACGAACTAGCTTGGAGAGGTGGAGAGGCATCAAAATGTAAGACTTTTTATTTCAAGTTTGAAAAAAAATCCGACGGGACTTTAACAGATCGTTTGGAATATAATACTATATTCTCAAAAACATGCCAAGGAGGTGAGAAGAAATTAAGTGACAGTAAGTGGCTTACTCGAAATTTAGATGACCCTACAATTTGCCCGATTCGGTTATTTAAAAAATTAATTAGTAAGCGTACAGAAAAAATTAAAACTGATCGATTCTTTTTAACACCTAATCCCTCATGGAATAACGAGTATTCTAGTGGATGGTTTAAAAATATGCCTCTAGGAGAAAATCAAATTTCGAAGTGGATGCAACATTCAGCAACAAAAATTGGATTAGATGTTAAAAACAATAAAATAACTAATCATTCAAACAGGTCTAGTGCAGTGTCAAATTTAGCAAAAGCAGGAATTTCTAGTGAAGAATTGATCAAAATTACCGGCCATGCCAATACAAAATCAATTGATCCCTACCTGCAGCTGGACGAAAGTCACCATACAGATTTAGTTTCTAATTTAAGATGCCATGAAAGTACATCTCGTAATTCTGAAAATTCTAATCAAAATTTAAAATTGGTCAATCATGCTGAAGAGTCAACTAGTAATACTATTAACTATAACAATTGCACATTTCACGTGCAAAATATGATTTATGGTAAAGATTGTAATAATTAAATTCTAATAGCATTTTCCACTTATTAAAAATTGTAAAATTTCGAACAGTGTTTGTTTTTTTTATAAGGAATGAAATAATCTCCCTATAATCTACGCGAGGTTCACTTTTTATTTGGATAAAATTGTTTTTGATTGACTCAAATATGGATAGCCATAAGGTAATAACTCTCGAATTAAGGGATCTACAAAAATTGCTCAAGCTACGCTTTCGCAATTTTTAAAATCCCCTTAATTCTCGAGTTATTTCCATGGCTATCCATATTTTCGTCCAAAAACAATTTTATCCGATAAAAAGTGAACCTCTTGTGGATTAACCCCCGACTAAATTTTTATCAGCGTCCAATACAGTTTCGATGACGTTTTGGGTAGTATCTTCCAGGTGTTGTGGATTGGTTTGAATTTCAGGCGGATAATGTCTATGCTTTTTTTATATAAATGAAAATTTTATAAATTAACAATAAACAATGAATAAAAATGATAAAATAGAATAACAAAATAATTTAAAATCGTTCAAACATTTTAAATTGTATCACTGTAAAATAAATTTTTTTTTTCGAATCCTTTCACTTTAAATTTTGTTTAGTTCACTTAAATCGACTGTGGACAGTTCAGAGAGTTCACTTCTAAATTAACACTACAAGTTCCTTTGTCAAATACTTCGAAGAATTTTAGGTTTTAAATTTTGTTTCGAATTTTGTAACTTGATGTCCTTTAATTTTAACTCGCGGAATTTAGTTAATTCGATCACATATGTTCCCTTAAAAAAATGTTTACTTTTGATTTTTTCACTTTTGAATGTCCAATCATCGGTTTCGTTGATATCACTATCCATTTTTCCATTCTCGAATTTTGATGTTGTTTAATTTAATGGTTTATTTTGACACATTTTTCGAAGTTGGAGTAATTTTGCTCATAAGGAAATTTGAATTTTAAAAGGATCATTTTAGAATTGTTTTCGGAACTAGGAATTGGTAAAAGATAATTTGAAGATAGTCATATTTTTCAATTTCAACAATTGGAATATCGAATAAAAATATGTTTTGATTTAATTTTGAATAAATTTTAATATTAATAAAAAATTTTCAAATAGTAAGATAATTTCTAAATTTGGTTCAAATAGTAATTAATTGTTTACAAGTTTCATTTATTTTAAAAGGTTCATAAGTGTGATTATTTAATTATGAAAAACATCAATTTTTTGCAAAATTAATTGTTATTTCCAAATTATTTAACAAGTCATTGATTATTCGAAAGTTATTTATTAAATTTAGAATTGTTGACATCAAAAAAATTGTTGATAAGTTAAAATTTTGATTTCGATTGATTTTATAAATTTTTTGTTTATATTGATTTTTGACAAGGATGTTATTAAATGTAAGGTTTATGAAGTTATATTGTTTTCTAAAAAGTGAGATTGATTTGTGAAAAGATTGCATATTAAAAATTTGGATATTTAATACAATTTGGTTCATTTGCTGATGCTAGCATGTTAGAAATCTGAAGTGCAATTTAGTCTTTTTAATTCTTTTAAATGAATGATTTAAGATTTGTTATTTTGCTGTTGATGGAGTTTTTAGGATTTACTTTAAATATTTGCGTCAGTTTGGAAAATGTGTAATCATTAAATATGTTTGTTAGTGTATTTAAGTAGTTTCATATGTAAAATTTGAAGTTTAGAAATTTTGAAAAATTTGGAATTATTTAAGTTTTATATTAATTATTTGAAATTTGTGTATTGTGAAAAAGAAAGAAAGTTTGTTGTTTTGGTTTTTTGGAGGTACCAAAAGTGAGAGGTCCATTTCGCCAGCCCCCCCCATCGCGAATTTGGGGTCGAATTTGATGTCAATCGTTTGTGCTTCGTTTGTGCTTGTTTGTGCTTCTATTATTTTCGTTTGTGCCAACACCGTTCGCGAAATATCTTAAAAATAAGTTTGGGGGGCTGGCGAAATGCTAGCCCCCCCATCGCGAATTTGGGGTCGAATTTGGTGTCAATCGTTTGTGCTTCGTTTGTGCTCGTTTGTGCTCGTTTGTGCTTCTATTATTTTCGTTTGTGCCAACACCGTGTAACGAATTTTTACACTCGTTACGAATTATAATATCAACTTGTTCAACACCGTGTACATAACTTTCTCAAATCGTCGAGTTTCGTTAATTTCCCGTGACCGCTCGGTCAAGCAACCATCTTTGCCAATTTTGCAATTTGATCAAGTCGAGTTAAATTTTGTTCCGACTAATTTTTGCTAATTAGACGAGTAATTAATTTATTTGATCGTTTAACTTGGTGGATGGATGTTTTGCGCTACTGCGGATTATCATAAAACATCATTTTTACTTCCGTAAGTAACTTGTTGAATGATAATTTCCTTGAAGTAAATTCATTTCATTATTTTAGAACACATGTGTCAATAATCAAGGACACATTTTTCGCAAGGGCTGTTTGTTTTAAAAACTGTAGTTTTAACCAACGATTTATTCTTGTTGATGTCAACACAAGTCAAGTCATTTTATGAAATTTCGATAATAAATTACACACTGGAAAACGACAACTTCAGGAGTAACACTGAATTTTTGAGGTTCTCTTTAATCAACGAATTTTATGGTGTTCCCGACCTAATCAATTGCAGCTGCTTCCGTATTATCAGTGCAGCCGAGTACAAGACGTATTTCAATTCATCTCTGGTGCTACAGAAGTCAAATTTGGAGTCCGCTTCATTGTCACAAGCGAGTATTTTGTATTTGTTTAATTCTACCAGGGTACCTTTGGGTGAGTTACAATTTTTGTAAGACTTATAAATTTGATCTGTACATTTAACTACACCATTTTATTATTATTATTACGTTATCAGCTCGCTGATTTTATATGTATTGTGGTTGCATGATACTGCTACAGCTGTTGTACAGAAATTTCAACGAATATAGTTTGTTTATCATTAATTTTTGCGTTCTTTATTTTTTATTGCATCATTTGAATTTACAACCCATGACTCTAGCTCCCGCTAAATACGAGTTGGTTTAAACGTACATCAGGGTTACTGCCGACAGCAAATTTTACTGTCATTTTTTTGGCAGATGTTATTTTGACACCTTGTAATACCAAAGACCTCATTAGTCTTCGGAACTTGCAAGGGTGGAAAAAGTTACAACCGTTCGCGAAATATCTTAAAAATAAGTTGGGGGGGCTGGCGAAATGCTAGCCCCCCCCATCGCGAATTTGGGGTCGAATTTGGTGCCAATCGTTTGTGCTTCGTTTGTGCTCGTTTGTGCTTCTATTATTTTCGTTTGTGCCAACACCGTTCGCGAAATATAGACTTTTAAAATTTTATAAACCTCCGAGCAACAATCGTTACAACAAACATTAACTTAGGAAGAAATAAAGTACATTGTAACAGTTTTCGTAAAATATTTTTATTATAAATTATGATTTTCATCTACAAACAAATTTAAAAATTACTATAATGTACTTTACATTTGTATTAGACCGTATGTTGGATTTGCGATTCATTTTTAAAAGGTCGTCGTATTTTTCCAAAAGACCTAGATGGGATCGCCAGCAATAAGCTATATAATGTCCTAAGGATAACAAATTTCTTCTTTAAGGTGGGAGAAAACTAATAATTCCTTTCAAATGAAATTGTTTTTCTAGAATATTTAAAATTCAGGGAACATTTGAAAGAGCTGTTGAAAATTGGGATTCATGCGGTATAGAACTGGTTACAGTTTCTATAAAAAAAATGAGAACCTATTGTGAAACTTCGCGCTATAGACGGATTACCGCAGAACCACATTTTGCTGGATCTTCGAAATACCTTAACATGACTTGTTGTAAAAGTTGAAGATTATCCATAGGTAGATTAGCCACTATTGTTTCCCCGGGTCGACTGTTTTCGAAATCGCAAGAAGAGCATTTTCTGATTTCTGTGAAAGAAGGATATTTTCTATATAATTGAGTTAGTAAATAATTTGCCCGGGCTGGGGAAATGCTTGCACCCCCCATCGCGAATTTGGGGTCGAATTTGGTGTCAATCGTTTGTGCTTCGTTAGTGGTCGTTTGTGCTTCTATTATTTTCGTTTGTGCCAACACCGTTCGCGAAATATCTTAAAAATAAGTTTGGGGGTTGGCGAAATGCTAGCCCCCCCCATCGCGAATTTGGGGTCGAATTTGGTATCAATCGTTTGTGCTTCGTTTGTGCTCGTTTGTGCTCCTATTATTTTCGTTTGTGCCAACACCGTTCGCGAAATATCTTAAAAATAAGTTTGGGGGTTGGCGAAATGCTAGCCCCCCCCCCATCGCGAATTTGGGGTCGAATTTGGTATCAATCGTTTGTGCTTCGTTTGTGCTCGTTTGTGCTTCTATTATTTTCGTTTGTGCCAACATCGTTCGCGAAATATCTTAAAAATAAGTTTGGGGGTTGGCGAAATGCTAGCCCCCCCCATCGCGAATTTGGGGTCGAATTTGGTATCAATCGTTTGTGCTTCGTTTGTGCTCGTTTGTGCTCCTATTATTTTCGTTTGTGCCAACACCGTTCGCGAAATATCTTAAAAATAAGTTTGGGGGTTGGCGAAATGCTAGCCCCCCCCATCGCGAATTTGGGGTCGAATTTGGTATCAATCGTTTGTGCTTCGTTTGTGCTCGTTTGTGCTTCTATTATTTTCGTTTGTGCCAACACCGTTCGCGAAATATCTTAAAAATAAGTTTGGGGGTTGGCGAAATGCTAGCCCCCCCCCCATCGCGAATTTGGGGTCGAATTTGGTATCAATCGTTTGTGCTTCGTTTGTGCTCGTTTGTGCTTCTATTATTTTCGTTTGTGCCAACATCGTTCGCGAAATATCTTAAAAATAAGTTTGGGGGTTGGCGAAATGCTAGCCCCCCCATCGCGAATTTGGGGTCGAATTTGGTATCAATCGTTTGTGCTTCGTTTGTGCTCGTTTGTGCTCCTATTATTTTCGTTTGTGCCAACACCGTTCGCGAAATATCTTAAAAATAAGTTTGGGGGTTGGCGAAATGCTAGCCCCCCCCATCGCGAATTTGGGGTCGAATTTGGTGTCAATCGTTTGTGCTTCGTTAGTGGTCGTTTGTGCTTCTATTATTTTCGTTTGTGCCAACACCGTTCGCGAAATATCTTAAAAATAAGTTTGGGGGTTGGCGAAATGCTAGCCCCCCCATCGCGAATTTGGGGTCGAATTTGGTATCAATCGTTTGTGCTTCGTTTGTGCTCGTTTGTGCTTCTATTATTTTCGTTTGTGCCAACACCGTTCGCGAAATATCTTAAAAATAAGTTTGGGGGGTGGCGAAATGCTAGCCCCCCCCATCGCGAATTTGGGGTCGAATTTGGTATCAATCGTTTGTGCTTCGTTTGTGCTCGTTTGTGCTCCTATTATTTTCGTTTGTGCCAACACCGTTCGCGAAATATCTTAAAAATAAGTTTGGGGGTTGGCGAAATGCTAGCCCCCCCATCGCGAATTTGGGGTCGAATTTGGTATCAATCGTTTGTGCTTCGTTTGTGCTCGTTTGTGCTCCTATTATTTTCGTTTGTGCCAACACCGTTCGCGAAATATCTTAAAAATAAGTTTGGGTAAAAATAAGTATCTTAAAATAAGTAAATTCAATTATCCTTTGATAATTATGGTTGGATAATCCAATAATATTATTACGGTTGGTAAGAAATACGATTATTTTACTATAATAATATATTCTTTAACTATATTAGTAAAACTAGCTGACCCGGCAGACGTTGTCCTGCCCAAATTTCAATATTTGTCTACATGTATTTTTTAGATCCAATCCGCATAATGACCTTGCGACTTATTTGGTCATCGCAAATACCAAACGTATTAAAAAAGGATTAAATAAATAAATTAATAAAAAATACAAATCAAGGTTTAATAAAAAAAAGTTTAACAAAACTGTTAAGTATTCACAAAAACCACAATAATTTCTAATTTTACTTTATTTTATTTTTGCCAATTACTCTTGTTCTTTGTGTTCTTCCATTTCCTCCTCCCCTTCGTCTTCTAATAAGGAATTTTCGAAAGCACGCAGCGATATTGCCAATTCCTGTTCTTCTTACATACATACATACATACATACATACATTGAATTTAATATATATAGATATCGTTCGTTAATACGTTGATCCGTTGAAACGTTGATCCGTTGATCCGCACTAACGTTGGTCAAGCTAATACAGCGCTTGACCAAAGTTCGCGGCAAGATTCTAAAGTAGCCTATGTTTTTCGTAGCATTGTAAATAGCTTCTACACCAAATTTGGTAGAGATTGGTCAAACGGTGTAGAATTGTATAGAATACATACATACATACATACATACATACATTGAATTTTATATATATAGATAATAATAATTAAATTTAACGATTAACGACAAGATTATAATAATGCCTCGCAAAGCAAACGTCAACGTGTAAAATCTACTAGATGTTCTTCATAAACATAAATCTTAAATTCGGGATCCAAATAACAAAATTATTATTGGATTATCCAATCATGTCCCAATGATAATTGGATTATCTAATCATAATTATCAAAGGATAATTGAATTTTTCTATGATAATTATAATCTTTTGATTATCCTTTGATAATTAACTTTTGAGTCTGATCATTTTAAATAAAAATAAATTTACGAAAAACTGTTACAATGCACTTTATTTCTTCCTAAGTTAATGATTGTTGTAACGATTGTTGCTCGGAGGTTTATAAAATTTTAAAAGTCTATATTTCGCGAACGGTGTTGGCATAAACGAAAATAATAGAAGCACAAACGAGCACAAACGAAGCACAAACGATTGATATCAAATTCGACCCCAAATTCGCGATGGGGGGGGGGGGCTAGCATTTCGCCAACCCCAAAACTTATTTTTAAGATATTTCGCGAACGGTGTTGGCACAAACGAAAATAATAGAAGCACAAACGAGCACAAACGAAGCACAAACGATTGATACCAAATTCGACCCCAAATTCGCGATGGGGGGGGCTAGCATTTCGCCAACCCCAAAACTTATTTTTAAGATATTTCGCGAACGGTGTTGGCACAAACGAAAATAATAGAAGCACAAACGAGCACAAACGAAGCACAAACGATTGATACCAAATTCGACCCCAAATTCGCGATGGGGGGGGGCTAGCATTTCGCCAACCCCCAAACTTATTTTTAAGATATTTCGCGAACGGTGTTGGCACAAACGAAAATAATAGGAGCACAAACGAGCACAAACGAAGCACAAACGATTGATACCAAATTCGACCCCAAATTCGCGATGGGGGGGGGCTAGCATTTCGCCAACCCCCAAACTTATTTTTAAGATATTTCGCGAACGATGTTGGCACAAACGAAAATAATAGAAGCACAAACGAGCACAAACGAAGCACAAACGATTGATACCAAATTCGACCCCAAATTCGCGATGGGGGGGGGGCTAGCATTTCGCCAACCCCCAAACTTATTTTTAAGATATTTCGCGAACGATGTTGGCACAAACGAAAATAATAGAAGCACAAACGAGCACAAACGTAGCACAAACGATTGATACCAAATTCGACCCTAAATTCGCGATGGGGGGGGGGGCTAGCATTTCGCCAACCCCCAAACTTATTTTTAAGATATTTCGCGAACGGTTTTGGCACAAACGAAAATAATAGAAGCACAAACGAGCAGAAACGAAGCACAAACGATTGATACCAAATTCGACCCCAAATTCGCGATGGGGGGGGCTAGCATTTCGCCAACCCCCAAACTTATTTTTAAGATATTTCGCGAACGGTGTTGGCACAAACGAAAATAATAGGGGCACAAACGAGCACAAACGAAGCACAAACGATTGATACCAAATTCGACCCCAAATTCGCGATGGGGGGGGGGCTAGCATTTCGCCAACCCCCAAACTTATTTTTAAGATATTTCGCGAACGGTGTTGGCACAAACGAAAATAATAGAAGCACAAACGACCACTAACGAAGCACAAACGATTGACACCAAATTCGACCCCAAATTCGCGATGGGGGGTGCAAGCATTTCCCCAGCCCGGGCAAATTATTTACTAACTCAATTATTTAGAAAATATCCTTCTTTCACAGAAATCAGAAAATGCTCTTCTTGCGATTTCGAAAACAGTCGACCCGGGGAAAAAAATAGTGGCTAATCTACCTATGGATAATCTTCAACTTTTACAACAAGTCATGTTAAGGTATTTCGAAGATCCAGCAAAATGTGGTTCTGCGGTAATCCGTCTATAGCGCGAAGTTTCACAATAGGTTCTCATTTTTTTTATAGAAACTGTAACCAGTTCTATACCGCATGAATCCCAATTTTCAACAGCTCTTTCAAATGTTCCCTGAATTTTAAATATTCTAGAAAAACAATTTCATTTGAAAGGAATTATTAGTTTTCTCCCACCTTAAAGAAGAAATTTGTTATCCTTAGGACATTATATAGCTTATTGCTGGCGATCCCATCTAGGTCTTTTGGAAAAATACGACGACCTTTTAAAAATGAATCGCAAATCCAACATACGGTCTAATACAAATGTAAAGTACATTATAGTAATTTTTAAATTTGTTTGTAGATGAAAATCATAATTTATAATAAAAATATTTTACGAAAACTGTTACAATGTACTTTATTTCTTCCTAAGTTAATGTTTGTTGTAACGATTGTTGCTCGGAGGTTTATAAAATTTTAAAAGTCTATATTTCGCGAACGGTGTTGGCACAAACGAAAATAATAGAAGCACAAACGAGCACAAACGAAGCACAAACGATTGGCACCAAATTCGACCCCAAATTCGCGATGGGGGGGGCTAGCATTTCGCCAGCCCCCCCAACTTATTTTTAAGATATTTCGCGAACGGTGTTGGCACAAACGAAAATAATAGAAGCACAAACGAGCACAAACGAAGCACAAACGATTGACACCAAATTCGACCCCAAATGCGCGATGGGGGGGGGCTAGCATTTCGCCAGCCCCCCAAACTTATTTTTAAGATATTTCGCGAACGGTGTTGGCACAAACGAAAATAATAGAAGCACAAACAAGCACAAACGAAGCACAAACGATTGACATCAAATTCGACCCCAAATTCGCGATGGGGGGGGCTGGCGAAATGGACCTAAAAGTGAGTATCGGTCAATGTAGTGGTTACTAATTTTCTTCCTTTTTCTGTTGTTGATCTTTAAATTTAGTTGTGCTTTATTTATAAATAGATGATAATTCCTGAAATTTTTCTTTTTATAATTATTATTTGATTTTCTATTTGCGTATTCAGGATTTTTAATTAGATTCTGCCCTTTAAAATTTATAAAATTTAAATATTGTGGTTTAGTTGATTCTAATAATTCTAAATTTTGATTTCCCGATTGAATTATTGATTGTGGGTTTTCTGAAATTGTTCTTTTCGGCATTATTAATTTTTTATAATTTTGATTAAGAATTCTAGAATTATTTAGTTTCAAAAATAGATTATTTGTATTAACGTAATTAATTTTTAACTTTGAATGATCAGCATGACTGATATTAGTATTTTTATTTGAATCGTCAATTTCTAATTTTGTTGAATCTAAATTTTGTCTTATTATTTGCTTCGTTTTTGAAACTTGGAATTTTAAATTTTTTCGTTTTTGGTTATTGCAATTTAGAATTTGCTGTGATTTGTTGTTTGAAATGTTGTTATTATGAGATAAAATGTCCGTGTTTTTAGATTTTTGGTTATTTATTATTATGTTTAAATGGTCTTGATCGTCTTCTAATTGCAAATTGCCGGCTGTTTCGTGTTCGAAACTTTCGGTTATTTCTTCATTTGGATAACTTTCAAAATTTTCTAAGGAAGTTTGTTCAAAATTTTGTTCAGAGTGTTTTTGATTTTGATTTTCGTAAGGATTATTAATATTTGTTTCGTCGACATTCAAATGGTATGACCTTTGGAAATTCGTTCTACCGTTGTCTACTTACATTGGAGTAGGTTTAATTGAAGTTCTGTTGGAATTTGGTTTAGATACAAAAGGCTTGTTAAAATTTTGAAAATTAGAATTTTGAGAATTCGGTTCAGGTCGAAATGAGTTATCGAAATTTTGATTTGGCGTTTGTTGATAATAGTTTGGTCTAAAACTTTGAAAATGCGGTGATGGTTGAAAACTATTCTGTCTAAAATTTTGGAAATTTGGCGTTTTATTTTGGAAAGTAGATGAATTTGGTTTAAATTTGTTAAATTGCATCGAGTTATTGGTAGGTCTAAAACTGTTTTTAAATGTAAAATTTTGTGTGTTATTAGTTCGTAAATTTTGGATTTGTAAAGAATTTTGTTTTTGGGAATAATACAAGAAGTTTTCTTCTTCCAAAACAAGTCCCATCGCGGTTTCGAGTGAGTCTGGATTTCTTAATCTAACGTTATTTTGTAATTGTCCCGAAAGTCCTCGTATAAATGTTTTTAATGATAAGTCATCGTAATTTTTTTTTGTAGCAATTTCTCAGCAGGTGTTAAATTGCTTACATTTATTTTTGATAAAATTAAAGATCTACAATCTTGACAACGCATACCAAATTTATAAGGATTTTCATTCGCGTCAGGTTGTAACAAGATGAGGTCTTGTACTAAACAGTCTAGATTTCTTTGATCGCTAAAACTTGAAATTATTGTCTTTTTAATTGCATCCCAATCATTTAGTTCTTGTCCATTACCAATTAACGTTAATGCTCGATCTCGCAATTTACCCAAAATTGCCTTTAATAAAAATTGATTTATTTCGTCTGCCGGGTTTTCTGAATTATAAAATGCTGACAAAAAACTTTCACATGTGTCGATAAATATATTTACCGTGTTTTGATCACCATAAAATGTTGGAATTATGTCTAAATATAATTCTAAAAATTGATAATCTACTTTATTTTGGTTGTTATGAATTTGGAAATTTGACATTTTGATTTAAATTTTATTTTTAAATTTATAAAATTGTAATATCGAGTTATTTAGCGTTTATACTTTCTTTGTTATTTCCGGGTGTCGTTTACAATGATAACTTGCAGAAATGCTAGTTCATTTAACTTAGGTGTAAAAATAGAATTAATCTTATTATTATGTGATGTAATTACTTTAATTATTAAAATGTAAATTTTGCTTATTTAAATTTTTCGCGCATATGACTAATTCAAATTTAATTATTTTAATTAATTAGGTTTTAATATTAGGATTAGGAATTTTTAAATTTGAGCTTTTACTCACGTTAATATCAATATCTTCATAATATATCTTCTTAATTTGTCTTCTTAAATTTGTTGGTTGATCCTTTTCTTAAAATTATTTGTGGCGTTGTAAATCCACTGTTGTTTTTCTTAACTAGGGTTTGATTCCAATCGTTGTGACGTTTTTAATTCACTTCAATTGAAATCGGTTGTTTTGCAGTTTCGTGGTTTTTTGGAAATTTCGGACGATTTGAGTACCAATTTTCCCAAAAAATTCGAATCCGTTTACGACTGCGCCAATTATATATGTTGATCTTATACACTAATTTATAAAAAAAAACACTTTTAAATTTTATTTAATTTATTCTTTATGAATTTAAATTTCCACAATAAAACTTTAAACTTGCAGAGTTCCTGCTTAATTAAAAATACTATCATAATGATTACTTAAACATACTTAATGAATACTTATAAAATACTGACTGAAATTTTATTAACATTGATTTTTATGTATTTTTCAAAATGGTTTATTTAGCGGAATTTTTATTCTAGAACATTCTAGACTTCCTTTTGCTAAATTGACAAATGGATAAACAATTACAATATTAGTATTTCCTGTTACATCATCTATCGGAAAATTACCAGGATTATATAATTATTTTATTAGTTATTGGAATATATAACTCTCCATAATCCTTTAGGAATATACCCATTCGATCATTTTTATATTGAAACTATCACATTTGACAGCATCATAATATATTTAACACTGATCGACTCATTTTCACGTTATGGTCAGGCAATGATAATAGAAAGTAAAAATCCAGTAGACATCAAATTAAGTTTACCAGAATATTTTACACAACATAATGTGCCTAAATCTATAACCAGCGACAATGGTAAAGAATTCGACAACGGATTAATTAAAGATTTCAGTAACGTTCATATTGAAAATAATCTAATAATTTTATCATATCAGTACCAAAATTTTCGAAAAAATGTCAATACTACAATTTATTAACTATTTCAATAGAAACCAAAACACTTTTAAACGTACCAGGTTTTCTTTTAAGGTCTAAAAGCAATCAATGGACTTCTTCGAAACAATGTGTAAAATTAGAAAATTTATACTTTTGTAATTAAAAATAGTTAGAAATTTTAAATAATTGTATCAAAAAATAATGAACTTTAACAATTTGAAATATTGTAAGTTTAGAATGTCAGAATCAATATGAATGTGGAAATTCACATCTTGGTAAGGAACGTGTTATATTATCGGACCACCCTTTGTTTGAGTTTTAATTGTAATATCTTCTTAAAGTACCGTATCCGCTCAGCGAACGTTGGTTATCAACTTGACCGAAGTCAAGATGACTTAACTAGGAAAAGAAATTTAATGGGGTGGTTTCCCGTTGCCTTCCCCATAGCCCACAGATTTATATTGGGCTTGAAGATCACAGCAGTATATCCGGCGCGACTAGGTATAGAACCACGGTTTCCCGCTCGTTAGTCTGCCGGTGTAAGCTTAACGCCACACTGCTGGTGTGTATGGTAATATATTATGTAATTGTAATATAAGATAATAATATTACGTAAACTTTTCAAAATTAAATACGCTGACCAACAAGTTCAATTACCTGTTACACAAAGAAAAGATTCCATAGTAAAAAAAACTGATAATCATTGTTAACAATTATTTGTAAAACGTAAATTTAGTCAGTCGAGTTTGTAACTTTGAATTGTAACAACGTATTTTAAAATAAACGCAACTTTTTCTTTGTTTTGAAATCGAAGTTATTTATTCAACAAACCTTCTCACGTAATTTTGATAACCCAAATTTCAAAATTACATTAATATAGTGACCAATCATTTAATAGTAAAATATTTTGACATATACCCCTACTCCCTTACTGAAAAGGTACGACCCGGTACAGCTTCCCCAACGTACATAACGAATAACGACATACTTCCATACATAAAAAAAACAACAATATTGGTATAATAATTTATTGAGAGGTCAGCAAATGTGCTGGCCTCTGCTGTGACCTTTGTAATAACTTTACATATCTGTTGCTTGTTATCCCTCGGGATAGATTGTAATATGCTTGGAGTCAATAAAAAAAAAAATAAATACCCCTACTCCACGAGTTTTGCCTAAAGTTTCTAATATCGGGATTATATTTTGGGAACTTGTTAAGAACTTTTTTTTTATTCCCCATTAATATTTACAATTTGTTTAGAAAATAAACAATAAGTAAATCGTTTGACTTAATACATGGCATGTCGGGAGCAATCCAGCGATTGCACCCGTTCTACTTAATCTCAATTTTTACAACATACATAATATACAACTTACGCAGTGAGACAGTATTGATTTATTACAGTATTTCAGAAAGAATAACAAACAAATTTAATGGTTAAAGCGTGTGGCCAGGTCTGTGGGCTTGAATCTTTTCAATCTGCGAACTTCGTTGGATTTGTTCAGCAGGGCATTTGCCAATTCGTTTGGGTGCGAGTTTATTCGATCTTCATACTTGACTATGTGGTTTCTAATTTCTTCCTGTATCGTAGGGATTTGTAGGTCCTTGTGGATTACGTCATTTGTCACGTACCATGGGGCTGACACAATCATCCGAAGCATCTTATTTTGGAACCTCTGCAGTATTTCAACGTTAGACAGACTCGCAGTTCCCCAAAGCTGGATACCATAGGTCCAGATTGGTTTCAGTATTACTTTATATACTAAAAGTTTACTCTCTAAGCTTAATTCTGAGTTTCCACCCAACATCCAATACATTTGTCTAAGTTTAATCCCAAGTTGTTTTCTTTTATAGAATATGTGCTTACGCCAATTGAGTCTTTTGTCTAGATGCATACCCAGATACCATACGAATTGTTTAAGACCAAATTTGGAATGATGTCCGGATGTGTGTGTGATGTGTGGTGATTCTATCGTCAACGTTTTCAGACAAACGCGTGTACCGATTGAGTTGAAATTTTATACACTAGTTTGAAGTAGCTGTCTAAAGAGCTGATTAGATTGTGGTTGAAAACCGTCCATTTTTAACCCCTTTTTAGGGGAATGAAAATTGTTAAAGAGCATTGCCGCCTCCCGGTGGAACATATGAGATTGAAAATTTTCCGCATCTTTTGATACCCCACACTTGATATTTCCCTCTTAAATTATTGTTAAAATGCAAAAATAAAATAAGCGCTATTAAATGAATATGGTTTGCCTTGGATAATTTTGATCTGTCAAAGTGATTTGTATTGTTCATAATTTAATATTTTAACTAATTTACTTGTATAAACATATTATGTAATTAATATCAAACGAATTTTTTTTTACTTATAAAAAATTAATTCTGACGTCATTACGACCATAGTTAAAATTTGATTGCATATAGACGGCACGGCATTCCGCAAATTTCTAATTTTTTTTGGAAAATGACAATTTTAAAAATTTTTCAATGCAAACATGTTATATAATTGTTAAAATGAAAATATAAAATAAGTGCTTTTAAAAAATATGAGTTACCATGTTAAATTACAAATTAAATTGCGTAACTTTGATATATCAAAGTAATTTGTGTATTTTATCGAGTTAAAAGTTTTTTTGAGTTAACATCTGTTTTATTAATATTTAATATAGAATAAAGTGGAATCTACTAAATGGGAAAGTAATGTGTTGTCACATCAGATTTTTTTTTATTGCTGACAAAATCCAAATTTCAATTTTTCCAATTGTCGTTTTTTTATTTCTAGTTCAATTTTAGCCGTTTCTAGTTCAGATTGAGCCAAATTGAGTTGAACTTCACTTGCTGCCAATTGACGTTTAACCATCTCTTGCTGTAATTTTGCAGTTTCACATTCTACTTCGGTTTTCTCCAGTAGTTTTTTTTGTCATTTGTAAGATGCAACTTTTGAATTTGAACTTCGCGCCGACGTCCTCTCAAGAAAAACCGCCATCTATTGAGAACTAACAAAGTTCAAATCTAGAATCACACTTCTTCGACGACACGGAAAATAACCTGGACCACCACGTTGTGAAATACCTACGATCGCCATCTAGTAACCAAATTCTTTCTTCCGGTGTACAAAACATAATGTCAAAAACAACTGTAACAAAACAAATGATCGCTCCGAAAGAGAGACGAACATTAACTTCCAACACAAATAAAACAACCAAATTTGGGCATGTCAATTCTTTTATTATCTTTAATATTCTTAAAATAAAATCTCGGGTGTGAGGGTTGGGATAATAAAAAAAAACGGTTTACCACATCAACTAGTTTCGAACCCTGAACGGGTTCATCTTCAAGACTATATTTAGAAAAGGAAAGGTTGATACAATCAAAATTCAAAAATGCATAAAACGCAACACAAAAAACAAAATTTACCTCGCGGTAAGATGTACTTGTCGTTAAATCCCGAAACTGGTGACAAATTGTGGAATGGTGAAAATACAGACGTAATGTTTGTCAATATAACGATATTTAAAATTCTTATTTTTGAAAGCAGCCAACTTCAAAATTCACCAATCCACCAATAAAAAAAAAATACTCATTGGCGTAACATAGAGTTGTCAATTACCCAGTTCCCTTTTTCCCCTTTTATCCTTCCATATTTTTATCACCGACTTATAGGCATTATCAATCTGTTCGAAGTCGGTTATTTTGTTAACATTATTGGTGTTTGTCAAAATACAGGCCGCCTCCAGAAACGCCCGCTTTGGATAGTTGCTCTCACGTGCAAGAACTCTAACGTTTTTTCGTCAAATTGGTGATTACAAAGACGTAGGTGCTCCGATAATCCGGTTTTATCTAACCCTTTCATTGCATCCAGCCTGTGCTGCCTTATTCGTGTTGTTAGTAGTTGTTTGGTTTGACCCACGTAAGTTTTTTTGCAATCGCAGGTGATTTCGTACACCACATTACTTTGGTACTTTAAAGGTACCTTGTCTTTAATTTTCGAGTAAACCAAGTTGGACAATTTGTGATCGTTGTAGAAGGCCAAGCACAACTGCTTGCTTTGGATGTAATCTCGAAGTAGTACCCTCATCTTCGCTGCCAATTCTGGATGGAAAGACAACTTAAAAAATCGTGGTAAGGACTCTGGAATCGAAAGAGTAACCTGTGGAGGCTGTTTTCTTCTTCCTCGATCGAATAAAGCACACTGCAGAAGGTGTTCAGGGTAATTATTTTTGATCAATTGACTTTTCAATTCCAACAACCGTTTTTCTCTCAGAACCGGCGTGACACACCTAATTATTCTGGTCTTTAACGTGTTGACCACACTCATTTTGTGTTTGAGGGGGTGTGAAGAGTTGTAGTTAAGGAGACGTTCACTAGAGGACGGCTTCCTGTACAGGTCAGTGTGCATAGACCCATCTTGTCCAACACACACCAGTAGATCTAAAAAGGGGATACATCTATCGACCTCCAACTCGTAGGTGAATCTCAACCGGTTGTCAAATCCATTCAAAATATCTAAGCAGTTGTGTAACAGGCTACTGTTATTTTGGTCCATAGAAAACTTTATTCTTTATTTTAGGGTTTATAAATTTTTCGATAAATAATTATGTTATAAATTTCTAATTATGTATGATTTTTTTGACCAGCTTTGTGTTAAACAAAGCTGACTTTATTTTTATTAATGTGATTTAGCATTACAAATTATTATTTTTATGAAAAATAGCACTTTTTCGATACTTAACAAACCATTGATTAAAGCAAATCTTTCCCACCCATAATCAATGATATTTTAATAAAAGGACGGTAAAGTAGGTCGCTAACCGCTAACTTTCAAGGTTGCATCGAACGCATCAGCGCAAAATCGATTAGAAAATCACTCTCGAAAAACCGATCTAGTAACGGCTACACGCAAAAATTCAGCTCCGCAAAATTATTAATTTTATAAATGTTCGATTAAGTGTTATCGACCCAGTTATCAAGTTTATGACTAGTAAAGTCACTACGAGTGAAAGTCTTACTTTTTAGATTCGCAAGGATCAATATATGATCCCGAAAATTAATTTTAATTCGACAAGCGAAATCATAGTCCGAACACATGTGCAAAATCGATGCGACTCCATTCTTCTAAATCCGGAAAAGATCGCAAAACACCGCAGCCAATATATCGAGGTGAATTATTCTTTTATAATATCGATCCCAGTATCATTGGACAAATCCGGAGAATTGAAAAATTCCCAATAAGAAAAAGATTCGAAAACCCGCCAACACATCTGTTCGTTTTATTTCAACAACGAACAAATCTCCACCATTTTGGGTCAGCGCGAATCGCCGCTTTGCAAGCCATCTGCCAACCTTTTCTAAGTTCCATGTGTGTAAAGACAATCGCTATTTCAAATATTACAGGAGGAACGAAACGCAAAATTGGTGACAAAAACGAATTTAATTGCTTATTTAAATAATTCAAATATTCAGCTCTATTGCTACATTTTTATGGTTTTACAATATCGTATACTGTGTTTTAACTATATTTTAGATCCAACGTTGCCATTCAAAATCCTGACGATTTTGACCAGGAGTGATAAAGGACCATCAGATCTGATCGTACATTATCCAGTAATAATTTCAGGAGAAATCGTAAGTAGTTATAAACACTATTTACTATATGATTATTGTTTAACAAAAAACACCAAGCTTGTAGCTAACATTTTGTCAACCCGCTTGCATAATCTACCCTCAGTAGACGTAGCTAGTACTTCCTGCTTTTTGGTAGTTTTAGTGCGATTTTTTTGTCGCAAGCATTTTGTAAGGCAATTAAGTTCGTAGACACGACAATCCAAGTGCGAAGGTTCTCTCCGTTCGACATTTCAACTAGAACCCAGCGACATCTGTCGACTCGCTCTGCGTATCAAGTATATGTATTTGTGTTCATCATTATTTGTAAACAATTATCAATTTTTATATTTTAATACAAACATTTACTATTCATATAATCTGTGTAAGCAAGAATTCTCTTATGTTATTTACGATTAATTTCAAATTAGTTTATATTAAAAATGTGTGTTCAAAACGAGTAAGTTTTATTTTCTACTTTGAGTTAATTTTTGTCTCGATAAGGACTACTACGGTTACTGAACGTCCTTATTCGATTCTGGCGCCCTACGGAATCCACGAAAGCGACCCGTCGCTACCCAGCTCTCAGCACTTAGTACCAAACGTACAAAGCTAAGCCGCTTCGTTATCACATCCACGAGCATAAAAGAGGCAATTGGAACTGGAAGCACTAGTTTTTACTTTTACCATTTCATAAGTGGTGCTTTCCACGTTACAGTTGTTCATTTCGTTAGAAGGCACCGCTGTGAGCATGTCGTCTACGTACAACATGAAAAAAGGGACCTTAAAATTGATGGATCCCATAAAATTCATAAGGAGGTCGTGTAGGACAAATCTGGAGAAAATGGGACTGCTCGGATCTCCCATCGCACTACCTACTTTTTGTGAGTAGAATTCTCCTCTGTATTGGAAGTAGCTTTTATCAAAAATTAAGGAAACCATCTCTATAAAACTCCCCCTTTTAATATCCGTGTAATCAGATATCAGGTCCCAATTGTTACAAAGAGAGGTCAAAAGTGCCTCCTTGGAAACGTTGGAAACAATAATGTTAACAAAATAACCGACTTCGAACAGATTGATAATGCCTATAAGTCGGTGATAAAAATATGGAAGGATAAAAGGGGAAAAAGGGAACTGGGTAATTGACAACTCTATGTTACGCCAATGAGTATTTTTTTTTATTGGTGGATTGGTGAATTTTGAAGTTGGCTGCTTTCAAAAATAAGAATTTTAAATATCGTTATATTGACAAACATTACGTCTGTATTTTCACCATTCCACAATTTGTCACCAGTTTCGGGATTTAACGACAAGTACATCTTACCGCGAGGTAAATTTTGTTTTTTGTGTTGCGTTTTATGCATTTTTGAATTTTGATTGTATCAACCTTTCCTTTTCTAAATATAGTCTTGAAGATGAACCCGTTCAGGGTTCGAAACTAGTTGATGTGGTAAACCGTTGTTTTATTATCCCAACCCTCACACCCGAGATTTTATTTTATTCAGATCCGAGGGGAAGAAAATTTTTTATTTAATATTCTTGTTTGAGGAATTTAATCTGAAGCAATGATTTAACTAATCGTGACCTAATAAATCTGTAGATTTAATTACCCTGAAAGTCGATTTGTTTTCAATCGCTTTATGTTATTTTGATAACTTTTAATTACTTGTTTGGATTCAATCCTTTGGATTGTAATAATCTTTTCTTCATGTACTTAGTACATTTATTGAAGATTGTGTAAAGCTATGTGTTTTGTTGAAACACTAGCTGTTAATGTAAAAATACCTTTTAATGTACCTTTAAATAACCACCCTTGAATTACAATTTACTACCTAATTAATTGTAACTTATTTAAACTCAGCTGAAACAATTATTTATATTTGGCTTGCTGGTTTAAATCAAAATTCAGGGAAGATCACGGAATCCTTCGTTGGTTTTATAGTGGCTAAAATATTATATATCTTGCCGGGCCCAACGTTCTTCTAGAAAAACATAGAGAGATACAGCTGTTCAAATACAAATTAAAATCACAACCTAATTCAAACAAGTTCAACCATCCTATATTTGAAAATCTAATTAATTAATCAAAAGTGTAACACGCACCTAATTAATAAATGGAATCAAGATGGAATAGAACAATAATAAACGAAAAACCAGGACAACGAAGGTTGTAAACAACGGATTCTTTTGAGATCTCGAATGTGAGAGGACGCGAATTTGTTCGGTCCTCGAAAGTTTAACAGTTGGAGTTGTTTTGATCAACGATAAAGTCGGAAGATCCTGAAAACAAATAAAATCGAGTAAATAAATGAACACGTGGTTTGTGGTATAGAATAATTGGAATAAAAGTAAATAAATACTTAACAAGTCAAACAGAAGAATTCATGGTGGTAAAATTTGGATATTTGTTTACCAAATGGTATGGTGGATGCACTATGAAAGTTTAACCAGCGAGGATTTAATATAGAAATATATATAATATATAAAATATGATAGAATTTACGTTAGACCATAGAAATATATAAAATGCTAACTCAAAAGTTTTGCCGTAATTGTTTATAAATGTAGCCGAAATGTTTATAAATGTAATAAAATTTATTAAAGTATCTACCTAGTTTATGTTGCTACTGCGCCGCCACTGCTCCATATGAATGTTAATCATAATGTTAATGGCTGCCGATTGATGTCGTGTTGTGATAACGGTTTGTGTGCATTTGTTGTTCCATTTATTCATAAAATTAGTGTGAATCGCTTAATCTATCTTCTAGGTAAGTTTTCATGCAATTATCCAATCTATTTCAGCTTTAGATAACTTTATTTTCAGATTCAGAAGTTTTGTTACGACATAAACCAACTTCTTGATTGGCCAGCAGAATTTCTTGTGCCAACTGCAAAAATCTCTTTTTAGTGCTATTAGACGGCGCTAAAATCATACTCGCAATCGCCTCTGACTCATTCAATGTCGCCATTTTATAATTTTGTCTAGCAGTGATTTGTCAACTATAGCAGTAGTTTTCTAAATCGATAACATATAATCAATATAATCAACGCCTTCAATTAAGAAAAGTGATTTTGTACCTGTACAGTTACAGTGCTCCATACTCGAAATGGAACCAGTTACCGATTTACTTGCAGCTCAAGTGCTACCATCGGAAGAATCACAAATTGTAGAAAACGCAGGTAAATTTTTGGACACTCCATATTTATAATTCAATTAGCAATTACGAAATTAAAACAGAAGAGGTGGAAGATGTGAAATTTAATTTAGAAGATTTGCATCATTCCATTGATATTAAAGAAGATACCGACGCTACACAATCAACTCTGAACAGTTCAAATTTTTTCGAGTGTGCAATTTGTGGTTATAAACTTGCTCTTAAACAAACTTTAATACGTCATTTAAGAGCTCATAAAAAAAAGGACAGGAAACCATTTATATGCAATATTTGTAACTTCAAATGTGCCTACAAATCATGGTTTGAAATCCATTTAATAACTCATACAGGCGAGAAACCATTTAGTTGTGGTAATTGTGAGTATAAATTGTAACCTTCGATTCCAGACGTAGTATCTTAGTTTGAATCCATTTATTGTTTCAATACATTTATTGAAATTGGCGGTAAATTTTATCTCTACCCATTTTATATTTTGATAATTTTCTAGTGGAATTAAAAATTTCCCCAATAGTTTTCAGGAAGTGACGTCGAATTAGAAAGATACCAGATAGATACCAGGTAGATACTGAGTTAGTATAATTTTGACCTGCAAAAATTTGTGTAAAGTTGGATAATTTAGTTAAGAATTGGAAAATTATAATTCTGTACCAGTATATTGGGATCATTGACTATTTATTCGAGTTTGGAGGTATATTGTTGTTTTCTGGTCAATATAATCAATAGCCACTTAGTGGGATACTTTGCGATACACCAATTTGAGCTGGTTGAATTAGTACGGACCCATCACAATATTGTATTTATGGTTTCTGCTACGTCATTTTGAAAAATCTATACTGGTTTTCTATTCACGGCGTGGCTTCTTTGATTCTGTTGGTCGGAAACCGAACGTTCACTAGTTTTTAGAAGATAAGATACTATTTGGAGGTTGGAAAAATTAGTCTTACCGGGTTAACTCAAGAAAAGTTGGTTCACTAGTCAATTTAATTATTTTCGTCAATTGCTTCGATCGAGGTACCGTTTTGGGAGTAATCGGAAGTTCTCCACCCTGTTGTCAGCTTTTTTTTGAGTTCAAGCAGTTCCGAGGCACGAGCACCATATTCGAAGATTCGGATTCACGTTGTTGTTTGGGAGTCCAGTGGCGCGGGATTTGCAGCGGCGTAGGATCAATATATATAGCTAAGTGATTTTTGCTTTTGTTTTACTATTCATTTAAAAAACTGTCTATTTGCGCTACGTAATTTACAACCTAACGACAATTTTTTTGTTTGATTGATAAGTACGCCGAAGCGTGCTTGTAAAGATTCGTGTTAGCGCCTACAGATCTGTTCAGCGTTTATTTGATTGATTGTTTTTGATTATTTGATTGATGATTTGAACTTTTTTTGGTTTGCTATACTATATTGTTTTATTAGCTGTTTGATATTTTGATTTTGTTGATTACTACTGATTGATTGATAGTTTTAATTTTTTAATAAATTATTGTAGTGTTTCACAAGTGCTTTTATTTGATTCCAATAGCTTTCACGATTAAGGTAACAGCAAGAGTTGGGAGCGGAAAAAATCGTGTGGCGCCGGTCAAACTTTATCATTTAATTTTGAGCCACCTTCACCCTGAGCTCGCAATAGCTAGCCGAAGCTCCGCTCCCATAATAAAAGCGTTATCTGAAGATACACTATAATTTTTTACATAGCCACACGTTTTTATACGTAGCTGTTGTGGTGACCCAAGGTACGCTATAAAATCAATTGCAAATGAAAAATAAGCTTTAACTCTTTTAGATCCCTCATTATTTAGGGGTGGGGGTAGTTTAACTACTATATCCTGCTTTTCAATATCTGCGACGTCTTCCTTCTCAGGATAAATAAAATGATAACTTTGATTAACTTTTTTTAAAAACTTAACAGTGACTTCCCCGTTTTCCATTATTAGGATTATTTCTCCAACAAAATTTTTAAACAATTTGTTTGGCACAAATTTAACCACAACAAAATCTCCCACATTAAAAGTTTCGTTTTCGGTGAGTGACGCATCTTCTTCAACTTCGTTGCTCACGTTAAATGAATTATCGCTTTCCGCATAGTCAATATCTTCTTCACTACTATTTTCACTGCTACTAGATTGCAATATCTTTCTTTTAACTCCTTTTTTTTTCAAACCAATTCGATTGTTAACTTTACCTAATTTCATTTTCTTCTGTGAGCAGCGTTCCTCTATTTCGGTCTTCCCTGGAGTGGAAGTTATAATTCGACTAGAACCCTCTTTTCGTCCCCTCTGCTTAGTAGGTTGTCTTGCTGGTGCTTTTGGAAATTATCGAATTGAAGCAGGCGACACAACTGGAGATTCTTCGATCGAGCAGGATGGCCGTGGTTCAACTAAATTTGGATTTTGTAATTCAACTTGTTTATTTGGATCCTCGTGATCTGTTACAGATGCATATAGAAAATCTTGCTCATCAAATACATTCTTATCAAATGGATAAGTCCCAGCCTTTAAAAATCCAGAACATATATTCTTGGGTGTAAATGCACCCATGAATGCCGATTTCGCAAACACTTCATTGGATTTTCGCATTCTTTTTTTGACTTTGGTGTTCATATTGCAGAATAACTTAAATCTGCAATTGAGAAAATAATTATTGCATGTAATAAAAGAATGGGGTATTGAAAGGGGCAACACTTGAAGGTATGTGCCTTTCAACACTTGAAGGTGTGTCCCTTTCAATACACTTCAAAAATTTTCAGCATGTTTTTAAATTATGTACAACTTACCTAAGTTTCAATAAAAACACAATAAACAACTCAATCCTTAGACTGTCTATTTTAACTCAAAACACTTTCACTAACTTTATTTTGTAACTAACTGTAAATATATCTCAAACAGTAAATACACGTTTTTATAAATTTAACTCGCGAATATACACAACCTTCTCTAGCTTATAAACAACTATATCTGATAACGCTTGGTTTTGTTTCATAATTAGTTACCATGTGGGGCATCTACCAGTCATAAGTAGAAGTTTATAATATTAGTTAATTTACTGTTTTATTAACTGTCCCTTTCAAAACTTGTCCCTTTCATGCCACCTCTCCCCTATACTTGTGAACGGAAATCAACGTTACAAAATCATTTAAAAACTCATACCGGCGAAAAACCATTTAGTTGTGATATTTGTCAGTATATTTCTATCACGAACCTGATGAATACAATAGTTAAGGTGGAGCCTCCTCACCCAAAGCGTGAAATTCCCCAGTGCATTCGCTGTCAGAGCTTTGGGCACACAAAAGCATACTGCTACCGTAAACCACGATGTGTCAAGTGCACTGGTGATCACGCGACTGAAGCTTGCCCCCGAAAAGAGAGAGACCGAGAAGTGAAATGTACTAATTGTGGCGAAAGCCACCCAGCCAACTACAGAGGCTACTCAATATACAAGGAGATTCAAAAGAAAAGATTTCCAACACTCCGAAACAGACAAATCGGCGACCCAACAACCATACACAGCAACAGTAATATGAATAATATAGAGTTTAATGGAAACTCCTTTCCACCACTTCCAAATAATAAAAACCAAGTTCAGCATGGACTTTCCTATGCCCAGCAAACTGCACATGAAAACAATCAACACCAATCCCAGCAAAACCAATCACCAATTACTATGCAACAACATACACAAAGCAACTTCGAACAAATGATGACAAAGATGATGGAGCAGATGGACAAGATCCTCGATCTCCTAATAGCTATGATTAATAAAATGTAATGTCAAGTAACAACCAACTAAAAATCTCCATATGGAACGCCAACGGTCTAGTCAATCATGGACTAGAAATCAAATCATTTATAAAAAATCAAAACATAGACATCATGCTTAATTCCGAAACTCATATGACAAACAAGAGCTTTATAAAGGTTTCCAACTTTGACATTTATCACACCCGACACCCTAGTGGCACAGCACGAGGGGGTACTGCAGTCATTATTAGAAAAAAAAATAAAACATCACGAAATACACAAAACAAGAGAAAATAACTTGCAAGCCACATCAGTGAAAATAGAAGACTGGAATGGTCCAATCATACTCTCAGCAGTATACTGCCCACCTAACGTATCTATAAAGAAAGAGCAATTTGAATCGTTTTTTAACTCCCTAGGACAACGTTTTATTGCTGGGGGTGACTACAACTCTAAACACGTTCTAGAGGAAGAAACTAGAGGAAGGGAGCTCTACAAAGCAATGCAAGGTACAAACCTACACTCTCTCTCTCAGCTGGTCAACCAACATACTGGCCGACAGACCCAGATAAGGTTCCAGACGTGCTAGACTTCTGCATCACAAAAGGTATTGCACACAATTATCTTAAAATTGAATCGGGTCTGGACTTGTTGTCGAACCACACTCCTCTCTTGGACTACTTGAACTCCTATGTCCATCGGGCAAACAAACCACCCTCTCTATATAACAACAAAACAAACTGGAATAGTTTTAGATACAACATATCAAAACAACTAAACCTTAATATTTCATTAAAAACTGAAGAGTATATAGACGCGGCGGTCGAACATCTAACTATTGCAATTCAACAAGCTTCGTGGGATGCAACTCCGGCAACGACTCAGACCGACAAACCAGGCGAATTTCCGGAACATATAAAAAAAAAAGATTGCAGAAAAAAAGAGGCTCAGAAAGCGATGGCAAGTTACTCACGCACCAAGTGACAAAACACACCTAAATAAAGCTACAAAGGAACAAAAAAAAATGCTAGAAGAAAACAAAAATCATAACTTAAAAATATTTCTGGAAAACCTGTCTGCCACTGAAGCGACAGAGTACTCGTTGTGGAAAGTAACAAAAAAAATTAATAAACAGCACAAAACAGAACACCCCATTAAAACAAGCACAGGAAGCTGGGCTAGGAATGATGAAGAGAAGGCCCAAGCCTTCGCTGAGCATCTTGCCAATGTGTTGTCTCCATTCCCAAAAGAGGTCTCCGATGAAGAAGAACTTCCTATTCACAAAATGCTTGCGGCTCCATACCAAATGGACTTACCCATAAAACACTTCAAGACCAGTACAATCAAAACAATTATACTTAAAGGAACAAATCCAAAGAAAGGTCCAGGGTACGACCTAATAACGGGAGGACTCTGAAAGTACTACCAGAAGTAGGGTTTAAATTCATCACAATGATCTTTAATGCAGTTCTTAGAATCGGCTACTTTCCACCTCAATGGAGGGTTGCACAGGTGATCCTAATTCCAAAACCAGGCAAGGATCTCACCATGACACAGTCCTACAGACCAATCAGACTTCTCCCTGGCCTCTCCAAAACTTTCGAAAAATTATTTCTGGAAAGGCTAAAACCAATTCTTGAAAGCAAAAAAATGATTCCAGACCACCAATTTGGGTTTCGTCAAGGCCATGGAACGGTTGAACAGGTACATCGCATCGCAAAGAATATTAGAAATGACTTGGAGTGTAAGAGATATTGCTCGGCTGCCTTTCTCGACGTCTCGCAGGCGTTTGATAAAGTGTGGCACGAAGGACTGCTGTACAAAATCAAGACAAGTGTACCTCACCCATATTATCGCATACTGGAGTCTTACCTAACAAATAGATACGGGTAGAGTTACCTAACTCTCACTACTCGAAACAAAATTTCTTCTGCTACACACTAAAGAACACAGTTAATATAACAAATTCTCAAAATATGAAGGGTGAATTTATTATCAAAATTTTGAAATAATCGAATTTGAACTTACCTAATTTTCATGATATTTTAGGTGGATTAACGAGATTCAGGGGCGCATCAGCCATTCTGTGGTCAGTCCGTGCGCTTAGATATACTCTAACACTTAGAATATTTCACAGCGGCAGATGCAGCTCGACCGTCGTACATGCAACATCGATTATTTTTTGTTTTTAGGCGATTTTTAGGGGGTGAAACGTAACAGTATACTGCCTCATACCGCAACTATACTTTTTAATGCTATTTTGAGGGTCTCTCGCATTCCGGTTGCCTTAATCCCGGTTTTCTTGATCGGTGGCGCTTCTCGTATGTTTAGCCTAGTAACCAGAGTCAAAACCGCCCTGGAGGGGTGCAGAGCGGAGCGGAGCGCAGCTGCGCCCCGTAAGGGTAGGTTTTGACGATGGATTACCCTCCTTATCGAATGCACACCCCAAAATTCGAAGGCAAAAAAAATTTTAATTTTTTCACTTTTTCGGCAATACACGGGTTATTTTCCATTTTTTTGATTTTATTTATTACTAATATCCACTAATCACACCCCCATCTATCCGAATTTCAAAGAAAAATTCAAATCGGAGCGAAAAAATTTTACGCATTTTCGACGGTGCACGGCCGACTGAAGTACATAGTCCCCGGTCGGCCGCCTAATCGATGCTATTTTACCGTACTTTTCAAAAGTCGATATTTTGGTTATTTTGACCATATTCACCCTTTTTTTTGTTTTATTACACAAATATAAGCCTGTTCTTTAGTGTGTAGCTGAAGAAATTTTTTTTAGCTGGTGAGAGATACATAACTCTCCCCGTCCCACAGGGCAGCATTCTTGGACCCACTCTGTATTTGATATACACATCCGATTTACCTGAAGATAGCAACATAACATTGGCTACTTACGCGGATGATACAACCATAATGGCGTCCCATAACGACCCAAGAAGTGCATCAAAAATGCTACAAGATCATCTATACAAAATAGAAGACTGGCTGAAGAAATGGAGGACAAAGGTAAACTGCACCAAATCAGTACATGTCACCTTCACACTGAGAAGAGCCACGTGCCCCAACGTGACATTGAACAATAATATCCTTCCTCAACAAGAGGTAGTCAAATACCTAGGACTCCATCTAGACAGAAGACTAACCTGGGCCAAACACATCTGGAGTAAGCGACTACAACTAGGGTTGGTTTATCGGAAAATGTATTGGCTTATGGGCCGCAACTCCCATCTATAGTTGGAAAATAAAAGATTGTTATACAAAGCAATTCTAAAACCTATATGGACGTACGGTGCCCAGCTATGGGGTGCTGCCAGCGAGTCCAACATAGCTAGACTACAGCGATTTCAATCCAAAGTGCTACGAGATATTTGCGGCTCCCCTTGGTACGTTCCCAATGCAGTAATTCAATCTGACTTGCAAATAAAAACGATAAAGGAAGAGATTTCAACCATAAGCTCCAAGTATCAGGTACGAATAAGCGATCCCCCAACATCTTAACATCGGACCTACTGGTAGCCCCTCCTGTGAGACGTCTGTAAAGGTACGACCCGGTACAGCTTCCCCAACGTACATAACGAATAACGACATACTTCCATACATAAAAAAAACAACAATATTGGTATAATAATTTATTGAGAGGTCAGCAAATGTGCTGGCCTCTGCTGTGACCTTTGTAATAACTTTACATATCTGTTGCTTGTTATCCCTCGGGATAGATTGTAATATGCTTGGAGTCAATAAAAAAAAAAAATCTGAAGTTACACTATAATTTTTTACATTGCCACACGTTTTTATACGTAGCTGTTGTGGTGACCCAAGTTACGCTATAAAATCAATTGCAAATGAAAAATAAGCTTTAACTCTTTTAGATCCCTCATTATTTAGGGGTGGGGGTAGTTTAACTACTATATCCTGCTTTTCAATATCTGCGACGTCTTCCTTCTCAGGATAAATAAAATGATAACTTTGATTAACTTTTTTTAAAAACTTAACAGTGACTTCCCCGTTTTCCATTATTTGGATTATTTCTCCAACAAAATTTTTAACAATTTGTTTTGCACAAATTTAACCACAACAAAATCTCCCACATTAAAAGTTTCGTTTTCGGTGAGTGACGCATCTTCTTCAACTTCGTTGCTCACGTTAAATGAATTATCGCTTTCCGCATAGTCAATATCTTCTTCACTACTATTTTCACTGCTACTAGATTGCAATATCTTTCTTTTAACTCCTTTTTTTTCAAACCAATTCGATTGTTAACTTTACCTAATTTCATTTTCTTCTGTGAGCAGCGTTCCTCTATTTCGGTCTTCCCTGGAGTGGAAGTTATAATTCGACTAGAACCCTCTTTTCGTCCCCTCTGCTTAGTAGGTTGTCTTGCTGGTGCTTTTGGAAATTGTCGAATTGAAGCAGGTGACACAACTGGAGATTCTTCGATCGAGCAGGATGGCCGTGGTTCAACTAAATTTGGATTTTGTAATTCAACTTGTTTATTTGGATCCTCGTGATCTGTTACAGATGCATATAGAAAATCTTGCTCATCAAATACATTCTTATCAAATGG
Source organism: Podabrus alpinus (assembly GCA_932274525.1). NCBI lineage: Eukaryota > Metazoa > Arthropoda > Insecta > Coleoptera > Cantharidae > Podabrus > Podabrus alpinus. The sequence goes on along the minus strand of OW026455.1, from coordinate 55,235,376 downwards.
ATAAGTCCCAGCCTTTAAAAATCCAGAACATATATTCTTGGGTGTAAATGCACCCATGAATGCCGATTTCGCAAACACTTCTTTGGATTTTCGCATTCTTTTTTTGACTTTGATGTTCATATTGCAGAATAACTTAAATCTGCAATTGAGAAAATAATTATTGCATGTAATAAAAGAATGGGGTATTGAAAGGGGCAACACTTGAAGGTATGTGCCTTTCAACACTTGAAGGTGTGTCCCTTTCAATACACTTCAAAAATTTTCAGCATGTTTTTAAATTATGTACAACTTACCTAAGTTTCAATAAAAACGCAATAAACAACTCAATCCTTAGACTGTCTATTTTAACTCAAAACACTTTCACTAACTTTATTTTGTAACTAACTGTAAATATATCTCAAACAGTAAATACACGTTTTTATAAATTTAACTCGCGAATATACACAACCTTCTCTAGCTTATAAACAACTATATCTGATAACGCTTGGTTTTGTTTCATAATTAGTTACCATGTGGGGCATCTACCAGTCATAAGTAGAAGTTTATAATATTAGTATATTTACTGTTTTATTAACTGTCCCTTTCAAAACTTGTCCCTTTCATGCCACCTCTCCCCTATACTTGTGCACGGAAATCAACGTTACAAAATCATTTAAAAACTCATACCGGCGAAAAACCATTTAGTTGTGATATTTGTCAGTATATTTCTGCACGGAAGTCACATTTACGAAGTCATTTAAGAACTCATACCGGCGAGAAACCATATAGCTGCAATATTTGTGAGTATACTTGTGCAGATAAATCAAGCTTACGAAAATATTTAAGAACTCACACCGGCGAAAAACCAGTTAGTTGTCATATTGGCCATTACGTAAATCGCCAATATGGCGATTTACATTAAGCAAACGCCACCATGCGGAAAAATATGAAAATGAGTCGTTACGTATTGCTGTGATTTAAAATGACCCCACACAACGCAAATAGTTGTAAAACTGAATTAATTGATATATTAAGAAAATTAGCTAATTTTCTAACTTTAGATTGAACAGATAAACACATCCAACTTTATTCATGATATTGTAGACCTAATAAGATCTTTAAAGATAGGAAAGCTATATCGAAACCTGCTAAATAGATTCAATTTGAAGGTGAACAAGTCAAAATCTTCTAATAAGATACTTTAACTAAGAAATGATGAAATTTGTTATAATTTGTTATCTGAAGAACATAACCTTCACGTTTGTGAACTTTGAATTGTAAAATCTCTGTAAATAACTTATTGTATGAAAATTTGTTTATAACCAAAATTCTTTTATATCTAACTGTATGTGATAACCATAAATTGATCTCCAAAATTTGTAAAAAGGTAAATAAGGGTCAAAATTCATTAAAGTTTGATAAGTGAAATGTGATAACAAAAACAGTCAAATGTGCTACTTCAAATGGCTTCCAAATCAACTACTGTGATGGAAATCAACTGGAAAGCAGCAAATAAGTAATCTCCTCAATAATGGAACCAACTCTGAAAATTACAGAAAATTTCATTAAAATAAAATTCGTAAAAGGAACAAATTTGACTTACAAGTCGTTGATAACGTCTCAAATTTATATTTTGCGCAAGCAAAAGTTAGTTGAATTTTGATATTTAAAGTGGACGGACGTGCAACGTGATCCGATAATTCAATCAAGCTTTGGTCGATAAGAATCCAAGATGGCAAAGTTAGTTGTCACACCTGAAAATTAAGAATGTTATTTTTCAACTCAACTCTCAAATATCCGAGAATTATTTAACTTGAAATTACTTACTGGCATACAATCTAATAAAACAACACCATTAGAAAGTCTAATTTGTATGATAGCTGCTACAACAACTCAATCCAAACAGCAGAAGATCTGAAGCGTCATATCAACTGGGATCAACAAAACATCTGACTGTGGAAGTGTCTCATAGTGCGCTTGTGTTTATATCAAGATCGTGTTTTTTTTCTTCGCAGACTTATTAAAAAGTCAGGATTATAAGAATTCAAAGGTATTTGAAAACCATTATTATTTTATTAACTTTACGCCTTCAGCATGTAACATACAGGATGCTGAGAAAAGACCTTAGCAGGTGCATTTTCGGCTACCCTACTTTATAATTCAACAACAAAACATTTCTTATTATTTTATTTTCTATGCTTCACCAAAAGCAACAAATTTAAATATAAAAACATTTAACCCGTTTTGGACAACGGCAAGACTTAAATTTATTTAAGCATTTAAAGGAAGAAAAGGAAGAAGAGGATCGTTATTCTACATTATTTTTGATTTTTGATTGTTGTAAATATTCTGGTAACAGATAAGGTATCTGTACAAATTTTGTTAAAATTGATTATTTGCGCTTTGCGATATTATTCTGAATATAAAATCATTTCTGAATTATTACAATCTTTTTATTATTATCAAACATTTACAGGTCGGTATTCTAAATTTTTAAGATCATTCAAACACAGAAGTGGATCGTTTTATCTGGTCAAAATAATTAGGCATTTTATTCAAACTCAGCCAACTGTTTCTATCATTCAAAATTAAAAATTTTTCAATTCAATAAGCTGCATCCCCTAATTTAAACTAATACCTGCAATACTCTGAGAGAGCCTTAGACTGAGCTATACAAGAGGGACAAAGTGGTGAGCTTTCTAATAAAATTTTAGCACGTAAAATTTTAATATTTATACTTTTTCATATTTTTCATTCATTTGAATGTGGCGCCCAACTTAATCAACGTGTCTAATCTTTTATAAAGGGAGGTCATAGCAGTATAATTGGTATTAGTTAGTATAGAATGTTGTGTATATAAACAAAACGTTTGCATTTTTTTTAGTGTTTATTAAGTAAATTATCGTTATGTATAAAAAAAAGTGCGAATAACATTAATTGTTGTGTGTACCGGGTGTCACTCTAAGAAAGGACGAGAGGAACAACTTACTTTTCATCGTTATCCTGCAGTAAAGGCAGGTTATGTTGCAGTTGAAAACAAATTTGATATCTAAGAAAAAATATGTATAAGAAATGCTTGGGAGAGAGCATTATTAATGGTGAAAACGAAAAACGACCCCTCTTAAGCGAGTGTGTTCTCTGCACTTTCAACAAAACGATTTTATATTACATCAAGGTACATAGGTACTCGAATTTTTGTGATGCGGCAGTGAAGTAATGAATTATCTTTCTTTTCAGGCTATGAAACTAAGAGGCCTCGGCTAAAAAAAAATGCAGTTCCCTCTCAAAATTTACCTGAAAGAAGTATACAGTCGACAAAATCAAATTGTGATCGGACTAAGAGGTATCAAAGTAGAAAGGAGAAGAGAGATAAAGTGGATGATGAAAATAAGGAAAATGAAAATCACAATTGAAGAAACTGCTACATAGTTATACTGCCGTGCTAAAATCAAAGGCGGTATCTACTGGTAGGTCAGTATCGAGGAATTAACCATCAAAGTTTTTTTAATATTCCTTCGTAAAATGCTAAATTATTTGTTTAAGAAAGGTGATTTCTGATGTAAATTGACGCCAAAAATTGACTGGACACATTAAATTTTTGAAAAAGTCAATGGATCATACTAAAAAAGTAGATACGATTTTTAACATTAAGTGTTTTTCCATTGCATGCTAATCTAAAAGCGGTATCGGTTAATACGGCATTGTAGCTTAGTATCCACGGCTAAATAATTAACAAAAAGAATCGTAATTGATATTTTGTTTTAAAAATATTGGCTTTTGATTGGGTTACATTTGAAAACGATCGTTTATTTAAATTTTATTTAAAAGCAATATTAAGTACATCATAATTAATGATACTAATTAAAATATTAAATAAACTTATTACCTAATTCTTGCGGCTTAATAAACTCGTAAATGTTAAAATAAGTTTTTTATACTTATTTACAAAAACAATATTTGTACATTTAAAAATTTTATTCAGAAACCGTAAAAAACAAAATATTAATATACAAACAAAATAAAATATAAAGGAACTCAAAGAATCAAGTTGACTAACTTTTTAATCTTCACATTCTTCCAAGTATCTCCAGAAAGCCTTTCTATTTTATCAGGAATAATTCCCCCAAGGCTTTTTTCAGTAGAGCTTCTTTTTTGGATTTAGGAAATCCACGGGGTTTGCTTCGGCTTGCAACATTAGTTGTTAAAACTCCCGTTTTTTTTGCAGCTTTTTTGCAAAGAAAGTTTAATTTTTGAAAATCTTGTGTATATGAAGTTTTGTAGGATAATTCAAAGTTTCCACGGGTAGCTTTAATCTGAACCATATCAGAGAGATATGGCCTGGTTGCATTTTGCTTCAAAGCAACCTCATATTTGTAATCCTTCCACTGATAAAAGTCTTGATGATTCATATTTTTTACTTCAACTTTACCTTTTTGAGCTTGTTGCACTGCATCGACAAAGTCATCTAAATCATAAGTCTTGCCTTGTTTTTTAAGTGACAGTTCCACCTGGTGGTGGAAACTATCTGCTCACTTCTTTATTCAATGAAGATGATTCACCAGATGGAATATTATCAACATTAAAACTTGCAACACAAACTTCATTTTCCGTTGAAATCGATTTACTTGACAAAGAATCATTTCGTTTTAGATCATTAGTTGGCTTATGGGAAATTGCTTCAATTTGTTGTTTAGTTACCAAAGATAATATGAACTTAGCTCTACTACTTGACATTTTACTGAAATAAACGAGTAGTACCTATGTATTTATGGATATTATGGAAGACTTTCATCAATAATGTAGATTTACCTTTTAATTATTATCACTAAAATAATTAATACTTGCAATAACACTTGAATAAATAACAAACTTACAACTGAATGCACTCACATGGGCAAAGCAACAATAAGTAAATTACTTGCGTATTATTAGTAATTCGCGTATTTAGCAACCATTGCTAATAAAAAAGGAAGTAAATGCAGTATACTAATTACAAACGCGGTATATGCAAATTCAAACAACTGATACTGCGTTTTCAGCTAGTACCATGCATAATATACCGCATTTTTACTTAGGAAAGGTTGCATTTTTGAAAAGATACGATTTTAATTAAAGTATTTTTTAATAAATTCAAGGTAGATACAGCATTTTCCTTTAGAAAATAAATAGAATAATATGCCAGGATACTAAAACCGCAAAAAACAAAAATCCGATTTTTTGTAAATACAGCCTTTGATTTTAGCACGGCAGTATAGCGGTCAAGAAACCATCAAAAAACTAACAATCAGATTTAGTGGAGAAAGAACAAGAAGCAGTTTTGAGTTTGTTAGAACTTTTGAATGTTTGTGTCAATACGAAAGAAGACAAATCAACTCAAGTGAAAAGTGGGGACATAGTTCTACGTGGTTCTACCATTTAGAAATTTAATTGATTCCGAGGCCAAGTTAAAGTAGTTGACTGGTTTAACATCTTTTAAAATGTTAACGATGTTTACCAACATTTTTATTAAACGCTTTCCTCAAACGAAAACTATAATAGCAAATTATCAATTTGAGAAGGTATTGTGCTAATGTTTATGAAAATTTTCAGAAGAGGAGGCAAGAAAAACTCGACTAATTGCTAGAGCTCGTGTTCACGTAGAACCAGCAAATCAAAGGATAAGATTATTTGGAATTTTTAAAAAACCTTTGCCTTTTTGTTTCAAAAATTGTTGATATTTTTAATGTCGCATGTGCAATTGTTAATTTGTCGACACCTATTATACTTCACGTTTTCTCCTTCAGATGGTTAATTTGTAGTACTTCATTTCTCCGCTATTAAGTCACATTTTTTAAAGCTAAAATTTTCTGTAATCTCGTGCTCCCTGCAATACCGGTTGGTATATGACGTCACTTTTTATTTTTGTGCAAATTAAGTTACACGTGTTTTTTCTTTGTGTTCTTATTTAAGTTAAAAAATATATATCGTGCAATGGAAAAACGAAAATATTCATATTCATCAGACTCATCTTCTAGTGACGAAGAAGACATATATTGGAAAGAAAGATTTCTTAAATTAAGAAAAAAATTACGAAATCAATCAGGGCCAAACAAGCAGAACAAATCGAAGAGGTTAAAAGTAATTCATTCTTCCACCGAAGAAAGCGATTACGACAGTAAGTGAAAAACTTTCTAACTAAAAGTATGCAATTATATAATGCATATAGGTCAATGTACCTACTAAAAATTATTACAGAGTCAATGAACTCTTGTAATTACATAATGCATATAGGTCAATGTACCTACTAAAAATTATAAGAGTCAATGAACTCTTGTAATTACATAATGCATATGGGTCAATGTACCTACTAAAAATCATTACAGAGTCAATGAACTCTTGTAATTATATAATGCATATGGGTCAATGTACCTACTAAAAATTATTACAGAGTCAATGAACTCTTGTAATTATATAATGCATAATCGGTCAATGTACCTACTAAAAATTATTACAGAGTCAATGAACTCTTGTAATTATATAATATGCATAGGTCAATGTACCTACAAAAATTACTACAGGGGCAATGAACCATTGTATTACATATTATTGGAATTTATAAACTAAAAAATTCAGTTTTGTTAAAAAAAAAACAGATATATACAGGGACAATGAACCTTTGTATCATATACAAAATTTTTTTTTTTTATATAATGAATTATTCTTATATACAAAAATTAATAAAAGATTTTTTGTAGTTGAAAACCAACACACTAATCCAATTAACCAGGCGGAAAACATGGATTTAAGTGAAGAAATCCGCAATCTGTTAGGGCAAACTTCACCACAAAACAAAACCACACAAAACAATATCCACCAAGAAGTGGCAAAAGTATGAAATAAAATTCTAACAAAGGGCCTTGAAGTCGAGGTAAAATCTACCATAGCAGAGCGATACCCCCCCCCCAGGACAACTGTCAAAAACTGAAACCACCAGATCAACCCAGAGGCCAAAGTAGCTTCTACTGAAGTTTCTTTAAAAAGAGATGAAAAACTACAAGCATCTCAAACTCAGTTAGGGGCTAGCTTGTCGGCTCTTGGACAAGCTTTAACAATCTTATTATGAAAAGAAAATCTTGACGATGAGAAAAGACACCAACTCATCGGGTTGATCAGTGATGCCAGCCGTCTTCTCACGGATCTACACCAACAACAATCGATGGTACGAAGAAACCTACTACTGCACAATTTTAATAAGGATTTAAAAGATGTCATGGTAGAAGCGGATCTTGATACTTTTCTCTTTGGTGAAAATTTAGGAGAAAATATTAAATCTGCTAAGGCAATGGAACGATCTGAGCAGGAGTTAAAAATAAAGAAGACACCTTTAAAAACCTCATTAACAAGGGGACATTTAAACTTACGCAGTCCGCTCAAACGATTCAACACTCCCAGGGGGGCGGACAACAACAACAATACAAACCCCTGAAACCCCATCGACGTCAGGAACACCGATTCGAACCGACATCGACACCTGCAAGAAGACAATACAAGAATTACAGGAGAACTTATCGTTAAATCAGGTTAGTTTTAAGGCTGGCGGTCTAACTGACCAATTTAAAAACTGGTACAGCATAACCCATGACCCAGTAGTCTTGTCTTTGATAAAAGGTTACCGTATTCCTTTCATAGAAAAGGTTTATCAAAGAATCGTCCCTGAAGAACCAACATGGTCTATAAGTGAAAAATTCAATATCGATAAGGAAATAAAACATTTACTCGACATAGAAGCAATTTCAGAATGCGCTCCTTGTAAAAATCAATTTATATCAAAAATATTTTTGGTTCCAAAACCTAATGGAAAATTTCGATTAATATTAAATTTAAAAAAGTTAAATAACTTTATTAGTACTAATCACTTTAAAATGGAAAATATAAGTACAGTACGTAGAATAATTTCTAAAAACAATTTTATGGCAACATTAGATATGAAGGAGGCTTACTTGATGGTAAAAATCCATAAAAATTCGAGAAAATACCTTCGATTTTATTTTAACAGTAAATTATATGAATTTACAGCACTACCTTTTGGCTTAAGCACGGCGCCCCATTAATTTTTACAAAAATAATGAAACTGGTCTTATCCTTTTTAAGATCAAGAGGGCATATTTCTGTATTATATTTAGATGACTGGTTAATTCTGGGAGATACCTTTTTAAAATGTTTAAATAATTTACAACAAACAACATCTCTGCTAAATAAATTAGGTTTTATAATTAATATGGAAAAAAGCAACATCAAGCCATCGCATAATTGTAGATTTTTAGGGTTTCAAATTGATTCAAAATTAATGACAATATCACTCCCGATAGGAAAAAGGGAAAAGATACTGAATATGCTTAAAAAACTTACCCTTTTACATAAATGTAGAATTAGATATTTTGCTCAGGTTTTAGGAACTCTAGTCTCTGCTTGCATTGCTATTAGATATGGATGGGTATATCTTAAGAGGTTCGAAAGAGCAAAATACAAGGCACTAAAAAAGAATCAGGGAAATTATAATAAAATTATGTTAGTCCCTAGTTATCTTCAAGAAGATATATCTTGGTGGTTAAAAAACATATCATAGTCAAATGATAGTTTACAAAAAGAGTGCAAAGACCATATTATATACTCTGACGCTAGTTCAGCAGGTTGGGGAATAGTCTGTAATAATGAAAAAATTTCGGGAAAATGGACAGACATGGAAAGGGAACTACACATAAATTTTTTAGAATTAAAAGCAGCCTTTTTTGGATTAAAATGTTTCGGTACAAAATGGCAAAACTGCAACATTCTGTTAAGAATAGACAATACCACAGCTATATCCTACATAAATAGAATGGGAGGGGTAAAATACACTAATCTAAATAATTTGGCAAGGGAAATATGGCAATGGTGTGAAAGGAGAAATATATGGATTTTCGCGTCATATATAAGATCTTCGGATAACACCGAAGCAGATGCAGAATCAAGAAAAACATCTCCTGAATCAGAATGGGCTTTAAATCCATGTTTTTTCCAAAAGATACTAAGATCCTTTGGAGAACCAAACATAGACCTTTTTGCAACTCGCCAAAACACAAAATGCAAAAAATTTGTATCCTGGAAAAAAGATCCTGATGCAATTGCAGTTGACGCGTTTACCCTAACCTGGTCAAAAAACTTTTTCTATGCTTTCCCACCATTCAGTTTAATTTTACGAATGTTGCAAAAAATTGTAACAGATAAAGCAGAAGGTATTGTTGTCGTACCAAATTGGACCACTCAAGTGTGGTACCCATTATTTAAAAAATTACTACGATCTAAGTTGTTAATATTTCCCCCAGATATTAATTCATTACTTTCCTATGATAGGAACCCACACCCACTATGGCCACAACTTACCCTGGTGGCAGGAGTCTTATCCGGAAATCTTATAAAAAAAGAGGAGTGGACGACTCAACAACAAAAATTATAATGGCATCAATAACTTCAACAACCTTAAGGCAATATGATGTGGGGTTAAAGAAATGGTGGAAATACTGCTCATCAAAAGCAAAAGACCCCTTGAAATATTCACCCTTAACAGTGTTGAAGTTTTTAGAGGAAGAATTCAACAATGGAGCTTCCTATGGAACATTAAACTGTCATAGATCGGCATTGTCTCTAATATTGTCTCCAAAATTAGCAAGTGACTTTAGAATTAAACGTTTCCTAAAAGGGGCGGCTAATTTAAGACCCTCACAACCAAAATACAAGAACATTTGGGATCCGACGACTGTCCTTCAATTTGTGGGGACCCTTTATCCTAACGAACAGATATCAATGGAATTATTAACAAAGAAATTAGTTACTCTACTAGCGTTAACAACGGCACACAGAGTGCAAACACTTTCGCTTATTATGGTCGAAAATATCATCATATCATTAGATGGAGCTGAAATTAAAATTCCAGACAAAATTAAAACATCAGCAAAAAACAGATTTCAACCCATCTTATATTTACCTTTTTTCAAAGAAAAACCAGAAATCTGTCCAGCGAATACCTTGTGCTGTTATTTGAAGAGAACTGCTAGCCTGAGGACAGAGAACAATAGGAAACTTGTGTTAACTTACAAGAAGCCTATTCACGAAGCTTCCTCTCAGTCCATAAGCAGGTGGATAAAAACAACTCTCGCCAACAGTGGCATAGATACTTCCATCTTTTCAGCCCACAGCACAAGGCATGCATCTACTTCAACCGCCAGAAGGAACGGGATAAGTTTAGATACGATCAGAAATACTGCAAGTTGGACGGAACAATCCAAGACCTTTGCAAATTTTTATGATCGACCTCTTTACCACAAAAATGCATTTGCGGAAAGTATCGCCAATTTAACTTAAGACTAATAATTTGTTAAAATTGATTATAATAACAAGCTTAATTAAAAAATAATATAGTTTTTAGTTTATATGTTAACTTAAAATTGTTCTCAACAAAACCTTATAATATAATATTATTTCAGTCAAGTGTCGCAAATATTACTTTAAACATCTACAAATTAACCATCTGAAGGAGAAAACGTGAAGTATAATTTAAAGATCAAACGAACTTACCTAAGTGAAGTTCGATCTTAATTATACGTAACGTTTTCTCCGAAGATGATCCCCACCCATCCCAAAAAAAAATAATAATAATAATAATAATAAACCCAGATCATCTCTTGCGACACAGAGCTTTAAAAGAAGTGACGTCATATACCAACCGGTATTGCAGGGAGCACGAGATTACAGAAAATTTTAGCTTTAAAAAATGTGACTTAATAGCGGAGAAATGAAGTACTACAAATTAACCATCTTCGGAGAAAACGTTACGTATAATTAAGATCGAACTTCACTTAGGTAAGTTCGTTTGATCTTTAAATTTTAAGCCTATTTTAAATTTCAAACAAATAACTAGCTATATTTTTTATTCAACATTAATTTACAAAAACTCATCCTTTTTACATAATATAACGTGTAACATGTGTGTAAAATAATTAAAATGTAATTTTGCTAACATCATTGGCTTTTGACAATTATTTATTAAAATGTGCAAGTCGATGTATCCTTCGGCATCGTTATTGTCTGGGTTATCCACAACAGGGCTATAATTCTTGCGCCCCTCCCTAAAAACATTGATTTGTCAACTTTAAACTAAAATTCACTAATTTTGTAGTTGGTTATTTACCTGTGCTATGCCAGTGACGATTTTGGAAGAGTGGTGATAAATCTTGTAGCAAGTTTAGCATATTCGCTGCCTGATAAAGATTCCAGTTGCATTAAATTTCTCTTCCCCTTAAAACAATTCCTCGTCTGCTATTGGAGTTGGTGCATATTTTCCAGCGGTTGAGCCTTTCTTCCAGTAGCACTTTAAATCTGTGGTTGACAATTGCGAAAATTGCAATATGTCACAACTAAAATAATACAGTTTGTGTAAGTATTATATAATATATTCTTGGGGTTTGTACTACATTACCTAGTGCACAGCAACAAAACTGCAGCTACATGCTTGCACCATCAAGACTTGCAGGTACACAAACATTTTGAAACGTTAACTTCTTCTTCGTTGATGGTTAAAATTCCTGTCACTTCATGTGGACTTTCTAATAACGCACTTGTTTGCATGCAAAGTGCAAATAGATTAATTTCTTCTTCTGTTTTGCTGGTTATGCCACACCTTAAAATGTGTTTAGCATTCACGATTGCTTGTCGTTCATGTAGACACCTTGAACTTGGTGTAGCATCTAAATACGTAAATAAATTAAAATCGAGAGATAAACCGGTCGATCCATGATTTTGATTGTAAATTCAAAACAAATTAAAATTCTATTATTAAAATAATATCTACTAATTAATGTGTAAAACGAATTCATTTTATAATAGTATCTTTCATACCTACTGTTATTACCAACAATATAATAAGTGTAAAATGTAAAACCTCTTTTAGTCACTTATTTTTAAAACGAATTTCACTGCAGTTTTTACCATAAAATAACTCACAATCACATTCAAAACAACATCGAGTACGTAATTGTAACGCCATGTTGGTAACGACATGTGCGCCCTCATCGGTAAGGTAAATCGCCAATACTTGTGTACAGAAATGAAACTTACAAAGCCATTTAAAAACTCATACCGGCGAGAAACCATATAGCTGCAATATTTGTGAGTATTGGCGATTTACATTACCGTTGGTGGCGCCACTAGCGACAACAACATGGCTGTGTTTAGACGTATATTTCGAAATTCAAAGTCTGGTGAAAATTTGCAAACATTTCAGTATAGTCTTAAATTTATTATAATATATTTTGTTAATTAGTTGATTTTGTTATGTTTTGAGCCTAAAGAACGAATTTTTATTTTCATTTAGTACGTCATTTACTAATTTGAAATTCTCCCGCATGGTGGCGTTTGCTTAATGTAAATTACGAATACTTGTGCACAAAAATCGCAATTTCAAAAGCATTTAAAATCTCATATGTAGTAACCATAGACATATTGCTGTGATACTCGGCAAAAATGAAGTTTATTTCCACTTCCAAATAATTTTCCATCCTTCCTAACCCATCCACTTTCAATTAAATACTTTTTATTTAGCTCTTCAATTTATTCATAATCTACTCTATATATTGCCATGTATCGCTACCGTTTAAACTCAATTTTTAATTTCTATAGCGAGGAATGAGATGGCACTTAATTAATTTTGATGCACCGGCCAGCAATGCATGAAACTCTCAGGGTCAAAGGTGGGCTCATGTAAATTAATTGGAACACACATATACGTCACCTTACTTGTGATCTTTCTCATAAAGATTATTTAGATAAAATGGAATTTGTATCTGCTTTCTCCTCGATCTAGTACTGCTATAAATGAAATTAAACTCATACGCTGTTAAAATGAAAAACAATGGAATTTATTCAACATAATAAAGTTATTAAAACAAATATTGGTTTTCCTTAAAATTAACAAATTAAATTTTACAAGTGAATATGTGCAATTAAAAACCCCCAATGTTTATGCGCAACCGAACTTAAAAACGTAAAACGAATCGTCTATGTTCGAACATAAAATGCGATACACAAAAAAAAACTCTTACCGGAGTATTATCGTCCTTTAGTAATTCTCCGATTCGGCCTTTGTCGTGCATGGAACGTGTGAGTGTTGTCGTAGATAGAAACAGCTTCTGATTTTGACTCAAACAAATCAGGCAGGAATAACCATCGAACAAATCTCCTTCTTCGGATCGTACAATTAATATTCGGTAAGTTAACTTGAATGCTTTTATCCAATATTTCCATTAAATTCACCATCGAAACATAACCATAAATTATTTTCAGTGGTTCCAAAAATTTTCACTATGACTTAATTTCAACCTTCCAAATAATATCAAAGTGTTAACCATTGATTAATAACACCTTCCAATTTATAAATTTCGTAATTATCAGAATGTCTTCCTTTATTGAAAATAACTTCAAAAATTCTAAACTAAATTTCCAAACTATTTTAAATTTACTTTGCTTCTTTATTTCTAATCAAACTAAATCATCGACTAAGCAGCGCGTCCGTGTTTTATGACCGCTGGCTAGAGACTCTTGCTCCGTTCTCCTCTTCCAAAAATCCCACCAAAGTTTTCACTCGCGCATGCATTTTCGCAAACCGCCACTTCATTTATTATACGAAATCCTACATTAACAACTAAATAAATAAATTTAATTTGTTATCTATTATTTTTAATGAACCAAACAACTACCAATATTTATCTTTTACAACCCCATTTTATCTTTCAGGTTTCAACAGCGGATGTATCTTCTGGTTTTGTGAGGCAAAGCAGTTAATCAATCTTTTGGATCAAGGAAAACTCAGATACAACTAATAAATCACCTGTTGTGGTCTTATATTTAAATAATAAAATTCATGAGTGTTTCAATCCTTGACTCAATTACATCATACCACCCCCTTACGATGAGCAGGACATGACAATATATATAAAAAGATAAGGGCTTTTATGCAACGATTTTATGCAACGTTTTCGATAATCGGATAATCTGACAACCAATAAAAAATTCTATTATATAAGTCAAAGGGACTGCAATATAAATTAAAAACCAAAATTGGAAAACATCGATTTATTAATTTAACAAGGTAGTTCTCCAAGATTTTCTTCATTTTAAAATATAAGGTTGGTAATCCCTTATCCATAAAAAGTGATACAATATCTGTCCTTACTACTCTAATGAGAAGATAGCTCGGAGCAGATAAAGTCCACGCAGAAAATAAATTCTCTACTTTTTTATGCGTGGGGCCCTGGTGTTAGATATAAGCTAGCTCGTTGTAGCGGCGGCAGGTCGCAGTTCGGGTCAAGAAACACCTCGGAGAAACTCAAGGAAACAGCTTAGCTAATGCACTAAGATAAAATCGATAATAAGATGGAAATTATCGAAAGGCCATGTAGTAAGCAATGTCGTATGTAATTAGTACATCCGCCGACAAGACTCAGTACAGTGGCAAAGACAATATCACCAAGAATCACTACCCCAAAATCAATCAACGGAAACGTTCGAGTGGAAAATAAAAAATCACACAAAAGTGTGGCATCACATCGAACTTCCAACAATAAAACTCAAACAGTAGTGACCTCGATAAAATGCAACACCCTGTACATTGGTCGCGCATCGCTGCCTTTATAAAAAAATATAAAATCATAATTAAACACAAAAAAAAAGTATCGACACTAAATTTCAAATATGAAATTTGAACTTACGTCGATAAATTTGGAGTCTTTCTGCTAATACATTTTACCAGTTCGTTCGATGTTAATTAAATAAAATAATACACAAGTAAAGTTTAATAACCAAACGTAATAATTTAAAATAAGTAGCATTACTACATTTATCAAAAATAACACTTATACTTGGTATCTTTATCAACGAATGCAAACGTGCGATAGTAGTAGATTGCAATTTATCACGAAGTGCAGAAAGTTGTAGTCTGCCACTTATCTATTATAATTGCAACCATTATTTAAATTAAAATGCAGAACAAAAAAAGATGACCAAATTGTAAAAAATATTAATTAAATATAATTAAAAAAAGAACATGACATCGGCCAATGGTGATTTTGAATTAGGCAAATTCCGGATGGACGGAATAAAATAGAAAAGTCAATTGAAATAAACCACCATGAAACAATTAAGCAACATAATTGTTACTCACCAAACAAATTAGCATAAACCCCCAGGTCCGACCAAGTAGCCTTGATAAGGGAAAAATCCGCCATCTTTCATCAACGACAATGTGTCGGGCTCAACTAACCCACGCGAACGAAAAATGATCCGGCAGCCACACGACGTTCCTTATCTGCTAAATCCGTAACCAGAAGTCTACGATTGCCACACAATAGTAATTCCAATCAACATAAGTGTGTGAAAAATTTCACACTCCTTATCTTTTAGGCTTCTATACAAAGTATAGCAAGAAGCCTTATGATCTGGCTCCGTGTCCGTCTGTCTGTCCGCATAATTCAAAATCATACAGAGCGTTTCAAATCGTGTTGGAAATACTCTGTGTGTATAGAGGTCTAAGAACTGATTTTTTATTTTACTTTGATGTGAAAAAATAATTTT
The DNA here is from genome assembly GCA_932274525.1 of Podabrus alpinus. Lineage (NCBI taxonomy): Eukaryota > Metazoa > Arthropoda > Insecta > Coleoptera > Cantharidae > Podabrus > Podabrus alpinus. Next base: position 55,219,755 of record OW026455.1, on the reverse strand, counting down.
TTATTGATGTGGTTAGTGAAGTTAAGGTGTAAATAAAAGAGAAAGGAGAGGATTGGTCCACCTCAAAAAAAGGACCATACATTACAGAGAAGTAAAGTTTCGAATAGAATGGAAAAGTTTGATTGTTATTAATTATATAGTAAATGATAATTACCAACCGCAAAAAATTTAATTGGTGCAGATTATCTGATTATGTGATGGTACATTATATGGCGATCAAAAATAACCAGATAACAACAACTTTTCACACCAGAAAAGTAGTTGTATGTATAGAAGCCTAGGAACCGCTGCTGAAGCAAGTTCCAACTTGTTTAAAAATGGACACACAAGCGTCTTGCCAATTCAAAGGTTCACCAAAGACTCCTTCCTTTGCGCAGTATGAGCAAATCCCCACCTCGGCGCGGATTGAATGCGCCTTTTATGAACAAATGATACACAGGGTGGAGCGTAAGTTATGGATTACAAAAATCCGTAACAAAAGTTTTGCAATTTCATTGGCTATTGGTTAATAAAAGAACCAATCATTAATTTGATTTAAAATTTCTATTCAAAAACGTTCCATAAAAAGTTTGCACATAAAGTTTTATGTTTTACTTATATGGAGTAAAAGAGTACGAATTATCTGACCCGTAATCAGATTATTGCTTTCATCGGATCATTGGATCACCGTATCATCGGATTATAGCCTATATAAATATGAGGCGTCCAGTGCTAGAGTGACCTAACCAGCGAACTATAATTATAGTACGCATACTATAATTTTACCTTCTGTGCTGTACAACAGAAGGTACAAATTATAGAATGCCTACTATAATTATAGTACGGTTGGTATCGCTGGTTATGTCACTCTAGCACTGGACGCCTCATATAGGACGTTGATGTCTATATATTAAGTAAGTTAAAGAAGTTGTACTATCACGATCACAATTTGGAGAATTAAGTACTATAGAAGTAATTGAAGTAAAAATAATTTAATACTATTGTCCATATATGACTACCATTCTACCTTTAAATTCAATGGCTGTTCGAGAGTTAACATCTAATCGCTACCTTTCAACTGATCATATCACAAAATTTAATGAGATCCTGATGGTTAATACAGAGTTTAGACTAGAGATGAGGACTCTTTTAAAAGTTTAACCAAAATAGGCTTTTACCTTTTCCGACTGTTATAACTAGCGAAGCTTCTTTAATTCTAAGAACAGATGGAATAAAAGCAAACAAAGGAGTGCAACCACAACGGGATACATCCTCAGATACTGAAAGTTACACAAAAAGAAAAAAAAAGACGAAAAACATCAACTGAACGTTCACGTTCCGTGAGAACACGGAACTCGACAGCAACAACTGCAAGAGAAACAAGAACCTTCAACATCAAGACCACCAGCAACAACTTCAACTGAAAGAAGCAGAAAAAGAAGAACGCTACAGCAACCATCGACAGATCTGGCCACTGTTTTAGAATCGGTACAATTACAAGAGGAACAAGAACCTTCAACATCAAAACCACCAGCAAGAACTGCAACCGAAAGAAGCAGCAAAAAAGAAGAGCGCTATAGCAACGATCGACAAATCTGGCCATTGTTTTAGAATCGGTACAACTACAAGAGGAACAAGAACCTTCAACATTAAAACCACCAGCAAAACCTTCAACTGAAAGAAGCAGAAAAAGAAGAGCGCTACAGCGATTATCGACAGATCTGGTCACTGTTTTGGAATCAGTAACTCCTCATAATGCGGGTGAAATGACCGAGCAATGTTCAAATTGTGATGCTATTTTTTGGAAAAATGAATTTTGCAAGAAAAGTTGTTGTCATAATGGTAAAGCTAAACTGTCCAAATTATCGCCATTATCCAAATTGGATACTGGAGATACATCTGCAAGCAGATTACCATTTGTACTATATAGACGACAATTTCCGATAGTGTTGGCATTCGCTATAACTATAAATAAATGTCAAGGGTAGAGCTTCGACAAAGTTGGTATATATATTGCGATGTACAACACCAACCACCACGTCAATAGAAATGATAACGTCACGATTCAAAGTTTTGTTTATTTAATAAAGGTAGCACATGACTTATTTGTTCGAACGTAAAAGTTTCATCTGATAAAAAAAATTTGGTTTAACGTCATAAATTTATATGAAGGAAAGGTCACGGAACGAGATAAGAAATAAATTCAAATGCAACGTTTTAATTCTGTTTATAAAAATGTTTGTTAAAATTATAAATTAAATTAATTAATTATAAGAAATGTAATGTGAAATCAAAATAATTGTTCAAAGTTAATTTATAAAAATGTTTAAACGTAAAACTTTAAAATAAGAAAAATTTTTACACGTATCGGAGTGCTTCGTAATTCAATGTACCACAAATGGGAAAGACATTTTCTTCAAAAGTTTACTGGTAGATCACAGGAGATGCAAGTACTTCAATATAATCTGAAACATAAAAATTTTATTAAAAATTTTACAAATCACATTGGGCTGGAGCCGAACCTGAAAATTATAACGTCAATAAATATTGATTTATTTCGACCAATGGAACAAAATCACAATTGCCTTGATATACAGGTAGCGATGGTGAAAAACAATTGGAAAGAGGTTGTTGATTTTAATTTAATTAATGGTGGTCGAGTTTTGTGTAGCTGCTAAAATAAAAATAAAGTTAATTAGTAAATTTTGCGATTAAAGCCAGAAAAAGGTATAAAATATAAAAAGTGAAATCAACTTACGTGTGTTGGAAGTGTTTTTGATCAAAAATATTAAAGGATCCACAATATTTTTCACAAATAGCGTTGTATGTTTTTACACGTGTTGCAAAACGTATCCACTTGTATTCAAGCGACTGTAAATCATCCACAAGAAAATTATACTGGAGTTCATGGTCATTCATCTTGGTAACCAGAAAAGAACCAGATTGTTTTTAAAGGTAAAGCCAGACAACTTTTATTTTCACAAAAATTAGTGCGAACTTAAAAATTTTCTACCGCGTTGCGTCGACAATAATAATTATAGTTTGGGGTAATATTAAGAATTTATTTAATTGATGTTCAAGATTTGTTTAAACTTAATTACATTTTATATAATAAAATTCACAATTTGCATTATAAAACGGAGCATAATTTTTATCATTTCCGAAGACCATTACTAGTCTATTTCAGCATCACGATTTGGTCAAGGAAGGAACCCAACTTGAGAAAAGGTAGGTCAGTGCTCACCGAAATTGTTAAGCCGAGGTATAAATTTATTTTATTTGCATCTATCAATAAAATTTTGCATACATTTCTATTGACGAGGTACGATTACGTACACTCGTACAAAACATCAACAATAAAACGTGTAACCCCATTAGCGAGGGTTATTCAGAGCAATATCTATAGGGCTTTGTTTAGTCATGGACAGTTATATGTAGCATTATCAATATGTCGAGCAAAGGATGGAATACAAATTCAAAGTACAAGCGACATAACAAATGTCGTATGGAAAGAAGTTTTATAACTCGCAAGATTTCTCATTTATATTATGGAATTACGAGGTGGCGAAATGGGGGTGACCCAACCGTAAATCGGCCGGGAATATTTGGCTGCGAAGCGGCCCAAGGGGGTTGGGCCGCCGAAAGCGGCCAGGGGGGCGGAGCCCCCCTAGTATATTGTATTTTTATAATTACGTCTCAGAATTACAAAATTATAGGCACCAATTATCTGACCCACGTCCATTCACTTACATGGCATTGTTCTGCAATGTGCTTATCTTACTTCCATTTTTTTCATCCAGTATAAATTATAAATTATAATAAAGTATAAATTCAGCCCAAATTGATAAACTAGAACAAAAGCCTGAGTCGACATTTTTTTTTCCTGTTCCCCATTGGGTTAAACCACCCAACGGGGGAGTATATTCTGCTTATATAGATACGAATAGATTGGCTCATTATAATAATCGATTTGATATCATGGAGGGAGCGGGTTTCAAAGACACGGAAAGGGGAAATTTATTACAAATCGCTAAAACTCTGCGATCTCGAGTCGAGAATTTGCTACAACTAGGTGAGGATGATGAAGACGATGTAGTCTCTCGTCCTACATTTAACAATCCGTTAGGGGCAGGAGATAGTGACTCTCCTGGTTATTCATCATTTAGGAAGTCCTCTCTCATACCAGCCGTTGAGTTGGCTGAGGTGTTAAAAACCATGTTGAACACCAAAAATAATGACCGTGTTGCAATTCACAAATGGAACCTTTCTTTTGATGGTTCCGGGGGCTTTCAAGAAGTTTTTAATTTTATAGAAAGAACTGCAGAACTCTCACGAACTCGAGGAGTTAGTTCGCAAGAACTTTTCGCAAAAGCAGTTGAATTTTTCTCGGGGGAAGCATTAATTTGGTATCGTACCTTAGGTCCCAATATCACCACCTGGGAATCACTAATTGATGCGTAAAAAGTACGTTTCCTTTCTGTAGATTTGAGTAGGGTATATTTAACTGAAATAAATAACTGCAAGCAGGATCCTAGTGAATCTGTAAGCAGTTATATTGAATCTATGTTTGCCAAAGTTGTTAGGGTTACGCCAATTCCCTCTGAAATCGATCAGCTTTGGACCATAAGGGAAAACATGCTACCGTCAATTTCTCTCGTAATAGGTACGACCGCCATAACAGATCGATCAGAATTTATTAAAGTAGCTCAATTAGCTGAACGACTAGCAAAAAAGACCCTCGCGAGTGAAGCCTCTACGGCAGCGTTGACCTCTGCGGTTGCCCCCGTAGCTCCATTAGAATCACCTGCAGTGAATCCTCGTAGGTTGGTTACATGTTGGAATTGTTCAACGCGTGGTCAGTCATATCGTTTTTGCCCGAATCCACCTACCACGTTTTGTTATATTTGCGGACGCAAAGGAGTTACTACACTGACATGCAGTGGTAACCATGCAAAAAACGCCGTTCGGCTAAGCGGAGTGCCTGGTCGCCGCTAACTTTAAGTATAAGAGCAGATAGGTTATGTTGGAGAGATTTGTTTGGTGCACGTAGGCGCTTTTTGCGGATCAACCGCCAATTCCTCCGCCTTATTCGCTCACCCCACGTCTGACCAAAGTCCTCACGTGAATCTTTGTGTCGGTAAGGAGCAGCTCACTGCCTTATTAGATTCCGGGGCGAGTGTGTCAATTTTAGGTACTGAAGGCCCAATAAACATTTTAGCCTGCGAATAGCCTGACAATAGCCTGACAGTGACAACTCGGGCAGGTACCTATCCCTGCGGCAGGCTCATATCGACCCTGACACCGGTACGAAATAGCTAAAGTGGCGCAAAAATTAGCCTGCGTCATACTTGATCGCCGGCAAAAAATAGCCTGCATTAGCTAACCGCAGGCTGAGAATTGTGACTAACCGCAGGCTTGCGGTTAGCTAACCGCAAGCTATTTTTTTGCCGGCGATCAAGTATGATACAGGCTATTTCTTGCGCCACTTATAGCTATTTCGTACCTGTGTCCGGGTGGATATGAGTCTGCCGCAGGCTGAGAATTGTGACTAACCGCAGGCTTACGGTTAGCTAACCGCAAGCTATTTTTTTGTTCATTCATTTGAACAAAATTCAATTGAATTTCGTTTAATGAATTTTTAAATTTATTAATCAATTTTGAAAATCAAAATAAAAAAATTAATTTTTTTGAATTATCCATTTATTTTTTATTTCTTTCAGGTGTTTTCTTTTCTAATTATTTACAACTTTTCTAATTGTTTTATTGACTTCCATACACATAATTTTTTATTTTACCCATTTCTCATATTTGTAGAACTTGTTGGTGGTGATTACTCTTCATGATTCGTCTTTACTTTGTTTCTTGGAGTCTGCAATTAAATTTTGAAAATTTGAAATAAAATCTTACCTTGTGCCAGGATCGAACCAGTGACCTTTCCCTTCATTGTCCGTAAGCGTTAACCTCTCTGCCACAGAGGTTGTTATTTTAGTTGTGAAATTGCTTTATGACTACAAAAATTTAATTTATAAGAAAAAAGAGGACTAAACGGATTTAATTTCCTAATTACATTTGCGGCGGATTATCAGATAATTGTAATACCAAACAAAAATGAAATTTATATATAAAAGATTTCGACAGTTAGTCAACTTGAATAAATATATATACTGGTATTAAAAAATTCAAATGGTTGTTCATAAAAAATTTGTAGTTTTATATATTTTTTCACTATTACACCTACTTATTATTTGTCACAATTATTAATTAATTTGAATAATAATTAATTTATTTAAATACTTTTAAACACAAATAAGCATATAATTATTAGTTTTCTTTTCTACAGTATTTTTGTTTTCGACATACCACGTGGTTGTTCATAAAAATTTGTATTTTTATATCTTATTTCACTATTACACCTTCTTATTATTTTTCATAATTAATTAATTTTAATTTTAACAATAATTAATTTAATTTAAATACTTTTAATCACAAATAAGCGTAATATATATTTATAATAACATGTAACCAATGAGTAACAAGCGTTATGTTAACGGTGAAATTTTTCTTAATTCTGATTGGTTAAAACTGTTAAAAATCGGAATTAAAATTCATTGCTATTTAATTATTTATTTTTGTAATATATACTTTAATGTTAAATATTTTTCACATTTCAATATTAATGAAACATCACATTATATATTTTATTATGTACTTATTAAACCTGTCTTAGTATTAACTTAAGTATATACCTATAGAGGCCTCTGTTAATTAGCTAAAAGAAAACATAAAATATTTAAAATACACGTTTCCATTCGCTAGTTAACTCAAGGGCTCTTTAAATACGTTGATAATATCGGGCGTAAGAGATTAAAAACTACCCCCCCCCAAATTATAAATATGACCGCTCCTTCTGACTCCAATAATATCTCATATAATAATTATTGTAATATAAAATGCGTATAATAATTCGTATAATCAATGAGAAACAAGAGTTTATTTGCTAGCGGTGAAATTTTTCTTCGTTCTGATTGGTTAAAACTATTTACCACGTGGGTGTCTATAAAAAATTTGTATTTTTATATCTTATTTCACTATTACACCTTCTTATTATTTTTCATAATTAATTAATTTTAATTTTAACAATAATTAATTTAATTTAAATACTTTTAATCACAAATAAGCGTAATATATATTTATAATAACATGTAACCAATGAGTAACAAGCGTTATGTTAACGGTGAAATTTTTCTTAATTCTGATTGGTTAAAACTGTTAAAAATCGGAATTAAAATTCATTGCTATTTAATTATTTATTTTTGTAATATATACTTTAATGTTAAATATTTTTCACATTTCAATATTAATGAAACATCACATTATATATTTTATTATGTACTTATTAAACCTGTCATAGTATTACCTTAAGTATATATAGAGGCCTCTGTTAATTAGCTAAAAGAAAACATAAAATATTTAAAATACACGTTTCCATTCGCTAGTTAACTCATTTAATTGTTATGTTATTGTTTATTATATTATTATGTATCCCATTGCATAAATATACTCTCTCTCTAGGTGGTTAACCTAGGGAGGAAACAGGAAAAAAAAAAACTCAAGGGCTCTTTAAATACGTTGATAATATCGGGCGTAAGAGATTAAAAACTACCCCCCCCCCCCCAAATTATAAATATGGCCGCTCCTTCTGACTCCAATAATATCTCATATAATAATTATTGTCATATAAAATGCGTATAATAATTCGTATAATCAATGAGAAACAAGAGTTTATTTGCTAGCGGTGAAATTTTTCTTCGTTCTGATTGGTTAAAACTATTTACCACGTGGGTGTCTATAAAAAATTTGTATTTTTATATCTTATTTCACTATTACACCTTCTTATTATTTTTCATAATTAATTAATTTTAATTTTAACAATAATTAATTTAATTTAAATACTTTTAATCACAAATAAGCGTAATATATATTTATAATAACATGTAACCAATGAGTAACAAGCGTTATGTTAATATAAATAAGCTAACGGCAGAGGCCGACGCAGGTTAAATTATTAGCTAATAGCAGGCACAAATAAATAACCTAACGGCAGAGCTGACGCAGGCTTCATTATTAGCCAATAGCAGGCACAGATAAATAAGCTAACGGCAGGGCCTGACGCAGGCTAAATTATTAGCTAATCGCAGGCACAGATAAATAACCTAACCGCAGGGCCTGACGCAGGCTAAATTATTAGCTAATCGCAGGCACAGATAAATAACCAAACCGCAGGGCCTGACGCAGGCTAAATTATTAGCTAATCGCAGGCACAGATAAATAAGCAAACCGCAGGGCCTGACGCAGGCTAAATTATTAGCTAATCGCAGGCACAGATAAATAACCAAACCGCAGGGCCTGACGCAGGCTAAATTATTAGCTAATCGCAGGCACAGATAAATAACCTAACCGCAGGGCCTGACGCAGGCTAAATTATTAGCTAATCGCAGGCACAGAAAAATAACCTAACCGCAGGCCTGACGCAGGCTAAATTATCAACGAATTGCAGGAACAGATAAATTTATCTAAACGGCAGGCCTGACGCAGGCCTGCGTCAGGTACAGGCTATTTACAGGCTATTTGCAGACTAAAAATGTTTATTGGGGGGCACTACCTGATAAATCTTTTAGACCTTAAGTTGGTACGTAACCAAAGCGTATTTTTACGATCGGCGGATGGTACGTCACAGGAAATTTTTGGTTCTGTGGTGTTACCTATTTCTATTTGCGATGTTGTTCGTCCCCTCAGCGTTTTAGTTTGTGGTAGTATACGAACGTGCCTAACTTTGGGTATTGACTTTTGTAAGTTATTTGGAATCAAGGCCGATTTTTCCCGGAATCAATTTTTCGTCAACGAGGTTCAGTCCATTGAGTCCATTAGGGCTGCTGATGACCTCAGTTTAGAACAACAAGTTGCTCTTGCCGCCATTAAAGAAAAATTCAAAACACTCCCTCACGATGGGTTAACTAAAACCCACAAAGTACAACACCATATTGACACTGGAGACGCTGCTCCTTTAAAACAACGATTCTACACGCTTTCCCCGCGATGCGCAAAATTGATCACCAAGAACTCGATCGGATGCTCGCGTTGGACATCGTGCGTCCAAGTAAATCTACGTGGTCGTCTCCGATGCTCTTGGTTAAGAAGAAAGACGATTCGTACCGATTATGCTTTGACGGTCGTAAGCTTAATCAAGTAACACGGAAAGACGCGTATCCACTTCCACGACTAGACGATATCTTAACTCGCCTACAGGACGCTCGATATCTAACGTCAATAGACCTTAAGAAAGCATTCTGGCAAATCCCCCTGACTCCCGAATCGTATGAGAAAACTGCATTTACAGTGCCGGGTCGTGGACTTTTCCATTACGTCGTAACTCCTTTTGGAATTTAAAATGCTCCAATCACTCTACAACGTCTGATGGACACCATTTTTGGACCTCTTCTGGGTGAGAAAATATTTGATTATTTGAACGACATTATTGTCGTTTCAAGTACTTTTAAAGAGCATTTGGAGCTGCTTGGTCAAGTCTATGATCGGTTACTGGATGCCAACCTCACCATCAACCTAGATAAGTGTGAGTTTTGTCGGTCCAGTTTAACTTATCTTGGTCACGTCATAGATAATAACGGGCTACATACTGATCCAGCCAAAACACAAGCCATAACGGCACTTGCCAGACCTACGAATACAACGGGCATTAAGCGATTTTTGGGAATGATAGGTTGGTATAGACGTTTTATACCAAATTTTTCCACCCAGTCCGCGCCTATTACCGAGCTACTCAAGGGTCGCGGTAAACGCCAAGTCGTTAATTGGAATCATAGCGCTACTGAGTCATTTGAAAATTTGAAGAAACAGTTAGTTTCTGCCCCAATTTTAGCCAGTCCTGACTTCAGTAAACGTTTTTATATACAGTGTGACGCATCCAATTATGGTTTGGGTTGTATTTTAAGTCAGGGAGAAGTCACGGAAGAAGGCCCTATCGCCTATGCGTCTAGAACGTTAAACAAAGCTGAGCGAAACTATTCAGTCACCGAACGCGAATGCCTAGCGGTGATCTTTGGCATCGAGAAATTCAGGCCTTATGTCGAAGGTACTGAGTTTACCGTGATTACGGATCACTATAGCCTATTGTGGTTACTTTCGATGAAAGATCCGGTCAATAGATTAGCCCGCTGGAGTGTTCGTTTATCCCAATACACCTTTAACATCCAACATCGAAAAGGGCATGTGAATGTTGTTCCTGACGCGTTGTCTCGCGCACCCCTGGAAGCTTCGTCTCTGGAGTTGTCCGAGGATAACTTGGATGCGTGGTATCGTCGCATGCTGGCTCGAGTCACTGAAGCACCTGCTAATTATCCTGATTGGAGGATAAAATCTGGGCGGTTGTACAAACTCATACCAAATTCTCATAACATTGTTTCCAATTTAGTTTAGTGGAAGCAATTAGTTCCGAAGTCGCGCCGGATTGACATTTTCAGAGAATGTCATGATGATCCGACTTCCGCTCATTTAGGAACTCTTAAAACATTTAATAAAATTGGTGAATTGTACTATTGGCCCAGAATGCCTGCTGACGTGGCGAGGTATGTGCGGCGGTGCTCCGTTTGTTTGTCGTCCAAGGCCTGCCAGGGCGGACGTTATGGTTTAATGGGTCGCGAAAAGAAGGTTCGGTTTCCTTTTCAGTGTATTTCGGTCGACTTGATGGGTCCGTTTCCCAAATCTTCAAAGGGTAATTCCATGTTATTAGTGGTTTGCGATTGGTTTACTAAATTTGTTTTAGTGCAACCGCTGCGCAAAGCCACTTCTAAAGCCATTTGCGATTTTCTAGAAAACCATGTTTTCTTACTTTTTGGCACCCCACAGATTTGTCATGTTGATAATGGTCCCCAGTTTACAAGCCACGAATTTCGGAAACTCATGAGCGATTATAACGTTAATCATCTATTTTATAATGCTTTGTATCATCCACAAGTCAATTTTGTTGAGCGAGTTAATCGAGTTGTCGGTACCGCTATGAGATCTTATGTCAAGGAAGATCACAAGACTTGGGATGTAGAAATCCACAAAATCGCTCATGCTATCCGATCTGCCACTCACGACGTTACCGGGTTTACACCTTCTTTTCTGAATCTATTGCGTACCGTACCCGCTAAGGGAGATTATTATGGTCGAATTATAGATTTGATGGGGGAGGATTTAACTTTGGAAAATCGTGAACGGGTGGCTGGGGAGATGAACCGGTTAAACGACTTGTTTGTTGATGTAAGCAAACGGTTACACGACGCATATCAACGTAATGCTATCCATTACAATCTTAGGAAGCGCAGCATTAGATTCAAAGCGGGAGATGTAGTTTGGCGTCGGAATTTTGCCTTGTCTAATGCAGGTAAATATTTTAGCGGGAAACTCGCCCCTAAGTATTTGAAAAGTCGTGTTAAGGAGGTAACTGGTCCATTAACATATCGTCTTGTTAACGAACGCGGTAGAGAGGTTGGTGTTTACCACGTCAAAGATTTAAAACCCCATCCATCAGTTACAGATTTAGTTGAACCTGAGGATCAGGTTGAAAGACGGCGTGATGGTTGAGCGAATTTACCTTCTAGTCCGTAAGTCACAACATCCGACTTACCCTTTCCGTGGGTCCATCATTCCCGACTCACTTTCTGTATTTTAATTTTTTGTCTTTTGTTTTTTATTTTTTTATTCACAACTTTGAACACTTCCATCTCTAGTTCATCGTTGTTCCATCCGAGATAATATCTCTTAATTTTGAAGTCGTTGCTGAGACAATAGTTGGAAGCCCTTTGTTGGTCGATTATGACCAAACCCCAATTAGTTTGTAATTTTTTTATTTTTTTATACGTTTCTATGTTCAAAGGACTATGAGTGCCTTGGTCTGAAACAACCTTTTTTTACTGTTGGGTGAACATTTTTTATTCACTTTCGAGCCGTGTGATGGGTCCGATGTGATCCCATCAGAGTACTTGTTGGTAATGGACCACCGTACATATTTTCTTGTGGATACAGGTCCTATGTGGTGCTGTACCGAACCCATTGAGGATCCCCGGGCATGTTGATGCTAGGGATGGGCTCAATACTTTTTTATTTACTGACTTTACGAAGCGCTACGCGCTATGTCATCGGGTAAAACGTTTTAGGCAGATTTTTTAGTAACGTTGCGCTTACTATATAAATGACCCACCTTATTTTTTGTTTTTATTGGTTAGTTTCGAATCATTTTTTTGATTCCTTTATTTTTTTTTTTCAACAATTGTTTAAGTCCGTCTTCAACGCTAATTTACACTATAGAGAACCTTAGTAGTGGTACAAGCTGTAGCGGCTATCATGTTCACGGCATGAAATGATGTTAGGGGGGGGGGGGAAATGTAACATAAATTTGCAATTGCGTTACGAGAACTTTTGTTGTGCCTTGTATAGCGGTTTTGTCTGCCATAATTTGTTAGTTGGTCTTATTGCGGCGCGATATAAAATTATCATTTTTGCTTTGAGTGTGACGATACACGGCCGACTTCTTTAAAGTCAATTTGTTTAATTAACATAGTTAATGATTTATCGGTGTCGTTTTTCGCTTCTAGCGGATTATTTTCTGATTTGATCGTGAGTAGCATGATTTCTTGTACCGTTTTGTATCTGATTTTTGTTGTATTTCCCCTTATTAGGAACTGAAAACACAAACGACAATTTTTGCCAGAGCTGTCAGTTTTGACTGTAAATTTTTATTTTGATTGTCATTTTTGGACAAAGTATTTGATGCTAAATTTGGTAGCAACCGATAAGACAACCTACCTCAGTACAATTTCCCGCAACGTTCCTTTTGGGAAGCAATTCAGCCGGTAGTATCTTCTGTTCCTGGTAGATCAAGCTACGTTATCAGCTTCCTCATTCCAACATTAGCCGGTGAAGCCATCGTCTCCACCTACGTTCTCCTTCAACGGGGCCATCACGCATCAATTAAGGAACGCGCTTGTAGCACTTATCACAAGCATTTTTGTAAACCTAAATAGCTAGGAGGGTGAGTGCTAATGTTTTGTTCTTGGTTGATGCGAAGTTGTTTGATAACACCCCAATTTTTTTGTTTTGCAATTGCCACAAGCAATTGCTAGGGGTGACTAAGCTAAACTGGCCTATTGTTTTCATATTTTTGTTGCTTATGACAGTACTGTAGCGATTCTCAGCGAATATACTAGCTTTAATTATTCGTGTTTTTTATTATTCTTATTGCAGCAATCACCTCAAGTAAGCGACTCACGACTCGCCTCCGACGCTCTGCGAGTTAGTTTATCCGTCCACCAGGGTACTTTTTTATTTACGGCAAATTTTACTTCCAATAATTTTTTATTGGTAGATATGTTTCGATTGAACCGTTGGGTTCAAGGGCCAAACGGGGAAAAAGTCACAATGTGCTATTACAATAGGTTGTGTTTTTTTTAAATTTTTTTATTATGGGCCGAAAGCAAACAGATAATTCAATCAAATTCCTAAACTTATTATTTCGCATCATAAAGATGGAAAATTTTCGAACCAAATTAGCAAAATTGTTCCAAGAAGTCGTTCAACGGTTCAGTATAGTATATTAAAAAGATTTCAATGTTAGAATAGAGTGGAAAATTTGCCGAGAAATGCCATAAGAAAGATAATTTGTGTGAAAGAAGGAAGGTTAATATTGAAAGAAGTAAAGAAACACCCAAAAATTAGTGCTCCAAAACTAGGTACTGCAATGTCCCCCCATTTTTTTATTTATTATATATAGCCACACGTTGGGCTGTCATTTATATATGCAATGTCCCCGTATATTTATTTATGTTTTAGAGCCTCTTTAATTAATAAACATCTTCCGGCTAGCCTTATTTAAAATTTTGTAATGAATACACCTTACGAATATTGCTTAGCTGAAATTCTAAATTCACCTTCGAAATTTTACCTTGATCTTTACTTACTTATGTCAAATGTGTAAAAGTGCTTTTCTGAAATTTTGTGATTTTAATTTACCTTATTCAAACTAATATTTTTAAATAAAACAAGATTGACTATAAAACTGAGGAAATTTAAATAAAAGAGATTGTGAATTTTACTTAATTTCATAAACACACGTTAAATAATATGTGAAAACAAACTTAACCTAACAACTTATCTTTACCCCAATAATTTTATTAAACAAATTTGTATTTACTAAATTAAATTATTACTAACTTTCTATCCTAATGCGCTTTGTCTTCTTTTAAAAACCAATCCAATTCCATAATTCCAATTAGTATTCCATTTAATAATTTCCATTTATCTTCCATTCCAGTGGTTTTCATAATTTTCTCACGAAATGTTTCACTAAATGTCTGCATTAAAACTTATTTTTCACTTAGTCCCAACTTAGAAATTATTCACTTAATTAAAATTTTATCATTACATGTCACTATAATTAGTTTCCGTTGATAATCACCTTACGATTTATTTTTATTTCAAATTTTATTTTGATGATAAAATTTTTGACAATTTATGAAAATTTCGACCTTACTCTTACGTCGACAAAATTAGAATGAATTGCTGCCCAATTTGCGCTTCTATTTATACTTTTTTATAAAATTTGCAAAAATTAGCTGGCCATGATTTGAAAATTGAAAAATTTATGAAATTTTATGTTCACAGATCTGGATAAAATTTTCCCAAAATAAACTAGATTTAATTCTAAGCCTTTTGATATATAACACTTGATGTCAATTTTCTATAGTTTTTCCACAATAATGAAAACTAATTTCCCTTTTTAACATCTGTGTCAAATGATATTTCAGAAATTTTAATTTGATTTTATTCCATCAAAAACTTATATAATTTTACAAATATATTATATAAATGATCCTTGAACCTTCCTTTATAAATTTTACTACTTTTTACTTGAGTTATGACCACAGGATAAAAAAAACCTTCTGCTTCGTTCACTAATTCAACTTTAAATTTCTACTTCTGACTCCTTTAAAACAGCTTATGACCTATTAATTATTCTCTAACACACTTAATCTAAACATTTTATAACTTTGAAATTCCTTTTACAGGTAGATTTGATAAAATTTTACACACTCGAGGACAAACTCTTTCAATCATCGTAACCTCAATTTGTTGCTTTCTTTTGGACATTAGTGACCAAATGTCACTTCCTCACCGTTGTTATGACCTTTCCTAAAGGAAGAATAATGTGAAGAAAGTAAATTACCACAAAGATGTGAAGTTGTAGCTGTTCAAATCGTGGCCCCGAATTGAATCCCGTGTCATGTAATTGCATTAAATTTTGAATGTTTAAATGATGTATGTATTCGTTTTGACTTGACGAGTCCTGTTTTATGAATGTTGTTTTCATTCGTTGTGTTTTAGGTGTCCCGATGTCATATAAATAAGCAGGGTGAAAATATCATTGCAGTACCAAACTTAAAACTGAATTAAATAAGTATGTATGATCAGAAACTGTTTAATTTACTATGATCTAATAGTAGAGTAGCTCGGAAAAAGCCCCGGATAAACGAAAGAAATCGAAAGAAACTTATTCAGTTTGCTAAAACATATAAAAACAAATATTTAGATTTAGAAAAGGGTATTATTTACTGGTGAGAGCAAGCTTCACGTGTTCGGTTCAGATGGACGAAGAATGGTGTGGTGAAAACCAAATGAAGCTGTAAAAAAAGAGAACTTACAGCCCACAGTCAAACATGGGGCTGGCTCTGTGATGTATGGGGGTATTTTTAGTGACTGGGGTTAGAAATCAAGAATCTATTGATGGGACAATGGACAAAATACAATACATAAACATTTAAAATTCAAATGTTCATGAAAGTTCAATTCGTTTAGGCATCAGAAACAATTTTATATATTATCAATATGATGATCCTAAGCACCAAGCTGAACTAACAAGAACATGGTTGCTATACAACTGCCCTAAAGTGATGGAAGCAAATCCCCGGTCTCCAGATATTTACCCGACAAAGAATTTATGGCATGAGTTGGAAAAATGGATTCATCAAATTTAAATTTCCAACGTAAAAGAGCAGAAATAGAAGATTGAGGAAGAGGGGAAAAAATTGGACCTAATATAGCCGAAAAATTAGTGAAATCAATGCCAAATAGACTTTCGGAAATCATTAAAAGTAAATAATACCCAACTAAATATTAAATTGTATAAATAGTAATTGTCAAAATAAATTAAATACCTATATAATGTTTTCTTTAGTGTACGAATCTGAGTGTGAGGTGAATTTTATAGTTGTTTTAGTATTTTTCGATATTCAGTAAAAAATATGCAAAAATTAAGTTTAAATGAATTAATTATATGAAGTACGGAATATTTTGAACATTTTAATAATAAATAAGTAACGAGAAATTGTTTAATACCGTGATTATTTAAAAAAAATAAGAGCATGTACTGGTGTACGAATACGACTGGGAGTCACTGTAATTTCAAATAAGAAGCTTCCCATGAAGCTTCCAAACGGTTTCGTAGTCTCCGAGCGGGTACCAAAATAATGTGCTCTCAAGCGGATAGATGGCGTTGAAAGACGGAGTTTTCCATAACATGGGAGTTACCACTCCAATGGCTGCCGATGATGTTCACTTGTAGTTCACCTCTTGTTCTGATATCGGTTTGAGTACATTTGTTTTTCCATTCATCCATAAAATTAGTGTGTATCGCTTAATCTATCTTCTAGGTAAGTTTTCATGTAATTATATCCATTCTATTTCAGCTTTAGATAACTTTATTTTCAGATTCAAAAGTTTTGTTACGACATAAACAAACTTTTAGGTTGGCCAGCAGAAATTCTTGTGCCAACTTCAAAAATCTCGTTGTAGTGCTATTAGATGGCGCTAAAATAATATCGCCATTTTATAATTTGTCTAGCAGTGATTTGTCAACAACTATAGGCTATAGCAGTAGTTTTCTAAATCGATAACATAATTATAATCAATATAATCAACGCCTTCAATTAAGAAAAGTGATTTTGTACCTGTACAGTTACAGTGCTCCATCCTCCAAATGGAACCAGTTACCGATTCACTAGCAGCTCAAGCGCTACCTACGGAAGAATCACAAATTGTAGAAAACAAGAGTATATTTTTGGAAACTCCAAATAATTCAATTAGCAATTACGAAATTAAACGAGAAGAGCTGGAAGATGTGAAATTTAATTTAGAAGATTTGCATCATTCCATTGATATTAAAGAAGATACCGACACTACACAATCAACTCGGAACAGTTCAAATTTTTTCGAGTGTGCAATTTGTGGTTATAAACTTGCTCTTAAACAAACTTTAATACGTCATTTAAGAGCTCATAAAAAAAAGGACAGGAAACCATTTATATGCAATATTTGTAACGTCAAATGTGCCTACAAATCACGGTTTGAAATCCATTTAAGAACTCATACCGGCGAGAAACCATTTAGTTGTAGTATTTGTGAGTATACGTGTGCACAGAAATCAAACTTACAAAAACATTTAAGAACTCATACAGGCGAAAAACCGTGGAGTTGTGGAATTTGTGAGTATACTTTTGCACAGAAATCAGACTTACAAAGACATTTAAGAACTCATACCGACGAAAAACCATTTAGTTGTCATATTTGTGAATATACTTGTGCACGAAAATCAGACTTACAAAGTCATTTAAGAACTCATACCGGCGAGAAACCATTTAGTTGTCATATTTGTGATTATACTTGTGCACGGAAATCATCCTTACCGAGTCATTTAAGAACTCATACCGGCGAGAAACCATTTAGTTGCGCTATTTGTGAGTATACTTGTGCACAGAAATCAAACTTACAAAAACATTTAAGAACTCATACAGGCGAAAAACCGTGGAGTTGTGGAATTTGTGATTATACTTGTGCACAGAAATCAGCCTTACAAAGACATTTAAGAACACATACAGGCGAAAAACCATTTAGTTGTCAAATTTGTGAGTATATTTCTGCACAAAAATCAGACTTACAAAGACATTTAAAAACTCATACCGGCGAGAAACCATATAGCTGCAATATTTGTGAGTATACTTGTGCACAAAAATCGCAATTTCAAAAGCTTTTAAAATCTCATATGTAGTAACCATAGACATATTGCTGTGATACTCGGCAAAAATGAAGTTTATTTCCAATTCCAAATAATTTTCCCTCCTTCATAACCCATCCACTTTCAAGTAAATACTTTTTATTTAGCTCTTCAATTTATTCATAATATATTATATTTTTATAATTACTTCTCAGAATTACAAAATTATAGGCACCAACTATCTGACCCACGTCCATTCACTTACATGGCATTGTTCTGCAATGTGCTTATCTTACTTCCATCAGTAGCGCTTCATTCAAATTAAAATATTTCTCTTCCGGTATAAATTACAAAATTTGGGGTATGAAATACAGCGATATATTGCTGTGTTTTGCGTTAAATATTGTTGTCCTCATCGGCTTGTTTAAACTACTTCAAAATCTTTTAACCAAGATGCTCTGCTCTAACTTTTGGTAAGCAATGAGAGGCGTTGAAAAAAAACAGCTTGTGCTGAACTGTTTTGTAATAAATATGAAATTTTACAGATATTTTAAATTTAATTACATTAAATTAAATTAATATAATTAATTAAATATAAATTAAATATTAATTAATATAATTAAAATAATAAAATTTAAATACAAGTCCATTCAAATATAAGCCTAAAGAAAATTAAAATTTTTAAATTGAATTTTTAAATGTTAGGACAAAAATGAAATGTTCGTAAATTTGACCTGCTGGTTTGTAATTATTTAATATTGTTATATTTATACTAATAATATTTCAATAATATTGTCTATCTGTGAGACCTCATAAAGGAGGTACGTAACCAGATTGTGAAAGCATGTGCCGTATCGGGATGCCTGAGAGAAGTAATACAGAATAACGAATTTTCTTTGAAATAATTCGAGATACAGGATACAGGTGAAGCACTGGATGTAGTATGATGGATCAGACAAAGAAGAAGAGGATGGAATGAACACGTCAACCGTGTGAACTGCAATGGGATTGCTCGAATTGTCAGAGATGGGAAAGTTGTCTATATCAACTATATCAAAAAAACATTGAATTTAATTAAATAAATTTACGAATAACATATTATAACAAATTCTTTGAAATTATTTATATATTTTATCTAAAAAATTAGATGAAAATTCTACTGATATTAAATAAATCATTAAATTAGATTTCTATAAATCGGATGATTATTATTAAATGAATGTAAGCTAATAATTTAATGAAATGGTTATTTCATGTATATGATTTAACTACAGTGCAAATGATTTATCGTCCATTTGAAATTAGCTATTTTTATAACCAACGATTCATAATTTAACCTAAATGTTAATAAACATTCAGTGTACGACTTAGTTGCGTTGAATCGGAAATTTATTAAACTCGTTAGGATTTCGTTTGTAATTTCAATGAATAAGATTAAATTAACGTTAAAACTTTGTGGGTAGATTATCAACAATGTCTTATTTTAATTCCTAAGTTTATTACATAATATAGCCATGCACTAAATATCTGTACAAGTTATAATTATTAATTTCCTAAATAATTGTATTATATTTCTTTATATATTTAGGATTAAGTAGTTTTAAATTTACTACCCTTTTGTTATTTTAAATCTCAACCGTTCGACTCGAGGTGTTTGTGGAATATTTATTCCGGTCACTATTTACCTCGTAGACAACGTATGGAGGTTAATTTATTCCATATTAATTTTATTTACTGGATGTTTGTATACTGACACTCACTTTAGAGTGTCTGGAATTTATTGGATGCCCATATTTATTTTAACCATTTGTATATTTAATTATTAGGGTTTTTATGTGTATATTTTAAGCACAAAATTTGACAAACCCGATTTAAAGCGTAAAATTCTATTAATTTGGTGTATGCAACATAATTTATATTTTAAGAAATATTATTTAAATTTTATAATTAATATTGTCAAATATCGTATTAATTCGTCAAAATTAATCCATATCTTATTAAATTTTGTTCAGTTTGTGGAATCTTTTACTCTTGACTCACCCCCTCCCCCATTCTATTAAAGAATAAGTTTCTGGATTACTTTCGGAGAGCGACTATACAAAAATTCAGTGGCTCCCATAATATTATCAATTGTGACTTCCCTTCCCTAATTTCAGGGAAGGAAACCTAAATTTTCAGGAGAGTGTTTTTTGTCTTTTACAAATCTGCATTGTGGTAAATAATAACACAATATTTTTTATTCATTTTATTTAAATCATAAACTACAACTATATGAAATACCAATACTGTACTTTTTTTATTTATAACAAAAAAAAATAAACAAAACACGTAATTTTTTCAAAACTCGACAAATACTTAAACTCTACATCTGCACGCATTAAATGGCGAGTTCGTTATCTTCGTAAGATTTTCTTTCGTTCTCATCGGAATCTATCGAATTTCCTTTTAAAACTTCTTCGTAAAATAAGTTTGCTTCTTCATCTAAATCGCACTTGACACTCACATTGATTGCAGGTTGGAACCTCGTTGACAGAATTTAGCTTTTTAGCATCTTTAACACCTTTTTTATAATTTTCCACTCTTACTGACCCACCTGAATATGTTGCTTGAATTTCAAAAGCAACGGACTTCTTAGTTTTTATATATTTGATTACTCTCGCTTCACTTATTTTGAATGGTAACTTGGATTTTAAAATGGTTTTTGATGCAGCTTTAAAGTCGTATGTTTTCCTATCTTCTCCCCAAATTTTAACCAAGCCATGTCTTTTAAGTATTTCATAATACTCAGAAGGCGATATAATCTGTTCACGTTTACGGAAGTCTTTTTCCACCCTTCCAAATGCCCTGTCAGGAGGCAGAAAGCTGTGTCCTCATATTTGGAAAATATGTGAAATTTCTTTGAAAACAATACTATTTTCTAAAAAGTTACATAATACAGTCATCATAATACTATTTTTGTTTTGCGAACTGCAAGAATCTGAAAATAACTCCAACACTAAATCTTTCTTTTGCTCAGAAATAAGTGCGTTTTCTAAATTTTTCAAGAAGTTTTATAGCCCTGAAGCAATTTCATTACATCCACGAATGCCTTGTGTCTCCAACCATGTATAAAAAAATATATCGCTCTTACTTTGTTTTTCTTTTATATGAGAAATTATTCCTAAATTATATAACCACACTTGTCTGGAGTAAAACACTTCCCCGACAGACATTTTGGGTAGAGGTTGGTTTTGTTGGCAGTCGAAACATACTTTAATGGTGTCTTCTCGAAAATCATTCATAATCTGAAAAAATTTCTTTGCTTTCATTTTATGGAGACGATAATGAATGCGTAATTCATTTTTCTTTTCTAAATCGGTCGTTTTCTTTATTTTGAAACATGTATCTTTATGTGGATTTTGAAAAACCGAGATTAAAGTTAGTGTAAAAAATTCGTTTATATTTTGACAATGAACACTGTAACTGGTATATTTCCGTAAAAGCTCTCCACATACGTGTTACATTTAACTCTGGTGGTAAGTATGCTCTTCTACATTTCGAGCGAGAATAATGACTTTCTCTACAGGTATAACTACTAATATGCCTTTTAATTGCTTGTGTTACCTCATTACCTCGATTTGTAGGAATCCGTCCTCCTCTTTTTTCAATCATAACTTCGTCCTTTAAAAATTTCTTTGCTATGCAACCTAGGCGATCTTTGCTAGCTCCTGAAGACGTACATAACATAAATATTTATTCATATGCAGGTATATAATTTTATAATATTTAGAATCTTACCTGTTATCTTTTGGAAACTCTTTGCACAGACCGGAACATTTCCTTGTTCCGCTTTAATAAAATATTTCATAGACGATTGTCTGTTGTTGATACAAGATGTGTCGTCAACAGTGCGTCTCTTTGGAATGCTAATATCCATAAACTTTAACAGTATTTTATCTTGTTCAATTTTCTTTTTTTGAGAATATATCATCGGTGCGATTCTGATTGCAAATTACTATACAACAATTTGGTTATGACGGTTATTGTTACCTACTTTATAACAATAATTTTAACAAGATTTTGCAAGTTGCTATTCTGATTAAACTTGCATAACAATAATTGTTGTATTTTATTCTATAGCAATCTTGTTATAAACTTGGCACTATTTTTGTGTAAACGTGGTATTTTGAGTAGGGATATTTTTGTATTGAGTTTGTTACATAGTTCATGCATATAAGATTGTTGAAATTGGTTGAAATAGGACAGCTGTTTGTGATCGAAATGGCAAATTACGATGAACTAAGCAACCTTCTTAATTTGGAACCCGGTGGTGCTAATAAAACAGCTCAGCAATGGAAAATTGTGAGTAGTTAATTTTTTATACAAAAGTTTACCGAGCTAAGCTAGCACTAATCAGTAATTACTACATTTTTACAAAATTTTGTTTTTATCGAAACATGTGGGCTAGTAAAATATTTAATTTATTTTAACTTGTTAACTACAATCAATCTTTTACAATTGTCATTGATACGTTCTCGGCCGAGTTACTTTAAATTTCACTTACATTAGAATACCAATTGTTTGCTAGTTCTAATTAATAAATTTTCAGTTTATTTCTGAATGGAAGTCGAGAGTGAGGAAGAAGGCCCGAACTTGCCGTAAAAGTTTAATTGTGACAGGTGGAGGTGGTTACCGAAATAATCAGCTTTCCGAATTGGAAAACCGTCTTATGGGGGCTATAGGATAGTTAACTATAACTGGAAATGAGGAGTTGCCCATAGAAGTGGATCCCATGTTACCAATAAATATTGTTATTGAAGAGGATGCGGCAGAGGTACTAATGGACGAAGCTGGAATGTACGATGAGGATGCTGCAGCCGAGGAACAAGAAAGGCACTTTCCAAGTAAGTGCGTTCCCTCAAAACACAGGTATATTTCACACTTTTTGTAAATTTATAGTGGAATATTTTTTTATTAATTTGTTTTACAGATCGAAAACGAAAAAGAGTTTCGAGAGAACACACTAGGAGAGTGCCGAAACAAACTCAGCTACAGCAGTCCGCACGGTTGTACAGTGCAGCAAGTGCACAATTAAGTACAGCCGTTACACAGCTGTCAAACAGCATAACATTATTAGCTGCCTCCATTAATACCTTTGCCTCTGCTCTCAATAATAATAACAACAATAACTAATTTTCAATTTGTTCCTCATTTCCAGTTCTTATATTATCCTATTGCAATCATAAAACGGTTTTCCTATTTTTATTTTACTTTAAAACATCAATTTATTTTATTTTGTAAATAATTATATTTGTAAATAATTATATTTGTAAATAATTATATTTGTAAATAATTATATTTGAGAATAATCTTTAATTTATTAAAATAATACTGTTTAAAATAACTTTTATTCTTCGATTACATTGCAGAAAATTGTGAACGAATTAATGTTCTTCTGACCATTCGTCCTTGGGTTAAAAGTCGTTATTCGTATCTTAAAAAAATTAATCGTTACTTTAATATACCAGCAAAAATACACTTGCTTACTTTCTTCTTGAGGTGGCAGGTGGCTTCTTGAATTGGCATCAGGGATTGTTAATAGATCTGATGGTTGTTCCAGATCATCCAAATTTTCAATATTGCGCCTAATGCATATGTTGTGTAAAATTACACAGGCATATAAAAATAATAATTAATTTAATAGAATTATTAATTTTACTTACTGATTTTCAACATCTTCGTACAAATTTATAAAGTTTAAATGAAAATTAACGCCAATTGGGTCCATTTTCATAAAATTTAATTGACAGCTCAAACTTATAAAGGTATAACAAGCAATACAAGTGTCTAACAAGAGCTGGGCGGTCCTTGTTACGATAAGCATGAAACATAACAATTTGCTTATAAAATAAATGTAAACATTGTTATGTGTTGCGAAATCAGAATACCAAATCTTAAAAAATAACCATATTGTTACAAATATAACCATATTGCTGTATAACAAATTGCTATGTGCAATCAGAATCGCACCGCATATGTCTGAAGTCTACAATCAGAAGCATTAAGTTTATTTATAAAAATAACCATAAAATAAATAACAAATAATTATTATTTTAATATTAAATTGGGTGGGCGAATGGCTGAAATGCTAGCGTGTTCGCTTTCAAGCCAAGATTCACGGGTTCAAATCCTGTGAGGTGCTATCTATAGAAGAAATTTTCGCTCACCAAATGTCTATCTGCTGGCTCCAGATAACATTATTTATAGCTAAAAACTTCCCTGATCGGAGTAGGCGATGTAAAAATCGTCTATTCCCGTGGTTCGGAATCCACGTTAAGCTGTAGGTCCTCTGTGCTCGTCACACATTTTCAACACGCAACGAGCAGAGACAGGGAGTTATCGGGAAAATGTCGCAAGACGTTCATAACCGAATATATTGCTATGTCTCAAAATGAATAATAAAGGCTCCCGATGCTAAAATGAATTATATATTCAAAACAAGCACAAAATTCTAAGTCGGAAGACACTTTAAAAATGTGCTCTACGAGAAATTTTTATTTTTCAAAATTTCAATTTTCTAATTTTATTTGAGTCTCTCAGGATGAACGAAACATGACAAACATTGCTAAGTCTAAACAAATTGATGATTGTAACATCAGAAATGAAACAAAAAACTTAATTAGCTCAAAATTTGTAAAAATGTATTAATCATAATAACCTAGAAAAATGTAAGAATTTGTAAACCGATTTACTCTATAGATAACATTCTTTGTAAAAATGTAAGCATATCAAAAATTATGTAATTGTTTCATGCATATAATGTGTATAGTTTCAAAGGATAAATTAACAAATTAGTGAATAAGGGTCAAATTTGTGTAACGCCTAAGTAAACAACCAAGATGGAGAAAATGAGTCAATAAAGAATCCAAAAACTGATGAAAACGTAATGTACCAGTCAAACTACTCGTGGAGACATCTCAAAGGAAATCGAGATTGATAGAGAGCATGAATCTACAACAAAAATAATTTATTAGAAAGAAATAAATTCGTAAATACATGGATTTGACTTACAAAATTCGAACAGGCGTGCCAATAATATCGAATTTCGATGAAAAATCAGTTGACCTCGGGCTTCTCAACAAAGTGCACGCATTTTCAATGCTCTCCGAAAAATATTATTTACCAAAATTTGGAGGTTAACCAAATTCAAGTCGACTTCGTAGAGGTTAGAAATCTATGTTGGACTGGACCCAATTCTAAAAATAGATGTCAAGGACATAATGAATGCTGACAATGGAAAACATGTAATAATTTACAAAAAATCGACTCACATAAACTTTCTGGATAATAAGAAAATTATTGTAAATTAATGAAAATAACTTACCTCAACGTTTTTGGAAATTTTCAATAGGAAATATGCAGCAACAAACACAATCTCTAGCACCAGTCAATGTAAAAGACGACCTCAAGTGACATCAAGCAAGGTGATAATGACAACAGGGAAGTTGAGTCATTGCAAATGCAATCTAAAGTAGGGCACACACACAACAACAAAACCATATCCTTTTAAAAATAAAAACTTCGATTTTGTCAAGGAGACAGGTACAGTGAATTTATGATTTTATAATTTGTTACACTTTGGCCTTCAGCGTATTAAAAATAGGATTTGAGGAAAAGACTTCTAACAGAGTGCATTCTTCATTACCCTCAGTGATAAGTTTAAAAATAAAAGTTTTCTAATTTAGTTAAAATTACTTCAAGCTTTGAATAAGCAAAAATATTAATTTAAAAACATTTAACCCCGCTAATGTAAAGCGAGAGACTTGATTGGTCAAACGATCAAGCACCTTGGGACGAAGAGTGGAAGCCTCTTTGTTTCGAATCATTATTTGTATTTAGTATTAAAAATTTTAAAGGTTCATTTACATTGGATTTTAATCCAAGATATTTTGTACAACTATTTCTTTCATGAAAGACATTTTGATAGGTTTTCTTTTTAATTATAATAAAATTTGTATGGGAGCTGATGAAAGTTTTTTATTTCTTTTTTTTATAAAAAAAAAGGGAAAGCAATTAAACGTCCCGAGAGAGCCAATTAACATCTACGACATCGCCTCTAATCTTGACTCACTAGGAACCCACCCTTGAGACGACTCATTACCGGGAGTTTAGAAAGAAGGGGCAATAATGTGTGTACCTTCCTGTACCTAACATTTAAAAGGGGGGAGGACATAGCATCTTTTGGCGCCCAACGTGAAGAAATGCTTGCCATAGTTTATGCACTGACCAAACTAAAATTTTATCTAATAGGAAGTCGATTTGAGATACACACAGATCACTCAGCACTTACATTTCTGATGGGCACAAAATTTTCCAATAACCGAATATACAGATGGGCTTTGTTGATACAAGAATTTTCCTTCGATGTGATATATATAAAAGGCAAAGATAATGTCATAGCTGATGCTCTGAGCAGAAAAGATAACCCAAAATCAGACACAAAAGAATTTTTAATAGCATTAAACAGACTGCACACTGATGAAAAACCATTCACAGAACAAGAAGTTAGGATGGCACAACAAAATCCATGTTTCGAAATTTTAAAACTAAAACTCAATCATAGAGATCCACGTACAATGCAGTCATTCAAATATAAAAATGGGGTTATCATAAAAATTATTCGAGGCATAGAATTATATGTCATAGATGAACCAACCACGATACTGATATGTGAAGCTCTCCACAATCAATACGGACATCTTGGAATACGCAAATGCTGGATGTTATTTCGCGAAAATTACTTTAGTGCAAAAGACTTAAAAATTATAAAAAGAACTATTAATAAGTGTCAATTATGTCTCCTAGCAAAATATAAAAACTATCACAACGAAAACATCATTAAAAGTGTTAAACTACAATACCCGGGTGAATTAATATCAATAGACTACATAGGAAATCTCATACCGAGCAACAAATTTAAAAATATCTTCGTCATCGTAGATGCATTCACGAAATATGTGAAATTATATCCCACTTATGCGTACACTACTGACATTTCGATAAACAAACTAGAATTATTTAGCAATCAAGTAATAAAACCATCACGCATATTAGCTGATAATGCCACATATTTTGTAAACGATCGGTTCAAACAACATTTTCAACAACAAGGCATTGAAGTTACATACTGCTCTATCAGGCATCCGCAAGGAAACATTTGTGAGCGTTACATACAAGAAACAATAAAATTTCTAAGGATACTGGTTCACAAAAATCATCGATCTTGGCACAATAAGCTTGAGATGATAGAAAACTACATCAATCACACACCCAGCACGGCGACCGAACAAACGCCACATTTCTTGATGACTGGAACGCATTCACCTAGACCTTGGTTAGTAAACCAACCTGCAATAAAATATGCGGAAATAATTGAACACGTCAGAGAAAGATTACGAAGAAGGAGTGATACTTACACGACCAAGATGAATGCCAAAATCGCTAAACGCACCAATTTTGATCCTGGTGACTTTGTTATTGTAAAAAGTTCCAGAACAAGTAGAAGAAATCTAGATCAATGCATGAAGCTTCAACTTCCATTTGAAGGACCTTACTTGGTAAACAGAAAAGTTGGCGAATCCACTTATCTATTAACGCATCCCAATACCGGCAACATTCGTGGTAAATTTCACATAGAAATGTTGTATGCTTGTGACAATGATAACAATGATGACATTCCGGCTGAGACACTTGAAGAAGCTGACGAATTTGATGATTCTGATGAATAAAATGTTATATCAATTTAAAAATTTAGATAATTTAATTAGTTACAATTTTGGTTTTACAAACAATTTAATTTAAAGGGAAAATTTAACGACAAAAATTTGAGTTTATTTTGCAATCAAGTTGATTTATAATTTAAAATTTCAATTTCAAGGGATATAAAGTTTGTAACATTTTAAGAAAGTCATTGAAGGAAATCACATGAGTGAAAAGCCATTTGCACAACAGAAAAGATAAGTACAATTTGAAATGGAGGAGATTGACGTAAATAGTCTTGCAAAATACATTTAGGTAAACAGAATCAAAATAGGTCAGTCACAAACATCAAAAATCAGAGAGGTACTTGAAGAATTTATTACATTTTGAACATGAAAATTTTGGAAATTGGATCTTCAATCTAAATTAAATTTATCTTTTGATGCAATTTGAAATGGATTATGCTATGTCTCAAAATGAATAATAAAGGCTCCCGATGCTAAAATGAATTATATATTCAAAACAAGCACAAAATTCTAAGTCGGAAGACACTTTAAAAATTTGCTCTACGAGAAATTTTTATTTTTCAAAATTTCAATTTTCTAATTTTATTTGAGTCTCTCAGGATGAACGAAACATGACAAACATTGCTAAGTCTAAACAAATTGATGATTGTAACATCAGAAATGAAACAAAAAACTTAATTAGCTCAAAATTTGTAAAAATGTATTAATCATAATAACCTAGAAAAATGTAAGAATTTGTAAACCGATTTACTCTATAGATAACATTCTTTGTAAAAATGTAAGCATATCAAAAATTATGTAATTGTTTCATGCATATAATGTGTATAGTTTCAAAGGATAAATTAACAAATTAGTGAATAAGGGTCAAATTTGTGTAACGCCTAAGTAAACAACCAAGATGGAGAAAATGAGTCAATAAAGAATCCAAAAACTGATGAAAACGTAATGTACCAGTCAAACTACTCGTGGAGACATCTCAAAGGAAATCGAGATTGATAGAGAGCATGAATCTACAACAAAAATAATTTATTAGAAAGAAATAAATTCGTAAATACATGGATTTGACTTACAAAATTCGAACAGGCGTGCCAATAATATCGAATTTCGATGAAAAATCAGTTGACCTCGGGCTTCTCAACAAAGTGCACGCATTTTCAATGCTCTCCAAAAAATATTATTTACCAAAATTTGGAGGTTAACCAAATTCAAGTCGACTTCGTAGAGGTTAGAAATTTATGTTGGACTGGACCCAATTCTAAAAATAGATGTCAAGGACATAATGAATGCTGACAATGGAAAACATGTAATAATTTACAAAAAATCGACTCACATAAACTTTCTGGATAATAAGAAAATTATTGTAAATTAATGAAAATAACTTACCTCAACGTTTTTGGAAATTTTCAATAGGAAATATGCAGCAACAAACACAATCTCTAGCACCAGTCAATGTAAAAGACGACCTCAAGTGACATCAAGCAAGGTGATAATGACAACAGGGAAGTTGAGTCATTGCAAATGCAATCTAAAGTAGGGCACACACACAACAACAAAACCATATCCTTTTAAAAATAAAAACTTCGATTTTGTCAAGGAGACAGGTACAGTGAATTTATGATTTTATAATTTGTTACACTTTGGCCTTCAGCGTATTAAAAATAGGATTTGAGGAAAAGACTTCTAACAGAGTGCATTCTTCATTACCCTCAGTGATAAGTTTAAAAATAAAAGTTTTCTAATTTAGTTAAAATTACTTCAAGCTTTGAATAAGCAAAAATATTAATTTAAAAACATTTAACCCCGCTAATGTAAAGCGAGAGACTTGATTGGTCAAACGATCAAGCACCTTGGGACGAAGAGTGGAAGCCTCTTTGTTTCGAATCATTATTTGTATTTAGTATTAAAAATTTTAAAGGTTCATTTACATTGGATTTTAATCCAAGATATTTTGTACAACTATTTCTTTCATGAAAGACATTTTGATAGGTTTTCTTTTTAATTATAATAAAATTTGTATGGGAGCTGATGAAAGTTTTTTATTTCTTTTTTTTATAAAAAAAAAGGGAAAGCAATTAAACGTCCCGAGAGAGCCAATTAACATCTACGACATCGCCTCTAATCTTGACTCACTAGGAACCCACCCTTGAGACGACTCATTACCGGGAGTTTAGAAAGAAGGGGCAATAATGTGTGTACCTTCCTGTACCTAACATTTAAAAGGGGGGAGGACATAGCAATATGTACATATTAAAAAGATAAAAACTAAACACTTACCTGTTATATCATTTCTACATACTAGTTTGCAAGCTTTGCAAATTTTGCTTTTAGAATCGTGGTTACAACCAATGTCAGGTTCTTCTAATGCTTCCTTTGTATATCGACGTTTTACAGATTGTATATTATTACAATTGGAGACATTTTTGATATGGTTTTTTCTTCCGCTCTCCACTTGTTTTACAGTTTTGCTATATTCTTCATCAAAACATCCCTCCATTTTTAGCAGTTATTAGAATAAACACGTCTGTCTAGCACAACACAAGCAGAACTGAACGAATGATGCAATTTTGCATAAAAATGATGATAATACTTATTTACTTATATGCATTACATATTATATGTAATATGGTAAAAATAATATAAACCCATGTAGTTGTGTAGATGACGAGTATAATAAATATAAAATTTAAGTAGATGTCGAGTTTTAAGATATCACTTGAAATTAAACCTTATTTAGCTATAAAAGTTGAAAAGCTTTGAAAGATCTGAATAGTTTATCGTATTCCTTCCTATTAAAATATACAGAATCGATATATAACTCAACATTGGAAAAAATGTAGTTGTCGAGTTTCAAACAAACGGTCCTCAATTGACATTGGATCTATGGAGTGTTCACGACCATCTCGACTCGAGCTAGTGGCATCCCATGTTGATTTAGGTAGGTACCCCGTATTTTGCCAGCGTGCTTCAAATTGTGGTGGAACCATGAGTGTTTTTTATGGAATGATTGTTAATGAAACTTCTACAAGTTCAAATCCTGTTATGGAATGTAGAATTGAAAATTTTGATTCATCCATTAAACTCAATAAAAGAAGACCACTCCGAGGGTAGGAACGTATCGATATATCAACCGATTTGGTAAAGAATAATATATTATCGTCTACATGGTTAAATGAAAAAGCTGCCGAAGATATGGATATTGCAGATCCAATACCGCCATGTTTACCAACTGCTACGGCACTAAGAAAAGCTAAACAAGAGAGAAAAGGAATAATCTTTCGTACAACTAAACAAAACCCATTAGAAAACGTAAATCAAATGAGATGGTTAAAACATGCTGGAGAAATTCAATGCAATGGCTTCCCAAGTAACATCAACGTCGGTTTTATACCGGTATACCATTGAAGTATAACGAATATGTACATATATTTTCATACCTGAAAATTAAGTACCAAAATGGTACCTAAGCGGCACATAAATTTTAGTTCATATTTACACTGTACTGTTTAGGTATAGTTTCAATGTACATATTTTCGCACCGTTATTCTGAAGGCAATTGTTGTATCGGATCGGCATTGAAATTTTATTAGCTAAAATATATTTGAACATACGGTACCGTTTAGGTAATGTTTTGATCGTTTTGTTTTGTTACTATAAAAGCGATATCTAACATGTACATGTATTTTATAAGATGGAATGTACGATATTTCCATCACCGGTTTGATACCTTAAAGTACAGTTTAAATAGTAATGTTTTAGTTGCTACAATTCCGGTATATAATATGTAAAGATGCTTTGTTGGTTAAATTTTATGATTTTTACCTCACCGTTTTGATATTGTTCAACATAATAATATTTGTCCATGACAGGTTTAATAAGTACATAATAACATATTATGAAATATATTATATAATATAATAATTTTTATTAATATTAAAATGTGAAACATACGTAACATTAAAATATTTATTATAAAAATAAGTAATTTAAAGATCAATGAATTTTAATTACGTTTTAAAACAGTTGTAACCAATCAGAACGAAGAAAAATTTCACCGTTAGCAAAACTCTTGTTTCTCATTGGTTACAAATTATTATACGCATTTTATATTACAATTATTACCTGAAAATTAAGTACCAAAATGGTACCTAAGCGGCACATAAATTTTAGTTCATATTTACACTGTACTGTTTAGGTATAGTTTCAATGTACATATTTTCGCACCGTTATTCAATTGCTTTATCGGATCGGCACTGAAAGTTTATTAACTAAAATATAGTTGAACATACGGTACCGATTAGGTAATGTTTTAATCGTTTCGTTTTGTTACAATAAAAGCAATGTCTAACATATACAGGTATTTTATAGGATGGACGGTACGATATTTTCATCACCGGTTTGATACCTGAAAGTGTAGATTAAATAGTAAAGTTTTAGTCGCTTACAATTCCGGTATATAATATGTAAAGATGATTTATTAGTTAAACTTTGTGATATTTATTTCACGGTTTTGATATTGTCCATGACTACTTTAATAAGTACATAATAAAATATTATGAAATATATACTCGTATAATATAATAATTTTATAAATAAAAATCCGTGATATTCACCAAAGTCCCTTTTTATTAAATTAAATTTCGAGACGCGCTTTTTATAATTT
Source organism: Podabrus alpinus (assembly GCA_932274525.1). Classification (NCBI taxonomy): domain Eukaryota; kingdom Metazoa; phylum Arthropoda; class Insecta; order Coleoptera; family Cantharidae; genus Podabrus; species Podabrus alpinus. Next base: position 55,187,246 of record OW026455.1, on the reverse strand, counting down.
TTATTAATATTGAAATGTAAAAAATATGTAACATTATAGTTATTTATGTATCAAGATTATGTATAAAAAAAAATTTCGCCGTTAGAAAAACTCTTGTTTCTGATTGGTTACAAATTATGATAAGCATTTTATATTACAATAATTATTATATGAGATATTATTGGAGTAAGAAGGGCGGTCAAATTTCTAAATTGGGGGCGGAAATTTTAAACCTCTTACGTCCGGTATTATCAACCCATATAAAAAGCCCTTTAGTTAACTAGCTAATATAAAACGTGTATTTTAAATATTTTATGTTTTCTAATAGCTAATTAACTAAAGGCCCTTTTAAAGTTTTAAGACCGATAAATAACTGTGTTTATAATATTTATTAATAAAAATATTAAAAAATTAATTAATTAGGAAATTTATTTTTAAAATAACTTTGCCGGCTTGGGAGTTGAACCACTGTACAACGGATTGCCAAAGGTACCATCGTGCCTATTTACCATTGCGCCATCGAGATTTCTTACATTCTCCAATATTTTTTTTTCCTATAATGAGAAAGGAATAATATTATAGTTGGGGAATCGGTCTTTTATGTATTTCTAGTAATCATAAATCTTTATTTCAACTTTGTATCAAATTTTTGATTTTCTAAATATTGAAAAAGTTTCTAACTTCGTTACTTCAATACGGATTTTTAAGAAAAACTACGGCGCAAATAATAACAATCAAAAATCTTCGAAAATCTCCAAATTTGAAATAAAAATTCTGGAAATTAAAAGTCAGGAAATTAAAATTTAATAAATTTAAATTAAATAAATTTAATCCCACCACCGCTGTCGATTCGAATTAAAGTGACGTCGGCGTCGTAGCATTTTTCTTCAAAACACGTGCAAAATAACAACTTTTATTTAAAATAATTCATAATGTAATAAATTTTAAAGTACCAAAGCAAAATATTTGATTTATTTTAATTCAATATTAGGTAATATTTTTAATCTATGAATTGAAAATAAAATTGACCATCAAATAAGAAATATCATAGTTTATACCGTATACCCAGGTAGTCGAGTTGGCTAAGCAGTTGGTTTTCAGACGTATAGGTACAGTACAGCTTGGGTTCAAAACCTGGCCTCGGAAAAAAAAGTAAGTAAAAACTATCACATTTATAATGTCAATTTTCAGATTCTGGCGCAGACAACAGGGAAACAATTTAGCAGTATGTAAAAAATAGAAATATTTAAAAATCAAAACTTTTATCTTTTATAAAAATTATTTTTTCTATTAAATAAATATCTCGTTCATAAAAAATCAACACATAATCGGTATAAAAACGATGTACTAATACAGTAACTGCAAAAGGGGCAAATCAATGCTGAACCGTTGCAAAAATACCTGTAATGTATATTGTTGTGATTCAAAATACCAATAATTTTGAATTAAATAAGCACTCTCAAAGATTACAAATTGCATGAGGTTTTTCAATAACAAACAAAGATTCCAACAGACAAGTTGAAAGCTCTGATAAAGTCAGTTTATTCGCAAAATAAGTGAGAGGGAAAACTCGTTCAACAATGATATGAACAAAAATTATTAACTACAAATGATGTTTTTAATATTCAAAGAAAAATTTGTTTAATGTAGAATAGTTTTAGAATTATAAATAATAGGTTAATTTTAAGTAAGTGAGGTAATAAACAATGAGTTTACGTAATTAGTGATGAACGATAAAAACAGATGCAGCGATTCGTCATCCGAGACAGACGGTTACGTGTAACTGTACCAGACGATGTGTTGAGATGGAAACGCTAAAAATCAAAAATAAAATAATTAAATGACATTTATAAAATGATAAAACTATCAAAGATGCGGGATACTCACATTAAAAAGGATTTATCAAAGAGTGACGAAATTTGAAAATCGTAACAAAACCTTGGAAACGGGAGAAGAAAAATAAATAAGATTGATTAATAAAAAAGGAGTTGAAACGCAAGGGCGTTAAAAATAACGGAGGTTTTGTGTGCTCTTGTGATCAAGTGATATTTTTTTTAGATTAATCCAACTCAAAGTGTGGCGATCTGAAAGAAAGAGATCATATTAATTGATGTAAAATTATGCGAGAATAAAATTGATCAATAAACAAAAATCAGGTACTTACCTTACAATAAAGTGTTCAAGCGAATGGAAATTATTGGAAGAAAGATTTCAATCGATAAAAATCGAAGCACTAAATGGAAATTTACACGTGGTGATCACAAGAAATTTCAAGATAAATGCAGTCGCTGCAGTCTTGATGTGCGAAGGAGTTTTTGAAAGAAGTTATACGGCCATCTGTGTTTGGTAAGCGAGATTAAACTTTATTTAACATTTACGCGGTACCAGTGAACGGTTCGAAATTGAAACGCGGCGATAAAACTTTATTTATTTTTCATAAATTTTTAGGAGAATTATTTGTTAGATGTTTAAATACAATAATGTTAGTATAAGTTTGGGATTCATTTAAATATTTGTGTTCATGTTTAATAAAATAAATCACTTATATTTTCACATACTTTGGCGTATCATTGAGGAATGAGTTTTCCTACACTAGATTTATTTTTCAGTATAAGCAAAGAATCAACCCTCGAGGAATCTGCTACTGTGACTGAGAGATTTCATGCTAAATAAAAGTAAAACCATTTAAAATTGAGCTAGCCGAAATAATTCAAAAATATAAAGAATTTTTGTATTCAACATTCATTTAAATTTACATGTGTCCCGTACATTAGAGAAGCGACACATAGCAATATGTACATAAATGATACATCAATACAGTAACTGCAAAAGGGGCAAATCAATGCCGTACCGTTGCGAAAATACCTGTACCTTATATGTGCATAAATGATACATCAATACAGTAACTGCAAAAGGGGCAAATCAATGCTTTACCGTTACGGAAATTTCTGTAAGGTATATGTACATTTATGACGGTAAAATGTTACTTGGGTTAGACCCAGTTTATGTTCATTATTGGACACCTGAACAGATTTCAATATTTATCTTCAAAATGCGTCATCGATATGTATAAATGCTACTGGATCTTTGGTTAAGAACCTAAAGCAACCAATCAAGAATTAAAGAATTAACAGCGCATATTTATTTATATCAAATTGTAACAAATAATTCCTCTGATTATATAGAGGTGAAATTATACTGCAGAATCATAAATGTTATTGTTATTGAAGAGAAAATAAGTTCCTATGCGATTAAACCGGATTAAACATTACCCATAACACAACATTGGCAAATGCTCAGTCTAGTTTTAGTAGTCCCATGAACTTATGAGACATAATTTATCTAAAATGCCATCCTAAGGCAAAAAATACGGAACAATTATTTTACTGCATTTAGCTTGTAAGGAGCTATTTTTGCGTATAAAAATGGGGGCAAGCTGGAATAAATTTTATGCTCTTTATAAGAACGTCTAAAAAGATATACTAATTTTTCATCATCTAGCGACGCCGGATTTCGCCACTAGAGGAAAAACCACGCGAAGAATGATATTTTTACAAATGTTCGTGAATATCTCGGTGTCGGTGCACTTTAGACCAAAATACTAAGTTATTGAAAATAAAGTACACTAATGCCCGGTTTCTGAAGATCTCCGGTTATACTCTACATAACTAATCTAAGGTTAAAGTTATAGTTATCCACAATGCGCATATTCCAGAAAGGTAACAACCAATAAAAACGTAGGTTAACTTTGACCAGAGATTATTTTTCGTTATAGAAACTCAAAATCTGCAGTTATACTAAGGTTAAGCTCAACCTTAATATAACTCGAGCTTCAGAAACCGGGCATAAATTGTCTACAGAAAACATCTCTTGCACCTTTCTTCCCATTAATCGAACGATTACGGAGTTACAGCCATTAAAACGGGAACAAAACTATCTACTTAAATATATAATTAATAAAAATATTTTAAGGAATACCGAACAATGGCAAAAATATATACTCTGCGTTCCCATTTACATTGTGATAATATTCAAAGCAAAGAAATCAAATAAAAAATAATTTTATTCAAAAATTATCAATTTTATAATTGATACAAGATAAATCACTCACACAATGCAGTTGTGCATCCTACATTTAATATCTGTCTTTAGTCCTCATGCTTACACATATCTCCAGTTTATATATTTTAGCCTATTATTATTACTATTATTAGCTTTACATTCCTTGTGGAATTTTGCTATCCTATATCAAGGATTTTACATATCCCTTTGTGGGGAGGATTAGGCCCCGTAAATACATCCTACATTATAATGCTCTCTCTGTGCGTTAATATCCTACTTGCGTTATACACTTTCAAACTATAAACTTTTGTGCGCGGTGGCTTCTGCAACCACTCTTCTCCAACACTGGCGAACTTGTACTTTTGCCATCCAGTCTCCCTCTCCCATGTTGCTCAGATCGTCCGTCACCTGGTCCCACCATCTTGTCTTAGGTCTGCCTCTCATTCTGTCCTCTCCAGGTTTCCATAGCGTTGCCTTTTTCACGATGGAGTCGTCACTGCCTCTCATGATGTGGCCCAACCATCGGATTCGTTGCGACTTAGCATACCTCACTATGTCTTCTCCTTTCAGTTCCCCATTTATTTCGTGGTTCATTCTTGCTCTCGATTCTCCACTTTCTGTCATTTTGGGGCTAAAAATGGTTCGCAATACTTTTCTTTCGAACACTCTCATTTGTTCTGCTTCCGCTTTCGTCATGCACAGTGTTTCTGCTGCATACATCACAATAGGTCGTATTACAGTTTTATAAATCATCATTTTAGTATGTTTTCTTAAATTATTATCTTTTAGGAGTACCTTATTTGCATAGAAAGCCCTGTTTTCTGTTTGTATCTTTTTTTAATTTCATGTTGTCTGTTATCGTTTCTGTCTACGTGCACACCCAGGTAACTACAGCTCTATATTTCCTCTATGTTGTTGTTTATTCGAAGGAGTTTTCTCGTTTGCGTTTTGTTTTTGTTGCACAGCATGTATTTAGTCTTGTTATAGTTCAAGTGCAATCCCAGAGGTTTTGTTCTATTTTCCAGATCTTCGAAAAGTTCCATCTACCTTTTTAAAGATCTTGCCATTATAAGGATGTCATCCGCGTATGCTATTAACTGGCCTTCTTTGGTCGCTATTGTTCCCCTCGCGTCCATTCCTTTAATCGCTTTCTCCAGTGCTATGTTAAAAAGTGTGGCCGACAGGGCATCCCCCTGCCTAACTCCGTTGTTCGATTCAACACCATTCGTTTCTCCTGCTGCTGTTCTTATTGTTACTGTTTTATTACATTTTACATTTTACTATTTTACGATTACTATTGTAATCCATCGCATTGTACAATTCTTCTCTGTCTATCCTATAGAATGCTTGTTGAAAATCGACAAACATAATATGCAGGTCTATGTTGTGTTCGCATGCTTTTTCCATAGTTTGCTTGAGTACGTGTATCGCTCCTACCGTTGATCTTCCCTCGGTGAAGCCGAATTGGTAGTCGCCTATTTTGTTTTTGGTGTATTCTTTTAACCTTTTATGTATCATTGCTAACATTATCTTGTAAGTCGATTTAAGCAGCGCTATCCCCCTGTAGTTTCTACATTCCTCTGGGTCACCTTTCGTTTTTAATGGGATTATGATACTTTCCTTCCAGTTCATAGGCATTCTTTCTTCTATCCAGGCTCTTTATACCAATTTGCCTGTTCGGATGTGGAGTTCGTTCCCACCATATTTGATCATCTCTATGTCTATTCCATCTCTGCCCGGAGCTTTTCCGTTTTTCAACTTTTGTATCGTCTCTAGTATCTCTTCGATGTTTGGCATCGACACCTGTTGATCGTCGCTGTGATTGTTTTTCTGTTCGGATTCTTCTGTCTGCTGTTGATTTTTCAGTAATTTCTGAAAGTGCCTTATCCATATTTGTTTGATTCTTTCCGGGTCGCTTTCTACTTTTCCTTCTTCGTCCTTCATGCTTCTTGTTCTTATTATGTGTTCTCGTTTTTAATTGATAAAAAACTTTCTTGTTACCTCTATTACTCGTTTCTATTTCTTTCATTTTTTCCATTATCCATTGGTTTTTCTTTTGTCTAAATAGTTTGCTTGCGGCTTCTATAACTTGGTTGTACCTTTCGCGATCTTCATTCTTTCCTGTGTGCAGCCATCTCTGTTTCCTCTCTATTTTCCTTTTACTAATTTCAGAACATTCCTCATCGTACCATTCTTTATATTTTTTCGTTTTTCTGTAGCCCATTGTTTCTTTTGCGCTTGATTGTATACTTGTTACGATACTATTCATTTCCTGGTTCATATCTTCGTGTATTTCTTTAGTATCTAGTTCTTCTTTGATCTTTTCTTGGTATCGTATCTTTGTTATGTCTTTACTGAGTTCTTCTTTAGCAATTCTTTTCTGTGTTTTTGCGGTTGTGCTGTATTTAATTGTCTTTTGTTGTATTTTAGCAATTACCAACTAGTGGTCCGTATCCGCATTTGCGCCTCTATAAGTTCTTACATCGTTTATTAAACCTTCTCCTTTTTTTGATACCAATATATGGTCTATTTGGTTTCCGGCTTCGTTTCCTCCTACGGGCCACACCCATGTTATTTTATGTATCTTTTTGTGCGGAAAATTGGTACTACTGATTACGGTGTTCAACGCTTCTGCCATGCCGCACAGCTTTTCTCCGTTGTCATTCGTCTTCTCGTGTATGGTCTGCTTACCCGCTACCGAGATAATGTAGTGTTCCTTGCAATTTTTGCGTTAAAATCGCCTAACACTATCAGTATATCTTGTCTGGGTGTACTGTCGCATAATTCTTCAACGTTGTGGTAGAATTATTCTTTTTCGCTCTCATCACTATCCTCTGTCGACGCATATACGTTTACGATTCACAAATTTGTCTTGGCTTTTACTCTGAGATATGATAGTCTTCCATTAATTGCCTTTAATGCCAGTACTCTCTCAACCAATCTTCTCGTTACTATAAATCCCGTGCCGTTTCTTCCTTGTTTCTGTTCGCCAGAGAAGAACGTGGTGTAACGCTTTTTATTTATTTCGCCTTGTCCCTACCATTATGCTCTTGCATCGCTCCTACACTACTATGCAAAAGTCTGCGGGCACTTCATTAATTGCTATTTATAATTAATTAATCTCAATTTTACAGATTAAAATAAGACCTTTGTTGGTCTCTTCTTTGGCTTTCTCCACAATTTTATTTTGTATCATTTTCTACTTTTGCGACAGGTCGTTTTCGATGTTTATTCTTGTTCCTTTAGACTTCCTCTTGTTTGCCATTACAGCCAGTTTTTGATTTATGTTCTTCAACTTAGCAACTGTTACTTCTCGTCCAGGAATTCTTCCCATTCTGTACGACTCTACCACTTCTACCTGTAACTCCAATTCTTTTTTGATGAATTCTTCTAGAAATTTTTCGTCTATTTTGTGGTTACCATGCATTCCCTTAATGATAATGTTCTGTTTCCTTCTCGAATCTCTCTACTTGCGCTTCGAGCTCCTGCATTATCATCCCCTGTTTGCGAGTTCTCTCGTCGAGTTCTTTAATTTCCTTCTTCAGTACCTGTCTCTCTGCCCTCCACTCTGTCAATTTTTGATTTTAGTTCTCCAATTTCTCTTTTATTTTCCGTGAATCCTGTATTAACCGTAAGTGTTAGAGCACTTATCATGTTTTTAAACTCCTCCATGTTGTTCATTTGTAATTCACCTCCTTGCTCTTTTTCTGTGGAGACTTTGGGTGGTGTTTTAATTATTTTTTTGCTCTTTTGGAAGATTCCCGCTTCACTCAGCTCTTTCGTTGGCGATTCTTCTCTTCTCCTTTTTAAGAATTCTCTCAGAGCCAACACTGTTCGATCTGTTGCTCATTGGTATCGTATTCCTGTCTCTGTTGGCGTGCTGTTCTTCAGGACTACAATCAACATTTACCGCCTATTGTTATTGCGTGCTGTCTTGTTTGCACTTTTATGGTTTCTCGCCGCTCCGTTTGATGCTTACTTCTTACTGTTTACCCTTCTGCGTGCTACGATCAATACGTCTCCCCGGCTCCACGCCTCGGAGGTACCCGTATTACACTACGCCTTTTGTTTTATGTTTATCCGGAAAATTCTTCATCAATCTTGAATCAATCAATCAATCTTCATCAATAACAGTCTATTTTCAAATCTAACCTCGAAATTATCTTATTCCAGTTTTGCTGCATAGAAAACCACTCGGGTGCAATCTCGCTATTATCAATCCGTCTTCAATCTCGTATGCAATCGTTCTGCACATCAAATCTTCAATCTGTCTTTTCTTAACCAGGCAATTCTCGATAATCTCAGCTCGCGCTTGTTATACTTCGCACAGGACCGTATCCGTAGCCTATTGGCTTATAAAAATTCGAAATAATGAATTTATTTTATATTTTATAATTGACGTTCAAATGGTATTATTTAGCGTTTTTTATATTTGTTGGAAAAACATTTAAAAAACCAACTTAAAATATTTAATGAATCTAAAAGATTCAAAATAACAGAATTAATAAATAACCAAACAAATAAATAAAAGAATTAATGACGTCACATACTAACTAAAAATAATTATATGGAAATAAATAATTTCCGTTTGTATTTGCGATTTTGTTAATCATAGGGTTCTATTTATAAAGGCGTTGCAGCTATTGATTGTCGTTATTATTTTGTTGTCACCTGTTAAATGTCGGTAAGTTTAGAAATTGTAATTTGTATTTACGTCTTGTATTGTCTTTGGTAATGTCTGTGGTGATGTCGTTAGTTTTAATTTGTTTAACGTAAAACTTGTCAGGGAGTCTCGTTATATGGTCTTTTAAAAATTCTATGTTGGTCTCTTCGTGCAGTGTTGTCAGTCTCGTGAATCGATCTAATCCTGTGATAAGCCGGAGGCAGCGATTTTGGTAAACCTGCAGTGGTCGTAGTCTGGTCTTAGTCACACCAGCCCATGCAGGGCACGCGTATGTTATTATTGGTCTTAGTAGACTTTTGTAAATAATCAGTTTATTCGCTGAGCTCATTTTCCTCCCTTTCATCCTAGGATAGATCTTTCGCATTCCGGCATAAGTCTTCGTCTTTGCCCAAATAGCACAATAACGTATTTTGGACATATCTAGGACGAATATTTTCATCCAAGCGGAGATACCATGTACGTACCGGTATGCAAGTTGCACGTATTTTATACGTACCCAGTACGTACATTATGCACAGTGTTGTACGAATAGGGTACCTCCATTATTCGTACAAATATGTACGTACTTTTTGCAAACATTGTACGTACCTGGTACGAACGAGGACGTACCACGTTCGTACAAGATTCGTACAATGTTTGCACAAGATACGTACAAATTTGTACGAATAATGGAGGTACCTTATTCGTACAACCTTGTGCATATTGTACGTACTGGGTACGTATACAGTACGCGCAGCTCGCATTCTGCTACATAATGTGAATTTGGTGAAAACCTGAGTGATAAAAATCTAAAACAGAATGAAGCGAAGGGTATTGAATCGCAAGACCTGCTCAAGGTGGAGAACCAATACCTAAAATCTGAAAATGTTTTATTGAGAGAGCAGAATTCATTGATGAAGAAACTTGTGAAGGAAATGGAGGATAAGATGGCCTTGATCGAAAAAATCAACCTAACAAATGTGTTAAATAACGACGCACCAGTGGGATTAGCAAATGCAGCCGGGCCTGTTGTAAATAAACCATATGTGGAAGCAGTAAAAAATAAAAAGAATTCGGAAGTTGGATATGGAAAAGTAACAAGTGAGCTGCATAGGAAGGAAAACATAGCTCAACAGACAATGCAGGTAAATAAGCAAGATGAGGATCAAACAGCACACAGTATGGATAATTTAATTAAAAGGAATGTCACGGCATTGAATCCAGTGCAAATTCCTAGAATGAACAAAAATAATAATAAACAGATGTCGACACAAGACCAAATGCGAAACAATTGTGAATTAGAAAACAAAAATTCACGTTTGTTAACCTCAAACAGTATAGTAGATGAAGATGGTTTCACACCGGTAAAGCATAAGAAGAGAGAGCAACGAGCGATTACCGTAGGTGACGATAAAACAAGCCTGGATGGCTTCACTGGTGCACCTAAAAAAGTATGGATTTTCTTATCAAGAGTATCCAATAATGTCACATGTGAAATGATAAAGGATTATCTAAATAACAAACCAGATATGGCTGACCGAGATTTTGAAGTGGAGGAACTTCAATATGGCAGAAAAACAAAGTGTTTTCGAGTAGGAGCGGAATTTGCACTGAGGGACCAAGTTCATCAGGTACATTTCTGTACATTCATAATGTCAGATTTTCGAGATACTTTTGGGGTAGAAGAGTCGAAGAAGCGAAGGACGAGACTCGTGACACAAATTTTCAAACGGACCGCAGCAACAATGTAGTTACTTAAGTGTTTTCTTTATAAATATTCAGTGTTTGAGCAATAAATTGCTAGAAATTGAATCAATATTAGTACATGAAAATTATAATCATTTGTTTTTAGTTGAGCATTGGATGCGCAAAGCTGAGCTGGACGCTGTGAATCTGGCCGGGTATAATCTGACTACTGAGTACTGTAGAGCCGTTAAGACACATAGTGGTACCTGTATATTCTCTAGATCTGATTGCAAAAATCTGAAACCGTTAAACTTGTTGAGCTATTGTGTGGAGCTCGATTTCGAGGTATGTGGATATGCGTGCGGGGATGTCTATTTTTTTGTGTTGTATAGATCACCCTCAGGTGATATGCAGGTTTTTTTGAGTAAAATTGAATCTCTCCTTTTGAGATTTTCTAGGCGTGGCATTGTCATTATGGGAGACTTTAACGTTCATTTTAATGTTGATGATGGTAGGGCCCAGGGGTTGGTTAATCTTTTTCTGTCTTTTGGTTTGTATCAGAAGAATTTTCAAAATACCAGGAACACTTCTTGCCTGGACAATGCTTTCACTAACCTTGAAGATATGACCTTGAATACAAGGGATTATGGGTTATCTGATCATCTCAGCCTATTAATAAATGTAAAACAGAAGTCTTCTGTTGTAGATACAGGGGATGGGGAGGTTGTTGAGTACAGACCAATTACAAGTTCTGGTTTGTCTCTGCTCTCTGGACACTTACAAGTAACAGATTGGTCATTCGTTGACAGTGAGAGAATCGATACTAGTGTCAAGTTTGTAAGGTTCTGTAATTTGATTGCATCAGCTGTCTCTGATTGTTTTCCGAAAAAAATGCGAATAGCGTCTAATGGCAAGGCCGATAATAATAAAACAGGGTGGTTTACGGAACAACTAAAATCACAAAGAGAAAAATTGCAATTATTAGTAGACATGCATAGAAAAAAGTTAATATCCAAAGATATATTGACAAGATTCAAACAATTTTATAAAAAACAACTAGTTAGTGCAAAAAGAGCTGCAAATGATCGTTTTATCGAAAATTCGGTTAGCTGCTCCGCTGCAGCTTGGCGTTTAATAAACCATAATAAAAACAAAAAATTTGATTCTCAGGGAACACCAACACCTGAAGTGTTTAATGATTATTTTACCAGCGTTGCTCAGTCAGTTGCGAATGCCCTGCCTTCAGCAACAGTTGATTCCTCTCACTATTTAACAGCGGATATTAAATCTACCTTTCGGTTTAGAGAGGTGAGTTACCTAGAAGTTAGAGATACGGTTGCCTCACTGAAAAATAGTAAAAGCCTTGATACCCTCCAGCTTAATGCTCAAATTCTTAAATCCATAATTAATACAATACTTGCGCCTTATACAAAGTTATTAAACTTGTGTATAAAACATCATATATTCCCAGATATGCTCAAAATAGCCAAAGTAGTACCAATTTATAAAAAAGGTGATACAACTAATCCAGCAAACTATCGCCCTATATCTATTTTGCCCGTATTGAGTAAAGTATTCGAAAAACTGCTAAAAACCCAGATAAACAACTATTTCGAAAAAATAACCTTTTTCATCGCTGTCAATTTGGTTTTAGAAACAACTTATCAACAACTCTAGCAATTAGTAGTTTATGTCGTGAGGCAACAAAGGCTTTCGAAAATAATGAATATCTTGACACTCGCTTCTACGACTTGACAAAAGCTTTCGATTGCGTATCACACGGAATTTTGATTGAAAAATTAGGTTTTTATGGCTTTGATGATGACTCGCTACTACTGTTGGGGTCATATTTGAAGGGTAGAACCCAGCATGTTCTTTGGAACAATAACAGGTCATCCAGTAAAATTATTTCAATCGGGGTACCGCAAGGCTCTGTTTTGGGTCCTACATTATTTTTAATTTACATTAATGATCTTCCTGGCTGCACGCTGACAAACTTTATATTATTTGCGGATGATACCACAACTGTGAACTCAACCAAAAATCTTGAAGACTCAAACCTAACTAATGCATCAGTTTACGATGATATTAAACAATGGTTTTTAGCAAATAAACTCAGTCTAAATGCAAGCAAAATGCAGAGACTTGTTTTTACTTTGAGGCGTGTCACACTCAGCAATGAGCCGGTGGAGTTTCTGGGTGTTACGTTGGACTCCGGACTAACTTGGGCGCCACAGATAGCTAAACTCTGTAACAGACTATCAAGTTCCATCTATTTGATAAGGCAACTTAAAAGTATTGTGTCTGCACCCGTGCTAAAAATGGCATACTTTGGTCTAGTACATAGCAACTTATCCTATGCTATACTAGTTTGGGGTCACTCTGCTCATGCTGGAGAAGTGTTTGCTCTGCAGAGAAAGGTGGTCCGAATAATAACTGGGTTGGGTTATTGGGATGACTGTAGGGATCACTTTGCCCGACTAAACATATTGACAGTGCCATGCTTATTTATCTTACGTTCACTAGTGTACATACATATTGCGGTATCGAGATACCACGTCAATGGAAGCACGTTATTTAAATTTCAGCAAAATTTTGTTATGAATAAAAGCATGTAACTTATCAAAGTAATCAGAAAAACTTCATCCGATATCAAGAAATTTAACTTCAAGTCAAATGGTTCGTTGAAAACGGGACATAAAACAGGTGTGAATAAAATAAATTTGAAATATATCATTTAATAATTGTCTTTGTTAAAATGTTAATTAATAGTAAATGAAAGATTGTTAGCAATAAGAAAGGTATTTTAAAAGTTAGAAATTTGTTAATTAATTGATAAATGTAAAAATCCATGTTAGCGTTAAATTTAAAATAAGTTTGTTAAAATTATTACGTGAGTTCGACATGTCACAACTTAATGAACTGCGTATGGAAATTTCATGTCCAGCATCTTTATTATTCAATCACTAAACACTTGAGAAGAAGACAATCCAATCTAAAAATAAGAAAATTTTTACTTATAAAATTTCAACGAACCACAATGGGCTTAGTCCATACCTGTACTGTAAAACTTCAAATAATATTGATTTTTCGATCGACCAATAAAATACGTCTATGCAAAGATCAAGATAGCGATGAACTTCGAGAAAAGAATTAATAAAACAATGGATAAAAAAGGTTGGTGTTAAGATTCACACGGGTATAGTGGCGAATTTAGATTGTCCTAAAAATTTGGATATTATAGTAAAAATAATTAGTGAAAGTGCAAAATAAAAGTGAATAATTCAACAAAATAGTTACTTACCTACGAAAAACCATAAATAAGGTGAAAATCGTAACGGATTGCAAATATTTTTAAAGAAAATAAACTTCACCACAAAACGAGGTCAACAAACTGCATCTGGACGTTTTCCATGGTAAATGAACCCATCGAGTGTATTTTGATGCGCAATTGTGCCATCCCCAGTACAAATAACAGAAAACATTCCTGCATCTAATAAGGTATCGTGCACATTGCAATAATTTTTATAAAACTAAGTGGAATTTTCGGACTTCATACGACACGTGTTTTGCATTATTTTATGTTCAGAATTCTTTATAATAGATTTAATAATAGAACTTTTTGATTATAACGAAATCTTTATTAACAAATGTGTGCTAAATAAAAACATTAATAATTTTGTAACGAAGGATATTTATTTAGACCTGTTCCGCACCATAATTTTATTTTAATTTTATTTGGTAACGGAACGAATCCACCCTGTACAAGGTAAGATACATGCACTACGAAAGAGCTAAGCTGAGGCACCTTATTTCATTAAATTGTATTTATAAAATTTCACATACTTTTCCATTAACGGGGTACAATTACGTACACCCATATAAAATCTTAACGACAAGAACCTTTAACCCTATTAGCGAGGGGGTACATAGCAATATGAATAGATCATCCTATGGTACGTCTTCGCATGCCTACGATACGCGTCAAAAAGATAATTTAGTGATGAATTTTCACCGACTCTATCGCTCTAGAGAGGCTACAGAATACCATGGTATCAAATTTTATAATGCCCTTCCAAGGGGTCTAAGGGAATTGCCTCCAGCTCAGTTTAGAAAAACTCTAATTTGTAAATTAATTAATCATGCCCATTATTCCACGGCTGAATTTATGAATGCCTGTGGATCTTACTAACATATAGTTGTTGTTTTTTTCTTATTGACGTGTGTAAATGTAATTTGTACATAATAACACCAATAAAGTAAATGAAATGAAATGAAATGAAATGAAATATATAAAATTTATAAAATAAAATATACATAATATATTATTATAAATCACGTTCTTTTTTGCCCCTTTCGGTGCATCTTCGAATCCATTTTGAAATGGCTGACTCGACATCTTTTATGATTATATTTGGAAAAGTTCTCATGGAAGATACTAAAATAAAAATTACATTTAATTCTATCAAAATGAAATTTTATTACTTACTTGTTAACAACTCGTTTATGTTCAGCACATGGAATGCTTTCTTTTCTCGCTTCCCAATATAAATTATTCCGCTCCACAAAAGCGGTTCATAATAGCTTTCTTGTAGCTCTGTTAATAAAATCATAAGAATCTTTTCCACCTAACGATGATATTTCCTTAACCCACAAATAATATTTTGTCAAATGAAATATTCTAAATTATTTTATGAATTGTAGGTTTCTACTGTAGACTTAATAAGACAAATAATCATATTACACAATACAATAACAAAGAAATTTACTTACAGCATTCTTCATTTTATCTTCATCAAACAGATAATTTTAAAAATTGATCAAAGGAGTTTCACAATTTATTGGCAGATATGGTACAGATGTGTACAACGAACTCTTCTCTTCTTCTTCTCGGGTAGTCTGAGAAATTACCAGCTTTGCCTCCATGGCATCCGCTTGCAAAATATTGAGCTTTCTTACAATTACTTCTAGATATTCTAAAACCCACTAATTAGTATATAAATTCAATAGAAAATACAATATGAACTTACTATTAGTAATAACAGAATTATTATCTTTCTCGGTAGCAAGAGAGGAACCAGGCGTGTCCATTTGGGACGTACTCCTACTATTTTCGGATGTATTGATAAACTGGCAATTTATTGTAACCTAAAGATATACTCAGTTAGTTTTTTTTTTAAGGTATAAAGGTGACTGTAACTTCATCCACTGTGGTGTAAATTTAACAATAAAAATGTTCCATCAAGATAAATGAACATTCTATTCTAATATTCTACCACATTTTATTTTTCCACCCCTAACTGGATTAATTTTCTAATATTAACCCTATTTCAACCCCTATATCTACAGGGGCCTACATTTTTCTTTTTTTGTTCAATTTTTTACAGCTTTTTAGTGAAATTGTGCTGAGCATGTTTGTCCGGACGGTATGGAACACAACCTTGCACTTTGTGATAGAAGCATGAACTCTTCCAAAAGTGTAGATGCAACCTCCTTTACAAAATAAGATGTGATGCCACGCCGACCCCCACCCCCTTCAACCCCTAGACGCAAAAACACCCCCCAAATTTTAGTTTATCCTATTTATTTCGTAAACCGTTCATCATACGATAAAAATACATCAGAGAAAATAAATTTATAATTAAATTTTAAACAAAAGAGGTTCTTAAGATATTTTTGATACGACTTACGGTTTCCATAGAATCGTCACGTAAATTTAGGTCAAATATGGCACGCACTGCCGAACTCGTGCGATAACAAACAGTGTCGATTCCTGGTTTTAGAGTCGAAAAAAGTAATCAGAAAAGTGAGAGGAAAGGCTAATCTAACGGGAAAGATCAGTTAAGAGTGCTGGCCTGCGAAACGGATAGGAAACAGAGGTTAAAGGGGTGAAATACCAGATAAAATAATTTAAAAAGAAACTAGTCTAAAAGTGAGGTTAAACACAAAATTTGCATTGAGCGAAGAATCAAACCAAAGTATAACGAGAGACTTGTCTCAAGCAGGCAACACACCATACAAGAGGCCTCATAGGCGAGAAACCTTACAAGTACATACTGGAGAAAAACCAACAACAGCCGCAAATGAGTGAAGAGACAAGAAAGAGAATAAGAGAACTTGATGTAGATCCAGTAGGAGAACAAGCATCTTTTGAAAGAAGCAAAAAAACGATAAGATCACCAGAACAAAAACAGGCGGAAGAAGAAAGAAATAGAGTTAAAGACCACGGCATGGATATGAATGAAGTCAAACAAATGTTCGAAACAATGATGGGCGAAATGAAGAAAAATACAGCAGAAATCAAGAGAGAAATGCAGGAAATAAAGAATGCATTTAAACAAAAAGAAGAAAAGTGGGAAAAAGATAGAGAACAACTGGAAACAAGAATAGAGATATTGGAGGACAAAATTGAAAGAGAGGAGAAAGCAAAACGAAAGAACAACATTGTAATCAAGGGTTTGACCGATATATCGGATGAAAGTACAACTACCGACCTGGAAAAGTTTAGTGAAAAAGAACTACATGTTAAAGTGAGATTAGTGAAAGCTTACAAATTGAAATCGACAGAGTTGAGAATGTGATAGCGGAAGTCGAATCATGGACCAAGAAAATGGAGATTATGAAGAACAACTCACAATTGGGAAATAGAAAAATTTACATAGATAACGACCTAACAGTACTGGAACGTAGGATTCAAGGTGAAATAAGAGCGATAGCGAAGAAAGAGAGAGGGGAAGGAAAAAGAGTTACAGTGGGCTACCAGAAAGCTATAATAGAGGGCGTAATGTATAAATGGAATAAAAGAGAGGGAAGAATGAAAACTGAAGAAGAGGAAGGTCACAGCTCAAAAAACTAATAGCAAAACAGAACAAACCGATCGGATCTATGATGATGAAACTGGCAATGAATAAGGAAAAATGGCACGAGAAGATAAGAAAAAATAAAAGGAAGAGAAATGGAGAAGCAATGCGAGTGGGTACATGGAACATAAGAACGATGCTAGGGGAGGAGAAGCTGTTTGAGATAGAAAACGAGTTAAGAAGATACAAAATTGATATAGCGGCAGTTCAGGAAACAAGATGGAGTGGTAAAGGAGAGATAGATGTAAGGAACTACAAACTATTGTACTCGGGTGAAGATAAGCAGGGCAGAAGAGGAGTCGGATATTTTGTGAGCAAGCAACTACAGAATAACATAATCCAATTTGAGGCAATAAATGGAAGAATAGCTTACATAAGAATTCAAACGAAGAAATGTAAATTTAGTATGATAAATGTTTATGCTCCAACGGAAGACAAAGACGACAGCGAAAAGGAAGAGTTTTATGCCGAGCTGGAGAGGGTCGTGGAAGAAGTGCCTAGACAGGACTTGCTGATCATCTTGGGAGATTTCAACGCGCAGGTGGGAAAGGAAGACTACTACAACGAGGTAGCGGGTAAATTCACATTGCATGAGGAAACGAATGATAATGGACAGAGACTATGTAACCTTGCCACTGCGACAAACCTGGTTATAAGTAGCACAAAGTTTAAGCATAAACCAATGCACAAAGTAACATGAATGAGACCGGGTATAAACAGTGAGAAAGGAAATCAGATAGACCACGTATGTATATTAAAGAAGAATGCAGCAACAATCAGCGATGTAAGATCATATCGGGGAGCAAATGCAGATACGGATCACTTCTTGGTAGTGACAAAGATGAAATTGGAAAAAGCAATTAAAAAACGAAAAGAAACCAAGAAAAATTAGCACTGGAAAGGTTCCATAACGAAAGCACTAGAGCAAAATACACTGAAAACACGGATAAAAATGTTAACAAGCAAAAAGAACGAAATATAGATAAAGAATGGGAGAATATTAAACAATAGGACACCAAAAATATGTAGAAAATAAGAAATGGTTCGATAAGGACTGTAGTGAGAAAGTAGAAAGCAAGCGAGAAGCGAGGTTGAAGTGGATAGCGACAAACAGAGAAGAAGATAAGAATAAATATACGGAGAAAAGGAAAGAGGCACACAAATTCTGCAAGGAAAGGAAAAACAAATGGTTACATGACGTGATGAGCGAAATAGAAGATAACTACAGAAATAACAATGCGAAGAAGTTTTACTTAAGAGTTAAACAACAAAAAACAAAAAGCAACATGAAGACCAAGACCATGAAAGATAGAAACGGAAGAAGGGTGAACGATGAGGAAGATATAAAAGAAATATGGAGAAAACACTTTCAAGTGTTCAGGTAATGCTCCAGGTAATGACGAAGTATATGGTGAAATGATAAAATATGCTGGAGAGATGGTACACCAAAGAATATATGACTTGATAATAGAGATATGGAGATCCGAAGAGATGCCCGACGAATGGAGTATTGGTAAAATAGTCCCAATACACAAAAAAGGAGACCTAGAAGTGTGTAAAAATTACAGGGGCATAACATTGCTACAGGTATTGTCGGCACTCATACATACTAGACTAAAAAAAGAAACAGAACTCATAATTGGAGACTACCAACATGATGGTTTTAGAGAGGGCAGATCGACAGTGGATGCACTACACATAATAAAACAAATAACAGAAATAGCACGAGAACATAATATAGAGCTGCATCTGCTGTTTGTCGACTTTCAACAGTAGTCAGGGTAGGAACAACTGAAACCAACAACTTTGAAGTCAACGGAGGAGTAAGACAGGGGGATGCGCTGTCGGCGACCCTCTTTAACCTCGCGATGGAGAAAATTATAAGAAATTCAGACTGTGGAGGAACTATACGAACAAAGGAAGGTCAAATACTTGCATATGCGGACGACTTAGTGATTATTGCTAGATCACTGAAAAAAATGAAGAAAATGCTTGAAGAAATAGAAAAACAAGCAACAACAATGGGACTGAAGATAAATGAGAACAAGACTAAATATATGAACTGCACTGAAACAGAAAGAAGGAAAAGTGTATGAATGGTAGACGGACGAGTGTTCGAAGAGGTTCAAAAGTTTAACTACCTGGGAATACAGATAAACAATACTAACGAGCGATCAGAAGAAATAAAAGAGAAAATACAGACGGGATGGAAGGCGATATATGCGAACAAAAAGATGCTTAAAAGCAAAAGCCTGGCTATAAGAACAAAAGTAAGAATCTACAAGACCTTTATTAGACCGGTATTGACGTATGCCTCAGAAGTGCAAAACCTGACGAAAAGGAAGAAGAGAAAGAGAGTATTCGAAAGAAGGGTGATCAGAATAATCATGGGACCAAAGAAAACAAACGAAAATGAATACCAAATAAGGACAAATAGCGAGATAAACAAAACCATTGGAAAAGAAGACTTGGTGAGATGTTGATACGAAATTTAAACCGTGGTGGATTAAATTCGTGCAGCCGCTTATCTCAGGGGCGGCTGGGCAAAAAAAGAAAGGCTTGCCCCTAATGCTAGCTCACAACAGCAGGGCAGGAGACGCTTACAAAAAAAATTATGATGCATACAGAGCCGATACTTCCTATGGGTGTAGAGGGGGTTATACAGGGTGCGCTAAAAGATGAGCTCCAAAGAGCAAGCGAGAAAGGTGTAGTTTGGGCGCCACGCAGCTTAAAACCACCCTGTAAACAAATATAACAAACACTAGCGAAACTGCGGAATAAGTGTTCCTGCAAAAAAAAAGGTAAGGGGTCTGATGCTTCAAGATCAAAAATAGCGCTGATCAGTTCTAACTTCAGATTTAATTGATAACTAAAATAAATACAGTTAAGCGCAATATTGGGTCAATCTTTCTAAACTCGAAAATAATGAATAATTAAAGCAATTATTAAATAATGTGAGTTATTAGCGTTTGAATGTAGCTACCGCGTATACGTATATTCGGTTTACAGATAACTACGCGCTTCTGTGACTGGGTCACAGAGATAAAAAATAAAGAGTTTAATAAATTTCGTTTACAAAACGTAAATGCGTTCCTAAAGAACGGCCCAACAAATGTAACCCGCGCAATAATGTTAGATAGTCAAAAATGTAACAATCAAATCTGATAAAATAAAACAAAGATCTTATCTGAGTAGTTGATGGAGTCGTTGAAGTTGATGGAGTCTTCGGTGTTGGAGGGATGGAGTCCTCGATGTTGAAGGGACGAGCAGATAAGAGCACCGTATCGGGATAACGGTGTTGGTCCCAAGCAGAAATGGTAGTCGGAGTGGAACGGAATGGTAAATCGCGGAATGCTTTCCAGATGGCTTCGGAAGCAGGGTTCAAAACGTTGGATTTCCAAAGCCCAAACAAATACTGATCACAGGCGGTAAGGTCTTGATCTCAAAGACGTGGTTAGAGGGTTTTAATAATTCCAGATGGTAATCAATTTCCTTCGAGGTGTTGAAAGTTCGGACGAAATAAATCCTTCAAATGAAGTACGGAAAATTCTCCCAAATGCTTACGAAATGAAGCCGGTACGGAAAATCGTCCAAAACCAAGTGACCAAAATGTATCCCAAAATAATTGGATTGAAATATACTCAAGTTCAATAAATAATTAGTCACCGGAACGTCCAAAAAAACTAGATTTTTGTTCCAAAACTTGAACACAACGCACTTTTCGAAATCGGAAAATTAACCATCTGCCTATTTATCACAATCGCCCGTGATAGTAAAATTTGTTCGAATTAAATATAAAACTTGCATTCTGATGCCGCATATGAGATTCTCATAAAACTAAATGGAGAAATCTTCAATCTTTCGAAAAATATATCCGTGAGAAAACAGGACCGTAACAATGTATAAAGTCGCAAAGAATAGCCTGGCTCGGACATCTAATGAGGAAAAAACCTGATAGTATGATGAGAAAGATTACGGACTGGAGGCCGAGCGAAACCAGAAATAGAGGAAGAATCAGAGCGAGATGGATTGACGAGGTGGGGGAAGATCTTGAAACTATGGGAGTAAGGGAATGGAGAAAGAAGTACAGTAACCGGAATTTATGGAGAAGAGTAGTGCAGGAAGCCAAAACATGCACAAAACTATAAGTGATGGAAAGTTTGGAAAATCAGGAGTAATCCACCTTGAGAAAAGGATTGTAAAGACTTCCAAAACTAGGAAGCAGGCATATTCCTTAGGAATGGACGCCTTTATTATTATTATTATGGCACGCACTGCCGAACTCGCGGATTTTCTTCAAATTCCCCATGTTGCGCCACTCGTACACAAAAATTACTGAAATAGAAAATTAAGAACGGACAATTCTCTATCTGTATTGTTAATTGCTTGTTTGTCAAAATGTATTTTTCAAAAGTTTTTAAGCACTATTGTATAAAAATAAGCTGTTCTTATAGTGAGTAAGGAGTTTTCATTTTACTAAGTGGACCACTTGAATTACCTGTAATAATTACAATTATCAGCCGATATTTGATCTAATAGGCATTCTGTATAAAGGAAATGTTTAAATTGATACCCGGAAAGTTATCTTGCAAAAGTTGTGTTGAGAAAAATTATCTCTAAGAAAACTTGCGAAAATTGTTAAATGCTTAAGGCGGGTGTCGACTAGCAAGTTTTTTCTGCAAGTGACTTCTGCAAGTCGCTTCCAGAAGTTTTTGGTTGTGGAAACACAATCTGCAAGCTCACTACTGCAAGTTTAGAGTTACTTGCGGAAGTTGATAAGATAAAAATTAAAATACGTGGAAATAGATATGTCTTAACTTGCAATAGTGACTTCCGAAGTTGCCATTAGCTAGAAGTTTATTTCACTTGCACTGTGGTAATTTTAACAAAATGAGCGAAAAGTGTGACGAATTTGTGTGGAGTGACGATAAAGTAAATATATTAATAGAAAAATGTGAGACGTTGCCTCAGTTATGGGATATCAGTTCCAAAGATTATAAAAATAAAATAAAAAAACAAGATGCATTGCTAAAAATTGCAAAATTTTTGAATACATCTGAAGATAAAGTAAAACAAAAACTATATAATCTTCGAACGCAGTTTATGCAAGAAGTAAACAAATCAAGGAAGAGAAAAAGTGGCCAAAGCAGTGATGATATCTACAGCAGCAAATGGAAATTTTTTAATCAAATGAAGTTTATGCTTTCTACTGTTGGATGCAAAGAGACTGAGAACAATATGGTAAGTAAAAGCTATTTGAGTTTTTTATTATTTTATTAAGTAATCTAGAAAACATTACATACGTTGGTATTGCCATGGTACTTCTCCTTCTGGCGAAACAAAGTATTCGGCAAATTCATCACGAATATTTTTTGGTTCTTGTGTATAATTATCTGTGTTTAAAGACCTAAGTGGCATCACATTATTTTCTGGCATACCTTCATTACGCCACTCTCCTTGATCACCTGAATTTGGAGAATCAAATGAGCCGTATGGTGCATAACGAGAGTTACCATTTGACTCTGTCATTAAAAAATTATGTAAAGCACAAATGGCCTTAACAATTGTTCTTGTTTTTTCTGGGTTTAGAAGAATGGGGGCTCCAAGCACTCGAAAGCGTGTAGAAATCAATCCAAAAAAGTTTTCCGATACATTTCTGGTGCTTGAAAGTCGATAATTAAAAACACGTTTTTGTATAGGTTGACCTTTAAAAGGAAACGGCTTCATAATATTCTTTTTGAGAGCAAAAGCATCGTCTGCAACAATAACATGTGGAATAGGAATAGTTCTACTTGGTAATGTCTGAAGAGCTGGTAATTTTAATGTACTGTTTTCTAAACAGCCTATTCCCAACGTGCAATTGTTGAAAACTCCTCCATCAGAAATTCTACCGTTGCATCCTACATCGAAGTATATTACTTTATAATCAGGTCCAACCAATGCCAATAAAACAATACTGTGTGTGCCTTTGTAATTAAAATATACACTTCCCTCATTCTTTGGGGCCTGAATTACGATATGCTTCCCGTCCATGGCCCCGATACAGTTCGGAAAATTCCACCGTGTTTGAAAACCAGCAGATATTTGCAACCATTCTTGTTCTGTGGACGGTACCTAAAAGAATAGAATACACAAATATGTAATTGTGTAATGTATTTTTCCGGAAATCGTCCTCGAAACAACACTTCCCTGCGTATCTACGCGCAGGGAAATTGAATTTCCCAGACTAGTCCGATAATATTTTGTAATTGTATTGTTTGTAACTATGGATTCAACAAATTGACGAACTTGATTTTTGAACATTTTAAAAATGTTGTTCAATTAGTGTTTCAAAATGTTGACTTTTTACGATTTTCGGAAAAATTGAATACAAAATACGTCAGGAAAATGTATCACTTTACTAGAGGCTCTAAAATACTCGGCACGAAGTGCCTCGTATTTCAATATTGCTCCTCGTCAGTAATATATCATTTTCCTGACTTTCATGTAAATAGGTAACTATAAAATTATTCGTAGGGTTCTCCATCGACAACACAAGGCGAGGAACAGGACTACAATGATCAAAATCATAATATTCATAATGAACAAAATAATTCTTTTGAATCCAAATCGGGGAATGAAACCAAACAAAATTAAAAAAATAAAATTGATCAAATCGATAAAATGGAGCCTATTTTGCAAAATGCACTTCAAGTTATGCAGAAACCACTAGATGAACATCAAGTTTTCGGTGATTACATTGCTTCCGAATTTAGATGTCTTCAGAAGGAAGCTAGCAGAAAAAAACTGAAATGGTTAATTCAGAGAGCAATTATGCAAGTGTCTGAAGAAGATGATAACAACGATAGCAATACACTTATATCTAATACGAATTCAAATTCAACTTGGATGTCTGGACAGACAAATTCTACTCCTTCACCAAGTTTTACAGACACATCACAACAATTATTTTTTAATCAAAGTAAAAAACACAATATTGTTCTTAAAAAATTATGTATCTACTAACCTTTAAATATTTTGGTTTCAGATACTCATACAGAGCTTTGCAACAATCAACCACTATCCTTGAGATCGTACATACAGGGATACGAAACAGATACATGAGTGAATTGTACGAATCCCCTAAAATTAAAATAAAGTTTTCTAAATAATTTTTTTTTAATTATTTTGTTCTACTAACCTGTTGCTAAAAAACGTAGAGTTACTAAAAGTCGATAGCTTGGTGAAATTGCAGCTCTCATTTTTGTATCCTGTTTTTGAATGCGTGGCCCTATTCCAGATAAGAGCATCTCAAAATCGGCGTAGGACATTCTAAGGAAGTTTTTAAGTTGAGCTGGATCCTCTATTTGTAATTCACGTAATAAAGTGTTTTGGAAACCAAACTCATAACGTTTTTTGAAAATAGTTTTTCACCCAAATTTTTCTTTTTTGCACAATTTTCCGTTTAGAATCACGTTTTTGTTTTAGTATACAATATACAACTACAGCAGCCGCTGTTCTTACTTTTGAGCACGACGACATTTTGAGTGTAAACACCTAGAGAAGTTTTTGCAGCCAGCGCTCAAAATCAATTTGTGCAAGTACCTTCCAGAAGCAAATTTATAGAAGTTTTTGTTTTAATGGAAATACTTCTGCAAGTACTTGCAGAAATACTTGCAGAAAAAACTTGCTAGGTTTTACAAATTATTGAAAAACTTGAGGAGTATAATACACTTGATGATTTCCCTAAATCTCATCATGGACAAGGGTCTAAAAATGCTGTAGCTGAAGAAAACATTTTGAAGCTGTTCCGTTTTAAACATCGTTTTGAAATCCAAAAAGTTCTTCTCTGTACGAAAAATTATCAAAAACGTGGCAGATAAATGTTGGTACGGTGCAAAATATTAAAAAAGACACAATATTAAAACTTATAAAACACAAAAAATATCTGAAAAGCCTGCGAAACAATGGCAGAGTTGAAAAACATGGCCCAGAAAGTGCTGAACTCCGTCCTATTGAGAGATACTGCGCTTTAATTAAAAGATATGTAAAATAGAATGCCCGAGAAGCTGAAACTCTGAAAAAATTTAAAAATGTGGAGCGGAGCAAGTCCGAAAATTTGTGTTTAAGTATAAGATGAAGGATAAAAACCATCTCCCATAGTATAACTTTAACTAAATACTTATAATCGGCATTAATATTAATAATTTACTGACTATAATTAGGTAACGATTTATTCAAATGTGTCTTAATATACAATAGTGCTTAAAAACTTATGAAAAATACATTTTGACGAACAGGCAATGAACATTACAGATAGATCATTGTCCTTTCTTATTTCTATTTCAGTAATTCTTTTTATTATATTAAAAGTGGCGAAACATGACATATTTGGGAAAAATTGGCGAGTTCTGCAGTGCGCGCCATATTTGGCTCTCATTTACATGATGATTCTATGAAAACTGTAACTCGTATAAAAAATCCTTAGGATCTCTTTTGTTTAAAATTTAATTATGAATTTATTTGCTCTGATGTATTTTTATCGTATTATGAACCGTTTAAGAAATAAACAGGATAAACTAATTTGGGGGTGTTTTTGCGTCTAGGGGCTGAAGGGGGCGGCGACCGGCGTGGCGTCACATCTTGTTTTGTAAAGGAGGTTCGCATCTACAATTGTGCCACATTTTATATTTCTATTATAAAGTTCAAGGTTCTCTAGTAATTTTGGTGCTTAAAAACTTTTGAAAAATACATTTTGACGAACAAGCAATTAACACAAGATAGAGAATTGTCCGTTCTTAATTTTCTATTTCAGTAATTTTTGTGTACGAGTGGCGCAACATGGGAAATTTGGAGAAAATCCACGTGTTCTGCAGTGCGCGCCATATTTGACCTAAATTTACATGAGGATTCTATGGAAACCGTAAGTCGTATCAAAAATATCCTAAGAACCTTTTTTGTTTAAAATTTAATTATAAATTTATTTGCTCTGAGGTATTTTTATCGTATGATGAACGGTTTACGAAATAAATAGGATAAACTAAAATTGGGGGGGTGTTTTTGCGTCTAGGGGATGAAGGGGGCGGGGTTAGGCGTGGCGTCACATCTTGTTTTGTAAAGAAGGTTTTCATCTACACTTGTACCAAATTTCATGCTTCTATCACGAAGTGCAAGGTTGTTCCATAACGTCCGGACAATTTTAAATTTTATAAGAGATTCGTTGAAAATTTAACGAATTTATGAAAAATTGACCGTCCCTTAGATTTTAGGCTCCCGATTCTGAATAAATTTCGAAGATTTGTTTAAACTCTTCGACGATGTTGGCGTCATTGTATCCTCCTATGTGATTATTTTCACTCTCTTATTGATTTAGGCTTTTTGGGGACGTCCTTTTCCTGCGGTTCGACAGATGAACTACGCGGTTTGGCATTTACGGGAGGATGATTTTCAGTTAGTCTTCGTGTAGGTGCCCGACAGCCTATGTTCCGAGGAGTACCAAACTAATGAACCCTTCACGCCGGTGTCTGATGCAACAAAATTACATTTTAATAAAAATACTCGACCATTAATTATATGCACGACTTTAAAACATGATTGAATTCGTCGGAGACTTCATCAGAGAGGCTAACAACAGATTACTAAGAAATTGTTCGAAACATGCAAACGAGATGGTTTGAGGCGTTGGGAACTCTGACCTTTCTGACGAAACCTTGTCGAAAATAAAATAAGAGTAAATTATTGAAAACAATTTTATCAAGAAGTTTCAATTTCTACGGCTAGGCCGTTCTCGTCATGGCATCTCTGATACGTTTAAAATTTTAATTGTAATCCTCATGCTACCGATGGTATCAACCTACCCTCTGCTTCGCAACTCCTTTCCCTTATTTTATTTAAATAAAAATACGTGTTTACTGTAAATTTTAAGTGTGTGAAATATGAAAATAGATAATGCGACGATCACACGATGATAGTTCCAGAGAACACTCTAAACGTAAGCAATTGTAACCAATTGGATTGATGTCGCGATCAAGGAAAAGTTTTGCAACGCAAAATCGGCGTAAATTCTCTCGCTATGATAGCAATACGCATTGAGAGAACAAATTAATTCATCGAGAGCAATTTCCGATGAAGTTTGAATTTAAGTGCAATTAGGTGAACAAGGAAAATTGCCCAATTGGTAGACGAGACTTGCAAAATAAGTGGACGAGATGCTGTTTAATGCATAAATCTATGGGTTACGTGTGGTAATAATAAAAATAAAGATGATGCACGTGCTGACAGATACAAGACACCTGAAAGCCTTTATGTAAAGTTTTATCGCACATTGATATTCGCGAATCAAGAAGTTCGACTGATAAAGGAAATCACGGTGATACCAAAAACACAAAACATCTACACAGAGACGAAGTGTGTTCTTTTAAGCGAATGCCATTGAATAATCGATGAAAACATTAAAAAAATGTTACAATTGTTCGCAAAATGGACATATTGTAACAAAGTGTAATTGACTGTTATAAGTTGCAACTGATTGTTAGAAAATAATGACGACATTACGGATTTTCAAAAACAAAAACTAGTGAGATGTCCTTTTCCGAATTCAAAATAGATGACACCGAGACTCGAGATTATATTGATTCCGGAAGTACAGCAATTACAAAATTAAAGACAAAGTTACCAAATATATGCAACTTCCGCCGCAGTTATTAATTTGGAAGTGGAAGATGCAAAAGTTAATTTGTAAATCACCCTCAACGTTGTGGTGATTATAAATGGACAAGAAGTGAAAGTTTTACCTACAACAAATGCGACGCTTCCGGTTCTCTCGAAGGATAACATCCCTGCAAACCAGTTGTTTAGGCAGAAAATGCAAGTTTCGTACCACCTAAACGCATTGGCCAAGTGGAATTTCTAGCTGATTTTACGAAAATATGAAAAATCTTTGGAACAGGTAGAAAAGGTGTTTAAATTCATTAAATACAATCGCAAGCGCGTCGACGCTGACGACGTAAGTAAGTATTAAAATTAATTGTTTTTCTTTTCAGTTTTATTTTCCAGTTTATGATCTGAACATTTTGAATCAATTCAAAACTATGTAGGTAGTTAATATTGAAATTATCTAAGAGGGCAAATTAGGTACGGCAATTAAGAAAGAAATATTATTTCCTTTCATTGTAAAGTAGGGTCGTATAATACAGGTCATAAAAATAAAAGAACGGCACACGCTTAGGAATTTTAAAAATTGTAGCGCTACAAAATTTGAAAGAAAACCACAAATTGTTAAGAAATTAGTGTGACAATTTATTAGTTTAACAGGATTTAACCTAAGATCGACATTGAGGGTTGATATAGTTAAAAAATTCGATTAGAAAAAGGATCAAATTTCGTGTGAAGAACACGTGTAGGAATGATAGGTCTTTATGGGGTTACTGCTGAAAATACGTCTAGACTGTAGAAACAGTAAGGGGTAGGCGGTTTATTTTAAAATTGTTGAAACGATAAATAGTCATTATAAGACGTTTGCTAAGTGTGATAATAATTGTTCAATGGAACAATTATTGTGCCTATCATTCGAGGGAACGATAGAAGAGCAAAGATGTTTTGCTGAGTATGAGAGTTAGAGAAAAGTGAAAATCGAAGTCGAGCAATATGGTTGTGGAAACGCCCAAAGTCAAAATACTCGATGCAAGAATCTTGAACGGAAGAGAGACAGTAAATGATCCAAAACCCAAAAAGAAAGATGAATTCAAGAGAACGACGCGTAGTCAGAGTACTGACGACGCGAAAAAATCCGCGAAAAACAAAAGAACACGAGAGACATCTGAAAATAGCGAAGATAGCGAGGAGGAACAGCCGTTCCTCTCCAAGATGAAAAGAAATAAGAAAAAAAAGAAGGAAACATTAGAAAATATGGAAACCGACCCCGCGTCCAGCGAAGTAAGCGATGATTATGACCTGGAAAAAATACTCAAGGAAAAAGAAAAGGAGTTGGACCCTATCCAAGAATCTGAAAGTGACGAAACGAAAAAAAATAAGAGAACAAAAAACCAAAGGAAGAAAGACCGAAAACGAAAAATAGAAGAAGAGTACCAGAAAGAGGAAGAAATAAAAGAAACGAAGAAAACTGATATCCAAGATAATGAAGAAAATGCGAGGGTGAACGCAAGCCCGGAGCAGACCGTTAAGTCTACTCCGGACTTGGTCAGTAACCAAACATTGGACTCCCAACCAGATCTATGGACCGACCAGAAGTTAAAAGAAGCAACGAAACGTGTCATGAATGATGCACACGAATTACGCAGGTTCCTAATGAGGAGTAAAGAGGCGCTCAACTTTCGGGAAAAGGCCCTCGAACGTGTTAAAAATATGGAGGAATTAATTCAGGAGCTATGCCTGGATGGTATCAGAAGAAATAAAGTGGGGACGGGAACGCCTTCAGCCTCCCCTCCTCAAACGAAAGTAATCATAGAAGAGGTGGTCAAGGCCATCAGCAAGACCACCCCTTCAATGAACATAGCGCCGACCCTTCAGGTCACCCAAAGTAAAATAGTACCAGATAATGATAAACAGAACCCCCCCAGGGACTACCTGGAGGCAGCTAAGAGGGTGGCCACTGGCGGCCCTCGTAGCATGCCAACAAAGAAATACAAGGTGATAGTTATAACGGATTTTTGACTTTACATCCGTTATGTTCAACCTTGTGCATCAATTTGGTTGGCCACTGCCATTTCATTTAAATTGAATGAGATGGCGTTGTGGACTCTGCGATATTTTTATTATCGGTTTTCCGGAACGCAAGTCGAGATGCGCGCTGGGGAGGTCTTTGGGGAAAATGTCGGACGAGAAGGGCACATTTTTTGGTGCTGTGAAGTGTTTGATTTGGGGTGCTTTCGATTAAGTGAATATGGTTACGTTTATTGGGAATTCCGTTCCGACAGTCCGGATATTATATGGAACATGTTGTTTTCCATCCCAGTAGGGGGTTTGATTCGAGATTGGAGGACAATGGGTTCTTTTTGCCGTGCCATGTGTCATCATCGGACCACCCTGGCCCACAATTTCTGGGAAGGATTTTTATCCGGTAGCATGGTGAGTTACTTAATTAATTTTGCCATTACTTCACAGCCACCGATTAGTCGATTGGCCAATATTTGAACACCAGAAGCTCTATGACGTATTTTTCCCTTGGCTTTTTAATGTGTTTTATTTTTTTAATTATGTGTAATATTCTGGTTTTTCTGTTCGTCGTGCATTTTTTTATTAAAGAGTGTTGTACGAGATTACGATTGCGGTGCATTTTTGTATACCTGCATCGTAGTGATTGGCGTATCTAATCTCTTTACGTTCGCGTGCGTGGAGATGGCTTGAGGTTTGATACTATGTTTGGTATAATTATTTTAATTAATAATTATTTGATTTTATAATGTGTTATAATATGTATTTGAACTGAGTTTTATTTCCACGTAATTACATCAAGCAGCTTTAGTATGGTGCATCGGCGATCGGAGTCCAGAATGAGCGTTCTAAGTTCAAGCCTCGACTTGAAATTTTATGTTTGTTATTTTTTTCTTGTTTTTAACTATGATTTAATAATATTTTTATGAAGGCTTCGATGTGTGACCTACTTATATACAGAGTGCGGCATTGCGCCGGGGTTGCTGCTACTTGGTTTGGTCGTCGGAGGCTCGATGTGGTTACCATTATGGGATTGTTATATGACCATTCGAGTGTTCCGTCGATTGATTGTTTGGGTGGGGATTCTGGGTGTCAGTGCGGTCGCTACTGTGCCGTTCTGGTCGGCTACTGTAGTGGACTACTGTTTTATGTTCCACTGGTGCCATACTAGCATCAACAGCATCGTTAATTCTCTACGCCTTTAAGCAATGACCACCGTATTGTTTATTTTTATGTTTATTTTATTTTATTGTTAAGTTTATTTTGTGTGTGTTTGCAAAGCTGCTTCCTTGAGTTTATCCGAGGCGTTTTTACACGACCCATGGCCCTCGCATACCGACGTTTCCATCAAAGAGCTAGTTGACCTAACACCAGGGCACCACGCATTCAAAAGTAGAAGGTTCTTACTTTCTGCGTGGACTTTATCTTCTCCAAACTGCTTCTCATTAGAGCAGTAAGGAAGGATTTAGTTACACTGGCGCCGAAGCGTGGGAGCTACTGTATTGCCTCTGTTTTGCTTTTGTATCACTTACGATTTTCTACAGTATTGGACAGATGATGTTGCTCTACCATCTGTATTTTGGTGAATGCTCGGAGACAATTTCAGGGACGGCTTTTGCATTGTTTAATTGACAATTTTGTTTGTTTGTCAATTTTGTTATTTTGTGTTTTGGTTTTCCACAAGTTATTAAGGGGTGAAATCCTTTTAGCTTGCCATGGATCTACAATACCAAACGGGGGGTTGGTTGGAGTAATTGTTTGTATCCTAATTGGTTTAACAACACCTTAAATCATACATTACATAAGGGTGGAGGCTGGGTAATGTTTGTCACTGTGGGTTCGATTACACCTTGAACTCTGCATGGTCCATTAACATCTACGATCATGATTTTTTTCGTTTGTTTTTATTTTATTTATTTCATGTTTTATGTAATATAACTAGACATCATACCATCTAGATGCTAGTTATACCATCTCATCTGAGGATGATCTCTTGTTTTTATTATGGCAGTGTTTTTGTTGGTTTTTTTTAAACCAAGTTTTTATTTTTTTATTTTCCGGTCTGTATGTCAGGGACGAAGATTGCCCTGCATCAGAACCCTTGAGGAGTCTGGGGGGAGCGTGCGCGTTCCTTCGACTCATTAGGAGGGGTCCTATGTGGTCCCTTCTCATGTGCTCACAGTGCAAGTGTTGCGAACCTTGCTGTGTAGCCTTTTCCCTTGTGAGTGGGGGGGGTCCTATGTGAGCCCTTCTGGTGTTGACAGTCAAGTGGTGTAAGTTTGACCCTTGCTGTTCAGCGTTTGGTTGAGTTGGTACGGGTCCGATGCGAGTCGTACACTCATATACTCACTCTTTCCCTGGTTGGTCGTTTATAGCGAGTTCGCTTGACCTTAGCTCACGCTTTATGCGGATAAAAGGTGACGTGTCGTTGCTCTGGAGCTAATTCTTATCATTTTTTTCTTTGTGGAATATTTTTTATTCCGTTGTCCCTGCCATGATGAGATCAGAGATCACCTACTATCACTACAGATATTATTATCACTCTTAGTTAGCATTCAGCAGGCGCGGTTTGCGCTCACGGAAACACTTGAGATCGGTTGATTTTTTTGAGCCATAGGCGATTTTTTCTTTTTGAGCCTTTAGCCCTATCTATACCGGCAAAGACGTTTAGGGGGGGGGTGTATAACGGATTTTTGACTTTACATCCGTTATGTTCAACCTTGTGCATCAATTTGGTTGGCCACTGCCATTTCATTTAAATTGAATGAGATGGCGTTGTGGACTCTGCGATATTTTTATTATCGGTTTTCCGGAACGCAAGTCGAGATGCGCGCTGGGGAGGTCTTTGGGGAAAATGTCGGACGAGAAGGGCACATTTTTTGGTGCTGTGAAGTGTTTGATTTGGGGTGCTTTCGATTAAGTGAATATGGTTACGTTTATTGGGAATTCCGTTCCGACAGTCCGGATATTATATGGAACATGTTGTTTTCCATCCCAGTAGGGGGTTTGATTCGAGATTGGAGGACAATGGGTTCTTTTTGCCGTGCCATGTGTCATCATCGGACCACCCTGGCCCACAATTTCTGGGAAGGATTTTTATCCGGTAGCATGGTGAGTTACTTAATTAATTTTGCCATTACTTCACAGCCACCGATTAGTCGATTGGCCAATATTTGAACACCAGAAGCTCTATGACGTATTTTTCCCTTGGCTTTTTAATGTGTTTTATTTTTTTAATTATGTGTAATATTCTGGTTTTTCTGTTCGTCGTGCATTTTTTTATTAAAGAGTGTTGTACGAGATTACGATTGCGGTGCATTTTTGTATACCTGCATCGTAGTGATTGGCGTATCTAATCTCTTTACGTTCGCGTGCGTGGAGATGGCTTGAGGTTTGATACTATGTTTGGTATAATTATTTTAATTAATAATTATTTGATTTTATAATGTGTTATAATATGTATTTGAACTGAGTTTTATTTCCACGTAATTACATCAAGCAGCTTTAGTATGGTGCATCGGCGATCGGAGTCCAGAATGAGCGTTCTAAGTTCAAGCCTCGACTTGAAATTTTATGTTTGTTATTTTTTTCTTGTTTTTAACTATGATTTAATAATATTTTTATGAAGGCTTCGATGTGTGACCTACTTATATACAGAGTGCGGCATTGCGCCGGGGTTGCTGCTACTTGGTTTGGTCGTCGGAGGCTCGATGTGGTTACCATTATGGGATTGTTATATGACCATTCGAGTGTTCCGTCGATTGATTGTTTGGGTGGGGATTCTGGGTGTCAGTGCGGTCGCTACTGTGCCGTTCTGGTCGGCTACTGTAGTGGACTACTGTTTTATGTTCCACTGGTGCCATACTAGCATCAACAGCATCGTTAATTCTCTACGCCTTTAAGCAATGACCACCGTATTGTTTATTTTTATGTTTATTTTATTTTATTGTTAAGTTTATTTTGTGTGTGTTTGCAAAGCTGCTTCCTTGAGTTTATCCGAGGCGTTTTTACACGACCCATGGCCCTCGCATACCGACGTTTCCATCAAAGAGCTAGTTGACCTAACACCAGGGCACCACGCATTCAAAAGTAGAAGGTTCTTACTTTCTGCGTGGACTTTATCTTCTCCAAACTGCTTCTCATTAGAGCAGTAAGGAAGGATTTAGTTACATAGTGTACCCTGACGAAGGGAACACTGGCAAATCGGCGGACGATACTAAGGTCCAACTAACGAGTATTAAATTGGCCGACCTCAACATAAAACCAGATAGGGTATACCCCATTAAAAATAACGGAGTGATGGTTGAATCTTCTCAGCCGTCACTCAGAAACTTGATCGGCAATTCATTTTTAACGGAAAAGAAATTGGTGGCCCGGGAGCCTTCAGCTACCTGGCCATCAATCTCGATTCAAATGGTGGACAAGTCAATGTCCAAAGAAAGGGTGATCGAGGAATTTACCGCGAACTACCCGAAGCAACAAATGGGGCCGGGAGCTCCTGGCTCAGGAGCATCAACCCGGTGCACTCTAAGGGAAAGACCCACAACAAGTGGATCCTGGAGGTTCACCCCGTGGTCAGGGAAGCGGCAATCTAGGACGGGAAGTTCAGGGCTTCCTGGAAAAGTTATCGCATCCCCGACCACATTACAATTACGCGCTGCTACAAGTGTCAGCGCTTTGGACGCACAGCTAAATACTGTAAAGGGAGTGAAGCATGTGCATTCTGCTCTTCCACGGAACACGCCTCACGTGCCTGTGGGGTGCAGAATGATCGTGCGAAACATGTGTGTATTAACTGTGTCAGAGCTAAACATAGCGATGCCAGGCACACTACAGGATCAAACACGTGTAGGGTCTACAAAGCAAGACTTATGGATTACGCACATTCAGTTTTAACGCTTACAGACATCACCAATGAGTATGCCCTTCAAAGTCTTGCAGGTAAACCTGAGGAACTCGGAGGCCGCCACGGCCGACGCGCAACGCTTTGTTTCCCAGGAAGAAATTCTCTTGGCCATTCTTTCGGAACCCTACTGCTACCCCGCGGCAGCAGGAGGGTTTCGTCTTCCCTTCTCTCCGAACACACGGACGGCAGCAATCTTCGGCGACCACTTCCGAACTTGCATCATGGTTAACGATGCGGTAGGAAATGAATTCACGTTCTCCTTCCTCCCGCAAGTTTCCAGCAAGTTCGTAACGGTCGTGTCAATTACCTTCAGTAATAAAGTGACCTACTATTTTATAGGCACGTATTTTCCTCCCTCAGAGGATATACAAATTCCACTCGAAGACCTCCGGAAAGCACTGGGTGTTTGCGGAAAGGGGAAGACCTACATTTGCGGAGACTTCAATTGTCGATCAAGGGTGTGGTATGACACCGTAGATTCCAACTCCAGGGCACAGGCACTGGAGGAATTCATTGTACAGCACCAGCTCTTCGTGTTCAATCGACCCAACAAACCGCTTGACTTGCGACACCGTCAATGCAACCCACTCATGGGACATTGCGGAACACGTCATAATTACAGATCATAAAGCAATCACTTTTGAAATAGGTGCACCTAATAATCCTTGGGGTCCTTATTGACGAAAACCTATCGATGCAACCGCATGCAAACTACGTTTGCGGCAAAGCCAGTAAACTAGTCCATGCGCTGCATCGAATGGCAAAAAGCGGTTGGAACCTGGACACCTCGAACTCTATGCGAAGGATCTACCAGGGGGCGGTAGTCCCCATCTTGGCTTACGGAAGCGAGATCTGGATACATAGAATAGGGGATAAACACACGTTGGCCCGGCTGATATCGTGCTATGGATTTTGGTGTCGCGTGATAGCAAAATGTTATAGGACTGTGTCGGCCATAGCCGCGGGTGTTTTGGCAGGTATCCACCCAATCGACTTAGAACTCTTACGATTACTGTCATGGCGTGAAGCCAGAAACAAGAAAGTAACCACCTTTATGGGGGTAAGAATCGACCCGAAAGATTATAAATGCAGAGTAGACATAAAAAGAAAAATGGAGGAAATAATACAAAAAGAATGGCAACAAAGATGGGACGATGGACTGGTGGGTAGAATTACCTACCAATTCATCCCCAAGGTAAGTAATAAATTAATGAATCATTCCTTTCAGATGACACAGATACTAACCGGACATGGCGAGTTCGGCCGACACCTCAAGAGATTGGGGAAATCGGAGGACGGTCTATGTCCGGCTTGCGATATTCTCGATGAACCTACACATCGGATACGGGAGTGCGATTTGTACATTCAAGAACAGTTGGAGTTGGCGGCCTATCATGGCATCCATCTCCCTGCACAACTGGACGAGTTGTACGAAGAAACACCACCCGACCTTATGTGTAAATTCCTCGAGAACAAGACCGTTAACACTACCGAGACTGAGAACTAATCACATAAACTAATAACCCGACATGAAATAAGGTCTGGGTGCAAACCAAAAATGACAAAAACTAGAACCGAAAAGAAAAATTGACACCTAACCAAGTAAGAAAACACTGATACTTACCAATAGTGAAGAGTTAAAACGCCCATGCAAACCGGATGTGGAAACCTAAAAACAAAAAGAACAAGAAAACACTTCAAAAAAACATTATGCAGATTAAATTGTACGTGACAATACCAACCAATGAAATGCGGTTTGAAACCCCACCAAAATTCATACTAAACACTTACCCTGAACCAGCAAGTTAATTTGGAAAACTTTATTTTTTATTTTTTATGACAACATGAATGTCCTGCCAATATGCAGGATTTAGTTAGATTGGCAATGCTAATCCGTTTTTATTTCTATATAAATAAACAACTTCAATTGAGTATGAGAGTAATTGTTCAAGGGAATAATTATTGTGCCTATCGTTCGAGGGAACAATAGAAGGGCAAAGATATTTTGCTGAGTATGAATCAGTAACGACTGATTGTTCTATATGTTCAACGGAACATTAGATCAGCAATTATAATTATTGTCCAACGGGGCGATTATATCTTTCTTTTCAGGTAATCTTTTTCAGGTATTTGGTTCCGACATTTTATTATGTGGTGTATTGTTACAACTGCGGAAAGACAAACAATGGCGACCTGTTGTGAACCTTCGTACGAACTAGAGACACTAGCGGTAGCGCAATCATTAAAAAGGTTTTGCCTTTTATCACTGACCGTGGAACATGTTTCACGAGTAAACGATTTACTGTTGTATATACAAATACCTAAATATGAAGTTGGTGTTACATGCAACCGCTACGCCCAGGGACGATAC
This sequence comes from Podabrus alpinus, assembly GCA_932274525.1. Taxonomy (NCBI): domain Eukaryota; kingdom Metazoa; phylum Arthropoda; class Insecta; order Coleoptera; family Cantharidae; genus Podabrus; species Podabrus alpinus. The sequence goes on along the minus strand of OW026455.1, from coordinate 55,150,068 downwards.
AATCGAACAATTTTAGCATCTTTGGCTGCAACTTTTTCCGACGAAGAGCGTTGGGATGCCAAACTACGAAGGACCCTTTGAAATACAACGGGTATTAGAACATGACCGATACGTGGCCAACGATCCAACGGGATCTTATCGAAGCCAAAAGCCTTACACTGGAAATTATCAGTGTGATAAATTGAAAATTTAATGAATCAGTGAGCGGGCTGATCACTCTATCTGTTCAATGTAACGATAGAGCAGCAATTGCCTATGTTCAATGGAACAATTGTGTGTTGCTAAGGACGAATCAGTGAGAGGGCTGATCGTTGCTAAGTACGAATCAGTGAGGGGGCTGATCGTTGCTAGTTATGAATCAGTGAGCGGGCTGATAACTCTATCTGTTCAATGTAACAATAGAGCAGCAATTGCCAATGTTCAATGGAACAATTGTGTGTTGCTAAGGACGAATCAGTGAGAGGGTGTGACAGTTAAAATTCCTCACGAATATTATCGTTAATCCCAGATGTTGTATTAATTCCTTGCAAAATGGTGTTAATTAAAACGACGAAAATTAAAAGAAGTTGGAAGAAGGCGCCACTCGAATTTCGTTCTAAAAGGACCAGACGTCGTTATAAAAGAATAAATAACTCCATCAAAGGGGAAAATCGAGAAACCTCGAGCTATCTTTGGAAATATTGCCAGCTAGCCTTGGAAAGGAAATTATGCAAACCAAATTCAGCAATGAGACCAGGGCGTACAGAAAATTTTAAACAACGAAGAAATTTACAAAATAATAAATTTGCACAAAACGAAAAAAATAATTCTCTTGAATGTAAATTAGCAAGCGCAGACTTCTTACGCGCAGTCCCCCAAGACTACAAGACTGTGCTAAAAATAATGGCGGTCTAACAAAATTTATCAAACCATATCCCAGGAAACACACTGTCGTCATAATGTCGTCAATTATTGGTCAGTGTAGTACCAATGAAGACGTCATCAAGGACGTCATTAATGACAACAATATGACCGGCGTACGTCACAGCCTAAAGACGTCAACTGATGACGAACCTTGTACGTCACTTGCGACGTCACTGATGACCAATCTAGTACGTTTCTCGACGTCACTGATGACCAATCTAGTACGTTTCTCGACGTCCCGTTATTTCATATGAATGACGTAAAGAAAGGTAAAAAAATTTCTTTTTAAAATAACCCTAGTGAAAAACAACAAGTATGCTACTAAACAGGAAAAAATAAAGTAAAATTTTACAAAAATATGTTAGGTTCGACTGTAATTTTAATTTCTCCTATTTCGTACAGTTACTGTTTTTGAGAAGGATTATTCTTGAAATTAATAGAAGGGTTTATAAATAATTATAATGACACACGCTTTTGATCAATGGGAAAAACATTGAAATTATAGAAGGGTTATAAACAATACAAATGCAGTAAATTTTTAATTATATTTTTATTATTTTGTTATAACATTTCAGGTAGGGAAGTTCCATCCTTCTTTAATTTTTCTGGGGCGTGCTTTAACCAGACTTTGATTTTATCATCAATTTCTTTTTCGGTGGTTGTAGGCGAAGTTTTTCTAACAGCACCTAAAAGACAATATATAAAAATCTTATCAATCACAGCTACAAAAAAAACTTACAAACGATTACGTTGCGTAATTTTAAAACGTTAAATGCTTTTTTCTCGCCTCGTTTACCAAGAAAATTCATTTTTGAAGCAACGGAAAACGACAGGAGAGATTTTAATATTGCATTCGTATGTGCAGTAAAATCTCTGCCTCCGAGTGTTGCGTAATATGATGCCTGTAAAAATCTAAAAGTGAGATGTTAAATCGAACCAGGACATTAGAATATTACGTACCAAAGCTTGGAAATTAGTGTTGTTCTCAATGTATATTTCCAATGTATACAAATCTTCTAATGATCTCAAAGGAAGATTTACTCCAAGATCATCTGGTAAAGAGGTATTATTTACAGCTTGAGTACCGTGACGATCTTGCTTCCTAATCCACTCCATAATTTGATTATTTTGTTTCCTAATTGTTTTTAACAATTCAATAATAACTGTGTCTGAAAATCATCTGTGTAAATTTTGGATTTTTTTAATTATTATTGTGTATCTACCATTATTATTTTCCTCCTGCTGGTTTACAGATGCTGTCGCCAGATTGGTGACAGCGGTGTTCTAACCTTGTATTCTTACCTCGTGTTCTTACCGGTGTTCTTACCGGTGTGCTTACCGGTGTTCTTACCGGTGTTCTTACCGGTGTTCTTAGATTATTTTCTAATAAATACTGTGGCGAGGAAAATGAAGGAGATGACTTGATGTGCGTGTGTGTCTGGCGTAACTGATTTACTGGAGGTGGACCTATAAATAATCCAAATTAACAAAAAAGTTGGAAGATTCTAAGAAATTATTCATTACTCTCTAAACAATCATTGCTCCTGTTTAAATTAAAAACAAACAGTGCTGGTCTCGGGAGCTGGGATTTTTTTTGTTTCTGTTTATCCTCCTCGTTTTCCGAATCAGATTGATCATCGTTATAAGCTGTTGATTTTCGTACCCTTTTTCTGGTTAACGGCAAACAGTCTTCATTAACATCGGTATCCAAATTAGATGTGTCCTCGGCTATCTTAATTTTGTTATTGGCAGTCTCGTAATCGTCTAGAAATAGGTAAAATATGTAAAGATAGTAAAGATGATGATATATTAGTTGGGACCAAATAAATTTGCACTTACGTCATCACGCTGTATGTAAAATTACATGCGATGATTGGCTTATCCAAGGAAAACAGCATGCGTGATTGGTTATCCAACCAAAACAGCATGCGCGATTGGTTAGGTTCGTACATACAGCGTGATGACGTAAGTGCAAATTTATTTGGTCCCAACTATAATGATATATAATACACTAACCTGTTTGAAAAAATATACGTTTCACTTTGTGTAATTGCCAACTACCATCTTCAGGAGGATCCACACCAGATTTGACCAATTTCACAAATTTCGTTTTCGTTTGGTTAGGAGGCCAATAAACTTGTCTTTTCCTGGGTGTTAGCCAAGCAGAGTGGACCAAAGATATACCACCGTCGTCAATAAATTCAACTCCAACATAAGCCATATCTAAATTTTATAATTAATGAAAGTTCATCAATGAAACATTATCTTTCAGTTCGTTAAAAACCGTGAAGTACGGTTTACACTTCAAATTTTAAAATTGAATTATTTGTCAGCTGAAATTTTAGGTATAAACCGAACTTTAGGGCCTTTAACGTTCGAAAAAATAACGATTTAAGTTAGAGAATAGGGGTATTAATTAGAAAAACTTTTCAGCGGGTACAGCAAAGGGGGTGTTGCCTCGTAAAATGAACGCATCCCATTGGTCAAACATAGAAAACATAACAACCAAAAAATTTCGTTATGTTTTTAATTTGGCTTTCGGATTCGTTTTTCTTGTCTTTTTGTTCTGGCTTCACTCGACGATTCACATATTCCCACTGGCAGCTTCTGAGAAGGAACAGCTATCGTCTGTAATTTTCTTCTTTTAACATCGGAAGCATCTCCTAAAAGTGTCGCATAAAAATCTAACCTCAAAAATATTTTAAATAAGAAATTACTTGCCTCGTGTAAAATAATCATATTCTGTAAAATGTAGTGAACACACTTTCATAAACTTTGTTACAGTTTTTCCAATTTTTAAATTTTTAATCCACATATTTCTAACATCGACCATTTCCTGAAATCCCAATTTATTTACCACAAGCGTCTTGTGTTTTTCAGCTGTGGGGAATAAATGAAAACTTAACTCGGGATTTTTCTTTGCCCAAGATGAACATTGAGGATTGAGGCACTGAACAATAATGATTATTGTTCATATCAAAGTGTGTTACTAGAAAATTTTATTAACCGTCGAAAACTTTTAAAATCCGCACTAAATATATGCAAAATATATGTTATGTGTACAGTACTTTAGTTCGGTCAAATTCCGCTAGGTGCCGTGTTGCTTATCACTATATCCAACTATATCCCTATAACATCTTCGGTTAAAATCGGGGCCACCTTCGGGGCCCGTATATAAAACTCTAAATTTAGCGCGACATTTAAAATTATAGTAATTTTTTTTTTATTAATTTTATATTAAAATTATGAAAAATTATTATTTTATTTAATTATTTTTCCAAGTTCTGAATAATTTATGGATAAAATAGTATTTTTGAAAAATATATTTTATATTAATTTTTCAAGAATTTCAAAATAAATTAACTGTTTAATAATTTAAATTATTACGAATTAATAAAAATTCTTAGTTAATTACGTAAATCATCATCGAAATATTATATATATATGACCTTAAAATGACCAAACAATGATGTCATAAAGACGGCCTTTAATGTCGTCTTATAGTCGTCCCTGAGAATGACGTCATTTGTATGTCAGTTATTGGGCACTATGACGTCGCCGACGAATAATAACCAATAAATGACGCCATTATGACGACAGTGTGTTACCTGGGATGTTTGATTATCAAACAAAATCAAATGAATATTTACACAAAAATTAAAAATAGTAATAATTAAATCAAACGAATAATAAATAATTATTAGCAAAAAAAAATGATACGATACCTAATTTCCGTTATTTAGCGGCATATGCAAAATTAGTTGAAATTTTAATCCCATAATATACAGGCGGATGGGGAACTCCGGTAAATCAATCACAAAAAAATGAGTTTCCCAACACACGGATTCGAGAAAATGATCCCAGCTCGCCACTGGATGGTAACAACTACCCAATTCTTCTCAAAATCCGGCTTCCAACAAAATTTTCCACAGCACACACAAAACCACGACTTTTTCGATCAAAAGTATGAAGTCAAGTGCCCAGCGCTGTCCGCTGCGTATCTACTCCTGCGCATTTCTCGCCCGTTCCAACGGTCACTTGTTCCAAAAACCTTAAGGAACTCGGCGGCAAATTTCAAACCGTTACAAGGGCTGATCGTTTCTAAGTACGAATCAGTGATAGGGCTGATCGTTGCTAATTATGAATCAGTGAGCGGGCTGATCACTCTATCTGTCAATGTAACAATAGAGCAGCAATTACAAATGTTCAATGGAACAATTGTGTGTTTCTAAGGACGAATCAGTGAGAGGGCTGATCGTTGCTAAGTACGAATCTGTGAGAGGGCTGATCGTTGCTAATTATGAATCAGTGAGCGGGCTGATCACTCTATCTGTTCAATGTAACAATAGAGCAGCAATTACCAATGTTCAATGGAACAATTGTGTGTTTCTAAGGACGAATCAGTGAGAGGGCTGATCGTTGCTAAGTACGAATCAGTGAGAGGGCTGATCGTTGCTATTTATGAATCAGTGAGCGGGCTGATCACTCTATCAGTTCAATGTAACAATAGAGCAGCAATTGCCAATGTTCAATGGAACAATTGAGTGTTGCTAAGGACGAATCAGTGAGAGGGCTGATCGTTGCTAATTATGAATCAGTGAGCGGGCTGATCACTCTATATGTTCAATGTAACAATAGAGCAGCAATTGCCAATGTTCAAAGGAAGAATTGTGTGTTGCTAAATTTTATTTCAGGTAATCTGGTTACAGATCCTCCCTTACGCTAGGAAGAGACGTAGACGACTCGAGGACGACCCGTTTTGTAGGATGGCCGAGCTGTTAGCTATTTTCCATGGGCAACCAGAAAAGGCGTCTAGGGGGCGATTAAAGTTAATGAAGCGAGGAAGAGCGACTAGGTGACCTCGACATGAACCCACATAAGAGGAAGAACCAGGGGTTGTCGGGACACATTCCACTAAGGGTGTTTGACGAATACGTTTCATATTATTGTAAAGTCAATGAGCTATTTTAATAAATTGTTAACTACAACTTTAAGTGTAATTATTTCAACGATAAGCTTTTACATTATTGTATTTCACTTAAAATTATAATTATGTAAATAATTTAATTCTAACAAAGGGCTAATCCTTATAATAGATGACATGTATTGTTGTGACCCGCTTTGAGCTACCAGAGATGTTAAGAAAGCCAGTTGTTAAAGGAAGCACAATCGGGGATGTTCTTATTAATCTTAATTGTAATTTAACTGTTTATTCATTTTAACTGTTAAATTTTATTGTTTCAATGTTAATGTTAAGGCATTTAATTTAAGTTGGTGTTACATCCAAATACTTTAAAATCTGACACGTAGGCTTGAAGACGCGCACGTAACCACGGGAAAAAATAAAGATACCCAAAAACAAACCAAGATAAAACAAAAAAGGGATGATAACTAAGGATAATAAACGGGGAACAGTTAGTTACTAATATGAGCGCGTACCGGTAGGACGTGTTGTGAGATTAATCTGAGAGCGTACCGGTAGGACATGTAGAGTTACGAAATTGAGAGCGTACGGGACGGACGTGTAGGCGGTGATTGATTCGGAAGTTGAATTAACCAACTATTTAAATTAAATATCAACTAATTTATCAACTAAATAAATAAATCAACAATTAATTAATCAACTGGAATTCGGGATGTGCGATATCATCGAATATAAGGAGTTACTAAATAGAGAGCGTACGGGACGGACGTGTAGTCGGTGATTGATTCGTGAGTTGAATTAATCAACTATTTAAATTAATTAAGCAACAATTAATTAATCAACTGGAATTCGGGATGTGCGATATCATCGAATATAAGGAGTTACTAAATTGAGAGCGTACGGGACGGACGTGTAGTCGGTGATTGATTCGTGAGTTGAATTAATCAACTGTTTAAATTAATTAATCAACAATTAATTAATCAACTGGAATTCGGGTGTGCTGCATCATCGAATACAAAGAGAATTATAGATCTTCAGATCAACGTTTGATTGGAAGACCCAAGAGAGATTATTCCGTGTTTTTCCTACCGGGAAAGATTATATGGGAACAGCAATTGGACTGGGATTGTTTCAGGTCAGGGACCGAGTCATTGTAGGCGACAATTTGGACCAGGCAATAAGCAAATAGAAGAAAGTGAATGTGTGCATAGTGTTGTGCGACAAGCCTATACGAGTCACCACCAAAGATAAAGGTTTGGATTAATTTAATATAATTTTAAGTTTGTTGATATTTGTGTTGAGTTTTTTTGATTGTATTATTTCCATTTTATGTGTCCATTGTTGAAAATAAATCTGTTAGCTGAACCGATTGTGTTTCTTTTGAGCTGATGCGAGTTAGAATTTGTACAGTGAGGCGATAAGCATAAAAATAACCTGAGATTAAGAGCCGCTAAAGGTAAGTGCCTAAGGTATGTTGTTCCTCGTCACCTGGAGCTATAAAGGGTGGACCAGGACGCAACAGTATGTAATAATTTGTTAAGGAAGTTATTCAGATCTTTTCTAGTAGATTATCTAAGAAAATAGTTAAATGCATCGGTTACAATCAAATTAATAATAATTATTACCAAAATAGATTTTATAAATTGATGCAAAGTGTTTAATTTGAGTATAGTACCAATTTAATTATTTTGGAATTATAATAAATAAATACTTATTTTGTTATCCCAAATTTCTCCAAACATATTCTAATATATGCTACGAATATTTAAATTTACAATTTACCAAATATATTTATCAAATAATAAATAAATCAATTGTATTCTTTACTTGAATTGAATTTTACTTGAAAACATCGCTCACCAACAAAATTTCTGTTTCCACAATATGCAGCGGGTATCCATAATTTTATTGACACTAGCATGACCCAAGTAACATTTTTCCCTGTGAAATTAAAATTTCTCTGGTAGGTCCCTGGCAAATACCTGGTAGGTAACTAAAACAGGGTTTACGGCTTTGCCTGTCTATAGGGATTTGTCAGGTACCTGTTAGCATGTCCTTTGTAGGGCCCTATTAAATGCTTGCGCTAGGGATTTGCCAGGTAGCCAAATACAGGTTCCTTGTAGGGCCCTGTGAAATGCTTGCAGTAGGGATTTGCCAGGGAGTCATATACAGGTTCCTTGTAGGGCCCTGTGAAATGCTTGCGGTAGGGATTTGCCAGGGAGTCATATACAGGTTCTTTGTAGGGCCCTGTGAAAAACTTTGAAAATATCGCAAAAAAATAGTAATTTTGATGTAAAAAAAAAAATCGTTCTACAGTATCGTTTGGAATGTAATTCTAGTAGGTTGTAACGAAATGTCGGAGGTATCATTTTTTTTACGTATTTATGCTCCGAGCAACATGCGTTACACTTTGAAATGCAAACAAGTACCCACGAGCGATGTTTTCAGGCAATTATAACAAGTTGCGATGAAAATTCCGACAACATTTTTTTCTCTTTTTTTCACTTTTTTCTTTTACGAATACCTGTACAATTACATTTCAAACAATACTGTACAACGATTTTTTTTTTTGCATTAAAATTACTAATTTTTTTGACGTATTTTATGATTTGAACCCACGTGTTTGAATAACATTTTTATCGCTTTTTTCCATTTTTTATTTAACAAAACACTGTAGAATTACATTCCAAACGTTACTGTAGAACGATTTTTTTTTTGCATCAAAATTACTCATTTTTTGCCATAATTTCCGATATTTTTGCGATAAATTTTTTAAATTTACGAAACAAAAAAATTTTTGGCTTCTTCTTTGTAATTCTTGGCTTAGTAAGAAGTAAGAAGACAAAAAATCATTGAAAACACACGAAAATTAAGAAAAATGTTTATTAAATTTTTGTAGTCATAAAGCAATTTTTCCGAGCAACATGCGTTACACTTTGAAATTCAAACAAGTACCCACGAGCGATGTTTTCAGACAATTATAACAAGTTGCGATGAAAATTCCGGCAACATTTTTTTCTCTTTTTTTCACTTTTTTATTTTACTAATACCTGTACAATTACATTTCAAACAATACTGTACAACGATTTTTTTTTTGCATTAAAATTACTAATTTTTTTGACGTATTTTATGATTTGAACCCACGTGTTTGAATAACATTTTTTTCGCTTTTTTCCATTTTTTTATTTCACAAAACACTGTAGAATTACATTCCAAACGTTACTGTAGAACGATTTTTTTTTTGCATCAAAATTACTCATTTTTTGCCATAATTTCCGATATTTTTTCGATAAATTTTTTAAATTTATGAAAAAAAAAATGTTTGGCTTCTTTTTTATAATTCTTGGCTTAGCAAGAAGTAAGAAGACAAAAAATCATTGAAAACACACGAAAATTAAGAAAAATGTTTATTAAATTTTTGTAGTCATAAAGCAATTTTTCCGAGCAACATGCGTTACACTTTGAAATGCAAACAAGTACCCACGAGCGATACTTTCAGGCAATTATAACAAGTTGCGATGAAAATTCCGACAACATTTTTTTCTCTTTTTTTCACTTTTTTATTTTACGAATACCTGTACAATTACATTTCAAACAATACTGTACAACGATTTTTTTTTTGCATCAAAATTACTAATTTTTTTGACGTATTTTATGATTTGAACCCACGTGTTTGAATAACATTTTTATCGCTTTTTTCCATTTTTTATTTAACAAAACACTGTAGAATTACATTCCAAACGTTACTGTAGAACGATTTTTTTTTTGCATCAAAATTACTCATTTTTTGCCATAATTTCCGATATTTTTGCGATAAATTTTTTAAATTTACGAAACAAAAAAATTTTTGGCTTCTTCTTTGTAATTCTTGGCTTAGTAAGAAGTAAGAAGACAAAAAATCATTGAAAACACACGAAAATTAAGAAAAATGTTTATTAAATTTTTGTAGTCATAAAGCAATTTTTCCGAGCAACATGCGTTACACTTTGAAATTCAAACAAGTACCCACGAGCGATGTTTTCAGACAATTATAACAAGTTGCGATGAAAATTCCGGCAACATTTTTTTCTCTTTTTTTCACTTTTTTATTTTACTAATACCTGTACAATTACATTTCAAACAATACTGTACAACGATTTTGTTTTGCATCAAAATTACTAATGTTTTTGACGTATTTTATGATTTGAATCCACGTGTTTGAAAAACATTTTTTCGCTTTTTTCCATTTTTTATTTCACAAATCACTGTAGAATTACATTCCAAACGTTACTGTAGAACGATTTTTTTTTGCATCAAAATTACTCATTTTTTGCCATAATTTCCGATATTTTTGCGATAAATTTTTTAAATTTACGAAAAAAAAAAATTTATGGCTTCTTTTTTGTAATTCTTGGCTTAGTAAGAAGTAAGAAGACAAAAAATCATTGAAAACACACGAAAATTAAGAAAAATGTTTATTAAATTTTTGTAGTCATAAAGCAATTTTTCAACTAAAATAACAACAGCTAGGTGGCACAGAGGTTAACGCTGTCGGACAATGAAGGGAAGGTTACGGGTTCGATCCTCGCACAAGGTAATATTTTATTTCTAATTTTCAAAATTTAATTCCAGACTCCAAGAAACAAAGAAGACGACAACATCATGAGATATATCACCACCAACAAGTTCTTATAATGAGAATAAATAATGAGAAATGGGTAAAATAAAAAATTATATGTTGTAGAGTTAAAATTGTTAAAATTAAAAATGTAGCAAAAATTAATTAAATATACAATAAATTTAATTATAATCAAAATTTTTTTGCACCCTGTTAATAGCCTATAATAACTTCCTGGTAGATCCCTATAACAATACCCTGGTAGATCCCTATAACAACTCCCTGGTAGATCCCTGCGGTAGGGACTTACCAGGGCCCCTGTGAAAGGTACTTAGTAGATCTCTAGTAGAGGCCCCTAATAGGTGGTCCATTTGCCCCTGGCGCAAGCCCCTACCACAATCCCAACTAGGGTTTTAGACAGGGACAGGGACCTGTGAGATTTGACTGGTAGGGATTTGCCAGGGGCCTACCAGGTTAAAAATGTTGCTTGGGGACAGTTCGTTCTTAACCTACGAGAATTATTGAACAAACTACATTTAATTTAAAGGCCTTTTCGAGAGAAAAGAAAATCTAAATGGAGAACAAATCTTAAAATAATAATAATTATTAAATAATTTCGTAACTTAGCAGATTATAATAATACCACTGTCAATACTCAAGCATTTCTGAAGTATTATGTATCGTGTGAGACCGGCATTATTGTACCGCACGTGTATTAATTAGTAAGTAGAACAGTATAAGATTGCTAATAATGCTTAATATACAAATAGAACATAGTTGGTATACAGACCACTATTTGTTAATATGTAACTATTGATTATTAAGCTTATTACAGATTTTATATAAATAGGAGCCATAATTAATACGAGAGCAGTTAGAGTAAAGAGTAGAGAGGCAGTAGAGATGTAGATAAGGATAGTGAATAGATGTAGTTAAGTATTGTTCAGAAGAGTATTGTATGTATAAGATGTAACTAATAAACGATACACTGCAAGATGAAGTATTACTCCATTATCTCATGGCGACATTACACCTTCATCACAGATTGTTCTAGTGAACCTCCCAAAAGTCCCATAAAATCCCACGCCGGCGTCCCACACAATCGGGGGTTTTAGCTCCCCCAACTCGATATTTTGCCGATAACTCGCTTATTTATGCTTGTATGAAAAATTATGATCAGACCATAATTGAAGAGTATAAAATTCTCTATAAAACAGTTTTTTATCATATTTTTCCATGGCACACTAATACTTAAATTATTGACGGAAAACACGACGCACCCCTAAAACGGCACAATATTGATTCGTTGCAGGGAGAGAAATGTTTTCGGGCACGGGAAATGCTTTTAATAATAAATTAATTGAAATTGTGGTCAAGTTTGGAAAATAAAGAGAAAAATAGATTTTTTCAAAATTTGTCCAAGTTATAGTGTTTAAGATCATGTATGTAGTTTATACTACAACTGGCCATGGCAGTCCTCTTTTAATGTTGCAATTTTTATGTTGATCCATTGCCATGCTTACGATTATGTTTTTAGTATTAATTAAGTTACGATTGTCAAAAATACATGTTTTACAATTATGTTGTCCGAATTATTCCATGAATAAAAACTATTCAATACAGTCCACTTACTTCAGAACTTGTCTACCAAGTAACATTTAGTCATCCAGCGAAGTCAATAGCTCATAAGGTTTTTGTAACGAATTGCATTGATTCTACAAGAACACGCTTCAACCGAGCAATACATATAGTATCTTCCAAGTAACGAAACCGAAATTTTGGTTTGAGCTTATAGAAGGTCCCGGGCAAGCTGAAATTTGGCAAAGATGTATATTGAAATGTCCTAATAAACCCCCAAAATGTCTCATAAAAATCCCAAGCCGGCGTTCCCCTAAATGAAGATTTTAGTCCCCCAAGTGCGGTGTTTCGCTTATAGCTCACGTATTTTTACTTTTACGAAAAATTACCATTAAACAAAGTTTAATTTGCCTATTAGTACTACCTACTGCAGCGCCACAAGTTATAGAGAATTTTATGTTCTTCAACTTTGAGCAATGGTAATTTTTCGTAAAAGTAAAAATACGTGAGCTATAGGCGAAACACCGCACTTAGGGGGCTAAAATCTTCATTTGGGGGAACGCCGGCTTGGGATTTTTATGAGACATTTTGGGGGTTTATTAGGACATTTCAATATACATCTTTGCCAAATTTCAGCTTGCCCGGACCTTCTATAAGCTCAAACCAAAATTTCGGTTTCGTTACTTGGAAGATACTATAACTTGGGCAAATTTTGAAAAAATCTATTTTTCTCTTTATTTTCCAAACTTGGCCACAATTTCAATTAATTTATTATTAAAAGCATTTCCCGTGCCCGAAAACATTTCTCTCCCTGCAACGAATCAATATTGTGCCAATTTAAGGGTGGGTCGTGTTTTCCGTCAATAATTTAAGTATTAGTGTGCCATGGAAAAATATGAAAAAAAAACTATTAGATAGAGAATTTTATGCTCCTCAATTATGGTCTGATGATAATTTTTCATACAAGCATAAATAAGCGAGTTATCGGCAAAATATCGCGTTGGGGGAGCTAAAACCTTCGATTGTGGGGGACGTCGGCGTGGGATGTTAGGGGACTTTTGGGGAGTTTATTAGAACACTCCAATGTACATCTGTACCAAAATTCAGCTTGCCCGGATTTTTTGCAAATTAAAAACCTTCCTTGCTGGACTAGTATTGGTATAAAAAACTATTAATAATTAATTTACCCAACGTTCAGAAAATCCCAACTTTTTTTTCTTGAAGACCTTATTGTATTATATATTGCCATGAAACAAGAGGTAAATAGCTACCGTTAATATAAAAATAATTAAATACAATTTAAAAATATGAAATCACGATCGAAGTAGTTGATTACGGTAAATAAAAGATTTTATAAGTAACAATAAATTATATTGAAAAGAAAGTTAAAGCGAATCAATCCTCAAATTAAAGATTACCAATTTAATTAATTTAAAATGACATGAAATGCGAACATCGTCATAGTAAAGAAATGCAGAAACTTTGAATTCGATAACTAATTTTTGAATAAAGTTGGTAAATAATAAATTTAAAACATGTTAGTATATAAGGTTAGATATAATTAATTAATGTTAGCAAATAATAATATTACAAGTTTACTTCAAAACGGGAGGTTTCCGTCCAAGACAATTTAAATCGTCGGGTCGCCTGAAAACAATCACGTGGTTTAAATTATCGATTTTTATAAATAAACAATAAAAAATAGTGTGCGGATATTACCAAAAACTTCGTATGTGCGAAATTTAACGAATCCAGGAAAACGAATTTATGAAACAAAACCTAATCGACTCTTGTTATTTTTGAACGATCCCATGGTAACGTTTCATCAGGAGTGAGTAACTTTTAAGGTGTAACTTGGTCAAGTAAGAGGTGTTGTTGGTGTATTCCCGGAAATTAAATTTTATCCACGAGGAAGTCCTGATATAACCTAAAAATATATATACACTAGACCCTCCATGTACGCGAGGGTTCCGTTCGCCAAAAACCTCGCGTACATGAAATTCGCGTAAATGGAACCAAAGAAGCAATAGAAAAAAGGGGGTTAGGTTCCAAAATGTATTTAAGACTAAAAACAAAAGTTTAAAACTAAGGTTTATTTACGAAATAGGTAAAATATAATGCATACAAAAACTAAAATATAGTACCTAATTGATAAAAAAATTAAATATAATGCATAAAAAAAACTATAAATCGTTGACACCGTATTTGTATCATTCAAGTGCTACGTTTCAGCGCCTGTGAACGGAGTAGAAATTACTTTGTATATACATACATCTCTATTTATTATGTAAACAAACTGTCAATGAATATCTTGAGCTGCGACGTAAGATTTATATACACCCATACCTCGAAATTTGTTTATGCTATTTGGATAATACATAATTATTTTAATAATACGCGAAAACTGAATTCGCGTTAAAGGGAATTTTGCTTCGCGTACAAAAAATTCAGGTATCAAAATCTAATTCGCGTTATTCTGAATTCGCATACATCGAACTCGCGTACATGGAGGGTCTAGTGTATAAATTATTAAAAGGGATTGTTAAGTGGAAAAGGTTAGCGAATTAAAAACCTTACCGTTGCGTAAGATGTTTTTGGATGTTTAAAAAAGAAGTTTGTATGGATTAGTCGATAATAATTTGTTCAATTAATGCGACTCGTTGAACACCCAAGGAAGTGGTTGATACGCCGATCTAGACAGCACTCCTAGGGTTACCAACCCCACAGAAACATAGTTATTTTCGGTAAGACGAAAAATTTCCATAGATTATAAAATCAAGTGACCGGGTTTTAAAATAATTTTGCGTATTACGATTTGGGGTAAATTTTAAGAATAATAATAATAAAATTACATGTTTAGTTATAAAGAAATTTATTTATTAAGAAAAATACAAAAAGCTTGCAAGCAGGAAATATTTAGATAAAAGTTAAAATTTCAGGTTATAAAAATTTGTTTATACACCTACAATTTAAAATTCAGTTACAATTACAATTTATCAATTAAATGTTTATTCAATCAAATCAATGTGTCATTATTGAAAGTTACTGCATTTAAAAAGTCAAGAACAGGGTAAATTTAAGGACGATTTGTTGAGTCAGTTATCAACAATTTAGAGGCATCGTAATTTATAATAGAACCGACTCCTGAGGTAAGTGATTTCATGCGACAATTAAGAACGCAAGCTAGCCTGAGCATTAGAAAATTAAACATTAATTATTATAGAAGTATACGTGACGTAATTACCCTGCCTCACTATAATATGTATTAAATTCAAATTTATTAATTAATCATTTATAGAAAAGTACAAATTTTTAATATAACGCGAAAAATTCAAATTGCTAAAATAGCGATTTTTAAAATTGAATAACTTAAGAACTAAACAGTCAATAATAATTAAAAAAAGTTTTTTAATCATTAAAAGCATATGCCAATCACAAAAAAATTTCAGAATTTTTGTTTTCATAAATGGAACAACCTCCTCAACATTGAAAAATGTTCATAATATGTAAAATTCAATAAATAAGATATATAATACATAAATTTGATATCTGTCCACATTTAGTCACATATCTCACAAGTACAAATGTTTCTCGCCAGTATGATGTTTTAAATGATTTTTTAAACATGATTTATACGCAGTTTTAAAATCACAATTTGCACAAGCAAAGGGTTTCTCGCCAGTGTGAATTTTTAAATGTTGTTTAACTTGGTATTTACGTGAAGATTTATAGTCGCATATTTTACAAGCAAAGCGTTTCTCACCGGGGTGAGTTTTTAAATGATCATAAAAATAAGATCTAGATGCAGATTTATAGTCACATATTTCACAGGCAAACAATTTCTCGGCAGTGTGATTTTTTAAATGAACTCTTAAAGTTGATTTATATTTAAATTTATAGTCACATATTCCACAAGCAAGCGGTTTCTCGTCAGTGTGAAGTTTTGAATGAACTTTTAAACTTGATTTGTGCGCACATTTATAGTCACATATTAAACAACCAAACGGTTTCTCGCCAGTGTGAGTTTTTAAATGCCGTTTTAAATGTACTTTAAGTTTACCTTTATAGTCACATATGTTACAAGCAAAGGGTTTTTCATCACTGTGAGTTTTTAAATGATTTTTTAAATGTGTTCGATGTGAAGTTTTATAGTTACATATTACACAAGCAAACGGTTTCTCGCCAGTGTGAATTCTTAAATGAAGTATTAAATTTGATTTGTGTGCACATTTATAGTCACAGATAAAACAAACAAAGGGTTTTTCACCAGTGTGAGTTTTTAAATGAACCATCAAATTTGATCTACATGCAGATTTATAATCACATACTTCACAAGCAAATGGTTTCTCGCCAGTGTGAGTTTTTAAATGGTGTTTTAAATTCGATTTGCTTGAACACTTATGGTCACATATTGTGCATATAAACGGTTTTTCGCCAGTGTGGGTTCTCAAATGACTTCTTAAATTTTCTTTGCGTACGCACCTATAGTCACATATTCCACAAGTAAACGGTTTCTCGCCAGTGTGAGTTTTTAAATGAATTATTAAAGCTCCTTTACTTGCACATTTATAGTAGTTGCATATTCCGCATATAAATGGTTTCTCACCAGTGTGCGTTCTTAAATGCGTTTTTACATTAGTTTTGCTTACAAATTTACGGTCACATACTTCGCATGCGAACAGTTTCTCAACGGTGTGAGTTTTCAAGTGTTCTTTTAAATTTAATCTCTTGGCACATTTCAAGTCACATATTTGACAAACAAAGGATTTCTTGTGAGTTCTTAAATGTTGATTTAAACTTGATTTAAAGGCACTTTTATAGTCGCACTTTACACAAGCAAACGCTTTCTTGCGAGTGTGAGTACTTAAATGAATTTTAAAGTTTGATTTATGTACACTTTGATGGCCACAAATTTTGCACAGTAATTGGTTAAACTCCTTATGAGTTTTTAAATGCAGTTTTATTGCTCGTTTATGTACAGCTTTATACCCACAAATTGCGCATTGGAATAAATTGGAGCCGCTACATTTTCTTGATGCATTCTCCCGAGTTAATTTTTCAGTATCGGTCTCTTCTTTAATATCAATGGAATGATGCAAATCTTCTAAATTAAATTTCTGGTCCAACTCTTCGGAAACGTGCTCCTCATTTTCAATATTATGCAACTCATTCGAATTGAGCATTTTATCCATATCTGTAGCAAATTGCATTGGATGAAAGTAGGATGAAGTTAAGGTATATTGATTTAAAACACTACTGAACCTACAAAAACAAACGTTTACAAACACTCGAAAGCACAACTACAAATTGGTGGCCATTATTACTTAGGACGGTGCCATCTAGTGGCAGATAGAAACAACAAATATCAATGGGTGTGTTCCATGGACTAAGAATGGCGAGGACTGGAAACTATTCCTAAATTAGCGTGCGCTTAACCGTATCAACCCAAACTGAACCGCTAGGGGCGCTGTGATAGAAAAGTGTCACAACCATTTTTAAAAATTTAAAAACAAAATTTTTATTTATTACAATTAAAATTAAGTTTTTAATTATTTAGGATCTTTATTTAAGAAATTTTTATTTTAAAAAAAACGTAGGTATAATAAAAAGACACTTAGAAATTATGTTTTTAATAGTTTGGCGTCTTTTTTCTTTTTACAACTCTTTTTTTCTATTTCTAAATTTAAATGATGAGTATACTGTCTTAATCTCATTGCAATGTAATAATGTATAACATAAGACAGTATTTCATTTTTATGCAATTGACAAGGAAATGTAAATTGCATATTTTCCAGTAAATCTTCTATTGTATCTTCGTATACAGTTGGCTTTTTAATATATTTTAGTAACGTTTCTTCAATTTTCTGAATTATTAAAAAGAAATGTATATTTGGATGCGTTAAACGGCCACGGCTCTTCATATTTACCAAAGCTGAAATCGAATTATGTACGTCATCATAATTTGGGTTGCACAATGCTTGTATGCAAATTTGACATTTCGTGTGATGTTTCAATTGGAAACACAAGTAGCCGGTCACTATCGGGTACTTGCTCGAGGTTATTCACAAAATCGGTTTGTAAAACAAGTTCATTTTGTTCGATAACTTCATTCTTTAGTGACCGTTTTATTTTAATGAAAGATTTTGTAATTGTAAGTTTTTTTCTAGTTTCACACGAATATGCAGGACAATTAGGGAATATCGTTGGTATAGCAGTTTTGGTTAAATATGGCGTTTTTAATAAAACCTACAATTATTAATTATTATTAGTATCACTCGATAAAAATATTCGTTTGCTATTTCTCAATAAACTGTGGACATAAATACGCCATATACATGGCAATAAACAAATATAAGTTAATTTCATACACCGAACAACTGGTAACAATAATAAATATTATCCAAGTTATCGGATATACTATACTTATTGATACATACCTCTTGATTTGGAATAGCAGGATCATCATAATTTACAAATGCCTTTCTTACAATACAATCATCCGTAAAATGTTTTTCACACACTCTATGAGTGGCTTTGAGATCGATATCTCTTGGTATATTTTGTTCCCACTGTCCAAGTCTTTCAATGTCTTCTTGTGGTGTTTTAAATAAAGAGAAAGACTGGTTTTGTTTCTTTTTTTCGCTCTTGTATCCTGTTTTACAATTCGGAACTATGCATACGTTAACCATTTTTAATATCTAATAACTAGAAAAATTGATTATAACACTTTACAAAATATTTTTTTCTCTTATTATAAAAGGCCAAGTCTTTCTTTCTGTCTGTCCCACGGAAATACCCGAAGCAAACCGAACCGAACCGAACGCACAACGTATCATCGGATCAACGTATCATCGGATCAACGTATCATCGTATCAACGTATCATCGTATCAACGTATCATCGGATCAACGTATCATCGTATCATTTTGTCTATATAGGACAGCTATTTCCAAAAAAGCATTATGTGAACTTCCATAATGGATAATGAAAATTTTGAAAATCCTGCTGCAAAGCGACGGCGATTGAATCGTGAGAGAAAAGCACGCACAAGAGCTAATAACACAGAAGAACAGCTTCGATCACAGCGACAAGCTGACGCTCGGTCTCATGCGATACGTCGACAACGTGAAACTTTGGAACAAACTCAGGCGCGGCAAGCTGCTGACGCTCGGTCCCATGCGATACGTCAACAACGTGAAACTTTAGAAGAAACTCAAGCGCGGCAAGCTGCTGACGAACGAGTTGACCATCAAGTTCGTGTGGGTAAAGGCTCATTGTGGTATAGGAGGGAACGAGGTTGCAGATTTATGTGCCAAAGATGCGGCCGTGTCGCACAGTCGCCTGGCATACACCCAGTTCCCTCTGAGTTACGCAAGAAGGGTGATTCGCCTTGAACTGGCAAGTACTTGGAATTCTGAGTACATTAATGCCGTTCAAGGTTCAACCACCCGGCAGTACTTACCTACACTGCAAGATGTTCGACTGTTCCGAGGTGCCTTCGACACCTCTTTTGAATTGACGCAGATATTGACGGGACATTCGTATTCGCGCGAGTATCTATTTATATTTAAGATCTGCCCTACTGATGTGTGTCCTTGCGATTCAAGGAGTAGACAAACTTTACAACATTTGTTGTCCGATTGTCCACGCTATGTATCTTCCCGTTTTAACCATCTTACTCTCTGTAATTTCTACTCAGTTTCCCCACTCGACCTCCTTCAAATTCTTAAACATCCTTCCTTAGTTATCTCTTTCACCACCTTCATAAAGCATATAATTTCTACACTTAAAGATTTTAATACTCCACCCTGAGCTTGAGCTCATACCAACATCGAATATTGAAGGGCCATTGTATGCTCAAACCCGGTTTTGTTTTCTTATATTTCATTCTCTCGTTCTGGCCATGGCTCACACCTTGACGAATCTCTACAAATCTCTACAAAAACACCAACACTAAACATATACAGGGCAGGGACAGTCAATCTCTTGCCTTAATATGTGTTTGTGTAATTATTTGTTCTCATTACCATGTTTTATCAATTTTTAGTTTTAATAGTTCTACCAAATAAGTGTTACCATTTTTCCCTAGTTATAAGTTTGCGTTTGTATTACATTGATTACATGTTAATTAATTAGTTTTAAGTTTAGGTCTGTATCCAATAGCAGAGTATACTCCTCCGTTGGGTGGTTTAACCCAATGGGGAAACAGGAAAAAAAAATCCATCTGTCAGTTCTGCGGCTCCAAGAATTTCGCCAAGGAGCGTCCAGTTGATAAACAATTTAACAACAAACTGCTGTCATAAAGGAAAAGTGAAGATTCCGCAACCGCTCGATCAACATGGGAATCTATTGTTATATCCCGAATTTCTTCGCTCTATGCTTTCAGATTCAGATAATCCTTACTACAAGAACTTTCGTCAGCACATCCGCTCTTACAATTCCTCGGTTTCTTTCGCTTCAATGGGAGCAGAGATTGTTTCAATGCCGGGTAACGGACCATACGTTTTCAAAATTCATGGACAGACGTATCACAGAACCACAAACCTGTATCCACCTGAAGGACAAACAAGAAAGTTTGCACAACTGTATGTAATGGACACGACAGAAGCGGTCAATGAACGAGTAAATCTGCCTGAGAATAGAGGTTGTCTACCTGAAGTGATTGAGAAAATCGATCGTTTCTTCCGCGTCAACAATCGTATCGCAGCTTCATATTGCCTGATGAAAGAAATTGAGCAACAAGAGCGTGTACGAGCCGAAGAAGAAGGACAACCAGTTCCGGTCGTCAATATGGTGATGCGGCGCGATCGGCAGTCTGATAAAAGACGTTACAATGCTCCAACGTCCAATGAAATTGCAATGGTGTTCGTAAATGATGACGGCGAACCTCCATTTGAACGTGATATCCGTATCTATCCTCGAAATCCCGTCGACAATGCAAATACCCGAAGCAAACCGAACCGAACCGAACGCATAACGGATAATTTCATAACCAATCGGATGAACGTATCATCGTATCAACGTATCATCGTATCAACGTATCATCGGATCAACGTATCATCGGATCAACGTATCATCGAATCAACGTATCATCGGATCAGTTAATCCGATTATCCTACTCAAAATTACTATATAAGCAGAATTAGATTATAACGAAATAATAAGTGTTGAACGTCAACGAAAAATGTTTTCAGGTGAATTAATAAAGGATGTGGAACAGGCGCTAAAGAGGGCCTTATCGTTCGGAAAATACGAAGATTTTGAAGTCGGAGAAGAATTCAAACGAGCTACTATTAATTCGTTAAAGGAGGCACTTCGTGAGTTTAGCAGCAATGGAATGCGTAAAATTGATTTAAATATTGCGAAAAAAAAAGTGGCGGCAAAACGTATAAGAAACAGAAAAAGAGTGGAGAAACTGATTGCTGCCGAACAGAAAAAGAAAAAGGAAGAAGCTGAGGAATTTTCAATATCGCTGAGTGATTTTGAAAATTCCTTACTCGAAGAGGAAGGGAGGAGGAAGTAGGAAGTAGTAGTAAAACTTAGTTTTATTATTAGTTATTAAATTATTATATAAATGTTTTATTAAATAAAAAAAACTTCTAAATACATAAATGTTTCATTAAATAAAAAAAACTTTCTAAATTCGAATAAAAAAGTTAAAAACGAGTTGTAATATTAACTAGATGATACCCCGTCCGAGGACGGGCAGCTAGAAGGACGGGCAGCTACCCAAGGTAACTTAAGTTGAATGAAGATTAAGGAAAGCTCTCAGTGCAATCCAAAAGCCATATGACCTTGGCTGCCTGCCCGTCCTTCTAGCTGCCCGTCCTAGGACGGGGTATCATCTAGTTTGTAATAATACTTACCGTTTAAATCGCTTATAATTATTTTCACTTTAATATTTTACCTTTTATATAGGTAAATGTTGTGTTGGTAAATGTTTATATCTTGTACATTTATTATTTTTAAATTGGTAAATGTATCATAACCAAGAAAACTTAATGACAGCCATATGACAGCTCATGATGACAGCTGATCAACACTTTTCTATCACAGCGATCTTGGCGGTTCAGTTTGGGTTGATACGGTTAAGCACACGCCATTTTTAGCATTTTAACAATAGAGATGCCAGTCCTTACCTTCTAAGTCCATGCTTTTGGTAAACTTGTAAATCCCATCTTCCCATTGTTTAGCTTCGCAATGTGAAATTCCTTCTTGGAGATATTCATCGGATTTTTTAGAATCTTTTTCCTTCCGTTTAATGTTGAACTCAGTTAATAACTCATCGGAAATCCCCAAGCTGTAATGCAAAATAGAGTTATAATTGTTGATTTATGTTTGGGACTTCAATTGAAGAGCTCAGAGGGGAAGAAAATTAGCTACATTTTGCCAGTTTCATATTTTGAATTTTGGGTCTAAAATAGTTGAAATGAGTCGTCTAGATGCAAAACTCACTGTTTGCAATTTTGCGTAATTTGAGTTAGACGCGGTATCCGATGCAAAATCTTATAAAGAATCATTGTATAATATAAGATTGTAGCAAAAGTCACTATTTATTATCTTAAAACTCAAGTGAAATTTTTGGTTGGGTGCAAAACTCCCTCTTTGCTTTTGACATTTAGTTGCAAAACACACTATTTACTTTCCAGCCAATCCCAATCAGCCGTTAAGCCGAAGAAAAATGCATGAACCAGCAATATGTAGACCTGGAAGTTTAATTTTATTAGATAGGTACTTTGCACCTATACTATTATTTTTGTATTTCATACTTTTTTAGAATAAATGTTTTTTTCCTTTACCATAATAAATATTTTATCTAGTAAAATGAATTTTGTTTTGATAGAATTGAGGGCAAAACGCACCATTTACAACAACTGGATGCAAAACTCACTATTTGCCTTTTTAAAAATGAATTTTTTGGTATTTTTGGACATTTTTGAAGCAAGTTATTATTACTGTTATTCTAGACAAGTATTCTCACTTAAGTATACCAAAGCTCAATATAATACGGCATAATAGTATAGCTAAAATAGTTTTCTTTATTTTACCAAAACTAGAAAATATGCAAACAGTAAGTTTTGCATCTAGACGACTCAAATCTAATATAATTGAAATTTTAGAGTATCTTTATTTGAATTAAAATAGTTTAGCTATTTTTATTAGTAAAACATCAAAACATCATTGTTTGAAATGAAGTATGACAATTTTAGATACCGCGTAAATTTTTAAGAAAACTACAATTAAATGCTATCAAAAAAAATTGGAAAATTTTGAAGGACCATGAATTTTCAGTGAATAAATATGTAAATGATTCGGACACCTGATAAAAATGCAGTAATTGAAGGGCCTAGTGGAAAAAGTAGTTAAGTCACTTTTTTTCAATTTGTAGTTGAGCACATTTTCACATTGCGGCATTTATTCTCTACAAATTAGTATAAAAATCAACAAATTCTAAAAAAGTGACTTAACTACTTTTTCCACTAGGCCCTTCAATTTCCATATGTTTAATTCAATATTTAAAAAAGAAAATAGCCATGTCACCATCAGATACGTACATACCTTGTTTATTAAGGCCACCAAGTTATCAAGAAAAATTTAAGAAATGTAACCACAAACGAAATCAAAAATAATCTCTTATTTTCTATTCTTCTTTAAGTGCCGTGCCTGATTTCAGACGTAGGCGACCTCTCTCCTGTGTACTATGTGTTGTGCGTTTAAAGTAGTATCACACACATAGGAGACCTACTGCTTAACGCGGGCTGCAAACCGCGGGAAGGGTATACACTTCATCTCCAGAGAGGCTGTACCAGGCAGATTACCATTAGCAGCAACGCACTTAACCGCTAAGCTGGCAACCGTCTCTTCTTCTATTACATTACTAATTTATTATAGAATTAAATATTTTATGATAATATATTTACATTTGATGTCACAAAAGTGACCATACACTTGCAGATTTTTGCAGACAATATAATATAATACTATAATTACTTAGTGGTATTAGTTACTAATTAGTATTACAAATCATAGTGCAGACGTTACAGAAAATTTTATCGTATTTTAACAAAATGAATTCAAAACGAAGTGGTACTGACTTATCTACAAGGAAATTGGTTCCAAAATTAATTTGCGAAGGAAAATCTTGACTCCAAGTTGGGCAATTACTAGGCAGGTCCCATACTACTGTACAAAAAATGATAAATACTAATTATAAAATACCTGAACCTTGCAAAATAAACAAGTTGCAGATGAAAATTTTATTATAAAGAAAATGAAACAAGAACCCAAAAAAACTATGTCAAAATTTCCGGGATACCAATCTTTTAGGATTAATATATTAAATCAAATTATGGAAATCCATTCCAATTTACAGATGCCGTCAAGTAATCGATTCGATTTGTAACACTAGTGCGAAAAAGCTGACCGTTCCCTAATGAAAATGTGTTCGAAAAGTAGGTTTCGCATGGTAGTAGCGAAAATTTTTTCATGCATTTTCAGTTATTTTAAGCATATTGGCCACTAGACGTGTTGTGGCACGGCGCGTGGTGCGGCCGGGTCACTTGAAAACCTATAGAACCAAGTGAAATTCCTGACCTTCCGGGCCCAAACTTTCGTGCTCAAGCCGGGGGTTCATCGGGAGACTGCATCCCTGGTGCAGAAACTAAGATCGCAGATGGCAGCGGAAGTGATGCCGAGAAGGTAAATCCCGCTGTCGTCGGGGAGGGGTTTTTAGAAAAAAAAGCATATTGGATAAGCTATTTTAAAATAAAAGATAAATAATGGCAACACCCTATTATGGAAAATAGCATGTAAATTAAAAATAATTGATTTCAAAAATATACGGTAGTAGATAAAATTTTGTATGCCACTCGTATGAAAAAAACACTGCCATTTAATTCACAGTACTATATTGAGAAATATGTAAGTTTTTATCGGTTATTATGTTTAATTTTGTTAAAAGTTAATACAAAAAGTTTTTATTATCATGACTTAAACACATAATAAAAATAATTCATTTTATGGGTACTTATACAGTGAGTGTCACAAGTATTAGTCACCTAATATATTGACGTGTTCTTTTTGTCCACGGCCCAACTAT
This sequence comes from Podabrus alpinus, assembly GCA_932274525.1. Lineage (NCBI taxonomy): Eukaryota > Metazoa > Arthropoda > Insecta > Coleoptera > Cantharidae > Podabrus > Podabrus alpinus. The sequence goes on along the minus strand of OW026455.1, from coordinate 55,124,968 downwards.
TTATTTTTTTGAATTTCGTGAATTCAAATTTTTCTTTAAACTTTATTTTCTTTTGCAAAACACTTTAATAAAACACAACTCTTACAAATTTTTAACTAAAACTTTCTTTTTCTTTATTTATAACAATTTAACTTTACAAAATTTTTTAATGGACTCGCTCAAATTAACGTCCTATCTAGTCGACTGCTCGGCGTAGACTGACCCCTCCTTCTTCCAACTCCAAAGTTCCTCGTCTGCGCACAAAGACATTTATCCAAATCCAAATTCCCCCTTCTTCTTTTAAATTTAATTTACAATAATTTTTGTTACATTTTGAATTTTTCAAACATGTTAATTTTAATTTTAATTTTTGAAATTTATCGAATTTTGGCTAACCATTGAAATACAGTTCAATATAGATATGAAATTCAAGGATTTTGGAAGGACAAAATGCGCAAGAACGAAGAAGGAAGGGGACTCGCGCCAAGGCGATGCAACGAGATAGACGGGAGTCGCGGAAAGTCAAAAAGTATGAAATAATTTAATAATTTTTAAAGAATAATTACGAGTAGTATAATGAGAAGGAAATTGAATAGTTTTAATAATAAAGTGCGTTTGATTTAAAGTGGTTGAATTATATTTGATTTGGGAAAACAGGAACTTACTTGATTGAAAATTAATTGATGGATGACTGATTATTGAAGATATATGGAATTGGATATAAAATATCGGAAAACCACAGGGTTTTATTTTTAAATGGCTTCGTTGTCCCAAAAAAACACGACAATATTTTGAATTAAAAAACGATACAACTTTTCTACATTACTTTTAATTTAAAAAATAAACAATGCAATAGAAACTATAAACATATCTGTTTATGATTTAACTTATTCTATTTAAAACATTTGAAACACATTGGCTTAAAAAATAAAATTCGAAAGAAACACATTCATATACGCGCCTAAAGTATTCGACATCCCAACTAAAAAAAAATCAAAAACCTAGTTAAAGAAGTTTTTAATGTTTAGTGGGATTGTCTTTAACCTTTATAATTGCCCATAAATCTTTAGGCATAGATTTTACTAAATTTCGTGGCACTCAAGACGGGATTTTATTCCATTCTTCTTAACAACAGTTTTTGAACCATTTTATATTCCAACTCTTTTTTGTCAATGTGATCGCATAAATGTTCAATATGTTCAATGTCTGGCTGGATTTTGAAGAGAAATTTCCAGATGTTTTAGTGTGCTATAAAGGATCCACGTACCGTTATAATTATAAGCTTTATATGCACCTGATCATTATCTTGAATAAATTTTATGTAATAATTTTGTAGCCCCATATTCTGATCATTAAATATACAAATATTGATAAATATTGGTGGAAAATGTTAATATCCTTCCTGTCATAATAGTGGGATACACATTTTCTTTATTTAGCTTTGTAGTTTTTTCTTTTGCACACAAATTACCTGCCATCTGAACGAAAAATAATAAATTTTGACTCATTCGGTAAATATCATCTGATTCTAAAATTCCCAGTCGCATTTTTATATTGTTTTGTGAATTTAAATATTTTTATTCTATTTCGATTTTATTGTTATCTTTTATAAATGTTGGTAAAATATTACGCATAGTACTAGCTCGTATATTTATCCCTAATGTGTTTTGCAGGTTAGGTGCCATTTTCGCGCCACTAAATTTAGGGTTTCTTGATTTTTAAATTAATTAAATCAGAATTAAATGAGAATAGCTTTTGAGAAAACCCTTTAAGCAGCTTATTTAAACAACTTTTTGCGAGAAAATACTTTTTCATAATTGTCTGTACTATTGCAGGTGGTTTATTAATTAATTGTGCAATTTATTTTGGCCGATTTTAATTTATTATGTAAATTTATAACAATTTTCGCTCCTTTTCTTTAAAATGTGTATATTACAATAAAAAATATTGCGCCATAAGGTCTCAGAATCATGTCTATAGTAGTTTCCAGAAAGCATAAAATTTCAGCCAAAGTAGCAAATTTTTAATGATAGGCAGTCTCAACTTATGTGATAGCGAATACTTTTGACATGTTGAATAGTATGTTACACACCAAGTTGCTAAAGCAGGCCATTTAATCTGGCGTGCGAATTGCGAACCTGCGGTGGTGGGGGTAGCTATAGCTACCCCCTCCACCAAGGGGTCGCAAGTACAAGAGATTTAATGGCGTTTTAGCCACGAGTTGTGTATACTATTTTATGCAATCCTAATAACTACCGACAAAAAATAGCCGAAAAGAAAAATTGAAATAAACAGGTACAAATTAAATTATAAAAATTAAAGTGGCAGTTAAAAAGCGCATTGCAAAAGATAACAGTGTATGTAAAATTACTTTGTAATTATGCAATTTATAAAATTGTCTATTAATTAATCCCATTGTAAATGATAACAGTGGTTGTATGATTAAAAGAAAGAGCGCGTACGTATATGAAGCTTTGGCGGCATAAAACGCATTCCTTTCAAGGAAGCGATAAATAATTTTAACGTAAGTTAAAATATAGCATGTAGACTTTTGTTGAGTCAATAATTATGTCATACTATGATCCCAAGGGACTAAATTTTAACGCGGCACTGAAGAAGGTCATTACGATCCGCAAAAGTAGTCATAAATCCACGATAAACACGCAAGGATTGCATAAAAGTATGTTATCTTCTTATTTTAAGCGTTTGAAATTTTTGAAATTTTTTTAATGGAATAGGTTAAATCATAAACAGATATGTTTATAGTTTCTATTGCATTTTTTATTTTTTAATTACGTGTAATGTAGAAAAGTTACGTGGCTAACAAAAATATTCGAACCCCCATGATAAATTTCAATAAACCGTTCATATTTTGCTTGTTTATAAAAATATTAAATTTTTTATAATTTTGTGTAATAAGTAAATGTTATATGGTCGGCCAAAATAAGATTTTTTTCGCAAACTTCGCAAACAAAACAAAATGAGGGAGATTAAATTAAGTAAAGCTGTATTTTAATGCACCATAAATATTCGACCCTGCTAAACAAATTTGTGATAAATGCATTCATGGAATTTAGTAATAATGAAAACAATCAATTCTGTACTTTAACAAGGTCACAGGTAAGATACACATCAGTTGTAATTACAACATTGGATGTGCAACTACAATGGGACGTAAAAGTAAAAAGACAATTTTTGATTTTCGCCAATAGGTGATTTTTCATCACGAAAAGGGTAAATCATACAACGAAGCTGTAAAATTATTAAATTTAGGTAAGAGTACAGTGGGTGATATAATAAGACGTTATAAAAATGAAGATCGAATTGAGTCTAAGCTTCAAAGTGGTCGTCCAAGGAACTTAAGTAGTACAGTAGAACTCCAATTATCCGAATCAATTGGGGCCGGACCCCATTCGAATAATTGGATTTTGTCCGATAAAAGGGTACTGTATGGATTTTTAATTAATTAAGTGAAAAGGCAACACTTTTACATGCTATATTATAGCGTACTTACAAGTGCTGTACATTAGTATGTATTGTAAATGAAAGTCATTGCTTGCTAAACTTCTCGGTCAAAGTAAGCTGTTTGACTGTCCGTTTTTGGGCAGCCAAGTCGCGCATTCGCTTGGCAGTGAGTAGTTGCATGTGGTCACACTCGGGCTGACGCAAAATCATTATTTTGCGAATAGCATTACGTTTGCGTCTTAAATTTTTTTTCTGAAAGCGATTCGGATAATCAGCGATTCGCATAGTCGGAGTTCGGATAATTGCAGTTCTACTGTATTGGAGAAGAAGAAAAAATTTTACGGAAAGTAATAAAAATCCTAGAATTAGTGCTCCAAAATTAAAAACCGAAGTTCTGCAAGAAACGGGAAAAGACGTTCATGAAGGATTCTCAAAAAAAACGGATACAATGGTCGAGTAGTGCGTAAAAAAACTTTTATTAGAGAAGTTAACAGAAAAAACGTTTGAGATTTGCAAAAGAATTTATATGCAAAGATAATACATGGTGCAATAATGTAATATTTGCTGATGATAGCAAATATAATGTTTTTGGTTCAGATGGACAAACTATGGTATGGCGGAGATCAAATACAGAATTAAAACCACAAAATTTGCATGGTACAGTTAAGCACGGGCAAAGTGTAATGGTTTGGGCCTGTATTTCTTCTAATGCTGTAGGAAAACTAGTATTTATTGATGGAATTATGGATAAATATAAATATTTGAACATTTTCAATAATAATTTGTTACAATAAAGTGCTATTCAAATGGGAATTAGAGATAGCTTTAAGTTTTATCAGGACAATGATCCCAAACATAAATCTTGTTTGGTACAAAAATATTTGCTCCAATGTTTGTGTCCAAAACTTTTACATCCACCTCCCCAATCCCCGGACCTAAATCCCATAGAAAATCTGTGGGATGAATTGATGGATCATAAAATCCATGTTACCCCAATAACCAGCTAGCAACGCTTAAAAGAGAGATTACAAGAAGATTGGAATCTCATAAGTACAGATTATTTAAAAAAATTATTTCGAACATGCCTAAACGTTTGCAACATGTTCTTAACCAAAAATGCTATCCTACTAAGTATTAAAATGTTAAAAAATGTTATGAAGAAGTGTAGGGTGAGAATACTTTAGTCGTCAATTTTGGTACACTCTTTTTGGGTTCTCGTTTTTATTTTCTTTATAATAAAATTTTCATCCGCAATTGTTAAGTTTATTTTTCGGCCGCAACGAGGTTTATTTTACAAGGTTCCAGTATTTTTATAATATAAGGGCCTAGTGGAAAAAGTAGTTAAGTCACTTTTTTTCAATTTGTAGTTGAGCACATTTTCACATTGCGGCATTTATTCTCTACAAATTAGTATAAAAATCAACAAATTGAAAAAAAGTGACTTAACTACTTTTTCCACTAGGCCCTTCAATTATTTATCATCTTTTGTACAGTAACATGGGATTTGCCAACAAATTGCCTAACTTGGAGTAAAGATTTTCCTTCGTAAATTAATTTTAGTATCAATTTTCTTGTAGATAAGTCCGTACCACTTCTTTTTGAATTCATTTTGTTAAAATTTGATATAATTTACTGCTAACGTCTGCACTATTATTACTTTCCCATTTACGTAGTAAAGGAAAGTATTGTTATCGAGTTAGAAAAAAATTTTGAGTTAACATTTTTCCCATGGTCTATGAGCCCATACGAATTGTTTAAAACCAATTTTGGAATGATGTCCGGATGTGTGTGTGATGTATGAAGTATGAAGTGTGATGTGTGATGTGTGGTCATTTTATCGTCAACGTTTTCAGACAAACGCGTGCACCGATTTAGTTGAAATTTTATACGCTAGTTTGAAGCAGCTGTCTAAAGAGCTGATTAGATTTTGGTTGAAAATCGTCCATTTTTAACCCACTTTTTAGAAGAATGAAAATTGCTAAAGAGCATTGCCGCTTCCCGGTGGAATACATGAGATTAAAAATCATATCAATCGAACGAGATTATTTTTCCGCATCTTATGATACCCCACACTTGATAGTTTGCTCTTAAATTATTGTTGAAATGCAAAAATAAAATAAGCGCTATTAAAAGAATATGGTTTGCCTTGGATAATTTAGATCTGTCAAAGTGATTTGTATTGTTTCATTACTATAATTTAATATTTAACTAATTTACTTATATAAACATATTATGAAATTATTATCAAACGAATTGTTTAATTATATATAAAAAATAATTCTGACGTCATTACAACCATAGTTAAAATTTGATTGCATATAGACGGACGGCATCCGGCAAATATCTAAATTTTTGTGGAAAATGACAATTTTAAACATTTTTCAATGTAAACATGTTATTTTATTGTTAAAATGAAAACATAAAATAAGTGCTTTTAAAAAAAATATGAGATACCATGTTAAATTACAAATTAAATTTCGTAACTTTGATATCTCAAAATAATTTGTGTATTTTATAGTTAAAAATTTTTTTGAATTAACATCTTTTTTATTAATATTCAATATAAAATGAAGTGCAATCAGTAATCTTTTATATTATTTCACTTAATTTAATAAAAAATAACACTTTCAAATTTATTGGTTTATTTTTTTTATTGATGATTATTAATTTCAACAAAATAATTTAACTTATAGATTTTCAAATTACAAACTAACATAGATACACCTTAGCATAAACTTATATAATAATAATTACATGATGACTACTTGAATACTTAAACAATACTGATTGAAATTTAATTAACTTGAGTTTTTATGTGCTATGCCAAATTTGTTTATTGAGCAAAATTTATAATTGAAGAATGTTCGAGAACATTCTTTTTGCTTAAACCAGCAATGAAAAATAATTATAACATTGGCATTTCCTGATTACATCATTTATGGAAAATTACTAAGTTACATAATATTTTATGAGAATATAACTCAATCTACTAAATGGGAAAGTAATGTGTTGTCACATCAGATTTTTTTTATTTGTTATACTAATTCGTAACTAATGCAACTAAGGCCCAGTTGTTCAGTTGTAGGTTAAAATATTGGTTAATTAACCTAGGTTACAGAGTTTTAACCACAAAATTAATTATGTTTGGATTTTTTAGTAACTGACTTTTGTGAACAGGGTTAATTATTCGAAAAATTATGTAATGTTGGTAGGCAGTGAAATAATTTTGTAAAACGTCATACAATCCGTCATAAACAAATTTTCTTTCTTTATTTGGTCTGTATTTTTGATTTGTTGTGCATTTTAAGTTAATTTGTTCATTGGAAAAACACAATTTCTTATAACTGATATTTATTTGAAACAGTTTATTTCCTACAATTGGTACAAAACCCCTCCAATTTTTCTATGTGTTCTCGCGCATTATTGTCAATTCTAATTGGCGTATTTCCCGCAATAGTTCCGTTTGGACTTTGAGGAATTCGATCTTTTCACGATGTTCCTCTCGTGCGAATTGCTTCTGGATGTCCAGAAATTGCGTTTTTCTATCGGCCAAGTTACACCAATTTTCATTGCTTAAATTTCCGATAAATTTATTATTCTTACGTAAAACGTTACAGTTGTAAGTAATTCGTGAAAGAAATGCAAAGGAGAACCTTTGCTACGATCACCAGTTACATCTGGAGTCGAATCCTTCTAATCTGTTTAGAAATGGGAGTCTGTAACATATCGGGAGTTTAATCAGACCAATCTGAAGTGAATGACATAACCCATTATTTTCAATTATATACTAATTTTGTATGGTGAACTGAGGGTTAAAAATCTTAAAACAATTGTGCTCACGGGACTTGAAATTCCAGCAATTTTTTAAAGACAATGCCAAATAAATGAACATAGATTTTTCTGGATATTTACCCGTTGTTGTTCTAAAAATACCATTTGCTACTTCAATGTTGTTTGTTATTTTCAGAACTCTCAAGGCGAAAATTAAAAATCCTACTTTTGATATTTGCACAAAATTAAAATTTATTTACAAAAAACTCAATTATTCCAAATCACAACAAAGAAAATTCCCTGCACTCAACTCAAAAAACAAAATTCAATGAACATCCCTTGTTACTATAAATTTTCTAAATAAACTAATTTTATCAAAAAATCAACTTTGCTTATTCTACCGTCAATTGAATTTAATATTCAATTTCATATTCAAATATTGGTCAACTAACGTAGGTTAAAATTTAACCATAAAATAGGTTTTTCAGTCATTTAACCTAATTTTGTAAACTTGGGTTAACTAATCTAGAAATTTAAAATGTTGGTACTAAACTTGACAGTAAAACGTCAAACGGTGAGGGTATAGAGGTTATGTTTCTTTGTTAGATTGTGTTTTGTTTTGTTTTTTGTATTAATTGCACAGTGTTTTATAAAAATACGTTTTTACTCTTGTAAACTTGTCTTTTATTTATTTGGTGACATATTATATCATGATGAGGTCCAACGATGCTTTAAACGAAACCGGTCACCAAATGAAATAAAAATTTATAATTAAAAACGAATTTTTATTAAAAATTGTACAATCATGAACACTTGTAGTATGGGCAATACAAAAATGAAAAAAATATATACGTATTAAGTTCGGAGATTTATTTATAAAAGAAATAATCAATATAATGGATTGGTAAAGTGACGACGAGGAAATAATCAACTTCGTGGAACATTTTAGAAGACCACGAAGATCAAGCAGACGGACACAGACGCGAAAAAATCATTTCATTTTTGGGATGACGGAATTTTATCAAAAATGCAGATTATCAAAAGCGTGGGTAGGCAATACTGCCGTCCAACGCTAAAACGCAGTATCTCCAAAATCGTTGTTTCGAGAAAACGCTCATTTAGGAATTTATGGTTGGGCCACCAAGAAATAATTTATTAATTTTGAAATTAGCTAGGCTAGCTAATTTCAAAATTAATAAATTATTTCTTGGTGGCCCAACCATAAATACGTAAATGAGCGTTTTCTCGAAAAAACGATTTTGGAGATACTGCGTTTTAGCGTTGGACGGCAGAATAGTATATCATATAATATTGAAAATAATAATAACCAACAGTGTGGCTAAATCCATAATACATCATATATCCATCGGAATGCTATAGAGGGGGAAACAACAACATCATCACTACACTGTTGTATAACTATTGGCAAAAGCTATTGGGAAATGTAGTTTCAATGGCGGAGTAGGGGTTATATTCCATCAGGAATGGAACCTAGTGATTACTTGATTGGAAATTATTATTTTTGATCTTGATACTGATGATTACAATATAATCAGCTATTTCATCTTAATTAGTGTTATGTTTTTGCCAAGAAGTTTCGTTAAAAACAAGCAAGAATGTTTTTGCGCCAACTAGTCCTTCCCAAGAGGTTGCGGCTTCTGGTGATTTTTCAAATAACGAAAATTCCAATAAAGAAACCAAAGTTGGTGAAATTGAAAATTCATTTCTAGAAAGTAATTTCACTCAGGAAATTTTAGTTGAAACTGTATTTCTTGGACATAATTCCGCTCAAAATATTTCAAGTGGCACAGAAAAATTGGTTAAAAATGTATCAGATAATGTGGAATTTGTATGGGGCCGAATCCTGGACGCTGACAAAGTCGACGACGAAGAAGCTTCGGGCTTTTGAAATGTGGATTTATCGAAGAATTCAAAGAGTTTCATTGATGGAACATGTAACTAATAACGAGATACCCAGAAGAATGAACAAAGAACCGGAGGTGGTAAACACGGCCAAAGACAGAAAATTGCAGTACCTGGGACACGTAATGCTCAATGAGAATAGATATAGGCTCTTTCAGTACATCCTGCAAGGTAAAATAGCCGGAAAACGAAGCGTAGGCAGAAGGATGATTTCATGGTTGAAGAACCTTAGAAGGTGGTTCTCGATGACAACTACAGAGCTTTTTCGCACGGCAGTGAATAGAATAATTATAGCCAATATGATAGCCAACATCCGGAACGGATAGGCACTAGAGGAAGAAGAAGAATGTGGAAGGCAACAAAATCAACCAAGTTGAAGATTTAGTTACACCTGATTTCTCAATCAGGTTGATTTCTCAAATTCCAAAAATGAAAACAAAGTTGTTGATGTTAAAAATTCACTTCCAGAAAGTAATTTCACACAGGAAGTTTTAGTTGACTATAGGGAACAATATAAATGTTCAAGAAGGTGTAGGTACCTCCAGTTTTACCACTTCCGGAATTACCAGTTAAAGAAGTGGTAAAAAAGCAATCAAAATATTCTTTCAATTGAAGAAACACCAAATATTATAAAAGATTATGTTCCTGAAATTTCTAAATGAGATATTACCAATGATCCATTTGTAAGTTTAACAACAGAAGAGCCAAGCATTAACTACGAAACCAGTTTCAACATTTCGAAAAATTTGATTCGTGTTGTGTTAGAAAATGTCGAAGTAATGGAGGAATCTGTGAACAAAACTGTCAGTCAATCGTCTTTATCAGATCTTAAAATTAACGATTCTGATAATCTGGTTCCCCATCAAGATAACGAAAGTTCAACCGAAAATATTTTATTTAATATTAAATATTATGATATAATGAGCCTTTCGTAATCAAAATTTTTTGTCGAACTTCTTAAATTCCAAAATAAACTTCTAGTTCACAACTATAGTTGTCATCAATACAAATCTATAAAATTTTTACATTTACATTTCTCCAGGTTGAAAGTTATTCAAAAAATATATGGAAAATCTGGGTTAACCCTACGACGCATCTACGGACAATTTCACGGTTAAGAAAACCTGGGTTAGTACTAAACTTGTACTAACTTTACACTGAACAACAGCTTTCTAGTTAAAATATGAGTTAACCTAAAATTTTTGCTGTCATGTCATTACACTGATAGCTATACTGTCAGAAAACGCATTATTTTAGGGTTATTAATAACCGGTTTACAAGGTAACCTGGCACTGAAAAACAATTTTTTAATTAAAATATGAGTTAACCTAGATTTTTTGGTTTAACCCGTAACTGAGCAACTGGGCCTAAGCAATTTAATTATTATTGCATTGTCGCTTCTTAACATTAGAAAATCTGCAAGTGTTTGCCCGCTTTTGTGACATAAGCGTAAGCGTAAGACGTAAGCGCATTATCATATTTCACTCTACAATTGGTTATGTAATAAAAGATAGCTAGTACCAAATAGTATTTACTTTGTTACTAATTAAATTTGTTTAATATCGTTTCCAACTTATTCTAAACTTGTTTTTAATTTAATTTAATATGTTTCTCTTTCAGAATGTCTGCCTTACCAACTTCAAGAAAAAAAAAAGTTCTTAAAACCCGTCAGTGGTCGCTATGGATTTTATTCCTCCAGTGGTCGCGCGTGAGCATTTTGCTTACGGTAGGAAATGCCCATTTTATGATTCTATGCAAAGTATAGCAAGAAGCTTTATTTATGATCAATATAATATCTCAATTTTAAGTAATATAAATTACCCTATATATAAAGGAAACTACAAAGTTAACACTTCCCGCGGTTCAGAGCCCGCGTTAACACATTGACTGCCGCAATGATAACTAAAATGTTGTCTGTTCTGACCGGAACTATTTTATGAGAATATTAATGATAAAATGAACAATGAAGCGCATATAAATATTAATTAGATAAAAATAATATTTTTTTCAATTTTTTATATGAGAAGCATCATCTAATTCACGCGGCCTAAAATGGAATCACTTGTGTCTATTAGCCGTGCGCATCAAATGTTGATTCACAAGAACAATCCAATTTGTTATGAAATACTTGCAAAATTTGACCGAAAGTAAGCTCAACTTAAGACCCCTCTCAAGATATCGGTGCGATAAATGTAAAAAAACTCTTGTCTGAGTTGCTTTTTTAATATTCATTCGTGCAATTTAAAATAAACTTGCGGTTCTTTTGTTGATTTTTCCAATTTTTTTAATACTATAAGTTACGATATTGTCGCAACCCTTAATGTTGTCAACGAGGGGTAGTGTAAACCCAGATGGTTTAAATAAAATTTCATCGAAGATCGTTTTAACTTATATATTAAATAACGAACAAAGAACAAAATAATAGAAATATAAAAATAATAAATTTACCTTACAACATAATTTCTTAACTTACGGACCATCGAACTTTATATTACATGTTTCTTATTTTTAAATACCCATTTACAATCCACCCAATAAACATTTTAGCCTGCGAATAACCTGTAAATAGCCTGTCAGGTACTTTACAGGCTATTTACAGGCTATTCGCAGGTTAAAATGTTTATTGAGCATTCCACCTTTCAACTCCATTCTATTCCCTTTTACCACACATCTCTTTCAACTGCTCGTACACTACTGTCCTAACTAAAACTCCTGACCCACACTTAGGTACAATCACTTCTAACTAAAAGTGCGAACGTATTTCCTGCACGTGTATTGTAACTCATTATCAAACTTAATTATTTTACAATCTTATATAATTTAAATTCTTTCACTAGACAGGACCGTATTGTCGAATATTTACATTAAAATATTATTTGATTATATCGTGTTTTGACAATATTGAATTAAATAAAGAGTTGTCTATTTTCAGCAAGATTCGATCTGTTTCATAATAGTTTTTTTCATTTGCACATTAATACAACTTCCATCTTTCAAGCCGTGAGAAGCAACAATCGATTCTTAAAATTACAGGTCAAGGATATTCTCTACTCCTTACAGTCGTGTACTATATAACTTGTATACACTTAATATTCATTTGAGAAGCAAAATTTGCCTTGCATGGCATTTAAAACTACTTGATCCTAGGAAGCACATGGTGACTCTCATGGCTGTTTTGTATAAATAGGTGAGAATCGCGTTATGCTTCTCATGGCAGTCAACGTGTTGTGCAGTAGGTCTTCTATGCATATGATAATATAGGAGAGGTCACCAACGTCCGAGGGACCGGATAAGACACATGAAGAAGAACTGCGTATATGTCTTTCAACATAATCTCAAAGCCATGAACGTCGCCAACTAACAGGGGGGGGGGGGTTAAAAACAAACCATGGATACTGACGGTCTTTGTAGGCAAGTGGGGCCGTCAAATTCCAACCCCCCAATTTAAAATTCAGGTGATTACGATCGAAATTTACAGCGTTCTCCGCAATTGGGTGGCAAAAACGAATTTGCCTATATAAACCGTGTTTTTGGTGACGCACCATAATTCTGCAACAATTTAACTTGAAAGTAACTCCAGCGTTTACATAATTTCACGATCTTTAAAAACATGGCGCTACGATCATTTTAAGGCAGAATTAATAAAAAGTGTTTTAACAAGGCTTCCCCTGAATTAATATTTTAGCGTTTCAGTTGAAATTTTGCTTAAGGAAGTGGCTTTTATTACTATTTTTAGGCTTTTATTAAAATGGGGAGGCTACAGTGAAAAATTGATTTTTTTTTGTTTTAGCGGAAATTAAGAATGGAAAATTGATTTTCAAAACCTGCACAACCTAGCGCAACAATTCTGAACATTGTTCCGGAGTTTCAATTTAAAATTGTGGACGGATTTCTGGAAAATCGAAAAAATAATAACCTAATTTAAACCTAATTATAAACCTAACCTTAAAATGTAAAATCTTTTAAAGGCCGCAGGAGAAACTATGGCGGGCCACTGATCCCTGATCTAGATCGTGATTGCCTTGATGGTTTGCGGCCTGAAGGCCGCTCTGCAGCTCCTCTGCAGTGCATTTTATTTATAAATAAGTTAATTTTATAATTGAAGGGCCTAGTGGAAAAAGTAGTTAAGTCACTTTTTTTTCAATTTGTTGATTTTTATACTAATTTGTAGAGAATAAATGCCGCAATGTGAAAATGTGCTCAACTACAAATTGAGAAAAAAGTGACTTAACTACTTGTTAAGTGTTTCCCTTTGGTGTTTATTTAAATGCTTTCTCTGAATGTTATCGATCTTACTTATTGTAATTGAATTATCGAATCTGATTATGGCAATACAATTAAACTCACTCTTCAATATAAGACACTTCCAAACGTTGTTTAATAACATATATTCTCGTAATATACACAATGATGATTACAAATAAATGGTACAAAATTAACTTGTTCAATGTTTAACAATTCTTAATATGACGCTTAGCAATGGCGTCGTTGAACTACAACTTGTCGTATACAAATACAATAATGCACTTCGGTGCTCAAGTCACATGATATAAATTAAATAGAAAATGCAGTTGCAGAGTATGCAACCCAATTTACATAATGCATACATGGTGAAATAAAAGTATTAAAACACGTATATGAAATGTCGTGGAACATATCGCCCACCTTGAAAGGAACGCCTTTCAACAAACCGTAAAGTACCCACGATAGTCACAATTCTATCGGTAGGATGCATATCTTAGCAATAGCACGCCGAACCGTGCCGGACGAAGTTTTTACACTGACAACACGCACAACACAATCTTTGCCTGGGTGGATGTCGCTGATGCGTCCCATAGCCCATTTGAGAGGTGGTAAGTTGTCTTCTTTCAGCAACACCAACATGCCGATTTTGATTGGTTCATTCCGATGATTTCGGTTTGAACGCTGCTGCAGTTGACATAAATATTCTTTGGACCAACGTTTCCAGAAGTGTTGGACCATTTGTTGTATGTGCTGATAATTGGTCAATCTGTTCGATTGAATTTCTGGCACCCTTTCTTGAGGCAATGCAGTGAGAGGTTGCCCAATCAAGAAGTGGCCTGGAGTGAGAGCAGTTGTGTCGGACGGGTCGCTGGACAAAGGAGTTAATGGACGGGAATTTAGGCAAGATTCCACTTGTGTCAACAATGTGTTTAAATGTTCAAACGTTAAGACTGTTTCCCCAATAACCCTTTTTATGTGTAACTTGGCAGACTTGACTGCAGCTTCCCATAAGCCCCCGAAAGTGGGAGACCTAGGAGGAATGAAGTGCCAAGCTATGCCTCTTTGCGAGGTGAAATTAGATATTTCAGCTTGAAAATTATCATTTTTCAACATCTGTCCTAACTTTATTAAAATATTGTTAGCGCCCACAAAGTTTGTCCCATTGTCCGAGTAAATATCGGTGCAATACCCGCGCCGAGCAATGAAGCGCTTAAGAGCGTTTAAAAATGATTCGGAGCTCAAATCTGGAGCCAGTTCTAAATGAACGGCTTTAGTAGCGAAACAAATAAATATGCATAAGTACGCCTTTGAAGTCTTACACCCGCGCGTTTTCCTGTCCTTTATCGTATAAGGACCTGCATAGTCGACACCGGACACTAAAAACGGTCGTGTCGGAGTGAGCCGCGATGCAGGTAGGTCACCCATCACCGTTTCTACAGTTTTAGGTCGTACGCGAAAACACCGAATACATCTCCTGACGACCTTCTTGCAAAGAGACGGTCCGGATAGAGGCCAGAATCGTTCTCGCAGAGAGGCAAGCAAAGCTTGAGGCCCAGCGTGTAGTAGACGCAGGTGTTCCTGAGTTACTATCAATGTCGTCAATGGATGTTTTGCCGGCAGTACTATGGGGTGTTTTTTATTCAAATCAAAATTGGAGTGGTCAAGTCGACCACCTACCCTCATGATTCCTGACTCATCAATAAAGGGGAGAAGCATTAGAAGTCCGCTAGTGTTACGTAGCGGTTTCTTTAATGTCAGGCGTTTTAATTCATCAGTGAAGTTTTGCGATTGACAAACTTTAATTAATGACATTAGTGAATCGGTTAGTTCGCCTGAGGTCAGTGAACCTTGTGAGCGAGGTTTTTGCTTTAAACAATTGTTTTTAAATCTCAAACAATAGGCAAGGACTCTTTGCAATTTGATGAGGGATGAATAAGGCTCAAATAAGTTATTTGAGGAAGTTTGTGCTGACAGCACAATTGGAGCTGATGACTTTATTTCAAGCGAGTCATGCTCATGAGCGAAATTGTTATCCGCGATTGGCCAGAGTTCGTGACTGTCCGCGACAAGCACGTATGAGTGTTGTCTGAACCGTAGTACAATGGCGACATCACCTGTAACATGAAGCGTAGGATTCGCCACTGTTATGTCAGGTGGTATTTTGAGGCGCGAGGGTTCAAAGCTAATTGCCGGGATGCTACCGGTTACCTTGATAACCGCCTGATGTGGATAATAAAATGAAGTAATTCCGACTAATTCGCGTTCATCA
Source organism: Podabrus alpinus (assembly GCA_932274525.1). Taxonomy (NCBI): domain Eukaryota; kingdom Metazoa; phylum Arthropoda; class Insecta; order Coleoptera; family Cantharidae; genus Podabrus; species Podabrus alpinus. Next base: position 55,109,316 of record OW026455.1, on the reverse strand, counting down.
GCACGTTTCATGTGGCCTAAAGATTCGTACTCCTTCATGAATGAAGTGTACTGTTGCTGGAGATCATGATTTTTTGCTAACTTTCGCTCCAAGGAGTGTAAGCGATTTAAAGCAGCATGGCGTGATTCTCCTAAGCGCGATAAAGAATCGTTGAAAGGTATGGTCACCGTGAAACGACCGTGCGCGTCTCGAGACGTTGTTTCGGAAAAGGTGTTTTCACATTCCCTTTCCTCAATGGACAACGGCCTTGTCGAATGGAGCTCTTCAATCTCCCAGAACTTGGCAAGTCGTTCTTCTATTGAGATGTTGTGAGCGAAATTGCATTGAAGCGCTGCCACACGAGTGGTTAGCGTGGGGGACATAGGCCCGGCTACGATCCACCCGAAAAGGGTCTTTTGTAATATTGGCTGATTATTACCTAACCTGACTTGTCCTATGCATAGGACTTTCCAGAATATGTCTGCACCGAGCAGAATGTCGACATCACCTGTAACATGAAACGTAGGATCCGCCAATGTTATGTCAGGTGGTATTTTGAGGTACGAGGGTTCAAAGCTAATTGCCGGGATGCTACCGGTTACCTTTGGTAACACGAAACAATTTATTTCGGTCGTGTACGTATTGTTGACCGATGATATCTTTATGGACGTTCGTTGAGAGACCTCCGAAGCAGTTCCATTTATACCGGTCACCGCGATCGATACCCGTGATTTAGGAAGATTTAATTTCGAACACAATCTGTCGGTAATAAAACTCGATTGTGATCCTGAATCTAACAATGCTCGTGCCTCTATGAGACTGCCTGTGACATTTCTTACCTTTATTACTATGGTGGATAGCAGGCAATGAGTTACGATGCCGCAGATGCTATGTGAAGCTACCGTTGAGGTTTGGCTACCTGTGAGAGGTGGCGATTCTACGGCTTGTGTACTTGTTGCAGCCGTGCTTAACGGGGAAGTCGTTTGAGGTGCTTCCATGGTTAGATGCAACAAAGTATTGTGCATCTTTCTGCACTTTCTGCATTTTGCAGATTTGCAAAATCTGCTGGTGTGCCCTTTTTGAAGGCAGTTTAAACATAGCCGCAAATCTTTAGCTCTCTGTATTCGTTCCTGTACTGACAGGTTTAATAACTGAGTGCACATACTGAAATGATGATTAGCCTTGCAAATGGTGCATGACAATTGAGAACTAGCAAAGCTGGAGATGACCTTTTCGCGTTTAAATGATCGCGATTCCGATACTACTTGTTTGCCGTGCTGGCATTTCTCCAGAGTTTTACAACGTTTCTCCAAAAATTCGGTTAGCGCTACCATGGTTGGTATATCGCTATTTTCCTCATTGAGGCGTTCCCAGTCGCGTAACGTGGTCTGATCTAATTTTTGAATCGTTATGTGTATCAATAAAGTAGACCACTGCTCTACCGGCTGGTCTAGTACCTTGAGGGCATTTAGGTTACAAGTTATGTCATTTACCAACTTACGTAACCCACCTAGTGATTCCTTATGCAATGGAGGAATATTAAGTAAAGTTTTAACATGATTGTTAATAATGAGGTATTTGTTTTCATATCTTTCGCGGAGCAGTTGACACGCGTTACTGTAGTTCGCAGTGGTTACCGGAAGTGAATCAATTATCTTTAACGCATCTCCCTTTAGGGATGATTTTAGGTAATGGAATTTCTGAATCACCGGTAATTCAGGGTCACTGTCGATGAGTGACTTGAATGTGTCATGAAAAGATACCCAATTTTCATAGCTACCGTCGAAAGTTTTTAGCTGCAGTACTGGCAGCTTTACGTTGCGTTTAAACACGGGCTCGCTAGCATCGTGTAAGACTTCTGAAGGACATTGAGGAGATGAAGTGATTAATTTTGAATGATCACGAATCATCAATTTCGCCTTTGCTATCGCATTGAAATACGATGTTTCAAACGCCTCACGCTCGTCGTGTTGCGCTGGACTGCTGTCCAATAGCTCAATGTCGGTTTGTATTACCTCGTAGTCCTCGAACAATGGTTCAAGTTTGTCGAGGCGTGCCTCTACTTGCAAAATTGCCATATCATTTAAGTCAGTGAGACTCGTAAGATAATTATTGAATTTTGTAATTCGCGCCTTTATGCTACCGCGTTTTGTATTCAATTGCGCGAGATTATCCATTTCAATTAATGTATATAATAATGACAAATAAAATGACGAAGTGTTGACACAAGAAATAAATTTGTGGAAAGAAAGGAGATTTAGAAGGATGCTCTTACCCTTTGCAGCTGTGTCCTTGATACGCCCCTGTTTCTGATAGGAGACAATGACCTCTGCGCAGCTGACGTGCTTTCCTGCGTATGACAGTGGATGCGTTGACATCCGCCTACGAACAATGAAATTGGCCGGTAACCTGATGATGATCATCCAATGGTTGGCCTCTAGAGAAATTGGAACCGTGCTGATTGCTTCGTTCCAAAATTCCGGTATGCAAATGTTATTGCACACAAACGAAATGAATACACAAATTTGAGTGCTACTCGGCAGTAGGAAGTCAAATTTATGTTTAACGATGATGGATGGCTGACCTGATACAATGTGGATCCTCCAGGTGGCTGCCTCTAGATGAGCTGGGTGCGTGATCGCTTTGTCCAGTCTCACGGTGTACAAAATGGTTTTTGTACACAAACGAAATGAACATACAAAATTAAGTGGTACTACGTACGAAATTAAATTTGTATTAAACAATGATGAGTGGCTGACTTGCTTCGATGTGGTCATCCAGGTGTCTGCCTCTAGATGAGCTGGGTGCTTGGTTGCTTTATCCAGTCTCACGGTGTACAAAATGGTTTTTGTACACAAACGAAATGCAAAAATGTAGATTTGATTGGCAATGAAGTGCGAAGTCAAATTTACTTGCAAGTGTGAACTGATGTTCACATACAAATTGACATCTGTTGATGTATGTAAAAAAGGAATGTTTTCCTTTGTTAAGAAAGTTAATTGCACTGAACTCGGTTGCAATAATGTTTTATTGCATAAGTTTTGTTTGTACCGCTAATGACGAACGTTATTTCGAGTGGTATTACAACTTATGAAGTCTTTTTTAACACTTGTTTACTTGTATTACTAATAATGTTATAAAATATGGGGTCACCAAACTTACTTGCAATGGTGGAAGCGCAAAATGGCGCGAACTCAACTTGCACATGTAAATTAAATTGTTGTTTTTCACAATAAACTCTCGTGGCTGAATGTTTATCACGTCGGGGTCACCAAAAATGTTAAGTGTTTCCCTTTGGTGTTTATTTAAATGCTTTCTCTGAATGTTATCGATCTTACTTATTGTAATTGAATTATCGAATCTGATTATGGCAATACAATTAAACTCACTCTTCAATATAAGACACTTCCAAACGTTGTTTAATAACATATATTCTCGTAATATACACAATGATGATTACAAATAAATGGTACAAAATTAACTTGTTCAATGTTTAACAATTCTTAATATGACGCTTAGCAATGGCGTCGTTGAACTACAACTTGTCGTATACAAATACAATAATGCACTTCGGTGCTCAAGTCACATGATATAAATTAAATAGAAAATGCAGTTGCAGAGTATGCAACCCAATTTACATAATGCATACATGGTGAAATAAAAGTATTAAAACACGTATATGAAATGTCGTGGAACACTACTTTTTCCACTAGGCCCTTCAATTAATGGAGCAATTTATCGTTAGATAAATAGATTATTAAAAGGATAACTGCTTATACGTAATTTTATATATTTTTCAATTTGTCCATATTTACTTTTTTATAAATAAAATAAGGCGATTATATTATGTTTAATAATGAAGTCATCAAACGAATATTAAACTAAAATTTAAAAATTGACAAGTGGAGTGAACATTTTTTTCATAAGCTCTCAGCAATTGGTAATAATTATTAATAAAACAATATTTATATTTCTGAAAGGGTCTGAAAAATGTGGGTTTTTAATGTTTACTATAGTTATTAATTTTTAATTCAATATAATCATTATATCAGAATTCTTATTCAATAGTAATAAAGTTACCTTGCGAAATACCCTAGGAGGAAACCGAAAAAAGATAAAACGGACTGAACTAATACCATTCTATATAGGTACTATGTCAAAACGATATCCATATTTTATTTAAAATTGGTATCTAGCGGGTACCCAAGTTTCTCATTAAAAAATCGAAAGTCGAAATTCTTATAAACAAAATCGTGAACCCAATAAAGCAGACGTCAAACGGCAACTGCCTGAATGTGAGCATTTTCTATGAAAAGGTTTCACATTATGAGTATAATTTCACCCCCACATATTTTTTAAACTTAAACCCGTTAAAAAGCTAAGTAAATACAAAATATTCGAATGTATTTTAAGATATTTCAAAAAAATTTCATCTATAACTATTTTGAAGTATAAAAAAAAGTATTTACCAGTCGTAAAATGTCTTGAAAACCTTGTACTCGTTATCTTCATCTGACAAAATGTTCGAACGATTATTATTGCGGTTCATTTTGAAGTAATCTTGAAGAACGGCGTTGAGTCGGTTAGTCCGTGGTGTGACAACTAACTGCGTATTATGTTATTGGTTACTCCCACTCCACGAAACTACAGCAACTAAAAATGGTAAAAATATGTGCATAGTACCCAGATTTGAATAGACGGAGATGAACGATCAAGATACGAATTAATATAATATGTATTGCAAATAATTTCTGCACCCTATCATTTTGTTTAAATGAAAAGACGATTAGGGTTTATATTCCGGCTATAGCCTAACCCAGGGATATAAGTCTTCAAAAATCGGAGTGATGTAATATTGCTTACACACCAACTGATTTGGTCGAGCCGACATGGACACAATAGCTGTATCCTTATTCAACTCATGCAGGAGGGGTTGTCGGATTGATCAAATCGGATAGTGTGTAAGTGCGTAACTTCGTATAGATGAGTAATATCTTCCAAGAAATAAAAACCGTTTTTCAAAACTTCATTTATTAACAAAATCTCTTCGACCATTAAGGCAAATTTTACTTCTTGAAATTAACTTCATCATGCCACTATAAACATTGATTTCTTTCTTTACGTCAAAATGGGCTTCTGCACGAGATCATCGTCAGCAAACCTCTTTCTTATTTCGTAGTCACTAGGGGTACATTGTCGCCCCCAAAGAGGATAAGATAATTCATTAAAAACAGCTTGCGGAATTGACTGATGAGTCAATTCTCACGAAAACCGTAAGGAATCTCAAGGAGGATTGCGAACAGGAAACAATAATATTAGTAGTACGGTTCGCACAAAGCTTTTTCTACGTAATCCCTATCAAAGTAACTTCTCCTGCGATATAGATTACTTACTATGTGAAAAAATTCAAAATAACAATTTACCGACTAAATAAAAATTATCTAATCATCGGGTGCTTTTACGAATGTGAAATTTTCGATCTCGGCTAATGCTTGTTTGTTTATTTTATTTCACGCGATAAGCTTATCCGTTCGTATTCTATTCTTATTATAAAATTGTTTCATTGCGACTTATCAATTTCGTGTAAACGCTTTGTTAAAAAGCTAATTCCACAAAACCAGTGGCTTGGCGTGATCGTTGGTTGAGTTACAGGGCGGAAATTATGGGTTCGAATTGCGGAACTCACCAGAATTTTTCATCTAACATCAGTTGGTCAAGAGACAAATTTATTCATACCCCTGCAGTATATTTCTTTAGATGCTTATAAAATCTATTGAAAGTAAAATGAGTAAATTTTTTTTCATTATTTAGGCGTAAATTATTGCATAAATTATTCATACATTCGCAATTTTAATACATTATTATTAATTAATATAAAATTAATACTTTGTGGGACCACCCCTAGCTTTAATAACAGCTTTCAAACGATTATTCATGTTGCTCACTAATTTAGAAGTGACCTCTGGGCCAATGAAATTCCAAACTTCCCTGATTTTCTGTTTTAAGCTTACTTTGCTTGTAACTGTATGGTTTTTTTAATCTTAAAGCAATTTCTGCCCACAAATTTTCAATCGGATTTATGTCGGGGCTTTGTGGGGGGGTGACTAATAAATGTGGAGTGTTATATAATAGCCATAATTTCACAACATACGCGGCATCCTTCGGATCGTTGTCTTGTTGAAAATAAATATCAAATTCAAATCCCAATTTATCAGCACTTTGTTTTAAATTTTCCTGTAAAATGTTCATATACTTAAATTTGTCCATTATTCCTTCGATAAATGCAAGATTTCCAACCCCAGCACTACTCATAGAACCCCAAATTAACACTGAACCTCCGCCGTGTTTGACTGTACATTTTAAGTTTTTTAACTGCAGTTCCGTATTCACTTGTCTCCATACAAAACTTCTCCCATCCGATCCAAAAATATTAAATTTTCTTTAGGCAGAGGAAATAACCTTTTCCCAAAACGAATTATCTTTATTTACAAATTCTTTTGCAAACTTTAAACGCTTCATACGGTTCACTTTACTTATCCATGGTTTCCTTCGTGTTACTCGTACATGAAACCCATATCTTCTCAGGCATCTACGAAACGTATTGGTTGAAACTGATTTTAGAAATTGTTCATTAAACGAAGTTCTAATTTTTGTAACACTGATATGAGGATTTTTTCAATTTCACGCACTATATAACTTTCATCCCGATTTGTTAATACTTCATGTCGTCCTCTGTTGCACACGTTGGTTTCAATAAATCCGTCTTTCTTAATTTTTAGAAACATAGCATCTGTACAGCAGCAAACCATTATGACCCCTAATGCACCATTAATGTTATCAATTCATTATGAAAATCAGAATCAAATGAGAAATGTGCCTTACCTGAATGCTCAATCAAACCTCCCAACACCCATACCCAATAGTGAGGGAGCATGGAAGATGGTTCAAGGTTCAAGATGGACAAGAAAAGAAATCGTAGTCCAGGACAGCAAGCTCCTCGTAGGCAGAGTAAATTTGCCAAATACTGGCTTTCAAAAGATGCAGTAGAGACCAAAAATAGATTTGAACGGCTAGGAGAAGACGATAATCCGGCAGCTGATGCCGGACAAGATAATAACCAACACCAATTATTACCTAAACTGCCACCAATAACAATTTACCAATCTGAGAACATCAGCCCAGCCCACGAATTGCTAGCGAAAATTGCACCAAAGGAATACACAATTAAAACGATAGGACCAGAAGAGTTTAAAGTTCTACTTAAAAACTCGGAAGTCTTTGAGAAAGTTCTTGAAGCCCTAAAGAAAAAAGGAACACTATTCCACACTTACAAGCCCAAAGCGCAAAAAGGCTATAGAGTGGTGATGAGAGGCATACACCCAACAGTCGAAGAGTCAGTCCTAAAAAATGCTCTACTAGGAAGCACTTTGGAAAACGCTGTTGTAATAATATGTGATTACCATGGTGTTCGGCCTAAAGGCCGCATTGGAACTTTTAATAACTCAAATTTTTAATTTGTCTGGCGGCGGAACCCCCTTTGGGAAATATTGTTATAATACGTGATTGTCATGGTGGTGCGGCCTAAAGGCCGCACTGTAACGGTTTTACTTTGATCACTAGAAAATTAACTAACTAGAAATGCGTTAGAGAACAACAAAATTTTGATTTTCTACGTAAGGTAATTGGATTCTTATGTGTCTGAAACTGTGTAGTCCTTTTCGGTCAATGCCATTTACCAATCTAGCACATAGTACTAATGTACGGATTATAAGTCTTGATAACTTGGGATATTCTTCGCTTCAAAATGTAATGAATAAAACTTCTTTGATTTCTTCACAGAAAAAACTGCGTCTGGTTTATCTTGAATGAATGGATTTCAACCAAGCTACAAAATTTTTCATATTCTAGATGGGTTGATGGTTATTTCTACACAGAGAAAAAATTCATTTGGTTTTAAGAATTTTTTTACCTTAAATTGAAGCGCAAATTAGTCTCGCATCAATTTGATGTCAATTTTACAACAAATGAAGTAAATTAGACAACAATTAAAGTAATATTTATTTCAAATTGTTGCGAGACTAATTCCTACTTCAATTCTCTCTCAGTGTAGCACATGATAGCCTAGGTTGTGCGGCCTAAAGGCGTATAAAAAATTTGACCATCCAACTCCATAAACATTAAAAGATGTACTTATTAGTTATATTTATTATAATTCTGATAAACATTTATTAATAAATGTTTTTTTATATTAAAATATTTAAATAAATTTGTGAGATGTACTTTGTACATTATTGTTGCAAAAAGTTCTTGAAAGTCAGATCGCTTAGGTGTTATCTTTTATTCTTCAAGTGCTGTGCTTGATTCCTGCGTCAGGCGGCCTTTTTGATATGTATGTGTTGTGCCTTTAAAGTATTAAACACATAAAGGGAACCTACTGCTTAACGCAGGCTGCTAAACTAATCCAGAGAGGCTGCATTGGGTAGATAACATCTCGGCGGGGTGACATTGCTCTCCAAAGGGAGACGATTAAAATAAAGTTTTATTAAGCCCGGAGTCGAACCAGGTATGTTCAGTATTAGCAGCAACGCAGTTACCGCATAAGCTGATGAATGTCAAGCGAATGTCTTGTAACTACATTAACCATTGTAATTACTGTCAGTGGGGCTTGAAAGGGTATAAGAATAGGAAGTTGCAAGACTGTCTTACTATTTTAGGTGATGGTTCTAAATGTATAGAACAATGTTCTAAATGAAAACTTGGGGGAGATCCGAAGGATTAATCCTCTCTTCATTACCTTCACGCGGGGGGCTATGAGAAGATCCCCAGCGGGTGTGGTGGGATGGTCGCCTAAACGAATCTGATATTTGGCACTCAGAGGGAATTTCTTTTTAACTGTCTTCATTTACACGTCATTGTGGATAATGTAGTTTGATATGTACCATAACGCATCACAAATATTGTACATTATTTTTTACTGAAGTATTCTTGAATTCTTAGTATAAGTATTTTTGTCGCAGGCAATACCCCACAGCTGAACTCCATAGGTCCAGACAGGTTTTCTTATGGCTTTCTAAATATAATAAAAGCTTATTTTCCAGGTTTAGGTGGAAGTGGCGTTGAATCGATTTTTTCAGATATTCGGCCGTTTCCCCTGCTTTTAGCAAGATACTTGGGTTCAGTTGGGTTACGAGAATAGTTCTGAATATGTCCCAATTAGAGGTGCATGTCATTGACCCCCCCCCCCCCAAATCGAATTTTGTTAGCATCAATGAGCATCCATTATTTTCAGTGGTCGTGGAGTTATTTGCAAAAATCTTTTCGGGAGACTGTAAATATGACTCCCCCCTCGACTCGAATTCTTGGGTGAAATTGGTGTCAAACGTTAGAGTATCGTTCGAGCCTCAATGAGATTTCATTGTAATCTTTTACTATTTTCCGTCTGAAATATTTTTTAATAATCGGAAAATCGTATTTTCACGATGTAACATTGCCAATGCGAGTAGATGATTTCGTAAAAGTTTACGTGAATAACATATGCACATCATTAAAACGAAAATGAAGGTCATTCATGGTCAAACGATGCTCTAACGTTTGACACCAATTTCACCCAAAAATTTAACTCGGGGAGCCCATCATATCTATGGCTGCCCCAAAGATTTTTTAGAATGCGAAATAAACTGGTGGATGTTCAAGCGATGCTCTAACATTTGACACCAATTTTACCCCAAAGATTACCCCCAGATTTTGCAAATAACTCCGCGAACTATGAGGCTAAAACGAAAATAATGTAAACTCATTCGAACTCAAACGATGCTCTAACGTTTGACATTAATTTCACGCAAAAATTGAAATGGGGGGAGGCGTATTATGATTAAGTATGGGCGTAGATGTATTCCCACACATACCAACTGAAAAGCGAACATACTTTCCGCGTAGTTATCCGAAATATCCATCAATCAACTGAACGTAACGACATAAAAGATGTCATTGGAAAACTGGGCCGCACGGTAAAAAATATTTCTAACGTTCGGAAAATATTCACAAATAGTATAAACTTTCCCTTATATAATGCAGAATTAATTGCCAACATAAACAACAAATATATTTATATAATAACTAAGTTATTAAGCTCCACTGTGAAAATTGAACTACCATGTCCTAAATGGGAAATATCACAGTGTGTCAAGTGCCAGTACTATGGGCACACCAAGAAGTAATGTCACACAAACCCGAGGATTGTCTAAGAAAAGTTTTTTTACTATATAAATCGTAGAAAATAGAAAGTTGCTAATTTATGTGGTCTGATATTTTTAAAATTTTTCTGCCTTATACCAGGATTATATGAATGCATGGAGGTATTTTAAATGTTATAAAACGTTTTACTTTTTTGCAGTGTACCACGATAATTTCATAATTTCTTCGTTCCCTAACCACGAACACAAAATCGTATAAGATAAAATCAATAAAATGTTGTAAATGAACATTGTGAATTGAAATTTTTCTGCCATCTACCAAGATTATATAAACGGATGGAGGTATTTTAAATGATCTAAAGCGTTTTATTATTTTTGCATTGTATCACGATAATTTCAAAATATCATCGTTCCCTAACCAGGAACACATAAATCTATGGAACGCCGTTTTACTATTTATTCGCATTCGAAATTAAACAACTTCGAAATTAAACAACATATTAATAGGATAATATTTTTAATATTATGAATTAATTTCTTTCCTATTTAAATGATTCTTTAATATTTGTGTATCATTTTAATATTTATCGAAATATTTTGTTGCATTAAAGTGATTATCGCATTTATTTTGTTTTCTAATTTTTAACGTTATTGCATTTCGAAGGTTATGCATTTCGTAGGTTATGCTATTAAAATTGTTTTCGAATAAATAGTAACACGGCGTGGCATACGGCACGCCGTTTTACTATTTATTCGCATTCATTTCGATGTTACCTTGAAATGAATGCGAATAAATAGTAAAACGGCGTGCCATATGCGCATATGCCACGCCGGGTTACTATTTATTCGAAAACAATTTTAATAGCATAACCTACGAAATGCATAACCTTCGAAATGCAATAACGTTAAAAATTAGAAAACAAAATAAATGCGATAATCATTTTAATGCAACAAAATATTTCGATAAACATTAAAATAATACACAAATACTAAAGAATCATTTAAATAGGAAACAAATTAATTCATAATATTAAAAATATTGTCCTATAATATGTTGTTTCATTTGGAAGTCGTTTCATTTCGAATTGAATATAAATTCAATTACTTTCAATACAGTTTCGAAATGAAACAACATATTAATAGGATAATATTTTTAATATTATGAATTAATTTCTTTCCTATTTAAATGATTCTTTAATATTTGTGTATCATTTTAATGTTTATCGAAATATTTTGTTGCATTAAAATGATTATCGCAATTAATTTGTTTTCTAATTCTTAACGTTATTGAATTTTTAATGTTATGCCATTTCCAAGGTTTTTCTATTAAAATTGTTTTCGAATTCTTTTGATTCTTCAATTAATAATGTTATCAAATTGTTGTGATTATGCCATTTATTATGTTTTCAATTAATTTTGTTTTCATTTATATAGTTTTAAATTAATTATGTTATCACGTTTATAATGTTATGCGAATAAAAAGTAAAACGGCGTGCCGGTCTCACACGCCGCTTAGTGGCGAATAGCCAAACTACAAGTAATTATTTAACATTATATTAATATAAAATGGTAGTCAAAATTTTTTTTGTAAACAGATTGCGTAGATTTTGCAATAGTTAATATGCCTTTAAGACAAAGAGAAATGACTTTACGACGTTTACAAAGAAGTATTCTAGAAAGTATTTTAGAAACTCATACCGGCGAGAAACCATTTCGTTGTGACATTAGTGAGTATACTTGTGCACGAAAATCACAATTACAGTCATTTAAGAACTCGTACCGGCGAAAAACTGTTTAGTTGTGAAATTTGTGAGTATACTTCTGCATGGAAATCAGCCTTACAATGTCATTTAAAAACTCATACCGGCGAGAAACCATTTCGTTGTGACATTTGTCAGTATACTTGTGCACGGAAATCACAATTACAGTCATTTAAGAACTCATACCGGCGAAAAACTGTTTAGTTGTGATATTTGTGAGTATACTGCTGCACAGAAATCACACTTACAAAATCATTTAAAAACTCATACCGGCGAAAAACCGTTTAGATATAATAATTGTGATTATACTTGTGCACGAAAATCATACTTACAAAGACATTTAAGAACTCATACCGGCAAAAAACCGTTTAGGTGTGATATTTGAGAGTATACTAGTGCACGTAAAGCAGTCTTACAAATCCATTTAAGAACTCATACCGGCGAGAAACCATTTATTTGTTGTATTTGTGAGTATACTTGTGCACAGCAATCACAATTACGATATCATGTAACAACTCATACAGGTGAAAAACCATTTAGTTGTGGTATTTGTGAGTATACTGCTGCACAGATATCACAATTACGATATCATGTAACAACTCATACAGGTGAAAAACCATTTAGTTGTGGCATTTGTGAGTATACTGCTGCACAGAAATCACAATTACGATATCATGTAACAACTCATACAGGTGAAAAACCATTTAATTGTGGCATTTGTGAGTATACTGCTGCACAGAAATCACACTTACAAAATCATTTAAAAACTCATACCGGCGAAAAACCGTTTAGTTGTGGTAATTGTGAGTATACTTGTGCACGAAATCATACTTACAAAGTCGTTTAAAAACTCATACCGGCGTAAAACCGTTTAGGTGTGATATTTGTGAGTATACTAGTGTTGTAAGTATACTACTACTGTTGTAAGTCGGGAATCTCAATTTTTCAAGTAGTTTTCTAGTTTTAGTTTTGTAATTTTATATACATTGCAATTGTTAGTTTTTCATTCTGTAGTTTTATATGGCTGGTCAACCACCCGAACATAAGGAAATATAACAAGGTAAATAAGTATTTTTAAGATTCCAATTTCCCATTGTAATACATGAAAATGGTATCAATCGAAAGAAACGTTTTTTCCACGTTTGAAGATATCCAACACTTGTTATTTCCTCTTTCATTATTGTTCAGAATGCAAGATGCAATAAATTGAGCTTCATTTTGACAGTGTATTATTTTGTACTACATCATACTTATTTCTTAAAAAACATTTAATTTATTCTTTAATTTTTAATATTGTAATTCTTAGATCTACTTTTTAATTATTGTATATTATTCTTGCAAAAACAAAAACGCGTGTACAACATTGTACATTTTATTTGATGTTATTTTGTTTTATTATTTGTTTTTTAATATTAAATAAAAATTATATACTAGAAATTTTTGTATTTTATTTTACAAAATACCTAACATTAGTTTTCCTGAACAGAATAAATATTATGTCGAAGATGTCTACTGTATGACATGAATAATTATTAATTTGATAATAATTCAACACAAGATAGATATATCTCTTTGGGAGAAACATTAGTCTGCATTATATTTTTAATTGAATCTTGCTGCGCATTTGTTAAATTGATTGTTGCCGACAATAATGAAAAATCTTCTGGAACATTAACTACGCTTCCATTTGTTTGTAGTACTCCAAGATTATTGAGGGCCGATCTGATCCTTCTTCCTATATTTGGTTGTTCATTAAAAACCTTTTGAACGCTTGCATAACTGGAATTAATATTTCTTAACATTCCACCTATCCAAAGTTCTCTTGGCGTTCTTCTGTGCTCTGTTCGAATTTTATTATGATGATTCCAAGCACTTTGAAATGTTAATAAAGCGACATTTATTTCCTCAACATTTACTGACTGCAATACATATTTATGTAAAACATTGTTTGGATCTAGTTTTCCTTCTTGCTCTAAATTATAAAATTCTTCATAGAATTTACTAACAACTTGTTGGTACACATCCCGCCATAGTCTTTCAATCCGTTGATTATGAACAGATGTTCCAGTAATGTGACTTCCACGCCGAAGACCTCTTAATAAATTCATCAACACTGCTAAAAAAAAATTTTCATAACCATGATCTGATCTTACTCGAGATGGAAGACCATATTTTACAATAGCGGGCATAAATATATTAATTAAGGTTTCTGCAGCTATTGAAGTTGTACATTTAACATAAATAATAAGTCTTGAATATCCGTCAATACAACCATGTGTAACTATGCCCCACCTGAAAAGACATGAATTTTATATTAATTTTAGAGAATGAAAAGTGCACAAGTATACTCATTATTGTCACAACCAAATGGTTTCTCGCCGGTATGAGTTTTTAAATGACATTGTAAGGCTGATTTCCATGCAGAAGTATACTCACAAATATCACAACTAAATGGTTTTTCACCTGTATGAGTTGTTACATGATATCGTAATTGTGATTTCTGTGCACAAGTATACTCACAAATTACAAAACTAAATGGTTTCTCGCCGGTATGAGTTCTTAAATGGATTTGTAAGTGTGATTTCTGTGCAGCAGTATACTCACAAATACCACAACTAAACAGTTTTTCGCCGGTATGAGTTCTTAAATGACTGTAATTGTGATTCCGTGCACAAGTAAACTCACAAATGTCACAACGTAATGGTTTCTCGCCGGTATGAGTTTTTAAATGACATTGTAAGGCTGATTTCCATGCAGAAGTATACTCACAAATATCACAACTAAACAGTTTTTCGCCGGTATGAGTTCTTAAATGACTTTGTAAGTGTGATTTACGTGCACAAGTATACTCACAAATATCACACCTAAACGGTTTTTCGCCGGTATGAGTTTTTAAATGATTTTGTAAGTGTGATTTCATTCAACGTCCGGCTGTGTTAGAGAGCGGTTGTGTTTACAAGCGTGCGATAGTGCATCCGGTGACGTGACGTGATATTAAAAATTGTGCAATATTTTTAAAATTTTAGTATAGTTTTTAATTTAATTAGCGAAATTAAGTCTAAATTACAAATAAATAAGAACAATTGCACTAATGCAGCGCATGTGATAGACAAATTTTTGGAAGTTTGCGAAAGCAATTTTGCGAGTCCAAATGAGATGTCTAAAATACACAAACTAAAACGAGGTAATAGTTCCCTAAGTTTACCAGGTATCAGTAAAGATACTGAAGATAAAAACATGTCGAAGAAGTCCAAGAAGGATTCAGATAAAACCAATTCTGACGAAACAATATATAACGTTGACGTCACAAACAAATTTGGTTTATTACAAAATGATGAGACAATGGAAAGTTCTGATGTAACACCAGAGTCACTTTGTGCTATTGTTCCTAATAGTATAAAGCCAAAACCAATTGTAATCACTAAATTACCAAAAAATCACATCAATTTTACAAATGTAATAAAAGGCATAGTGAAAAAGAATTTCCACTTAAAATATCTCGGTGACAAGTTAAAAATTGTTACCGAAGACATTGACGACTTCCACAAATTAAAAGAGGATCTAATAAAAGATAATACCGAATTTCATACATATAGTCTGGCCAATGAGAAAAAGTCCATGGCTGTTCTCAAAGGCGTACACCGCATGAATGAGGAGGAAGTTCTGGCAGCCTTACAATTGCAAAATGCAAAAGCGGTGAGCTGCAAACTACTCAATAAGGATAATAAAATGTATCCTAAATATAAAGTTGCGTTAGAAAACGCAATAACGTTCACCGAAATTCAGGGAATAAGATATGTGGCCAATACAAGAGTTTATTGGGAGAAGTACAGAGCCAGAAAGGGGCTTACGCAATGTTATAGATGCCAACAGTATGGGCATGCAGCTAATAACTGCAATATTAAGATGGCTTGCCGAAATTGTGCTGGAAGTCATTTAACTCGAGACTGTACAAGTTTGGATCTCACAACCCCAAAATGCGCGAACTGCCACGGGACGCACATAGCAAGTTCGATAGATTGCCCCGTTTTCATTAAAACTTTAAAGAAGGTAATCAGACCACCCACACCAAAGGTAATTACATCCAGAGGCTACCAAATGCATATGAAGGAGTTTCCAGAACTTCGAAAAAAACGAACAGTAGTACCCGACACTTCATATACATCGGTACTACAAAACCCACAATCTGAAACACCTGCACAGGTAATGAATACTCAAGTTTATGAACTTGACACAGTTATGAACTTGGCCTCTTGTATGCAAGAGGCCAAGCAAGCCAGGTTGTCCAATATCCGGTAAATTGTGTTGGTACATCGCGAAATAATTATCCAGTAGGTATGGATAACTTGGATTCACTTTTTAGTGAAATGAAAAAGTTAGAATCGTTGTGCAACTTGGATAAAATGTTAAACGCTCTGCGCGAGTTAAATCGTGTCATGGCAAGTACCGTGGATGGTGCTGCTCGAATGTCGGCATTCATCAAATGTGCTAAAGAGTTTAATGGGTAGTTACGACCACGAAACACTTAATATAATGACGTGGAACGCTACAAGCGTTGTAAACAAAATGCAAGATCTAGAACTATTTTTAGAAGAAAATAATATCCATATTGCTCTAATAACGGAAACCTGGCTACATGCGAGCGATAAATTAAAATTTAAAAATTTTCTAGTCTTCAGGAAAGATCGATTGACAGGCAGGGCAAGTGGTGTTGCTATTTTCATTAAAAAAGGGTTGCCATACGAATCGACCGCACAACCCGACGTAACGGCTGAGGTGTTAGTACTAAAAATAAATCTGAACAGTCCTTTTTATGTTGGTGCCATGTACGTTCCACCATCCACAAATTTAACATCAACCGAGCTTGATAATATCATGAATAAGTACGATAAGATCATAGTTGGAGGAGACTTTAATTCCAAACACTCCCAATGGAACTGTAGATACGCAAATAGAAACGGCAACACTTTAAAAGGACATAACGACGTCAACAACTATCTGCTGCTATATCCACCTACACCTACCTTTAGCCCGCCGGGGTTACAACAATCCACCATAGATTTTTTTCTTGTGCAAGGAATAACGTCTTATTCCCAGCCCGAAACAATCAATGACCTCAGTTCCAATCACTGGCCTGTGTTGATGACTCTGCTTACTAGCCGTATTCCGCCAAACTATGTCATACCCAATACTAACTGGCAAAAATTCAAAATAGAATGCAACAACAGAATGCGAATATCTCCAAATATCAACAGCATTCAAGATATCGACAACGAAATTGCCAAGTTCACTAAAGCAATTAATGAAGCTCATAAAGTTGCAACTAAATTTAAAGCAATTAAAAATACTTTTTACGCAGATATTGAAATTGATGATCTTAAAAGAAGACGTAATAAAGCGAGACCGAAATGGCTAGAAACGGGTCAAGTTGCATATCGGTTTGAAAAAAATCAGCTAACGGAAGAAATTCAAACACGGATTAAAACCATTCGACGCCAAGAATGGTTAAATAAAACCAGAACCCTTACCGCACAGGACAATTCATTATGGAAAGTCTATGGCGCGTTGAGAAGAAAAAATGAACCCACACCCGCATATTAAGTCATGCAAATATAAAATATTATACCAACCAAGAAAAGGCAGAGGTCATTGCCAATATTTTCGAAGAGGTACACCAGGTGACAACGAATCTTACCTCTCCATTAGATGACCAGGTAAATGCGAGCGTGAACCTACTTCAAGGTATTGAAGAAGAATATCAAATTAACATCACTCCTAAAAGAATACGGCGAATTATTCAGAGCCGAAAAATCAAGAAAGCTCCGGGTGGAGATGATATTACCAACAAGCACCTGAAGTACCTTCCCAAGAAGGGCATTGTACAAATATATTATATATTCAGAGCTTGCCTAAAATTGTGTTACTTTCCTACGTCGTGGAAGGCTGCAAAAATGCTCGCAATTCCGAAGCCAAACAAGGACAAAGCCGAAGCCAAAAACTATCGCCCGATAAGTCTACTTTCTTCCTTAAGCAAAATTTTGGAGAAAGTAATACAAGAAGAAATAGTCGACCATCTGACAAACCATAATTTAATAATAAAAGAGCAGTTTGGGTTTCAAAAGGGGCACGGCACCATTCATCAGTTAGCCAGAGTAGTTGAGGATGTAGCGATGGAATCCAACAACAACAATCACACTGGAATGGTTATATTGTCAAAACCTGAAAATCATATAATAATTCAATTTAAATATTTGACGATACGCCCCTGGTTAATGAAAGAATTAAAACTGTCAAGTATTGCAGAATGATAAAATTCAGAAAGTAGGATACACGTGCAGGATGGGTGCTAAGGGTGATTGGACCCAAGGACGTAGGAGAGGAAATGCTTGTTAGTTAGAAAAGTCAGTATTGTAGTGACAGTGAAAATGAGAGGTCGTTAGATATAAATAACATGGAGTGGAAAAGTTAAAATGGGATTGTAATGGGTAGTTTAGAATAAGGAAGAAATATTTAATATTCAAAGGATCCATAAATTAAGGAATACGTAGTTCGTAAGTTACATTTGTTATTTTGTTCTAATACTTTATTCTTTATTAGTTTTTTAATATAGGTGTTAAAATGATCTTCGGTAGAATTTTATTTAAAACCATCTGAGTTTACGCTACCCCTAGTTCACAGCTTTATAACTCGTGGCAAATGGTGGAGGTCGCCGAGTTTTTTAAGGGTTTTTATCTCCAAATAAGAATCCGAAATGCTGTTTCGTTATAAACTTCAATTATAAATCAATGTTAATAATCCAGCGAATAAAATTAATTTTAAGTATAAACGGTAGAACGGTATAAAAACTATAAATTGTTTTATTAAATTAAAATTAAAATTAAAAATGGTCCACAAATTTAGTAAATTTCATATAATTCAATAAATACTTGGTATAAGCAGATTCCTTGAAGTTCATTAGAGTTCAAGGTTGGTGCAATATGACAAGTTATGCATAAGATAAGGTAACGATGACGTCTTTTAAATTACATAAAAAATTCCATTACAATAATTGTACAATTTTACAATACATTAAAATATTTAAATAAATAAAATTTGTACAACATAATTTCAAAAAAAAGAATAGAAGAAATTTACAAGGGTTTAAAAGAAAAATTTTTTTTTTTTGATAATTTTAACGTAATAAAAAATGTTTTTTCGTAGTTAAAAATTTTTTTTTTCGTAATTCAGTTTTAAAGGTTCAAATTTAACGAAGCATTTTAATCCAAAAATTTTAATGTAATGGAAAAATACCAATTTAATATATTATGGTGTAAACACTACGTGACAATTTTATAAAAGTCATAGAAACAATACCGGAAGAGGATTAAATTACAAAATTTGTTTTTACTTATAGGGTTTGTTACAATACTACTTAAATTTTAGTTGAGTTACAAAAAATTACAGCCTAATTTTCTTTAATGTAAAGAAGGATAAAATTTTGCCGTTTCTAAACCGGAAACGGACATTAAAGAAAATTTTGGAGTGGCAAAACTTGCATTTTCGTTTTTCTGGGGAAAGACTACTATCCTGTAATTCATTTTTGAGTCTGAAAATGAAAGTAAATGAAAGTGAAATGCATGGTTGGCAAATGTTTTAATTTACTAATAGATAATTATTGGCGTTTACAAATTTTAATTTAAATAAAAATTACAAGGTCTAAATTTTTAAAGGATATTCATTAAATTATAAATTTTTACATACGATAGGTAGAGTGGTTTCAAGTTCAAGAAATCCCATTATTACATTAAATAGAAAAATTCCATTATAAAAAATATCTTCATGTTATTAAACGTTTAAGTTAATTAATTTTCTTAGGATAACATAATATGAGTAGGGTAATAAAATAAATCAAATATAAAATTTAATTAGCATATGAAAATTATTTAATCTCTCAAAATAATTAAATCAAATGCCAAAACCTAACGTACTAACGCGGGCTAAAAGTAAATTAATGGTAAAAGTGGTCGAGACGGGAGAAGTAGTAGATATATTATCAGATTTATCAGTAATTGAGAGTGCAGAGAGCGAAGACAGCGAAGAGGAAAGTACAGGACCGAAATATAGAAGTACGGAATTGTTAGATTCAAAAAATTTACCTAATTTAGGTTTAAGTCAAGTAACATTAGGAAACGCGGATAAAGAGGAAGAAATTGAAAATTTTTTAGAAACAAAGGACATAACCCACAAATTACCCAAAATGGCAAATTTAAATTGCACAATCGAAGAGGCCACAGTGGCTGAACATAACCCGAGATTGCCAAAATTTATATCTCCTGAAATTTTTGATCCTGCTAAGTCAAACGCCATTAATTTTTTAAATGCATACGAACGTACATCAATCGCTAACGGGTGGAGTGAAATACACAAAATAAATTATTTTGGTTCTTTTCTAGAAGGTGCGGCTAATTGCTGGTATAAAAAATATAAAGATGATGAAACAAATAAAACAAAAACGTGGTCAATGATAAAAAATGATTTCACAACTAAATTTGCGGGAGAATCTTCATTAAGGATCGCGAAAATTAAATTAACAAATAGGAAGCAGCAATTATCGGAAAATATTAAGGCATACTTTTATGATTTAACAGTGTTGGCTGAAAATTATAACAGCAACATGTCCAACGAAGATTTCATAGATTATTTTGAAAGCGGTTTACACCCTAAATTTTTACAAATGTATTGTACTCTTAAACACGGTAATATGACAACGGACGATTTAGAAAAAATAATTCTTAAATTAAGTGATTGGGAAGATCGTACGTCCAATACCGGTTTAACAGAATGTACGGCTTTGTTAAATTTAAATAATAATTTCGAAAAACAATCAGAGGGTGCGAATAAAAATATTTTTTCATCGTTTATTACAAAACGTGGTATTCAGAGTTCACCTCACGGGTTCACAGGAAATGGAAACGGTAGAAATTTTTGCCATATTTGTAACAAGACCGGACATGATACAGCGGTTTGCTGGTTTAATACTAGAAATAAAAGTCAATCATACCCTAAGTTCAATAATCGAGCATTTCTTGTAAGAAATGTTAATTTTGCAAATACAAGCAAATACGGACAAGGTAAAGATAGACCAAATTTTTGTAGAGGTAATAATTTTAACGAAAATAGAGCGAGTAGGTCATTTGGAAACGGTAGTAATAATAACAAACCATTTAACAGTACGAATTTTAACGATAGGAACCGAAATTGGTATGCCAGTCAGAATAATACCAGAAATACAAATTTTCCAAAAGGGCGGTTCGAAGGGGGCCGACAGCCGCCCTATACCAATTAAATGAATCGGGACAAGTAAATAACATTTTAACTATTAAGGGACGACTAAATAACAAAATTACAGAAATAGTGATTGATACGGGATCGACTAAAAATATTGTATCTAGTAATTGTGTAGAACGAGTGAATAAAAATTATTATATGCAATTTCTAAAGACTGCTGGGAATCACCGTGTTCCAATTTTAGGTATATCTAAAATTAAATTAGAAATTAACGGTAGAATTTTTCAAATTTCGGCTGTAGTGGTAGAAAAATTGCCGAAATCGATACTCTTGGGAAACGAATTTTTACGGGAAAATAGAGCCTTGATAGACTACAACGATAATACGATTTCGTTAAGAGGCAATTATAGAATCGTAAAGACAAGTTTCAACCAAAATTCAAATAATCAAATTAATTTAATAAATTGGAACGACTCCTCAAGTCGAAATTCGGTAACCAGTAAAACGCCAAAATTTCCAATACAAACTAATAAATTGACAACAGCGAGTTCATATCCCGAAAATTGCGTAAATCTGATTAGGAATGTCGACAGAATAAACAGTAATAGTCATGTAAGGTCATCGGACGAAACAATTATAAATTACAAACCTTTGCAAAACGGAGAGAGGTCAGTCCCATTTAATAAGTTACAACGTCCTAATTTTAAAAATGCTCCTATTAAATTAGAAAGAAATGAAGTGTCAATAGAAACTATCCAACCTAAAATTCAATGTAACAAAACCCCCGAAAATATAAATTTATTGAAAGAATTAAGTCAAGACATACGCGTAGTGAACTAAACAATATAACTAAAGTAAAATTAAGTAAAGATTATATCTTAGGTCCCAAACAAAGAACTAAAATTGATTTATACTCAGAAAATAAAGCGCCATATTTAAGAGCATATTTATTTAACGCAAACGATATTTTCTTAACAAAAAATAAATTAGCCTTGGTATCTATTTTACAAAACGTTAAAGACAATATATTTACAGTCGATATCATTAATAACGCCAATATACCACTTAAATTATTCAAAGGTACTACCTTGGGAAATTTAAAATTCGACAGTGAGGTGGTAAATTTATTAATTACACAAGATTCACATGAGGAAATAAAGCGGGTTAGATTACCATCTACAGTAACTTTAGAAGATCATAAAATTAATAATAATTTATCAGACGTTCAAAAAACTCAATTAAAAGAGTTACTTTTAGAATTTAAAGACATTTTCGCCAAACAACCAAAAGAAATGGGTTTTACAAACATGGTTAAACATAAAATAGAAGTACAGGGCGCAAAACCGGTCAAAAGTAAGCCTTACAGGGTATCACAGAGGGAACGCGAAATTATCGATAATCAAATCCAAGAAATGTTAGACGCGGGGATTATAGTGAAATCACAATCACCGTGGGGAAGTCCGATAGTTCTAGTAAATAAAGCAGATAATACCAAAAGATTTTGCGTTGATTACAGAAAATTAAACAGCGTTACAAAAAAATCGAGTTACCCATTACCTAATATTGATGATATTTTAACATGTTTAGAAGGCTCTAAGTTTTTTACTACTCTAGATTTGTTCAGCGGTTATTGGCAAATAGGCCTCGACGAAGATTCTAAAGAACTAACAGCTTTTATAGCACCGGGTTATGGTTTATATCAATTTGAAGCGATGAGTTTCGGGTTGTCAAACGCAGCATCGACATTTCAGGACCTAACCGATCGCGTTTTCGAGGGAATGAAATGGAGTGAAGTAATGGTTTATTTAGATGATACGTTAGTTTTTTCAAAAACATTCGAGGAACATTTAGTAAGACTAAGGAAAGTTTTTGAGCGCTTGAGGGAAGCAGGTCTAACATTAAAGCCAAGTAAATGTAACTACGCCGAAAACGAGGTAAAACTGTTAGGTCATATAGTCAATCAAGAAGGGGTAGGACCAGACGATAGTAAATTGTTAGCTATAAAAAATTTTAAAACGCCAACTAATGTTAAAACCATACAAAGTTTTTTAGGTTTGTGTAACTATTATCGTAAATTCATTCAAAATTTTTCAAAAATTGCCAAACCACTGTATGAAGCAACGGCTAAAACAGGTTATAAATGGACCGACGCTCAAGAGAACGCATTTTCCGAGCTGAAAGACAAACTAACGTCAGCCCCTCTGTTAAAACACTTTAATCCTAAAAAAGGATGCGAATTAAGGACAGACGCGAGTTTCCAAGGGTTAGGTATAATTCTCCTTCAGGAGGACGAAGATAAAATTTTACATCCCATAGCTTACGGCAGTCGGTCTTTAACTAAAGCCGAAAGAAATTATTCTATTTCAGAATTAGAAGCGCTAGCCGTGATATGGGGGTTACAATATTTTAGACACTTGGTTTACGGCAAACCAGTACGAATAGTATCAGATCATCACGCGTTATGCTTCTTAGCAAACCTTAAGGACGCGACGGGTCGATTGGCTAGGTGGAACTTACGGTTAGCAGAATTTGATTATACAATAGTGTACAAGAGCGGAAGGACTCACCACGATGCAGATTGCTTGTCGAGGAACCCAGTTTTAGAAGCCACTCAACAAGACGAAGACGAGGCCAACGATATACCCTCGTTCATAGTAGAACCTGAGGAGCTAAGCGAACTACAAAGACAAGACGAAGACATAGCTAAATTAATAGAAGCTATGGAAGACCCACAAAACACAAACGTTAGTATAGGTTTAAAAAGAAAAATCAAAAATTTTATTCTAATCGACGGAGTTCTTTATAAAAAAAACGCTAGCGCGAACGGATTAGAAAATTTATTAGTAATTCCAAAACATTTAAGATACGAAATTCTTTTTTCTAACCATAGTGAACCATTGGCAGGCCATTTAGGCAATACCAAAACTTTAATTAAAATCCGGAATAGATATTTTTGGGAAGGTTTACAAAAAGACGTGGAAAAGTTCATAAAAGGGTGCCCAGATTGTCAAGCTCGAAAAGGGAGAACAAACGTAAAACCTCGTGGGTTGTTACAACCAATACAGGTAGGGTTACCTTTCGAGAGAGTGGGTATTGATTTGTTAGGTCCGTTTCCAAAAAGCAAAAACGGAAAAACAATGGTAATAGTAGCCACAGATTATGTTACAAGATGGGTTGAGACTAAAGCTTTGACTAATGGTCAAACGCGACACGTAGCCCAATTTATTTTAGAAAATGTTATTTGTAGACACGGTTCACCTAAATTTTTGTTAAGTGACCGAGGTAAAGTGTTTTTGTCGGAAATGGTTACTGAACTAACGCGTTTAATGGGTACAGTTGGACACTTTACTACTTCATATCACCCTCAGTGTAACGGTCTAACAGAAAGGTTTAATAAAACTGTAGTAGATATGTTAGCAAAATACGTAGATTCGGAACAAAAAGAATGGGACACATATTTACAACACGTAACATTTGCGTACAATACGTCCATCCAAGACACTACGAGATTCTCTCCATTTATGTTGGTTTATGCTCGCGAACCTAGATTACCTACCGAAACCAACTTGAATATTCCTGTTAAAGAGGAAACTGTAGAACAAATACGTGACAAAATTTTGAATGCAAGAAGTATTGCAGTTCAAAACATCCAAAATCGCCAAGCAGGTGATAAAACGCGATACGATTCCAAACATACTAATGTGGAATTTAAAGTAGGCGATAAAGTGAAAGTTTTTACTCCTACAAGAAAAATTGGGCGCGCGGAAAAATTATTATTACGCTCGTACGGTCCATATTTGATAACGAAAAAATTAGGAGAAGTTAATTACGAAATAGCTAAAGGCACAACAGCGAATGCGAAAAAAGACGTTGTGCATGTTAGCAGAATGTTACCCTATTATGACGAGTGGGTGCCATCCCCAGCTAGTGTTCTTAATAATTAATAGCGTAAATTGTAACTTACCACTCTAAAGTGGAATATTTTAAGCAACATAAATAGAATAATAAAATCGTAAGGGTATAATAAGAAATTTTTTTCAGTAAACGACAGGGTAATAAATTACTATTAAGAAAGGGGTAATATTAAATGTAGGAATTAAGCCAATAAAAGTTTTGAATGTTTTAGAATATAAAAAGGCCGAATTTAGAAGGAAGAAACGGACCGAAATAGAAGGAAAATAAACCAATAGCATAAAGGAAGCAGAACGCAAGGCGCGTCATAATATTTTTTTGATTTTAGGAAACAAGTTGAAATAATCATAGGAATTCATACGCGGACAGTCAAAGAGTCATTAGGGGTAGTTTGGAAACCACTTTCAAGAGGGATGAGTGTGGTATAGAATGGAATGGAGAACAATAAACCGAATTGGATTTGGATAAGCAATGGATGGATGGAGAGATGGAATGGTTAACAAACCAAGGTAGTGTTGCCGAACGTCGTGGAATACACAGCTCAACAACAAGAATGTGAAAAGGGAAAAGGGACTATTGATATCCGATTTGGGCCTGATCACCCCATTGAAGGTTATTACATAGTACTCCTGACTACCAATTCACGATTCTACATTTTCACAAGGAATATACCTGGAATTGGATTTGGAATTGGAAATCACAAATATGAGCAAGGAAGGCGTCCAGTCAAGAGGGAAGAAAAAATGGTGTTCATTCAAATGGAAATAATTATGGGTCAACCAATGTATAATGTATCTATACCCATCCCCTACACGTCAGCGACTCTAGTGTAACGAACAGTCAAAATTTTGATGAAAGTGGGAAGCCGCCTAACCAAGTAGGTCAAATAAAAAATAAAAGAAAGAACCCCGAACTTTAAAAAGTGAAATGAAACAGTGCCGCGCGATATTGAACGTTATAAAACTGAAAATTTAGAAGATTAGAAACCCAAAACGTGAAATAAAGAAAGTGCTACGCCAATAAGACTATTCCAATAAAAGGAAGAATAAAAGCCCAAAGAAGAAAATAATAAAGTGCCCAAAAAAGTAATAATCAAATTAAAAGCAGACTAAATTAATTTAAAAGTGAATACTAGTATTTAGAGTAAAATTTTTGTATATGTATGTAGATTACCAAAAGGGATCCCAATTTGTAAAAATAATCCATGTAGAAGAATCGGTGAACTTTTAGCGCTAAATAATAACATCTCCGTATCACCAACTTCTCTATGGATTGTTTACAATGGTAATGAAATGTTTTAGATAAAATAATAAAGGCACAAGTAAGAATTGTAATATCGATAAACCATATCGAAAAGAAAATGTGTCTGGTGCATCTAACAGCCAAATATGTAAAATAAAAATAAGGCAAACGATTAGTTAAACGTTAGACACCATTTGTTAGAAAGTATAATTTTAAAAGTTGGGCACAATAATTAAAAAGTAAATCCAGCCAAAATATTTATAAAATAAAAATAGGGCAATTAAATTGGATTCAAATAATAGTAATGAATAAAAAGATATGAATAAATTTAAAAGAAATAATAAATTGGATAAGAAAGGCACTATAATAAGGCGAAATAAAGATGCACATAATTAAAATACAAATTGATTCGCACAAGGGATAAATTTCAAATATATTCAAATATAAATTTCAAAGGCAAATGAATTTCAGAGGTAAATGAAGTTTAAGTTTATGTAAATTTTAAATGTAAATAAAATAGGTAATAGGATTAATTAGCATTAATGAGAAACTAAAGCAATAATTTAAAATATGAACCTCTAAAATACAACAATCAATATTGAACCGAGTAATAACATAAAAATAATTTTTTTAAAAAACGTATTGAATATTACAAGTTCAGACAGATGTAATTCTGTAATTCAAAATGATAGAAACAGATAACCACTAAACCAGATAACGTTACGACATAAAATGTTTAAAAAGGTAACAACCAAATTAATTAATAATAATAATAATTAATATTAAATGTCAATAGTCCCTACATGTAATTAGTAGAAAATTACGCAAAGGCTATCTGAACAAACCGAGATAAAGCCACAAAATATATATAAAAAATTAACAAAGTGGGATGATCTTCAGGATAATTTTAAAATAAATTTTAAAATAATTATAGCAGAAGATGTGACGTCGAACTTGGATTTTCAATACGACCACTTCATAGTTTTCATAGAATTTTTTTTATTTTAATATTGTTGTAATTTAGAGAGACATGGTAAATAGTAAATATTAGAAATTTTTTTAAAAGGTATGTTTTATGTTTTTGATGTGTACTTAGTTAGTTTAGTATTTAATTTTTTAAGATATCTGACACTTGTTACGCCTTGGGACAGTCGTTTTCATGACCCGGAGGGTATTGTCAAAACCTGAAAATCATATAATAATTCAATTTAAATATTTGACGATACGCCCCTGGTTAATGAAAGAATTAAAACTGTCAAGTATTGCAGAATGATAAAATTCAGAAAGTAGGATACACGTGCAGGATGGGTGCTAAGGGTGATTGGACCCAAGGACGTAGGAGAGGAAATGCTTGTTAGTTAGAAAAGTCAGTATTGTAGTGACAGTGAAAATGAGAGGTCGTTAGATATAAATAACATGGAGTGGAAAAGTTAAAATGGGATTGTAATGGGTAGTTTAGAATAAGGAAGAAATATTTAATATTCAAAGGATCCATAAATTAAGGAATACGTAGTTCGTAAGTTACATTTGTTATTTTGTTCTAATACTTTATTCTTTATTAGTTTTTTAATATAGGTGTTAAAATGATCTTCGGTAGAATTTTATTTAAAACCATCTGAGTTTACGCTACCCCTAGTTCACAGCTTTATAACTCGTGGCAATATTAGACCTGGAGAAGGCGTTCAACACGGTCTGGCACGAGGGCCTGATATATAAAATGATTAACCTGCGCCTTCCTGCGTCCTTGACAAGGATTGTCAAGAGCTATTTGACTGGTCGCAGTTTCAGTGTTGCGATTGGCGATTCAAGATCTGTGCAAAAATGCATACCGGCTGGTGTTCCGCAGGGCTCCATTCTTGGACCCACGCTATTTAACATTTATATAAATGATATTCCGAAGCACGAACATACTAACATCGCATTATATGCCGACGATACAGCGATTTACTCGTCGTGCCTCAATAAAGACATTATAATTGAAAATATCAATGAACATCTTCTGTCGGTGTGCAAGTTTTTGAACGACTGGAAATTAAAATTAAATGTTGGTAAGACTGAGGCTATCATGTTTACGGGCAGCAGAATACGTCCTGCAGTCGACATTAAAATAAATGATACCGTTATCGAACTGCAGAAAGAGATAAAGTATCTAGGCTTACTCTTAGATCAACGTCTTACGTGGAAAAAGACAATAGCTGAAAGAGTCAAAAAAACCAACTACGTGCTACACCTGCTATATCCACTCATTAAGTACGACGTGTACTTACCAAAAGAGCTGAAGCTAATGCTGGTCCGTACATGTGCCAGGTCAGTCCTTACATATGGTTGCAGTATTTGGGGAAGTGCCGCAGACAGTAATATAATCGCAGCTCAACGTTGTATAAATAAATTTCTTAAAATCGTGAACAATAAATTATCCTCGCTACACTACGATTAAATTTATGCACGAGGAAAACAATTTTGAATATGTCGGAGATTTTATCAAAAAATCCACTGAAAAGTTTCTGAAAAGCTGCTCGTATCATGATAACGAACTAATTAGAAAAATTGGAGACTACGATCTAGACAATTTGAATTCAAAGAATAAGGGCAAACTTTTAAAATCAGTCTTGCTGCGAAAATATGATTTCTACAATCACTGAAGCTTCGTCGGTCTCGCTCGGTTCTTGTCATGAAGGGAAGACTAGAAGTGTTGTGATAGTGTTGTGATTGTGATAGTGTTGTGAAGTGATATATTTTACTTTAAATGTGTCGTTTATATAATTCCATTTCCAACTCCTATAAATGTTAACCCACCCTATCCTACATCATATTCCTGTGACCCCCTTTTATATCAATTGTGTAAAAATAATTAACAGGTTTTTGAAATTTTTATCCTGTATGTATGTTAGCCCTACAGGCCTAGAAGGCCCATGGCTTTATCAATCATCATCTTCCATTCTCTCCTGTCACGAGCACACTCTCTCCAATTTTCCATACCAATTACATCTAGATCCTCCTGCACTTCATCTTTCCAACGATTCCTCGGTCTACCCATTCTTCTTGTGCCTCCGAATGTCAAATTCCAAATTTCACTTGGGGTTCTGTCCTCATTCATCCTCACCAGATGCCCCAACCATCTCAATCTCTGTGCCTTCACACACGCCACTATGCTTGGTTGACCGTACATCTCGGCTAGTTCTCGGTTTGACCGTATAAACCATTGACCGTCCACGCACTTCCCACCGTAAATTTTCCTCAACACTTTTCTCTCCCACACTTCCAGCATCCCTTGATCTCTCTTTCTCAGTGTCCACACCTCCGATCCGTACATAGCCGATGGTCTTATAATTGTTTTATATATTCTTACTTTCACTGACCTAGAAAACACTTTACTATTAAAGATCGACTTCAAAGCAAAAAAACTTCTTGTGCCCGCAGCCATTCTTGCTTTGATCTCCTCGCCGAGTCCCGGTTTTCTTGTTATCACCGTTCCCAGGTACGTAAAGCAACAAACTTCTTCAAAATTTACGGTTTTATCTTCCATTCCTATGCTTATATATTTCTTTTCCTCGAAATTTCTATCACTGCAGTTCATGTATTTTGTTTTGTTTTCATTCACTTCCAAACCAATTCTCTTAGCAGCTTCTAACAATTTTCTTGTGAATTCTTGTATGTCCTTCTTTGTTCTTGCCATGATTGTTAGATCATCCGCAAAAGCTAAGCCCTGTTGTCGTCTTCTAAAAATTGTACCTTGTCTGTTTAAACCCGACTTCCGTATTACACTTTCCAACGCAAAGTTAAACAAGAGCGCAGACAACGGGTCACCTTGTCTCAGTCCTATATCAACTGTGAAACTGTCGGACAACTCGCCCCTAATTCTTACTTTGTTCTCAGATCCTTCGTGTGTCATTTTTACCAAATTTATCAATTTTCGAGGAATTTCCATCTCTACCATAATGCTATACAGTTCCTCTCTTTTAACACTGTCGTATGCTTGTTTAAAATCCAAAAACATTAGGTGTGTTTCCAGACCAAACTCATGGCTAATTCCCTGAACCTCTCTCAAAACATACAATTGGTCCGTCACCGATCTGCCTCTTCTGAACCCACATTGGTACTCTCCTACAATTTTCTCCGCATATTCTTGTAGACTATTTTTTATGCATGCAGCGAGTACCTTATACCCAACATCCAACAGTGCGATCCCCCTATAATTCTCACACTCTGTTTTATCACCCTTCTTGTGAATCGGACATATCAGTGCCAGCCTCCAAGATGTAGGCATTTTTTCTTCCATCCAAATTTTCTGTATCATGTCGATGACTATTTTTTGCAAACATTCACCTCCATATTTTAACATTTCTGCTTGTATGCCGTCTTCACCAGCACTTCTATTATTTTTCAGCCCCGCTATCACTTTTCTTATCTCGTCTTCATTTGGTATTTCCACACTGTCCTCATTTTCGTCGTTCATTTCGGTTGCTACATGTTCTCTCTCTTTATTTTGTTTTTCTGTTCCGTTTAACAACTCTTGGAAGTATTCTGCCCATCTTTTCGTTACTCCTTTCTTTGATCCTAACAGTGTGCCGTCTTTATCTTTGCAAAATGTTGTGCTTGTTTGATGTCCTTGCTTTATTCGTTTAACTCCCTGGTAAAAGTTTCGTATTTCTTTGCTATTGTATTTCTCTTCCAGTTCTTCCAGGTTCTTTATTTGATGTTCTCTTTTCTTTTCTCTTATAACTCTTTTACACTCCCGTCTTTGTCTTTCATAATTCCTTCTCGTCTCATCATTTCGATTGGCCAGCCATACCTGCCTTATTTTCTCTCTTTTCCCAACTTCCTCTTCACACTGTTGATCATACCACTCATTTTTTCTCTTTGTAATACCTGTGTTTTGTGTCTTTGTTGCCTCGATTATACTTTTTTCAATTGTTATCTGCATATGTTCTACATCTTGTTGTGCTTCTGTCTTTTCCAAAATTTTCTCCATTTTTTCTCTGTACTTTCTTCTCTGTTCCTCGGTTTTGAGTTGGACCTGCATTCTATTTTTCTGTTTTGTTACTTGCTTTCTCATTATCGTTGTGTTTATCTTTGCTATTTTCATCTTTACCCTCACCATAAAATGGTCCGAATCCATGTCTGCTCCTCTGCAAGTCTTGACGTCTTTAACAATATTTTCGCTCCTACTCTCTATTAAAACGTGATCTATTTGGTTTACTGTGTTTCCGTCTGGGCTTATCCATGTTGCTTTATGTATGTCTTTATGTTCGTAGTGAGTACTCTTTATTTTCATTTCGTTTCCCATTGCAAAATCAACAAGAAATCTTCCATTTTCATTGCTCTCACTGTGTAAACTAAACTGGCCAATTGTGGGTCTGTATGTTTCTTCTTGACCCAGCTTCGCATTAAAATCTCCCACCATCATTTTAATGTCATGTTTAGGTATTTTTGCATACTCCATTTCCAACAACTCGTAAAATTGTTCTTTAACTTCTATATCCTTCTCTTCGGTAGGTGCATGCACATTAACTATACTTATTTTCCTATTATTTCTCTTTACTCTCAGTACACACATCCTATCCGATATCGGCTTGAAACCAATCACCATTTCCTTCCCACCTTCGCTCACCATAAAACCAGTTCCCAACCTTCTGTCTTTCCCTCCACTTTTGAAAAAGGTAAACTCCCCTATGTCTATTGTGTCTTCGCCACTTTGTTTTGTCTCTTGTAATGCTATGATTTCTACCCCGTACTTTTTCATCACCGCTATTAACTGTTTTAACGCACCCCCCACGAAAGTTCCTCTAACATTCCAAGTTGCAAACAATATAACATCTCTTCCTTTCATTTGTCCATTATTCGATTGTCCTTTTTCATTCGTTTTTGCATCGTTCTTCCGTCCGGCATTTTCTATTACTAGTTTTTTTGTATAGGGGGTAAAATGCTCTTCACAATTTCCTCCTTTTGGTGATCCCAGTCCCATCGGTCTCGGTTTATATATATTCTTCCATATCCCACATTTGCTTCATTACCCTTTCCTTTTTCCTTTTTGGCGTATTCTCTCAGCTTGGCTTGCATCTTCTGTTCCTGCAATGTTAGGTCATCATCAATATAGCTGTTGGTACCTTTCAGTTTATTTTTTTCTCTCATAACTGCTATTTTGTCCTGCCATGAACTCATCCTTGCTACTACAAATGGCTGTGATGACTTTGGTTTGATCACCTCGGCAGTGCCAACTGTTACTTCAACGCCCAATTTACCTCTTAGGAAAGTCTCCACCTCTTCCTTGGTGTCTTTTCCAACCATTTGTATCCCCTTCAGAATTATGTTGTTTTTCTTATCTTTCTTTTCCATAAGATTTAGCCTCACCTCTAGATTTTCTACCCTCTCCTTCAGCGCTTTATTTTCCTCTTTCAGGGTCTTGACCTCGCCCTCGTATATTCTTTGTCCCTCCTTAATTTCTTTTATCTCAGTTAGGACTTGCTTCATCATATCTTTAAGTTCCTCCATTTTGTCTCCTTCCTTTGTTGGTTTCTTAGGAGGGGTCCTATTTGTCCTCTTACTTCTATTAAAAATTTCAAAGCTCGCCTGTCTTTTTCTGGAGCTCTCTTCCGTTGTAGAGCTTTCGCTATCGTATTGCCTATCTTCTGCAAACATACCAATTGGAACCGCGCTCTAGCTTACTGCTCAGGTCGACCCTTCGGAAGCAATAAACCCAACCAACTAAACTCAAACCGAATTCAGAAGTGTTTTCTGTAGCACCAATTGTTTACTGTTATCAACAGAAAACTTTCGCTGTACTATATGCAACCCAACGTACTTTACAATTCTCACCTCTTATCAAATTCTAACCTCCACAAATTTCACTAATTAAAACTGTGTACTAGTAATACTCTTCTACCACCTTAATATTCCCGAAAACTTATAGAAAAACCTCTTCCACTTTACTTCCTCCTTCCAGTTTATCACTTTTTTCGATTTTTATCGTCACTCTCTTACTATAATCACTACTAATCTTCACTAGCGTAACGTAGCCGTATTGACGGTAGTACATCGACGCTAATCTCATCTAATTTATCCTGTATTTAATTTATGTATTTACTATAAAAATTATAATAACTGTACATATATAAAATATCTAACAAAGGGCTTAACCTAGTAATAGATAATGAATTGTAATTTGTTACATGTCAATGTAAATATTGAAAATTGAATAAATATTATATTATTATTATAAGTGTGATTTCTGTGCAGCAGTATACTCACAAATACCACAACTAAATGGTTTTTCACCTGTATGAGTTGTTACATGATATCGTAATTGTGATTTCTGTGCAGCAGTATTGTCACAAGTCTTTGTGACAGGGATCTTTTAGGCATTTTTGATTAAAATAGATTCAAAACTTTAACATAATTTATTTAAATAACTGGCAACGAATATTTACATACGTCTTAAACTAATAGGTACTTAAAATTAATTCTTACATGTTTATTTAGGGGTGAAACATTCCTCCAGCCATCATTATCAATTGGGGGTTGAAACCTTCTCACACATTGTCACTACATTTTTATAATTATCATCTTTACACTTTCAAGTTCCATACTTGACTGTCCTAACTTCAATCCACAACCGACTGTCGTTACATTTCTAACTGCTTATCAAACCGTTCTCCATACGTTCAATTACCTCTCGAGAAAACTTTCCTATCAATCTGACTACTCATCACGTTTTGCTATAATTGCTTAGACGAGTTGTGTATTAATATTTTTATTTTATTATAAATGTGACATAACTCCCCCCTCTAAAAACGGCTGCCCCAAGTCGTTTCAAAAAAAAAATGTTCAATGGGCTTGATTCAAAAATTCCTTTCAAAAAATCCTTTAAAATAAACTTAAAATTAACAAGTATGTTAATAACATACAATACCATACATATAAAAATACGATAACAAAAACAAAAATTTTGACAAAAAGTTTAAACAAAAATTCTTAATATTCATTATTTACCACGTCTCTCTAATTTACAACAATATTATGATTAAAAACAAACTTTATGCAAATTATAACTTAATCGTATTGAAAATTCTAGTTTGAAGTCTCCTTTTTCTTTATAATTATTTTGAAAATTATTTTAAAAATATCTGTAAGATTATCCCACTTTGGTAATTATTTAATTGACATTTTGTGGCTTTATTTCGGTTTGTCCAATTAAGCCTTTGCATAGTTGTATGCTAACTCCATATAGGAATTTTATTTAGTTTAGTTACCTTTTTAAACATTTTATGTCGTAACGTTATTTGGTTTAGTGGTATCCTTTTTCAATTATTTTGACTTACAGGACTGTATCTGTTTTAACTAGCAATGTTCAATACGTTTTCCTTAAAAAAAAAAATTTTCTATATTATTATGCGTAATGTTATTAATTGTTGTATTTCAGAGATTCATACTTTAAATTATTGAATTGGTTTCTTATTAAAGCTAATTAATCCTAGTAATCCTATCACTTAATTCATTTACATTTGACATTTACATATACCTTTGAAATTTACTTTTACATTTACATCTGACATTTACCCCTGAAATTTGTATTTGAATATATTTGAAATTTATCCCTTGTGTGAATCAATTTGCTTTTAAATTATGTGCCTTTTCATTTTGCCTTATTATAGTGCCTTTACTATTTATTTTATCATTTCATTTAAATTCATTCATATCTTTTCATTCATTACTAACATTTGAATCCAATTTAATTGCCCTATTTTTATTTTACAAATATTTTGGCTGGATTTTTATTTCTTTACTTCTTGCGCCTATCTTTCACAATTACAATTTTCATTAATTGGTGTCTAACGTTTAACTAATAGTTTGCCTTATTTTTGTTTCCTACATATTTGGCTGTTAGATGCACCTGGTACCTTTCGTTTAAATTCATTTATTTAATTACATTCATAAATACCCTTTAAATCCTATTTAATTGCCTTATTTTTATTTTACAAATATTTTGGCTGGATTTTTATTTCTTTACTTATTGCGCTTATCTTTCATATTTTACTTTAAACATTTTATTGCCATTTTTAACGATCCATAGAGAAGGTGGTGAGAAGAAGATGTTATCATTTAGCGCTTAAAGCTCACCGATTCTTCTGTATGGATTGTTTTTACAATTGGGACCCTTTTTGGTAATATTCCTAATTCATAATTTATTCTAATCACTGTTATTCACTTTTTATTTAAATACTCTGCTTTTCACTAACTTTTCCATTTTAGGCACTTTATTATTTTTCTTATTTGAAGGTTTTCTTCTTCCTCCTTGACTGGATAGTCTTATTGGCGTAGCACTTTTTTATTTCACATTTTGGGTTTTTTCGAAATCTTCTAAACTTTTCGAGCGGTACTGTAATTTTACTTTAATTTTTGAATGTTCAGGGGTTCTTTCTTTACTTATAAACTTGGTATATTTGGTTAGGCGGCTTGTAACTTTTATTAAATTTTCGACTGAAAATTTCGACTGTTTATTACACTAAATTGGATGACGTGTAGGTGGTGATTATTGATACATCACAACTTGGTTGACCCATAACTATTTCCTTTTTCAACTATTTGCACGAACGCCTTCTTTACTCATTCTTGTGATTTCCAAATCCAAAAACCAGATATATTATTTGAGAAACTGTACCATATGAAATCCATCAATGGAGTGATCAGGTCCAAATCGGAAATCCATGGTCCCTTTTCCATTTTTCACAATTCCTGTTTTAAAGTTGTGGCTTCTACGACGTTCGGCCAATCCAATTTGGTTTACCATTGTTATCCATTCCATATCTCCATAAATCCATTGTTAATATTAGACTCATCACCCTTGGAAGTGGTTTCCATACTGCTCCTAATGACTTTTTGGCTGTATGCGTATGGATACATATGTTTATTTTGACTCATTATCTAAAATCAGAAAAATGTTATAACACGCCTAACGTAATATCATCTTTTGGCTCTTTTGTAAATGAATTTGTGAATAATTTTTTCTCCATTTTCCTCGTAGGTCGGTTTTTCCTTTCTACTTTCTAAGGTCTACAATGAAATACTTCTAAAACTTAAAAAATGTTATTGGCTTACTTCCTACACATATTATCACTAAATTAATATTAATATTATATCCTTTTATCTTGTATTATAAAAATTTCTTATAATTTAAAAAAAAAATTTTTTTTTTTTTTTTAACTTCAAAAATATGTTATGCCATAATGACCAATTGACCATTTAAAGATGGAGTCTGATTTATCAGTTATCGTTGGAAAATCAGCAAAACTTTCGATTAAATTTAAAATTATAAGTGATTTACTTAAAATTTTACCACTGGAAAATATCGTGTGATAAGTGATCCCGTAGGTAACTAATCTACTGCATCTCTTAACATGCACCCAGCAAAATACACGCCCTGTTTGGGTAGTTAGGCCAAAAGTTCGTATAATTCACTGTCCCTTTTTCCCGTTTTGGTACAGTTTAACGCCATGCTCCAGGGCGATTGATTACTAGTTTTTTGTAGATAATTAAAATTGACAAACGATAGTCATTGAAGATAGTGAATCCTCATTTCATTCAAATATTTCGTTCAATGGTCATTAAGATACAAAAAATAATAATATAATAGGATAATCGGACATTACTGCATAACAAGATAATTTAACGTAAGACAACAAAATTGACCATATTTTATGGCATTTACCAAATTGTACCAATTTTAATTTTAATAATGATAAAATTCTGAAACAATGGTTTCGTGGAATTATCACCAATATTTTTTATTACTAATTATTGATTTTTTCTTTATATAGTTTATTACTACAATAAAATAAAACCCTCTTAAAATATCATTATTATAAAATTTCTTATTTCCTAAATTCAAATTTTGATTTTAAAAAATTTATGAACACTTAAAGATGAAATAATAAATTTCATTTTTTAAATCACTTTAATAATTGAACTTTTACCAAATTTGCTTTTTGTGATGGATAGTTTTTAAATTTATTTATTTTAATGCCGAATCTTTTAAAATGTGAGCTTTTATGTCGTTTTAGTACCACTGTTACAATTTATTTATTATAATTTACTTCCATATACAATTAACTATACTTATCGATTCTTTGCCGATTTATTTAATCTTTACTTATTTATTCTCTGTAGAATTCATCATTCATTGGCTTACTTTTAAGCACAATTTAATTATTAACGCGCAATTATTGGCCCTATTCAATTATTTATTTATTTTTTTATTTTATAAGAAGTAATTACGATTGACGATTTCTCTTTTTTAAAAGACATTTTTCGACTATAATTTATGCAATAAAAATTTCATATTTTGAAAAATTAGTTTTCAATGCATTCCAACTTAAGCGTTTGATTTTATGTTTCATAAAATTTGCTATCCATCAGCAAAAAAATTTTTTTTTTTTTTATCGTGTTCTTGAACTTTCTTTAAAGTATAATTTCTTTACGAGATAATTGTTGAAATTGTTCCTTATTATACCTAGTAATGAATAACTTATATAAAATTTATATTTAGTATTAACAAAACCCATTTAAAATCTTACTATATCGGAATTAATGTTAATTCCTATTGTTTTAAATTAATACGATTTATTAAAATTTAAAATTGTTAAATTTACTTTTATAACTTTTTCTTTAAAATATGCATTTTAATCTTTACCTTATAATAATTAATTTCAAAATTGCATCGTTTTATTTTTATTGACGTCATTCTTAACTTGACGATATAGCAAATAAATTTCAATACCAAAGTTAAAAAAACTTGTGTTAAATTTTATGTTTTCCCAATTGCATTCCTCAAATAAAACTTTTAAATTCTTTTAATCAATTAATTGTAACCTTTCTTAATAATGTATGCATATACCTGCGTAAAAAAAATTATCAATTTTCATTAAACCAATTCATTCAATATCATTGAATTTTAAATAACATTGTTAAAATTTTAAAATAATACTAATTAAAAATTTTTAATTCCCTAAATTAATAGGAATAACAAATTTTTGTATTAATAAATGTTATTACCACATTCTTAACTCATAATATGTAACATCCGCGGTTTTATATTTCAGCTCATTGAACTACATACACGTAGTTTTATTATTACGATTGCAGTCTACTGTTATCAAATTTAATTTCTAAACAAATATTTTTTATAAAAAACGGAATTTACCTACATTGGAACCTATTTTTCAAATTTACCTAATAGGAATACATTTATATGAACTTTATAAACTTTAACAAAACTTTTTGGTTTATTATTTTTGGATAAAAATTGTTGACATTAACTAAAATTAGGCTGTAAATTTTTGTAACTCAACTATAATTTAAGCATTTTAATAAAAATTTATTATTAATTTATAATAAATTACGTATCAACTTGTAAACAAGAAAAAATATGTAATTTAAGACATCATATCCTGACTTCGGTAGTCGACCTTTCTGAAATGTCTATTATGCATTTCACACACCATATTAAATCGGTACTTTTCCATTAGTTTAAAATTTGCAATTAAAAAAACATTGTAACCAAAATTTGGAAACAAAAATGAATAACTATATTCGAACCCTTATTATTTATAAACATGTTAACCGTAACAACAAAATGTAGTCAATTTAAATATAAAATAATGAATTAGTAAAATTTATTTGTAAACTTATTTATTAACTTTATCAAGAAAATGCATGTTGGTTTGTTATTTGGGGAAATAGAATCGATTAACGTATTGCGTAAGTTTTTAAAATAATAATTATGATAATTTGTAAAATATTTCGTTTTATTTATTCTAAATGTGCGGAGCGGTAGGAATTGCATACGCCGACCGGATGACCTGACCGCTAGCTATCATCATACTCGCCCACATTCTCATAAACTATATGTTAAATTAAATTATATTTTAAATAAATGCATTTCTTAAAAAATCGGTTGCTATTCGGCGATAACAACCCTTAAAATAATGCGGCACTGTATTGCCTATTAACCTTTGAAAAAAAAATTTTATAGTCAATTTGATTTGAAAAAAAATTATTTGGGCAATTTATTTGAAGATAAATGCCCCAAAATGCCTGCCAAAACGGCACCTCCACCAAATTTGTCACAAGTCTTTGTGACAGGGATCTTTTAGGCATTTTTGATTAAAATAGATTCAAAACTTTAACATAATTTATTTAAATAACTGGCAACGAATATTTACATACGTCTTAAACTAATAGGTACTTAAAATTAATTCTTACATGTTTATTTAGGGGTGAAACATTCCTCCAGCCATCATTATCAATTGGGGGTTGAAACCTTCTCACACATTGTCACTACATTTTTATAATTATCATCTTTACACTTTCAAGTTCCATACTTGACTGTCCTAACTTCAATCCACAACCGACTGTCGTTACATTTCTAACTGCTTATCAAACCGTTCTCCATACGTTCAATTACCTCTCGAGAAAACTTTCCTATCAATCTGACTACTCATCACGTTTTGCTATAATTGCTTAGACGAGTTGTGTATTAATATTTTTATTTTATTATAAATGTGACAGTATACTCGCAAATACCACAACTAAATGGTTTTTCACCTGTATGAGTTGTTACATGATATCTTAATTGTGATTTCTGTGCAGCAGTATACTCGCAAATACCACAACTAGATGGTTTTTCACCTGTATGAGTTGTTACATGATATCGTAATTGTGATTTCTGTGCACAAGTATACTCACAAACACCACAACTAAATGGTTTCTCGCCGGCATGAGTTCTTAAATGGATTTGTAAGACTGCTTTACGTGCACTAGCATACTCACATATATCACACCTAAACGGTTATTACGCCGGTATGAGTTTTTAAATGATTTTGTTAGTGTGATTTCTGTGCAGCAGTATACTCACAAATACCACAACTAAACAGTTTTTCGCCGGTATGAGTTCTTAAATGACTGTAATAGACCATTTCACGCAACGAGAGCGCTTGCGCGAAGCCAACAGCTGATGTTTGTTTTTCGAACCATGTCAAAACTTTTACGTTAAAACGCATGCTAATATCGTCTTAGATATTTTGTTATAGTTTTGTGTTATTAGGTTTTAAACAATATTTTTTACCACCATTTTGCCCAAGATGAGTGCCCCTAGTGATATACCCCATAGACAAGTCAAATTAAGTGACTGGAGCAACATTAAAAAATCCAAATATTGCAGCAAATAATGTTTTTTTTTAACACTAAACACAATGTTTAATGGCACCAACACGTTTTTTATTCAATTTATGCTCCATTTTAACAATAAATGATTAAATAATTAGCACTACGTTATATGGACATATGCACACTTGGTTCGAAAATCGTCAGCTGATTTGACGCATGCGCCAATGAGTTTTGCTAAAATGAAATGGTCTATTGTGATTTCGTGCACAAGTATACTCACAAATGTCACAAAGAAATGATTTCTCGCCGGTATGAGTTTCTAGAATACTTTCTAGAATACTTCTTTGTAAACGTCGTAAAGTCATTTCTCTTTGTCTTAAAGGCATATTAACTATTGCAAAATCTACGCAATCTGTTTAAAAAAAAAATTTTGACAACCATTTTATATTAATATAATGTTAAATAATTACTTGTAGTTTGGCTATTCGCCACTAAGCGGCGTGTGAGACCGGCACGCCGTTTTACTTTATATTCGCATAACATTATTAACGTGATAACATAATTAATTGAAAACTATATAAATGAAAACAAAATTAATTGAAAATATAATAAATGGCATAATCACAACAATGTGATAACATTATTAATTGAAGAATCAAAAGAATTCGAAAACAATTTTAATAGAAAAACCTTGGAAATGGCATAACATTAAGAATGCAATAACGTTAAGAATTCGAAAACAAAATAAATGCGATAATCATTTTAATGCAACAAAATATTTTGATAAACATTAAAATGATACACAAATATTAAAGAATCATTTAAATAGGAAAGAAATTAATTCATAATATTAAAAATATTATCCTATTAATATGTTGTTTAATTTCGAAGTTGTTTCATTTCGAATGCGAATAAATAGTAAAACGGCGTTCCATATAAATCGAATAAGATAAAATGTTAATTTTAATTGTGAATTGAAAATTTTTCTACCTGCTATCAGGTTTATATTTATGAACGAATGAATGGGGGTATTTTACATGTTATAAAACGTTTTATTTTTTTGCATTGTACCACGATAATTTCAAAATTTATTCGTTCCCTACTAGGAACACATTAATCGATGAAGATAGGAAGTTGTTAATTTACGTGTTTTATTTTCAAAACTTTTCTGTCTTCTTTAAACCTTTAACTATGGGAAAACCACTTGACCAATTATAGAGGATGTCTAGTGTACAAGACCTTACAAAATAAATTATATCCTTCACTACGGAGTATTAGAAAGGGCACCAGAAAATGCAAACATAAATACTTTTTAATCTGGAATCTTATTTGCGCAAATGCCAGGAGATAATATTTTATACAAACAGTGCAGCCATCAACAACATTATGTTAATACAATCCCGTTACAACAACAGTCAACGAACAACTTAGAAATTATGCTAACCAAAATGATGAAAACAATGGACATAATTATGGATCTGCTCACTGCCCTAGTCCCAGAAATGTTGTGATGGCAGAATCCAAATTAAAATATTAGTATGGAACGCCAACTGCTTGGCTAATCATGACCAAGAAGTAAAAACTTTACTAATTGAACACAACGTCGACATTATGTTTATTTCAGAAGCCTTGTAAATGAAGCTTAATGTTTTCTACGCCTTCCACAAATATTGGTGGTGCATTGGTGAATGCAGTCGGTTTTGGTGCATTCAGTAATCCTTTAGGGTCGATTGCTTAGATAATCTTCCCTGTATTTCTGAGCTGTTATTGTTTCTAGGACTCTTTTTGTATTTGGATATGATCTATTTGATAATTTGATGTCGATTTATGCTGGATGTTCCGCGTTGAGGTGCTTTTTGTTGAATTTGGGGTGACAAAATGCTATAGGACTGTGTCGGCCCTAGCCGCTGGTGCTTTGGCAGGAATTCGCCCACTTGTTTAAAATGTCGAGTTTTGTGACAAATAAAGAGCATTTGCGGACAGTGCTATTGTACTTTTTTAATTCGAAGAAAACAGCAGTCAAAGTCATCGAATGCTTGTTGAAACTTACAGCGAACATGCTCCAACACAGAAAACATGCGAACGATGGTTTGCGCGTTTCAAGAGAGGTGATTTTGATGTCAGTGACAAAGAACATGGAAAACCACCGAAAAAATTCGAAGATGTGGAATTGTAAGAGTTATTGGACGAAGACGACTCTCAAACTCAAAACCAACTCGCAGAACAATTAAATGTGAATCGAGAAGCTATTAGCAAACGTTTGAAACCCATGGAAAGGATTCAAAAGGTTGGAAAATGGGTGCCACTTGAATTGAGTGAAATACAGCAAGAAAACCGAAAAACCATTTGCGATTTGCTGCTCCAAAGGTACAAAAGAAAGTCGTATTTGGATCGGATTGTAACTGGCGATGAAAAATTGATATTTTT
Organism: Podabrus alpinus; assembly: GCA_932274525.1. Lineage (NCBI taxonomy): Eukaryota > Metazoa > Arthropoda > Insecta > Coleoptera > Cantharidae > Podabrus > Podabrus alpinus. Next base: position 55,066,376 of record OW026455.1, on the reverse strand, counting down.
TGAAAATTCGAAGTGCAAAAAATCATGGGTTGATTCAGGACAACCATCGACATCGACAGCAAGACCAAATCGCTTCGAACGGAAGACAATGCTCTGTGTTTCTAAGGGCGGAAGGGCCAGCTGGTCGGTGTGGTGTCACAGCTTATTTTGTAAAGGAGGTTAGCATCTTCACTTGTGCCAAATTTCATTCTTTTATCATAATGTGCAAGGTTGTGTTCCATAACGTCCGGATCATGATCATAAGTTTCTTATATGTGGCCCGCACAACATTTTTAAATTTGTAGCTGGCTCGTTGTAAAAAAAGGTTGCTCATCGCTGGCCTAGATGGAGTAGCAGTCCATGCTGCTTGTTGTATTGCTGTTGTTATTTGTTCAACCGCTTCGTCAATTTCCTTCTGTGATCTTAAGGGAACTCTCAGATTAATTTGCTTCGCTAGGATGGTACGGAATGTTTCCCAGTCTGTATTTCTGTTGGACAGCATTTCTACTTATTTGATGCTGCAAGGTGACTATTTGTGGTGAGTGATCTGATGAGAGGTCCAGCGAGTTCTCAATATTTAAGTAGTTACGTGCAATGCCCTTGGTAATACAGAAGTCTATAACATCCGGTATATTGTGTCGGTCTGTCGTCCAATAAGTGGGATGCCCAGAGGATAATTGTTGGAGATTTTTCCTTGTTATTGCCCGATAAAGTTGTCTGCCCCGTGGAGTAACCAATCTAGAACCCCAGTGAAAGTGCTTTGCATTAAAATCACCACCAGCCAAACAATTGTGGCCAAAGTCTCAAAGAAGGATACAAAATGCTCTACCTTAATACTTGTATTAGGTGGACAGTATACTGCTGCTAGAACCATACCACCGTGCGGGGTCTCTATCCGTACAGCTGTTGCCTGGAGATTGCGTTGACTAAACTTGGTAAACTCATGGTGTTTGATATTGTTTTTAATAATGACAGCTGTTCCTCCACAGGCCCGAACTTCAGGATGCGGGGTGTGACATATTGAGCATCCCGAAATTCGTATGTAGCATTTGTCGGTAATATGGGTTTTCGATAACAAAACTACATCCAGGTTGTGATTTGAAATGAAAAGTTTTAGTTCTTAGCCATGTGAGACCAAGCCATTGGCATTCCAGACAGTAATTTTGATTTGTGTATTATTTATTATTACATTTTAGCGATCAGGGCTCCCAGGAGATCGAGCATCCTGTCCATTTTGTCCATCATCTTCACCGTCATTTGTTCAAGATTATTTGGCGGCTGCTGTTGTGTAGCGAGAACATAGTTTTGTTGTACATTATTGGCAGTTTGGCTAGCTTGACAGTTACTTCTGGCTGCTTGGGCGTAGGAATTCGTACTATACCTTGAGATATTATTATTTATTTTTGTTTGCTGTGTTGTTTCTTCTATTTTCCTTAAGAGTGGGTATCCTTTCTTTTGCAACTCCTTGTAGGCTCGACAGCTCTTGTAATTAGGAGGGTGCTTTTCATCACAATTTATGCATTTTACATCATTATCTCGTTCCCTACGAAGACATTGATCGGGAGAATGGTTACCAGTGCATTTAACACACCGTGGAACATGATGGCAGTATTTTGTGGTATGGCCAATCTACTGCACTGTGGATGGAACCTCTCGTTTGGGGTGTGGAGGTTCTATCTTGACGATGGAATTTAACAATTTTGTTATATTATAGACTTCTTTGTTATTAGGTTTTACTTTTAGTTCGATATTGAATAGGGGTAATCAAATTTTTGTATTTCTTTGCTGGATGCCTGAGATGTTGACTACTTCGTGATCTTCCTGTTCAAATGCCAGTTTCATGTCATCTCTGTCTGTAGTTGGATGAATGTTACGAATTATCACTCGGAATGTTCGGTCTTGTTTCATCTGGTAGGTGTGAAACTTTGTTTTCTTCTTTTCTAGGGCTTCTATTACTTTTGAGTACGATTCCGCAGTTGATGGTCGAATATGCATTATGAATATGCTTTTATTGAATATGCATTATGAGCAAATAAATATACACAAGTGGTGTTTTAAGTCCACACTGATTCGTGATTGCCCAGGTTGTGCGTTCTAAAGGCCGCACTTAGGGACCGCATCATCGGCCCAGTGGCGTACCTAGGGGGGGCGGGGGGGGGGGCGGTCTGCCCCGGGCCCCTTTACTAAAGTGGCCCCACCCAAAAATAAATAATTCCATGTTTCTCAAGTGAGCGAGCTCATTCGTGGCTCAGTCGTTCAGAGAGCGTCGGTTTCGGAGCTGCGTTGCGTCGTGCTGAACGTCGTAGATTCAATTGTTCGAATTCGGGCTCTTACGATAAAACTTTTTATCAGTTTAACATTTTTAACAGTAATGATAATTGATGACCTCGGACTGCACGAGTTTGTTCCCTTATTCTATCTATTATTTCTCTGCACAGGGCAATAGCTTATGGAAGACGGTTAGATTAAGGCAAAAAAAGGCTAGCCACATTAAAATGTTTTTTTTTGAGGGTGAGGGGGGCCTCCAAAATAAATCCGCCCCGGGCCCCAAGTGGTCTAGGTACGCCACTGCATCGGCCCGCGTATTGTGTACTAGTAGTAGAAACACAAATACCTAATACAACAATCGATTTTCTTGCAATTATGTAGGAAATCCCCCCCCCCCAATCGATTACTGAAATAAACAAATGCTGCCTGGACAGGATGACAGTATGTCGTGCATATCAAGATATAAATGGGAGACTGGAAATTTATCTTTCTGATTGGCTATATGATGTTTATGGGGATGCAGTAGCGGTTTGCCATAAAGGTTACGAGCCTCCCCGTCCAGAATCGAAAATAACAGGTATCTAAAACTGATGATAATAATAATAAAATGTTAAGTAAATAACAAGTTGTAGAAAGTTGGCGATCAAGATGGCCAAGTTAATATCCTACGGCATATTAACTCCCCCCCTCCAGATGAAGACTATTAACGTTTTCAAAGTAACACAAGATCTTTTTTTCACCATCCAAATATGTCACGAGCAGCCACTGCACCTGACTGAGATCTAATATTGAATGACTATGGGCTATCTACAGTGAAGTGAAGACGAAGGTTGAACAAATAGGTACTGCTTACATTTATTATTGTCGCCATTCACCAATATGTAACCGGCAACCGTCCTTTGGAACACTTTTCCTAGGAACGGTTGGAGTTATTAAAAAAAAAAACAAATTTACTGGTCGACTACAAAATTCCACCTAGGCATTTATCGATCTACTGAGAATATTTATAGATTATGCTGCCACCACCGTTCGACCGATTAGGCCCACCGTAGAATTCTGTTCTCCAAAAAAAAACCGCCCTATCAATTCGGTAAGCGACTTCCTGGTAATGAGTCCCAGACACTCCCCGTTCTGACGTTACGTCCCCCGGCTAAATGTTGAAGTTGAAACTTCGATGCGGGCAAAACGACACTAAGCTCGGCACTGAAAATAAAACGTCCTTTTCCTCAACAGGAAAAACGAAAACACTGAATTTTCAAAACAATATTTATTAATAATGGATAAAGTTAAAAACAAATACATACACACTTTAAAATCTCCCTTACGATTTAGGGTGGCCCTTTTAAACACATATAAATATACAACCTAAAATAACTACCCAAAAAAAATATACCATCCTTCTGTTAGTAAAGAATTCAAAATTTTACTTACATAGGTGATATAATTTATCCTTCTACCTTGGATTCCCAGACAATCCAATACGGCCAAACAATGCCTTATCTATGGTCCCAAAACAACGACAAACTCGGAACAGATGCCTCATACTAGAAAACACACAATCTATTTTCGGGTGTAATGAACAAACTATTTGACTTTTTAAACACTTAGAATTCACAATCTATTTACGGGTTTAATGAACAAACTATTTGACTTTTTAAACACTTAGAATCCACAAACACAACAATTCGGCAAGACGCTCCCTTGTCTTATTGGCCCAAAACAAAATCAAAACTGGTAATCCGTCAAACCGTACGCGAAAATCTATACCATAGACTCCGTCGGACTCACTGAAAAGACTTCCCCGATTTTTGTTATTCAACCATATTTATACCTTTCATAGCGTGAGAATTGCACCACTGACAATTTCATCTATAGATAGATACATTCATATCGCTTTTGAACGAGAAGCAATGTCTACTGATTACTTCCATGAAATCAAACCTAGATTATTTCATCAATGAAAACGCGTCGACTGCATTGAAAATATCCAGTCATATTAACGATACTTCACTGTTGTCTGAAATTAATCAGTTCAACCGAACAAAGAACAGTATAAAAGTCAATCTCCAGACGCAGGAATATTGCAAACGAATATTGATAAAATACATTATCAATACTCGTTCACGTCATGAAACTTATCGCTTCCGCTGGCTGATTATAAATATGGTTGATCAACAATCATCAGTTATTATAATAATTTATAAATCCTATACCTCAATTTAAAATATTAAAATTAATTTTTATGACTTAAAATTCCAGTTTGTTACAAATACACTTATGGTCGCAATTCCTCTACGAGTGCGGCCTTCCGGTCGCACACATTTAACATTACTATGCATGGCAGAGAAATAGATTTTTCCAGGGATTGCCATTACAAGAATTCAACAAAGAAACTTGGGATGATTATTAGGTAGGTAAGTATGCAGGTACCTAAAGAAGACGAGAATAAATTCATCAATATTTGTTATAATCAGTCAAATATTTAATATAAGATTAATAAACATTTTATATTACAATAAATGTAGTTAATAGGTGTTTTCAAAATATTGTATTGGTAATTATACAATCAAAAAATAAATTATTAGAAACTAAACAATATCACAAACTACACATTATCACAAATTACAAGATTTTGTAGTTCAGAAGTTTGAACTATTATATTATTACAAAACATTTAAAAGTACATTAGAGTAAAAATAAATTAATTAGATGAGAAGCATCTTTTATTAATTGCATACTTATTTTCTTTCATAAATCAATTCTATTTGTCTATTGTCTATAAGTCAAAGAAAAATCTGGAGTTTCTCCATCTTTATTTATAGTCTGAGTTTCAACATCGAGGAGAATCGGTTCATCCACTATTGAAGTAAAAATATGAGTTAAATATTCACCATCTTCTGGGAACTGTGTAGCAACATCTCGAACTCTAACTACGTAAAAGCCACTTGGAATAGGTTCTTTATCGGTTGAATCTCTATCCACCACTTTGCTAGTTCCGTTTGGTTTTAGTTCTTCGGTTTCCACTACAGTAGGTATGTCTTCAGTTTCTATGACATTACTTATTTCTTCATTTAAAGAACCATTTTGTTCTGACACAGTTTCTGTAGTTTGCGACAAGGAACTACTTTGATCTAAAACAAGTTCTGTAGTTTGCGATAAGTTTAACGAGATAGATGTACTACAATCCTGAGTATTTCCCTGAGATATTTTCAAATATTTATCATCATTTATGCATTGTTCAATTTGGACTGTAATGCCATCGTCGCTATCAGATCCAAAATAGGAAGACGTGTTGTTTGACTCTCTGCCAGCTTTTCTAGCCAGATATTGCACTAATCGGGATTGTATGTGAGTATGTTCGGTAGGTTCATATTCCTCAGGTTGTAAAAATTGAAATGGAGCATCATAAAATTGTTCTTGGAAATCTTCCAATTTTTTTTCCGACTCAACAAACAATTCTCCATATTCTTCGTAAGAATTAAAATATAGATCATCGGACGCAGAATTTCGTCTCCTACTTAATTGATGTGAATTATTTGCTGCATACCTTTCATCAAAAGATCGATTCTTTATTTCGGTTTTGGGAACTATAGATACGGGAGAAACAGGTGGAGATTCACTGAATCGTCTGTTAGCATTAAAAGAAAAGTCAGCTATTTGTGCTCCATCGTCAATTTGTTTATTATACATTTCGACGGCTTCAACTCTGTATTCATAAATTGTCGAAGATTTGGGGGATGATCGGGAAAACTGATTTCTAATGGGTACAAAAGTGCTTTCGTATATGCAGTTATTTATATAAAATGGATCACAATACGTATTATCTGTAGGACCTGAGTATACATTGTTGTCGTAAGAAGAATTATAGTATTGACAAACATCATGCTCTTCAATCGGTTGATATATCGTCTGATTTACACCATAGTATGTACTGGAAGGTGTCGCGAAATTTTCGAATTCATTATAATTCAAATAATCTGAATTTTGTGGAGACGGTAGATTACCACTGTAAACCTGAGTTACCGAATTAGCTGAACTTTGTTTTCCATGCCGCTTTTTACGATTTCTTTTCTTTTTTTTATTTTGATTTTTAGTTGTCGACTCAGAACTTGTAGATATTACCACTTGAGTTATTGCAGAAGGAAGCTCTTTAAGGCCCTTTGTTTCCAATGGAAGATTTAATTCTTCACTACCAATTGATTTGTTATCGTAGCCATCTCTATTTCTGGAACATGCTGTCTCTGTGTCAGACGTATTACAGGTATAATCGGTTTCCTCAAAATTCATAAAATTAAATTTTAGTTAAAACTCAAAAACGGTTATAACCGGATAATAACTGAAAATCTGTCCTAAAATTCAAATTTATAAAATATTATCTTTAAAAATTCATAGGTTAATGTTTCGAAAACAATTCATATCTTGTAAAAACCTTAAATGATTTTAGAAAACTTTTTGTTTGATAAATACAGCGGCTCCCATAAGTAGGTTAACATTTAAGAAAATTTCAGAATTATAATTTGTATAAATTTTAAAATGGAAAAATAAATAAATATTATTTGTTTGTTTTATAGTTCGTATGACTATAACCCTTACAGACCCCTGCACTAACAATAATTGTGCGTGTCCCATCTACACTACTTAACATAAGGTTGCAAATGAAGTTTGCAAATCCAACCTTATATTAGGTGAAAATAGCGATTGTTCTTTTTGGCCCACAATTTCGAGTGCAGAGTCTGTAAGGGTTAAAGACATTCTAACTGCAATCAGCAATATTGCTTATCACAAGAAACAATAATATGAATCCAATCTTGCCACTAACGTTTTACATGTTACAAAAGTAGGTTAACATAAGTAGTTATTACTGATCCGTATTTTCTTCATATCATAAGTGAATTTGAAAACTTACTTATTAGTTATAAAGTTGTACTCTTTAGATATAATTTTTTTTGAAAATAGAGAAAAGTTTGGTGGAAGGCTTTTTTAATTTTATGTCCATTTTTAATTCAAAAGTTTTTGATAATAAAGACTCAAGATGGCAAAATTTCATTATTTAACCACAGAAGAGCATAAATTAGTATTCAAAATGTATGGGTCTGGCAACACTATTATAAAAATTGCAGAAGTTTTTGGTAAATGGATCACTTCAATTTTCAATGTGATAAAAGCAGCAAATATGAAGGTAGAGTAACGCCTATTAAGAGAACAGGACGGCCAAGATTCGCCACAAAAAGAGAAGATATAGAAAATAGTAATTTTATCTTCTGTTAACCCAAAACCGTCAGGGTCGGGTTAAATTTTTACCCAAAATTTTTAAGCAAAACTCTTAAATGTATGGGAAAATGTTCCATCAACAGAAAATCTCTGAGCTTTATTGAAACTCCGAATTTCAAAGCGGTCGCCGAAAAATTTAAAGAACTGTGAAGTGTAATCGAAGAAATTTGGTATGGAATAAGTCTATCTGAGCGAGTGTAGTCATATACTATATACAAACCATACCCTCACTATTGACAACCCTATCTATAAGAAATGGTGGTCATCGTAGATATTTACAGTGGCGTAGCTAGCATGATTGACACCCGGGGCGGATTGCATGGGTATCACCCCCACCTAGGTTGATGACCTTTTTTTTTAAGAGTTTGCACCCAAGGAAACGACTATGACTCTATGACGCATGGGGGGTCAGATAATTTGGGGTCGGGTGTCACCCCCAGACGGGTGGCACTCGGGGCGGTCCGCCCCCCCTAGCTACGCCACTGGATATTAATTACTTTAATTTCTAATATTAACCTTCTTTTGGAACATTAGTTTTGATTTTATTTTTTTTATAAGGCTTAAGATTCACAGTTAAAATTTGTTTTGTTTATAGTATATGTTGTAATATTGCAATTAAATTTTAGCGCGGTCTTTTAAAAATTTAAACATAAAATATAAACAAAGTAGTAAAACAGTGAAATTTTTATTTTAATTTTTATCTAGTGTATAATACAAATTATCTAGTGTACGTGGGAGTAACAAATTTTAATTAGTTATGGTATATTTTTTGGGAAACAAATTACCACGAGGTTTCACCTGTTGGATTTTTCCGATGAATTTGCTAAAATGTTATAAAAATATTGCTTTATTCAATGAGGTCTGTAAAATACCAAGTTAGATTTTTAATCAATAAACCATTATAATACAGGATGACCGTTATTTAACGCGATATCTGAAAATCCAGTGGTGGTTATCACGTGGTAAATTGATCTTGATTTTATATACAGTATTTCAAAGAAATTCGATTTGTTTATTCTATTAATAAACTAGCTGACCCGGCAGACGCTGTCCTACCCAAAAATAACATTTTGTTCGGCTTTTTTTAAATTAATTTGTAATTAGGTTTTGATTGGCGACACGCTAACCGTTAGTACGGCTCTGTCACATAGTGAGAGGTTTGATAACGCATTTTTGTTTTGTTCGCCCTCTGCTTGATTTTGAAAATCGTTAGTGAAAGATGAGCAGTAGTTGGATACAGCCTTACCGGGAGAGGAAGGGGCGGAGGAACAGGAGTTGGATTCAGCCTTACCAGGAGAGGAAGGGGGGAGGAATAGGAGAAGGGCAGGACTTTTTCATTCGCTCAATATAAAAGCAGAATACAATCCATTGAGTGTAGATTCTTTAAAAATTGCACTAAAAGAATTTTGCGAGAAGTCAATGTCACGTTGTAACGGAAAGCAGCTCGATGAGTATTCAACGCAACATTTATTGGTCTTCTTGCACAATTCCGTTCAATTTCATTTTCCTCACGTTGCTCTGCAGTTCGATTATTCCGAATATATCTAAGGCTTGCAAAATTATTGCGAGTTCTGCGATCTAAAGTGCTCCGTCTTATTTTCCAAATTGCAGAAAACATTTCGCCTTTTTACCACGTCAAATATTGAGCCAATTACATCGTCGCGTTATGAATTTATTAATTCTTACAATTTGATGCCTCGCGTATTGCGATGCTAAAATTTCCAAGTTTCGAAAGATTGCTGCTCGTTTGAGCCAGATTTTCAAAAAAAACACAATTTTAAAATTCTTCATTTTTGGGAAGTCGGTACGGCGCCCCACGATATTTTAAAAATTCTGCACCATACGTAAATGCAAGTTTGGACCTTTGGCCGTCGATCGGCGCCGGTCCGGTCGAAATCCGTCGGACGGTTCGGGCGAACTCCGCGGTGCCACGCGGAGATGGTTTTTGCTCTCTCATCGTTAAAAGTTCTTAATTTTTGAAAATTCACCGTGGAGTGCCTGTTCAATTTCAAGAAACTCCAATCAAACTTTGCACAATTTCGGACTTTCCGGGAAAGCAGTTCGATGAGTATTCAACGTAACATTTCTTGGTCTTCTTGCACAATTCCGTTTAATTTCATTTTCCTCGCGTTGCTCTGCAGTTCGATTATTTCGAATATATCTTTGGCTTGCAGCATTGCGAGTTCTGCGACCTAAAGTGCTCCCCGTCTTATTTGCGGCATTCTGTTCTTTGCAATTATTTGTATTATTTTGAGCTTTGAAATTACTAAATTCATTTGGTTTTTTACTCCATGCAATGAATAATATATTAATTTATACGTGGTTTTCATTTGTTGAATTAAAGCCGCCATCTGTTGATCATTTATTTAACTAAAATGTAGTTTTACCCGAATTTTCCAATTTTCCGGGCAACTATTCCAATTTTTTGTTACGTAAGAACCATCTTCGGACTATTGCGAACATTTTAAAAAAAAGAGTATCAAAATCGGTCCAGCCGTTATCAAGTGATGGCGTGACAAAGTTTTCAGATTCATTTTTATATATAAGATTAATAAGAATATCTTGCATATTACATAAAAACGTCAGTAATAATTCAATCACATTATACAATTACAATATACAGTGTGATTCCGATATTATTGGTATCATATACGCGGTGGTTCAAAAGTGGGTGACATGTATTTAGTGTTGGTTCAAAATAATTCAATCGTTGTGTTACGTAATATACAGGGTGTTTCCGAAAGGTTTGGCATTGTTTCAGATTATAACGTAGTATTAAGTTGTTCTTTTATTGGTGGTAAATTCAAAATTAATGATTATAAAGAACTGTGGTTATATGTGGTTATCATTTAACAAGGTAAATGTTAAGGTGGTTAGTATTTGGTAACATGTGTTCTACACATATTTTATTCTTGGTATTTTTATTGTCTATATTAAAGGTTTGGTAATTTATATACGAAACGAGTGTCGTCTCAGCTAGGTAAACAAGGTATTGAAGGTATGTCGGTATAACAGGGTCCTTTCTGTGAGGTATGGTGATATTTACAAGCTCATTGTATGAGCGTAAAGTAATTTAATCCATGTAGCAAATCACAACCGCGAAATATTCCTCGACAAGCCAGAGGCCGGCAATGTGATTTGTGTAAATTCCTGTCAGGAGACCGGAACATGGAAGTAGGTAGAAAGTACGTATGTTACAAAGTGGTCATATTTCACCCCCCCCCCCCCCTGAACATTGTGTGGAGCTTGGAGGTGTTGCTTTATTCGATAAGGGACACCTTTGTTATACTGAGGTGTAATTTTGCAGGTATTATAAACAAATATTATGATTTATTTATAGGTATAAAAGTTGTAGACGTAATTAGTCCAACTTACTTGCATAGAAGTCGAAGGCGTAATTTTAGCCCGACTTGCGAGCCATCTAAATCCAGTCGTATTTTGACTGATGACAATAACAAACACTCTCAAAAAGAGAATCTAAATTCTAATTATTATAAATAATATAAAATAATATTTTACTGATCTCAAATGTGGATTGAAGGTATGAATTTTAGTTCGCAGTCACAATTTAGACTGTAGAATATTCTCTAAGAGAAATTTATGTGTTTTATTATTAAATGAATTACCACTGACCTTATTATCAGAAATGATGAATGAATTACCAATAAATATGAACAAATTATTACAAATATCAAAATCCACTCAATAATGAGTTGTGTTCACTTGGTTTAATATCAATAAGAGATAACTTTCATTGCTATTTTGGCTTGACGATCCATTCCCGTGATTTTTTTTTCCTTTTTTTTTATATAAATAATAAATAAAATCGGAGTACAAAATTGGGTGTTTTAATGTTTTATTTAGTCAATTGGGTTTTCGAACAACAGGGCATCTTTCTTTGAATCACTGTGTATGATGTAGGTAGGCTAATTATGTTTTAGAGGTAATGCAATCTTCACGAACCGGGCTTTCCCGTTCAATAAAAGAACTGAGGTGTACTACGGTAGGCTATTTACAACGTGTGGGTTGCTAGACAGATCACAGGCTTAAAACGATGGTATTTGAATTTCCGGATGTAGAGATTTTTAGGATGACGGCGGGAGATTAAAATTCAAAGTTCAATATTACAATGTGTAAAATTAAATTTAAAAGAAAAAATATTTTCAGTTTTAACTTTAAATGTAAAAATAAGTTTGAATGGTGTATTTATTTCAAACATTACTAATATTAACCTACTTGTGGGAGCCATTGTATATAAAACGAAAGATACCCTATGTCAACATAAAATAAAAATTAATACTTTATCAAGTCCATATCATTACGCCCCTCTCCCCTTTCCGAATTACCCCTTAAAATTAAAGCATTTTGTAGAATAGAAAATGTAGTATTCAACACGGTACATGTGGGGCAGATTTGTCATTGATATCCGGATAAAACTTTATGTTTTATTTAGGCTTAGTAACAATTACTGTTGGTCGCTTTAAGTTCAGTGGTACATTGGAATCAATCGCTCGTAACGGATAGGTAGGTGGTGCTGCAAGATCTGAAAAATTTTTTCTTTAATAAAAACTTATATACTTAAAAGCGGTGTCTAGTACCACACATCTCATGCATCATATTACTAAAACCATCTTGAAAATAAGCTTGCAGGTAAAGCAGAATCTCCATATGCAATAAGCGCTATAGTTTTTGAGTTCAGGGTTATCAATAAATAATAGGGGTAACCCAGGCAATACTCGCTTCTAATGTCAAAAATCAGACATTTTACCGTTTAATTCCGTAAACAAAGTCAAAAAGTTTATGATAAATAGCGGCGAGAATTGCTTATAATAATTGCGGGTCCGTTACTTTGCCCCCCCCCCCAGTTAATATTTTTTCTCGAAAAGCTAGCTCTCGATTCTTTAGACCTAGCGCCGGTTAGCTCCCAAATATGAAAGCTAGCTCCATTACCGTTTTTCCACAAATCAATATTTCTACCGGGGGGGGGGGGGCAAAGTAAAGCTAGCCCCCCCAGTTGATATTTTTTCTCAAAAAGCTAGCTCCCGATTCCTTGGACTTAGCACCGGTTAGCTACCAAATTTCAAAGCTAGCTCCATTACCGTTTTTCCACAAATCAATATTTCTACCGGGTGGGGCCAAAATAACGCTAGCCCCCCCCCCAGTTGATATTTTTTCTCTAAAAACTATCTCCCGATTCCTTAGACCTAGCACCGGCTAGCTCCCAAATATGAAAGCTAGCTCCATTATAGTTTTTTCACAAATCAATATTTATTCACGAAGTCCGAAGCGCAACTTGCTCAGAGTTCCCGTAAATTTCATATATCCGTAATTTTAATCGGATTAAACAGGTGGGCGAATGGCTGAGTGGTTAGCGTGTTAACTTCTCATGCCGAGATTCATAGGTTCAAATCCTGTGAGGTGATATCTACAAAAGGATTTTTCGCTCACCAAATGTCTATCTGCTGGCCGTAGGTAACATTATAGTATATGGCTCAAAGACTTCCCTGATCGGAGTAGACGATGTAAAAATTGTCTATTCCCGTGGTTCGGAATCCACGTTAAGCTGTAGGTCCTCTGAGCGCGTCACACAGTTTCAACACGCAACGAGCACAGGCAGGGAAATCGGAAGACGGCGTAGAACGTCATAAACCTTTGTATGAATGAAATGTTAATCCTTTTAAATATGATAATCCTAATGCACTCCTGCGCAAACAAGTTCACTCCTTTTAAAAATCTACATCTATATGTTGAACAATGTTACAAGGTATTATTTATGAATTTCTAAATGTATAAAGCTCGTTTCGAGATGGCCTAGCCTTAAAAATCAGCATAAATTAACCAGAACATTCTATCTTCGATGTATGGGACAAGTTGTGCAATACCAAGCCACAGAAGATTTGAAATCATTATTGGATGCTATATTTACCGTTGCTTATTCCGATACAGAAGGGCAGTACGATGGGAACTCCACAATTTGCGAAGTTAATAAACAATGGCTTATTCAACGAATATCTACAGGAACAGTTCAAGTTAACGAGAAGAGACAATGGAAAAAGAGAAAAACTTGAATATGAATGAAGAACAACCAGAGACCGATAATAGTTTCAAAAGTTGGTGTAAAAGAATTTCTGAAGGCGCAAGAAATATAGTGAACATTGCCGAAGAAACAGGAAACCGTGGGAATCAACAAGTATTGCCGTCATTCGTCGATTATTTTTTAAAGATTGCAAACTTTTTGCCTTTGTGGAGTAGCATTATGTGCAAACATTTTCAGTTTTCACCAAGAATTGCTAGTTTGCATCGGCCGAAAGTAATTTCTATCAAGTAAATCATAGTATTTCAGCGCACGAAAACTTCCCTTGCGTGTGGATGAATTTGTTGTCGAATACATCCGGCATTACGAAGGCACCATGAAATTGGCAGTACGACATTACTAACAAAATCCCAACAAACCACGTAAATGAATTAGTTAAGAACGATTTGACAAAAGTATCGATAACAAAAACGAGTTCAAAACCCAATAATCCCATGATGCCTGATAATCGATGTGCTTCTTGTCAATTGGGTATTGGAAGTACCACTTTGGAATGTAAATTGTGTAATTTATTATTACATAAAAACGACAACTGCACCGTTTTATATGAAAACGAAATATTTTGTAAAGAATGCTATGCTAGGGGTACCGAAAATCAAATATTATCCGAGAAAGTCGCTGAAGAATCTTGGATGGGAAAGAACGTTCCCCCCAAAAAGAGACCTCGAAAATCTTACTTGGAACCGCAATCGGAAATGGCCATCGTTGACTGGACGCAGAAGAAAAATGTTTCTATAATAGGGCTTTTACGAAATGGAAACATAGTTCACATCAATCCTTTAAAAATTTCGAAGCATTTGATAACTTTACGAAACACATGTGGTTTAAATTCTCTAACTCAGATTTTTTGTATTGGTTATTGTGATTTTTCGGTTGTAAAAGAATACATTGACTCCATTAAAGAAGCGATTGGTTTTGCAAAGTTAGTGGAAAAAGTTGTAAATAAAGGTATTAACAGTCATACATACAAAATTCGAGCTGAACTATTGTACCAACACTTTGCTAAACATGCATTGCCCGAAAACTTAATCGAAATTCATTGTGAAGATAGCATCACCAATATTGTTGCAAAATTGTTTGAAAATATAAATTTGGGAATTCAAAAGGAGGAATGCGAAAATTGCAAAAATATCGTACAAAGTGAGTTAAAAAGTGGATATCCGTTGAAATAAATGCCGTTAAGGAGTTGGAGAAGAGAATTTAAGGAGAATATTTCAAAACAATACATTAGAAAATCTTGCAACGTTTGTAAAAGAAATGAAATCTCACGAGAAATAAATCTGGCTCGAACGTATATTGCACCCGCTCGAATGTGCCTGAACCTTGTCGTGGTGAGTGGGCTTGTGTGTTTCGATGAAGCGGTGGGCATGTACCTGTTAGGATACGGGCCAGGGAATTAAAACCCCCTCGTGTTCGGTCTGGTTCGGCTGTCGGGCCCTTCCGAGGTCTGAAACCCTCCGTGCTTGGGCTACCGGAAGTCGGGGAACCGGGATGATGGTCACCGTAGAGGAATCTGACTAATACAGGCACCCACGTGTTATTGCCGTGCGTGGAGACCCGTACGGTGGGATGAAGGGGGCCTGGTGGCTGAGTCGGCTCGGGAGCGGTTTAGATCTCCTGGGTCCGACAACACTCCACTTTGGCCTGGATTTCCACTCAAACGGGAGGTCCGGACTAGTCCACCCGGATAAATCGGCTTGGCTGATTCCGTCAGAGGAACAGCAGGACGAGCCCTTAGGAGAGGACGGAGTGTGCAAACACTTTGCCTCTCCGGGGACTATACCTTTCGAGTAGCCCTGGCGCCGTGGGTGGCGTCCCCCTGGTTGGACTCTGTGACGGGTGGGGAGCTCTGGAAGATGAAAATGTACCTCTAATCAATGGATGATTTTAAAAAACCAAAACAACCTGAGGCTAAGGTGCTCCTAGTGAGCGAAAAGCCTAAAGATACAGAGGGTATGTCCCCACGGGATGTCCCTCAAACAAACACTGCGATGGGCATGTCCTTACAGGATGTCCCGTCAAACAGCAACAAGGCGACCGCTTCAACTGTGGGTATACCCCCTGTGGGTGTTCCACAAGATCGTGGCAACGCGGGGTCTGGCACTAAAATGCGTGGACTCTGCGGCGCAGAAAAGAAGCGGCGCAGGAAGGCTAAAGAGGCCGCGACTCTCGCGGCCTCAAAGCAGCCAAAAACCGCTCATGAACAGGCAGTGCTGTCCAAACCCCAGGGCAAGGACGGCGCGCCTGCCGGAGTGGCTAAAAACAAAGCGGCGCAGAAGGGGAAGTGGCAAAACGCTTCCTCTCAAAACGCTGATAAAAAGCGGGTGAGGTCGCGGGACTCACAGCCCTCACCTCGGAGCAATCCGAGTAAGAGGGTTAAAACGTCCCAACCCACCTCCACCGTAACATTTAGTGCGGCTAATGCTGCCACTTATAGGGAGGCTGCCACCAGGCACCTTCGAGTGGCGGTTATTGACCGCTCCAAACCTTCGGGCAAGATTACAACTGCCCAAAAGGACCTAATTGAGGAAGCCCTCACTAAGGCCATCGACAGGACCCTCCTGAGGGCCCTGGAGACGGCAATAGTGGCGCCAACTTTCGGAGGCTTCCGTTACTCGGGCGAGATCCTCCGGATCACCTGTGATAACGGGGCCTCTCTGGATTGGCTCCAGAAAACAGTAGCCGAACTACCACAATTGTGGGAGGGGGCAAAATTGGAAATCGTCCAGGTGGACGACATGCCTAGGCTGTCTAAGGCCACCATTTGGGTACCGGGGAAACCCGAGCCCACTGAGGGGGTCATTGGACGGCTAAGGGCACAGAACCCCTGGATCGACATCAAAGAATGGTGTGTCTTCTACGACGCCGACAATAGTGACCCCCCGGGGAAGCTTATTGTTTTCGGTGTCAGCAAAGAGGACAGCGACACCCTAAAAACTAGAAAGGAGAAACTGAGTTACAGATTCTCCTCTCTAAAAGTAAAGGTACAGTGGATATCCCATGATGCTGAGACCGAACCCACTGCAGAGCAGGTAGCTGCTGAGCTGGAACTCATGCACGTAGATGAGGAACCTCCAGCGGAGACTGAAGCTCGTGCAGAAGACTCCACCACAAGAGATGCCTAATGGCGACTCTATGTGAGTGGAAATTCATACAAACTAACCTGCAACACGGCCGGGCGGCCACGGCTACCTTATGCCGCCGCCTGGCAGGATGTACGGACACAATAGCTCTAATTCAAGAGCCATATGTAGTTAGGACCAAGATAACCGGCCTTTCTATGCTGAAAGGACATGTCTTTACAGGCAACCTATCAGATAAAACCAGGACATGTATCTACATTCCTGGCAACATTCAGGCTAACCCTTTGCCGCAGTTCAGCAGTGGTGACCTAACGGCTGTCCGGCTGAGCTGTGACTTGGGTGACGGTCAAAAAGATGTCATACTGGCATCTGCCTACTTCCCAATTGACTCTCAAGAGCTGCCACCAACCAAAGGTCTGGCGGATCTTGTCAGGCATTGCGAACAACACAAAAGACGCCTCATTATTGGATGCGACTCTAACTCCCATCATAACGCATGGGGAAGCGACGGTTGCAACATACGAGGTATGTCCTTATTTGAATACCTAAATGGTACAAGCCTAGAAGTACTCAACAGGGGGGGCGCGCCAACTTTCTACGCGTCGCCCACTCGCTACTCTGTGATTGATATCACACTAGCTACACCGAGTATTTCAACAAAAATTTATGACTGGCATGTGTCCAAAGAACTGACAATGTCGGACCATAGATGGATATGCTTTAAAATTAAAGCCCTTAAAGTGGAACCCAGGCATTACAGGAATCCGAGGAGGCTGGATAGGTAGACCTTTTTGGATCTGCTTTCTGGCACCTTGGAGGCCGATATGCCTGGTGATGTTGCCACTAAAGTCAAATTTGACAACACTGAAGAGATCGAAACATGCACAAGTGCACTGCTAAGAACTCTCAATAGAGCATACGAAGCGTCGTGTCCGCTAAAGGCGGCTGGCTCTGGCAAACAGGCAACACCTTGGTGGTGCGGGGAACTAGAGCGGCTGAGGAAGGCGGTCGCGAAACTCTGTAATAAAGCGAAAAGTACAAGGAGCGACTCTGACTGGGCGGCATTTAGGGTGCGACAGTCGGAGTACAAGAAACTGATTCGCCAAAAACAACGGCAATCCTGGAGAGACTTCTGCAGTGGCATAGAATCCACCAAAAAAGCTGCCAGACTGAGGAAGCTCATTTCCAAGGATCCAAATCACCAGCTTGGCAGCGTGTTGCGAGAGGATGGCTCCTTTACGGAGAGCCTTGAGCAAACCGTTGAAATAATGCTACAAACACACTTTCCCGGCAGCAGGACTGTCCCTGATCACGTGTGGACTGAGCACAACGCTCGGACACCGACGGGGGCGGACTGGGAAATTGCAAACCAGATCGTTGGCCCGATCAAAACCGCTTGGGCTATCCGATCCTTCAGCCCTTACAAATCGCCGGGGCATGATGGGGTGTTTCCGGCCCTACTACAATTGGGCTTGGACCACATCATCCATTACCTGGTGAGGGCGTACAGGGCATGCATTGCGCATGGCTACACGCCCAGAGAGTGGCGGAGGGTCAAGGTCATCTTTATACCCAAGCCAGGCAGGGGGGACTACTCCCTGGCCAAATCCTTCAGACCAATAAGTCTGACGTCTTTCTTTCTGAAGACCTTGGAAAGACTGGTCGATAGATACATTCGTGATGTGGCCTTGGTAACCAAGCCGCTACATCCGAATCAACATGCGTACACCCTGGGGAGATCCACCGAGTCTGCACTACACGTCGTTGTGGAGCGGATAGAAAGATCGCTGCATTTCAAGGAATGCACCCTAGGAGCGTTCATTGATATCGAGGGGGCCTTTGATAAAGCCACTTTCGAAAGCATAGACGCCTCCCTCAGGGATCACGATGTGCCCCGCACCATCGTAAGATGGATCAACTCCATGTTGGAAGGCAGGGCTGTTGAGATCAGCGTGGGAGACGCAAACATTAAAGGCATTGCCACCAAGGGCTGCCCCCAGGGGGGCGTGCTATCCCCACTATTATGGGATTTGGTAGTAGACGGCCTCTTACAATGTCTCAACAACAACGGTTTTTATACCGTTGCATACGCAGATGACATTACCATACTGCTTACGGGTAAGTACTAAAGTGTCCTGTGTGATCTCATGCAGGCAGCCTTTCGTACCTTGCAAACATGGTGCAATGAGCAGGCTCTTTCGGTTAACCCAACCAAGACTGAGCTTGTCTTATTCACCAAGAAGAAGAAGCTACAGAGCATGCGAATGCCGAAGCTGAACAGAACCCCACTCAAACTAGCATCGGAAGTCAAGTATCTAGGCATAATACTTGACAAAAAGCTGAACTGGGGCAAACATGTCAGTTATAAAACTGGAAGAGCGAGCATGGCCTTCTGGCAATGTCGTGGGGCAATGGGGCGATCCTAGGGCTTTTCCCCTAGGGTTGCCCTCTGGCTCTACACTGCCATAATAAGGCCCATGCTAAGTTATGGTGCTTTGGTTTGGTGGCCTAGAACCAAGCTGGCAACAGTGGCGTCCTCTCTTCACCGGATGCAGAGAATGGTCTGCCTGGCGGTGACAGGAGTGATGCGAACGGCTCCCACAGCGGCCTTAGAGGCTCTTCTCTGTCTCCCTCCACTGGATCTCCACGTGGAGGAGCAGGCGGTCAAGGCTGCCCTCAGGCTGCGAGCGTGGGGGCTTTGGACCAATAGGCAAGGAGTCGGGAGACATTCGGGGGTCCTGGGGGGGCACTATTTCGATAGGCTCCCCATCCTGGCCCTGGATGCTGACAGGATTCCCCCTATTCACCTATTTGATAGGAAATTTAGCATTTTGCTAGATACAACAAGAACCGTAGAGACAGACATATCTCTGTACACTGACGGTTCCAAAACTGGTGATGGCTCAGGTGTGGGGATTTTCTCCCGGGAACTGCAGCTAAACACATCAATATCGCTGGGTAAGTATGCCTCAGTGTTCCAGGCGGAACTTGTAGGCATACTACACGGCGCAAAAACAGTCAAGGATAGAGGCATCCGAGGCAAAAGAATTCAGATATTTACAGACAGTAGAGCGGCTCTTGTGGCACTAAACCGTCACAAGATTACCTCGGGGCTGATACTTAATTGCTATCGGACACTGAATGAGATATCAACCCACAACAACCTTACACTCAGCTGGGTGAAAGGTCATCAAGACAATGAAGGGAATGTGAGGGCGGATGTGCTGGCGAGAACGGGCTCGGGTAACACACCGTGCGGTCCTGAGCCATTTGTCACGCCGGCCATCAGCACAATCAACACCCTCATAAGAGAACAAACTCAGAAACTACATGGTAGAAGATGGGAGAATCTACAGGCATGCCGTCATGCGAGAGCAGCTATATGCGGGCCCTCCAGCAGAAATGCCAAATACTACACACAGTTGTCTCGGGATAGTCTCCGTATTATTGCGGGGATTTTGACGGGACACTGCAAGTTAAATAAACACCTACACACGATGGGTCTTGTAGAGAGTCCCATCTGTCGTGGTTGTGAAGAAGCAGACGAAACGGCGGAGCATCTGCTTTGCAGATGCCCTGCCCTTGCGTCCATCAGAGGATCCATGTTGGGGGAGCTCTGGCCTAACATGGCCAGTATTAGGGATATGCCGCCCTCTAAGATTCTCGAGTACATTCTAAGGTTGGGATGGCTTGAGGAGTAGAGGGACGGCTTCCCTAATGAAGGCAGCATAATGGGCCAATTGTGGCCTGAGTGCGTACGACCTCGTAAGAGGCTGTCCTTCACTTACAATCCAGAATCCAGAACGTATATTGCAATAGAACCAGTTGTATGGAGTTCATACATAGATGTATGAAGTGTGGTTATTCTATCGTCAACGTTTTCAGACAAACGCGTGCACCAATTGAATTGAAATTTTATACACTAGTTTGAAGTAACTGTCTAAAGAGCTGATTAGATTTTGGTTGAAAACCGTCCATTTTTAACCCCTTTTTTAGGGGAATGAAAATTGTTAAAGAGCATTGCCGCTTTCCGGTGGAACATATGAGATTGAAACTCATATTAATCGAAAGAGATTATTTTTCCACATCTTATGATACCCCACACTTGATATTTCCCTCTTAAATTATTGTTAAAATGCAAAAATAAAATAAGTGCTGTTAAAAAAATATGGTTTGCCTTGGATAATTTTGATCCAAGTTTTTATCCAAATTTTGTATTAAACACATAAATTTGAGCAAATCACTCACTCACTCATTCATAATTTAGTACGTATAGCTACGAGGGTCGTGGAGAGTTGAAATTTTGCATACCCGTGTGGTTTTCCGAGGATTGAACGGAAAAATTTTCCCGTTTTTCATGGGACGTAACGGAGGGGGTGAAATGGCGCTTCAAAGTGGTCACAAAATTTCGGCATTCACTTTAGAGAGTTGAAATTTTTTAGGAAGCTCCAGGCGGTGGGCGAAACAATTTTTTCTTTTTCGAAATTTTTTTCCAGTGCTTGGCAAGAGGGCTCCTAGGGGTTTTTCGTATTTTTGTATCTACTTCCAGAGTTTTCGTCCGATCGACCTGAAATTTGCTAGAGAGGAGGGGGCGGCGAAAACGGACAATCGGTATGGCCAAATTTTCAAATTTTTGTCCCGTTACCGTTTAAGGGGGGGAGTAAAAATTGAATAGTTTTTTGCGCCTGGCTCGCTTATTTTCAGATTAAAGTTTTGATTTTTTGGTCTCATTTGGATCCTCTAGAATTTAGATTAGCATTTTTGGAAAAAATGCCTAGGTTGCAGATCGCTTTCGAGCGCTAAGCGAGACGACGATTTTAATTACATATCTTTGCGGTTTTTTGGGCTACGCCGGGCGGCGCCGAACGGATCGCGAAAAATAAAACACCGTCGTTGAACCGACTGTATGCCGGACAAAATTTGTAGATATACTTTTTCTCGAAATATGAACTGATTTCGAGTAATCGCGATATACAAATTAAAAAACGGCAAATTTAAAAAATTATGGTTTGCCTTTTTAATTTTCATCTGTCCAAGTGATTTGTATTGTTTATTACTATAATTTAATATTTTAACTAATTTACTTGTATAAACTTATTATATAATTAATATCAAACGAATTTTTTAATTACTTCTAAAAAATTAATTCTGACGTCATTACGCCCTAAGTTAAAATTTGATTGCACATAGACGGCACGGCATTCCACAAATTTCTAATTTTTTTTGGAAAATGACAATTTTAAAAATTTTTCAATGCAAACATGTTATATTATTGTTAAAATGAAAATATAAAACAAGTGCTTTTAAAAAATATGAGTTACCATGTTAAATTATAAATTAAATTTCGTAACTTTGATATCTCAAAGTAATTTGTGTATTTTATCGAGTTAAAAATTTTTTTTAAGGTTAACATCTGTTTTATTAATATTTAATATAAAATGAAGTGGAATCTACTAAATGGGAAAGTAATGTGTTGTCACATCAGATTTTTTCATATTTCCTTCCAGTTCTTCTTTGTATGGTGATGATGTTAACACAGCGGTTTTTCCCCTTCTTCTGTCGTTTGAATTAAATTTTCTTTCCGAATGAGGAAGTGGAATTACGTCTTTTGGCGTTACCACAAAATTGTTGCTGCTGTAGGAACACGACGCTCCACCTGGAGAGTCTATAGGTCTCAGTGGTATTCTAGGTGGTGTGCCCGATGGTGATCTTGGTGGTGGTATCGGCGATGTTCACGGTGAAGAATTTATAATTTGAAGTAATGCATTACCTTCATCTTGACTGTTTGTTTGGTCTTCTATTGGTCTACTTGTGGTTTCCGCTGGTTCAAACATCCACTGTGGTAATATATCCGTGTTTAAAGGTTGCACGCCAGTTTTCCTAAATCCACTTATCGCTGTTTCAACGCTAGCAGCTTTCATAAAGGCGGTTCCAAACAGTTTGCCTATTTGAGAGATCGTAATAGGCCTGCCTGGATGCTGCTGCATCCATCTTTGTGCTTGTGTACTATAATATGTGCTTAATGGTGACATAAAACTTACGTCCAGAGTCTGTAGGCGGTGGGTTGCATGCGGCGGAAAGCATAGTAACACAACACCATTATTCCTGGCTCTTTCAATCAGCTCCAGATTCTTGGTATGGGTTGCATGTCCATCAAGGAGCAAAAGCACAGGGTGTTCATTAGAGGAATTGGCAAAAGAAATAAATTTATCGAACCAACTCAAAAATATTTCTTTCTGCATCCACCCCGATGGATGGTAATGAGCTGTACTTCCAGGAGGAGCATCATCCAATAGTTCTGGCTTAGCCCTAACTCTTGGGAAGACGAACATTGGTGGTATGAATACACCGCTAGCACTCATGCAGATATCCACCGTCACCAAAACTCCACGTTCTGCCGAAGACAAACAGCCAACTTGTCGTTTTCCACGTAGTGACAAACACTTAGATCGTTTTTTCGGTACTGTCATAATTCCTGTCTCATCGACGTTATAAATGCGATGAGGAGGAATTCTGTATTTCTCAATTGTTTCAGAAAGCAGCGTGAAAAATTTTTCAACGGCAGGTCTATTGAAACCTAGTTTTCGCTAGTGAGGTTGGCTCAGGTGAACGAAGTTTGATGTTCGGGTGGCGACTCAAAAAGCTATATAACCAAGCTTTACCAGCTTTCTTCTTGTTCTTATCAAATCTATTTGGCAGACCATTACGATTTGCCAATTCAAAAGCCACACTTCTTAATGCATCAAGAGTTAATCCAAACAGACGTGATTCCATGGATAAAATGTGTTCCACTAATTAAATAAGGCCGAACAAATATGGCCTTCACGGATCTATTATGGTCCGCCCTCTGTGAGGCCGGAGGCCGAACAACTATGGCCTTCACGGATCTATTATGGGTCTAGATGGCTAAGGGCGGCCGAAGGCCGCCCGTGCCAGCTAGTGGTTAGATAAAACGGGATACCAACTTGTTTTACCCAACCACTCAGTATCCCGTTTTAACCAACTGTGCATTAAGAAACATGTGATCATATTTTAATAAGTAAAAGAAGCCAATTTCTGAAATCTGTTGTAAACAGTTATAGTAAACAAACGTATTATTCTCTACAATTACTTACCTTCAAATAATTTTACAATAAAACAGAAAAATACACTTTTATATATAGGCGAAACAATTTAGTCTAACCTCAGATTTTAACAAATTCACCTGTGAACACATCTAGAGTGAAACTAAATTCGATATATCACTTGCCGGACCGAAGTAAGAAACAAAGGATATTAGTTCAGCGACCACCATCTAGATAGAGCTATTTGTTTTAAAATAAAACCTAGTATCCCGTTTTACCAGACTATCCTGTTTTATCCAACTCTCCCTACAAAGTTACTTTAAAAATGACTTATTAATTTGTTACGCCGCTCAACCAAATCATTATAGCTGACTACATCCCTATTAGCACGCGATAATCATCCCTAATCGCGACAATATTGATTTGTGAAAAAACTATAATAGAGCTAGCTTTCATATTTGGGAGCTAGCCGGTACTATGTCTAAGGAATCGGGAGCTAGCTTTTTTAGAAAAAATATCAACTGGGGGGGGCTAGCGTTACTTTGGCCCCACCCGGTAGAAATATTGATTTGTGGAAAAACGGTAATGGAGCTAGCTTAGGTCCAAGGAATAGGGAGCTAGCTTTTTGAAAAAAAATATCAACTGGAGGGGGGCTAGCGATACTTTAGCCCGCCCTCCCCGGTAGAAATATTGATTTGTGGAAAAACGGTAATGGAGCTAGCTTTCATATTTGGGAGATAGCCGGTGCTAGGTCTATGGAATCGGGAGCTAGCTTTTTGAGAAAAAATATTAACTGGGGGGGGGGCAAAGTAACGGACCCTATAATTACCGGACAATTCTCGCCTTTCAAGAGTATAAATATTCCCACAACCAAAGAGTCACAACTACAGGTCAGCCCCGAAGTTTTAAGACCTCAACTATACACCCGGCTATCCGAAAACTTTTTAAAGTATGTACATTTCGCCGATTAGCCCCCCCCCTTAACGCGAAGTTTTAACTGTAATTAGTGTCAAACGTTTGAGCTTCCATTCAAATCGTATAAACCACACGCATCGCGGAGTTATTCGGAAAATTTTTGAAAGAAAACTTTCACTCATTGTGATTATTTTTTTTATAAACTTGGTGCCAATCGTTTGAGATCCAATGGGCTTATCTATTCCCGTCGTTTGAGCTTCAAAGGTTAAAGTCAACAGTCCGAAGATTGTGACCAACTTCGGCAAGAGGGGCTTGAAAATTTGGAAAAAATTGTGGGCGTCCTCTATGGACGACCTCTCAGTACATATACGTAGACAGTTGTAATCTCTTTATTCCGTCCATGATGTCGCTAATTAGATCGCGCAACCGAAACGACTCCAAAATTTGATAGCTTAAAATGTCTCTCGCTGTAATCCGATTTTCAAAATTTCAGTTCTATTGGATGATTAGAAGTCGGTTAAAACCCCGTCTAAAGATTCTTTACCTAACTACAACTATGTTCGGTTTTAAAAAGCTAAACCGTTTAAAAAAAAAGTGAAATTGTAAATTTTATCAACATTACTCCGCGTAAGTAGCGCGCAGAATTTTAGTGTTGTTGAAAATAATTAAAATAATTTTAATTTTATAATATTAAAAAAAAAAAAAGAAAACAATCATTATGGTTGTTAAAAATTAAAAATTTGTAGCAACATAAAATAATTTAAAATAAAAGTGAAGAGAATGTGGAGTTTAATTTTAAAGAAAATTAAAGGAAAAGAAAGTTCACGGTAAATAATCAATTAATAATAAATTAAAACATCTAGAAAATTCTGATTAGAATTATAAAATTTTACAAGTTAAATTGTAAAGTTATTTTATGCAATCCTTGCGTTTTTATCATAGATTTATGAATACTTTTGCGGTTCGTAATGACCTTCTTCAGTCCCACGTGTTGTTTATTAGTAAATTTGCTCCCATGGGATCATTTGATCATTTGATCCCATGGGATCATAGTATGACCTCATAATTATTGACTCAACAAAAGTCTACATGCTATATTTTATTTTACGTTAGAATTATTTATCGCTTCCTTGAAAGGAATGCGTTATCACATTGCAATGAGATATTCTTTCGACGTGTAGGCGTTGTTTGCCACCAAAGCTTCATATACGTAAGCGCTCTTTCTTTTAATCGTACAACCACTGTTATCATTTGTAATGGGATGCATTAATAGACAATTTTATAAATTGCATAATTGCAAAGTAAAATCGTTTTTAAAATGTTATAATTTTTTGGCATACAAAAATAGAACTTGTATAGCCTCATTAATGCATTTAAAAATTCAAGTTTTTTAACTACATCGTAAAACGTCAAAATTAATTTTATGATACTTTCATATGAAAAATTTTTTAAATCAAGATTATTTGAACACAAAAAACTTTAAAAAATCTTAAAATGCAAATCTAAATTCAAACGGAACAAATCCTCACTAAAAAATCAAAAATCGGTTTGTAAATAACGGATTGGTTACATGTGACCATTTCCTTTAGAGGTGAAAATCGTTTGACACCGTCAAGTTATTACGACTTTAAACAGAAAAATTAATATTTCGTTGCAATGGACCTTAATTTGCTCCGTGGCTGCTCAGTCAGATGAGTGGACTTCAAAATCCAGCTTCTTGTCTCAGTGGTGGGTGCTTATTTTTAGAGAATTGTTTTATAGTTTCTTAGGTCAACGAAAGAAAAATCAAATTTTACCTATATACATATATTAAACAATAAATTGATCATATGGTACACAAAATTTACACTAATATAGATAAATAAATATTTAAGGCAAATCGTAATAGTTAAAATAAAGTTACGCTGCTAAAAGGTATAAATCGCACGCTTGACGCAATATTTCAATAAAACTTAATTTTAGAGTTAAGTTTAAAAAATAAAAACAATTGACAATCATTTAAATAGGAAAAGATATGTTTTACATAATAATTGGCCATGGACTAAAATTCTACCTTGTTTTCGTGGTCGGGCGACGAAGATGATGAGATGTGGCGAGTCCCGTTGTTGGCAGATGGGTGTTCGACGGAGGTAGTTAATTTTGACGTTCGGCCGGCAGAAAGAATCCAACAATTTTAGTTGTTATTTCACCAAGTGTGGCACATTCTATTAACCATCACACTATTGATTATGTTTGGTTTATTCACTACTTTTATTGCCGAGTCGCGGCTCAGATTTATTGTTCTGGAGAAATTAATCAGTTTTTGAGATTAGGGATATTTTACATAAGTTCGTTAATCGGTGGTTTACCGTATTTTTTTTGTAATGAAAGGCACTGAAAAAGTTACTTTATTGTGATTTAGTTCACTAAGATGATTGTTTCGTTGGTAATGCGACAATAATTGTTCAATCGATACACTTTTTATTAGCTACACGACCTTGATGATTGGTTTTATGCCGAGAGAAGTTTATCTTTTAGTTTTGTTCTTTGATAATTCGAGTTATTGGCAAATTCAAGATTGTTTATTCGCCCGAAACTATTTAAATTACTGATTTATGTTCGAAACTATCAATTGTTTCACCGATTGGTAGTTATTAAATCTTTAATTGGTCCGAATTCGAAACTTATTTATTCACTGGTTTTATGTTCACAGTTAAAATGTTATTAAGCCGATATTCCACGAATTATTTACTTGAGATTCGTTATAATTTTACTAGGTAAATTTACCTACGAGGAATCGCTCGCTAGCAGACAACTGACTTTTTTCCATCCACTCCTCATGAGCTATTTTTCGAAGATCAGCGATAAACTTTTGCCTTGAAGAATGCAAATATAGCGTTTATAATCTAATTATGGAAAACCGAGCAGGTGGTTATCAGCGAATATAGCGCGGTCTTCATTGATATTTACAAAGTAAATATACATTTTGCTACATTTTGACCGTTCCGTATGCTTTATATATGGAGGGTTACTTTGTAACGCGCTTTATCGTATGGTTGTTGAATTTGCTATCATTTTTCATTTAGTAGTCGCTATCATAGGGGCTTTACTGAAAATGATCGTTGATTATGCGTCTTTCTGAATTAAACATTGTAATGTATTCTAATGAATGTATTATTCTTTGAGCATATACTTTGTAATAGTATTAAATTAAAAATTGTTGCATGCAATTTTTCTATTAGGAAATATTTACAGTGGGAACTCGTTATGCCGAATTTTATGTCTAATGTTTATTTTTACCATACGACTTTGTTGTCGCGAAATATGATTTCTTTAATTAGATACTATTCTTATGCCTTCTATTCTAAGTATATATAGGGTATATCGTAATTTCATGTATGTACAGGGTGGTTCAGTTTGAAACTACGGTGCACACCGTAACAAAGTAATTCTCGGCATAAAAGTTTTTTCTCTTTTTGAATGGTTTTTAAAACTTTTTCCTAGTTTCTAAATTTCACGAATTTCCCCTGACTAAAATTTAAAGTTTCCTTAACTTTTTAAGTATATCTGAAAACAAAAATTTACTGACCGGGGATAGGTCAGTTAAAATTTCACAATTTAAAAAAAACACATTTCATTAAAAAAAATAAAATTTAAAAATTGATATTAAAATATTTCCCTGGCCAAAGCTACAACTTCTCTAACTTTGCGCTAAAAATAAAAAATTCCCTAACTTTCCCTGAGCAAGTTTGAGAAATTTCAAATTCCCTTACCTTTCCAGGTGAAAATGGAAGCAGGTTTTTATAGTGACTTTTGAAATAAACAAAATGTACACTTACATACGTATATGGTAAATCTTTGAAACTTTACAACTTTACATAGATTTGTATAGCAGGTATTTTATTTTAAATTTAAAAAGTGTAAACTAAATTCTCTCTAAATCATCATAATATATTATGTATTGCCGTGTTTAGCTACTGAATTTATTTTTTATATAGCGAGGGTTTAGCTTACGACTCTTTTTTAAATTCTCGCCCAGCAATGAGAACTCTCAGGGTCAAAGGTAATAAGTCAAAGGAATAAGTAACTTTAAAGAAAAGAAAAATGATAAACTTATTATATCTTACTCCTGCTTATTTTGGACTTCTCTGCTGTGTAATTAAATTAAACTAAAAGTAATTGTTTGTAGACACAACATTGCAATTTATTAGACAAAATTATAATCATTTAAAATAAACAAAAGATGAATTTTTCAATTAAATCGGAACAAATCAAATTTACAATTATAAGAAAAGAAAAGTTCATAAACCTCCCCGTGTTAAATTTATGCGCGAACTTTATTGTCTGCCGTTGTATTTTATTAAAGTTTATCGACACAAAATTTGGCTTACCGAAACTTATACGATCGTGTCCCATCGATGTGTATTCAAATAAGCCAGCGTGAAGATAATGATGCGATCGGATCCAATTTCATATCGTGAAGAACTCCAGACAGGATGAATGTTCAAGTAATTCCATAAAATTTATAATCTTCAATCAATCTCAAAATTTTCCAAATATCGTTTTAATATCAATAGAAACTTCCATAAATTTTTATCACTCCATACAATTCATGAATCATCAACAAATTTTACTAATTCCCAACTTAACAAGAATTTATTTGGACCATTTCCAAAATTCAACTTCTTAGAATTAATCACGTCCTTCCTTTTTAGACGGTTCTTCAAGTTTTTAATAATCCATCCTCACGCGTCGATGAATACCGCGTGAGTCCACCACGCTCGCTTATCCATTTCGTATCCCACCAAAATAGTCTGTAAGCCCGCGCACTTTTTCGTTTCAACACAAGCACTTATGATTATTATTATTATTCCTACACTTTTACAAATAAATCAATTTCATTTAATTTCTTCCCAAAATTCTTATCAAATAAAACAAATAAACCCTCTTTTGTTTTTCCCCTTTTTTTTACATTCTTTTACAAATTATTTGTGTGTACAAAAATTACGTCTTGTTATCTTTTAGATTGACTTGATGTAAGCAGTTTATTATTCAGAAGTGCCAAAAATATTCAGGCGTAACTATCCAATTGCCATGGTGGTCCTTTATTTTGAATATTTAATTATGAGTATTTTTATCATAAATCAACCCAATTACTCCAGACCACCCCTTAATGATAAGCGGAACACGACAGTATGTACTGTTGTGTTTCGCGTCATTCACAGTAGGAGCTCGATATGCAATCTAGTATAAAAGGAAATGCCGACTGGGGATGTGCAGGTTGTGTTTTTATCGTTGTTATAATTAAAGTGTGTGAATGTGAATTTAAATTTAGTAGCGACATTAAAGACGAGCAGAGCACCTAGCAACGAAGGAAATACATAGGCGAAAACAAGCAGGATAACATCCAGAAATTAGGAGAGATCCAGAAAGAAGAAAACAAAACAATTTAATTTGGTTTCTAGGATCAACAACTGTGAAGCAGGGAGTCACATACGAGTCCGCGAAGGACACAGACGTGTTTTCATTGCGGGATAAAATAAATTCGAGTCTTTGAAGAGCAAGTACATAAGTTGATTACAACACAGAGGTAGACTACTGAACTCGGCCGAGAGTTCTTAGTGGGGAATCAGAAAACTTGTCAAAGAAGACAACCAGTGACGATAAGGATTATATCGAATCATTAGCCAGTGACAACCAATCAAGAAGCGAATCCTGTTAGCAGCACAAGAAGCTGCAAGGAATCTGGAGAACCGAGATCAGCATTTGGGCTGGTGTAAACCATTTGGACCAGGCGTTAGACGGGAAGAAAGTGTATAGTGCTACGTCAAGTACCTAAGAAGTACAAAGGTTAGCGAGTGTTTATTTAGATTTTAAGTTCTGTTTTTGATTTGTTGTTATTGTTTATTTGTTCTCTTGTTGTCCGTTGATAATTCATGTGTTTATGTTAATAAAATTTATGTTAACTGAACCAGCTGGATTTTCTTTTATGCTTTTGCTAAGCGAGATAAACCAATAAAAAATAGAACCTGAGATAAGAGCGTGCGGAGAACGGTAAGTGAGCGAGATTTGTTGTTAATTAAAAAGGCGTCGACGCAACAGTTACATAGAACAAGTTGACCCTTTTTTGAATTATGTTTTCCAGCGTCTCAGTTTTTAGGAAGTAACTCGTTTTAGATGCTTTTGACGATAAAACTTTATGAGTTAATATTTGAAGTGAATGAAATTCAGCGTAAAACTGAAAATAAAATATTGTTCTAAAGGTAGCTGTTTTTGAGATACGCATCGTAGAAGAAAAAAATTTTAATGGTAAAAATTACGCCAAATTAAGTTCTTTTTTTTTCTTCGTCATTTCTATTCGTACAATTCTCAGGAAAGAAACTATTTCAAGAAATAAGTCAATTTTACAATTTTCAGGAAATCCGCACCTATTTAATTTCCAAATTATAAAATTCAATTGTAATTCCATTCTCACTTAGTGCTATGATCTAGTTATTAAAGCACTTAAATAAATTTTAAAAAATATATTGAATGAAACTGAGATATTTTAGAAAGAAGTATCTGCCCAACTATTATTCTAGTTGCAATTTAATTTTCAAAGTGTTTTGTAGACTTCAAGTTATATTCAATTTTTTTCTTAAATGCACTGAAATGGAGCTATATTGAAAGATTGAAAAGTAGCAAAAGTGGTTAAACAATTGTCAACTTTGCAAGCTTACATCTAGGGCCCTAGTAGGACTAGAATGTTGTTCTATACAGATATTTACATATTATTGAGGCTAATTTCAATCATCCCTGAATACCTTTTGGATCAGATGAACAGGAAGAAAAGTCGAATTAAATTTGAAAACTACGTTTTTCTGGAACACAAATCTAAAATAACAGCGTTCTTTCAAGGGCCGTATCTCGGAGACTAAAGAGCGATTGGGACTTTTCGGCGTAGCCAGTTCGGCGCAATACCGTTTCAGCCCAGTGCCAACCCCTGAGGCCGAAAGGCCTCCGGACAACTTGAACGCCAGTATTTCAAGCACCAGATGACGGAGAAATGGGTTCCAAACCTGATGCTCCGTTCAAGCCATGAAGTTCCTCGTTCCTCGAATTTCACCTCAGAAGATCATCGTTCATTTTATATGTATTACATTAAATTTTAAGTTGCATTAAATTTTTCCAAGTTTACCGTTAAAAGCTAGATCCGTTTTTTTCCGGATCTATCGTCTTTAAGATCTGTCGCACTCAGGGATATTTTTCCAAGTTGATCGTAAAAAGTTAGGACACAAAAATATAATAATAAAATAGGCGTGGCCTATGAGTACTAACAGCCTTGCTATTGCCCTTTTAAAAGCTGTGTTTGGAGATTAAATATGAATATTTCAAAATTCCTTTTATTTATTTCTACTATATAAACTTTCAGCTTTCCTAATATATATAGGAAATTATTAAAATCCCGGTACGGAATCTCGTGTTACTACCAAGAACTTTTTACTACAAATTAAAATTACATTTTCTAACATAAATATTTAATTAAGGTTACAAAAAAAACACAAAATTGGACTGTGCTGATATAATATGACCAAAGGTACGTTAATAATTTACAATAAAATCGGTAAAGTATCGAAAACTCATAACATGATTCTTAATGCTTAGAAGTCCATAATGGTAGCACTTCAACAGCAAAAAATCAAACTTTTTTTTATGGAATCGATTGGTGGTCGTAAATTAAAAAAGATATCTAATATTCAAAATTATAGTTCTAACTTCACGCTTGCACTCCACACTTAAACATTTTATTATTATTTTGTCCTTTTACTAATCATTTGCTTTTTCAAAGTTTCCAAAGTTCTGAAATTGAATTCTGAAAAAAGGTTGCACTCGACATTTGAACATTTTTTTCGCTTTTCTTTGTTTTGCGGTTATTTGGTGGTCAAAATTATAAATCATTGAATTTTAAAAATTATGGTCTTCCAAATTCAGTCACCAAATTATAAATAAAATATTTGGTGATGGCTTTTGATTTTTAGTGGTCAAAATAATTGTAAAAGATATTATAATCAAGTTTCATTGCAAACTTCCCACTTCAGTATTTTTACTTTCCGAACCCACTGGGCAAGCAAAGTATTGTTATCAGGCAAAATTTTACCTCCTAATTTTTTGACAGATTTTCAGGTTTTGAGGTTCCCTGAATCCAATTTGATCATTTTTGGAAGGATGTTTGTATGTGTGTATGTGTTACATTAACTGTGGGGATTTGCATGTGCAAGGAACCAGGGCTTTGGGGACATTTAAAATTGTGGGGACATACACGCGTCCCCACAGTTATTTTTTCAAATTAGACTCCAGTTTCACAGTTAATATGATCGAAGTTTGTATAATATATTCCATTCATGTTGATTATTCTTTTGTGTTGTTGTTGTTAGTTTAGTTGCATACATACCCACTGAAAATTGAAATAATTTAAAGTCCCCACTAATAATGAATCATTCAGGTAGTCGACAGAGAATTAAATGTGGGGACTAAGAAAAAGGACTGATTAAAGCGCCCTCTGCGACAAATATGTAAAATACAGTTATCAGGTTATCACTCCCACTCACAAAACTAGTTTTTATTCGTTGCAAATTTTATTTCTTATAATAAATTCGCAAAGTAGAATAAGCATAGGGTCATTCCATCTCAAATCAACTGAAAAATAAGGAAAATTAACTCGACCCCCACCAAATTTGACTAAAATTGACACACACCATCTTAGTAAGAAATAAAAAATACAAATTTAAGGATTTGTCCAAAAGGGCATTCGTTTCGTTGTTTTGGTCGTTCAAAATGTCAAAAAGTTGGTGTGTAGACTTGTAGGAAAACGGCTGTAACTTCGTCCACGGTGATCTAAATTTAAAAATAAAAAATGTTCTGTAAAGGTAAATGAACGTTCTATCCAAATATTCAATCACATTTTAATTTTTCAACCCCTAACTGGATTAATTTTATAATATTAACCCTATTTCAACCCCTATTTAAAAACAATTCTTTTTTTTTGTTCAGTTTTTTACTGTTTGTTTGTGCAATTATGCTGAGTATGTGTGCCAAATTTTATCATGGGATCTGCATGGGTTCCGTTGCTAAAAATAAATTAAAAATATGGAATGCAAAATTGAATTTTACAAAATAATGTTTGGCAGTATAAAATCAAAATTAAAATATAGGCTAGAAGGAGTTGACTACTATTAAATTTTGGGGTACAAATATATCAGCAAATTTTGCCAATTTTGGGAGCTTTTTTGAATTTTTGAAGATCTTTTCAGCAATTAGCAATTTTAATGTGCACAACTTGACTATAAGTACCCAACTGCTCGTATTCGAGTATTAAAAATTAATGAATTTTGTCATATTTGTATTAATATTATAAATGTGATAAAACTCTTTTTCTGATTTATTAATGATATTATTGATTGCGCCGACTATATACAGGGTGTCCCCGTGACCGTGGAGAACCTTTGAGGTGGTGATAAAGGACACTTTTCTCAGACAAATTTTCAAATAAAATATTTGCTCAAGTCCAAACTCTTGGGGGGTACCTTCCTTTAAAGCAATTTTTTGAATTTCTGATTTCAAATGGCCATAGCTCCGATATTATTAATTTTTTAAGGTTAATGGATTAGAACTTTTTTAAAGATCATTCGCTTGTCTACAAATTAGGTTATAACCCCTTATCGTCTAGAATCAACGAATTTCGAGTTAGAAATTAAATTAAGGGAAAAAATGTTTAAAAATTTCAGGTTTTTTTTAATTTTCTTGCGAACCCCGTATATCTTAAACGAAACGTCTAAGAGAAAGCTAACGGCCCAAACCGGATAGGAAATTTAACGGGCTACAACTTTCGTCAAATAAATTGTTTTGGGTAACCAACCGTTTTCACAGCAACTCTGAAAATAATGAACAAGGTGTAGGTAAAAAAAATAAATTCACAAAATTAATATAATAAATGCTCAAAATGGCCTCCCTCATTTTCAGCACACAGGCGTGCTCTTTTCAAAATAATAATGGCGCTCTTATAATGGCGCTTCTTTCGTTAAGTTCTGTCACACCTATCTGTATTCTTTCCATTAATTCCTCTCTGGTTTCGGGCTTTCTTCTATCGCTGTAAACTATAGCTTTAAGGGCACCCCATAAAAAATAATCGACGTGTTTTTTTGTGTAACCACATATGCTTTTTCAGCATAAATCCGAGACAGTATGGGCATGGCCCAAAAGAAGAAATTTTGAATTTTTTTTCAGCAGATTCATTTGGCCTTCTCGATAAAATTAATTCACCTTCGCCTGTCGCAAGCACTTCAGTGTTATGATAGAAGTCCCCTACTCTTGTTAATAGAATAAAATCTTCTAGATGATTTTTACTGTTTTTTGGTTTCATTTTTTACTGAAGCATTGAAATACAAGCGTTGAGTCTCAGAAGGCAACACCAATTCGTTATTTTTGTGCCCTTGTTTGCTCTTCGTAATTTTTTTCCTGTTGATTTTACTATTAATTTTTCTCTTAGAATTGATTGTAGGAGCAATTTTTGTTTGAGAAACTTTTGCTACTGAAGAACTTTGAGAAGTTGATGGTGTATCATATGAGTCGTCTAGATGCAAAACTCACTGTTTGCAATTTTGCGTAATTTGAGTTAGACGCGGTATCCGATGCAAAATCTTATAAAGAATCATTGTATAATATAAGATTGTAGCAAAAGTCACTATTTATTATCTTAAAACTCAAGTGAAATTTTTGGTTGGGTGCAAAACTCCCTCTTTGCTTTTGACATTTAGTTGCAAAACACACTATTTACTTTCCAGCCAATCCCAATCAGCCGTTAAGCCGAAGAAAAATGCATGAACCAGCAATATGTAGACCTGGAAGTTTAATTTTATTAGATAGGTACTTTGCACCTATACTATTATTTTTGTATTTCATACTTTTTTAGAATAAATGTTTTTTTCCTTTACCATAATAAATATTTATCTAGTAAAATGAATTTTGTTTTGATAGAATTGAGGGCAAAACGCACCATTTACAACAACTGGATGCAAAACTCACTATTTGCCTTTTTAAAAATGAATTTTTTGGTATTTTTGGACATTTTTGAAGCAAGTTATTATTACTGTTATTCTAGACAAGTATTCTCACTTAAGTATACCAAAGCTCAATATAATACGGCATAATAGTATAGCTAAAATAGTTTTCTTTATTTTACCAAAACTAGAAAATATGCAAACAGTAAGTTTTGCATCTAGACGACTGTGGCAGTGGCGGATACAGAAAAAACTCAAGGGGGGGGCGCTAAAGATATCTTGAGCTACCTTTACTTTTATCGTAATAAAAAAATAATCAAGTCACATGCAAAGTTTAAGAAAGTTTTATTTAAACTGATTATACTACACATTATACGTGATTATACACGTCAGAGTCGACTGACGAAAGAAACGAACAAATAGCGTGCGGGCTGGCGGCCCCGCAAGGGGGGGGGGCGCGCGCGCCCCCCGCGCCCCCCATATGTATCCGCCACTGGACTGTGGTAACACATCTTAATTATCACCTACAAAACAAAAATGCCCTACATGGCGATCCTGCGAAGCGAACCTGATCTTGCGAAGCAAACTGATCCTGCGAAGCGGACCTAAGAAGAATCTTCTTATTACGAATTATTGGTAAATTGTGTGAAAAGTGTCAAAATGAAAAAGAAAAAAAGAAGAAAATTTCAAAATTTGGACAGTGCATGTGAGTTTTAATTAACATTGCAAGTGAGTTTAATTAACAAATGGTAAAATGGGGACGTTAAACACAAAGGAAGTAGAAGTTACCAACATGGATGTTATGAAGACTAAGGTTATTGTGGAAAAACAAGTGGTTAGTGGACAAAAAGACATCAAGATTATGATGATTATTTTAACCCCAGTGTTAGTGTCGTGGTATAAAATAAGTGTTTACAAAAAAAAACATTGCGGCGTGAAAGAAAAACTGGTATGGAGAAGCCGTATGGTCCACATGTAGAAATTGTGGTATAAATAAAATAATGTAATTTTTTTTTCAATAAGTTTGTTAAGTTTTAACAATTTTTTCTACATTCAATAATATTGAATTAAACTAATTAAAAATTTAAAAATGGCGATGTCACGCAGATATTCCCAAAGCAACGTAATTAACAATTTGAAAAGTACAAAGATGATCTCAATGGTTTACGAAACTTCAATTTGCTGATGAAATAATAAATTTACCAGTTTAAAAATTAAGCCCACTTATCTTAGGATAATAATGGGAAAACGTGGTAAATCTGGTTTTTACTGAAAAGGCTCGTTACTAATGATAATTTTTCTTTAGAGAAAATATTGTCTAGGCTAGATTACAGGCCGGTAATTTGTGGTCAATACAGTGAAACCAAGTATGAATGATCCTATATTTAAAAGGTGCACCGTGATAATAAATGTAAGGAAATAGGATCGAATGAATGAGCTCAAGAATTTAAGAATTATATTTGGTAGGGATCCCAAAAATAATCAATGATGCCAGCGAAGAAGAAGAAGAAATAATGTAAATCGAGATGTTAATTGAGAATAAATAAATAAATAGAAAATTTAAAACTAAATTGGAAGGAATCTCGTGACATAAAAAAAAAAAAAATTTGTAATGTAAGTAAGTAGGTTGTTGATATGATATTTAAGTGTAATATGTAAGTTATAACACCTAATTTTTCTTTTGAGAATGCATTTCGAATGAATTATACCGAAATCCATTCTTGCGAAGAAGGGTGATGTGGTGACCCAATATGTAGTAACATTGCAATAATAATTATAGTTAAGTTATTTAGGAAAAGCTGACGAGCGTCTAGAATTTATGTAGGTTACACGCATGCATTAAAATGTAAGTCAATTGTTATTATAAATATAAGTGCTAGTATTGCAATAAGAAGTTAGTTAATTAGTAATTAATCAATAGTCAACAGATGTAGTCACAATATTATATTATGTTGTGGTATAGTAGTTGTACTTCGTAATAATGATTACAATAAATAAAAGTATTCATCTTATTCAGTGTTGTTCACCTTAATTACCCCTACAAGGCAAACCTGCCCTACACGACTCTATAACAAATTTTTAAATCGAAATTTTTTCTTCCCTTCTTCGTCAGACGGATTCCATTCACTCCCACTGTCAGCGTATATATCCAAACTTTCATCTGTTTCAGAGCATTCTTTTTGCTCTTCAGAATTATTATTTTACAAATTATTGTTGTTTACGCCCTGATTTTAAATTTCATTGAGAGAACTCTGGTAATCCGAACTCTGGTAATCCGAGTTCTCTTCAACTAAATAATTATTTTGCAAAATATTGTTGCTAACGCCCTGGTTTGGAATATTATTGCGAGAAGTCGGGTCAACACAGATTCTGCATTATTTGCGAGGACTGTGTATATTTTGGTAGACTTTACGTTAAATGTGGGTATTTAAATAACACACTCATCAGTTGAGTATACATTAAGTATAGGGACTGTGCATAAAAACTTCCGGGGAGAAGTCGACTAAAATCAGATTGCTCACAAGACTTTCCTTCATTGTACAATATATATAATTCCCACGAATTTCAAAATTTAGGTGTACCATAGGCCCTCTTTATATGTCTGTAAAATTTCAGAACTTTACCTGTCCAAACAAAATTTTTTTTCTAATTTCGAGGCGATTTCAGAATTATATGGGGGTATAGCATCAATATAACTTACCCGGAGCAAATACATTTTTTTAAAATTTTTTTTCTAAAAACATTCTTACTTCACTTAAATTACATTATATAACATTTATGTGCCCAAATTTCATTACTTAGCAAGACATTTTCAGGTTTTCAAGATATATCCAGTGCCTCACAAAAGCGAGCGTACACTCCTATATTAGCAATGCAAATTAGACATGTTTAGACCTTTATAACTCACTGCATATAGCTTTTACAGCAAAACTATATAAAATTTTTGTGTTGTAAATTTCATCCCCTTCATTTTTCTTTATATACGTTTTTCGATTTCGTCGCGCCGTTTCCGAGATACAGCGAATTTAAAAAACTTCTCATTTTTAAGCTTTCTCTAACTAAACATAATATATATCGCTTTTAATATCTCTCTCTTACATGCGGAGATTTCTTTAAATCGCTATATCTCGGAAACGGTGCGACGAAATCAAAAAACGTATATAAAGCAAAATGAAGGGGACGAAATTTGCAACACAAAAGCCTTACATAGTTTTGCTGTAAAAGCTATATGCAGTGAGTTATAAAGGTCTAAATATGTCTAATTTACATTGCTAATAACTATAGGGTTGTACGCTCACTTTTATGAGGCACTGTACGTTTCTATCGAAGTACGCATATATCTCGCGAACCGTTTGAGCTAGCGACCTCCGGTTTGGACGAGCCGATAGCTAACATTGGGGTCCAAAAACAAACTATGACATTTCACTTAGGAATATTTCTGCAACTTTGAAAAGTTGCAGAAAAAGCATCAATTTCATTTTTCGGTCAGTTGGAGAAATATTGCGAAGTGACATATAAAGTGACATAATATATACCTTTCTATATAGAACCAGCGCTTAGCTATCGACTGGTCTAAACCGCAAGTCGGTAGCTCAAACGGTTTACGAGATATATGCGTTTCTAGTAAAACTTCCGGGGGGGGGGGCGTTAGTCGATTGAAATCAGATTTCTCGCAAGACTTTCCTTTATTGTGCAAAATATATAATTCCCACGAACTTAAAAATTTAAGTGTACCATAGGATAGGCCCTCTTTACAAGACTGTAAAATTTCAGAACGTTACCTGTCCAAACAAACATTTTTTTCTAATTTCAAGGCGATTTCAGAATTATATACGGGTATAGCACCAATATAACTTGCCCGGAGAAATAAAATTTTTTTCTAAAAATATTCCTACATCCTCAATGACATTATATAATATTTATGTGCCCAAATTTCATTATTTAGCAGGAACTTTTCAGGTTTTCGAGACATACGTTTCTATCGAAGTACGCAAATATCTTGCGAACCGTTTGAGCTAGCGACCTCCGGTTTGGATGAGCCGATAGCTAAGCTCTGGGGCTATATAGAAAGGTGTATAATATGTCACTTAGGAACATTTCTCCAACTCACCGAAAAATGACATTGAAGCAATTTTTTTTCGATGTCATTTTTCGTTAAGTTGGAGAAATATTCCTAATTGAAATGTCATAGTTTGTTTTGGCATCCAATGTTAGCTATCGGCTCCTCCAAACCCCAGGTCGCTAGCTCCAACGGTTTTCGAGATTTTCGCGTTCTGGTGAACCTTTACATACCAGCGAAACGTATTATTTATTTGCTCCAATTTTTTGTATGTGGGTAACTGCAAGCATGCCCTATCCCCATGTGAAAAAGAAAATATACCCTCAAGACAGTTTTTGAGATATCGGTGGGTACCGATACTCACCTCGCCAGCTCGAGCTCCCGGGACGCGCATCACCCCAATCGAAAAGTACTTCTATATAAACGCGAATATCTCGCCAACCGTTTGAGCTAGCGACGGTTGGACGGTTTGGCGACAGTTTGAACCAGCCGATAACTTTGCGCAGGGGCCGTTTAGAAAGGTATATATGTCACTTAGGAATATTTCTCGAACTTACCGAAAATTACTTAAAAAACAGTGGGAAACCCATATACCTTTTTATTGCTGATATGCTCTTTTATACCAGGATCCACAATGAATTAATGTAAGTTTCGTTATCTTGCTGTTACAGTGGCGGTTCTACCATAGGAGCTGCAGATGTGCTGCAGATATAACACAGTTATGTGTTATATCTTTTGTGATTTTGTTTCGAAGTAGTTTAGAATTCGAATTTTGAAAAGAAAAACTAATTTTAATATTAGTTCATCAATTGTTAAACAAATTACAGTGAAAATCCTGGTATTTTTCGCGGTTTAGTTAATTTTTCGTGAAAACTTGACAAAACTCGTAACGAACATTTAATACATGCAACCGTTTCTAAAGGAACGTCAAAAGTAATACAAAATGACATTTTAGATTATATGCTAGAAGTCTGTCATGAAGAAATCCTTAGACCCTTTTATATAATGCAGAACACCCAAACATATTTCTCACGAGCCGCCACTGTAGCTGTTATTATATTAATTTAGTGCTAACGTGTAAAACTTCTATCAACTGTATACACAACATAGATACTGCATTATTTGTGAGGACTGTGTATATTTTGGTAGACTTTACGTTAAATGTGGGTACTTAAATAACACACTCATCAGTTGAGTATACATTAAGTATAGGGACTGTACATAAAAACTTCCGGGGAGGAGTCGACTAAAATCAGATTTCTCACAAGACTTTCCTTCATTGTGCAATATATATAATTCCCACGAACTTCAAAATTTAGGTGTACCATAGGATAGGCCCTCCTTATATGTCTGTAAAATTTCAGAACTTTACCTGTCCAAACAAAAATTTTTTTCTAATTTCGAGGCGATTTCAGAATTATATACGGGTATAGCATCAATAGAATTTACCCGGAGCAAATACATTTTTAAAAATTTTTTTTCTAAAAACATTCCTACATCACTTAAATTACATTATATAACATTTATATGCCCAAATTTCATTACTTAGCAAGAAATTTTCAGGTTTTCAAGATATATATCCAGTGCCTCATAAAAGTGAGCGTACATTCCTATATTAGCAATGTAAATTATACATGCTTAGACCTTTGTAACTCACTGCATATAGTTTTCACAGCAAAACTATATAAAACTTTTGTGTTGTAAATTTCATCCCCTTCATTTTTCTTTATATACGTTTTTCGATTTCGTCGCGCCGTTTCCGAGATACAGCGAATTTAAAACACATTTAATTTTTAAGCTTTCTCTAACTAAATATATATCGCTTTTAATATCTCTCTCTTACATGCGGAGATTTCTTTAAGTCGCTGTATCTCGGAAACGGCGCGACGAAATCAAAAAACGTATATAAAGCAAAATGAAGGGGATGAAATTTGCAACACAAAAGCCTTATATAGTTTTGCTGTGAAAGCTATATGCAGTGAGTTATAAAGGTCTAAATATGTCTAATTTACATAGGGGTGTATATACGCTCACATTTATGAGGCACTGTACGTTTCTATCGAAATACGCAGATATCTCGCGAACCGTTTGAGCTAGCGACCTCCGGTTTGGACGAGCCGATAGCTAACATTGGGGTCCAAAAGCAAACTATGACATTTCACTTAGGAATATTTCTCTAACTTTAAAAAATGACATTGAAAAAACAATTGCTTCAATGTCATTTTTCGGTCAGTTGGAGAAATATTGAGAAGTGACATATTATAAAGTGACATATATGCCTTTCTATATAGAACCAGCGCTTAGCTATCGACTGGTCTAAACCACAAGTCGGTAGCTCAAACGGTTTACGAGATATATGCGTTTCTAGTAAAACTTCCGGGGGGGGGGGGTAGTCGATTAAAATCAGATTTCTCGCAAGACTTTCCTTCATTGAGCAAAATATATAATTCCCACGAACTTAAAAATTTGGGTGTACCATAGGATAGGCCCTCTTTACATGTCTGTAAAATTTCAGAACGTTACCTGTCCAAACAAAAATTTTTTTCTAATTTCGAGGCGATTTCAGAATTATATACGGGTATATAATTATATATAATTATAATAAAAAGTTGTTCACTGAAGTTCACCTGATTTAAAGTAAAAGAATTTTTAAATTCCTCATATTTGATCATAAAGCGTTTTCTAGAACCTAATTTTGGGATCAATTCTTTAATATCTGCTTCCGTCAGAGTGTGGAAAAGATTTTCTCCAATTTCACTTCCTAGAAACAAAATTTTAAAAGCGTGACTAAAAATTTAAGGTTAAAATTTCCTACAAAATATTTTAAAATTAAAACAGGTATTACTAATCGCGAAACCAAACCAAATTTATAAACAGACATCTTATTGTTAGATTATAATTGAAACCGAATGAATTTCTAATTATTTTAATTTAAAAACACAAAAAAATATTATTTGCGCACCACGTGTGCAC
Source organism: Podabrus alpinus (assembly GCA_932274525.1). NCBI lineage: Eukaryota > Metazoa > Arthropoda > Insecta > Coleoptera > Cantharidae > Podabrus > Podabrus alpinus. Next base: position 55,023,654 of record OW026455.1, on the reverse strand, counting down.
ATAATTTAAGGTTACCGGCAACAAGAATAAAGTGCAGTTTACGTTATGCGATTTTCCTTAATATTTTTGTTAAGGCAAAAAAGTGTAAAAAGTGTGACTAGCACGAACAAACCTATTGTATTGAAGTATAATTTTTTCAAATATTTTGAAATTTGTAATTAATTTGACATTAAATAATAGAACCGGACAGGTGACCACATGACAAGTGAACGCACGACAAGTGAACGCACGACATCCGAACACATGACAACTGACCCCACGGACAACTGAACACACGGACAACTGAACACACGGACAACTGAACACACGGACAACTGAACACACTGACAACTGAACACAATCTTAATTTTTAAATTTAAATATTTGTTATTTATTTTTATAATCATGAAATAGTAAATTTGAGGTTTACGATTTTACAATTATTGTTTTACATGTTAATTAAAAATAGCCAATAGTTTTTCAATTCTTTTTTTCAAATGATTATTTTCAAAATGACACCCCACAAGGATGGTCCATTCTAGCTAATAAGGTTTGAAACCGACTTTGCATTGTTCCTCGACAATTTTGCAACGAGATCTCTCAACTTTCGTTCATTTTCGCCATCAATGTCACAACAAAGAGATGCGAATTTCAGATTTTTTCAAAAAATGTCAACTTTGAGGTCATTTTTTTAGGTCGCGGAAGAATGATATTACTAAATGTTTTTCGACAAAAATTCTTAGAATTACTCGGCAAATGAGATTTCGTCGTTAAAATTTCGATTTTCGAAGAAAAAATTTTGCAATTTAATGTTCAAGGGGTGCCTTCAAAACAAAAATTGAAAATTTTGTTTTTCATTTTACAGCTTTGCGGTGCGAGATACGAAAAACAGCTATAGAGGTAAAATTGTTTAGGCCCGGGGTCTACTTGCGATGCCGGTGGAAAATTAAAAATCCCTTCGTAAATAAGGACGCTATGGCCGTTTGAAAAATTTTCTAAATTTCGACCTTAAAGTCGTTGTGGCGCGACGACTATGAAACAATTTTTAATTTTAAAAACGGTATTGGGTGGCATTTCTCTAGCGCGAATTTTTAGAAATGTATACTTTTTTTCGTGCGGCGTCAATTAAGGTGGCAAATTGCAAAAACGCAAATTTTGAAAAATTTCGATTTGAAATCGGACCGTTTTATATATAAATATTTGCGCGCAATTTTAAACGAAACGAGTTGGTTTTTCGAAAATTTTATTGAACACTTTCCGTTTTATTTGGCGAATTTAAGCGGTACGTGAAAAAAAATTTCAATTTTCCACAATTTTTTTCAACGTCCCCACATAATGTGCCGAAAGAATTGTTGGATTAATGTTAAATTTTTAACGGGGATGCTTTATACTTACAACAAAGTATTGGGATAATTTTTGAAAATTTTACATCGCATCCCGCAATACTTTTTAGCCGTCGAGTTTGTGATTTTGTACAGTTTTGGAAGAGCTTTCTACATTTTGCAAAATTTTTGCACAAAGGAAAATTAATTTAACAAATTTTTTACATCGGTTATCTACGAAAATGCTCACTGAAGACGCTTATTCCGTTAAAATAGCAATTTTCGAAAATAAAAACTTCCGATTTAGTTTCCAAGAGTTAAAGATCCCGGTGGGGTGTATGGATCATCTACAGGGATGTTTTAGCTGTTGTAGGTAATGGGGTAAACCTACAATTGGGGAAAGGGGGCCAAGCCCCCTGGCGAGGCGCGAAGCGCCAAGTTTACATGTAACATCAGTTAACGTGATAAATTGCAAAAAATGACAATTTGTAGAAATTAAATTCGAGATCGAGTTGATTATGCATATAAATATTGACTAAAAACAATGAAATCTCCGCGAAAAGTTAATTCTGCCACAAAGAGGTGGATCTGCCGCGAAGAGGTGGATCTGCCGTTAGGTTAGTGTTAGTTTTTGATATTTCTTTAGAAAACTAATTAAAAACAAACAAATCTCAGCGTAAAGTTAAATCTGCCGCAAAGAGGTGGATCTGCCGGGAAGAGGTGGGTCTGCCGGTAGGTTAGTGTTAGTTTTTGATATTTCTTTAGAAAACTCATTAAAAACAAACAAATCTCCGCGTAAAGTTAAATCTGCCGCAAGAAGACTCAAAAATAATAATAATTACCCCAAAAAGCTAGATCCATTACGATTGTGTTCAGTTGTCAATAATTATAAAATCGTAAACCTCAAAGTTACTATTTCATGATTATAAAAATAAATAACAAATATTTAAATTTAAAAATTGAGATTGTGTTCAGTTGTCAGTGTGTTCAGTTGTCCATGTGTTCAGTTGTCCGTGGGGTCAGTTGTCATGTGTTCGGATGTCGTGCGTTCACTTGTCGTGCGTTCACTTGTCATGTGGTCACCTGTCATAGAATCATACAGTGCCACGTTTAGTAAAAATTATAATTCTCGAGTTGATTGGTTGAACTAGTACACTCACGTTAGAAAATATTCAGTTTTGAAAGTAATAAATACATTTGTTAATAATTTTGTAAACAATTAGGTAACTTTTTATTAATTATTTTATCTCAACATTAATAAATTACATATTCTAAAAATGATTTTATATAAAAATTATTCTTTAATTTAGAAAACAAACTATCAAAAATAGTTATGCGAACTTTTGGACGTGAGTGTCCTCGCTAGTACTAACCTTAAGATTTTGCTAGGTTCTTTCTCACACTCACAAAGTGTAACTAGCACTATCCTTGTCTTAGGAAACTCGCAAGAAAAATCGCATAACGTAAACTGCACTTGATGCGATTTTGTTTGCGACCGATTTTGCACACTTAATTGTAAAATTACTTTATAAATTAAATAATATTATTATCTATTATGATCATAGATATTATAGTATGGTTACTTAACACAATTTATTCTTAAGAAAACAAATTGCAAAGTTATTCTTTTGCACCACTCTGTACCTCCTTACCAAATTTTTAACTAATGCAACGGATAAAAATGATAAAAATTGTACTACATAATATTAAAAAAATTCTCCTTACCTTCAAATACTTCGATTAAATGGGACATATCCCATGCTGATAATAATTCTATTACAAAACTATCCATCTCAAAACTTATTTTATTTGGTATTTTAACAAAAAATATATAAAATTTAAAAAAAAACGGTACAATTACGGCGCAGAAGTGTGCACAAGTTCTAAGCTCATCTCTGCGTCGAAACTGTACCGTTTCTTGTACAATAAATTGCATAGTCTAAAGCCGGCATTATGTCCGTACATAATCCTTAGAAGGATTCCTTTTAAGTCCATGGTCCGTACTAATAGTCGAGAATTAATCCCTAGGTTCAGCAATTATAATAGTTTCCTACCAATCATATTTTTTTATATGATTTCCAGTTTCGACCAATCAGAAAGGAAATTTTAGGATTTATCCTAAAACAGGGATCAATCCTTATGTACGGGCATAATAGTCTGGGCATTAGTACATTATTATTATTATTATAATGAAAGCTTATATTTTTCTAAAATCTTAGAAAATCCACATTTAAACCTACCACACTTAAAAGTTACGAACAAGAAAACAGGGGTAAAAAAATGTAGAAAAATTAATTGTGAAATACAAAAAGGTAACTACTTTCTGCAATTTAAAATTGGTTAGGAATTCAAAAATAATTTAATTTTAAAAAGTTTGAATAGTCATTTCTATCATATTTCATATTTATAATTTTTAATGTACCAAAAATCGTGGCAAACATTATTTTTATTTATGGCTTTAATATGATTTGTTTTAAAATTGAAAGGAAATTTTTACAAGTTAGAGTTTAATTTTAAAATTTGTAAAAAAATTTTAATGTTGTAATGTTTCAAAAAAAGAATACACAACTATTCAAGTACAAAATTTTCCTTTTTGTAGCATACTCTGGGTAAAAAATATGCACAAATTGGGTTGGAACCCGTAAAATTAAAAATGCACAATATTGGGTAGAATAAGTGTAAGCAGTTATGAAGGTTTCAATAGAAATTTTCAGGTACAAAAGTTTACCTTTATTTAGCAAACGGTAGATTCAAAAACTGCACAATTTGTGTTTGCAGACTGTACAATTTGCAATGCACAACGCTATACAGATTTATCGCAAACAATTTTTTTCAGTGTATCAGGAACTGTATTTTTATCGGTGGTATAAAATCCTTTATTTGCAACATCACAACTGTTCGCAAAAGTGAAGTACTTTTCATCGTCTATAATGATCACTGTATCGCCTGATAAAAAATGTTGTCTCAGAAGACGGCACTTTCCGGGTATTTCCACCAATTGTTTATCGGTATATTTTGGTTTAACGTTTCTCTTATACCTTTTCACATTTAATTTTTTCAAATTTCGGCAAATTGTAGTTTGTGAAACTTTAAATTTTCTGGATAGTATGCGAGTACTCACTCCAATTTTGTTTTCAGCAGCTTTCTTCAAGGAACTTAGCCGAGATTTTTTTAGAATTGATTTTCTTCCGGTTTTTTTTTTATTTTCAGGACCAATATTGTTATTACATCTCGAAATTATCGAATAAATGGTACTTCGACTGAAGCCTTCATTTATAAAATGATGTAAAACATGACTTTTATTTTGCTGGCCAAGCATTTTTAAAACGCGTTTACGCAAAAAATTCTGTGCGCACACTTTCATATTGACAATTCAAACTAAACTACTTCAATTGACATTACAAATGAAAGAAGGTACAGTAAAAAAAACAAAAGGATTGCTAGATTATAACTAATGATTTGATGCGATTGAAATTTGTCCAGCTACTTTAGACTCATACGTTATATAAGTAATAACAATCAAACTTTTCCATTCCATTCGAAACTTTACTTCTCTGTAATGTGCGGTCCATTTTTTGAGGTGGACCAATCTTCTCTTTCTCTTTTATTTACAACTTAACTTCACTAATCACATCAAGCTACTGCTATGGTTAAAATAAATAAAAACTTGTTTTTTCACATCAAAGTAAAACTAGAAAGTCCATTTTAAATTTAAAACAAATTTTATTTTATTATACATACGATGTATTTACAATGACAATTTCGAGGGTTCTGATTAGGTTTGAATTATGCGGACGGACAGACGGACAGACAGACAGACAGACGGACACGGAGCCAGATCATAAGGCTTCTTGCTATACTTTGTATAGAAGCCTAAAAGTGTCGACGACATACTGCACCCTTGTCTCAACCCTATATTTATCATTTCCATTTATTTCTTTTCATTATCTGCTACGCATATTTGGGTATCTTGGTACATTTCCTTTATTGATTCTATGATATGATATGGTATACCTCTTCTCTTTAATATATTCCATATCTTATATCGCATTATACCTGTTCAAATGGTTTTATAAAATCCACGTATGCTATGTGAGTTTCTCGATTGTATTCTCGATGTTTTTCCATTAACTGCTTTATGCTGAATACATTGCCTACACATGATCTGCCTTATCTAAATCCTGTTTTCTCTTCTGAAATCGTCTCTTCGACGATGTTTTTTAGTCTTCTATTTATAATTTTTGAGTAAATCTTGTATGTTGTATTGAGCAGGCCGATTCCTCTGTAATTTTCGCACATCGCTCTATTTCCTTTCTAGAAGATCGGTACAATTTTTTCTGTTTTCCACTCTTGGGGTGTTTTTATTTTCCTCCAACATAGATTTATAAATGTTAATAGTCTTCTTTTAAAATTTTCGGAATTATATTTAAGCATTTTGCCATTTATTCCGTCACTTCCCGTTGCTTTACGGTTTTTGACTTCGTTCAGTGTTTCTTGTAGTTCTGCCAGCTCTATCTTGTCTACCTCTTCACATTCCTCTTCAATTTTTACTGGCTTCTCTTTTTCATTATAACAGAGCTCTTTACTATAATATTAAAGCCATTCCTTGGCTTTCATTGATGTATTCCGCTTTTGAGACTTTTTCAATGCTGCTTTTGTAACATATATACAGGTTTGTCTCTTGAATAGGGCACTCATGGCTTATAAACTTTTTTGAAATATTGAGGAGTCTAGGAGAAGGGGTCTGGGGCTCTCGATTGAAATTTTTTTGAAAATTCAATTCAAAAATTAGCTTTTGCGAAATATTTTGGCAGATTCCGGTCGAAAACTGAAGGTGTTTGTAATGATGTATTTTTCTGGGGGATCAGGCGTGCCCCCAGGAAATGGCTTGTTAAAGATTAATACAGTTGGAATTTATCACTGACGCATTCCTTTTTCTATATCTGAAAAGTGAAGATCTTCAATTGCTCATGGACCGAGTTGAATTTTTTTTTTTTTTCCTGTTTTCTCTCAAGAGAGAGAGAGTATATTCATGCAATTCGATACAATCTTAACAATAAAAAAACTTAAAACTTAACAATAATTGATTAAACTAAAATGGTGGTGATGAATGTTGGTGAAATTAATGTTGATGAATTAAATATGATAATTAATAACTGGATAAATATTAAATTATAACTAGAAAGACAAACGAGCATTACAACGGCAGCGGGTAAAAGACAAAAATTAAAATTTAAGATAAATTTGAAGTTGTTTGAATTTTAATTTAAATTTAAATTTGAACTGGGTTTGGTTAGTTTAACAGTTTTTTTTTTTTTTTATTTATGTAACATCAGTGGGGCATAAATCCATTTTAGACAGACTAAGGGGGGGTGTTAAATTGTTTTAGAGTGTTGATAATTGATTTACAGAAAGTTATAAAAATTTGGGTGATGAATTTATTTGATATGATTTCAGAAATTGTAAAAGGTGAAATATTTAAAAAGGAACAATGTGAAGTGTAGGTATGGCGTTGTTGGACGTATTTCGGGCAGGAAGACAATAAATGATGCAGAGTCTGCCTACTTTTTGAATCGCAGGGGCACACGTCAACAGGACTGATCTTGAATCTGTATAGATACTCGCGCGCAAACGAGTGACCCGTCAAGTCACTCGTCCGTCAAGTCCGTGACGAGTTGAATTGAGTTTCTCATTGACCAATTGTGTTCAAGATTTATAGAACTTTGTAGTATTTCACCTTATCTAACACTAAAAAGTGCTTCGCGTATTCGTAAAACGGAACCGAATCTCTACAATTCTTTCTTTCAATGTGATGATTAATATAATATTATTGGATTTTCCGTGAATCACTCTTAGGAACATCTTTAAGACATGGATCATTAGATAGTTATTGCACTCCCTTGCTTTCTTTGGAATTAAAAAAATCTTAAATTTTTGTCTCAATTTAAAACCTCGGGGGATCTTCCCTTTAATGCAATTGCACTCAACGGAGATCAAGTTATGTATTAAATTAATTAAGGAAAACTGCACCTGCTCAATTCCTACTTGCTGAAGGTTCCTGGTAACCTACGGGGGAGTCTCAGAGATCGGGTAACCAATCCTGATGGATGGGGAAACTCGCAGGGTTAACGCGAGATGAAGAATTCATTCGAGCTGTTAAATCAAGATTCTCCGTCAAATCGGAGAATGACAACGGAAATTAAAAAGGAATATGAATTTCGGTACATGGAATTATCAAGGTTTAAATAACAAAATCGAAAAAGTTGTAAAATAAATTGAAACCAACATCGAAATTGCGTTCCTTGTTGAAACCAAGAAGAAAGGACCATGGGTATGGAAGAAAAGCAGAACTACATACATCAACATATAAGACACCAAAATATCAACTCGGAATAATATTGTATAAAACGAAGTTACGCCGCTGAGTATTCGTAATTTACATTTACATTACGTTTGCAAAAAGCAAACCATGCGGGAGAATTTCAAATTAGTAAGTGACGTATTAAATGAAATTAAAACTACGATCTTCACGTTCAAGATATAACAAAGTAAACTAATTTAACTAAATTTACAATAAATTTAACAACACATTAAAAACTTTTGCATATTTTCACCATAAAATGACTTTGAATTTTGAGATATACGTCCAAACACAGCCATGTTGTTGCTGGTGGCGCCACCAACGGTAATGTAAATCGCGAATTGAACAAGTCGATGTTGATATTGGTGTGGCACAGATGTAAAACACCCAATACTTGTAAAATTCAATTTCTCCTCCTCCACTGATGTACAGGTTGTTAACCCCCCCCCTCTTAAGGTAGAATATTTTCGAAATTAATTTCAATTACCCCCACCACTCGATCGAAAGAAACAAATGCGTCCATTATGGCACTACCGCTCGGCAGCAAGCTTATTTTGTCGCAGCTACACAAGGTGTGGCGCAAGGTGCCTTCGTTACTGATAAATATATTTATCAGAATACTGATGTTATTCTTTATCAAGTTTCCACGAGCTAATGTATATAGCTATTATAATCTTGATAAAACTGTAGATATTGCCATGAAATGATAAATATTGATTTTTAATTTATATCGCGAGGTTAATTAAAGGCACTTTTTTCTTTTGCTCCGACTAGCTCAAAATATTTGACTCTTATAGGGCGTAACATGGATTCGATTTTGTAATGACACATTCATTAGATTACAGATTATTCGTAACACATCAAGTCAAAAAAAAAATAATACTGATGAATCTATTTTGTACCACAATATAACTTATACCTTTTTGATGTACTTTTGAAAAATAAAACTATACCAAATAAATTATCTTCAATAGCAATACCTGTCATTAATTCATACAATTAATATTGGTGAAACAAATTATAAATTTTAAATCAAACACAAACAAAATCAAACAAAATCAAACAAAATCAAACAAATTAAGTGTACATGCGTTATTCTGCCGTCCTAAGCTAAGAAGCAGTATCTCCAAAATCGTTGTTTCGAGAAAACGCTCATTTAGGTATTTATGGTTGGGCCACCAAGAAATAATTTATTAATTAATTTATTAACAAAATTTTTCCAGTGGTAACCAAAATTTTCACTATACAATTGTTGCAATTTTTCAAATATTAATTTCTTGTTATCAATTTCCATTTACTATTCCCAAAATTTTCCAAAATCAAAACGTGTTCACTTCTCTATTTTCTGTGAAGCGAATCATCAACCAATCATAAAATCAAAAACCCTAACTTACTTCCACACTTCTCAACGGACACCATGTGAATCTATTAACAAAATCAAAATACGTCCTCGTGCTTTGACGGACACCGTAAGAATCCTTTTCACTATCTTCATTTTTCCCCCAAAACCTTCGGAGACTGCGTAGTCGCACAACCACTCTTGTTCGAATTCAAACCGTCCCGTCCTTTTTCGTACCTTACACTTTTTTGATTTTCACACAAAATTTACTGTTTATCTACCTATCCTTACAAAACTAATTACTTAATTTGTTATCTTTAAAGTTTGAACAATTTATCAGTAATTTATAATTTGCCTCCTACATTTTCAAGAATCGACGCCTGTTGAAGAGATTTCATCTGGGTTCTTCGGGCATCTGAACAAACAGCTCTTTTCACTATTATAGGCACTCGTAATACTCTGGTACAAATCAATCAACCAACTTAAGTAGTGTAGCCTCTCAACTTTTACTGTTTAATAATAATGAATGTGTCTTTTGCTTAATTGACACCCCTTTTGAAACACTGCAATATATGTATTTATAATAATCTTCATATTAAATTAAAAATTATGAACTATACATTAAAACTTAATTTTTTTACAAGCTTTCAGCAATATAAATTATTACTTGTATCAATAATTATTACCAATTGCTAAAAACTTATGAAAAAATGTCAAATTAACATTAATTTCATAAGTTTATATTCTTAAAATCTAATCCATCTATGCGCATGTAACGCAAATTAATTCGTTAATCCCTCTTCCAGGTCGGCCTTACGCCGCACAACCCAGAAAATCACGTATGTATATATGGCTATCCAGCTAGTAATTTAGTAATTATAGTTATCTATCTTGTAATATCATGAATTTCGTATTATTACATTAAAACAATTTCCGTTTTGGATTCTATTTCATCATTACTTTTCTACTAGTGCAGGATTGTCTTGGTTGATTGTCAATAGGTCGCACTGAAACTTTTCTAGGTTGGTAACCAAAAATTAATAACTACGACGATGTAAAAATCGTCGATTTCCGTGGTTCGGAATCCACGTTAAGGTGTAGGTCCTCTGTGCTCGTCACACAGTTTCAACACGCAACGAGTATAGACAGGGAAATCGGAAGACGTAGAACGTTACAAAAACCGATGCATACATAGTACATACATACCAAAAACTAAATCAGAAAGAGATTAGTTAAGAACAAAGAGATATTTATAGAGATGAAGTGGTGTTTTAAGACTGCACTAATTCATGATTGTTTAGGTAGTGCGGCCTAAAGGCCCAAACGGATCTTTGACTTAATTTAACATTACATACCGACATATATTCAGACAAATTTAGACTATTATAAATCATATCAGTATGATACCACGGCGATAATGACGATGGTTCAGGCTCATGTGAGTTTTGGAAATACTATTGTTGAGTTTAAAAGGTTATCAGCATCTGCCGGTACTAAATTGGAAGGCGTAATAAATGGGATGAGCACCTATACCAACAAAGAATTATATGAACTAAAAGTACATCGCTGTACAATGGAAATCCTAATTTCAATCAGTGCGCGGCGTTTTAAAAAATTGAGGGCGAAAACCAGGTCGAACAAGAATATTAACTGATGATGATGTCATTATAGAAATTGAAACGGAGCTAGAAAAAAAATAGAACGCATACTAAAGAAAAGCATACTAGGAAAAAAACTTCGTCAATCAAAACCAAATGAAATCGAGCAACAGCCAAACACCAGTGGATTTTTTTTTTTTTTTTAGCTCAACGCAGGGAGGAGAAATCTCGTGCGAGACACCCACTTAATCGAAGTGGATAGTGTCAGACTTCACTGACTAAAACTCCCCCCTACCAAGCACCCGGGTTTCGCCGTCAGGCATTTCTTCCGGGATGCTCGGTCCGAGATGTCGGGATCTTCGACATCTCCCGCCCGTGTGCAGACCCGCCTTTTTCGTTTGGGCCTCCAAGTTCCTCTCATGAATGGCTTCCTGGTTGCTCAGTCAGGTAGGGGGCATTGCGATGGAATTCGATGAAACGTGTGCTCTTTCGCATGCCTCTCTTCTACCTGTCCGAGTTTTTTTTTCTTCTCCCTTCCCTTTCCTTCCTTTCCCTTTCCTTTCCTTTCCTCCTCGTTGGTTGGCCTCCTGGTCTGACGGTCGGGTAGGGGGCATTGCGATGGAATTCGATGTTACATGTGCTCTTTCGCATGCCACTCTTCCACCCGACCGCGATTGGCCTCGGGTCACTGATCTTCAGTGTCGGAATCCTCCCCCGCATGGGCAGCAGCAGCGGCGGCCCGTTGTTCGGCTCTTCCTGCTGCCTCCTTACACCTCAGGATGTTTGAGATGAGGGTGTTTATCCGCTGCCACTGGGCCTCGTCGACGAGCATTGCTTCGACCAGGTCTTCGGGAAACACCAGTGGATTAGCACTAGCAAAACGCCCACAACGAGCCGAAAGTATTTCAGCAAGCTACTATTATGAATTATATGATGAATCGGATTAATTATAATTTTCTTTTTTTAAAGTTTCTTTTATTATTAAGATAATTTTCAATTTTTAATACAATATTTGTTTAAATAAAGTTTAAATTTTACAATGAAAAGTGATTAGTTTTAATTTTTCATTTCTAAGAAAAAAGAAAATGTTAATATTTAAAATCTGATAAAAATAGAGGGGTCGGATTTAGAACACGTGGGGGTCGGATTTACCTCCAGATGGTCGGATTTACAACCAATATTTTAGTGTCTTTATTTTGGTTGTAGCTCAGAAGAGGTAGGAGATACATCAAAGGTTTGTTTGACGAAAAGTTGAGGAATTGAATGCACTTTACAACGGTACTAAAAGTAAAGTAATAGGTCTCGATTTTAAAGTTTTATGTAAAAAAACAAAAAGGGGGTCACTTTCAGAACACTCTCCCCTACTGCGTTACTCAAATTATTACATCCAAAATTGATGTCATAATGATCTACAAGAAAATTCCTTAAAAATGGTTTGCTAATTTTTGGAAAGAAAAGACTGTATTCCTATATAATATTGTTGTGATACGCTCTATCCGCGTTACGGATATGTTCATAACCAACAAGGAGCGAACAACAGATTGGAAACGGTGGTTTCAAGCACATTGTTGTCATGTGTTTGTTTCTTTTTGTTCGTTCGGTAATTTTAAGTTTGTTCGGGTTATATAAAACATTATGTACGGCATCTAAAAATCAAAGGTGCATATAACAGGCCGACATCCGTGAAACAAACCGGAAATATAAGAAGCTCCGTATTGGAAACAAAAATGATTTTGGTAACGGAAGTTACGGAGGGTAAACAAAGTAGTAGCATCGAAATCACTGCAAGAGGCAGTCGATCGTATAATCACTCCACAATTACGATATAATAGAATAAAATTATATTGGCGAGTCATAGCTCAGGAGTGGTGATACATAGGGAGAATTAATTTCACAGGCAAATTAAACTTCCCTGAGATAACGGAAGTCGGGCGTGTTCAGCAACCGAGAAGATTGTTGCATGAAAATCCCTACAGTTAGGGGAACGTACGCGAATAAATCCAGATAAAATCTATCAGGTCGAGTTCCAAATTATTGGAAAATATTGGAACGAGTGTGGATTTTGGAGTCCATATCTAAAGAAGACTGGAGCAGAGTTGGCTTCAAGAGAGAAGAAGGAAAATTGTGTGCGACTGTGCGAAATAGAAGGTTAGCGTTTATTATTTATTTCACCCAGTGCGTAGTTAGAATTGTTGAATGTTAAAGATTGTTGTTGAGTTGCGTTGTTCATTGAATGTTTAAGTTGTTATACCATTAAAAAACTGTTAACTAGATCCAATCTTGTTTACTCTTTGTTGGTAACGAAAACTCGTTCAATCACAAGCTCGTCTACAATAGTGTCGTTTTATTAGAGTCAACCCCGACGTATTTACCCTGAGAAAGTATTGAGTCAAATTAAGGTAGGTGACCAAAAGATATTGTGTGTGTTCTCGTGGGTACTTGTCAAGGACACCAGGACACTACAATATATAGGTAGTACTTACCTACAGCATCCGAGTGTAGATTCAAATGAAGACGGGAAATGAAAAACTGGAGACTGCGATGAAGTTCTAAGTTTGTTAATCCCAAACTAAACGTCTGAATAAATTTTACGTCGATATCTTCTAAAGAGTCCTGCAGATAATGAAATTAAAATTAGAGTACTGCAAGTTTCGGAAACGAACCTGCTGGAAGATACAAACCATGGCGTCCATCAGATGAATAAGTAAATGAATCACTTTTACAACATCTGTGGTGTTCTTCCAAGTCAAATCCTCGCATCTTAGTTGATTTTGATCTGCATCGATGATTTTCCGCGGAGGTTTTCCAGATGATAGTATTTTGTTTGAAGATATTACTTTAAGTGTATAGTCTTCATGAGGCACTGAACTAATCCAAAATTACTATGAGGGCAAAATGTATTAAAGTCTAATTTAGTATTAACAATGATTTCGAGGTTTTCAGAAAGTTTGCATTATATTTATTTGAAGATTACACTGTAAAAAATGTATATAAAATTATATAAAGTTTTTAGTAATATTTACAAAAAATTTTAAAACTACATGATATAGTGTGTAATTTAACACAATAACAAAATTTATTACATCCCTACTGTGTATTTATGTTACGGTCCTTCAAAGTCGGGCATCGACGGTTTAATAATGTAATTTCACACTATTATCAATGGAATAATACACAATATGTATTTTTACTATAATTTTGAATGTAAAAATTACACGTATTTGAATGTATTTTTACGTGCTTATTTTACAGTGTGAGAAAATAATTAATTGAAGCTTTTCATCTTAACGGATAATAATTACTCACGCACAAGCCGATAAGATCGTGTTCAAGAAAATCTTCAAGTACTTATTTTCTCATTTATTTATTCATTACTTTTCGAATAGCGCGCGATTGTAATGGTTGTGTAGCCTAAAGGCCGCACTGAAACTTTGACAAGTCAATAACAAAATATAAACCAATGATAGATGCTTTAAGAAGTAATAGATCAACGTTCTAAACCACACTGACTCTTAATTGCCTAGGTTGTACGGCCCAAGACCTCATTGAGAGATCGAATCATCAGCTCAATTTAGTGCTACAGACAGACACATAAATCAATTTATGCATGGGTCTAAAGCCCTTGGCGGGCACCATTGTCACTATCACTTTCGCTTAACGCAGTCCCAGACAAATGCCTGGGACAACGTCGACTTTCCCTGCTATTGCGTAAAAAACATTGAGGACAACCTTTCGATTTATTTATTCGATCTTCTTCCCTCTAAGCGATTCAACGAAATAAATAAGTACTGGCCAGACAGGACGACAGTATGTCGTGCATGTAGTAAACAAATAAATGGAACACCAACATTCATATTGATCCAGTGGCGACTTACCCGAAAGCACCCCCCCTATCGAAAATCGAATAAATAAGTAAATAAAAATACAATAAATTTTTATAGTTTTCATCTTGATACCCTGAGGTATTTTATAACCCCCCCCCCCGGGATTATTCAATTTGACAAAGAAGAGTATTAATATTTTCAAAGTAATACAAGAATATATTATATATTTTTGTTTTTTATTTAAATTTTGTGCCATCTCATTGAAAAAGGTCAGGACCGTAACTATAAATGAAGGTCTGAAAAATAGGAAGCTCCATCAAACACCATATAGTCCCTCCCGCGGACGCACCGGTTAAAATAATAATATAAATAAAGCCTTTTTAGCATTGACCCTACATGGTGCCATTTTTCAAATCTTTTTAAAAAAATAAAAATTTATTGTATTAATGCTAAGGTAACAAACAAATTATTAAAAAAAAATCAATTTTGAATATTTGTTGAAAAACCTTTTTTATTATTAGGTAGGTATATCAAATATCGTCAGTGTCTAGCGAAAACCTCGTAAGTCCAAATTTGTCAAAAATTGTTTTATTCAAAAATATCGTTTAAAACCT
Organism: Podabrus alpinus; assembly: GCA_932274525.1. NCBI lineage: Eukaryota > Metazoa > Arthropoda > Insecta > Coleoptera > Cantharidae > Podabrus > Podabrus alpinus. Next base: position 55,008,617 of record OW026455.1, on the reverse strand, counting down.
TGTATCTCAAAAGATTATGCGTTAAAACCATTAAAAAATAGATGGAGTAATATATTTATAGGATAAAATGAAAACCTCGTATATTTTACAGTGAGATGAAAAACTCGTAAGTCGATTTTGTGGAAGACCATTTTGACTTAGATGGCACCAACGCGCGTGTTAAAGTATGCAAAAAAATGTTTCTTAACACATTGAGTATCGGTGAGTGGTCAGCAAGAAGTTGGGCCACAGAAAAGGCACAGAAATCAAATGTTGACACACCGACTTTAAAGATTCGTACTGTGCATCCCATTAGGAATAAATTCTTAACCAACAGAGAATCAGCACGACAATTTCTAGCAGCTCTACCAAAATTAGAATCGCATTACTGCCGAAAAAGTACAAAAAAATTGTACCTTGAACAGCAGTGGCAATCTGCAGCTCACCTTTACAGGGAATACAAAAATTATTGTTCTGAAGAAAAAAAAGTCCTGGTTAGTCGTCAGATTTTCAACCAGGTTTTTCGAGAGGAAAATATTGGCCGTTTTTCCCCTAAAAAAGATGCCTGTGATACCTGCTGCTCTTATAATACCGGCAATCTTAAAGAAGAGGACTATCGAACACATTTGAAAAAAAAGACGAAGCCAGACAGCAAAAAGACTGCGACAAAACTCAGACAACTGATGACATTGCAGTATTTACAATGGACTTACAAGCAGTTCTGTTAGCACCAAAACTAAACGCTTCAGCGCTCTACTACAGAACGAAATTTAAAATTCATAATTTCACATTATATGATCTAAAGACAACCGATGCTTTTTGCTACTTATGGAACGAAAGTGAGGGAGGTCTCAATGCTGATGAATTTGCAACAATCATGTACAACTTCGTAAAAACCAAAGCCCCAGGTAAGAAAGAAATAATTTTATATAGCGATGGCTGTACTTACCAAAATCGAAATGCAATCGTGGCCAATGCTCTTTTACTCGCGTCGGTGGAAACTGGTGTAATTATCACTCAAAAATATCTGGAGAAGGGTCACACTCAAATGGAGTGTGACTCAATGCATTCAACAATAGAGCGAAAACTACGACACAGAGAAATTTACGCGCCATCAGGCTATTATGAAGTTTGCAAAACGGCAAGAATAACTCCCAAGCCGTTTCAAGTAAACGAGTTATACCACACTTACTTTAAAAAATTTAGTTCACTGAAAGCTATCACTTCTTTGAGACCTGGTACCTCAACTGGAGACCCAAAACAGTTACTGACATTAGGGTGATCCAATATTCTCCTGACGGGAAAATTAAAGTGAAATTGTTTTACCATTCAGCGTGTTTTGAACAACTTCCACGTAGAATACAAAAATTTCAAGACGAAGAACTGCCACTATTATACAATCAACGCTTGAAAATTAAGAACACAAAATTCAAACATCTACAGGAAATGAAGTCGGTAATTCCAAAGGATTTTCATTCATTTTATGATTCCCTGCCGCACTAAATATTGTGGTGTTCCGTTCGTTGATTTCGAAGCCACGACAGATATAAATTTTGAAAGAATTAATTTTTTAACTTTTATTTTCTCGTCACACTCAAAATTCAGTTTTTTATCAACTGTGATAATTTTTTGTTTTGAAATAACTCAATTCTTCAATTTTATCAAAATTTTTTTTGTTTAATAAAATTTTTTTTACAATACAAATATGGGTTATTAAATGAAATATTGTTTTTACACATAAAGAAATTAATAGCACCTCTATAATAATTGTTCAGAGATAAAAAATTCATTTAATTTACAAATACACATGTAATTGTATAATATTTTAATGTCATAAATTTCACTGTTTAAATGTTTAAAAAAATGCAAAATACCTTGTCTTTGTTTTAAATTTTGTTTATAACACTCGATAAACATACCAATTTTATACCTAGGTTGATTTCCAATTTTTCAAACCAATTTTTCATGTAAATCAAATCCACAATCGTTGAAATTTCCAAATAAATCTTTGTTAATTTTGCAACCATCGATTTTCATTTAATATTGACCGCTTGTTATTTCTCGTAATTGTAATATTCTGAAGGCTTCCACTTCTTAAAACCATTTACAGGATCCACTTCGTAACTTTTCTTTCAATATTCACTTTTTATTCCACTTAGAAATCCGCTTTTTTAATAATCCAGTTTTTGATTGAAAAATCACCGCTTGATCGTTCATTCCCCAAAACGAATACGTCCATGCCAACTTTGTTGCCGAAATTTTCTTACCACGCGTGTGCGATTTTTGATTTACGTCCTATGATTGGTTTATTTTGGTTGATCCTGGCTCATAATTTCAAAATGTGTCCGAAAATGGACGTAATCGAATTTTTGCAAAATCTTGCGAGTGTCGGTTCGCGCACTTGTTTTTTAAAACTCACGCATGACTTTAAACACATCATTTAAATTTAAATCTTTTTTTTAATACAAATAACATTTTTATTTGTTTTAATAAAAACAAACTAGTCTTTTTGGAACAATACTCCAGACTTTTAAATTTAATAAATTTGAAGAATTATTTTTATTGTTAAATTTTGACTATTAAAGATTTTTGTGCATAACGAAATTATAATATTGACATGTTAAAATTATTTTATTAAATTTTGAATTTATTTTATTGTAAAAAATTTGGTAAATTGTGTAATTTTGTTGAAGACAGTTCAATATATTATATTATTAAACTAATTTTGTAAATAAATTTCTTTTTTAATAAAAATTTCAACAATTTGTTTATTTCCGTTAATTAAATTTTTTACTATGAATGAATGAAAAACTCGTATCTCCACTGATATTGCTACCGAAAACCTCGTAAGTCTTATAATACAAAGTTGGATAGTAATTTTTTCAAAAAATGTGTTCTCATTAAGTATATTAGTCTTAATAAACGTTGAATTAAAAAACAAAATTCACTCTGAAGGGTACTAGTGAAATTAGAAAGTTTTTTTTTTTTTTTTTTTTTTTTAAGTCTCCTGTAAAATGTTATTTTTAGTACTTACGAGGTTTTCACTAGACACTGACGATATGATTCATAGTGCGTCTGTAGATACATATTACCATATTACATAATGGCGCTGCGCGTTTCCTGCGCTTACAGGACGGTCTCGCTCGACGCGGCCCTCGTTCTGGCGTCGATGCCCCCCATCGACCTCCTCGCACTAGCAAGGAGCAGAATCTACGACGGAGTGGGGGGTGCCGGATGCGAGGTGGCCGAAAGTTGGCAGGCCAGGTGGGAGGAGGCAACTTGCGGCTTGTGGACCCGCAGACTCATCCCCAACATCAAGAGATGGGTCGAGAGGCGGCATGGACAGGTGAGCTACCACCTCACACAAATGCTGTCAGGGCACGGCTGCTTTGCGTACTACCTGCACCGATTTGGCATATTGGGAAGCCCCAAGTGCAGGTTCTGCGAGGAAATCGATACCGCGGAACACTCCCTCTTCCAGTGCTGGAGATGGGAGCGCGAGCGAACAATGGTCTCGCTAGCACTGGGGTACACAATGACTCCCGAAGACCTGGTCGAAGCAATGCTCGTCGACGAGGCCCAGTGGCAGCGGATAAACACCCTCATCTCAAACATCCTGAGGTGTAAGGAGGCAGCAGGAAGAGCCGAACAACGGGCCGCCGCTGCTGCTGCCCATGCGGGGGAGGATTCCGACACTGAAGATCAGTGACTCGAGGCCAATCGCGGTCGGGTGGAAGAGTGGCATGCGAAAGAGCACACGTAACATCGAATTCCATCGCAATGCCCCCTACCCGACCGTCAAACCAGGAGGCCAACCAACGAGGAGGAAAGGAAAGGAAAAGGAAGGGAAAGGGAAGAGAAGGAAAAAAGGAAAAAAGAACTCGGACAGGTACAAGAGAGGCTTGCGAAAGAGCACACGTTTCATCGAATTCCATCGCAATGCCCCCTACCTGACTGAGCAACCAGGAAGCCATTCATGAGAGGAACTTGGAGGCCCAAACGAAAAAGGCGGGTCTGCACACGATACTGCAGACCCAACGCATCTGCCCGAACATCCAGGGCGGGAGATGTCGAAGATCCCGACATCTCGGACCGAGCATCCCGGAAGAAATGCCTGACGGCGAAACCCGGGTGCTTGGTAGGGGGGAGTTTTAGTCAGTGAAGTCTGACACTATCCACTTCAATTAAGTGGGTGTCTCGCACGAGATTTCTCCTCCCTGCGTTGAGCTAAAAAAAAAAAAAAAAAAAAAATTACCATATTACATAATGTAGTAGTAGTCGAGTCAAATTAAAATTTCAAATGGGACTAAATCATGAGCCGATCAAACCTGAAGCCTTCGATAGAATAACCAGTTTGAACTGAAATAAACAAAAGCAACTCGAAATTTGAACCCGGGCAGTCTGAACAAAATCAAAATCCAAAAACCGAAAAAATTCACTTAGCGACCTTGCGTTCAAAACGCTGCGAAAACGATAAAGAATACCAAAATTTGTATAGAAACAATTTTATGGGTAATTAATTTCCGTATAAAAAAGTTTCTTACAGCAAATATTTAACTTCGATAATTAAGGCGTGGAGACATCCAAAGTCGTAGATTTCGTAAATCATTTTTAATTGCTGTACCCAGCGTACTTTATTATAGTTATACAATTCAATATTGGTACTTTTGCGTTGTACAAAATTTCCTAAAAAATTCATGATAAAACTAAAATGTATACGGAAAAAAATTTATGGTGTTAAAATTTTGTATACCCTGCAACCGCTATGTATCATAAACTGTGCTAACAAAAAAAAATTAGCTTACCTCATGGATTTTTGAAGAACTTTAACAGAACAAAAATATAACATAAAAATGATTAGAAACCCTTTATGTGTGAAGAATGTATTTTTCTCCAGGATACAGCGAAAGCGTCATTTTTTTGTTTATTTACAGCTTCGAAAGTCATCGTTTCTCGTACGATATGTAAGTTATCAGTGTTACTTGATATCTTTTGGTATACGAAATGAAAATTATCAGTGTAACTTGATATCTTTTGGTATACTAAATACGTACTTTTCCTGTAAATAGGTCATTGCTGACGCCGGCGACATATTGGGGTCTTTGTCATTATATATAGTTTACTTTGTCATAATACTTGCCGTGCATTTCTTCGTAGCGGAAGGTGGGGCGGAATGGGGGTTGGGGCGGAACGGGGGATCAGGTTTATTTGCTGATAGTAGCACTGCAGTTCGCTGCAACTCTCTATACTCCTTCATTATGCATCTGTGCAGTGATAAGAACGGTCGTTGTGAATTACCAAGTGTTTCTCCTTTGTTCATTAAACACCTCCCTGAAATCTGTATAAAATTACAACTTTATGAATATTTGAAAACAAGGTAAGATATATTTCACATTACTTTTCGTTATTCCAATTTAGTCTACCGAATTAAGCGTTGTTTAAAGTATCTTTTCACGTGTTAACATGTCTTGGAGAAGTAACATGGCTGTCGCTAACCTTGCGATGTTTGGTTTACCAACACTTGGGGCACAACGGGGTAGGGCAGAACGGGGTCCTACCCCGTTCCGCCCCGACCATACTTTTATTTTTCACCGATCTAATTTCTTTTCTTTTGTGTTTGTTATATATTCACTATAATTATTCACTATAATATAACAATAGCTAGCCCTATTTTTACCAGCTTTCCGAGGTTTTCGCCTGAACATATACTTCCCATACCCAGAGTAAAGCCGGGACAAAAGCGAGTGACGAGGAAACGAGGCAAAACGGCAATCCTGACAGCTTCCCTTTATAAGACTGAACTCGAAGAAGCGGCTAATAATGCTAAGAAGATCAAGCAAACCAAAGAAAATAGACTTAAGAAAAAACTGTTCACCGGTAACGAAAAAAGGAAGGAGAATACCCAGAAAACTGTTAACAAAATAGAAAAGAAAAAACACAGAAAATTGTTAACAAAATAGGAAAGAAAAAAACATAGAAAATTGTTAACAAAAAACCACGGAAACAAAGCGTGGAATCAGATGAAGAAGACGATGCGACCTGTTTATATTGCAACGACTTATATTCAAAATCGAGTGAAGGCTGGATATCATGCATACAGTGTAAAAAATGGGCCCATAATTCCTGTGCCGGCATTGATACTGACGATGATGAATCACAACTCATCTGTGAACTTTGCCAGCCATAAAACATGATTTTGTTTCACCTTTTAATGACATGGGGCAGAACGGGATATTATCTTTCTTTTTTCAAACGTTTGAAATAAATACAAATATTTTCATTATTTTAATTTTGACCATCGGAGATGTTAAACGAAATGTTAAATAAATTTATTCACACTATAATAGATTTTTACCTCTTTATTTACACCTTCAAATACTGTCCAACCACATCGACCCCCGTTCTGCCCCACCTTCCCCTACCCGTTAACTTGGCGGGGAATCCCCGCTGCTTGTCTGCATTAACTTCTGCTTGTTATCTTAAGCTAGCATTGCATTTCTTTCGCGCCTAGACGACACGTGTGGGGTATTTATTTATACATTCGTTTGAATAATCATTTTGTTTTGAATTTTTAATTTGTAATAATAAATATTTTAATTTTTACATTTAACTTAATGGTATTCCTTTGATTTTTTTGGTACATTTTCCTTTTTTTATTCTTGTATGACTTAATCCTGGAGAAAAAATAGCATACGTGATGCGTACAGAAACGATCCATTTCTGTTACTTATACGTAAATAGCTATTTAAATTGCTTGAATTCACTATTTTATGAAAAAAATATATCAAATGTAAACTGCACTTCTAAACACATCGGCGAGTGTTGCACCTAGACCAGCCTAGACTGATTAAAATGTTGTCACTTATCTGTTACTATGAAAAATAGTAGAGGTGGTCATCATACCTAGAATAACTACTATTCCGCTAGTAGGGCGACATTTGTTACACCGGGTATTCCCCTAAAATGTTTGCAGCATCCTTATTTTTTGTACTGACAATGAGATAAAAACAAGCACAGAAGTTGTAGACCGTGGCCGTGTTCGATTCGGACGCTTACGCGCTTTTTGGTACCAATGCTAACGCTTTTAGCGTTCGTAAAGTTTCAAATTTTTACTTTGGTTACTACCACGTATTAATTAGTACAAACTGTAATTAACATAGGCATAATATCAATCGTAACCAAGGAAGCAAAACGTATTGTTTTATAGAATTTCCACGGGAGTAACAAATCAGGATGCAAAATAGAAATGCTTCTTAACCCTACAGTACATATTATATAGTGAGTGTAAAAAGTATTCGTACACTGTAATATTTAACAGTGTCTTTTAATTTAGGCCTTTCAGAAATAAAAAATTAAAAAAAGAAAATTACTGTCATGTATTGTTATGTTTATACTAATCTTTATACTAAAAATAAAGCCAAAATTGTTTTAATATTAGCAATACAAAAAAATCGAGACAATAAGGTAACGAATTCCTTTTCAATAGACATCGCCGCGACGTTACTTAACCGATTTTGGTTCATCGTATTACGAGTGTAAGTTTTAATACGTTTTAGTGTGGAAAAACTTCTTTCAACCGAAGCCGATGTTACCGGTATGTTGAAGACCACATATAAAAGTTTATAAAATTCAGGCATACAACTGTGTAAATCATTTTTTAAAGTAAAGTCTAATATCTCTGATGGAGTCATACATTGTCCAAACATTTCGGGGTCATTATATGCTACCGATAATTCATTTTTGAGTTGGATTTGATCAAAAAATGTATACTGCTCTAATAGACTATCTAATAAATTTTGAGGAAAGTTTTTCCTATAATCCGAAAATTTAGCAAATGTTAATAGATCAAAAAATTTTAATTTATGTAAGTCTGCAAATCTAACTTCAATTTGCACGATAACCGTATCCAAAATTTCCCCAAAAATTTGTTTATAACTTTGACGCATATCTGGTAAATCAAATGTCGTTTTTCGTTTTTTCTGAGCCGGCTCGCAATTTAATTCTAAACTGTTGTTAAATATGTTGTGTCAAAATACAAATCATCACTACGGTATCTGTGCAGAGTTTCGATTAATATTGTTAAACGACATTTGGCGAAATTAATGTCGGTTAGTTTACTTTGTAAAATTGAAAATACTACGTCTGTCTGTTCAAAAATTAATTTAAAAGTTTCTAATAATAAGCAAAATTTTTATTCATTTAAATATTGTCTTAAACCTACCGCTTCTCTAATAGTTTGAGAGTCGTTTTTAAAATCATCGCTGTCGATTATAAAATTAAATACGTCAATTAATTGTTGTTTTCTTAATTGCACTGTAAATACTGCTCGCGAGGTAAAATTCCAACGTGTAGCAACGTTTGTCGGTAATTTACTGCCACAAATTTCATTTAAAACATTGGTCCGTTTGGTCGATTTTGAAAAAAATTTGGAAAATTCGTTCAAATTTGAAAAAAAAATCGGGAATCTTTATTCGAATTACATGCCTTACTCAGAACTAAATTTAACGCGTGAGCATAGCAGTGCGTAAAAAGTGCTTGAGGTGCAATCGATTTAATTTTGCTTTGTAAACCGTTTAAATGACTTGTCATAACTGCTGCGCCATCATATGTTTGAGCTATTAATTTATTTTTAAAATCATATTTGTCGCAACGAGAGATTAAAAAATTAAACAAATCTTCCGCGGTCCGACCTGAAGAAACATCATAGAAACCTAAAAATCTTCCTACGACTTGACCGTTTGTAACGTACCGAGCTACAATTGAAAGTTGCGAAACGCAAGAAATGTCCGTCGTTTCATCTACTTGCCACGAGAAAAATTGAGAATTTTTTATTTCTGCATCTATATGTTCATTTAAAATAAATGACACGCAATCTATCAAGTCATTTTGAATTGTTTTTGACGTCCCGGAAAAAATATTACCACTTACAAATTTATTAAAATTTTGATCATATTTACTAAATAGCGCAATTAATTCTTTATAATTTCCCCGATTAACCGATGTTGCTGTTTCATCATGACCGCGGAAAGCCAAATCTTGGGATGCCAAAAATATTGTCAAGTCAATTAATCTTTTTAAATTATTTCGATTTTCCCTAACCTGATCATTATAATATAAAGAAATCGAATTTAGACGTTCGCTGTTTAATGCAGTTGCTATATTTTCTTTTCCAAATAATTTAATTTTACACGACGAAGAAATATGTTCTTTTGATTTTGTATGACGTTCAATACACCGAGATAAATTTTTCATATCGGCAAACCCGATTTTTGACCAAACTGAATTATCCGCTGAAAAAAGTAAACACGGCCAACAATACAACTTTTCTTGTTTAACAGAACCTGTTAACCAAGCACATTTATTATACCATTCAGTGTTAAAACCCCGATTTTGCCTTTTACCCGTGTATTTAAGTGCAATAGAATTAGGACGGGGTTTCATTACAATATTTGCAATATAAACTTTGTTATCATAGCTTAATGAACTAAAATTATTATGTACTAGCCAATGTACAATATCATCGCATTGTTTGATTTCGCATAATCTATCCATAATAACTAAATAAAAATAATAACCAATTTAAAAATAGGCTCAATAATAAAATTTAAAAACAAACTGTATTTTGCCACAAACTTGAAATATGTACCACACTTTTAGAAGTTTACATACAAGTGATTTATATTTAGAACATATTGCTATATACCTTCTCACTAATGGGGTTATACGATTTTTATTGTAAACTTTATAAATGGGTTCACGGGAAATGTACCCCGTCGATAGAAATATTTGACTTTACACAATTTGCAAATAACGTAATGATAATAATGCCTCGGCTTAGCTGGTTCGTAGAGCATGTGCTTACCTTACTCAGTGTAGGTTCGTTCCGGGACCAATACTGTAATGCTGAAATCAAATTTTGGACTCGGAACAGGTCAAAAAAAATATCTTCCGTTGTGAATGCAATTATAATTTTATTAAGCACAATAATGTAATTAAATATTTTATCAAATGAAATGTTTTAATATTAATCCTATATATCAAAATATCTAACATAAACGACAAAAAGCACGCGTCGTGTTGTCCAAAAATTCTCACTTATTTTATTTACGAAAATAGTTAATGTGAACGTTACCTTATTTAAAATATAGGGATTTTCTTATCACTTATACCATGAACCATGTAGTTGCGCATACAAATCCAACCGATGACTTCATCTGCATTAAAATTTTCAAGATTACACTTTGGTGACCTCGTGGTGTCGATTTCCAATTTGTTAAAAATATTCACAATTCTTGGTGATTTTCGAATTATTTTCACTTGTACGTGGGTAAGTACATAAACTTTAATAATTTTCACCCTTTTTATATATTTTTTACTGATTATTTTTACTATTTATTGAATTTTAGTGTCGACGCTAATTTACCACGCCATTACCATCAAAATTTACACAAAGGACCTTTGATTGTTTTTTTTTCCTCACCACCAAATTCATGGCAATCTTAATTTTTGCATAATCGTCTTCCTATTGGTCGATTAGAAAATCAATACTATTGAAATTTTAGGTTGCAGGTTTGTATTAAGCTCAATGTGACTTATTGAAATTTTTAATGAAAAATTTTATATTTTTAGATTGGATTAATTTCTTCACAATTACTTCTTGGTTGGTTTATTGAAGATAATGGACATGAAATATACCTTCACGGTGCACTAAGTTTTGACACGTCGAACTCACGTAATACTTTTCAGACTTATTTAAATTTAACGTTAATACAAATTTTCACCTTAATTAAGCAATTAACAATATTTTTACTTTTGAAATACCTTTCTTATGACTAAACAATTTTAATTCTACTATAAATAAACATTTTTATATCAACGGAAGTTATTAAGTGTTACATTTTAAATTATTTTTTTATTAGCCTGCTTCATGTCTTTCTTCTCAAATTAAATGATATTGAACTCAAATTCTTGGTGTCGGACGAAATTTGTCTGATTGCTTTGATAAGTCACATGCTTTATTAATAACAAAATTTTCCCGAATCTTAATAAACGTATTTCTATTGACGTGATACCCCAACATTGCAATATGCATGATAATGCAAAGATTTGCAAGTGCATTTGATAAGACACCCACGCATATGAGCGCAGCCTCCAAAGCATGAAAAATAATTATATTCATACATTTAGTAAAATAACACAGAATAGTATGCGCTTATGTTACAAGCTTATTACTTACAATTCATCTATTAGTCGCTCATGTTGATCATGGATCTTACTAACCAGTATCCTCTATGATGTATCTCGAACGTAAAAGATGCGAGTAAAGATTTAATACCGTATTCTGGGTTGCCTAACTCTGTGCTAATAAACTAATAAGATAAAGAAAGGCTAGCCGCTGGATATGTACTATTTCGAATTTATTTCAGGCGTAAGTCAAGTTCTTAAGCTAATTTCATTATTAAATTAAATTTTGTTTTAAACAAATTCAAAAAAAATTAAAAATTGGAAAAAATACTAATTTAAAATGAAATATAAATAGCAAGTCCGTCCAACAATTTGAGAGGAGGCTAAGCCTCCCTTGCCTCCATTGACAAACCGCCGCTGATTCTATGCCTAGGCGTTTAACGGCGATTATACATGCAAAAGGTAATCCAACAAAATATTAATACGTATAATGTGTTACGGTCCTGTTTTCTCACGGATATATTTTTCGAAAGATTGAAGATTTCTCCATTTAGTTTTATGAGAATCTCATATGCGGCATCAGAATGCAAGTTTTATATTTAATTCGAACAAATTCTACTATCACGGGTGATTGCGATAAATAGGCAGATGGTTAATTTTCCGATTTCGAAAAGTGCGTTGTGTTCGAATTTTTGAACAAAATTCTAGTTTTTTGGACGTTCCGGTGACTAATTATTTATTGAACTTGAGTATATTTCAATCCAATTATTTTGGGATACATTTTGGTCACTTGGTTTTGGACGATTTTCCGTACCGGCTTCATTTCGTAAGCATTTGGGAGAATTTTCCGTACTTCATTTGAAGGATTTATTTCGTCCGAACTTTCAACACCTCCAAGGAAATTGATTACCATCTGGAATTATTAAAACCCTCTAACCACGTCTTTGAGATCAAGACCTTACCGCCTGTGATCAGTATTTGTTTGGGTTTTGGAATCCAACGTTTTGAACCCTGCTTCCGAAGCCATCTGGAAAGCATTCCGCGATTTACCATTCCGTTCCACTCCGACTACCATTTCTGCTTGGGACCAACACCGTTATCCCGATACGGTGCTCTTATCTGCTCGTCCCTTCAACATCGAGGACTCCATCCCTCCAACACCGAAGACTCCATCAACTTCAACATCAAGGACTCCATCAACTACTCAGATAAGATCTTTGTTTTATTTTATCAGATTTGATTGTTACATTTTTGACTATCTAACATTATTGCGCGGGTTACATTTGTTGGGCCGTTCTTTAGGAACGCATTTACGTTTTGTAAACGAAATTTATTAAACTCTTTATTTTTTTATCTCTGTGACCCAGTCACAGAAGCGCGTAGTTATCTGTAAACCGAATATACGTATACGCGGTAGCTACATTCGATCGCTAATAACTCACATTATTTAATAATTGCTTTAATTATTCATTATTTTCGAGTTTAGAAAGATTGACCCAATATTGCGCTTAACTGTATTTATTTTAGTTATCAATTAAATCTGAAGTTAGAACTGATCAGCGCTATTTTTGATCTTGAAGCATCAGACCCCTTTACCTTTTTTTTTTGCAGGAACACTTATTCCGCAGTTTCGCTAGTGTTTGCTATATTTGTTTACAGGGTGGTTTTAAGCTGCGTGGCGCCCAAACTACACCTTTCTCGCTTGCTCTTTGGAGCTCATCTTTTAGCGCACCCTGTACAACCCCCTACATCTAGAGGAAGTATCGGCTCTGTATGCTTCATTATTTCTTTTGTAAGCGTCTCCTGCCCTGCTGTTGTGAGCTAGCATTAGGGGCAAGCCTTTCTTTTTTGCCCAGCCGCCCCTGAGATAAGCGGCTGCACGAATTTAATCCACCACGGTTTAAATTTCGTATCAAATGTTTTAAGTTTTACTTTTTAATTCTTTAAATATAGGTTTACGAATATATATTGCGACTATTTTAAGTGTGTTATTTTGTTTTTATTTTATTTTATTAAATGTTTTTATTTCCTTTTAATGTATTTAATAAATTATGAAAATATAATATTTACAGTTTATATTCCATTTTTTATTTTTCAAATTGCATTTAATTAGGAGAAGCAATATCGATTTTAATGTTAAATATATAGGTGTATGAATACTTTTTACACTCACTGTACGTCAATAAAAATCACACCAGTGCATACGTAGGGCCTATCAGGCCCATACTTCTAACCCTGAAACGGTACACTGGGGTCTCAGAAACCCCATCCGTCATATTAGTTGATGCCACATGCGCTGTAATGCCTTTTTTTTAATTCCATTCTTGTAAATTAAGTTCATAGTTATCTTAGTAAGTGTGAATATCTGTTGGTGCCTTTTAGTCATTGAGCGAAGTACAACTGTGTCAAATTTGTTTAAATAAATTATTACGAAATATTCATGAAGTCAACATCACCTGAATTCTTTTGATTATTATCAGAACAGGTTGGACAACAATAATGAGCATATTGCAAACAAATACATTTGTCACACTTTTCACAGAATTTACGACTTTTCCTTAATTTATAACAAAAAGTATTGTATTATATTAGTAAAGTATTTCTTTTATTGGACGAAGTAGTAAGAGCAATTTCTTCACATAGTAATCCAACAAACTTTCTGGCATTTGATCTAATTTCCGTAGATAAATGAATATTTGCAGCACGAACCTTTAGATATTCTCCTACTAGTTCCATGCCTAACCGTTTCAAAAATAGTCTTCAGTGTTCTACTTGCGGATGCTGAGAATTGAAAATTATAGCCGCGTTTATTTCAGTGTAGCAACCACCCTGTATATCTCAGACAAAATCAATTAGTTTTATTATTATTGCTTACACTTTAATCTTAATTCTAATTCTAAAACATCTGGGATATTTAACCACTCGAACTGTCACAAAATAGTACTTAAAAATTTTTCTTATCTTTATGGGAATCATGCGATTCTCGCCCTAATGAATCTTAAAAGACAATCAAATAATTAAAAACATTAGCAAATCACTAATTAATATATTTAGAATCTTTAAAACTCCGCCTGCGGAGACTGCTGAGGTTAGCAACCAGCCAATGATAAAAAAATATTGCTCAAAGAACCAGCAAACAAGCCTCGGATGATAACGGACGGTTTTTAAGATTGACGACTAATGCGAGAAAACGGAAATTGAATATGTGGAAAAAATATATACTACGCGTCGCATGTTGGAATATATCTTCATTTGCAAAAAGAGTAGGTCTTCTGGAGTAGGTCTACTGATTCATGAAAAGTTCGAGCGCAACATCACTGGTATTGCCTATATCAACCACAGAATTCTTAAAGTTACCCTGCAATTTGGGAAATCTAGTATTCAAGTAATATCAGTTTATGCTCCAGATGTTAATAAATCGAAAGTGGAAATTGATGGATTTTATAACGACCTCCAATGTATGATAGATACGACTGAAAGGAATGACAAGATGGCAATAATGGGAGATATGAATGCTAAAGTAGGTAACGAGGTACTACCGGGGATTGAACAACGATTTAATGCAGGAGTCATCAACGAAAGTGGTGAAGAACTTGTCGAATTCTGCACATACAACTCCATGCGCATAAATAACACATTCTTCCCCCATAAAGTACAACACAAATAAACATGGAAAAATTCAAGAGATCAAAGGTCCACATTGATTATATAACAACGAACGAAATGTTGCATCCCACACAAGTAATGGATGTGAGAGTATTGAGATCAGCTGACGTTGGTTTTGACCACCACCTAGTACTCTGCAAATTAAGAATGACAATTCAACTGAACAAGAAACAAACCTCAAATGTAATCGAAAAACTAAATATAGAACTACTAAGAGAAGAAAGTACACAATGGCTATGCCAGCGGAGACTTGCCAACGCGATCAAATAAAACGCAATTAACGACGAAGACGGGGTCAATTCCAGCTGGGAAAAGATAAGAGACAACATATTGGATGCTGCAAAACGAGCGATTGGAATTAGAAAGGTGGCAACACTCAAAGTGTAAAACGAAACCATGGTTCACAGAAGAAATCAAGCTACTTGCTAAAGAAAAAAGAATAGCCTACCTTCAATACCGAAGTAACAAAACAGCACTTGAACACCAAAAATATGTTGAAAGAAGAAATAGAGTAAATGCACAAATAAGAATTTTTGAAACGGAATTACTGGATGGCCCTCACGAAGGGAATGGAAAGCGACATGTACGGTGCACAGAGGAAAATCTGGCAAATGCTTAGAAAGCAGAAACGGAATATTAATGAATATCGGCCGGTTAGCAACATAAGCGAAAAACGACGGATACAATATCTGAATACCTTGTTTGAAAGTAAGAAAGAGAATGAAACTGTCTTGGAACACAAAGAAGATGAAGATGAAATAACACATTGCTATGTTCCCTTAGGTATATTCAAACAAATTTCCACCCTTAGAAACACACCACTTTATTTACTCTTAAAAATCAGGGGCTCTCAAAATTCGAGCATTTCGCAGGTTCCACGACACTGGTGATTCCCTATATTATTTGAATTGCCTTTTCATTCACCTTGAATCAACCCTTGAGTGGAAATCATCAAAAAAAAATAAAATCAACCATTAAAAATGCTATACTTTTAATTTCAGATAACAATTAATAGTTTTCACGTACAAAAATTTTCATTTAAATAAGAATACATTTTCTTATTTTAAATATACCAAAAATTTACACTGATTTTCTCAAAATAAAACCCAAGTTTGACGACGCAATATTATTCGCGAATGGTTCGTAGCACATAAATTTAAATCTTAACAGTTTCTTACTCTTATTTTGTAATGATCGTTGTTTCCATATAGTTGATTTGAGCTTCTTGTTCTTAATTATTAGTTTTCCAAAATTTGTGTTCTTACGAATCAATTTACATATCCAAATCATCCAATGTGATAAATATTAACAAATTATTCAATTTCCAGTTTAGAATCCAGATCGGTAATTCCATTTCATCTTCAAACATTTATTTTCCATCAATTCTCATCAATTATCACAGATTCCATATTTTCCAAATGGTAAGAAAATTAACCTCTAAAAGCCGCTTAAACACACTTTTCTTTCTTTTATTCTCCTGACACGTCCTTTTATTTTTAATGATCAAGAAACAATGTCCACAATTTCGTTAGTTCGCGCAACTTCGGAATTACCGAAAACTAAAGTCAATTGTCGATCCAATTTAATCAATGTTCTATTGATTTTGTTATCAACGAATTTTAAACTCTTCTTCAATAGGTAAGTGTAGTTTTAAAATTCACTTTTTAGTTATAAATGCACTTGGTTTATCTTTTAGGTTCACAAAAGCCGCCAACTTGGATTATTACCTTTACCTTTTACCTTTACCTTTACAGACAAATCAAATTTTCTTATCTTCCAATATTCCAAATATACAGTGTGTAACTCAATTATACATCAAATTTTACAAATAAATTATACATTATTCCATTATTATCCTTTACAAATATCATTTTACAATGCAAAACAATTTTTTTTATGATGTCATGAAATAGTTCAAAATATCGCATCTTTAGTGTGATTCTTTTATTTATTCACTTGTTTTTGAAATATGTGGGTGTTCTTAATTGACTTTTTGTAACAAAACACGACAACATATCACACCTGAAGAAGTCGCTGATGCTATAAATAAATTTCTTCATGTGCCATATCCGGTTCCCCAGACGTAGGCGACTTCTCTCCTATGTATGTGTTATGCGTTTGAAGCATTATCACACACATAGGGGACCTACTGCTTAACGCGGGCTCCGAACCGCGGGAAGTGTATACACTTCATCTCCAGAGAGGCTGCACCAGGCAGATTACACCTCGGTGGTTTGCCATTGCCTTCCGAGGGGAGACGGTCAGAATAAGGTTTTACTAAACCCGGAGTCGAACCAGGCATTCAGCATTAGCAGCAACGCACATATTATCTGAACCACTAAAGAAAAGCCCCACGTGATTATTTTATGAACTTAGAAAGGACATGACATTATATTTTCCTTATATCGTTTAACGTAAGAGGGACAAAGATGCAAAATAAAAAGTTGTCTGATCTTCAACTATTTATGACGAATTAACGACGACGCGACGCAGGGCTTTTCTTTAGTGGTTCAGATAATAACCGCTTTAGCTAACGACCATCTTCTATAAACTAAATAAACTAAAAAATCGAAAATCACCTGGCACCGATACCATTCCCAATGAACTGTTGAAATATGCTGATGTCGCGTTGGTGACGGAACTGACAAAATTGTTTCAGAAAATACTGAATAGTTCGACGATCCCAGAGGAATGGAGAACAAGCGTTACAATACCTATATTTAAGAAAGGAGATAAAAACAATCCCTCTAATTATAGAACGATAACTTTGCTAAACAGTACCGCAAAATTATTCACGGGAATGTTTGCGGATAAAATAACCCAAACAATAAAATATGAGTGAAGAACAGCAGGACTTTCGTAAGAATAGGTCGACTACTGATGCTCTTTTCATTATCCGTCAAATTATTGAAAAATCACTAGAATATAATAAACCGGCGTGCATGTGTTTTATTGACTTAACAAAGGCTTTCGACCGTATTTGCAAAGAAAAAACATCTCAACGCAAATAATCAAAATAATTAAAGACCTAAACACCCGAAATACAACAAAACTAAGAATAAATGGCAAATTAACGGAAGATATCAATATCCTAACTGGAATTCGTCAGGGCGATAGACTAAGGGGGTTATTCTGTAACTCATAAAGGAGCTTTAAAAAAGGTTTCCTTTCTGAAAAGGGTATGTAAAGGATGAACTAATTCTATAACTATAAAGAATCCTTTAATGACAGACTGTACATTAATGATCGATCTTTATGGAGCGGATTTACAAAGGAATGCCTTTATGTTAAAGGATTGGTAAAAGACACATTTATGTAAAGAATTTGCTTATTCTGTAAATCTAACGGATTCTTTAACAGCGCCTTAATATTGTGTTTCGTGCCTTTACATAAAGCATGGGTTACAAGGTGACTTTAAGATAAAGTACATTATATCGTATAATGAACCTGTGTTCATTCAAAATCTCAATAGATTATTTTATATCGGATAATCCCAGTATTAAACTTGAAAGGTTTAATATATCGATACCTTAAAATAAGAATACTGTAACAACTCAAAATTCATAGTTTTGAGATACTGACGTTTAAAAGACTCATGGTAATTATGGTAGATGGTAAAATGATTTTACCATCATATAACCTTGTGCTAAGAAATATATAGATAAAGATTTAGATAATTATTTTGTAAATATGTGATGATAATAATTACTATGAGTCTTTTAAACGTCAATATCTCAAAACTATGAATTTTGAGTTGTTACAGTATTCTTTTAAGGTATCGATATATCAAGTAAAAAATGTACAACATAAATTTAAAAAAAAACATTTTTAAAAATGAATACTATTGTTGACGAATTGCGCAGGAGGAAAGAAAGTGCAGTCTTAAAAAGAAATTTGAGAGATTCCAAGCGATTCCAGCGAGATACCAATGATCCCAACTTTTTATCAATACTTGCCAATAATTCTTCTTTGTTATTCGAATCATTTATTTCTTTCAATACGGAATGAATTGTTAAATTTTTTCTTTGCACTTGCTGCTCTTACATTTGGCAATGTACAAGGTTGATGATCTACTCTTTGCAACTTTCGTTGGAAAATTTCTTCTACGTCAAAGTAGTAAGTATTGTCCTCTCTTGAGATACCACTCTATCGTTGGGAAATATCGGATTATGTTGTATGGCCACTTCAAGGAAATTCAGCTCATCGATAACTACAACTCTAGTAATATTGATTAATTTTTCTTCCAAGGGGGTCAATGGGACTTCAGGCGGTCCTAAATTTCCAGTTTCATCATGACTCGCTTTAATGTTTATTGCCTTTGAGCGTACTGTTGTCTTCCAATTACTGGCAGCCTTTTTCCATGAATTTACATCCTTTTGTGGCCCATCCGAACTATTCAAGTCATGTGTTAATGTTTTCCACTTTGTTTGTAACTGGGAACTATCTTCTCCTGGTTTAAATGCATTCTCCCGAAAGTAGGCATCGCTTACAAGTAAATTTACATAAGTTTCAAACTGTTTCATTGTTGCTTTTGCATTACGTTTACGTTTCTTGACTGGCGATTGACACATTGTATTTGTTAATTTTGTTACTAAAACAATTTGTTACTTTGTTACAAACCCCTGACTTTAATTGGAAATCAGAGATTCTAATAATCTCACATATGTGAATTATACCCTGGCTAAAATACTCACCGTTTCTTTCTTATCTCAGGCTCTTATGTTTATAAGTTTCACTAAATAAGGAGAGGTTTTATGAAGAATAAAAAACATAACTACAAAAATTTAAATATAATAAACAAATAAAAATTAATTTGTACAAAAACAATATAATTATGAAAGTATGCCTAAGTGGCGTTCATAATTTAACTACAAGTTTAATATTAAAAATTATAAAAAGAATGTCCCATCACACTATTTATCTTAAAATTAAATTAAAAATTTACCTTAATAAGTTTTTGGAATGTAATCACATGGAATAATCTTCATTAACTAATCAAAAGTTCTTATTACTTGCACCATTCCAATACGTAATTTTAAAATTGTCTTTGTTCTCACAATGGAAACATATTTTTATTCAGATAGTTTATTTATTTAATGTTTCGCACTTTTATCAACTAAATTATTATTTTAGCGTCGCGCACATTTATTAATTATTAATTTATAATTTTCTCGCTTCACTTCAATTAGGAAAAATTCAAATTATCTCCTTTTTTACCATTTGAAACTCGTTTTTATTAGCCAATATAAATTTATTATATTTTGGCGTTTTGCACATTTGTTGATTACTTACTCGTATAATTGGTTTATTCTAGTCGTTGATTAACTTATTAACAAATAGTTAGAATTCTATAAAATTGACTAAGTTGATTTTTTATGTAAAATGTACAAAGTCTACATCTCACCTCTACAGAGATTGTCCACTTAATGCCTCTTTCTTTTCTTTTTAAAATTTAAGAAATCTTTTTTTTAAAATAGAAGAACCAATTATATTAACATATTTCTTTATAGCCAATCACAGAAATTGGTTCTACACGTAACAGAAAATTGAATTGAACAAGATATAACGTAACGATAAACCGTTCAAAACTGACAATAAATAGATTAATTTATGGTCTCCAAATGGTGCTATATGACGTTAACTTATTTCAGGCTACTACAAATTCTGTGAAAAATAATTGAATTTTTTGTAATACTTGTAAGCTCCTATTCACTAAAATTATTTTGTATATAACATGTGTTCCCAGAACACTTTTTAATTTTAAAATTGTTTACTTCTTGTCAAAATCGGAACAAATAAATTACTATAATGGGGTAGTTTCTATGAATGTTGAAAGAAAATAAAAATTATGACTGTGGGATATAATTGAATATTACAACATTTGGACACAGAAAATTGTCGTTGTTCGAAAAATAATATTAAAATTTGATAACGTAACACACACTTCCAAGTTAAAAAAGAAAAATTATAAAAAAAGAAAATGACTCGACGTTATATACAGTTAGAGTATATTATTTATTACGTTGGTCAAAGTTACGTTTTATTGATCAAAATTAAAGATAATATTGGGCGCCACTTGATTATAAGGGAAGATGCTTTCACTATAAATCAAGAAAATAGTGAAGAATGTGGGTAGCGATTCGAGTTTTCCGTTCATATCTACAAGGACTAACAACGAATCGAATAATGAATGAACTTAATATTAACTAGAACGTATTTACACCTAATAGTAAAGAGGAATACTTTGGTAGATTCAAAGAAACTAATGCTAATTCGAGAGTGACGTCCCTTCCATCCGGGTCAAGAAGCAACGTTGATCACACAAGGATAAAACAAAAGCACCTTTTAAAAAACCAAGGTAGTTTAACTAATCATAAAGAGAATTAAAATTAAAAATTAAATATTAGATTCATGGATCAATCATATTTACAGTTTTCCATGATAATAACTAGCATTCCGATAGCAGGCCCATTCAAAATTATCAAAGCGAATTAATTGAAGAGGTTGATAAGGTCTTATTACCAGAAAAGTTAAAGAAAGAAAAGTTGAGATCCAAATTCGATTGGTACAACTAGGATAAATTATAAAAATTTCTTTCGGCGCTAATTTCGTCGAAGATTGAATGCGCTGTATTCTTTTTTTAACACCAATTCTGTTATGAAAGAATACATTTAAATTAAAGCTTAGCTCATTGGGTTGGTATCAAAACGAAAACTAAATTAGTTCAGAACTGCTGAACGAACACAAGAATTATTATTACGAATGACGATACTTTACAATCAATTTTGAAGTCATTACAATGGCACCTAAAATTCGCGATTGCGAATTTAGTCATAATATGGAAATTTTAAGCGTCTAAAAATAGAAGAAAATGATAATGGTTACAAGTCGTATTAATATTACGGGGATTCTAGCAATCATAGGCTTACGTTGAACATGAAAAATAAAATTTGCTATTTAACTTTGACTTTGGATAATACAAATTATTGAATAACAAGAACTTCAAAAAAATTATGGTAATTGCGGGATCGATTTTTTGTTTCGTAACTGGCCAGATTTATCTTTTCCGAAATAATTGTGGCCACAATTATGTACGTAATTAGACTAAACCTGTAAGGCCATCAACTCCACTCCAAATACAAATACCGAAAAACCATGCTTTATTTGATGTTTTAGAGTTTTGACTGATTAAAGTTTAGTATATAAAAAATAATAAACGAGGACATTTTAATAAATTAAATGAACAAACTAAATAGTTAAACAGTTAATTAATAGACTCATTCTCTGAAATAAAAGGCTTCAAATCTTTTATGTGCCAAATGCCTTGATTTTTGCCTTCGGCATTCTCTAATTCATATGACAGGTTGCCGATTTTACGTATGATCTTACACAAAATGTAGTTAGGGGCTAACTTGGCGGAAAATTTTTTAGCTGCGTCCGATAGGACATAGTTCTTTTTCCAGATCTTTTCGCCTACTTGGAAAGAAAAGTGGCGTTTACGGAAATCATATCGCTTCTTACTTGATTCATATGAACGTTTAAGATGGGTTCTAACTTGTTGGTAAAGTTCAGGAAGAGCTTGATGGTCTCCATCACTTAGAATTTTCCGTTCGATATTAATTACCTCCTGATCATGAGGACTTTTACCAAAAAAATCTCCAGAAATAGGGACATATCGATTGAACACGACATAAGAGGGGGAAAATTGACTAGCGTCATGCTTCGCGGTACGGATTGCTTGCGCGATTTTATGAATATTTTCATCCCACCTGTTATGTTCTTTATCAATATAAGATGAAATAGCTGTAACTAAAACACGGTTAACACGTTCGGTCGGGTTAACTTGTGGGTGATATCGAGAATTAGACCAGACTTTCTGAACATTGTAGGATTCGGTGAGTTTTTTAAACTCTTTAGATGTGAATTGAACACCGTTATCGCAAATAATAATTTGCGGGACCCCATACAACAAAAATACTTGGTTTTCTATAAATTTAACTACTCCTATAGCGGTAGCTTTGTTCATTGGATGTACTAAAACAAATTTTGAAAACCAATCGGTAACAACTAGTAGTGATGTTGATTACCTTTTTTAGACCTAGGTAATGGTCCTAACAGATCTACTGAAATTAATTGGAATGGGAAAGACACATTCTTGTATTGACCCATAAGGCCAGGACGAGCTAAATTAGGACTTTTCTGAGCTCCACAGATAAGGCAGTCTTTCACATACTTCTTTACATCACGCCTCATTTTTGGCCAATAGTACAATACACTAATTCGCGCCATGGTTTTTGCAACACCAAAATGAGCTGATGTTGGCGCGTCATGACATAATTGTAGGACTTCTTGACGGTTAGCTGTCGGAATTACTAATTTCCAATCCGGGATATTAGTTTTAACCGGGACAGAAGTTGGTATAAATTTGTATAGCTTGCCGTCTTGAATTCTAAAATTTGGATATCCGTTAGGTTCCTGCTCAACTAGCTCTAACATATCGCTATACCACTGATCTGGTATTATGGTTTCAATATTTAGGGAAGCCACGTCGCGTGATAATGCATCGGGAACAATATTAAGTTTGCCAGGTCGATGGCGAACTTGAAATGAATATTGGGACAGGGAAAGAGCCCATCTCGCGAGGCGGCCGGTTGGGGAATTGAGCCGGTGCAACCACTGGAGGGCAGCACAGTCGGTAATGACTACGAACTCGGAACCATCTACATATCCTCTAAATTTATTAATAGCAAACATAATTGCTATTAACTCCAGTTCCGTTGCTGAATATTTTTGCTCAGCGGCCGTCAAGGCTCGGCTGGCATACGCGACTGGGTGTTCCAATCCACCCCGCTCCTGGAATAATACGGCGCCCACTCCCACTTGTGAAGCGTCTGTCTGTATGAAAAATTGTTTGCTAAAATCTGGACTAACCAGAATTGGAGCGCAAGTTATTAGCTTTTTTATCTCTTCGAATGCCAATTCAGCTTCAGGGGTCCATTGGACTACCTGGCCTTTCTTTTTATTTTTAATCAACGACGTAATAGGGGAAGCTATTGTGGACAAATTCGGCAAGAAAATTCTATAGTAGCTGACTAGGCCGATTAGTCGTTTAACCTCTGTAGTAGTTTTGGGTATTTTAAATTTTGTTATGGCGTCTACCTTTTTGGGATCGGTTCGTAAACCTAGTTCATCGACAATGAAACCTAAAAAGGTTAAAGATCCGCAACAAAATTCGCATTTGTCTAAATTTACTTTAAAACCTGCTGACTTTAGCTGTTCAAAAACTGTTTTAAGTGTTGTCATATGTTCTTCGAACGTCGGAGATGCTATTATTATATCGTCTAAATCAGTGATTCTCAACCTTTTTTTTTGTTGCGGCACACTTTTAACGATTTCAAAATTTGGCGGCACACAAAGAAAAGGTTACGTTTAAAAATTATATATTTTATATATATTGTTGTGTCTACCGCGAACGAGGGTAAATTCGCTTATTGTAATAGCAATACATTGAAAGAGACACAATTATTGTTTGTTGCTATGCATTTTTTAATTGTATTTGTTAGGATTAATCATTGTTTAAATTTAAGTTTGTTATTATTAATTTAAATGCGAGTGCGAGTAAAAGGCAAGAAAACGGGGTTTTTCAAATCAATAAATATAAATCTGGATGGCAAGAACGAAAAACAAAATGAAGAGGGAATCACCTTGGTAAGACAACAGAAAACAACCAAGATAAAAAAAGATAATAAATTTGCGAGCAAGCGAATAGTCGCAAAATAATTTGCTCCGCAAACTAGTTCGAAAATTGGCGAACAAGCGAATAGTCGCAAAATAATTTGCTCCGCAAAAAATAAAGTTCGAAGTTGAATTCAAGTGCTAAGCAAGCACTACAAAGCCAATTAGTATCTTACAGTTGGGGACTATTGGACTGAATAGAGGCATTCCACTCGTCTTCGAGTGTTGAAACGGCATCGAAAGACGGAATCCGGGTACCGGAATTTCGAAGAGAATAGAAAAAACAGAATTGTCCAGAAGAAGCGAGAAGTCAAGAGCCAAATATTCCAAAAGTGCGCCGAACCAAGTGCACTGATAAGCCTAACCTCGCAGGTATTTACATTCACAGTTATATTTTAAGTTCGTTTATTTTTAGTTAAGAAATGTTTGTTAATTTGATTTATTATTTGTGTTTATTAAAAATTGTTCATATTGAATTGTGTCTTTTTTGTGTTTCCGCCGATCAAGTCAGTAAAGCTTAATAGTAGGCACCCTGAGAGCCAAAGAGTCAAATAGAAGGTAGGTGCTCATCGATTTGTTGTCGCACGTCCTCTGTCCATAAAAGCGACACAAGAGGAGGTGACACAACAAAAGTTGACACCCAACGAGTAGGCACGTACACGAACGACTTGAAAGGTGGATAGCAAAAGAGGTCCTAATACACGAATACATCATGAATACACGAAGTATGAGCATGAAAGAATGTGGGGATCATGGGAGTGAGAGTGATGACGGAGAGAATGTGGAAGTGGAGATCCCAGAGCAACACGAGGTACCGGAAGTACACGTGGCGCCGATACCAGAAGATCCGATGGAAAGAATGGTTTAGGATGATAACGGAAAAATCCTCTGTCCATAAAAGCGACACA
The DNA here is from genome assembly GCA_932274525.1 of Podabrus alpinus. NCBI lineage: Eukaryota > Metazoa > Arthropoda > Insecta > Coleoptera > Cantharidae > Podabrus > Podabrus alpinus. The sequence goes on along the minus strand of OW026455.1, from coordinate 54,983,145 downwards.
AGAGGAGGTGACACAACAATGTAGATAATTATATATCTAAAATTTGGCGGCACACTTTTAGAATTTCGCGGCACACAAAAGTGCCGCTGCACAGTGGTTGAGAATCACTGGTCTAAATAAACGAACGCCTCCTCTTTATGGAGAACCGAACCTAAGGTTTTTTCCATAGTCCTTTGCAATGTTTGTGCTGAGTTTGACAAACCGAAGGGCATGACTTTAAATTCAAATAATCCCTTCCCGGGGACGCAAAATGCTGTCTTTGGTCGGGAAGTTTCTTCAAGGGGGATTTGCCAGAACGCCTTTTTTAAGTCTATGGTAGTTAGAAATCTAGCATTACGTAATCTGTTTAAAATACAGTCCGTACGGGGGAGAGGGTAAGAATCTTTGATGGTAAACTGAGTTTAATTTTCTACCGTCGAAACATGTTCTCATTTCTCCGTTCTTTTTTTTAACTAAAAGCAGAGGACTAGACCACGGTGATTTTGACTCTTGAATTACATTGTCCTTTAACATTTGATCTATTTCTTCATGTAACTTGGATTGAAGAATAGGACTAAGCGGGTATTGTCTCTGTTTTATTGGAGTCGCGTTCGCCGTATCGATGAAATGTTGAGCCGTTGTGACACAACCAAGATCGTTAGTAGCCAACGATTTAAATTTATTTATAATTACATTTAATTGTGTTTGCTGGTCGGCATTAAACAAAACACGACTTGATATTCCTTCCACTGCGGAAAGTTCATTTTGTTTGGGGGAATGCCAAGAAAAATTTTTAAAATGAAGGGATATTTGGAATATTTTACAAAAATCTGCCCATAGTAAAAATTCGTAAGCCACAGTTGGTACCACTAAAAAATTTATTATTTTTTCAATGCCTCCTAAACGGATACGCAAGGGAAGCATACCGCTTACGTCAGTAGACGCACCGTTCGCTACTTTAATTTGTTTTGATACAATGGGTTGTATCTTACCAAATTTATGAGGATCAAGCAAGTCTAGACCTCGTTGACCTATAACCGAGACAGTTGCTCCTGTATCAACTAAAGCTGTTATCGTCAAACCGTCGATAGTTATTTGCAAGTGCGGGCGATTGTCGAGGGGTTTTTTAGTAAGAATTGGGGCTACTTTTGGCGGAATGAGGAAATTACTGACTTTTTTTAACCATGCATTCCAGTCACCGTTATCTAAAAATCGCGTACGTTTTATTGGTTTGGGGGTTTCGACGTGTTCATGAGGGGTGGAAATTGACCTACACGACCTCTTCCGCGGTTTGGACCACCACGACCTTTTCCTCGGAACGTGCTGTTTCGGAAACTCAAACTTTGAAATCCCGTGACAAGAGGACGACTTAAATTGTCTTGGTTGTTGGCGTCCTGAAGCGAAACAACCCGATTGTAGTTTTTTGGATTCTTATTTATAGAAGACGTAAAAGGCTGGGGATTGCAATTAGGGCAATTACTTTTATAAGTATTGGGCTCACCACAACCATAACAAAAAATTTGCTGTTTTTGGGGACAATTACTGTCATAATGACCAAATTGCAAGCAGTTCTTGCATTGTTTATTTCTTAATTGTGTCGTATTTTCTTCGAAGACGTTTACTGCTGCTGCTTTAGCGGAAGAAAAAGCCATATCGGGTTCAACTAGACCTGATCGTTTAGAAGGGGGGGTTTATAGCTTTCGACTCGTAATTTACGGTCTTGTATTGATCGACATTTCGCTTTTAAGTCTTTAAGAGAAGTAGTTTCGTCTACTTCGACGCGTTCAGCAAAATAGGGATTTAAATTTTGGATTAATCTATTTGTAATTTCCTTTTCGGTTGGTTTTTCAACAGCCCGTTTCATTAAAGACTCTAAGGCGATCATGTACGAACATACATTTTCACTAACACCTTGGGTTCTTTCACGTATTTCGTCTAAAAGCTTGGTGTTATAAACAGTGGGCAAAAATTCTTTTTTTAATTCTATAACAAGTTCATCCCATGAATTCAATTCTTCTCTAACATTTCTGAACCATTGAGTCGCTTTTTCATCAAATAGATCATGAGCAGACTCGAAAAGTTCATGTTCAGAAATACCGCGAGCTAATCTTAAATCATTTACTCTTTCAATAAATCCAGTCACACTCTCTTTTGATTTGTGGCCAATAAATCGGTCAATTTTCCACTTATGCACAGGTACTGTTTGGCGTCTACTATAAGTATTATCATTCACACTCGCAATATTATTTTTATTTGCGCATTCATTCTGACTCAAAGATATATTTGCTGGTGTTGACATTATAATTTTATTATGTTCTTCCATAATGTCATTCATCATTACATGCAATAAGCCAATTTCACTAAACAATTGCTCTTTAATGTCACATTTATCAGGTTCATTATCATCATTTAAAAGATTCATTCTGTTATTTAAATGGGATATTCTAGTGTCTAAACGTAAAATATCTATTTTCTTAAAATTTGAATTTTCTTTTACATAAAGAATATTATTAATATCATTGATGCTCTCTGAAATTTGAGAAATATTTTCTTCCCACGAACAGGGCTGAATGTTAGGTATAATATCTGATCTTTTTAATACTTGACGTAACTGAGATCGCCTTATTATTTGATTATCACCAGGATTAATACCGCGGCATTTAAGTTCAAACAGGATTTCCTCTATTTTAAGAAAATTTGGTTCCATTTTGAAAATTTATTAAAAAAATATTTAATAATAATTTTAATTATTGATAAAATAAAAAAACTGATTGCTTAATATTGTTTTGATACTGATTAATATCAGTTAAAATGAAATTTAATTAAAAGGTATAAAAAAATGTGTATTATTTTAATGTTCATACAATATTATGAGTACGATTTTGTATTGAATTTTTCCTGATTAAGCGTTGCGTGATTTAAGTAAGCATTTACCAATGTACTTATCATTAATTTAAAAAATACATCTAACAATAAAAAAATTTTAAATATGATAAATTCTCAACCATTCCTTATTTCAAAGAAAAAACTTATAAACATGCGGCTCGGCTCCAATATTTGGGCGACAAAGTGTTACAAACCCCTGACTTTAATTGGAAATCAGAGATTCTAATAATCTCACATATGTGAATTATACCCTGGCTAAAATACTCACCGTTTCTTTCTTATCTCAGGCTCTTATGTTTATAAGTTTCACTAAATAAGGAGAGGTTTTATGAAGAATAAAAAACATAACTACAAAAATTTAAATATAATAAACAAATAAAAATTAATTTGTACAAAAACAATATAATTATGAAAGTATGCCTAAGTGGCGTTCATAATTTAACTACAAGTTTAATATTAAAAATTATAAAAAGAATGTCCCATCACACTATTTATCTTAAAATTAAATTAAAAATTTACCTTAATAAGTTTTTGGAATGTAATCACATGGAATAATCTTCATTAACTAATCAAAAGTTCTTATTACTTGCACCATTCCAATACGTAATTTTAAAATTGTCTTTGTTCTCACAATGGAAACATATTTTTATTCAGATAGTTTATTTATTTAATGTTTCGCACTTTTATCAACTAAATTATTATTTTAGCGTCGCGCACATTTATTAATTATTAATTTATAATTTTCTCGCTTCACTTCAATTAGGAAAAATTCAAATTATCTCCTTTTTTACCATTTGAAACGCGTTTTTATTAGCCAATATAAATTTATTATATTTTGGCGTTTTGCACATTTGTTGATTACTTACTCGTATAATTGGTTTATTCTAGTCGTTGATTAACTTATTAACAAATAGTTAGAATTCTATAAAATTGACTAAGTTGATTTTTTATGTAAAATGTACAAAGTCTACATCTCACCTCTACAGAGATTGTCCACTTAATGCCTCTTTCTTTTCTTTTTAAAATTTAAGAAATCTTTTTTTTAAAATAGAAGAACCAATTATATTAACATATTTCTTTATAGCCAATCACAGAAATTGGTTCTACACGTAACAGAAAATTGAATTGAACAAGATATAACGTAACGATAAACCGTTCAAAACTGACAATAAATAGATTAATTTATGGTCTCCAAATGGTGCTATATGACGTTAACTTATTTCAGGCTACTACAAATTCTGTGAAAAATAATTGAATTTTTTGTAATACTTGTAAGCTCCTATTCACTAAAATTATTTTGTATATAACATGTGTTCCCAGAACACTTTTTAATTTTAAAATTGTTTACTTCTTGTCAAAATCGGAACAAATAAATTACTATAATGGGGTAGTTTCTATGAATGTTGAAAGAAAATAAAAATTATGACTGTGGGATATAATTGAATATTACAACATTTGGACACAGAAAATTGTCGTTGTTCGAAAAATAATATTAAAATTTGATAACGTAACAACTTTTATATTATTATTATTTGATATAAAATATCGCTCTGGTAGTTCAATACTGTAACAAGTAGAAAAGTAAAAACATACATTTTTAAAGTTTAGAATAGCGAGTTAAAAATGTAAAATTAGTTTATTAAGTTATTTTTTTTGTTATGTCGCAGTATTCCACTGCTAAAAGTAGATATAAGGAATCAAAAACAACAATAATTAGAAAAATTCATTTTTTGACTTGTTGCAGTATTGAACTACCACAGCGATATATAGAAAATAATATAATTTCTGAAGTTGGTATTATGGTATTATCTTTTTAACTTACCTGAAAATAATTAAAATTCATTTCTAAACGAAATTTTTCTGACAATTCGACAATTTTCGACTTGTCTTTTTACGTAAAGTCAAACTTTTCTGCAAAGGAAACCCGAAAGTAAACCTTTAAAAAGCTATTCTGTAACTCGTCCTTTGAGCGTCGTTTTGGGTAAAAGTTTAACTTTAAGCAAAGCATCCTTTCATGAAGGACGAGAGTTACAGAATATGTAATTATATAAAATTATAGAATAGGTTTTACTATCAGTTATCCTTTAAGAGCTTGTCTTTAAGTAAAGGATCCATTCATAAGGGACGAGTTACAGAATAACCCCCTAAGGCGCTGTTAAAGAATCCGTTAGATTTACAGAATAAGCAATTTCTTTACATAAATGTGTCCTTTACCAATCCTTTAACATAAAGGCATTCCTTTGTAAATCCGCTCCATAAAGTTCGATCTTTTTTTTTTTTTTTTTTTTTTTTTATTTACCCAGAATATTTACAATCTGTCTTTAACAATAAGTAAATGTATTGACGATTTCCTAAGGAGACATATTTAAGTGAAATCCCAGTGGTTTCCACCCTTATGGTATTAATTCACATGAATTCAGTTTTGTACAGGGTAATCTAAGTTATACCATCGAGTATCTTCAATGTTTAAGCCTGCTTCTTAAGTCTTGAGGTTTGAGTCTTCTCAGTCTGCGCTTGCCTTCCCTGTGTTGGTATTCCATCAAGCCCACTGCTAGTTTGTTTGGATGTGCACTAAGTCTGTTTTTATATTTATCGCTGAAGGAGACAATTTCCTCCTTCACCGTAGGTATAGCCAGATCTTTCCTGGCTTCGATCTTTAAAGGACAGTCTGTCATTAAAGGATTCTTTATAGTTATAGAATAAGTTCATCCTTTACACACTTTACACATCCTTTTCAGAAAGGAATCCATTTTGTAAAGCTCCTTTACGAGTTCCAAAATAACCCCCTAAGTGATTTGAATAAAATTTTAACTACATCTTTACGTGTACGAGTATTTATTATATAGACCTTTTACTAAGTTTAAAATTTTTATAAACAAAATGGCAGATCCTATATGACCAACCAATATGACAAAAAGATGTCCGATTTTATTCAAAATTACATTTTAACATTTATTTAAGAAAATTCAGTATTATGGGATTAAAACCCTACCTCCTCGCTGGTGGTCCCTGGTAACCTGCGGAAAACTCAGAGATCGGTTCACCAATCCCGTTGGATGGGGAAATGTACAGGGCTAACGCGAGAGGTAATGATGGTGAGAAAAAGGATGTTGTGCGGGGGGGGGGGGGTTAACTGACTTTAATGAAAATAACTCCTATGCTATGAACAAGGAGAAACGATTAGGAATTGCGGACGAATTGATTGTTGCTGTTTGAAACATTAAAGGAATTGGTAACAAAGAGGAAGAACTGGTCACGCGGCTGCAGGAGAGAAAAATTAATATAGCGGTCATTTGTAAAACAAAGTTTAATTAAAGTACTGGAGTTATTAGAAAATGGCGTAAGGTCGTAAAAACAATGAAGGGAAGCTCTCAATCTACACCTACACGTGGTACTAGTCGACCAACATCTAAGATGGCTAACATAGACAGGAACCTAGCGAGTATCGGGATAAATACTCAACTTTGTCTTGACGAAGAAGGGTACTCTCTTGTCCTGGAGGGTATGAACTCTCTCCAAAGGCGGATGAACCAAAAAACTACGGTCAACGGCATAGAATCGGGCAGGCATGGGGAAACCACGCGATTATCTTCCTGATAGTGCATCATGATGAATCATATAAATAATATGTGATATTGTTGTGCCATACGATCCGATAAATTCAAATGAATTTAATTTTAAATCCAAACAATTGCCCACTTGTTCATTGTTTGCTGACAAGGCTCTTTGTTATTTTGCATTAATGGGATAAACGCTACGAGCTTATCTTGTGATACTGATTTAAATTAATTTACATTTATATCCAAACAATTGACCACTTGTTCATTGTTTGCTGACAGGGCTCTTTGTTATTTTGCATTAGTGGTATAAACGCTACGAGCTTATCTTGTGATACTGATTTACATGAATTTACATTTATATCCAAACAATTGACCACTTGTTCATTGTTTGCTGACAAGCCTCTTTGTTATCTGCAAGATAAGTGCATTATCTACGTTGTTATTTTGCAGTAGAGCGCTAAGCGCTACGAGCTTATCTTGTGATACTGATTGCGTATGAATGGTGCTTTCATGCCTCAACTGGTTGTCGGAATTTTCTTCTGCCGTTTCTGCTGCCCTAGTCCTGTTTGCATACGTTTGACTTGAATTTGCTCGATGGGGGGCGAATCGTGGGTGGAGAGGGGTGGCATAGTAGCGCTGGCAGTTGACTGTTCTTTTCACCCTAGGAAAGCTTCTGCACCCCTGGTAGCTAGCGAGGTGGTCTCCACCACAGTTTGCACACTTGGTTTTCCTCGTTTTCAGGCATGTGGCTGTGAGGTGCGCCCCCGCGCACTTTACGTACCTGGGTGCCGATCTGCAGTGTGGGCGAACCCCTGGCAGCGGCGGCATTGACCTATCTCAGGCTTTCTGTGGGGAGCTTCCACCTTAACATCGAGTCCCACCAGGATGGTGAGGTCGTAGATCCTCAGATTTTCCTCTGTCTTGTCGAGTGTCACCATTAGAAGGGGCATGGGTCGGCGGTCTGGACCTCGGCGCGTCCTTTCGACCTGTTGGCATACAATGGCTTGCCGCGCAAGGTCGTTTATCACCTCACTTACCTCTATTTGGGGGTGTATGTCCCTGGTGACAACCTTCAGGGAGCGGTCCTTCTTCAAATTGTATGTAAAGAAACCTGGTCCTTTGGGGTCCTGGGTCTCTTTCATGAGGGAAAGCATACCTTTGTAGCGCTTTGGCGTGGCCGGGGTGATGGCTTCTCCTTCCCTCACGTTCGTGGCCTTCGTGTACTGTAGGCCCTTGGACGAGAAGCCCTTCTGGAGGGATGGCCACTTGGAAGCATCCTTGAGGACCAGCGGTGGAATTCTGGTGCTTCTCTGGCTGGAGGTGGTGGTGTGTTCCTGTTGTTGGTTGGTAACCCGTTTCGGTCTGCCACCCGTCATGTACCCAGCTCCTGCTGGGGGTTCGTCATCTTCGTCCTCGGAGGAAGAGATAACTTCTTTCTTTTCGTCGTTGAGAGATGCCTGGGCGATGTCCCATATCTAATATCTTCCCACATATGGAGATCAGAATGGCTATCTTGATATGCTGGTTTTCCATACCCTCTTCGTAGATTACTCTTTTGACAGTGAAGAGTATTCATATTTTCAAAGTACGTAGCACAAGAATACATTGTTATTATATTTATATTTCTCGTTTTTATTTAAATTGTGTGCCCTCCCATTGAAAGAAATCGCGAGGCGCCACTGAATTTACTTAATAAAATTTTTAATAGTGTCTTAATCGCTTTCCAGTGATTTATAAACTGGTGTCGCGTGATGTTTTAAAGGGTCGCGAAACATTTTCTGAAACAGAAAAAAAAATCTGTGCTACTTTAGATGTGAAGAATTAATTTAAATAAATTTTAACATAGCAAAAATTCTTATTTGAAAATCTTCAGGAAAAAAGCCGCGCTCGGGGTTGAAATACGTGCCTATTGCCTTCTCAGTCGAGACAGCAATCAACTTTTATATATTAAAGGACACCCTATATTTGATCGGTCCGGCTCGCGCTAGCCGGTTCTTAAAATTTTTGAAGCTCGGCGAGCCGTTTGTTAAATTACCCCTAAAACCAAAAAAATAAGCCATTTTAACCCTCTATCCACAAGGTGGTGTCACCCGTGACACATTTTTAAGTCTGTACTTCCCCCGGAATATGACGCCACCTTGTTATTTACGTAATATAAATTTATTACACTCTTCTATATGATTTACCTTTTTTTTTTGCTTCGAAATAATAGCGAGCCGGTTGTTCAAAATTTGGCAGCCCACCCCTGTATATATCTATTATGTATTATGTATTATCGGGTTTTAACAATCAACATTAAAATGTCTTTTATAAATATACAAAATTAAATATAAAAAATAAATCTAAATTGAGTCACAAATTAAGTTTTATAACAAGAATGTTAAAAAAAGTTCAAAATTGTCGAAGAGAGGGAAAAGTTACTCCCTCCAGCAATACATACGATATAATAGTACAATATTCCCTACTGAGCTTTTCGTGGTACGATGTGTATGTAGTTTTATGACATTTTGTGATTAGTTAACAACGGCCAGAAACGTGTATCAATGATGCCCCACTTCAGTAAGGGTATGTTTTCTAATTCAATATAATGTCTAATTAAAAAATTTCATATGGTCACTGGATTATTTTACGTGTGTATTCAACTTTATTTGTAACCAGTTATCATAATTTATGATTTCATGCACTTACTTTGCAAACTTTTTAAATTTAAAAACGACTCAAAATGTTGGCGTCCCAAAATTAGGACGTTGGCTGGTAATGGGTTGCGAAAAAGTTTCGATACAAAAGTTAATTAAGAATTTAATTTGTAGATGTAGAAATGCTTACGTAGAACTAAAATAAAGGTGCAAATGTTGGCTTATCACACCAATTTTCATATTTGCTCATTGTTGCACTGTTTTTAAAAATTTGTTTTAAAAAAAAAGAAGGATAAATTACCTAAAAGTTTAGATATTGGACAATGTTTGCAGTTCTTGGACACGTCAAGTTTAGTTACTAGACATAATTAAAACATTCAATTAAACAAGTAAATATATAATAAAGCCTTATAATATAAATAAAAACCTTTTATGCAATCCTTGCGTGTTTATCGTGGATTTATGACTACTTTTGCGGTTCGTAATGACCTTCTTCAGTCCCACGTTAAAATTTAGTCCCTTGGGACTAAATGATCATAAATATTACCACTTACTTTTTGTCACATCAGTCTGAACGTGCTGGGTTATCTTACGTTAGTATTATTTATTTTGTCGGTTTCCCATTACTACGACTGCAAATTTCATAGTTTGCAAATTTTAATAAGTTTTTGTCGCTTCACTTTCATAATTACATAATGTGGTATATACTACTACATTTGTACGTGTTTTTAATTTACCATTTACTGCTTTGCTTTATTTTTAGTACAGCCACTAATTTATGTCTAATAATTTTTTTTAAATGTGCCTATCGCTATTAGATACTTTTAGTTACATTTTATATACATACGTTTGCAATTTTTTACATAATATGTAGCGTGTTTTATCATTTCCTAGTAAAGCATCTTTGCGTCATACCATAGCTTATAGTTGGAATGTGAAACCTGATACTCATATTTACTTTCCTAAATTTGACGTACGTATGATTGAATAAAATTAAAACCCATACCTAAGTGAACTATTTACTTTTATTGTGAATTTTTATACACTAATTAAAAATTTTTTTACGTTATCATTATTAGTAAGTTCGTTCAAAGGTATGCGTGATCTCATTGCAATGAGATATTCGTTTCGACGTGTAGGCGGTACATGTCGACAAAGTTTATATAGCAACCACTGTTATCATTTGTAATGGGATACATTAATAGACAATTTTATAAATCAAGAAGATTTGTTTATAGCGACAACTAGCAAACGAAACAGACGATTGACAGCACCCGAAATTAGGGCAGCTGTGAATGTTTCCAGAGAAAACCCAGTGTCAGTGAGTACGGTTCAAAGACGTTTGAGGGATGCCGGACTATTTGGCCGCGTAGCAGTACGAAAACCGCTTTTGAGGCCTCAAAACAAAAAAAAAACGTCTAGAGTTGGCCCAATTACATAAGGACTGGACATTGGATCAATGGAGAAAGGTCCTTTGGACCGATGAATCCAAATTTGAATTGTTTGGTACTAAAAGAAGGGTTTTCATTCGTAGAGGGAAGTCCGAAAAATCGTTACCTCAATGCGTGGTCCCAACTGTCAAGCACGGGGGTGGTTCAGTGCTTTTGTGGGGGTGCTTTTGTGCTTCGGCGGTTGGAGACTTAGTGGAAATTCAAGGAATATTTCGGAAGGAAGATTATTTGAAAATGCTGCAAGAGCACACATTGCGATCGTCCTCGCTACGGCGTGGCACTGACTTAGAGTAATGAAAACAAATGTATGCTTAACAGGAACTCGTTTAGGACCATGGGATCTGGGGGCATGGAATACCCCCCAGGTACACTTAAATTATTGCGAAAGAAAAACTTTCACTTTTACGTCCCTGGAAGAAAAGCGGTACTGGGATATTTATGAAAATATGACCCCCTCCCGGATTATAAACGAAAATTGCAAAAGATTCAACGAAAAATAATAAATTTTGATGCTTCTGAATAATGGCAAGTGTACCTGGGGTATTCCATACCCCCAAACCCCCCGGTCATGTGATATCAATTTTCATCGTTGGGAACTTCTAAAGATCTTATATAAAATACGCATAGTATGTCAAAATCGCCGTTTTCATGGTAACGTAACACAAGATCCTCCCCGAATATGAAGATTATTTTATCGGTAGGAATTTTTCTTTTCAATTTAAATATATTTGAATAAATTATCCCAATGACAATGTGATATTTTTGCCGGTTACCCAGTCAGTTAAAGGGAAATGAAGAAGAACGCGGAGTTGAAATCAACTTTCCTAAAATCCCCTGTCTTCCCCTAGTCATTGCACCAAAATTCAAGAGGAGAAAATTCCCTATAGAACGGGGTTTCAGAATTTAGAATTTACTTCAGATCTGAAGTAAATCCTTAAACCATGTTTTGTTTTGTTCACCATCGATGATGAAGTTTAAATGTACGAAATTTTTATTCAGATTAAGAATTATTCAAAACTTTTTTCAATTGTTTTCTCTAGATTTTCTTTTTATTTCATAAAAAATGGTGTATGTATGATGTATGCTACAGTATGATGTAGGAAAATTTTGTTAATCTGTTTTATAGAGAATTTTGTACTCTTCAATTTTGATTTGATGATAATTTTATAAAAATGAAAGTTATAGACGAAAAACTACTGTACTAGAGGATTAAAATCCCCATTTGGGGAAAAGGCTAGCAGGGAATTTTAGGCGATGTTGCAAATAAAATCGTTGTCAAATTTTGGAATTCAGTCTTCAGAAAATTTTAAACTATTATTTATTGGGTTTTTATCAAGGTTTTGCGCCCCCATTGCGATGGCGCCTGAGGCAAAGGCCTCAATCGCCTCACCCTTGCTACGGCTCTGCTGCAGGGGTATGAATAAATTTGTTAGTCACTGATGTTAGGTGAAAAATTCTGGTGAGGTCCGTAATTTGAACCCATAATTTCACACGATCACACCAAGCCACTGGTTTTGTGGAATTAGCTTTTTAACAAAGCTTTTATACGAAAATGATAAGTGTCGCAATGAAACAATTTAACAATAAGAAAAGAATACGAACGGATAAGCTTATCGCGTGGAATAAAATAAACAAACAAGCATTAGCTGAGATCGTCAATTTCACATTCGTAAAAGCAGCCGTTGATTAGATAATTTTTATTTAGTCGGCAAATTGTTATTTGGAATTTTTTCACTAGTAAGCAATCTATATCGCAGGAGAAGTTATTTTGATAAGGATTGCATAGAAAAATTTTTGTGCGAACCGTACTACTAATATTATTGTTTCCTGTTCGCAATCTTTCTTGAGATTCCATACGGTTTTCGTGAGAATTGACTCGTCAGTCAATTCCGCCAGCTGTTTGTAATGAATTATCTCTTTGGGGTCTACAATGGACCCCTAGTGACTACGAAATAAGAAAGAGGTTTGCTGACGATGATCTCGTGCAGAAGCCCATTTTGACGTAAAGAAAGAAACCAATGTTTATAGTGGCTTGATGAAGTTAATTTCAAGAAGTAAAAATTCCCTTAATGGTCGAAGAGATTTTGTTAATAAATGAAATTTTGAAAAAAGGTTTTTATTTCTTGGAAGATATTACTCATCTATACGAAGTTGGAATTACCAGCTTATAGTGCTTACACACCATCCGATTTGATCAAACCGATAACCCGTCCTGCATGAGTTGAATAAGGATACAGCTATTGTGTCCATGTCGGCTCGACCAAATCAGTTGGTGTGTAAATTATTTGCAATACATACATATTATATTAATTCGTATCTTGATCGTTCTTCTCCGTCTATTCTAAGCTGGGTACTCATATGCTCTATTATGCTCATATGCACTCTACTATGCTAATATTTTTTACCATTTTTAGTTGCAGTAGTTTCGTGGAGTGGGTAAGTAACCAATAACATAATACGCAGTTTGTTTTCACACCACGGACTGTTAACCGACTCAACGCTGTTCTTCAAGATTACTTCAAAATGAACCCCAATAATAATAATCGTTCGAACATTTTGTCAAATGAAGATAACGAGTACGATGTTTTCAGGACATTTTACGACTGGTAAGTACTTTTTTTTTATACTTCAGAATAGTTATAGAATAACATTTTTTGAAATATCTTAAAATACATTTGAAAATTTTGTATTTACTTAGCTGTTTTACGGGTTTAAGTTTTAAAAATATGTGAGGGTGATATTATACTCATAGGAAAGCTTATCCTAGAAAATTCCCACATACAAGCAGTTGCCGTTTGACGTCTGCCTTATTGTCCACGTTATTGTTTATATTATTATGAATTTCGACTTTCGATTTATTTTTTAATCAGAAACTTGGGTACCCGCTAGATACCAATTTTAAATTAAACATGGATATCCTTTTGACATAGTACCTAATAGAATAGTTATATTGGGTTACCATTTCTTAATATAAATTTTGAATTTGAATTCGCAAGACAGATTCAGGAAATGAGATTTCGTTTTCTAAGTTAACCTTAATCTATGTTGGCTAGTTCAGTCCGTTTCTTTTCGGTTTCCTCCTAGGGTATTTCGCAAGGTGACTTTGTTACTATTCAATAAGAATTCTGATATGATGATTATATTGAATTAAAAATTAATAACTATAGTAAACATTAAACAAGGTGGAACTCGCTTTAGCGGCAGTTCTTAGGTTTCTATACAGCTACCTTTCTGGTGTGGAAAATTGTTATTAGCTGGTTATTTTTGGTCGCCATATAATGTAACATCACATAATCAGATAATCTGCACTAATTAAATTTTTGCGGTTGGTAATTATCATTTACTATATCGTCGTTGATACTGCAATAGGTCATATGTCAAATAATGTAAATGTTCAGGAAATCGGAAAAACAATTAAGCTTGCGCCTGGAACAACTAAAAATGCTTCTACTTGCGTAAATAATAACTCACCAATTTTTTTTTATGAGATAACTACTTTTAAATAAAGCCATGATGTGACATGAAATTCCGTATACGAGTAATTTGAAGTATCCAATTCCGCGCCGTTGTCGATATACGACAAATTTCAATATCGAAATATCTGCTTTCTGACTGGTCCATCACATACGAGGTTTTACTGTGTCATAAAGTAGACTGCACTGATTACTTAGACACCAAAAACCGAAATTGCATTTTTGGTGACATACGACCTATTGAAGTATCAACGACGATATAAGTAATAACAATCAAACTTTTCCATTCCATTACTAGGAAGTCCATTTTAAATTTAAAACAAATTTGAATTTTATTATACCTTACATACGATGTGTTTACAATGACAATTTTGAGGGTTCTGATTAGGTTTGAATTATGCGGACGGACAGACAGACAGACGGACGGACGGACACGGAGCCAGATCATAAGGCTTCTTGCTATACTTTGTATAGAAGCCTAAAACCCACGTTTTTCAGACCCTTTCAGAAATATAAATATTGTTTTTTAATAATTATTACCAATTGCTGAGAGCTTATGAAAACAATACTTTCCTTACCTAGGGGTTCGGAAAGTAAAAATGTTCACTCCACTTGTCAATTTTTAAATTTTAATTGAATATTCGTTTGATGACTTCATTATTTAAACATAATATAATAGCCTTAATTTATTTATAGAAAAAGTAAATATGGACGAATGCAAAAATAAATAAAATTACGTATAAGTAGTTATCCTCTTCGTAATCTATTTATCTAACGATAAATTGCTGCGTTAATTATAAAATTAACTTATTTATAAATGAAATGCACTGCAGAGGAGCTGCAGAGCGGCCTTCAGGCCGCACACCAAGGCAATCACGATCTAAATCAGAGATGAGTGGCCCGCCTCAGTTTCTCGTGGGACCCTTCAAAGATTTTACATTTTAAGGTTAGGTTTATAATTAGGTTTAAATTAGGTTATTGTTTTTTTCGATTTTCCAGAAATCCGTTCACAATTTTAAATTGAAACTCCGGAACAATGTTTAGAACAAGTAGCACAATCTATTGAATCAAAAAATAATCAAATTTTTCAAAAATGGTGGGCTATCATCAAATTGTTTTTTTCAGAATTTTCAGAAATCCGTTTACAATTTTAAATTGAAACTATGGCACAATGCTAAGAACAAGTAGCACAATCAATTAAACCGGAGAAAAATAAAATTTTTCAAAAATGGGTAGGCTAGAGTGAAAAACAGTTTTTTTTTGGTTTTAGCGGAAATTAAGAATGGAAAATTGATTTTAAAACCTGCACAACCCAGCGCAAGAATTTAAATTTTAAAATTCAAAAAATGGGGGGAGGCACCTTCACGGACGCGTTTAACTCAACCGAAAACTGGAATAAACAATTCCAATTGACAAAATTTATCCAGTAGTAGTTAAACAAAACTTCACACATAAAATATGTGACGTTCTGATTGATTGATGGCGATTCAATCAACCAACAGCTTGTTAATCATAGCTGCAAAACTGCGAGAGGGAATTTTGTATACAATAATTAGAGATGAGATTTTTAGGTCGTATAAATGTTATACCAGAGAGCGTTAAAGGGTTAATTGATACACGGCCCCGTTCGAAAGTTATGCTGTATGAAAAAGAAAGAAGAAACGGGGCCGTGTATCAATTAACCCTTTAACGCTCTCTGGTATAACATTTATACGACCTAAAAATCTCATCTCTAACAATAATACACAGGTTCTCCCACTGACCAATTCGAAGCTCGAAGGTAGTAATAAAGGTCACTTTCTTAAAAAAAAATTTCAACTGAAACGCTAAAAAATTAATTCAGGGGAAGCCTTGTTAAAACACTTTTTCCTAATTCTGCCTTAAAATGATCGTAGCGCCATGTTTTTAAAGATCGCGAAATTATCTAAACGCTGGAGTTGCTTTCAAGTTAAATTGTTGCAGAACTATGGTGCGTCACCAAAACCACGGTTTATATAGAAAAATGAGTTTTTGCCACCTAATTGCGGAGAACGCTGTAAATTTCAATCTTGATCACCTGAATTTTGAATTAGGGGTTTTGTTTTTAACCGCCCCCCCCACCCCGTTGGTTGGCGACGCTCATGGCTTTAAGATTATGTTGAAAGACATATACGCAGTTCTTCTTCATGTGTCTTATCCGGTCCCTCGGACGTTGGTGACCTCTCCTATATTATCATATGCATAGAAGACCTACTGCACAACACGTTGACTGCCATGAGAAGCATAACGCGATTCTCACCTATTTATACAAAACAGCCATGAGAGTCACCATGTGCTTCTCAGGATCAAGTAGTACTAGTTTTAAAAGCCATGTAAGGCAAATTTTGCTTCTCAAATGAAAATTAAGTGTATACAAGTTATAGTACACGACTGTAAGGAGTAGAGAATATACTTGATCTGTAATTTTAAGAAGCGATTGTTGCTTCTCACGGCTTGAAAGATGGAAGTTGCATTAATGTGCAAACGAAAAAAACTATAATGAAACAGATCGAATCTTGCTGAAAATAGACAATTCTTTATTTAATTCAATATGGTAACTTATAGTATTAAAAAAATTGGAAAAATCAACAAAAGAACCGCAAGTTTATTTTAAATTGCACGAATAAATATTAAAAAAGCAACTCAGACAAGAGTTTTTTTTACATTTATCGCACCGATATCTTGATTGAGGGGTCTTAAGTTGGGCTTACTTTTGCAAGTTTTTCATAACAAATTGGATTGTTCTTGTGAATCGACATTTGATGCGCACGGCTAATAGTCGTCGCTAATAGACACAAGAGATTCCATTTCAGGCCGCGTGAATTAGATGATGCTTCTCATAGTCGAGTGCAAACTTTTATTATTTTTATACTTCAAAATGGGTAGCAAATTATGTATGCATGGTTGCCAAGTTATAATAAGTATTTGAATTTACGGATTTTTAACAATTTTTAAACACATCACATGGGTAGACTCAAGGATGTCATTTTCGCATACATATAGACGTGGTATCGTGGTAAATGCAATTTTAATTCCGAATTGTGATTGGACTACCTTTTGGTACGTCACAGAATGGCGACTTTTCAAACGTATACATTTAAAAAAGGCACTTTATTTAATTAGTATAGCGTTTTAAAATTATATATTTGTAATTATATATAGTATTTTGCTATGGGCCATCGATTTTTATAGGTAAAAATTATATTTTTGACAACACGGGACAACCCCATTATCGCTACCTCTTACCTACCCCGCTTCCCTGCTCGACAACACATTTGTGCAAATACTGAGAACAATATTTAAAATCTCATTTTTTTATTGTTAATAAATGAATTAAATAAATAATTTTTGCGGAAATAACTTTCAATCAAATTATATGTGCCAGTTTCCAAATTTTGAATATAAAATATGGAAAAAATGGAAATTAATATAAATCGATTTTCAGCAAAAATTTGCCAAAAGAATAATAAATAGTTTGTAGTATCTGAAAGAGTATACTTATTTGTTTTATGCACCACGTAAATTTTATGCAATTTTAAAGAAAAATAAAAATCTTTTAGGCACTTGAAAGTTGCGAATATTTTATACGACTTCTAAAAGTAGATTTTTCGGTGTATTTTTTTAAATAATTTTGAATAGGCACAAGTTGGAATAATAAAATTTTAGTATGACATTTAGCATTAAACAAATTATATCTTACATTTTTGTCAAATTATTATATACATATATCGTATAAAGTACAAATAAAGTACAAAATAAACACAATTACAAAAATCCGTTATATAATTCGGGTTATAATTAAAAAAAATCTTATTTTGGCCGACCATAACATTTACTTATTACACAAAATTATAAAAAATTTAATATTTTTTATTTAATATCATGGGGGTTCGAATATTTTTATTAGCCACGTAACTTTTCTACATTACACATGTATATGATTTAACCTATTCCATTTAAAAAATTTCAAACATATTCGCTTTAAATATAAAATAAGAAGATAACATACTTTTCCACGTGTCAAAAGTATTCGCTATCACATAATTTGAGACAAAAAGCAAGACCGCTTATCATTAAATATTAATTTGCTACTGTGGCTGAAATTTAATGCTTTCTGGAAGTTAATAATATAGTTACTAAAATTAATTTAAAAAGCATTAACATACTTAAAAAAACGTTGCAGAGCGAGGATCTCGAATGAAAACAAGTTGGAACTTGCTTCAACAGCGGTTCCTAGGCTTCTATACATACAACTACTTTTCTGGTGTGAAAAGTTGTTGTTATTTTTGGTCGCCATAATTTTATAATCTGATATCAGATAATCCGATAATTCGGAACCGAGAGTTACCAACTTAAAAAATATTCTATATAAGTAAATTTTAGTGACAAAACATTTAGATTTTCAGATTAGTATCTTTATTATCGGATAAAAATTATTTTTTCAGATACCTATAAGAAAAATCTAGCATTTTAAGTTCAAATATAAATCTCAGAATATTTCATTTTTTAAATCTGTGGTAATTCTGATAATCTGAATTTTTAATACCTACCAAGCTAAAAAATATTCTAGTATAGTATAAGTAAAATTTAGTGACAATAAGAGATTTCGCTTATCAGATTAGTATCTTTATTATCGGATAAAAAATTATTTTTTCACATAAAAGCAAAAGAATAGCATTTTAAGTTCAAATATAAATCTCAGAATATTTCATTTCTTAAATCTGTGGTAATTCTAATAATATGAATCTTTAGTAGCAACCTAACAAATCTATTAAATTTATATTCGTTCATCCGTCGCTACCAGGCCCGATACATTGCACAGACAACCTCAAACCCACCACAAGGGATTATTTTAAGAACGTATATGTTATTAAATTTTGAAGTGATCAAATATAACACCATGCGCAACTCTTAAGGGGAAACAAAATCTTAAAAATAATGTAACATCACATAATCAGATAATCTGCACCAATTAAATTTTTTGCGATTGGTAATTATCATTTACTATAATATAAGTAATAACAATCAAACTTTTCCATTCTATTAGAAATTTTACTTCTCTGTAATGTATGGTCCTTTTTTTGAGGTGGACCAATCCTCTCCTTTCTCTTTTATTTATAACTTAACTTCACTAACCACATCAATAAAAAATTATTTTTTCACATCAAAGTAAAACAAGTAGTTTATATAGGGAGACCTCTTCGAAAATATCTTGAACTTAGTAAATTTCTTTCGAACATTTGCGTATTTATAAATTGCATTAGCGAATCGAAGCAACGGATTAACAGATTAACGCAATACTATATAGACGAAGTATTTAAAATATAACAACGTATCACTTGATCAACGTTATGATTGGCTATGAAACATGCGGATGGACACAGTGCCGTAACTAGGGCGGTGCCAGCGGTGCCCAGGCACAGGGCGCAGACCCTGGAGGGGCGCAGAAATGACCAGACTAGGACCAAGCTTTGGGTCATGCATGGTAGTTAGTTTTAGAATCTGTTGATAGAGTGAATGTAGCTTTACAGTCTAAAACCATTACCATCGACAAAGCCTCTGAATTGATCAAGGGATTAATAAGGCAGATTCAGAATATTCGCGAGACTGTAGACAATGTTTTCGAAAAAGCCAAAGAAGTTTGTGAAGAGTGTGTCATTGAAGACAATTTCCCTGAACAGCGAAGAAAGCGAGTAAAAAGACACGATTTAAGCGAGAGTTCAGACACCGGATACGACATTACCCCGCAACAGAGTTTCAAAATTCAATTGAATAAAGCACTAGACAGAATAATTTCTGAATTTACGTGGCGATTCGAAAAACTACATAGCATTCACCACTTTTTCAATTTTTTGACGGTAGAACACATAACTACATATTCAGTTGAAGAACTAAAAAAACATGCAGCTGATTTGAGTATGAAATATTCTGCAGATATAAATGCCACTGAATTTTGGGCCGAATTAGAAACTTTGAAGAGTCAAGTTGAAGCGACTACATTATTTGATAAATGTGAATGCCAGTCAACTCTGGGTCTTCTTAGAGCTATAGTAGAACTAGATTTAAAGGAAATGTTTCCCAATGTAGTAGTCGCCTTAAAGATTTTTTTAACGATGCCAGTGACTGTAGCTTCTTGCGAGAGATCATTTAGTAAGCTCAAATTGATAAAGACGTACCTGCGCTCAACGATGGGCCAAGAAAGATTGTCTGGCCTCGCGATTTTGTCGATTGAACGCGACATAGCACGGCTCCTGTCGTATGAAAACGTAATAAAAGACTTCGCAACAAGAAAAGCGCGTAAAGTAAATCTCTGAATAGATAGTTTTTTTTTGCATTCATGGTTTGTCTTGGGTATTTACTATCTTTACTGACGAGTATTTGGTATCATTTATATGTATTGTGTTATTGTGTATTGTGGTAAATCGTTTCGAATAAATGTTCTTTTTTTAAATCCAATGTATACATACTTATTCGAAATTCTACCTATACTTAAACCAAGACTTAGTTTCTTGATGATAGATTTTTTTTATAGACATTGTCAATTTTATTGTCAGAGCCGCCAGCCGGGTACGATTAGAACATTTTTCAAGGGCGCAGTTATAGAAGCTCGCACCGGGCGCATAAAAGGCTAGTTACGGCACTGGACGGACACGAAGCCAGACCATAAGGCTTCTTTCTATACCTTGTATAGAAGCCTAAAAGTAGCGCACTGGCTACCCAGTTCTTAGACCTCTATACACACAGAGTATTTCCAACACGATTTGAAACGCTCTGTATGGTTTTGAATTATGCGGACGGACAGACGGACACGGAGCCAGATCATAAGGCTTCTTGTTATACTTTGTATAGAAGCCTAAAATGCCAGCTCGCTCCTGCGGCGTGTCAAAACCTAATCTCATTGGTCCAAATTTGTTACCAACATAAGCACTAATCGAAGTTATGGAAGGGGAAGGATCTGAACGGAACGAGAAGAAGAAACAAAAATCGAGGAGATAGGAAATAACGGTTATTAATGATTAACTTAAATCCGGATTAACGGATTAACGTTAATACGTTAATCCGTTAATATTTAATAAAAATACTATATAAACCAAATGACTTATTATGACTTAAATGTGTTGAACGTGAACTAAAAATGTCTTTACAAAAAATGGCTTCGCGAGAATTAAATAAGGTTGTGGAAGGGGCGCTAAACAGGGCTTTATCGTTCGCTAAATATGAAGATTTAACATGGAACCTGTTTTTCGGTACCAAACCATTTATCATAGTTTTCCTCGAGATTTAGGGGTGCCGCGAGAGTGGCGCCTATCTCGTTTCTTCTTCTTTTTACTGTTTTCCGAAGTGCGGCGTAGTTTTGTGTAACCGTGTTGGTTATAATAGGATAATCCCTTAATTTTTGTGTTGGTAATAAAAATTTACTATATAACCAAATTTGCTTTTTGCGATCGGTTTCGGATTTAAATTTTTGGTAATGAAAATTTTGTTATTGAAAATTCATTATTGTGAATGGGAAGATGTTATTCGATAATCTACTCTATTCAAATTATAAACTATAAATTTGAATTATACATGTGGTGCTAATTTTTGGTGTCAATTTTTGGTGTCGATTTTTGGTGTAGATTTTTTGTGTCGGTTTTTGCTGTCGGTTTTTGGTGTCGGTTTTTTGGTGTCGATTTTTGCGAGGTAACGACCGTAAAAACATGTTCCATGTTAAAAAACTCAATGCATCAATAGATCAACGGATCAAATAAAGAGATCAACAATATATAGGTAAACCACTCAGTTATGTATATTTCAGCAACCTTCTTCACATATCTACTCATTTTCAGAGTGTTTCCAAACACAATTTGGAGCGCTCTGTATGAAATTGAATTATGCGGACAGACGGAGACGGAGCCAGATCGTAAGGCTTCTTGCTATACTTTGTATAGAAGCCTAATAGCGCACTGGGTACCCAGTTCTTAGACCTCTATACACACTGAGTATTTTCAACACGATTTGAAACGCTCTGTATGATTTTGAATTATGCGGACGGACAGACGGACGGACGGACAGACGGACAGACACGGAGCCAGATCA
The DNA here is from genome assembly GCA_932274525.1 of Podabrus alpinus. Lineage (NCBI taxonomy): Eukaryota > Metazoa > Arthropoda > Insecta > Coleoptera > Cantharidae > Podabrus > Podabrus alpinus. The sequence goes on along the minus strand of OW026455.1, from coordinate 54,961,063 downwards.
TAAGGCTTCTTGCTATACTTTGTATAGAAGCCTAAAAAATTTGAAAACATAGGAAAAGAAATTTTTAGGTTACTAACCTCAGGAGGGTACCCGGGTACCCGGTTATTGACAGTAGGGTTAAATAAGCTGCTTATAGGGCTTTCTCGAAAGCTATTCTCATTTAATTCTGATTTAATTATTTTGAAAATCAAAAAACCCTAAATTTAGTGGTGCGAAAATGACACCTAAACTGCAAAACACATTAAGGATATATATACGAACTAGTACTATGCGTAATATTTTACAAAACTTTATAAACGATAGTAATAGAATCTAAATAGAATAAAAATATTTAAATTCATAAAACAATATAAAAATGCGACGGAGAACTTTCGAATCGGATGATATTTACCGAATGAGTCAAAATTTATTATTTTTCGTTTAGATGGCATCAGGTAATTTATGTGAAAAAGAAAAACTACAAAGCTAAATAAAGAAAATGTATATCCCACTATTATGATAGGAGGTATCACTATTTTATGGCGTTATGCGAATGCCTCTGGTACACCACATTTCTATTTTATCGATGATACGATGGGCCACAAATGCATATTAACATTTTACACCAAAATTTACCAATATTTGTATATTTAATGATCAGAATATTGGGCTACAAAATTATTACATAACCATTTATTCAAGATAATGATATGAAGCATATAAAGCTTATAATTATAACGGAACGTGGATCCTTATAGCACGCTAAAATATTTGGAAATTTCTCTTCAAAGCCCAGCCAGACATTAATCATATTGAACATTTATGCGATGACATTGACAGAATAGAATTGGAATATAAAATGGTTCAAAAACTGTTGTTTAGAATGGAATAAAATCCCGTCTTCAGTGCCTCGAAATTTAGTAAAATCTATGCCGAAAGATTTAAGGGCAATTATAAAGGCTGAAGACAATCCCACTTAACATTAAAAACTACTTTAACTGCGTTTTTGAATTGTTTTTAATTGGGATGTCGAATACTTTAGGCGCGTATATGAATGTGTTTTTTTTGAATTTTATTTTTTAAGCGAATGTGTTTGATATATTTATAGTCTCTATTGCATTTTTTAAATTACAGAATGTAGAGAAGTTGTATCTTTTTTTAATTCAAAATATTGTCGTGTTTTTTTAGGACAACGAAGCCATTTAAAAATAAAACCCTGTGGTTTTCCGATATTTTATATCCAACTAGCTGACCCGGCAGACGTTGTCCTGCCCGAAATTAATTTTTATGCCACTCAAAGAATTGTTTATCCAAATATAAATTTACGAAATAATTAAACAAATTATGAAAAAACCAAAAAATTTACATTAAAAGTAGTAATATCGAATCCTGACAGTTTCGGATGTATTTACTAAAGTTGCTTGCAAGGGTACCTCTGGATCTGATTCAAACGATGGTTTGAAAAATATTAGAAAAAAATTAAGTCGGAATTTCATGTCAACCAAAGGATTTATTTTCTATCATTAAATTTTAATTTAACACCTTCAGATAAACTCCAGAGTGATAATAAAACATAGATAGTTTAAATTTCAATGTGATTTATTTAAATGGAATCGAAATCAGTAGAGAGCGATATGATAAACAATGTCTTTCGATTTGTTTTCCGGCGCAAAAACAAACAACGAAGACGGTTTGCCAACACGCGAACAGGCAACGTACAGCTGACCGTGCGAGAAACAGGGAAATTCGAGATTAATCCCACAGACTTCCAACGATTGGCCTTGCGATTTATTGATTGTCATCGCAAAAGCCAATCGAACGGGGAACTGAATCCGCTTGAATTGGAATGGCAGATCAGTTGGAATAATCGGAATTCGTGGGATAAGGACTTCCTCTCCTTTGAATTTGTCCTTGATGATCGTCGCTTGAATCACATGGTTCATCAGTTTCTTGACGGACAACCGCGTACCGTTGCATAATTTCGGATGATTCAGATTCCTCAACATGATTATGATCGATCCCACCTTCAGCTGTAAATTATGCGGCGGAGTTCCTGCCACATCAAGCGAGTTCAAAAATTCCGTCGGATAGTTGGTCGCTTCATCCTCGTCGGTCACACTGTCAACGGATTTGTACCAATGCAGTTCTCCAGCGATTTGACTTTGAATAATGAAAAATGAAGAAAGAACACCGCCATGTCGCTCCCTTTGTTCACATATTTGCAAACGTATTTGATGGATTTGATGGAGTTGCAGTACTCAACATTGCAGTGGGTCGAGAACGTTTTCGATAAAAGCGGACAATATGGAACGATCCAGCGGTTATCGACGACGACATCGTTTCCTTTCACTTTCATCACGATTGATCTAATTTAATCTGATTATTTCTGATGATTTCAGCTGTACGTTGCCTGTTCGCGATCAATCGTGATGAAATAATCAGATTAAATTAGATCAATCGTGATGAAAGTGAAAGGAAACGATGTCGTCGTCGATAACCGCTGGATCGTTCCATATTGTCAGCTTTTATCGAAAACGTTCTCGACCCACTGCAATGTTGAGTACTGCAACTCCATCAAATACGTTTGCAAATATGTTTTCTATCTACTCTACTGATGGAAACTTAATTAATTACAGGTTAAGGCGGCGCCACTTGTTGACTACTACTACTACTTTTAACATGGAACATGTTTTTACGGTCGTTACCTCGCAAAAATCGACAGCAGAAACCGACACCAAAAATCGACACGAAACATCGGCACCACATGTATAATTCAAATTTATAGTTTATAATTTGAATATAGAGTAGATTATCGAATAACATCTTCGCATTCACAATAATGAATTTTCAATAACAAAATTTTTAATACCAAAAATTTAAATCCGAAACCGATCGCAAAAAGAAAATTTGCTTATATAGTAAATTTTTATTACCAACACAAAAAGGGATTATCCTATTTTACTACTTCTCTTCAACTCTTCGTATACTCTTCCGCTTATATACTAAACTTAGGATCATCGGCATTACCAATCGCAACAATATCGTTATCTTTACAGATGATCTTCCTAATACAGAGTTGACACAAAATACAATAATGATGATGCATATATATTTGGCAATTCATTTTTATATATATAGATAGAGGGTACAGGTACTTTGTCGGAAACAACTCACCAAAAAATCAGCCAAAAACGCATACAGCGTTTGGAGGATAATCGAATAAGAATTTTTCAAGCGCGATCAATTACATCCAGACGACCAAACATGACAAATCTATATGAACGGTTGGCGTACAGATACGATCCAACAGTCGATTACGCCGCGGTTGTATCGGTTGACTTTGTAACAATGAGCACTGTCTGTCAACATTGCAATGCTTTGAGGTTTCGACACGACCTATCTACTCTACTGATGGAAACTTAATTAATTACATGTTAAGGCGGCGCCACCTGTTGACGACATTAAACGCACTTTCAGTTTTTTCCCGAATTTTTCAACTTCCAGGGCAACTTTTCCAATTTTTTTTCACACAAACCTTGTCGAAGATATAGGCAACAACTCACCAAAAAATCCGCCAAATTCGTCGAGCCGTTCTCACGTGATGATGATGCATACATATTTGGCAACTCATTTTTATATAATAATATAGATATAGATTCCATATATCTTCAATATAATCAGTCATCCATGGATTATTAATTTTCAATCAAGTAAGTTCCTCTTTTTCCAAATCAAATATACTGTCATGTTCCATTGATATGAGATAGGGGGTATGACGTAATTGGGTCATTTAGTCAAAACACTTATAATTTAACTAATTCAATAAGACCATAACAGGCAATTACTGGGTTGTGTCTGGATTTTCTTTAATTGAAAAAATTGTTGACTGCTTCTGCCTCACTTATCTATGAAGATGGAAACGTTGTTAGATCTGAAAGATATGAAATTTGTAAAGGATAAAATATTGGTGGTTGTTTAATTGAGATTAAGTATGAGAAACAAATTAAATTCAATTGATTTATTTGTTAAATTAGGTTTTCGTTTAATTAAATAAAGTGATAATTTGTGAAATTTGCGAATGCGCGCGAGTTGAAAATTGGTGGGATATTTTGAAAACGATAACGGAGCAAGAGGAAAGAATTCGGATGTCAGCCGTCGTATAGTGCAGACGCGCTGCTTAATTTGGAAGTATTTTTGGTATTGGGATTCCGAATCGAGCGGTCGGATAGTGAAGTCGCACTGATCGTTAGTAATTTGGAATTGAGTTTTTGAGTATAAGAATTTTTCTAAGCCGACGTCCAAGTGTGAAGACTGGTCATTAGTATTTGGATTCTGAAAATTATTTTTAAGAGTCAATCGTCGTCAAGTGAAGACATAATTTTATTAATGGTAGAAAGATAATTGGAATTGGTTTTCGTGTATTTGGATAGAATTTTTGAAATTGTATGAAAAATCAATTTTAGTTTAATTAAAGTGAATATTACGTTTGATCGAAAATTTATGGAAAGTTTTGGAACCGCTGACGTTCAATTTGGTGGTTATGTTTATGGTTTGGATGAATATTAAAATATTGGAAAAGATTGGTTCAAATTACTTACCTGTATTCAATTATCTGATTCGGAAGAAGAGATTGTCCACTGGTCATTCATACCTGTCGCTTAGTTCAAGATTCGAAGCTGACTTTGATGGTAATCTGCACGCTTTGGAGAGTATCACATCATATCGGCCGATCGGTAAACTCCGGAAGACATTTTACTTCGGTAAGAATTTATGTGTTGCGTAAATTATTTGAACAATAAACACACCGTTTAAATTCGGCCGCGCGTAATATTTTGGGGGAATATTGCAATTGCTTGATTTTTGTAAATTTAATTTGTTTAGGTTAAGAAAACTAATATTTTGTTCTTAAAATTTTTTTATTGTGTAAAATAAATTGCATCAGTTTTTGGTTCTGATAACGTTTGTGTTTGATTTAATTTATTAACAGCAGTCGTAGATTGAAGAGAAAACAGACACAAGTTACGATTCGTTTGTGCTATCTTTATAAGAAAGATCACTGGTTAAGGTAACGTATTTTAGGTGTTTTGACTAATCTAAATGAACCCAATTTTCGACCCAAAAATTATCGAGTCTCATGCATAGCTGGTTGAAGCATTGTTTAATTAAGTGCCAGTACATTCTCCCGCTATATAAATCAAAATTTGAATATTTACAGTAGCGATACATAGCAATACATATTGCCATGAAACGCTACTGTAAATTCAGTTGTGAACGTTGACAAGGCACTTAATTAATAATGCACCGGCCAGCATAGCATGAAACTCTCAGGGTCAAAGGTGGGCTCATTTTAATCAATCGAAACACTCATGTACGTCACCCTAATTTGTGATATTTCTTATAAAGACTACCCAAATAAATGTAAAAATTGTATCTGTTTTCTCCTCGATCTAGTACTGCTATAATGAAATCAAACTCACACGCTACCAAAACGAAAACAATGAAATTTATTTAACATAATAAAAATTTAAAAAGACAAAATATTGGCTTCCCAAAATTAAACAAATTAAATTTTACAAATAAATCTTCGCAATTAAATTCACCAAAGTTTATGCGCGACCGAGTTTTAAACGAAAACGATTTGTCTATTTGTCGAATAGAAAGAAAGTGCGTCACAAAAGAAAAAACTCTTACCGACGTATACCGTGCTTCCGTAATTCTCTGTTGCGGCCGTTGTCATATGTGGAGCGCTGAATCGTGAATGTTATCGTAGACCCAAAATAGCTTCTAATCTCAAACCAAACAAACCAGGTAGGAATGACCAGTGAACAAATATCTTTCCATAAATTATCATCAAATACTAACACCTTCCAATTATTACTATCTTCGAAAATTCTAATTATGTCTTCCGTTACTGAAGACTGACTTGACAAATTTTAAATTGATTCTCAAACTATTTTTCATATCTTAACGTCCTTTCTCTCCAACGTCTCTAGAGAGTCCAAAACTTATTTCCAAAATACTATCGACCAAACTTTACACTTAGACGGTCGGCTTCGGAATCTCATCAAAAACAAACTTATTCAAATTTACAATACAAATGGCCCACCTTTATTCTTCGGCGGCTCGTATCCGAATCCTTTTCATTTCGCTCCCTTATCATTCTCCAAAATCCCACCAGATTCTCACTCGCGCATTCGCAAACTACACAAACCGTCACTTTACTTATTCTGCGCAAAAATCCTAAATTAACAAATAAATAAATTTAATTTAATTTATTTCCTATTATTTTATTGAACCATACAACTACCAATATTTTATCCCTTACAAACTTTCTCATCTCTTACAGATCTTAATAGCGTCTGCATCTACTGGATGTGAGGCAAAGCAGTTAATCAATCTTTTGATCAAGGAAAACTCAGATACAACTAAGTGATTACCTATTATGGTCTAATATTGAGTCAATAAAATTATGAGTGTTTCGATCAAATGACTCAACTACGTCACACTACCCCCTATGGTGAGCGGAACACGACAATATGTAATTCAATCACTTTAAATAAAACGCCCTTTTTTATTAAAACTATTCAATTTCCTTCTTATTATACTAATCGAAATTATTCTTTAAAAATTACAAAATTATTTCATACATTTTGACCTTGCGCAACCCACGTCTATCTCGTTGCATCGTCTTGGCGCGAGTCCCCTTCCTTCTTCGTTCTTGCGCATTTTTTCCTTCCAAAATCCTGAATTTCATATCAATATATTAGGTGACCAATACTTGTGACACTCATTATATAAGTATATCCATAAAATGAATTATTTTTATTATGTGTTTAAGTCATGATAATGAAAATTTTTTGTATTACATTTTAAAATTAACTTTTAACAAAATTAAATATAAAAACCGATAAAAACTTACATATTTCTCAATATAGTACTGTGAATTAAAATGGCAGTGTTCCTTTCAAACGAGTGGCATACAAAATTTTATCTCCTACCGTATTTTTTCGAAATACATGATTTTTAATTTTCATGCTATTTTCCATAGTAGGGTGTTGCCATTATTTCTCTTTTATTTTAAAAATGTTTGTCCAATATGCTTAAAATAACTGAAAATGCATGAAAAATGTTTTAGCTCTATCATGCGAAACTTAGTTTTCGAACACATTTTCGTTAGGGAACGGTCAGCATTTTCGCACTAGTGCTAAAAATCGACTCGATTAATTGACGGTATTTGTAAATTGGAATGGATTTCCACGAGTTGCTTCATTAATCATAAAAGATTCTTTTCTCGTCAATTTTGACACACTTTTTTGGGTTCTTGTTTCATTTTCTTTATAATAAAATTTTCATCTGCAACTTGTTTATTTTGCAAGGTTCCGGTATTTTTATAATTAGTATTGATCATTTTTTGTACAGTAGCATGGGACCTGCCAAGTAATTGCCCAACTTGGAGTCAAGATTTTCCCTCGCAAATTAATTTTAGAACCAATTTTCTTGTAGATAAGTCCGTACCACTTCTTTTTAAATTCATTTTGTTAAAATACGATCAAATTTACTGCAAAGTCTGCATTATAATTTGTAATACTAATTAGTAACTAATGCCACAATTAAAGTATTATATTATATTGTCTGCAAAAATCTGCAAGTGTATGGTCACCTTTGTGACATCAAATGTAAATATATTATCATATTTCATTCTATAATTAGTAATGTAATAGAAGAAGAGACGGTCGCCAGCTTATTGGTTAAGTGCGTTGCTGCTAATGCTAAATACCTGGTTCAACTCCGGGCTCAGTAAAACTTTATTCTGACCGTCTCCACTCGGAAGGCAATGGCAAACCACCGAGGTGTAATCTGTCTGGTACAGCCTCTCCGGAGATGAAGTGTATACCCTTCCCGCGGTTCGTAGCCCGCGTTAAGCAGTAGGTCTCCTATGTGTGTGATACTACTTCAAACGCACAACATACATAGGAGAGAGGTCGCCTACGTCTGCAATCAGGCACGGCACTTAAAGAATAATAAAAGATAAGAGATTATTTTTGATTCCGTTTGTGGTTACATTTCTTAAATTTTTCTTGATGACTTGGTGGCCTTAATAAACAATGTATGTACGTATCTGATGGTGACATGGCTATTTTCTTTTTAAATTATTGAATTAACTACATGGAAATTACAGCATTTTTATCAGGTGTCCGAATCATTTACATATTTATTTATTCACTGATTTTATCAAATTGTTTTGATAGCATTTAATTGTAGTTTTCTTAAAAATTTACGTGATATCTAAAATTGTCATACTTCATTTCAAACGATGATGTTTTGATGTTTTACCAATAAAAATAGCTAAACTATAATAATTCAAATAAAGATACTCTAAAATTTCAATTATATTAGATTTCGACTAATTTAGGTCCAAAATTCAATATATGAGACTGGCAAAATGTAGCTAATTTTCTTCCCCTCTGAGCTCTTCAATTGAAGTCCCAAACATAAATCAACAATTATAACTATATTTTGCATTACAGCTTGGGGAATTCCGATGAGTTATTAACTGAATTCAACATTAAACGGAAAGAAAAAGATTCTAAAAAATCCGATGAATATCTCCAAGCAGGAATTTCACATTGCGAAGCTAAGCAATGGAATGATGGGATTTACAAGTTTACCAAAAGTTTGAGATACGCTGCTTACAAAAGCGAACCATACGCATTGGCGCTTATACACCGCTCCGAAGTGTATTTTATTTTAAAAGATTACAACGTAAGTTAAAAAATTTTCTATACGAATGGGATAAACTCCTTTTTTAAAACACAATTTCTAGAGTTGTATCCGAGACATAAATTTATGTTTGCAAGCAAGATGTTCGATTGAATTAGCAATAAAATCTTATTTATTTAAAGCGAAATGCTTCTTTCAATTAGGAGAGCAAATTGAAATGCAACATACCATCGACGCTGGTTTTCTAACTCTGGCGAACTTCTACAATTTGCCTTCAGGCATTTCTATTGAATCAGGTAAATTAGCAATGTTATACTTTCTAGGAGTAAATCTTCTGGCTCCAGTCAAGTTGAACCCAACGGCTAAGGTGGAGTGGAGAAGAAGGTGGAAATAAATGGAAAAGTTAAAATTTTTTTCTCAGTTTTAGATAAATACAAGAAGAAAGTCGATATATTTAAGGATGAAATTACTTTAGAATTTGTAGAGCCATGCAGTATTGTTAAAAATGATGGTTTTGAAAAACCTCGAAATTTTAAGGTTTTGAATAACCGAGATAGCCTCAAATACAAGTAAACAGTTTTCATTTCAGTAAACTGTTTTTTGTTAAGATTCTTTAAACTCTTTTAGGTATTCCCATTCAAATCTTGTGGTTTGTGCAAATAGAAATATTCAACGTGGAGAAATCATTTTTCAAGAGAAAGCGTATGCTGTTGCTTTAAATGCGAATCCGGTGAAAGAAGAGCGCTATTTTATTTCTCATCACTGTAGTTATTGTTTGAAAAAATCGAATAATTGCATTCCGTAAGTGTATACCACTTTTTAAATATTAATCTTATTTCAAAAATCCGAAAAATTGTAACCAAATACTTTTATTTGTTAGATGCAAAAATTGCGTTAACGTTTTGTACTGCAGAGAAAAATGTCGAAATATCGCTTGGATCGATTACCATCAATGGGAATGCAATTTAACGCAATGCAAAATATTCAAAACGAAATATTTGCTATATTTTCGTATGTTTATGAACCGTATTCGTAGAAGAGTGAAAAGCGTTGCACCGAGTACCGAACATTTTAATCTATTACGTAACAACGTGGACTCGAAGGATTACATTCACAGTTTTCGAGCCAATATTCAAAAACTGAAAGAGCAAAATATAAATGAACTTCACGAATGTGCATGTGTAAGTTTCACCAGTTTCTTCCAAACGCATAAGAAAGAACTTTTGCTAATGTTTGTTTCCTGTATCTTAGAATGCCGTGGTTCTGGTTCTTCTGCTGAAAAATAACACCCATTTTTTCTACCATTTAAAGAAAAATTACTTCAAGAGACGAAGTATCGAGAACATAATTTACATCGTTGGAGGTTTGCTTTTGAGACAAAATATTCAGGCTATGCAAAAACTGTTGACAATAAACAGCGTTGATATCTCAAATTTGGATCCAGGTTCCAGCACGAGCGTTGCAATTGCTACAGCCATTTGCCCTAACGTATCGCAAATTCCTCATTCCTGTGTTCCCAATATTTGCGAAAAGTGAGTTTGCAACTGAAATTTAAAAAAAAAACTGACAAGTTGTTTTGACATAAAACTTTTGCATTTTATTATTTTAGCTTTATTGAAAACTTTTGTATCGTAAAGGCGTCCAGAGATATTCAAGAAGGAGAAAGTATTTTTAGGGCTCACATGGGAGTGACGCATTTTAAATACTCGAGGGAGGAACGAAATCTATTTTTCAATAGGTGCTCAATTGAGTGTTGTTGTGAAGCATGCTCTGATGTGAGCTGCAGCAAGGTAATGTACCTTCATCCAGAACGAATTTTTTGTAAGTTTGAAAAATTTTAGGAAGCCTTAAATTCGATCCCCTGCCTGTACTGTCGAGGAAACGCAATAGAAATGTTGCAGTCAAAATCGGGATTATCATTTTTCTATTGCTTGGATTGCGATATGAAGGGTTTATTGTGTCGGGAATTGCGGCAAAGACTTCAATTTTGCAAGGAATTTTCAGAAATTGGTGAGAAAAATGATGACTGATAATTTGAGTAAGAATTAAGAATTTTATTTTGCAGCTGAAGAACGAAATACTTTGAAAAGCATTATAAAAGCTATTTCTGTTTGTCTGGATATCTTAAACCCATTTCACAAATTGACCGAAAAAAATTATAAATTGCTTGTTAAGTTGCGTGTGAATACTGGTAAGTAGTTGCATTTAGTTATCTTGACGTCTAAGGAAGACCAAAACTGTTTGCCGCACAAGAAACTAATTTTTTTTTTATTAGGCGAAGTTCCGGATATTCTGAATGCAATTGAACTTTTCCTGGAGTGCAGTAGAGCGAGATACGATAATTCGTACGATCATGGCCTGAACGTTCTCTTTCTCTGCAAGTTACTTTCATTTTTCGTGCGATCCTACCAAGATTTTCATCAGTATGACTATTTTCCGTAAACAATAATAATGTTTTAGTAAGACTGAACCACTAAATTATTTAATATTAATTTTAGGCTGATTGTGAACAGATGGACAGAACTGTTGATAGAAGCAAGAGAAATTATGTTCATTTATTTTCCTCAGTGGTTGCCTTACTTCAATTCGGAGCAAATGTATATTGACAATATAAGAGATCATTTTTCGGTGCAATTTCGTCAATCAGATTGAAGAAATTTTTATGTTTATATTTAAATTTAATATTAAAGTTTTTTTAAATTAAGATATCATATTCTTGTATTTATGTTTTTGATACAATTATCATTATATACCGAGTTAATCGCCAAAATAATACAGTTTATAATATTTTGTGTTGCTTTCTTAAATAATAAATTGTTGTATTCGCAATTTAATAATTATATTATCAGTTTTGTACAATTTCTAAAAATGTAGTAGGTATAGTTCTTATATAAATTTGTAATTTTTTGTATCCAAGAAGAAAAACTACGCTAATCTAATTAAATGAACAGTATTATGATTAGTATATTTTGTAATCTTTTCTTCAAATATAAATTTTTGTATTCGTGATTAAATTTTTATTAGTTGTCCTTGTCTTAAAATTTGCTTATTAGCGTCCCTTATCACAAAGGAACTCTACAATACGATCAAACAATGCATCCATTAATCCGCTAATGAGGTACTGGGGAAACAAGAAATTAACATCTTTGATCTCATTACAATCTATTACATCTAGTAATAATAAGCGTTATTCTTGCCTTGGAGAAATATCATAAATAGATGGATCTGATTCATTAGCCTGACTCATAATTACAATTAAAATACTTGCACACTTGTGTTCTTAATGGTTGATTGTTTAAAGAGAGAGTTGACTTTCCGCACTACTACTTACAACACTACTTTAAACTCGCCGCGGTAGATCCAGTGGGTCGTATCTCCTCAACCTTTTCAAAGTAGGGGCGGTGAGGAGATCTGGGGCCACGATGTTTGGGTGATGACTAAGTAGATGTTTGTACCGCCGGTTCATTGAGGCAATCTCTTCCTAGACCGTGCCCATACACAGGTCTCGATGTATGACGTCATTAGGTACATACCAGGGTGCATCACAGACTGCTCGCAATATTTTGGACTGAAATCGTTGTAATTTTAGAATATTTGAGTCGCTAGCAGAACCCCACAGCTGTTTGCCATACGTCCACTCAGGTTTGATGATGGCTTTGTATATCAGAAGTTTGTTTTGCATGTTTAGATGGGAGTTTCTGCTCATTAACCAGTACACCTTGCAGTAGATAAGACCGAGCTGCAGCTTCTTTTTCCAGACAGAGTGATGTTTCTTGTCCGATGGTAATAATTAATCAAAGAAGGATTCTTGGGTTAAGCGGACACCAAATAAAACAAATATATTATCTCATCGACGTTTCGGAGACTTTATTACGTCTCCATCTTCAGGACTAGATGGAGAGAAACGTATTATGGTAACGTCGCAAATTACGAATATCAACAATAATCTCTTACCTTGATAATGAGTTGGAACAATGTTTTACATAAATGGTAAAAAGATCAACAATGGTTCAAAGCAACAGTATTCAGTGATATCAAAGGTTAAAAATATGTATAACATATAAAAGAGTAATAAAATCAATAAATTTCAACAATAAAAAAAATCTTTTCACTGAAACTGACAATAAAATGTTTCAAAAGTGACACCCACAAACACGATCGGTATAAAGGATATTATGCAAACTGATAAGGATAACATCCTAATGGAAGAGAGCATTTCAAATGAATGCTTGTACCGTGAAAATTCCAAAAATGTAGGCAGGTCCCTCTAAACTTGACGCTTTCGAACCAAATGAAGACCCATTTTCCATGAATGTAAACAAAAAGGCAAGGTAGTCGATCGTAGTCAAATTTTCAAATTTCCAGATGTTCGTTGCCCACATCAGACGTATGTCTAGGTGAATACCGAGGTACCTGACCTTCTCACTCTGCGGGAGGACACTGTTGTTTAATGAGACCCTAGGGCATGTCCCTCTCCTAAGAGTAAATGTGATATGAGTGGACTTGGTACTGTAGGCTCTAATTCGCCACAATTTCAGCTATTTCTCTATTTATCTATTTTTTTTTTCCTATTTCCTCTTGGGGGAGTATATTTATGCAAGGTGATACATAAGATGACAATATAACATTATAAAAACTTATCAATTAATAAAAACAATAGAATGGTAGTGATAACAAATGTGGGCGAATATAACAATATTTGATAATCAATTAAATTGATTATGATAAAAATAAACTAAGGCGCTACTACGGCAGCGGCTGTAGGCGAATAAACGAATGAATAAAATGTGAAAATAAATTGAAACATGAAATAAGGTTGAAGTCTAATAAATTTGGTTGTTGTTCGAGCATAAATCCACTTTAGGCAGACTAAGGGGGGGTGTTAAATTATTTTAGGGTGTTTATGATTGATTTACAGGAAGTTATAAAAAATTTTGTTATAGATTTATTGGCAATTATTTCTGAAAAGTTGAAATGTGAAATATTTATGAAAGAACAATGTAAGGTATAGGAGTGGCGTTGTTGGACGTATTTCGGGCAGGAAGACAATAAATGATGCAGAGTGTGCCTACTATTTGAATCGCAGGGCCACACGTCACTAGGACTGATTTTAAATCTGTGCAAATACTCGCGCGCAAACGAGTGACCCGTCAATATCTGTGTCATTTCAAAGGAGGTATCAACGGCACCTCGGAACAAGCGAACATCATTTAGCGTAGGTAAATGCTGCCGGGTGGTGGAACCTTGGACGGCATTTCTGTACTCGGTATCCCAAGCATATGCCGCCTCAAGACGAATCACCCCTCTTGCATAGCTGGGGAAAGCAAAGGGAACTAGGTGTATGCCGTGCGACTGTGTGAAACAGCCGCGTCTTTGGCACATTGATCTGCAACCTCGTTCCTTTCAATGCCGCAATGAGCCTTTTCCCACGCAAATATGATGATCGTTTGGTCTTCAGTTTGAGCAGTGAACGATGGATGGAGTTGACCAAGGGTACGGTGCTACTCCTATTAGCGATGGTTACAAGCGATGAAAGGCTATCGGAGAAGATACACACTGAGTGCAATATCCTAGGGGAGATCCAAGTCAGGGCGGCGTCAATCGCATATAGCTCGGCTTGAAACACGCTACAAGCACCATTTAACCGGTACTTGTGGGTCTCTTGCCGATCGTTGTGGTATATGATGATTGCCGCACCGACCTCCCCACCTTCCAGCTTGCTGCCATCGATAAATATAGCAACATCGACCTGGTCGCATATTCGATCGACTTCCGACGAGTCGCTAGCTTTTTCGAAACTGATCGTTTGTCTGTAGCGGGGATGTAACATTTCCGCTGGCGACGTACGATTTTTCAAGACGACGTCGTTCGGAAGTCGATCGAAAGTATCATCCATTTTCACCTGCTCTACACTTGCTACCCCCTTTATCCTTATCTCTATTGGAGTAAATCCAGCTAAGGCTAACGCAGATATTGCGTTATTTCTCTATTTCGTAGAGATGATCTTGTAGTCGAGAGGCTATGAATGTATGGGTCTTGATGTGAGGACATTAACGCAGTATCAACGGCGAAGGTGGCTATTTCGGTATTGGTATTAATTGGCAAATCACAAATGTAAAGGAAGTACAAGAATGGGCCGAGCATACTGCCTTGTAGTAACCAGATTCTATGGGAACCAGAGTGGAATAATTTTTTCCATACTTCACTCGGAAATATCTATCTTTCAGGTAAGACTTCAGTACTTGACAGTAAGGATGGGGTAAGTTGTTCTTAATTTTGGAGACCAGGCCAGCATGCCATACCTTGTCGAATGCCTGTGAAATGTCTAGAAAGGCTCATGAGCAGTATTTTTTATGTTCAATGTCTTCTGTAATACTCCCTACAACTCTATGCACCTGCTCTATGGTAAAATAATTTTGTCGAAACCCGAAGTTGTGGTTGGGTATTACATTATCTTTTTATAGGATTGGTTTAAGCCTAACTACGAAATTTTTTTTCAAATACCTTGGACAGTATAGGCAAGAAACTGATCGCTCCAAAAGATGCGGGTTTAGTTGGATCCTTGCCAGGATTTTGGATCATGATTATTTGGGCCACCTTCCATTGTTTCGGGAAATACCCCAATCTAAGGATGGCATTAAATATAAAAGTTATCATTTTAAATCATTCAGACGATATCTCTTTCACAATTCTTCCTGGTATCAGATCATACCCCGGAGCCTTTTTTGGATTAAGGTTATTTGTTATGCATGTCCTCACTTCTAATACCTTTATGGTCTTTATCGGGAGGTGCATTTGATAAGGAGCATCCAAGAACTGAATAATTGGGTTTTCCTCCTCAAGGGTGGTTTCCGTTGGGAATGGTTTGAAAACATCACCGATATGTTCCGCAAATAAATGTATCTTCTCTACATCATTTCTAGCCCAGTTGCCGCAATCTTCCCTAATAGGTGGTTTCATGTTTTGGGGTAGCTTGATGTTCCTTGTCATCTTCCACAGGGACTAATCCGTTGATTCTGTAGGTGATAGATTTTCTAAGAATTTCTTGATGTCATGATTCTTGTTATCTATTAGAATCTGTTTTAATTGTCTAGTAGAGCGATTTAGTTTAGTCTTATCGCTATGGGCATGAGTAGTCTGCCATCGTTTCCTTAGTCTTCGTTTTTCTTCTAGTTTATTTTTGATATGGTCAGGGCAATAACCTGGTTGTTCTGTTTTCTGATGGGGTAGCAGTCCACGCGGCTTGTTGTATTGAACGATTTTGTTGCTCAACCGCTTCGTCAACTTGTTCCTCCGACTTTAATGGGATTTTGGAATTTAGTGCTTTTGATAAGATGATACGAAATAATTTCCAATCAGTATTTTTCTTGGACAGAACTGGTGGTGCAAGTTTTTCGATTACTTGACTCTCAAAGGTAACCAACAGAGATCTCGTGATCCGACGTCCAGACATCGTACAATTTTTAGGTAGTTGCGTGCAATGCTTTTGGTGATGCAGAAGTCGATAACATCAGGTACTTTATTTGTATCCGTTAGCCAGTAGGTCGGATGCCCGGTAGAAAGTTGCTGAAGGTTATTTCTTATCATCGCTTGGTGTAATTGTCTGCCGGGAGTAGCACGCAAAACTACACCCGCATATTCCCAATACCATGTATAGATATTCTGAAAGCTGAAGGTTTGAATAGCCGAATGAACAAAAACTTTTAGAGAATAAATAATAAACTCATTCATATACCCCACCGTGATAATAAAAAGCCGCCCGTGCCAGCTAGTATAAATATAAATTAAAAATACAATGACCATGGGTAATACAGTTGTTTTGAATAATAATTATTTATACATGGAATGGATAACTAGCAATGGAAAGACATTAATATTAAATTATCAAATGTCCCTTCGACATTAACCGTAAGTAGTCAAAAATATCATCAGCAAGGAATTGTTGAAAATTTCAATTCGGTTAACACGAAAGTTAGTTAGTCAGAAAGTTAATGAGTTAGAAAGTTAGTCATTTTGAGGGATACGCGAAGCGATTGCATGAAAAATGGGAAATATTTAATGACTCTAAAGAAAATGTAGATAATCACGTCAATCTGGATAAACACATTCAATGTACTATTTTATCTTTTTTTTGGCAAGTTAAGATTTTAGCTGCAAAATAATAAAAAAAAACCATAAATTATTGTTAAAAATCCAAATGCAAGTTTTTTGAAAAAATGTTTTTTCGTTAATAAATTAAATAGATTGCCGTGAAACAAGAATAAAATTTTTAATTTGTATAGCGGGGGAAAAATATAACGGCACTTTTCTTACCTCCCTGACTAGCTCAAAAATTGGACTCTTATGAGGGCGTAAAATTGGGTTCGATTATTTGTAAAAACACACTTTACAGGGTTACGGACAATTCGCAACCTATTCAAAACGAAAAATGAGGAATTTATCATGTACCTCAATCTTATTTGTACCTCTCAATGCTGTATTTATCTTAAAACAAGTTAGATCAAATAAATCCTCCTCACTCAGAAACCTGTTCATTTATTAAAATACAAAATAAAAATCTGTGAAACAAAATCATAAATTTTCATAACAAATCAAGTGCACAAATAAACTTATTAATCTAACACCCCCCAGATTTAATCGCACTAATTCAATTTAAAAAAAAATTGTCTAACGATCTTTTAAACAACGCGCTTACAATTACTGTCTTACCGGTTGTTTCCACCGTCGAAAAGAAACCAGTTTTGGTGCTTTACTCAAGTCGCTTACGTTGACGTGGTCCAGCCTCAGTTTTATCCATTTGTTGCTCGAATCACATAAATAATCACCAACCATAAATTGTTGTTTTCCAAAAAGATAATCTTCCTTCCGTTCGTAGGTAAGTACTTAATCTTTCCAATTAGTTAAATTTTCAGCAATAATTCACTCATAACCAACAAAAACTTTTTACAGTGGTAACAAAAATTTTCACCAAGTACGTTCGCAGTTTTTCAATACCATTGTAATGTTCCAAAAAATTTACTCTCCTTGCTGGTCATCGTTGGAGTCCTTTTCACTTCCTTCATCCAAATTATCTTTCTTTCCCTTCCAAACCTTTTCTGAGACGGTGTATTAGACAATTTTTCGAAATTGTAAGCATTCAATCTGTCCTTTTCACGTACAATGCACTTTTTATTTTTCACTTAAATTTTTATTGTGCGTCTACCTAACTTTTACAAAATTGAATTACTTAATTTGTCATAATGTCAAAATTGAACAATTAAACCAATCATTCACAATTTTGCTTCTTACATATTTCAGGAACCGATGATCTGGTGGAGAGATTGAATTTGAGCTCCTTAAATATTTGATCAAACAGCTCTTTTATTTTTGGAAGGCACTCGTAAGACTTTAGGTACAAACTCATCAACCAACTTAGATAGTGTGGCTTCTCAACTTTTACCTTTTTTAATGGATGTGATTTTGACTTAATCGACCCCCATTTGGAACAGCGCAATATTATTATTAATTTTGTTTCAAGTTATTGCATTTGTAAAATAAAATTAGTACAAGTAATTATTACAATAAGAATGGTCTAATTCCCTCTGCGTTATCAGTCGCATTATAAATACTGCACAAACCCGTTTAAAGATAGTTTTAAGTTCAACATATGGTGCTCGGAGCATAATTTTCTTCAGTAAGAAGATAATTTAAAATATGACATTTGTGAAATGCCAGTAAACAAACAGATTTACAAAACGCACACAGTTTTGTCGGGAATAGCTCAACTTTTCGATCCGTTAGGACTAGTAAGTCCATGCGTGATAAATGTAAAAATTATGCTACAGCAGCAGTGGCTCGAAAAATTGTCATGAAATGAAGCATTGCCGTCCATTCTTCACACGTCATGGTAGGAGTTCCGAAGAGAGCTACCTTGTTTAAACTCGTTAACAATAAACGACACGTAATATGTCATAATCCAGTTCGCATTGAAATTCATGGATTTTCTGATGCGTCCCAGCGGGCATACGGCGCATGCGTATTTATAAAATCGGTTGAAAAAGACGGACGACCAAATGTAGATTTAATATGCGCAAAAACAAAGGTCGCACCTTTAAAAACTGTAACATTGCCGCGCTTGGAATTATCAGGTGCTCTGGTTTTAGCAAGAGTTGCAAAGAAAGTAACAGACTCATTAAGGATAACAATCGACCAGCGAATATTCTGGACAGATTAGACTATTGTTCTCGGTTGGTTAAAAACTACGCCAAATAAATTAAAAACTTTCGTAAGCCATCGTGGCGCAGAAACGCAAGATTTAACATGTTCCGACACATGGAGACACGTCCCAAGACTCCCAAGCGCTGATAATCCAGCGGATATACTTTCTAGAAGAGCAAAAGCAAGAGAATTAAATGACTTAAATCTTTGATGGCACGGGCCAAAGTGGCTTAAACAGGATGAGTCAGAATGGCCGTCCAATAGCCAACAAAAGGATGAGGAATTGCCAGCGACGCAAAAAATCGTACAAGCTTTTGTTACTATTAGGTCAATTCCGAGTTCTCTCTTTGAACGGTTCTCCAAGTTAAAAGGGCTCACGCGTGGTACAGCTAGGTTATTTCGTTTCAAAACGAACTGTAAAAAATCAATGTGCGATCGGCACGGTGGAAATCTCACTCAAATAGAGGTGAATGACGCGACGCGTTGAAATGTTTGATAAAAATAGCGCAACACGAATCTTTTCCAAACGAAACAAACGCTCTATCAAAAAACAATTAAGCGTAAAGGTCGACTGTTAAGTCTAACTCCATTTTAGGCTTCTATACAAAGTATAACAAGAAGCCTTTTTAGATAATACAGGCATTATTCGAGTTGGGGGGCGAATTCGAAATTCGAATTTTACTACGGATAAAAAGCATCCAACGTTAATATAGTATGTTCAAAGCATCATTTAACTAAAGTATTATTTGAAAATGAGCATTTAAAACTTTTGCATTCCGGTCCTCAACTTACATTAGCTTCCATGCGAGAGAAATTTTAGCCTATTTTAGGAAGAAATTTAGCAAAATTAGTTGTACGCCAATGTTTAGTTTGTTTTCGACACAACCCCAAGGGTGTTCAACCAATAATGAGTTTATTACCCGAATCGCGACTCAGACCTGGTCCCGTATTTAATATCACCGGAGTTGATTATGCCGGTCCCTTTCACTTTAAACATAAAAGGGGTCGCGGTGCAAATTAAGTAAGTGTTATGAAGGACTTTTCATATGTTTTGTAGTAAAAGCAATTCATTTAGAACTCATAACTGATTTGACGAAGGACACGTTTATTTTGGCATTAAAACGCTTTGTTGCTCGTATAGGGAAGCCACTTCATATATTTTCCGACAATGGCACTAATTTCGCGTCCGCTAATTCAGAATTACGAGATTTTGTGCGCAATTTTGGAGATCTATTAAGCTTTGAATTTTCACGTGAAAATATTGAATGGAAGTTTATTCCTGCAAGTTCACCCCACTTTGGGGGATTATGGGAAGCCGAGGTTAAGTCATGTAAGCATCATTTAAAAAGAGTGTTAGACGAAACGCATTTAACGTTTGAGGAATTTTACAGTTTGTTGGTACAAATTAAAGCAGTGCTTAACTCCAGACCTCTTTTTCCAATGTCATCCGATCCCAATAACATTGTTCCTTTGACCTCAGGTTACTTTTTAATCGGAAGACCACTTACTTCGGTGTCCGAGGCAGATGTTAAAGATATCAACACTTGAAGACTTTCTAGGCTCCAAAGCATCCAACAAATGCAGCAGCATTTTTGGAAAAGATGGCAGAGCGAATATATTACCGAGCTTCAACAGCGGTTGCGGTGAAAGACAACCAAGAGCGAGCTCCAGCTGGGCGCCATGGTATTAGTGAAGGAAGATAATGCTCCTCCTCTGCGATGGACGTTAGGGAGAATTGTGCGTCTTTTCTGGTTTCTGGATTTGTGGTGGAGGGTAGGTATTTCTACCCATGCGCACTGTAACATAAAATCTACGCGACACAAGTGCCCTATTTTACTGCTTGCTCTTTGGGTTAATTCGGAGGCTGGGTCTTGGGTCGAACTCAGAAAACGTGTTTTTGATATTTATAATGGCGCCAGCTAATTTCCAAAACCGTTTTCTATAGGATCTTGTTACCTGACAAAACGCAAGCAAGACACCTTTTGAACAGAGATAATAAGGGTGACTAGCTCAAGTCGCGAAGGGGGTGGGTAATTTAAATGAGCCAAAGGGTCTTGTGACGTGACGTCGCGATTTACAGGTCTCTTATCGACGATTGGGCAATCCTCAATCGTGATTCGGAATATTGTCAAAATCGGTGGGGATAAATTTACACGAGGGGAAGTTGTCAAAATCGGTGGGGATAAATTTACACAGGGTGTAGTTAAATGGGCGCCACGCGTTCTTAAATATGAATTTATTCGAAGGGGATGAAGTAATGCACCTTCAAGCTGGTACGCGACAGCTTTTTGGACTTCCTCGCTGATTCTCACTCTGGGAAAATACCGCCGAACGACCTTACCTTTACAATAGACGGGTTCTCCTTCGGTGAAAACAGCTAACCAAAACACATAAACGACAACAATAAAACACAGAAATAGAAAAAAACATAAGTATAATAAAAACAACATCAATACGGGGTATTGACAAAATACATCAAAAGTACACTCAAATTTACAAGTACAATTGTGAATTAGCAAATATTTACAGGTGACTTGATTTAACATGAAAGTTATCGAGAAAATATGAATGCTGGTATTCCAGCATTCGAGGAGGACAGCGGAAACTTGACAGCGGAAACTTGAATTATTAATTTGCAAAATTGAATGCCAAATCCCATAAGTGGGATTACAAATTCGATTTTAAATTTCACTTTAATTGCTACGCCAATGTAACACACAAATTCCCAAAATATCAGGTTGCAAAATTGAATACTAAAATCCCATAAATAGTATGGTAAATTCAATATTAAAATAAAATGCAAACTATTACGTCATAACTATGATTAAATTCTAACACACGGACGGCATCTCAAAAGTAATGCCACTTTTAATTCAATACTATAAAATAAGAAAAAGGATTACATGTGTGTGCGAATTCGTCTACACGGGGAAGTAGAAAACTTCTTAAAAACAAGCAGTGACCAATGGGGTCACTGAATACAATACAACTTAATAATAATAAAAGATTGCTTACGTAATAATTCATATGCAGCTTCTTGTCTTCAGGGAAGGTCCTCGGATGCAGTTTCCCAGCGTGAGAATATCGATAAGTGTTGATAATTGAATCCCTCTACTGATTGAGGTGTTAAAAATGCGATACCATAAAACTATTCCTGCGAGGTATGTATGACTTTCCGACGGAAGATCCCTACTAGGGTAGGTGGCCAATGCGAACCAGTGATTCGCCGTGACTTGTGGGATTATACTTTTCCCACTTTTGCGACAATTGGAAGGTTGACCCTCGGGGAATACACGTAGAAATAATTCTCAGCTTTTGAATCTCTCCTGAATACGGCACTGCGTTTAACAACAACCGTACGCACACACACGTTTACGCGTACGACTGGTGGGGGTGGAACGATAAACCCGACGGTATGACTGAACTGGTAAAGGCGGCCACTCACTATAAGGTACACCTGACAGGTACGCCTGAACAGTTCGCCTGTTCAGGTGTACCCGATACCGGAGGAGCACACACACTCTTCATGTCAAGTTTGTCAGTTTACCATGGATCCTCCAGAAGATGATGTGCTCTTTCTCACTTTATTTTGTGTGATTTTTGCGAAACATAAAAACAGACGTAAGAAATGCAAACAATGGTGTAAAATGGTTGCAGAGAAGAAATAAATTTACCCATATCAATCTTCTTAATGAATTAATACATGAACCGTCTGATTATAACAATTTTCTACGCATGAGCGAATCAGTGTACAACGAGTTGCTGTCACTTGTATCTCCTTTGATTAAGAAGAAAGATACACTAATGAGAGCAGCTATATCCCCGCACGAAAGACTGACAGCTACTTTGAGATTCTTAGCAACTGGACAACCGTATGAGTGCCTCAAATATTCAACTAGGAATTCAGCACAAGCTCTTGTGCTTTTTTTGGGTTGTTTGTTGATCTAAATCTAAAAAAAAACAAACAGTAAACAAATTTTACAACAGTAAAATAAATCAAAATTACCAAGTCCTTTTTAAAAATTTAAACTGTTCACATCAAAAGAACTGTAGAAACTGAGACCTGTGATAGGTTTCCGCCACACACACATCAAGTCTACTCGTCCTGTCAGGCAAAACTGATCGAATTTTCATCAGTTGTCAGGTCGCCTTCAGGTCGCCTGAGAGGCTAGTTATTCCCGCCACACACCATCAGGTACACCTTAACAGGCGAACTGTTCAGGTGTACCTGTCAGGTGTACCTTATAGTGAGTGGCCGCCTTAAGGCGTAGCAGCGCGAACCACTTCTAAAGTTTATCAAGATTATTGTTGCTGACACGGAAAATTAAATGTACGAGTGAATTATTACACACTCTTTAATATATTTATAACTAGCGATAGGAATCGAAGCTATCTTAATAGCTACCCGAAAAGTTTAATTAATTCGGCGTAACTGTGTTTTCTATAAACAAAAGTAAATAAAGTGTTATTAAACTTAATTTAATCGACACGATACACGCGGTAGGAATCTCCACGCTTGGCAGATGCGTTATGAAAATGCAGCCTCGACGGGCGAATACCGTATAGTTGCCTTGAATAATGTCTATTGATAAACCAAAGAATATTGATAAACGTCGCAGCTTCACTTTGATAAGTGCTTGCAACCACGATAAAAATAATTTAAATAAATGTTCGTAATGCTTTAAAATATCGAAACTGGTTTAATTGACCGCTGAATAATTTAAATAAATGTTCGTAATGCTTTAAAATATCGAAACTGGTTTAGTTGACCGCTGAATAATTTAAATAAATGTTCGTAATGCTTTAAAATATCGAAACTGGTTTAATTGACCGCTGAATAATTTAAATAAAGGTTCGTAATGCTTTAAAATATCGAAACTGGTTTTAATTGATGTTCAAAACAATTTAAATAGTTACAACAACTACAATTAGCCGATAATAAATTTCAAATAAGCGACCGCGATAATTGTTCATAGTTCAGATATCAATTTTTACCTGTAACCACTGCACTGATATATTACACTAGTTAAAATCTAAGAAGAAGAAGAAGAAAATCAATAATTGAGATCTCATTTCAGTGAAAATCTATTTATTTCCGCCTAGGCGATTTGACTCGACTGTCGAGCAGGGATTCGTTCTTTGGCAAATTCAAGAAGAATCTCCCCGATGCATGGTAGTGCATCCCCTTTTGTGTAAAAATCCCCGTAAAATCGAAGTTTCTGGGGGCCCGACCCTTCCACTCGAAAGGTCAATTCGGTAGCTAATTGGCCCTCATAATTGACGTGATATCGGAAAGTAAGAGACAAAGAAACGAATGTCGATTCTGATAGGTTCATAGTTAAAAGCGAGAATTAATTTTGCAAGTCGATGCATGAAAATCCTGCATGAAATATTGCAAGACATGTTAATTTTTTGTGCCTCTAACTTAAGGTTTTATCTACCGATCCACGTGCACTTGGGACTCTTTTCATAATTTTTTGTCGGTTTATATCGCGATACAATGTTGCAACTTCAATAGAAATACATATAAATTTAACATGAGGTGCGATAAGAAATTCAAAATAACAAACGTTCCCATGGAATGGTATTTGCATGTCCTAACATGTATCTGTACAACCAACGTCTAACTCTATTTTATTTGAAAGTTTCTAAACGTATAGTTTTAATGCATTTGTTAATTCATGTAGATCGACATCGTGAATACAAAATCGATTGATATCGAATAAAAATTGCTGACTCGATACAATTTGATTCTGAGCATTGGGCTACGTCAACTTCATTATACTGCTTGAACGTATTGGATTTAAAACGTACAAATGTCAACATTCTCACACCTAGCTTTTATAAAGTTTGTTCGTTAAAATAATAAATGTTGCATCTTGATTTCAGACTACAAATTTGTCTTGCTTAAATTTTAAAATATAACTTGTCTTTTGACGAGTAATTTTTAACTTTACAAGGACGGGATTTTAAGTTAGGATATTACTTCAACTACCTTAAACAAAAATTTCACATGAGGTGCGAGCGGAAAAATTCAGGTTACAATCTCCTTTCATTCAGGTGTAGTAGTCGAAAACGACTGTAAAAAACCAAACCAGCAAAAGTAATTTACTGAATGAAAGAGTAAAAATTTTGATTATTCGTGTATTTACAAAAAAATAAATGTTCGCCCTGTGGAAGGAAATATCGACATTTACATAAAATATTTAGACACCTGTCTAATCCAATGACTTAACCAGAAACTTCATATGCATATAAAATCTTCGTTCACATAAAATATAAATAATTGGCGATATATTATTCCACACGGTATAAAAGTTTTTACATGAATATCAAAGTTGACTTGAAATGATTATCTGTGCTAACCAATTAATTAAACTTGAAATTTTATTACACTTTCTTGTTATCAGACATGGAACCATAATCTTCGTTTACATAAAATATAAATTTTATCTGACCTTATCTATTACTGCAGTTTTTGAATTGAGTGAATGATAATCCAGTTGTTGGATGATTGGGAACTTGATAATCCAGTTGTTGGATGATTGGGAACTTGATAAAATACAGCTACCCTGGGGTTGAATGAATGATGGTGTTGATAAATGATAAAAGACAATACAACTGATGAGAAATCCAGTTGTTCTTTACACGTCCGTCTTAAATTTGGAATCCTTGGATCCTTTGAGTTCCTACTTGCAATTCAAACGAATTGGTATATGCAAAAATTGGTCCCTTAGAATAGCAAACGGGATGGCTGTTCAGAACAAAATTTTAAAACGGAATTTTTGGACTAAATTTTAGAACCTACATCGGAAAATAAAAAAGATAACTTCTAGCTAATCAATGAATTAGTTATTACATACCAGATGGTCGGTTCTAAGTGAAATTAATTCAGAATTCAGCTGATCATTGACTTTCAACGTGTGAACTCTAACGAATAAATGTAGGAACTGACCTACAATTAACATTTTCGGGAGTCTACCGCGCATTCCCCTCTCAAAATTTACACTAAATTGTTCAAAACAACAATTTTTGAAATCGCAAAATCGGAACGTCGGATCATATACAGGGTGCGTAAAATAAAAACACTACAGCACTTAGGCCTCTTAATTGGGCCCATTGTACGACCTCCATTTTCCCAGCCCCCCCTCCCAGCGCCGTCATTCCCCGAGCCATTCCGCCTGGAGGATGAACTCTAGGATCCTGGCGGGCGGAACACCGCTGATTCTAGCCAAGTTGGGCCAGAAGTCCCCCAACATGGATCCTCTCATAGAAGTCAGCGCCGGGCAGTAGCATAGCACTTGCTCGGGTTTCCTTCTCTTCATAGCATCCACGACATATAGATTTATCTGCATAGCCTGCAGTGTCCAGTCAGTATCCCTGCAATTGTTCGCAGATTGACTCTGGAAAGCTGAAGATAGTATCTTGTATGTTTCCATGAAGGCGCACTTATTGCTACTATTGCTTGGTTACATGTTGTTCTTTGTACCCATCTGCTGGTATGCAGTTCTAGGTTGTGTTGTTAGGAGGGCATCCAGAGTTCTGACGGAGAGCGCAATCATCGGTTCCGGGCCGCAGGGAAGACCTTTGGAGTCGGTTCTCGCCAGCCCTCTCATTGCCTTCATTACCTTGATGTCCTTTGATCCATTAGAGTGAAAGGACATTTCGACTGGATACTTCGTTCAGCGTCTGGATGCATTCAAGCAACAGACCTGACGTGATCTTATGGCCACGCAGTGCCACGAGGGTCGCTCTACTGTCGGATGGTATCTGAATTTTCTTGTTCCGAATGTCTTCATTCTGGACTGTTTAGCGCAGTATAATATAAGTTCGGCCTGAAAGACGGATGTATATGTACCCAGCGGTATGCTTGTGCTGAGATTGAGTTCAGCAGAAAAGATTCCTGCACCCGATCCGGCTTTAGTTTGGGATCCATCCGAGAACAGACGTATGTCGTAGTCGAATGTTTCGTTTGAGTAAAGCAGGACGTTGTACTTCCTGTCCAGTATGTATTTGGGATACATACTGGCTATCTGCATGGCCACTTATGGCAATTGGATTTATTAATTCTAAAATGTTGTCATAAGTTCGCTCAAACTTTCGCTTATTGGTTTTCCACCACCAGTTCCGCCAGTGTAGGTTTTCATGGAGCTGTTATTTTTTACTTTTGCCCTCATATCTTGCTAAGTTTTTCTCCATTGCCTCCAATTCTTCTTAGCACCCGCCATGGAATTTAACGATTCTGTTAGATCTTGCCATTTATTTTGCGCTGTCCTCAAAGTGAAATCTGCCGCGAACTTTCCACTTAATAGTTTGGGATTCGTATTTAAATACTCCGTAATGACATTCTTTTGCTCTATGGAAGCATTGGCTACTCGACTTTTCGTAATTCTTTCCTTTTGCATTGTTATTGTATCGTTATTATTACTGTTGTGTTTGAACTAGTTGATTTATGTATTATAAAAATTATTCCATTATATGGAGAATTTCTTTGATTGGTTAATTAATCTTTTATTCTTCTACAAGTTTAGTCCGACAGCCTAATTTGGCGCAAAATTGCCTATCTGGCAATCCTGACGATTTAAAACTTTTGTTTTAAAGCCGTTTGTTCGCACGGTATAACATTCGTGTGCCATTCGAGAATACTATTTTAAAAGTGATCGAGTAATCGTCACCACGCGGAATGATTCGCATGCGGAGTAAATTCGAGTGAGTTCGAGAATACCGTTTTAAGTGATCGAACAATCGTGTGCGAAACTTACCATGCGAAATGATTCGCATGCGAATAAATTTTATTGAGTTCAAGAATAGGCCCCCTGGCAGATTACTCCCTGAATCTGGTGCAAGGAGGACGCTGTTGTTACCTGTCTGGTTCTGGGTCACTATACAAGGGCACCGTAGCAAAGCATGGGTCTGACAACGGCCGTGTAGAGCCAGAGGGCGATCCTGGGGGGAAGACCCCACGACCTCCCCATCGCTCCCCGACACTGCCTGAACGCCAGTCTCGCTTTCTCAAGTTCTTTTGTAAATGATTCCCCAGTTCAGCTTTTTGTCAAGTATTATTCCCAGATACTTGACTTAGTCGGCTAGTTTCAGGGGAGGTCCTGTTAGGCATGATCATGCTCGTTAGCTTCCTTTTTCTGGTGAATAGAACGAGCTCTGTCTTTCCCGGATTGACTGAGAGAGAGAGAGTGCTCCCCACACCATTCCTCTATTATTTATTATTTTAACAAAAATAGATATAAATTTCTTTATAAAAACAAATAGTGCATTCGCATTGTTCTAATTCAACTTCAGAATATTAGGTAAATCTCGAATTTCCTGCTTAAAATCCGTAATAAAGGCAATAAACGGAAAGCTTTTGAAAACCCCGCTTAAAATTTGGTACGGTGTTGGGCGGAATGGTACAATAAAATTTGGTAATAATTTTCGCCATTTTTCAGTATTATTTTTTAATTTGTTAACATTAAATTTGTTATCTGTTTTAAATACCAATATAAGGATTTGTCCCAAACGGCCTTTGCTTTTTTGTTTTGATCATTGCAAAATGGGCGTACGAAAAGGTAAAGTTCGATTTTAGACAAATAAGGGGGGGGGGCTTTGATTGGTGACCATAGAACGATTCGAAGATTTTGTCCAACTGTGACAAGGCGGAGGCGGGGTTGAAGAGTCGGAAAATATTGCTGACGTCCTTTATGGATAACCCGCCCATTGACAAAAAATATTTGTTTTCATAAATATGCTTGCACATATTTCGGAAATTACACGATTTGGATCATAAATAATTCGTAATAAGATTAAAAAAAAGAAAACATTCATAGGGAAATGTTTAGCCAGCCAGTGTATTATAAATTTTATTGGCGAGTGAAATTTGATAGTGGTTCTGAAGTTTTTATTATATTGATTTTCAAGTGTAAAAATAATTTGTATCAAAATTATTTTGAAGTATGAAGTTTTGAAGCGGTTCGAAGTTCTCGAAAAATTAAATGGAGAAAATTAATTTACTGTCCAAATTGGGAATGCTAAATAGAAAAGTTTTGGATGACATGGGAAGGTCCTGTTCGGTAGTTTGTAAGTACGTTACAAAAGCAAAGCAAAGGTAAGCAAGCAAAGCATTTTGGAATAGCTGCTTGCAATCCTGCCTTAACCCAATAAAAAATCTGTTTAAAGGAATTGCAATTATTTAAAAAAAATAGTTAGTCTGCGAATAATTTTTTTAACGTATTGTTTTTCAAATGTTTTGGATTAACATCACCTCAGGGTATTTATTATAGCACAATCAGCGACATTTACAGGAAAGGCACACATTAAAGACAATAGTCGGCGCCTAGACTAGACGGTGACGTTAACACGATGCAAACTGGCATTATCTATAATTACTGGGAGCAAACTGTTTCAAATTGCAATTCTGAAAATATTTTAGTTTTCTCTTTTAATTTAAACCTACTAATTCAGACACATTTTTAACGGTATAGGTTAGTTTGGTACCAATTGATCTAGTATTTGATTAATTTTGAAGCACATTGAAGCAAGGGAGTAGTCACTCTTGTCTGGCTTGCGTATGAAGATAGCCCTTGCCCTCCGTCAGCCCTCGTATACAGCCGTGCGCAATGCACGCCCTATACAGCCGCATCAGGTGACAAAGCATGTGATCCAGGCCCCATTGAACCAGTGACGGAAATTCCATCACCTCTCGTTGTGATGGCGTCGTTGTCTTCCTGTCCGACACCAAAGACAAGGAGTTTACTCTTCGGTTCCTCCTTGACCGTATCGTGAAAGACACACCATTTTTTTTACCGTTGCCCAGATGTTCTGGGCGGCCAGGCGTTTCAAGACAGCCTAACACCCCTATTCACTAACTTCAATCGAAAACGTTTCGATCATCGAAAAGTAGGCGGTCGAAAAGTGTCATTATTTATCGATTGCGGTAAAAATTACGATAACTTACGATATTTCCATATAGTGGCCACTGTTGGTAATACATGGTAATACTGTTGTAAACATAATCATAACCTATAAAATAAAGAAATCTGAAGGGAATTTCTAAATTTAAATAAATTTAAAAAATTAGGTTGGTAGTTATGTCTTTTTGACTTTTCGATGATCGAGACGCTTAACGTGACCCTTTTCCGTCACGAGAAAACATTCGATCGATCGAGAAGTTTTAACGATCGACCGAACGATAACGTCTCGATTCGTTAGTTACTGAATACGAATTGTCACTCTTTTCGATCGATCGAAAACTTAACGATTCGATCGATCGGAAACGGAGTTAGTGAATAGGGGTGTTAATGGGTTCCGTCTCCCCGGGAATCCAAAGGATCGCCTTAGTTAGCCTAGGCAGATTTTCCACCTGGACAACCTCCAATTTAGATCTCTCCCACAAGTCTGTGAGGGTTGCTGTGGTGTTTTGCAACCACTTCAGGGAGTCCTAATCCTTGTCTTAATCCTTTAATCTCCTAAAAAATGTGCTTCAAAATTAATCAAATACTAGATCAATTGGTACCAAACTAACCTATACCGTTAAAAATGTGTCTGAATAAGTAGGTTTAAATTAAAAGAGAAAACTAAAATATTTTCAGAATTGCAATTTGAAACAGTTTGCTGTCAGTAATTATAGATAATGCCAGTTTGTATCGTGTTAACGTCATCGTCTAGTCTAGGCGCCGACTATTGTCTTTAATGTGTGCCTTTCCTGTAAATGTCGCTGATTGTGCTATAATAAAGACCCGGGGACGGTCCCCTAACTTTGACCAACCCAAATAAATTGAAAATTTCCTATTGCAAAGAGGAAGGTTTATAGAGTATACTGTAAAAATTTCACTTGCGAATGTATTATCAAAATTTCTAGAAAAATCAATTTGAAAGTACGTAAATTTAGCTAATTTTTCTTCGATTTTTTGGGTGTGCATTCGATAGGGAGGTTTATCCATCGTCAAAACCGCCCTGGAGGGGTGCACAGCGGAGCGGAGCGCAGTTACTATGCTAAACATACGATAAGGCGCCTCCCATAAAAAAAACCGGGATAAATGAAACCGGGAGCTTAGAGACCCTTGAAATAGCATTAAAAAGTATATTAGTTGCGGTATGGGGCAGTAAACTATTACGTTTCACCCCCAAAAAATCGCGTAAAAACAAAAAATAATCGATGTTACAAGTACGAGAGACGAGCTGCATCTGCCGGTGCGAACCTTACCTTACCTTACCTGATATGTATTTGATGGAGCATCCCGGCGCAGCCGGCCTTCTCCTTCATCTGAAAGAATACATTAGTGACATTGGAATTTATAGAGACCGGTGGGTCTCTGGGAATTGGCGCTTGGCGGACTGACTGGTAAAAACCTGAGCTGTGACTGTGAATATGTAATATGAGAAGGAAAAGAAAATTTTTACGTTTGCCGATATAGTAGAGTCCCTAATTCGAAGAAAGAAATTATGAATTAATTTCTATTGATGACCTCGGAGTGAGTGGCTTCTACTTGGAACTAGTCAGAATTGGCGACTAGTGGGATTATAGTGATGCTATGGGGGGTGATTTAACGAAGCTTGTGATAATTGATCGAAAAATTACACAAATCTAGTGAATAAATTCACTTTCGAAGAGAATTTGTGTAAGTTAAACCTATGAACATACATTAGTCTGTGTGGGGGTGAGTTATGGTCAGGAGTTGTCCGTGGTCAGGAGTGATTTGGGACGGGGAATGAGAAAGTCAGCTGGGTTGTATTGACCTAGTTGGTTTACTAGTGGGTTTTCTGAGAATTTGGATTTGTTGTAGAGATTGGTGGCATGTTTACGATTAAGAGTGTTAATGAGGTCTAGTTTGGCGTCTGCATGTAGTCGTCTGTTAGTGACGTAGTAGGGGGCGCTGAAAATAGCTCGGAGATTTTTGTTTTGAATGACTTGAAGTTTATTTATGGCCCTGGGGTGTGCATATCCCCAGACAGGGGAGGCGTAAATCATTGTCGGGCGGATTATGGCTTTGTATAATCTTAGTTTGTTAGCGGGGGACATGGTACTTTTTGCGTTCATGAGGACGAACAGTCTATTGAAGAGGCATTTGGCTTTACCGGCTGCGGAGGAAATGTGAGCGTCCCATTTGAGGCGCCGGTCCATGGTAATGCCAAGGTACTTGACCTTGGTTTTCCAGGGGATTTGCTCCTCGAACATCCAGACACTGGAGTTGTGAGGCTTGCAACGATTTCGAAACATGATCGCGGAACTTTTGCTCGAGTTAACCTCGATGCGCCAAGTTTCGTACCACCTTCCGAGATCGGTGATCGCCTCCTGGAGGCGGGTTGTGGCTATGTCCGGGTGGATTGAGGATGTGTATATTGCAGTGTCATCTGCATATAGTGAAATTTTTGTTGCGGGATCTAAGGGGGTTGGAATGTCACTCATGAAGATGTTAAACAGTGAAGCTGCAAGGATCGAACCCTGGGGGACCCCGGAGGTAATGGGGCGCTTTGTGGATCTGGTGTTCATGAGTTTGACTTGGAGATTTCTGTCGTGAAGGTAGGAGGCAATAAGTCGGACTAGTGGAATTTGAATTTTAGATTGAAGCATTTTGAACAGGAGGCCTTCGTGCCAGACCTTATCGAAAGCTTTCGATACGTCGAGTAGTACTAGGCCGGTGAATTCTTTTTTGTTGAGTGCCTGCGTGACGTGCTCAACTAATCGGAGGGCTTGGTGGGTCGTGCTGTGTCCAGCACGGAAGCCGAATTGTTCGTTTTGAATAATACTGTTATCGAACATGGCTTCTTGGAGACGGATGAGAATGACTTTTTCAACTACTTTTCCGATGGAAGGGAGCAGGCTGATTGGTCTATAGCTTTTTGGAAGTTTGAGATTTTGACCGGGTTTGGGGATTACCACTACGTCAGCGGTTTTCCATATTTGTGGGTAGTAGTTGAGTCGAAAACATGCGTTAATTATGCCGGTGATGGCAACTTTGGCTTTTTGGGGGAGTTCTTTGAGGGTAGTATTGGTGATGCCATCGGGACCTGGGGCTTTCCTCTTTTTGAGGCATTTAATGGCAATGGTGACCTCCAGAAGGGAGGCGGGGGTGATATGTGTGTCATCGGAAGTGTTTAGGGTGGTGGTGACATAATTTTCGACCGAATTAATATGGTCTTGGTCTAATCTTGTGGTGTTGGGGGAGCATTGAGCTTGGAGGCTGTCGGCGAAGATTTCAGCCTTTTCAAGATCGCTCCGGGCAATAGTGCCGTCAGGGC
Organism: Podabrus alpinus; assembly: GCA_932274525.1. Classification (NCBI taxonomy): domain Eukaryota; kingdom Metazoa; phylum Arthropoda; class Insecta; order Coleoptera; family Cantharidae; genus Podabrus; species Podabrus alpinus. The sequence goes on along the minus strand of OW026455.1, from coordinate 54,927,934 downwards.
GGGAGAGAATTGGGATGGTGACTTTCTTTTTTCCCTGGAGGGCGGCGGCCATGCGCCATGCGGACATGTCTTTAAATGAAAGGGAGTTAATGGTGTCTAACCATTCATTGTCATGAAATTCTTTGACTTTAACGTCTACTTGCTCTTTGAGCCGGTTGTATGACCTTTGGTCATCAGGGTTGCGAGTTCGCCGAGCGAGTTTCCTCGCTCGGTTTTTGGCTCTGGTAAGATCTTTGAGGGAGGGAGTGAGTTTGTCTCTGACGTCCGTGGTGTTAACTTGAAAAGAGGTTTCGTCAACGGATTTTTTGATGTTGTCTTGGAATTTGGCAATGAATTGGTCTAGGTCAGTGGGGGACTCAAAGAATGGGATTGGTCCAAGGTTTTTTGACAGATTGTCTTTGAAAGAGGTCCAGTCTGTTGTCGTTCTTGTGGGAGGGCCCTTTGGGGGTAACAACGGTCCGAGTGTCAGAAGGACCGGGTAGTGATCTGAGTTTAGTTCTTCGCTGGTGGAGATATCGTATTGGAGTTGTACGTCTTTGAAAATGGCTATGTCCAAGATGGACGGCGTACCTGCGTTAGAAAAGTGGGTGGGGGAGGTGGGAGCGATGATCGCGAAGTCCAGCTCGTCTGCTAGTGAAAGTAGGTCGCGTCCTACATGGTTTGTGTGTTTGCACAACCAGTTGGAGTGTTTAGCATTGAAATCGCCGGCGATGATCTTCGCGTCGGGGCCTTCGAGGAGGGTTTCTAGGTCCTCTTTGAGGATGCGTTGCTGAGGGCGATTATAGACGGAGGAGATTTGCAACCAACCGTGATGTGCGGTGTGGATGCTCACCGTAGTGATTTCAAGGTACTCTAGGTCGGGGGTCGGTATTGCGACGTGTTCGATGGATGATTTTACGTAAATTGCGGTTCCGCCGCCGCGTCCGTCACGGTCATTCCTATAAAGTGAATAGCAAGGGAGTTTTGCCAGTTGGCCAGCTCTGAAGTGGGTTTCGTTGACCAAGATTACATCAAGGTCGTGATGGTGCGCAAACGCGAGAAGTTCATTTCGTTTGGCTGAAAGGCCGTTGGCGTTCCAAAAAGCCGTCTGCAAAGTGGTGGGTTGGAATCTGGGTTTAGACATTAACGGGTGTGAAATTAGTGGCTTTGGCGTTCATGATTATTTCAATATTGCGGACGAGTTCAGCATTGGCATTGAAATTACGAAGTTGTTCAAAAATTGCTTTTGTTTGTCGGGAGGGAGCCTCATCGTAGGAGGTGGTGGGCGTGGGGGTGGGATGTGTTGCTTCCCTGTGAGGGGCATGCTGGCTAGCGACTCCTAGATAGGATGGTCGATTGGGGCCTTGGGAGGAGGGGTAATTGTAAGTGGGGCGGCCAGCGAAGCGGGAAGATGCTTCGCGGGCTGAAAGTTCTCGCCGCTTGGGCTTGGGGAACATAACGCAACCTTTATAGTTTGCGGGGTGGTTTCCTGTGCAGTTAGCGCAGGTGGCGGGGCTCGCGGATTTTTTGGCAAGCCTGAGTGAGATGATCCCCTGCGCATTTGACGCATTTGGGGGGGGCGCGGCAGAGGGTTTGGGCGTGTCCGAACCGTTGACAACGGTGGCATTGACCGACCTCTGTACGTTTGTGGGGAGTTTCGGTGCGGGTGTTTATTGACAGGACCGAAGTCATGTCGAAAATTCTCTTGGCATCTGAATTGTGGGTTAGATGGACAAGGTATAGTGGCATGGGTTTTTTGTCGCGACCTTGGCGCATCTGGAAAACGGACTGAATTTCGAAATGTTGAGATTCGAGGTCTTCCTTGACCTCGGCAGGGGTGATTGTGATCGGAAGACCACGGATGACCACTTTGAGTGGTTTATCTTGGGGGAGGGAGAATGAGTGTGAGGGGAGGGATTTTTCCTCAAGTAAACGGCTGAGGGCCCGGTAGTCTGTCTCGGTGGCTGACTGGATGGAGATGCCATCCACGAGAGTGCGAATTTTAGTTGTGGCGATTTTACGTTCTTGATGGATCAAACGGTTAATAGCTGGCCAGTTTTCCTTTGTCCGTAGGACAATAGGGGGGATTCGGCTGGCGGAGGTATATGTTGGGTGTGATGCACCCTGGGAGTTCGAGGGGGGGGCGTTAGTATCGATTGGGGGGCTGGTAGTGTCCATGCCGTCATCGTCATCGCAATCGGCTTGGGTGTCGGGGGGGGTGTCATCTACCTGGAGACAGGAGAACCTGTTCTTGGTAGCAGGCCCTGAAGTTTCACTGTCATTGCTGACATTGGAGCGGGCGCGTTTTAAGTTTCGGTCGCTGGGGGTGACGAAGGTGTCACCACCAGTGGAGGTGGAAGCGTGGGTCTCCATTGCCTCTGAGGGAGGTTGGGCGGTGGAGAGGGTTGGTGCAGTCTTGACTGCGGAGAGCGAGCGTGTTATCGGCTTTGAAATACTGGATTCCATAAGGGGGCGCGGTGGGTCGGCTTTCTTGGTGGTCGTGGCTGTTTTAGTTGTTTTTGTCTTTGGGACTGTCTTTTTGGAGGAGGTAGTCGGTAGAGGGGGGAAGGGGGTCTTGTCCTTCTTTTTCCCTGAAGGGGCAGTCGGGCGTGTTTGGGTAGTCGGGGGTGATTGTGCTACCGGAAGTGGTTGCACGACCTTGGGGGGTTCGTCTCTGGCGATTATCAGAGCGGTTAGTCTGCTGACTTCTAAGCTTAGGCGTTCAATTGTGGCAGCCTGGGAGGTTGAAATGGCTAATTGTTCGTCAAATCGCAGGAGAAGACTTTCGTAGTTTTGTTGGAGCGTGTCTTTGTCAGTCGTCATTTTTACAAATAATTCAATAATAAAAATAAATTTTTAAAATAATATTATGTTGTAAAATCTGTAAAATATTTAAAATGTTGTGAGGCAACCTTAAATTTATCTACTTGGTCTTGATTTTAACTGAATGCAAAAGAATTTGCTGACTTGAAATAGTTTATCTAAATGCACTTGAACTTGAAAAGAATTTGATGAATGAAATAAATTTTAATCTGAATGAACTTGAAAAGAATTTGATGATTTGAAAATATTACGTTATGTTGCGATAATATTATCTGAAAATAACCTAGGTTAATAAAAGTTTACTGACCTGATTATGTACACTGCTGTACATCGGCTGATGACTTCGAAGGGGGAAGGGGCAAAAGAACGCGCGATCTTATTAATGTGACGTAGCAAGCTACGTCACTTAACAGATGGTTTCTATTTTTGCCGGGAAAACTGGGAGGGTCACTTATAAGCGTTTTTAAACGCTTTGTCGGCGAAATTTAAATAGATAAGGAACTTGAGGTGTCACTATTCACTTCTATTTTAAATTACGTTGAGAGAAAAGCAATGAAAATTGCTATTTGAACTTAATTCGTGAAAATTAAAGAGCGCAAAAATTGACGTGCGGTGTAGTCGAATGCAAGCAAGCGACTGCGCCGGTGCGAAATACTCTAAGTGGTAGGGTCATTCATATTGCACGTACCGTCAACAGAATGAGCGACGCGCGGGAATCTCGTTAATTTTACATGTAAATTTGCAAACTTCAAATTCGAATTACTCAAAATGTTGATAATACATTCGCAGGTTTAAATTATATCAGTATACTATATAAACCTTCCTCTTTGCAATAGGAAATTTTCAAGTTATTTGGAGTGGTCAAAGATAGTGGACCGTACCCTTTTTTTAAATAATTGCAATTCTTTTAAACAGATTTTCTATTGGGTTAAGGCAGGATTGCAAGCAAGCTATTCCAAAATGCTTTGCTTGCTTACCTTTGCTTTGCTTTTGTAACGTACTTACAAACTACCGAACAGGACCTTCCCATGTCATCCAAAACTTTTCTATTTAGCATTCTCAATTTGGACAGTAAATTAATTTTCTCCATTTAATTTTTCGAGAACTTCGAACCGCTTCAAAACTTCATACTTCAAAATAATTTTGATACAAATTATTTTTAAACTTGAAAATCAATATAATAAAAACTTCAGAACCACTATCAAATTTCACTCGCCAATAAAATTTATAATACATCACTGGCTGGCTAAACATTTCCCTATGAATGTTTTCTTTTTTTTTAAATCTTATTACGAATTATTTATGATCAAAATCGTGTAATTTCCGAAATATGTGCAAGCATATTTATGAAAACAAATATTTTTTGTCAATGGGGTTATCCATGAAGGACGTCAGCAATATTTTCCGACTTTTCAACCCCGCCTCCGCCTTGTCACAGTTGGACAAAATCTTCGAATCGTTCTATGGTCACCAATCAAAGCCGCCCCCCCTTATTTGTCTAAAATCGAACTTTACCTTTTCGTACGCCCATTTTGCAATGATCAAAACAAAAAAGCAAAGGCCGTTTGGGACAAATCCTTATATTTGTATTTAAAACAGATAACAAATTTAATGTTAACAAATTAATAAATATTACTGAAAAATGGCGAAAATTATTACCAAATTTTATTGTACCATTCCGCCCAACACCGTACCAAATTTTAAGCAGGTTTTTCAAAAGCTTTCCGTTTATTGCCTTTATTGCGGATTTTAAGCAGGAAATTCGAGATTTACCTAATATTCTCAAGTTGAATTAAAACAATGCGAATGCACTATTTGTTTTTATAAAGAAATTTATATCTATTTTTGTTAAAATAATAAATTTATTATTTTAACAAAAATAGATATAAAATATATGATTTTTTAATTACTGAAAATTAATATTAAATTAAATTTTAAAAATCAAATATACTAATATAATTCTAGGCCGCGTATACGGGTATTTGCTTTAATTACGTAATAGTTTTTTTAAGCGATATCAACAAACGACCAGAGAATTAATTTTGGGTAAAGTATGAAAGGAACTAATGAACATTAAACAACTCTTTGAAAATTAAGCAATAACTCAAAATAATTTTTTCAAATACTATCTTATTTGGCAAAAAAATGCTATACTTGTAGAAGCATTTGCATAGCTGTATAGATTTTTATGCTTTTAGCAGGGGGAATTAAATATTAAATCTAGCGATTTGTATTGGTTGGTACAAAAATCTATGATGGCCCCCTTCTTGTGAGATACCATACATTAATTGCATACATTAAAATGAATAGGAAAATCATTTCACGCCGAATTGTCCTTGCGCCGAATCAGGTCGAGCCAAAATGGGCTCGCGCCGTATTAGTCTCGCGCCGAAACGGCGGCGTCGAATCGGGTGTACGCCGAAAGGGCGACGCCGAACTGGCTACGACGAATCAGCTGCGCCGAAAAGTCCTACACCCCTTCTGGGCAACCTAGTTGTTAGTTTTTTACTACTCTTTTGGAATAGACCCAATTTTAAAGTCCTATTGTTCTAACTATTGTGTTAAGCAGACAACCCAGCAGATTTAAAGACACACAAACCCCATCTTTTTGACTATTTATTTTGATGATGTAATAAAGCAACTTTCTTCCGTTTCTTTTATTTTGTTAACTGCACCTGAGCCCGAATGGAAACTCGACCATCAAAAATCATTTCTACTAAATTAAGCAACACTTCACACAGAGTTTTGAATTGATATTTTAAAATAAAAAACTTGTTAGGGTACGGATAGAATATCTTCATTATAAACTTATTTGCTTCACCATTATTGCCGGTACGTTTCATGACGGTATGCGGATGGGAAGGCACTGTGCTGGGTAATGATTTTGCATTATTTTGAATGCCTATGGGACCTTTGTAATATTTTAGGAAGCGGATTGGACAGAAAAGTAAAATTTCCATATTCAATCGTAGACAATGTCGTTTGTCAGAGGCACATATCAAATGCGACCAAAGTTTCCACAAATCAAATTTGTGCTGAGTCAGAACGTGGAGTCAATACCTGTCAAGGCGATTCAGGTGGCCCACTAATGAAAATGTATTTCCATGGAACATCCCAGTGGTATCAAGAAGGTATAGTTTCTCGAATATTGGCATGCGGTAGTAAAGGAGCTCATGGCGATTTTACACGAGTTTCAAATTACATTGGTTGGATTATTAACACGATTGCCGATTACGAATAAAATATTTAATAATAAATTTTAAAATAACTAGGCTTTGTATTGATAATCTAAAGTGTCCTTGAATTTACATCTTACGATATGTAAATAATATTCAAGAAATTGGTGTGAATAAATTAACTAGCAGGGGTTTTCCTAGCCAGGTAATTAACAGTTATAATAGATCTAGTTAGCGTATGTTATCATTGTGTAACATTTTTAAATTTGCCGCTGAAATTTAGTTGAATCGACCCTTCGATCATGTATTTACTACACCTTTTCCACAAGTAATTCAGAAAGCGTCAACCATTATTCAGATTTGTCAATTGATATTCAGAAATCGTCAACTGTTATTCAGATTTGTCAATTGATATTCAGAAATCGTCAACCGTTATTCAGATTTGTCAATTAATATTCAGAAATCGTCAACGGTTATTCAGATTTGTCAATTGATATTCAGAAATCGTCAACTGTTATTCAGATTTGTCAATTGATATTCAGAAATCGTCTAATTCAGAAATCGTCAATTTTAATTCAGAAATCGTTAATTTTAATTCAGAAACCGACAAATGAAAATTAGAATGAAATGCAAAAGTGGGGCTTTTACAGTGCAGAATAAGGCTTTAATAAAAATCTAAAAAAATAACAATATTTTAATTAATTTCTTTATATATATTATAAGAAAAACATAAATTATTTCACAACAATATGTTAAAGAAATCTTTAGCGAATAACTTAGCGACCGACTGGCATATCTTCCATTGATAAGGCTGCTGCATGATGTATTGTGCAGTGTTGCGCAGCACGAGCACAATCGCCTCCATTTACGGTGTCCTTGGCCCGATCTACCCTTTTCCAACAGTAATTCAGAAATCGTCAACCGTTATTCAGAAATCGTGAATTGGAATTCAGACTTGTCAACTGATATTCAGAAATTGTGAATTGTAATTCAGATGTGTCAACTGATATTCAGAAATTGTGAATTGTAATTCAGATTTGTCAACTGATATTCAGAAATCGTGAATTGTAATTCAGATTTGTCAACTGATATTCACAAATTGTGAATTGTAATTTAGATTTGTCAACTGATATTCAGATATTTTGAATTGTAATTCAGATTTGTCAACTGATATTCAGAAGCCGTCAATTTTAATTTAGAAACCGACAAATGAAAATTAGAAAGTACTTAATGAAATTCAGAAAGTATCAAAAGTTCAGCTCAATTAAAGCATCAGTTGTTTTTTTTTCTAAAAATTTGAATGTTATGATTCTGTGTTGATTAATCCCTTTAATCCCTTTTCCCTTAATCCCTTAATCTGTGGATTAAGGGATTATCTGTGGATTAAGGGATTATCGTAATATTAATCTTATATAATTAAAAATACATTCTTAAATAAACCGAAAAGGTAATAATTGAAATGGAGTTTAAAGACAATTGCGTTATTTGTGGTTTCAATATGAGAAGACTTTCAGTAATACGACTGCTACCATGCTTACATCTAATTCATGCAAAGTGCGCAAATCATATAATTAATCTGCCGGATGGTACTTGCCCTGTTTGCGAAACTTCTCTGACAGGCAACGAAGTGATGGAAAGGGTACAATACCAAACAAATTCAAGAGAAGATCGTCAAAGAATTGTAAATTGTGCTAACCGAGGTGACGACTGGACTGTTTTGGCTAAAACTTTAAACATAGCATATAAAACAGCATACCACTGGGTGCGATCTGGACGTGACGACATGTTTCATACAGGAGGCACAAAACCAAAATCTCTCACAAATGATCAAATCGATGTGATTGTTTCATGGGTAGAAGATGATAGCAGCATAACATTAAAGCAAATTAAAGAAAACGTACTGCGCGATTTCCACCAATCGGTATCCTTGGCAACCTTGGGGAGCTACTTACAAAGTAAGTTATATACTGTAAAAAAAGTGCACACAGAACCAACGACTATGAATTCGCTCGCCAACAAAACAAAACGTGCTGAATATGTCCAAAATTTAAATAACTACGTAAAACAAGGGAAACAAATTGTTTGGATGGATGAAACTAATTTTAATTTGTTTTGTCGACGAACACAGGGCCGTTCAAGAGTTGGTGAGAGAGCTGTTCAAGTACTTCCAGCTTCAAGAGGTCCTAACATTCATTTAATTGTAGAAATTTCTGTGGCTGGCGTTGTAGCTATGGAACACAGAAGAGATTCATTTACTTTACAATTAGCATGTGATTTTGTAAGGACATTACTGCAGCAATGGAACGATATGGGAAATAAACTGTCCGATTTAGTACTCGTTGTGGACAATGCGCCTTGCCATTCAAGACTGTAAACGGTTTTTACTGGGACGACAGCAACTCTGTTGCGACTTGGCCCATACTCTCCAATGCAACGATTTCTGAATTAAAATTGACGATTTCTGAATCAAAATTGACGATTTCTTAATTATAAATTTCTGAATTAGACGATTTCTGAATATCAATTGACAAATCTGAATAACGGTCGACGATTTCTGAATATCAATTGATATACGCGGGGTAATTCCCAGAAGCTAGCTGCTCCGTACAGCACATCTACGAGCACGACAAGCGGCAAGTGTGATCAAAGCTATTTTGTGGTTCCATTTTTCAATTTTATAAACACCGAGTTTCGACCATCTCATTTTCCCAGAGTGAGAATTAGCGTGGAAGATCAGAAAGCTGTCGCGAACCAGCTTGGAGGGGCGATATTTCATCCCCTTCGAAAAGACGCCAGTTTAAGTACGCGTGGCGCCCATTTAACTACCCCTCGTGTAAATTTATCCCCACCGATTTTGACAATATTCCGCATCACGATTGAGGATCGCCCAATCGTCGATAAGAGACCTGAAAATCGCGAAATTACGTCACAAGCCCCTATGGCTCCTTCAATCTACCCACCCCTTCGCGACTCGAGCTAGTCACCCTATTTATCTTTGTTCAAAAGGTGTCTTGTTTGCGGTTTGTCAGGTAACACAGCACACTTACATAACGTAATGAATTCCAAACCCACAAATGTTAAAGAAAACAAAGTTTTTTAAAAAAACTCTTTATCTCTTATCTCTTATTATAAAAGGCCAAGTCTTTCTTTCTTTCTTTCTGTCTGTCCCACGGAAATACCCGAAGCAAACCGAACCGAACCGAACGCACAACGTATCAACGTATCATCGGATCAACGTATCATCGTATCACCGTATCAACGTATCATCGTATCAACGTATCATCGGATCAACGTATCATCGTATCATTTTGTCTATATAGGACAGCTATTTCCAAAAAAGCATTATGTGAACTTCCATAATGGATAATGAAAATTTTGAAAGTCCTGCTGCAAAGCGACGGCGATTGAATCGTGAGAGAAAAGCACGTACAAGAGCTAATAACACAGAAGAACAGCTTCGATCACAGCGACAAGCTGACGCTCGGTCTCATGCGATACGTCGACAACGTGAAACTTTGGAACAAACTCAAGCGCGGCAAGCTGCTAACGCTCGGTCCCATGCGATACGTCAACAACGTGAAACTTTAGAAGAAACTCAAGCGCGGCAAGCTGCTGACGCTCGGTCCCATGCGATACGTCAACAACGTGAAACTTTAGAAGAAACTCAAGCGCGGCAAGCTGCTGACGCTCGGTCCCATGCGATACATCGACAGAAAGAAAATCGATACCAAAGTCAGGCAATTCAACTCCAAATAAGAGCATTGAGATTTGATGAATCTCACGTTACTCGACACGATTGTGGAGAAATGAATTCCATCTTTCAGTTCTGCGGCTCCAAGAATTTCGCCAAGGAGCGTCCAGTTGATAAACAATTTAACAACTGCTGTCATAAAGGAAAAGTGAAGATTCCGCAACCGCTCGATCAACATGGGAATCTATTGTTATATCCCGAATTTCTTCGCTCTATGCTTTCAGATTCAGATAATCCTTACTACAAGAACTTTCGTCAGCACATCCGCTCTTACAATTCCTCGGTTTCTTTCGCTTCAATGGGAGCAGAGATTGTTTCAATGCCGGGTAACGGACCATACGTTTTCAAAATTCATGGACAGACGTACCACAGAACCACAAACCTGTATCCACCTGAAGGACACACAAGAAAGTTTGCACAACTGTATGTAATGGACTCGACAGAAGCGGTCAATGAACGAGTAAATCTGCCTGAAAATAGAGGTTGTCTACCTGAAGTGATTGAGAAAATCGATCGTTTCTTCCGCGTCAACAATCGTATCGCAGCTTCATATTGCCTGATGAAAGAAATTGAGCAACAAGAGCGTGTACGAGCCGAAGAAGAAGGACAACCAGTTCCGATCGTCAATATGGTGATGCGGCGCGATCGGCAGTCTGATCAAAGACGTTACAATGCTCCAACGTCCAATGAAATTGCAATGGTGTTCGTAAATGATGACGGCGAACCTCCATTTGAACGTGATATCCGTATCTATCCTCGAAATCCCGTCGACAATGCAAATACCCGAAGCAAACCGAACCGAACCGAACGCATAACGGATAATTTCATAACCAATCGGATGAACTTATCATCGTATCAACGTATCATCGTATCAACGTATCATCGGATCAACGTGTCAGCGGATCAACGTATCATCGGATCAACGTATCATCGGATCAGTTAATCCGATTATCCTACTCAAAATCTCTTATTATAAAAGGCCAAGTCTTTCTTTCTTTCTGTCTGTCCCAAGGAAATACCCGAAGCAAACCGAACCGAACGCACAACGTATCATCGGATCAACGTATCAACGTATCATCGTATCAACGTATCATCGTATCAACGTATCATCGGATCAACGTATCATCGGATCAACGTATCATCGTATCAACGTATCATCGTATCAACGTATCATCGGATCAACGTATCATCGTATCATTTTGTCTATATAGGTAAGTCTATTTCCAAAAAAGCATTATGTGAACTTCCATAATGGATAATTAAAATTTTGAAAATCCTGCTGCAAAGCGACGGCGATTGAATCGTGAGAGAAAAGCACGTACAAGAGCTAATAACACAGAAGAACAGCTTCGATCACAGCGACAAGCTGACGCTCGGTCTCATGCGATACGTCGACTACGTGAAACTTTGGAACAAACTCAAGCGCGGCAAGCTGCTGACGCTCGGTTCCATGCGATACGTCAACAACGTGAAACTTTAGAGGAAACTCAAACGCGGCAAGCTGCTGACGCTCGGTCCCATGCGATATGTCAACAACGTGAAACTTTAGAAGAAACTCAAGCGCGGCAAGCTGCTGACGCTCGGTCCCATGCGATACGTCAACAACGTGAAACTTTAGAAGAAACTCAAGCGCGGCAAGCTGCTGACGCTCGGTCCCATGCGATACGTCAACAACGTGAAACTTTAGAAGAAACTCAAGCGCGGCAAGCTGCTGACGCTCGGTCCCATACGATACATCGACAGAAAGAAAATCGATACCAAAGTCAAGCAATTCAACTCCAAATAAGAGCATTGAGATTTGATGAATCTCACGTTACTCGACACGATTGTGGAGAAATGAATTCCATCTGTCAGTTCTGCGGCTCCAAGAATTTCACCAAGGAGCGTCCAGTTGATATACTGTCACATTTATAATAAAATAAAATAATAATAATATTAATGCACGACTCGCCTAAGAAATTATAGCAAAACGTGATGAGTAGTCAGATTGATAGGAAAGTTTTCTCGAGAGGTAATTGAACGTAGGGAGAACGGTTGGATAAGCAGTTAGAAATGTAACGACAGTCAGTTGGTAATTGAACTGAGAACAGTCAAGGTGAATTTATAACAAGGTGGAACTCGCTTTAGCGGCAGTTCTTAGGCTTCTATACAGCTACCTTTCTGGTGTGGAAAGTTGTTATTATCTGGTTATTTTTGGTCGCCATATAATGTAACATCACATAATCAGATAATCTGCACTAATTATTTATTATATTATTTTAACCACATCAGCAGTGGCTTGATGTGGATAGTGAAGTTAAGTTGTAAATAAAAGAGGAAGAGGATGGATCCACCTCAAATAAAACCATGCGCAACTCTTGAGGTTGCCATCTTCATTCTATGCCGTTCGCCATATTGCTTGGTTCGTCCGCGTTTAGGAATGATTTCTCTATCCAAGGACAGGAAAGTGCCCTATATTTGCTTGTTCATGCATCCGAAGCTATTGGCAATAAAATTAATGCAGTTGCTTATACCGGCAACCACATACGGTTATTGCCATATCTGGCTCCCCTCACTTAGTTTCGCCTGCGGATCAACGCAGTTCCCAGGGTGTGGCACGTGGAGCCATAAGTGAGAGTTGGGTATCCTGCTAGGACCAGTTACCAAGGACCATCTCTCGTTATCACTCTCGATGTGACCGTCCCGGTACAAGGTACTACCTCTGCAGCATAACCCCTACACCCCTTTACCTTATCCTCCCGGATAAGGTAATGAATAGAAATAAGTTTGAATAGAAATATTTAGAATCAAAATATATATTTGATTAAAAGATAGATAGGTTAGGTCGAAAATTTGATAATTTTCACTTGGAACCGAGTTTGAACTTTGTTCGATAATTTGGCATCTTCATCGCTGAAAACAAACGTGATAGCTCTTCCCACAGAGTCAAAAAGACTTGCACGAGCAACACTATGTAAATAACTATCTGCATCGGATGGCATATAGTAATTGATGACGGTGTTTATACCAACAACATCCATTCCACGTCCAAAGATGTCTGTCGCAAATTAGTTTATGTTAATTCTGGCCCAAAGCGGCTCATGGTAAGAGGAAATCGATGTGTAGATTCCGGTAGCTGACACTTCAAAGTTAGAAAAAATCGCATCAATTTGCGTGCCATTCCGCGTAGTGGGTATCGCTGGCGACCGAATTTGGAGTCCTAGTTCTCTAAGTGCATGTTGTAGGCCATTACTTTTTTCCTTGCTGAAATCCTCATTGAAATCTCCAGTAACCAGAGTACGTGGTACTAAGTATAAGCGAGACATCTGCTTTTTTATTAAAGAGATCATTGTGTTGGAATTAAACCCTGGTGACTTGTAAACGACAATTATTCGGATGTTAGAGAAGACAATAGAAGAAACACTGCAGGAACCTCGTGAGTCGTATTCTATTTCGGAATTGGTGTCTATAATACATTCATGAACAGACGGACAACAATACACACGTACACCAATCGGTCGACGGACATCGTTACTATCTACTGATGCAGCAAGAAGATGATCTCCTAGCGGAAAGTTGTCACTTGAGAGCGTCCATGTCTCCGCCATAAGGATGATATCCGAACTCTTATAGACCTCATCCGATGCATAGAGACTATAATGAGCAGGAAGTGACTGGACATTGTGAAATATGACTTGTATTTGTCTGTTGCTATCATCCCTAATTCGCAAATGTTCAAATGAAGGAATTAGCTTCATCTCCCGGTGTCGTTTGAATTCAATAGATATGGGATCATTCTGTTGTGGCATTTTTGTCTTTTTAACGATTCCAATAAGAAATAATCCTGATGCCTTTGTTGCTCGTGAACATGCGACATACAGAAGAGCACGCTTGATTCCAGGAGTAAAATGGACAACAACGAGCTCGTATGTGGATCCTTGGGATTTATGTATAGTTTGAGCTTCAGCTGCATTAAGTGGGAATTGCGTCCTTGTTACCTTTGTGGCCGAATTCGATCGTGGCTGGATGACGACCGTACATGGTGAGATGGGAGTCCATTCCGAATCAATTTGAAGTTGCTGACTGAGGTTAATATTGCGCAAACGAAGCTTCTGTCCACTTCGGGAATTTTCAAACTTGACCCAGAGACGGAGAGGCTTTTGTCTAGATGCATCCAAAGTACTAATACCAAAGTCAATTCTTTTCAGAATGCATCCCACACCGTTAACCAAACCGTCACTTGTGTCTACATTCACTGTCATGATATAACGTCCACCTTCTTTGAGAAAGAGGCTTGTGTGAAGTCCCTGTGTCTTAGATAGAGGTGCAGATGCTATCCAGTTGAGGAGTGCAACTTTGGATGCCTCGCTCGTGTAAGCAGAAAGGGAATCCTTGGCGGTTGAGATGGCTTGATTTCCTGGCAAACAGGATAACGCAAAACTATTGTGGGCATCAACTGCTTCATTCGTGTAAAAAAGATGAATAGGGCGTCGGCTTACTATTTCTTCAGGCGTAGTTGGAAACTCACGGGATTTGAACAGTTTCAAATCATCATCAGTCATCGTCCCTGACGCCATATTGTTTAATGCAAGAGCAAAAGCTGCATCATCGCGTTGTCTCATAATTGTGGTCAGTTCATGAACAGTAAACATGTGCCATAAGGGTTTGTTGAAAAGCGACGAAATCGAATTCGACATTGTTCCAGCCAGAAGGGATGTTGCCATAACAGGTGGCAGCTGCCTGAAGTCGCCAACGGCTATGACCGATATACCACCGAAAGGTTTACATCCGTCACATAGGTCTCTCAATCGTTTGTCGATCATTTCCAAAATATGTTGACCAACCATACTAATCTCGTCTATGATAAGAACACGAAGTTCTGAATAGAGAGTGGCCATTGTATTAGAGACGCTGTCTGAGAGCTTGCTAGCTTCTTTTTGGTTCACGGGAAGTTGGAATGCGTTGTGAATTGTGAGTCCGAAGATATTAAATGCCGCTAATCCGGTAGGAGCCGTCAGAAGGACAGAAGGTTTATCAGGATTCGAATTAACTTTATCATTGAACACTCTAATTAATGCTTGGTATAGAGTTCTAATTACATGAGACTTTCCTACACCGGCACCTCCCTTTAAGTAGGTGTAGATGGGGATATCGGGAGACCTTTTGAAGTGATCAAGCAGGTGAGTTACAAAATCCCGTTGTTGAGTATTTAGCGATGCGAATAATTCTTCAAACTCTTTATTGGGAATTCGATTAGGAAGCGTAAACTTTTCAGACATTGGGCGTATCACGTCACCACCAAAGTCAATGGCACCAGCAGCAACGGGGTCGATTAATTCGAATTCCTCCTGAAGCTCTTCCGGTATGCTATCAGATTTGTCATCGTCAGATTGACGATCCTCACTCAATGCGCTATCCATAGCGACATCCAGAATATCTTCTTGAAAGGCATTAAATTCGCGACGATTGGCAGAAATTGCTTCTATATTATCAGTCGCTATCTTCTCGCAATCTTGATTTATAATTTCGGTTTCCTCATCCCTCCAAGGAAGATAGAGCATCACTTGTTCGCGGAAAAAGTTGTGACGATCTTTATTCTTGTTGTAGCGGACGTGGCGAATAATTTTTGGAAATGTTCGCTTCCAAACGTATCCAGGTTTGCAATTCTTTAGCGGAAAATATTTATCGATACTTTGTAAGTCTTCAGTTTCTACAATATCATCGTTTTCTTGGGCCATCTGTGTACTTCCTCGTTTTAATGAAAAATCATACCAAGCTGAAAATTGTGCAAGATTAAGGTTAGATAATGCTTCTGGTCGTGAACTATATCGTTGTAAAAGTCCGTCTACAAAGACATCTTCAGAGTCCGGACTGAGATTTTCTAACTGAATATTAGTTTTAATCATTCTGGTTCGTTGATCGGCTGGACCTGTTGGTATAAAAATGCATGCCTCTGTGCATCGGCTCATTGGAATCTGAAGCACGTTGTAAGCAGCCTCTTGAGCAGAGAGTTCACTGTTCATGTGATGAGCCGCTCCAAGAGCCTGAAGACGTTGAGCCAAAGACTTGTTACCGCTTCTGACATCTTCAAGAACCTTACGCAAGAGGTCGCTAGTTCCACGATCACTCTTGTTAATGTAGTCAATGATGTAACAGCAACAAGCATAGGCGTCTAAAATAAACTGAATATCCATGTTAGATTTCTGGAGTCTCAGGATTTTCTCACTATATGGATTTATGTAAGTCTCACACGGCCGCCTCCGAATGATGATTTTAGGCTTTTTCAAGGAGCTTTGAATAGCAGAAATGTAACGATTTCGTGTCATGGATAATTCTTGTAGAAACCCCGCAAATGTCATATCTGAAGAAAGTGGCAGTTCATTCGTATCAAGATAGTCACGAATCTTTTTGTAATCGCGTTGGAAAATCTCAATTTCCTCCTGTTGCTCCTCGAATGGATGGAGAATAATGGTTTCGTCCATTGGGAAAAATGGAATTCCAAACCGACATTTGACTCCTTTGTGGCTTTTCTTTCTACATGTGTGGGTGTGTCGATGAGTTTGAAAACACAAAAGCTGGTGAATGGGATCATATTCAGGCCAGTTCGTGGAACAAGTTATAATTTCGTCAACAAACCGGCAAACATCTTGAGTAGAAGATGAGTTGGAAGCATCAAAGTTTGGTGCGCCATCAATCCACTAGATCATATGGACGTGTGGACTTCCTCGATGTTGGAACTCAATGCGATGATAGGAATGCCTAATGGATCGGTTTCCAAATGGGCCTTGAGAGTTTTTCCAGGTCTTGAAAAGAGCAGAAGTGCGATGTTCAAAATAACGAGCGCAAGTCACGGGATCGCGCTGAATAAGTAATTGTTTGTCATTCTTTGACATATTTTGTGCTTCTTCTTCAGAAATTGTAATTTTGTCAAGAATATGCTTGAGAATCACAATCAACTCGTTCCATTTTAGCTCAGCGGCACTAATAGTGATGAAGAGATGAGGCAAATTGAACTGACTGACCATCCTTCGGACTTTAAGGCCTTCTTGATGCCAGTGATGACATGAGTTTCGTACTCCTTGTAAAACCTTAAAAGCATTATCATCATTAACTAACCCATCCACAAAATTAGAATGACTAATTTGCTCCGCAGTGACTCGGATTAACTCTCCATTGCGTCTTCGTTTACGAAGGCACACCTTGCGATTATCAGAAATTCTCTGAATTTCGAGCGATTTGGCCAAAAACAGTAAGAACTCGACATTTTCAACGGCACGGCGATCACTGTTACGCGCCATTGATTTGACAAATTCGGAGCGGCTTAGTAATTTACCATTACTATCGGATGGCTTCATTCGGTGCCCGGCAAATATTTGAGGAAACGTAAGAAAATACGAGTCAGGATCATATAGAATAGAGATTGGTTGGTTTCCTTCCGCTGGAGCCATCCGGATTCCCTCATCACTAGTAATTAAAGTCTCTCCTCTGCCAGGATTTACGACATCGAGACCAAACGGGCTTCCAAACGTGTCAGATTCTTTACACTTTGTGGAACATAGGGAAACTGCAGATCGTTGGAGAGACAGAGACGTGGAATCCGGTTTTGTTGGATAGTTCTGTGACAAGTTGAGCAAAATTCAGCGAGGTCTGAAGTGGGTGGAACTATAATTACTGAGTCGATGAAGGATTGCTGCTTTCCAGCTAAAAGGAGTTCGGTCATGCTGTGAGTTTTAATGGAGTAGTGAAAAAAGAGTCCCCCACATGAATGACATACGTGAGTGCAGCCTTTGCGAATTTCAGCTTCAAATCGATTTATTTCATCTTGCCGTGAGCCTTGCTCGCGAATTCTACGGAGATTATGTTCGTGGATGCGCACGTCTTCATCAAGACGAGCTTGACGATGGCTTTCGGTGTTGTGAACTTGTTCCTGTAAACGAAACGAAGGATCTTGGCGGGCTTGACGATGGTTTTCAGTGTCGCGAACTTGTTCCTGCAAACGAAACGAAGGATCTTGACGGGCTTGACGATGGCTTTCGGTGTCGCGAACTTGTTCCTGCAAACGAAACGAAGGATCTTGACGGGCTTGACGATGGTTTTCAGTGTCGCGAACTTGTTCCTGTAAACGAAACAAAGGATCTTGACGAGCTTGACGATGGCTTTCTGTGTTGTGAACTTGTTCCTGCAAACGAAACGAAGGATCTTGACGGGCTTGAAGATGGCTTTCAGTGTCGCGAACTTGTTCCTGCAAACGAAACGAAGGATCTTGACGGGCTTGACGATGGCTTTCGGTGTCGCGAACTTGTTCCTGCAAACGAAACGAAGGATCTTGACGGGCTTGACGATGGTTTTCAGTGTCGCGAACTTGTTCCTGTAAACGAAACAAAGGATCTTGACGAGCTTGACGATGGCTTTCTGTGTTGTGAACTTGTTCCTGCAAACGAAACGAAGGATCTTGACGGGCTTGAAGATGGCTTTCAGTGTCGCGAACTTGTTCCTGCAAACGAAACGAAGGATCTTGACGGGCTTGACGATGGCTTTCGGTGTCGCGAACTTGTTCCTGCAAACGAAACGAAGGATCTTGACGGGCTTGACGATGGTTTTCAGTGTCGCGAACTTGTTCCTGTAAACGAAACAAAGGATCTTGACGAGCTTGACGATGGCTTTCTGTGTTGTGAACTTGTTCCTGTAAACGAAACGAAGGATCTTGACGGGCTTGACGATGGCTTTCGGTGTCGCGAACTTGTTCCTGTAAACGAAACGAAGGATCTTGTCTAATGGTATGTTTCCTGATAGCGTCCTTCTGGCGTCCACGGGCAGCTGCTGCTTTTCGCTCTTCAGGTGTCAACTGCTTTCTAGGCATTATGAAATTGTGTTGTTTTAACTACTTTATAATAAAAACAAAATAGCTGTAGCGAAATTATATCGATGAGCACACTTTTGTCCAAGCGGTCTATGCGGTATGACAGCTGAGCGTATAATGACGATTTCCTCGCAAATCTTGAGGACTATGACGATTTTTACGGTTGGTAAATGTTTAGGTGCATTATGGGTAATGGCGCCAAAATTGGTTATAAATATAAGTTAGTACCTGTATGAACCTTATACAGTCGACTCTCGATAATTTATAATAACCTACTTTATAATAAAAACAAAATAGCTGTAGCGAAATTATATCGATGAGCACACTTTTGTCCAAGCGGTCTATGCGGTATGACAGCTGAGCGTATAATGACGATTTCCACGCAAATCTTGAGGACTATGACGATTTTTACGGTTGGTAAAGGTTTAGGTGCATTATGGGTAAGGGCGAGAAAATTGGTTATATAAGTTACTACCTGTTATAAACCTTATACGTTGATACTTTGATCCGTTGTTATGTTGATTCGTTTTTTTTGTGTGTTATTTACTTTATATTATATAAATAATAAGTAATAAGCTTGAAGATTTAATAATTATACCGTTTGTTTTATCGACGTTCACTTATATAACTTTTAATCCGCTGATACGTTGATCCGCTGATACGTTGATCCGCTGATACGTTGATCCGCTGATACGTTGATCCGCTAATCCGATGATACGTTGATAAGATTCTATACTTTGATTATATCGCTTCTACACACACTGAGAAAAAAATTATGTAGGAATTTGTTATGCAACAATTTGAAATAATTATTACATTAATTGTTGTCAAATTTACTTCACTTCTTGTAAAATTGACATCAAATTGATGCGAGACGAATTTGCACTTCAATTTGAAGTAATAAAATACTTCAAATCAAAACAATTTTTTCTCTGTGAGAGGAAATTATTTCAAATTGTTGCAAGACAAATTCCTACTTAATTTTTTTTTCTCGGTGTATACTTTGTATAGAGCCCTAAATTAACGGATAATCTGTTTTTTTTAAGTTGGTGATCATTGCCAACTAAAATACTATATAATAATAATGCAAATTGGAATTAAATTCTTTTTGCGAATAATTTTGACATCGATACGATCAACTTCCTAAACTTGGTGAATTATATGTCTAACCCCAGCTTCTTCTCCACTGTCCCAAGACATACTCTAAGTAAATATTGAATATTCTTGGAGGTCGCCATATAATGTAATATCACATAATCAGATAATCTGCACCAATTAAATTTTTTGCGGTTGGTAATTATCATTTACTATATAAGTAATAATAATCAAACTTTTAAATTCCATTCGAAATTTTACTTCTCTGTAATGGACGGTCCATTTTTTGAGGTGGACCAATCCTCTCCTTTCTCTTTTATTTACAACTTAACTTCACTAATCATATCAAGCCACTGCTATGGTTAAAATAAATAAAAAATTATTTTTTCACATAAAAACAAAAAATAGCATTTTAAGTTCTGAGTTCCAAAAAAAATTTTTACAGAACGTGGCTAGAAAGTCGATATTAAATTTAAAACAAATTTTATTTAAGTATATATAGGTACACGATGTGTTTACAATCACAATTTCGAAGGTTCTGATTAAATTTGAATTATGCGGACAGACGGACGGACAGACGCGGAGCCAGATCATAAGGGTTCTAGCTATACTTTGTATAGAAGCCTAATATAGAAGCCTAAAAGGACGGTAAAGGAATATCTTTAACGTAGTAAATTTCTTTCGAACATTTGCGTATTTATAAATTGCATTAGCGAATCGAAACAACGGATTAACAGATTAACGCAATACTATATAGACGAAGTATTTACAATATAACAACGTATCAGTTGATCAACGTTATGATTGGCTCTGAAACATGCGGACGGACACGAAGCCAGACCATAAGGCTTCTTTCTATACCTTGTATAGAATCCTAAAAGTAGCGCACTGGCTACCCAGTTCTTAGACCTCTATACACACAGAGTATTTCCAACACGATTTGAAACGCTCTGTATGTTTTTGAATTATGCGGACAGACGGACAGACAGACAGACGGACAGACAGACAGACGGACACGGAGCCAGATCATAAGGCTTCTTGCTATACTTTGTATAGAAGCCTAATAGAAGCCTAAAATGTAGTTACAATGTGTTAAGAAGATTTCACCCCTCTAGTGGATAACATGTAAGAATTAATTTTAAGTAATACCTAGTTTAAGATGTATGTAAATATTTGTTGCCAGTTATTTAAATAAAATTATGAAAGTTTCGAACCCGCTTTAATTAAAATGCCTAAAAGATCCCTGTCACGAAAACTTGTGACAAATATGGTGGAGGGCCGTTTTGGCAGGCATTTTGGGGCATTTATCTTCAGATAAATTGCCAAAATAATTTTTTTTTCAAATCAAATTGACTATAAATTTTTTTTTTTTTTTCAAAGGTTAACAGGCAATACAGTGCCGCGTTATTTTAAGGATTATTATAGCCAAATAGCGACCGATTTTTTAAGAAATAAATTTAATACATATAAATAAAATAATATAATACATGAATAAGAGGGCGAGTATCATGATAGCTTGCGGTCCAGGTCACGCGGCCGGTGTATGCAGTTCCTACCTCTTCGCATATTTATAATAAAATAAAACGAAATATTTTACAAATTATCATAATTATTATTTTAAAAAACTTACGCAATACGTTAATCGATTCTATTTCCCCAAATAACAAACCAACATGCATTTTCTTCATAAAGTTAATAAATAAGTTTACAAATAAATTTTACTAATTCATTATTTTAATATTTATATTGACAATACATTTTTGTTGTTACGGTTAACATGTTGCTAAATAAGGGTTCGAATATAATTAATAGGTTTTAATCACAAATTTTGGTTACAAAGTTTTTTTTAATTGCAATTTTTAAACTAATGGAAAATTACCGATTTAATATAGTATGTGAAATGCAAAACAGACATTTCAGAAAGGTCGACTACCGAAGTCAGGATATGATGTCTTAAATTACAAATTTTTTCTTGTTTACGAGTTGATATGTAATTTATTATAAATTAATAATAAATTTTTATTAAAATGCTTAAATTATAGTGGAGTTACAAAAATTTACAGCCTAATTTTAGTTAATGTCAACAGTTATTGTCCAAAAATAATAAACCAAAAAGTTTTGTTAATGTTTATAAAGTTCATATAATTGTATTCCTATTAGGTAAATTTGAAAAATAAGTTTCAATGTAGGTAAATTCCGTTTTTTATAAAAAATATTTGTTTAGAAATTAAATTTAATAACAGTAGACTGCAAACGTAATAATAAAACTACTTGTAGGTAGTTCAATGAGCTGAAATATAAAACCGCGGATGTTACATATTATGAGTTAAGAATGTGGTAATAACATTTATTAATACAAAAATTTGTTATTCCTATTAATTTAGGGAATTAAAAATTTTTAATTAGTATTATTTTAAAATTTTAACAATGTTATTTAGAATTCAATGATATTGAATGAATTGGTTTAACGAAGATTGATAATTTTTTTACGCAAGTATGTGCATATATTATTCTGAAAGTTTACATTTAATTGATTAAAATTTTTGAATAATTGAAAATTTTATTTGAAGGATTCAATTAGCAAAACAACGTTAATTAAAAACGTCATTAAAAACACCCAATAAAAACATGTTTAATTTGAATTACTCCATGCTAGATGCTATGTCAATGGTGGACACCCCCAGGTTTCCCAAATTTGTATCTCCAGGCCAATTCAACCCGTCAAATTCAAATGCGTTGACGTTTATAAACGAATACGAAGAAATTTCTAATGGCAATGGTTGGACTACCGTCCACAAAATTAACTATTTCGGTTCATTTTTAAAAGGCGCGGCATATATTTGGTATAATGATTATAGGGCAAATGTCATTAACAATGATAAAACATGGCGTGAAATTAAAGATGATTTCTCTAAAAAATTCGGCGGAGAATCGTGCATTCGTATTGCAAAAACTAAATTAATAAATCGTAAGCAAGACCCAGCAGAGGGTATAAAAAAATATTTTTATGATCTAATAACACTCGCGTACGAATTTGACCCAAAATTAAAAATTGATGATTTTCGTGATTACTTTGAACGAGGATTACAATCAAAATTTTTACCGATGTATTACGCTTTAAAGAAAACGGTGATGACAAAAGATGACATAGAGGCAATTGTAAATACGATCAGTGATTTAGAAGATCGATTTCAAGTCGACGAACTTTTGAAAATGAATATTGATCTAAATCATAATCAATACACTCAGCCCGCGCAGAATAATTATAATCGATTGGTCAATAATTCACCTTATGTTAATTTCAGTCCTAGTAAAAATAATTTTTCATCATTCCTTATAAAGCACGGTAATCAGGGTTCCCTGGACAAATTCACAGGAAATAGGAATACGAGAAATTACTGCCATATCTGTAATAAAACTAGACACAACACAGCATTCTGTTGGTTCAATAACATGAATAAAGGTCGATCATATTCCGAATTTAATAATAGAGCATTTCCCGTGAGAAACGCTAATTTTGCAAATATTAAAAGATACTTTCGAAATAGGGACAGACCTAATTTCGTTAGGGATAATAACTTTAATGGAAATAGAACGGGTAGGTCATTTTTAAACAATAGTAGTAACAATTATCGCAAATCAGTTAACAACACGTATTGCAACGATAGGAACAGAAATTCATACCCAAGTCAAGCTAATGTAAGAAATGACAATATTTCCAAAAGGGTGATTCGCGGGGGAGAGCCGGTTGAGCTGTACCAATTGGGTGAATCACGACAAATGGGCGACATTCTGACTATTGAAGGACTAGTAAATAACAGACTTACAGAAATAGTTATCGATACGGGGTCGTCAAAAAATATTGTATCCAGTAACTTGGTACAACGGGTTAATAAAAATTATCATATGCAATTTCTAAAAACCGCAGGGGGGCATAGCGTTCCTGTGATCGGTGTAACCAAAATTAAATTAGAAATTAAGGGTGGAATTTTTCGAATTTCGGCACTAGTGGTAGAAAACCTACCAAAATCGATACTTTTAGGCAACGAATTTTTGCGGGAAAATAGGGCTTTGATAGACTACCAGGATAATACCATTTCGTTAAGAGGTAATTATCTAATTGTAAAGACAAGCTTCAACCAAATTTCAGATAATCAACTTAATTTAATAAATTTGAACGACTCTTCAAGTCGAAATTCAGTAATCAGTAAAACACAAAAACTCCCACTACAGAATAGTAATTTAGCCACAGCGAGATCACAAACCGAAAATAGCCTAAATCAGATTACAAATGTTGGTAGAGTAAACAGTAGTAGTCATGCAAGTTCATCGAACGGAACAAGTATAAGTAACAAACCTTTGCAAATCGGAAGGAGGTCAGTCTCATTTAATAAAATACCAAGTCCTACAGTTAAAAGTGTCCCTATTAGATTAGAAAGAGATCAAGTTTCAATAGAATATCACAAACCTAAAATTCAGCGTAACAAAACCTCCGAAAATATAGATTTATTAAAAGAATTAAGCCAAGACATACATGTAGGTAAACTAGATAATATAACTAAGGTAAAATTAAGTAAAGATTATGTATTATGTCCCAAAGAAAGGACTAAAATTGATTTATATTCGGAAAATAAAGAGCCATATTTAAGATCTTATGTATTTAATGCGAATGATGTTTTCTTAACAAAAAATAAATTAGCCTTTGTATCTATTTTACAAAACGTTAAATACAATATATTTACAGTCGATATAATTAATAACGCCAATATACCACTTAAACTGTTCAAAGGTACTACCTTGGGAAACTTAAAATTTGACAGTGAGGTGGTAAATTTATTAATTACGCATGATTCGCATGAGGAAATAAAGCGTGTTAGATTACCATCTACGGTAACTTTAGAGGATCACAAAATTAATAATGATTTATCAGACGTTCAAAAAGCTCAATTGGGGGAGTTACTTTTGGAATTTAAAGACATTTTCGCCAAACAACCAAAGGAAATGGGTTTTACAAACATAGTTAAACATAAAATAGAAGTACAGGGAGCAAAACCAGTCAAAAGTAAACCTTACAGGGTATCCCAGAGGGAACGCGAAATTATCGATAATCAAATCCAAGAAATGTTAGACGCGGGAATTATAGTTAAATCACAATCACCATGGGGAAGTCCGATAGTTCTCGTAAATAAAGCTGACAATACCAAAAGATTTTGCGTTGATTACAGAAAATTAAACAGCGTCACAAAAAAGTCGAGTTATCCCTTGCCTAATATTGATGATATTTTAACATGTTTAGAGGGGGCTAAGTTTTTTACGACCCTAGATTTGTTCAGCGGTTACTGGCAAATAGGTCTCGAGGAAGATTCAAAAGAACTAACAGCTTTTATAGCTCCGGGTTACGGTTTATATCAATTTGAAGCGATGAGTTTTGGGTTGTCAAACGCAGCATCGACATTTCAGGACCTAACCGATCGCGTTTTTGAGGGAATGAAGTGGAGTGAAGTAATGGTTTATTTAGATGATACGTTAGTTTTTTCAAAAACATTCGAAGAGCATTTAGTAAGATTAAGAAAAGTTTTTGGGCGCTTAAGGGAAGCAGGTTTAACATTAAAGCCAAGTAAATGCAATCGAGATGGCCATAGCTTTGGCAGTTAAGTGCGTCTACTGCTAATGCGAAACGCTCGGATCGAATCCGAGCAGGG
The DNA here is from genome assembly GCA_932274525.1 of Podabrus alpinus. Classification (NCBI taxonomy): domain Eukaryota; kingdom Metazoa; phylum Arthropoda; class Insecta; order Coleoptera; family Cantharidae; genus Podabrus; species Podabrus alpinus. The sequence goes on along the minus strand of OW026455.1, from coordinate 54,902,569 downwards.
TAAGAACTTTATTCTGGCCGGTCTCTCCTCGGAAGGCAATGGCAAACCACCGAGGTAATTTGCCAAGAGCGCCCATCTCAACATGAAGTGTATTACACTTCCCGTGGTTCGGAGCCCACGTTAAACAAGTAGGTCCTCTATGTATGTGAAAACACTTGGAACGCACATTACATGCATAGAAAGAGATGGGTCACGACGTTCGGAAACGAACAATACGACTAAGAAGAAATGCAATTACGCCGAGACCGAAGTAAAACTGTTAGGTCATGTGGTCAATCAAGAAGGGGTTGGACCGGACGATAGTAAATTGTTAGCCATAAAAAATTTTAAAACACCCACTAATGTTAAAACCATACAAAGTTTTTTAGGTTTATGTAACTATTATCGTAAATTTATTCAAAATTTTTCAAAAATTGCCAAACCATTGTATGAAGCTACTGCTAAAACGGGTTATAAATGGACCGACGCTCAAGAGAACGCATTTGCTGAATTAAAAGACAAATTAACGTCAGCCCCGCTATTAAAACACTTCAATCCTAAAAAAGGATGCGAATTAAGGACAGACGCGAGTTTCCAGGGGTTGGGAATTATCCTCCTTCAGGAAGATGAAGACAAAATTTTACATCCCATAGCTTATGGCAGCCGGTCGTTGACAAAAGCCGAAAGAAATTATTCTATTTCAGAACTGGAAGCGTTAGCCGTCATATGGGGTTTGCAATATTTTAGACACTTAGTTTATGGCAGGCCGGTACGCATAGTATCAGACCATCACGCGTTATGCTTTTTAGCAAATCTTAAAGACGCGACGGGTCGATTAGCTAGGTGGAATTTACGTTTAGCAGAATTCGATTATACAATAGTATACAAGAGCGGAAAAACACACCACGACGCAGATTGCTTGTCGAGGAACCCAGTCTTGGAAGCTACCCAACAAGACGAAGACGAGGCCAACGATATACCGTCGTTTATAGTAGAACCAGAAGATCTAAGCGAGCTACAAAGACAAGATGAAGACATAGCTAAATTAATAGAAGCTATGGAAGACCCACAAAATGCAAACGTCAGTATAGGTTTAAAAAGAAAAATCAAAAATTTTATTTTAATCGATGGAGTCCTTTATAAAAAAAACGCTAGCGCGAACGGATTAGAAAATTTGTTGGTGATTCCCAAACATTTGAGATACGAAATACTTTTTTCGAACCATAGTGAACCATTGGCAGGTCATTTAGGCAATACTAAAACTTTAGTTAAAATTCGAAATAGATACTTTTGGGAAGGTCTACAAAAAGATGTAGAAAAGTTCATAAAAGGGTGTCCAGATTGTCAAGCTAGAAAAGGGAGAACCGACATAAAACCTCGTGGGTTTTTACAACCAATACCGGTAGGTTTACCTTTCGAGAGAGTGGGTATTGATTTGTTAGGTCCTTTTCCAAAAAGTAAAAACGGGAAAACCATGATAATAGTAGCCACAGATTATGTTACAAGGTGGGTTGAAACTAAGGCTTTGACTAACGGTCAAACGCGACATGTAGCCCAATTTATATTAGAAAATGTCATTTGTAGACACGGTTCGCCTAAATTTTTGTTAAGTGACCGAGGTAAAGTGTTTTTGTCGGAAATGATTACTGAACTAACGCGATTGATGGGTACAGTTGGACACTTTACTACCTCATATCACCCTCAGTGTAACGGTCTAACGGAAAGATTTAATAAAACTGTAGTAGATATGTTAGCAAAATACGTAGATTCAGAACAAAAAGAATGGGATACATATTTACAACACGTAACATTTGCATACAATACTTCCATCCAAGACACTACGAGATTCTCCCCATTCATGTTAGTTTATGCTCGCGAACCTAGATTACCTACCGAAACCAACTTGAATATTCCCGTTAAAGAGGAGACAGTAGAACAAATACGCGACAAAATCTTGAATGCAAGAAGTATTGCAGTTCAAAACATCCAAAATCGCCAAGCAGGTGATAAAACGCGTTATGATTCCAAACATACTAATATGGAATTTAACGTAGGCGATAAGGTGAAAGTTTTTACTCCAACACGAAAAATTGGACGTGCGGAAAAGTTATTATTACGCTGGTACGGTCCATATTTGATAACGAAAAAATTAGGAGAAGTTAATTACGAAATAGCAAAAGGCACAACCGTGAATGCGAAAAAAGATGTGGTGCATGTCAGTAGGATTTTACCCTATTATGACGAATGGGTTCCAGTCCCAGCTAGTATCCTTAATAATTAGTATAGTAAATTGAAGCTAACATAAGTAAAATATTAAATTGTAATGGGTATAATAAGAAAGTTTTTTTTACATAAAACAATAGGACAAAAAATTAAAATAGTAATAATATTAAATCAATAAAAGTTTTTAAATGTTTTAGAAGTATATAAAGATTGACCTTAGAGAGAAGAAATGAATAGCCGAACTAAGAGGAAAACGAACAAAGAGCCAAAAGGAGTCATTATGCTAGGCGTGTTATAAATTTTTTCTGATTTTAGATAAGAATAATAAATTAACCATAGGTATCCATGCGCATACAGCCTAAAGGTTATTAAAGGCAGTATGGAAACCAATTCCCAGAGGGATAAGTATAATATTGGATGGAATGGTATGGTTAACGACAAACCAAATTGGATTTGGAAAATTGCTTTATGGAAAGCGGGAATGGTTAACAATAAACCAAGGTGGTTTTGCCGAACGTCATGGAAGCCACAACGTAACAACAAGAATCGAAAAGGGAAAAGGGACTAGTGATATCCGATTTGGGCCTGATCACCCCATTGAAGGTTATTACATAGTACTCCTGACTACCAATTCGCGATTCTATATTTTCTCGAGGAATATACCTGGGATTGGATTTGGAATTGGAAACCACAAATATGAGCAAGGAAGGCGTTCAGTCAAATGGGAAGTAGAGATGGCGTTCATTCAAATGGTAATAATTATGGGTCAACCAATTTGTGATGTATCTATAATCATCCCCTACACGTCAGCCAGTTTAGTGGAATAAAAAGTCAAAAATTCAATGAAAGTGGGAAACCGCCTAGTCAAGTAGGTCAAGTCAAAAAAAAAAAAAATTAAAGAAAGACCCTCCGAACTTTAAAAAGTGAAAGGAAACAGTGCCGCGCGACAGTGAACGTTACAAAACTGAAAAGTTAGAAGATTAGAAACCCAAAATGTGAAATAAAGAAAGTGCTACGCCTATAAGACTATTCCAACAAAAGGAAGAAGAAAAAGTCGAAGAAGAAAAATAATAAAGTGCCAAAAAGTGATAATCAAGTTAAAAGCAGAGTAAAATAATTTGGAGTGAATAATAGTGTTTAGGGTAAAATTTTTATATATGTATGTAGATTACCAAAAGGGATCCCAATTTGTAAAAATAATCCATGTAGAAGAATCGGTGAACTTTTAGCGCTAAATAATAACATCTCCGTATCACCAACTTCTCTATGGATTGTTTACAATGGTAATGAAATGTTTTAGGTAAAATAATAAAGGCACAAGTAAGAATTGTAATATCGGTAAACCATATCGAAAAGAAAATGTGTCTGGTGCATCTAACAGCCAAATATGTAAAATAAAAATAAGGCAAACGATTAGTTGAACGTTAGACACCATTTGTTAGAAAGTATAATTTTAAAAGTTGGACACAATAATTAAAAAGTAAATCCAGCCAAAATATTTGTAAAATAAAAATAAGGCAATTAAATAGGATTCAAAGGGTATTTATGAATGTAATTAAATAAATGAATTTAAACGAAAGGTACCAGGTGCATCTAACAGCCAAATATGTAGTAAACAAAAATAAGGCAAACTATTAGTTAAACGTTAGACACCAATTAATGAAAATTGTAATTGTGATAGATAGGCGCAAGAAGTAAAGAAATAAAAATCCAGCCAAAATATTTGTAAAATAAAAATAGGGCAATTAAATTGGATTCAAATGTTAATAATGAATGAAAAGATATGAATGAATTTAAATGAAATGATAAATTAAATAGTAAAGGCACTATAATAAGGCAAAATTAAAAGGCACATAATAAAGTTGATTCACACAAGGGATAAATTTCAAATATATTTAAATTTTAATTTCAAGGGTAAATGTCAGATAGTAAATTTCAAAAGCAGAGGAATTTCAAATGTAACGGTAGTTTAAGTGTATGTAAATTTTAAATGTAATTAAAATAGGTAATAGGATTAATTAGCATTAATGAGAAACTAAAGCAATAATTTAAAATATGAACCTCTAAAATACAACAATCAATATCGAAACGAATAATAACATAAAAATAATTTTTTTTTAAAAACGTATTGAACATTACAAGTTAAAAACAGATACAGTTCTGTAAGTCAAAATAATTGAAAAAGAAAACCACTGAACTAACTAATGTTACGACATCAAAAATGTTTAAAAAGGTAACTTACAAATTAATAATAAATAACAATAATCCCTACAGGTAATTAGTATACAATTACGCAATGGCTATCGAAACAAACTGAGATAAAGCCACAAAATATCTATTAAAAAAAAAAAAATTACCAAAGTGGGATAAGTATTTTAAGATACTTTTAAAAGAAAATTTTAAATAATTATAAAGAAAGATGCGACTTTGAGCTTGAATTTTCAGTACGGTTAAGCTATAATTTTCATAAAGTTTTTTTTTAATTATAATATTGTTGTACTTTAGAGAGACGTTATAAATAATAAATATTAAGAATTTTTTTTTTGATTAAACTTTTGGTCAAAATTTTTGGTTTTGTTATCGTATTTTTTTATGTATTGTATTGTATGTTAAGTTTACTTGTTAAGTTTAAGTTTATTTTAAAGGATTTTTTTTAAGGATTTTTTGAATCAAGTCAATTGAAATTTTTATTTTTTTTTGTAACGACTTGGGACAGCCGTTTTTAGAGGGGGGAGTTATGTCACATTTATAATAAAATAAAATAATAATAATATTAATGCACGACTCGCCTAAGAAATTATAGCAAAACGTGATGAGTAGTCAGATTGATAGGAAAGTTTTCTCGAGAGGTAATTGAACGTAGGGAGAACGGTTGGATAAGCAGTTAGAAATGTAACGACAGTCAGTTGGTAATTGAACTGAGAACAGTCAAGGTGAATTTATAAAAAATGTAGTTACAATGTGTTAAGAAGATTTCACCCCTCTAGTGGATAACATGTAAGAATTAATTTTAAGTAATACCTAGTTTAAGATGTATGTAAATATTTGTTGCCAGTTATTTAAATAAAATTATGAAAGTTTCGAACCCGCTTTAATTAAAATGCCTAAAAGATCCCTGTCACGAAGACTTGTGACAATACAATTTAAGAACTGCTGTCATAAAGGAAAAGTGAAGATTCCGCAACCGCTCGATCAACATGGGAATCTATTGTTATATCCCGAATTTCTTCGCTCTATGCTTTCAGATAATCCTTACTACAAGAACTTTCGTCAGCACATCCGCTCTTACAATTCCTCGGTTTCTATCGCTTCAATGGGAGCAGAGATTGTTTCAATGCCGGGTAACGGACCATACGTTTTCAAAATTCATGGACAGACGTACCACAGAACCACAAACCTGTATCCACCTGAAGGACAAACAAGAAAGTTTGCACAACTGTATGTAATGGACTCGACAGAAGCGGTCAATGAACGAGTAAATCTGCCTGATAATAGAGGTTGTCTACCTGAAGTGATTGAGAAAATCGATCGTTTCTTCCGCGTCAACAATCGTATCGCAGCTTCATATTGCCTGATGAAAGAAATTGAGCAACAAGAGCGTGTACGAGCCGAAGAAGAAGGACAACCAGTTCCGGTCGTCAATATGGTGATGCGGCGCGATCGGCAGTCTGATCAAAGACGTTACAATGCTCCAACGTCCAATGAAATTGCAATGGTGTTCGTAAATGATGACGGCGAACCTCCTTTTGAACGTGATATCCGTATCTATCCTCGAAATCCCGTCGACAATGCACAACAATTCATTCGTATCAATATTCTCAGTCCAAATCTTGACCCTATGACTTATGGCATTCTTTATCCGTTTGGCGAACCGGGGTGGCAACCCAATTGGAGTTGCGAAGGATATCGGCAATCCCGTAATACAATCAGCATGTTACAATTTAAAGTTGCGCAAACAGCAATTAGAAACGATTTCAATCCGATCATGAGTGCGGGAAAACTTACGCAACAGTGGATTGTCGACTCATATTTTCAAGTGGAAGCCAATAATTTGAACTACATACGATGTCAACAAAGTAAATTGCGTACTGAATTGTATCAAGGTCTATACGATCATATTCAAAATGCAGCACACGATGCTGGAGTGCAAGCTGGTTTGTCGGTTATTCTTCCTTCCTCTTTCGAAGGCTCTCCGAGAAACATGCGGCAAAGACTTCAAGATGCAATGTCAATTTTTGGAAAATACGGCCCACCTGACCTTTTCATCACATTCACTGCAAATCCAAAATGGCCAGAAATAACAACTAATTTAAGACGGGGAGAATCGGCATCAGATCGTCCTGACTTAGTTGCCAGGGTCTTTAAGCTAAAGTTGAAGGCCTTAATGGAAGATTTAACTATTCTTCATGTTTTAGGGCGATGCAAAGCATTTGCCTATACCATTGAATTCCAAAAACGAGGTCTTCCTCATGCTCATATCCTGATTGTGCTCCATGATGATGATAAATTCAAAACATCTGAACGTATCGACGATGTAGTTAGTGCCGAGATACCAGACATCGCACTAAACCCACGATTATTCGAAATTGTTACTCGATGTATGATGCACGGTCCTTGCGGTGCTTCACATCCATTTGCGCCATGCACGGAGAATGGTAAATGCAAAAAAGAATTTCCTAAAGATTTTCAACTCGAGACAAAAACTAACATTAACGGCTATCCGCGCTATCGTCGACGAGTGGAACCTACGACGGAAGTTATAGGAAAGATGATGGATAATCGGTTTGTTGTTCCATACAACAAGTTTTTGGTACTTAAGTATGACGCTCATATCAATGTAGAAGTTTGCACATCACTAAGGGCCATTAAGTACATTTACAAATACATTTACAAAGGACATGATTGCGCGAACGTCGTTATTGGTACTGGAGACGATCAACAATTGATTCATGATGAAGTTGCATCTTTTATTGACACCAGATACGTAAGTGCGCCAGAAGCTATGTGGCGTTTGCTTGAATCTAAAATGCACGACCGATCGCATGTGGTTTATCGACTACCCGTTCATTTATATCGCCTACAGAGAATTTATTTTGAAGCCCGTCATGAGCAAGAAGCTATTGATCAAGCGTCTGGTGGAAACACTAAGCTCACGGCATGGTTTCAACTAAATCGAAACGATGTGACAGCTAATCAGTTTCTATATACAGAAATTTCGTACCATTATGTATTCAATAGAAGTACATGGACAGCGCGGCAGCGTGGAGGCGAAAAAATAGTAACTCGCATGTACACGGTGGGAATAAATGATTTGGAACGATTCCATCTCCGATTCATGTTGCTTCATGTTCCGGGTGCAACAAGCTATGAATTTCTTCGAACAGTTGACGATGTGCAATATGCAACGTTCCAAGAAGCTGCTTTTCATCGAAATCTTCTTTCCTCAGATGATGAATGGGAGAAATGTCTGGACGAAGTTGTTATTTTCCAGCTGCCACCACAAATGCGGCTAACTTTTGCATTTATCTGCATTTATTGTTTGCCAGCAAGAACTTTGCTGCTGTGGGAAAAATTTAGAGGACACATGGCTGTCGATTTCCTCAGTAACCATGATGAAGGAATATCTTTTAACCTGGCTCTAAATTTTTTTTTTTTTTTAACTCAATATATTTAGCAATCAATCTACAAGATTACAAGCTTTCAGTTGAAAAAATCATAAATACATGTACAAAGTGTTCCAGTGAACACCTTGCATTTATTACATTAAAACCTGTATGGTTATAGACATAGTAATTATTTATTTAGTTGAATCTGTTGGTCAGATCAGCTGGTATGAACCTTTTGAGTCTACGCACTTCATCACTTCGAACAAGCAATTGTTTGGCTGTCACATTGGGGTGCACTTTAAGTCTCTCACGATAGTTTTCACTGAACCTCTTGATTTCTTCCCTAATGGAAGGCATTGGGAAGTCATTTTGGATGACGCTGTTTGGCATGTACCGGGGTGCATCAACAATAACTCGTAGTACCTTGTTCTGGAACCGCTGCAGGATTTCAATATTGGAATTGGCGGCCGTTCCCCATAGTTGGATACCATAAGTCCAAACTGGTTTCAGTATTGACTTATATAAGAGTATTTTGTTGTCATAAGAGAGTTGTGACTTTCTGCCAATGATCCAGTACATCCTGCTCAATTTCAGTCCAAGCTGTTTTCGTTTGGTAAAGATGTGTTTGCGCCAAGTCAATCGCTTATCGAGATGCATACCCAGGTACTTGGCGTCTTCTGCTTGTGGCAACTGGCAGTTGTTTAGTTTTACTGGTGGACAGGTTCCTCTTTTCATTGTAAACGTCACGTGGTTCGATTTCGTTTCATTGGCTTTGATTCGCCATTTTTTAAGCCAATTCTGTATACCGTTCAGACTTTGTTGGAGGTTTTCTGATGCTGTTATTGGATTTTTATGCGACGCTAGTATGGCAGTGTCATCGGCGAAGGTTGCGATGGTAGTTGACCCAGTTTGAGGAAGGTCTGACGTGTACAAGAGGTATAAGACGGGGCCCAATACGCTACCCTGGGGAACTCCTGATTTGATAGGGTATAGGTCGGTGTGTTCATTGTTATGTTTGATTAGGAAAAGCCTGCAGGATATGTAGGATTTGATAATTTGAAAGTAATCATATGGGAGGTTTTTTTTTTATTTTGTACAGCAGCCCATCGTGCCACACCTTGTCAAATGCCTGACTAACATCCAGAAATGCCGCCGAGCAATATCTCTTACCATCGAGATCTCCGTTTATTTTCTTGACTACCCTGTGTATCTGTTCAATAGTTCCATGGGAGTTGCGAAATCCAAATTGGTGATTGGGTATTAATTTGCGGTTATCGATTATGGGCTTTAGGTGTTTAAGCAATAATTTTTCAAAAACCTTGGAGAGCACCGGGAGCAAACTGATTGGTCTGTAGGATTTTATGTCATCTAGTTTTTTCCCAGGTTTGGGTATCATAACAATTTGTGCAACCTTCCATTGGTTTGGGAAGTGACTTGATCTGATAATGGCATTGAAAATTTGAGTAATGGCTGTTAGACATTTTTTGCTTACCTCTTGTAGCACTTTTCCTGTGATCAAATCATATCCGGGAGCCTTTTTTGAATTTATTTCATACAAGATTATCCTTCTTATCTCCTTAACTTTAAACTTTTGTATGAGAAGGTCAATTTGGAATGGAGTACTGAGGTATTCTTGTACTTCTCTTTCTTCCTCTTCTGTAGCCATAGGTGGAAATGGTTGAAATGTGTTAGCCAGGTGCATTCCAAACGCACTAGCTTTTTCTTTATCGTTCCTTGCCCACTGGTTATTTTCGTTTCTGATTGGGGGTATTGTTTGTTGTGGTCGACATAGCTTGTTTGTTGCCTTCCATAGGGAGTAGTCAGAGGCCTCCGAAGCACTCAGGCTTTCCAAATATTTTTTGATTCCTTGATTTTTGTTATCCATTAACATTTCTTGCAGTTCTTTTGTGCATTTATTTAGTTTTTATCACCTGGGTATCTAGTTTGTTGCCACCGCTTACGGAGTACTCGCTTTTCAATTATTTTTTGTTTTATTGTGGATGGTGTATCTTCTTTTATTTCCCCTTCTTTTGCATCTGGAGTTGCATACCATGCAGCTTGTTGTATGTTGGTTGTCAGTTTGTTTACTGCTTCTTCTATATCTTCTTCGGATTTTAGAGAGATGTTAAGTGATACGAGTTGATCCAATTTATCTCTGAAGATACTCCAATCGGTTTTTCTGCTGTACAGAGTGGGTTGTTTTTCTTTATTTATTATTCTTGAAAATACGTTGACAATATTATAGGCGAGTGGTCAGACGAGAGGTCTAGGCAGGATTCGGCTTTTATTTTCTTAACGTCAATGCCTTTTGTAATGCAGAAATCGATTACATCTGGTGTTTTTTGCCTATCGGTAGGCCAATATGTTGGTTCACCAGTTGATACGCATTTTAAGTTATTAGCTTGCATTGATTTATTCAGCTCTCTACCTTTCGACGTTGTTAACCTAGATCCCCATGTATGATGCTTGGCATTATAGTCGCCGCCGGCTATGAATCTATTTCCTAGCGTTTTGAAAAAATGATCAAAATGTTCTTTTTAGGCTTCTATACAAAGTATAGCAAGAAGCCTTATGATCTGGCTCCGTGTCTGTCCGTCCGTCTGTCCGTCCGTCCGTCTGTCTGTCCGTCCGTCCGCATAATTCAAAATCATACAGAGCGTTTCAAATCGTGTTGAATATACTCAGTGCGTATAGAGGTCTAAGAACTGGGTACCCAGTGCGCTATTCTAGCTAGCTAGAAGGACGGGCAGGCAGCCAAGATCATATGGCTTTTGGATTGCACAGAGCTTTCCTTAATCTTCATTCAACTTAAGTTACCTTGGGTAGCTGCCCGTCCTTCTAGCTACCCGTCCTCGGACGGGCTATCATCTACCTCTCAGTGCAATCCAAAAGCCATATGACCTTGGCTTCCTGCCCGTCCTTCTAGCTAGCCGTCCTCGGACGGGCTATCATCTAGCTCTCAGTGCAATCCAAAAGCCATATGACCTTGGCTGCCTGCCCGTCCTTCTAGCTACCCGTCCTCGGACGGGCTACCAGCTAGTTGTTAAATTGTTTATCAACTGGACGCTCCTTGGCGAAATTCTTGGAGCCGCAGAACTGACAGATGGAATTCATTTCTCCACAATCGTGTCGAGTAACGTGAGATTCATCAAATCTCAATGCTCTTATTTGGAGTTGAATTGCTTGACTTTGGTATCGATTTTCTTTCTGTCGATGTATCGCATGGGATCGAGCGTTAGCAGCTTGCCGCGCTTGAGTTTCTTCTAATGTTTCACGTTGTTGACGTGTCGCATGGGATAGAGAGTTAGCAGCTTGCCGCGCTTGAGTTTCTTCTAATGTTTCACGTTGTTGACGTATCGCATGGGACCGAGCGTCAGGAGCTTGCCGCGCTTGAGTTTCTTCTAAAGTTTCACGTTGTTGACGTATCGCATGGGACCGAGCGTCAGCAGCTTGCCGCGCTTGAGTTTGTTCCAAAGTTTCACGTTGTCGACGTATCGCATGAGACCGAGCGTCAGCTTGTCGCTGTGATCGAAGCTGTTCTTCTGTGTTATTAGCTCTTGTACGTGCTTTTCTCTCACGATTCAATCGCCGTCGCTTTACAGCAGGATTTTCAAAATTTTCATTATCCATTATGGAAGTTCACATAATGCTTTCTTGGAAATAGCTGTCATAATTTTTCACCGATATAAGAAATTTAAATACGTTGATACGTTGATCTGTTTTTTCAATGCAGACCAAATATAAGTTATATTTTATTTACATAATTTTTCACCTATATAGGAAATTTAAATACGTTGATCCCTTGATACGTTGATCCGATGATACGTTGATACGTTGATACGATGATACGTTGATACTATGATACGTTGATACGATGATACGTTCATCCGATTGGTTATGAAATTATCCGTTATGCGTTCGGTTCGGTTCGGTTTGCTTCGGGTATTTCCGTGGGACAGACAGAAGGAAGGAAGGAAGGAAGGAAGGACTTGGCCTTTTATAATAAGAGATAACTTTTATTATAACTTATTTATTATAATAAGAGATAACTTTTATTATAACTTATTTATTTATTTTAACTTTACGTTATTATGGAATATCAATTAACCGACGACGAAGATTTTAAGGACTTTATCGAAATTTTAGCTGAAAGCATTCAAAGAAACTCTCAAGTTTTTCGTGATCGTTCAAATCATTTTGTTAGTTGGTCAGATAAGGAAAGTTTTGCTAGATTTAGATTGACGAAACATTCGATTCAAATAATATTAAACCAACTAAATCTTGATTCCCAGGCAATAAGGTATAACTTTCAGTTTCAATCTAATATCATTGAATGTCAAATGTTAAAAATCATTGTTTTTCTAGGGATTTATGTCTTGTTCAGGAGTACCAACATAAATTTTAATGATAACTCTGGGATTAGTTGACTCGCCCTACATACAACCGCATTGGCGTTGATCCTGGTTCAACACTTGAATAAGGTTCGGCTAATCCTCGAGTTAAACCACTGACATACAACCACCCCCAAGTTTAGGAAGTTGATGGTATCGATGTCAAAAATATTCGCAAAAAGAATTTAATTGCAATTTGTATTATATAGTATTTTAGTAGGCAATGATCACCAACTTAAAAAACAGATTATCCGTTAAATATTTTTAGGGTTCTATACAAAGTATACACCGAGAAAAAAATTAAGTAGGAATTTGTCTTGCAACAATTTGAAATAATTTCTCTGCACAGAGAAAAAATTGTTTTGATTTGAAGTATTTTTTACTTCAAATTGAAGTGCAATTTCGTCTCGCATCAATTTGATGTCAATTTTACAAGAAATGAAGTAAATTTGACAACAATTAATGTAATAATTATTTCAAACTGTTGCAACACAAATTCCTACTTAATATTTTTCTCGGTGTGTGTAGAAGCGCGTATGGGGTTGAGTCTTGGACTTTGACAGAAGCTGTTTGCAAAAAATTGGCAGTATTTGAAATGTGGTTGTACCGACGTATACTGAAGATACCATGGACAGACCGTGTTACCAATCAGACTGTTCTAGAAAGACTGGATAAGAAGAGAGCCTGGGGCATATTATGAGAAATAGTCAACGATACGGATTGCTATAAATAATTCTACAAGAAAATGTAGAAGGAAAGAGAGGACCGGGAAGAAGAAGAATATCATGGCTGAAGAACTTGAGAACATGGTATAATACAACAACAGTGGGTCTTTTTAGAGCCGCAGCAGATAAGGTACGCATTGCTATGATGATCGCCAACATTCGAAACGGATAGGCACTAGAAGAAGAAGAAGTGTAGAAGCGATAGAATCAAAGTATAGAATCTTATTAACGTATCATAGGATTAGCGCATCATGGTATCATCGGATCAGCAGATCACGGGATCAGCGGATGAAGGAATCAGCGGATCAACGTATCAGCGGATCAACGTATCAGCGAATCAACGTATCAACGTATCAGCGGATCAACGTATCAACGTATCAGCGAATCAACGTATCAGCGGATCAAACTATCAACGTATCAGCGGATCAACGTATCAGCGGATCAACGTATCAGCGGATCAACGTATCAGCGGATCAACGTATCAATGTATCAACATATCAACGTATCAACGTATCAACGTATCAACGTATCAACGTATCAACGTATCAACGTATCAACGTATCAACGTATCAACGTATCAACGTATCAACGTATCAATGTATCAACGTATCAACGTATCAATGTATCAACGTATCAACGTATCAACGTATCAACGTATCAATGTATCAATGTATCAACGTATCAACGTATCAACGTATCAACGTATCAACGTATCAACGTATCAACGTATCAACGTATCAATGTATCAATGTATCAACGTATCAACGTATCAACGTATCAACGGATCAACGTATCATCGGATCAACAAATGTTATATAGGTTGTCGTCGATAATACAAACGGTATATTAAATCTTCAAGCTTATTATTTATATAATATAAAGTAGATAAAACCACACAATTTCGTAATGCCTAGAAAGCAGTTGACACCTGAAGAGCGAAAAGCAGCAGCTGCCCGTCGACGCCAGAAGGATGCTATGAGGAAACATACTATTAGACAAGATCCTTCGTTTCGTTTACAGGAACAAGTTCACAACACCGAAAGCCATCGTCAAGCCCGTCAAGATCCTTCGTTTCGTTTACAGGAACAAGCTCACAACACCGAAAGCCATCGTCAAGCCCGTCAAGATCCTTCGTTTCGTTTACAGGAACAAGTTCGCGACACCAAAAACCATCGTCAAGCCCGTCAAGATCCTTCTTTTCGTTTACAGGAACAAGTTCACAACACCGAAAGCCATCGTCAAGCACGTCAAGATCCTTCGTTTCGTTTACAGGAACAAGTTCACATCACCGAAAGCCATCGTCAAGCCCGTCAAGATCCTTCATTTCGTTTACAGGAACAAGTTCGCGACACCGAAAACCATCGCCAGGCTCGTCTTGATGAAGACGTGCGCATCCACGAACATAATCTCCGTAGAATTCGCGAGCAAGGCTCATGGCAAGATGAAATAAATCGATTTGAAGCTGAAATTCGCAAAGGCTGCACTCACGTATGTCATTCATGTGGGGGACTTTTTTTTCACTACTCCATTAAAACTCACAGCATGACCGAACTCCTTTTAGCTGGAAAGCAGCAATCCTTCATTGACTCAGTAATTATAGTCCCACCCACTTCAGACCTCGCTGAATTTTGCTCAACTTGTCACAGATCTATCCAGCAAAACCGGATTCCACGTCTCTGTCTCTCCAACGATCTGCAGTTTCCCTATGTTCCACAAAGTGTAAAGAATCTGACACGTTTGGAAGCCCGTTTGGTCTCAGCTCGACATGTGTTTCAGTCCATTTGGGCTATATATGGAATGCATGGACAGATGAGAACAAAAGGACGAATTATTAACGTCCCAGTCTCCATAGATAATACCATTCAATCCCTTCCTAGGCTTCCGAATCAGGACGATGTTTTACACATCCGACTCGCCCGTCAAATTGAAGTTCCGAGAAATTATACAGCTGGTAACATTCGTCCGGCTTGTGTGATGGATGCCGCTAAAATTCTTACCCGATCTCCGCTTTACCGTGAATACGGAATCACTCTTTCAAGCAATTGGACCGAGATATGTCAGCATCAAATTGATGTGGCATTACACGAAAACCCAGAAGAAATTGCGATGGATGTTCAAGAGGAAGAGGAAGTCGATGACGTAAATCCTGGTAGAGGAGAGACTTTAATTACTAGTGATGAGGGAATCCGGATGGCTCCAGCGGAAGGGAACCAACCAATCTCTATTCTATATGATCCTGACTCGTATTTTCTTACGTTTCCCCAAATATTTGCTGGGCACCGAATGAAGCCATCCGATAGTAATGGTAAATTACTAAGCCGCTCCGAATTTGTCAAATCAATGGCGCGTAACAGTGATCGCCGTGCCGTTGAAAATGTCGATTTCTTACTGTTTTTGGCCAAATCTCTCGAAATTCAGAGAATTTCAGATAATCGCAAGGTGTGTCTTCGTAAACGAAGACGCAATGGAGAGTTAATCCGAGTCACTGCGGAACAAGTTAGTCATTCTAATTTTGTGGATGGGTTAGTTAATGATGATAATGCTTTTAAGGTTTTACAAGGAGTACGAAATTCATGTCATCATTGGCATCAAGAAGGCCTTAAAGTCCGAAGGATGGTCAGTCAGTTCAATTTGCCTCATCTCTTCATCACTATTAGTGCCGCTGAGCTAAAATGGAACGAGTTGATTGTGATTCTCAAGCAAATTCTTGACAAAATTACAATTTCTGAAGAAGAAGCACAAAATATGTCAAAGAATGACAAACAATTACTTATTCAGCGCGATCCCGTGACTTGCGCTCGATATTTTGAACATCGCACTTCTGCTCTTTTCAAGACCTGGAAAAACTCTCAAGGCCCATTTGGAAACCGATCCATTAAGCATTCCTATCATCGCATTGAGTTCCAACATCGAGGAAGTCCACACGTCCATATGATCTTGTGGATTGATGGCGCACCAAACTTTGATGCTTCCAACTCATCTTCTACTCAAGATGTTTGCCGGTTTGTTGACGAAATTATAACTTGTTCCACGGACTGGCCTGAATATGATCCCATTCACCAGCTTTTGTGTCTTCAAACTCATCGACACACCCACACATGTAGAAAGAAAAGCCACAAAGGAGTCAAATGTCGGTTTGGAATTCCATTTTTCCCAATGGACGAAACCACTATTCTCCATCAATTCGAGGAGCAACAGGAGGAAATTGAGATTTTCCAACGCGATTACAAAAAGATTCGTGACTATCTTGATACGAATGAACTGCCACTTTCTTCAGATATGACATTTGCGGGGTTTCTACAAGAATTATCCATGACACGAAATCGTTACATTTCTGCTATTCAAAGCTCCTTGAAAAAACCTAAAATCATCATTCGGAGGCGGCCATGTGAGACTTACATAAATCCATACAGTGAGAAAATCCTGAGACTCCAGAAATCTAACATGGATATTCAGTTTATTTTAGACGCCTATGCTTGTTGCTGTTACATCATTGACTACATTAACAAGAGTGATCGTGGAACTAGCGACCTCTTGCGTAAAGTTCTTGAAGATGTCAGAAGCGGAAACAAGTCCTTGGCTCAGCGTCTTCAGGCTCTTGGTGCGGCTCATCACATGAACAGTGAACTCTCTGCTCAAGAGGCTGCTTACAACGTGCTTCAGATTCCAATGAGCCGATGCACAGAGGCATGCATTTTTATACCAACAGGTCCAGCCGATCAACGAACCAGAATGATTAAAACTAATATTCAGTTAGAAAATCTCAGTCCGGACTCTGAAGATGTCTTTGTAGACGGACTTTTACAACGATATAGTTCACGACCAGAAGCATTATCTAACCTTAATCTTGCCCAATTTTCAGCTTGGTATGAATTTTCATTAAAACGAGGAAGTACACAGATGGCCCAAGAAAACGATGATATTGTAGAAACTGAAGACGTACAAAGTATCGATAAATATTTTCCGCTAAAGAATGGCAAACCTGGATACGTTTGGAAGCGAACATTTCCAAAAATTATTCGCCACGTCCGCTACAACAAGAATAAAGATCGTCACAACTTTTTCCGCGAACAAGTGATGCTCTATATTCCTTGGAGGGATGAGGAAACCGAAATTATAAATCAAGATTGCGAGAAGATAGCGACTGATAATATAGAAGCAATTTCTTCCAATCGTCGCGAATTTAATGCCTTTCAAGAAGATATTCTGGATGTCGCTATGGATAGCGCATTGAGTGTGGATCGTCAATCTGACGATGACAAATCTGATAGCATACCGGAAGAGATTCAGGAGGAATTCGAATTAATCGACCCCGTTGCTGCTGGTGCCATTGACTTTGGTGGTGACGTGATACGCCCAATGTCTGAAAAGTTTACGCTTCCTAATCGAATTCCCAATAAAGAGTTTGAAGAATTATTCCCATCGCTGAATACTCAACAACGGGATTTTGTAACTCACCTGCTTGATCGCTTCAAAAGGTCTGCCGATATCCCCATCTACACCTACTTAAAGGGAGGTGCCGGTGTAGGAAAGTCTCATGTAATTAGAACTCTATACCAAGCATTAATTAGAGTGTTCAATGATAAAGTTAATTCGAATCCTGATAAACCTTCTGTCCTTCTGACGGCTCCTACCGGATTAGCGGCATTTAATATCTTCGGACTCACAATTCACAACGCATTCCAACTTCCCGTGAACCAAAAAGAAGCTAGCAAGCTCTCAGACAGCGTCTCTAATACAATGGCCACTCTCTATTCAGAACTTCGTGTTCTTATCATAGACGAGATTAGTATGGTTGGTCAACATATTTTGGAAATGATCGACAAACGATTGAGAGACCTCTGTGACGGATGTAAACCTTTCGGTGGTATATCGGTCATAGCCGTTGGCGACTTCAGGCAGCTGCCACCTGTTATGGCAACATCCCTTCTGGCTGGAACAATGTCGAATTCGATTTCGTCGCTTTTCAACAAACCCTTATGGCACATATTTACTGTTCATGAACTGACCACAATTATGAGACAACGCGATGATGCAGCTTTTGCTCTTGCATTAAACAATATGGCGTCAGGGACGATGACTGATGATGATTTGAAACTGTTCAAATCCCGTGAGTTTCCAACTACGCCTGAAGAAATAGTAAGCCGACGCCCTATTCATCTTTTTTACACGAATGAAGCAGTTGATGCCCACAATAGTTTTGCGTTATCCTGTTTGCCAGGAAATCAAGCCATCTCAACCGCCAAGGATTCCCTTTCTGCTTACACGAGCGAGGCATCCAAAGTTGCACTCCTCAACTGGATAGCATCTGCACCTCTATCTAAGACACAGGGACTTCACACAAGCCTCTTTCTCAAAGAAGGTGGACGTTATATCATGACAGTGAATGTAGACACAAGTGACGGTTTGGTTAACGGTGTGGGATGCATTCTGAAAAGAATTGACTTTGGTATTAGTACTTTGGATGCATCTAGACAAAAGCCTCTCCGTCTCTGGGTCAAGTTTGAAAATTCCCGAAGTGGACAGAAGCTTCGTTTGCGCAATATTAACCTCAGTCGGCAACTTCAAATTGATTCGGAATGCACTCCCATCTCACCATGTACGGTCGTCATCCAGCCACGATCGAATTCGGTCACAAAGGTAACAAGGACGCAATTCCCACTTAATGCAGCTGAAGCTCAAACTATACATAAATCCCAAGGATCCACATACGAGCTCGTTGTTGTCCATTTTACTCCTGGAATCAAGCGTGCTCTTCTGTATGTCGCATGTTCACGAGCAACAACGGCATCAGGATTATTTCTTATTGGAATCGTTAAAAAGACAAAAATGCCACAAGAGAATGATCCCATATCTATTGAATTCAAACGACACCAGGAGATGAAGCTAATTCCTTCATTTGAACATTTGCGAATTAGGGATGATAGCAACAGACAAATACAAGTCATCTTTCACAATGTCCAGTCACTTCCTGCTCATTATAGTCTCTATGCATCGGATGAGGTCTATAAGAGTTCGGATATCATCCTTATGGCGGAGACATGGACGCTCTCAAGTGACAATTTTCCGCTAGGAGATCATCTTCTTGCTGCATCAATAGATAGTAACGATGTGCGTCGACCGATTGGTGTACGTGTGTATTGTTGTCCGTCTGTTCATGAATGTATTATAGACACCAATTCCGAAATAGAATACGACTCCCAAGGTTCCTGCAGTGTTTCTTCTATTGTCTTCTTTAACATCCGAATAATTGTCGTTTACAAGTCACCAGGGTTTAATTCCAACACAATGATCTCTTTAATAAAAAAGCAGATGTCTCGCTTATACTTAGTACCACATACTCTGGTTACTGGAGATTTCAATGAGGATTTCAGCAAGGAAGAAAGTAATGGCCTACAACATGCTCTTAGAGAACTAGGACTCCAAATTCGGTCGCCAGCGATACCCACTACGCGGAATGGCACGCAAATTGATGCGATTTTTTCCAACTTCGAAGTGTCAGCTACTGGAGTCTACACATCGATTTCCTCTTACCATGAGCCGCTTTGGGCCAGAATTAACTTAAACTAATTTGCGACAGACATCTTTGGACGTGGAATGGATGTTGTTGGTATAAACACCGTCATCAATTACTATTACAATTACTATAGTATAATATCATCAAAAGTCGTTTTGACTCTGTGGGAAGAGCTATCACGTTTGTTTTCAGCGATGAAGATGCCAAATTATCGAACAAAGTTCAAACTAGGTTCCAAGTGAAAATTATCAAATTTTCGACCTACCCTATCTATCTTTTAATCAAATATATATTTTGATTCTAAATATTTCTATTCAAACTTATTTCTATTTATTACCTTATCCAGGGGGATAAGGGTAAGGGGTGTAGGGGTTATGCTGCAGAGGTAGTACCTTTTACCGGGACGGTCACATCGAGCGTGATAACAGAAGATGGTCCTTGATGGTAACTGGTCCTCGCAGGATACCCAACTCTCACTTATGGCTCCACGTGCCACACCCTGGGAACTGCGTTGACCCGCAGGCGAAACTAAGTGAGGGGCCAGATATGGCAATAACCGAGTGGTTGCCGGTATAAGCAACTTCCTTAATTGTATTACCGATAGCTTCGGATGGATGAACAAGCAAGTATAGGGCACTTTCTTGTCCTTGGATAGAGAAATCATTCCTAAACGCGGACGAATCCAGCAATATGGTCAACGGCATGGAATGCAGATGGCAACGGAAAACCTTCTTCTTCTTCACTTCGCGGTGTAGGCGTTATTGCTTGTTCCGGTACCCATCCTTTTCTTGCTCCTCCCACACTTGTTTTTCCCGGTGGTTTATATCGCTTGGCTGCTAGTGGCAGTCTCCCTTCTGCCATTCTTTCGAGGTGTTCACTCCATGTCTTGTTACTTGTCCGTCCGTCTGCCTGTCTGTCCGCACGTTTCAAATTATTTTCTATTAAATTGCTAATGATTCAATTTTAGGCTTCTATACAAAGTATAACAAGAAGCCTTATGATCTGGCTCCGTGTCCGTCTGTCCGTCCGTCCGTCCGCATAATTCAAAATCATACAGAGCGTTTCTAAGAACTGGTTTTTTTATTTTACTTTGATGTGAAAAAATAATTTTTTATTGATGTGGTTAGTGAAGTTAAGTTGTAAATAAAAGAGAAAGGAGAGGATTGGTCCACCTCAAAAAAAGGACCATACATTACAGAGAAGTAAAGTTTCGAATAGAATGGAAAAGTTTGATTGTTATTACTTATATAGTAAATGATAATTACCAACCGCAAAAAATTTTATTGGTGCAGATTATCTAATTATGTGATGTTACATTATATGGCGATCAAAACTAACCAGATAATAACAACTTTCCACACCAGAAAGGTAGCTGTATAGAAGCCTAAGAACTTCCGCTAAAGCGAGTTCCACCTTGTTTTAAATTAAATTAAACTTAATCAATATTTAAAACTAGATGATACCCCGTCCGAGGACGGGCAGCTAGAAGGACGGGTAGCTACCCAAGGTAACTTAAGTTGAATGAAGATTAAGGAAAGCTCTCAGTGCAATCCAAAAGCCATATGACCTTGGCTGCCTGCCCGTCCTTCTAGCTGCCCGTCCTCGGACGGGGTATCATCTAGTTATAATATATTTTGTTAATTAGTTGGTTTTGTTATGTTTTGAGCCTGAAGAACGAATTTTTATTTTCATTTGGTGCGTTATTTACTAATTTGAAATTCTCCCGCATGGTGGCGTTTGCTTAATGTAAATTGCGAATACTTGTGCACAAAATCAAATTTCAAAAGCATTTAAAATCTCATATGTAGCAACCATAGAAGGAGCATTAAAACGTCGCTCATGTTCGCCAAGTGGTCTTTTATCAGCTCGAATAACAATGTTATATTCATTCGTAGGCATTCTGTTCAATGCCGTTTTGAATAAGTTCACTAAATTATTATGGCGGTGCAAGAATCTTTGCAAATTTAAGACAATATTTGTCCTGGTAACGGGTATGTTTTCACAGCGTTGCTTAGCTTCTAATTGTGCATCGCCCATAAAGTAAATTTGCAAAAACTTAGGATTCTCATTAGGAAGAGGAAGAATCGATCCAGCTCTGTGATAAATTTGACCTTTAATTTTAAATGTGGGCATGAAGCCAGTTTCTTCAACAGTTGCAGTTGTACCGAAAGATGTCATTTGAAAGCAGGAATTGTAACTTCTCATATTTTGCAAGAAATGTTTTGATTCTGAAGTAATTCCTGACATATACGAAGAAAGTGCTTCTGGAGGTTGATTTAAAGGCAGCAATTTAACTTTTCCATTTAAGCAACACATTCCAATTGACTCCGTTTTAAACTTTCTTGCTAGACAGTGATTACATATTACGTCCATATTTCCAACTGTGACCCTTGGATGAAATTGGTAATCGTAACTTGGGTTATAATTAAATGCTTCTAATTTCAAATCGGACTGCATAAACGTTTGCCGTGACTGTATATTTCTCATTCGATTTTCTTCAAGTCGAACTTCACGCTGTTGCGCTGTTTCTGCACCTCTTGACTCGGTATTTCTCATTCGATTTTCTTCAAGTCGAACTTCACGTTGTTGCGCTGTTTCTGCAGCTCTTGACTCGATTGTTCTCATTCGATTTTTTTCAAGTCGAGTTTCGCGTATTTCAACCGTCTCAGATTCTCTTGATAATTTGATTCTCTTAGATGCTACACTGACTTGTCCAATAGCGGGTCTCTTTTTCGGAGGCATTTGAATTTCGTTATTTCGTTAATATTGCACTATAATACCTTTTCTCTCTGATTCCTTCTATATCTTCTGTATGCCGGTTTCCCAACCTTTATAGACAATCTCCTTCGTTAATACGTTGATACGTTGATCCGTTGATACGTTGATACGTTGATCCGTTGAAACGTTGATCCGCACTAACGTTGGTCAAGCTAATATAGCTTGACGTAGCGTTGTAAATAGCTTCTACACCAAATTTGGTTAAGATTGGTCAAACGGTGTAGAATTGTATAGAAAACTTTCTGAGCAAACAATCCCGAATCGGGATCCCCAGAATTTCTTGCTCGCATGTTCGTTGTAAGTTTAAAGGATTTCACATCACGCCACAAAGAGGAAGATTTAAAACATGATCGAATTTCGTCAGCCTTGATTCCTTTAGGTATTACGGGAAGAGTTTGACGAAAATCACCCGACAACACAACTGTTATACCACCCATCAGTACTTTCCGGTTTCTTAAATCTTGTAAACTGTTATTAAGTGCCTCCAATACCTTTTTATGCGCCATGGTACATTCATCCCAAATTATCAATTCACATCTTTGGAGAACCTCTCCCATTCCAGAATTTATCGTGATTTTACAAACAGGGTCATCGATGTTGGCTAAATCGAACGGAAGTTTAAATGCAGAATGAGCTGTACGACCACCAGGCAGTAATGTAGCAGCTATACCAGAGGAAGCTACTGCTACAGCAATTTTATTTTGGCTTCGAACACTGGCCAATAACAATTTCGAAACAAACCTTTTTCCAGTTCCACCAGGAGCATCCAAAAATTAATTCCTCCATTCTGCGTAGAGATACTATTTAGTATCGTAGAATAGGCAGTTTTTTGTTCAGGTAGCAATATATTTTCGTTATCATTTACGAATTCGGTCAAAACGTTCACATCATACGAAGTTTCTCTAATCGCCTCCGTAGATAAATTGCTAATTAGCGTCCTGTCAGTTTGCGGTAGTCCAAAGGAAGCTAAACTCGGTCCACCCATGGACGCTATTTTATCTTCAATGTCAATTAAGGCTTCATTGTACATTCTTTCAGTGTAAACAACATCAATGTGGGGGTGGCGAAGTTGTTCTCGATGCCTGTAATCTTGTGCCAAATCATCTTTGTATGTATGTATAATCAGAGGGATTAACCCTTATATACAATTATAGTATTATACCAACCAACCACTTTTCGTACATACAGGGTGGGATAACTGATCGCTTTTGGCTTTTAAAAAATACAACCACTTTCCGTACACTACAGGTTGGGATAACTGATCGCTTTTAAAAAATATATTTAGATTTTTGGCCACCAATCAGTACACTTATATGATAGATTAAGAGCACCATCTAGCGAAAGCTGAGTGAGCAAGGATGGCCAGGTAAAGTTAGGGTTCGTTACCTGGCAAACGAAGGGTTTACCTGGTAAAGTAAGGGTATCCGGGGGTCAAAGATTGGTATAAGCCTCAAGGAGATGCATAGATGCCAATATATGCACCTCACAAATCTTGAGAAATGCTAACTGATCTAACACCGATCAGCTCTGACAATAAATCCTACTCCCACGTCCACGAAGGCTAGACCGCGTGACCCCTGGGCAATACAACAAGAGTTGTAGCAGACGGGAGAGGGTGAGGGCGAGTTTCCAGCGCGCTAAAACTGGAACCTTTGGCTAAGAGATGAGCACTCCTACAGAAAATCAAGCAGGTTAAGAGGCTTTAAAATGGCAGCCCCATCACTTAACTTACCTAGCTATGGACTGGTACTCTATACTAGGGAAACCTTTAAATTACTCACAAACTTCAGAAGATAACGAAATTTTGCAACTTTCAATGGGTTGAGAATAATAAACTCGTTCTTCAGAAAAAAGGACATCCACAAATATACCTGGAGCGCCAGAGGATTACGTTCTATAATAGACTATATCATAGTAAATGAAAAAATATACACCCAAGTTCAAGATGTAAGAGTCTATAGAGGCTGCGATATATACTCTGATCACTATCTATTAGTATCAAGAATAAAACTACTAAGCAGGTGGAAGAAACAAAAACAACATAACAAAAATGATACAGTGAAAGAAATCTACAAAATCAACCTACTACAAGATCCAAGTATCAGATATCTTTATCAAAAAAGGCTACAAGAACACCTGGAAAACACGCCAACGGAGAACGATACTAACAAAGAATGGGACAACATAAGAAAATGTATGAATGCGTCAGCCCAGGAAGCATTGGGAATGAAGAAAAAGACAAAGAACAAAAAAGGCCTCAAAATTTGGAATACAGAGATAGCAGAGGCAATTAAAGAAAAGGAGAAAGCCTATAAGATACATTTACAAGAGATCACCAACCTAACAAAGGAAAGATACGGAGAAAAGAGAAACAATGCAAAACGATTAATTAGAAGGGCACACATGGACTCTTGGGAAAAGTTTATTAGTAACATAGAACAGGATATACACGGTAGACAACAGATAGCATTTAAATTCATGAAACACCTCAACAAAACAGAGAAAGCTATGGCACAAATACACGTAATCCCGGAAGAAGGATGGATACAACACTACAATGAACTTTGGTGCGATCAAAGTAAAGACTTCGTTCAAATGGGTAGAACCGAAAACAAAAACAACTATGATGTAGATTCTATCACTATTCAAGAATTAGAAGAATGTATAAAACAAACAAAGAACAGAAAAGCGCCTGGTACAGATGGCCTGAACAATGAACTTTTCAAATATGGAGGTCTATTCTTCAAACTACGATTCTTACACTTACTAAACGACTGCTGGCATAAACTAGAAATACCAGCAGAATGGAAGAATGCACGGGTTGTATCTATATTCAAAAAAGGAGACAGAAGAGACTGCCAGAACTACCGAGGTATAAGCCTCCTTGATAGCGCATACAAGATATATACAAAAATTATCAATAAAAGAATTCAACAGATAGCAGAAGTCCTCCTACTGGAAGAACAAAGCGGGTTTAGGAAGGGTAGATCATGCAGCGACAATTTTTTTACAATAAAACAAGTAATAGAAAGACGAAGAGAGTTTAATCTCGAAACCCATATTGCATTAATTTATCGACCTTACAAAAGCCTTTGATAGCATAAAACGACGAAAACTCATGGAAATATTGCAAAAATTAGGCTATCCCAAACACCTAATCTCAACCGTCAAAAACATATACATAGACACAACGATCACAATAGATACATCACGTCAGTCGACTTCAAACAAAATAACAACCAACAAAGGTCTAACACAAGGATGTGGTCTCTCGCCTACTTTGTTTAACATATATATTGCCGTGTATAGCTACTGAATTAGGATTTTTATAGCGGGAAGAAAAAAAAAAAACAACGGCTCTTTTTTTTAAATTGCCTCGGCCAGCCTGCATGAGAACTCTCAGGGTCAAAAGTGGATTGCTAAATCAGTAAAATGCTCAATGTAAGATACCTTAATTTAGTAACTTTGCAGAAACGAAAAACAACAAACTTATTGTGCCTTACACCTGCTTATTTTTGTCTTCTCTGCTATAGAATTGAATCAAAATCAAACGCAATTACTGCATAACGAAATATTGTAGTTTATTAACAAACATAATCATTAAGAAAACAAAAGATTGATTTTTATCAAAATGGAACAAATTAAATTTACAAAAACAATAAAAGTAAAGTTTATAC
Source organism: Podabrus alpinus (assembly GCA_932274525.1). Taxonomy (NCBI): domain Eukaryota; kingdom Metazoa; phylum Arthropoda; class Insecta; order Coleoptera; family Cantharidae; genus Podabrus; species Podabrus alpinus. Next base: position 54,876,673 of record OW026455.1, on the reverse strand, counting down.
ATCCCCCTTTTTTTAATACGCGCGCGAACTTGTCTATTTTACCATTAAATGTTATTAAAAACCGTTGACACAAAATTTGCTTACCGAAGTCAAATGCAGTCGCCTACCATCGATGTGTTGTATGAGGAGCGAAACAAATTAGCGTGAAGATTACGATGCGATTGGATCCAGTTTTCACACCGTGAAGACTCCAGACAGGATCGATAACTGATTTATTTTCTTCTTCTCTTAGTATTAAATGCTCAGGTAAGTTCATAAATTGGTAATCTTTGATAATTCTCCAACAATCAGTAACACAACCATCCAAAAAACGCAACCATATGAAATTTATCAGCGGTCACCAACATTTCCAAACATCCTTCAAAAATATCAATCGAAACTTTTACTAATCTTCCGATCACTTCACACATTTCATGAATCATCAATAAATAAATGAATAAGTAAATTATTACAAACAGCTTCCAGCATTCAACTTGCTTCAAAACTACGTCTTTTCGTCTTCCCAGACGTACTCAAAAATCACAATTCCGTCCTTCCGCTTTCATGGACGGGACGATTCCTCACGCTTCCTTATCAATTTTCTCTCCCCCCCGAAATTGTCTGTAGGCCGGCGCACTAAATTTGTTTTTAACGCACACACATATCAATTTAATTTTTACCTACACTTTTACAAATAATTAAATTCTATTTAATTCATTCCCAAAACTTACTTGAAATAAAACAAACAAACCCTCTTTTGCTTTCTATCACATTCTTTTGAAATATTTGTGTACACAAAAATTACGCTTGTTATGTATCAGCTTTAGGTGTTGCAAGCAGTTCATTATTGAAGTATCAGAAATATGCAGGTGTAAGTTTTATTCTTTCATCATGGTCTCTTAAGTGACTATTTCGACACGAGCATTTCACAAGAAAACAACCCAATTACGCCAGACCACCCTATCTTATAAGCGGGACATCGCAATATAGACGACTTAATAGGAGAATGGAAAAAACAAATCACATCAGGGATATGGATAAGCCGGAACACAATAATAAACTGTCTATTATTCGCGGACGATCTTGCAATAATACAAGAAACGGAAGACGACCTTCAGAGAGCGATATTTGCACTACATCAGCTGTGTCGTATCAAGTATGAGTTAAATATATCACAAAAAAAGACGAAAGTTATGGCATTTCAAGGTAAGGAAATAATTAGAAGCAAGATTGTTATAGAAGATCAAATTCTGGAACAAGTATCCCACTTTAACTTTTTGGGATGCGTGATATGTTTACCCTCCTTTCCGTTCCTAATGAGAGAACGGTTTGGAAAGGCAAACAAGACCACGCAGAAGTAAAACTCCTACTTATATTCGTGGTAACCCTGATGTTGGTATAAGCTAACTCGCTATAGCCTGGAAGCGAGGGTCGTAAGTCCAATGAAAATTCCACTCTGCGTTGTGCTGAAAAATACGAGGGTACGCTTCGTCGAAAAATAAAACAATGATTAAACAATAACGTTTTAATGAAAATAGAAACGATATCGACAAATACAAACGATTGTGGTAGTGACGTGCAATAAAAATAGTAAGCACGTTAACTGATGGTGACAACGGTACGTCAAAGGTGACACAATACGGGACACCAGAATGGTAGGCCCGTCAATACAAATAATTGACTATGATTGAATGTATCACAATACCACTAGGAAACCCACACAAGAATATTAAATTTATCTCACCTGAGCTCAAGATGAGTTTACATAATAATAAAGACAGCAATGATCCTTGTATGGAATGCAGTGGTTGATGTTGACTTGCAATGGCTCCCGATCTAGGATCCTCGGACTGTTGTACACCGACGTAATACTCGATGAGCAGGTTTTGACAGGCGGATACGAAGATGGACAGGCGGCACTCCGCTGCGTTGACAGTATGGTACAGGTTGACGATCCAAATAAAACAAAGTGATCGTCCAGTACAATTTGATCACAAAAACTGAAGCCGCGATTGACAATAACAATCGACTTCCAAATGTAAATAAAAGCAGCTGTCAAAATAGTCACCAGACGAATGTTACCAAATAAAATTATGGTTGGTACTAATTTATACTTTGATAAAGAAAATATGGTGGTTCGATACAACCACTCGAATATTTTCCAAAAAAATGCTTGAACTGGCTAAAACAAAATAGCTACGCACTGCTTTCACGAAATCCGTAATGACGGTGGAATTACTAATGCGTATCACTAATTTTGTAACGAAAATCGACTTATAAATAATTGATTTACACGCGATCAATAAAAATCGAACTGTCTTGTCGCACTCTCAAGCCAAAGTTAAGTTTTTAACGGCGCGCGTCTATATCCTGTACTATCAAGTACGTTGTAAAAATGAGTAAAGAGATGGCGCTTGGAGTAACAATTTATAATTTAAATGTTATGAATTAACATTTGGGAACGAAATAAACATATTTTGTTACACACCCCCCAACTAAACGATCTGGCCGCAGGCCAAGATCTAAAAAGATCAGATAAAGAAGTTGACATTTACAACGAACTGTGAATTTACAGAAGAAACCGTACTGTAGTGAGGAGAGAGTTTGTCGCAATAATGGTAGGATAGAAATATCAAGCTTAACAAGTAAAAAAATGAGCTTAAAATATTTCAATAAAAAAATAAAATAAAAAAATCTCTAAAGGATTAAGAGTAAAATAATAATTGTATGGTTTTTCACCTATGGGACTAAATGTCGCCTTAAATCCGTGGAAACGAAAACCAATTGGTAGAGCTAATGATAGCTACTGAAAACCATAATGTATAAATGATTTTGTCTCAGATAAAAATCAATGAGTACAAAATGGGCAGCCCGCATTGGACCTGCACCGAAAAAAGTGAATACAAAAAAATCTTTAGGGACATCAAGACAAAAAAACGTCTGATAATCAACCTGGGAATGGGTCACATAGGATCCATTCGAGAATAGTCAAACAAAAAAATTATATTCAACTAAATTCTACTTTCCAGTGTGAGACACTCATGGTTCTCAACCCAAAGGAAATGGTATTTTGCAAAATAAACAAAATAATTAAATAATTTGATCAAACGAATATTTGATCAACAGATCGTCCTACCAAGACTTTGACAGCTTCTCCGGAATCGTTGGAATAAATTCCGATGGAATAATTAGTGGCTAGATGGTCTGCACTAATTATGACGTAAAAACCAGGGAGTAAAAAAATAAAACCCTTGACCCTGAATAGTAAAACGGATGGAATGTTTTACGGGATTTTTTATTATATGATCTGAGATGGAATGTGATCAATAAGTTGATGTGTCGACAAGAATACGGCCAACGACCCTTCATGCCCGTACAGGAGGAAAACCAGCCGATTACCCCCCAACTAAGATTTCTGACCAACCCCACTGAGGTGTAGTCAATCCCGTCAGAAAGCAACAAACCGGCCACCCTGCCTGCACTAAGCACGAAGTCCGCTAACACCATAAATGCCAACACAAATAAGGAAATGGTAAGACTGATGGAATGTCTTACGGGCTGTTTTATATGATCTGAGATGGAATATGATCAAAAAGAGACGACATTACTAATAAAATGTAGGATTCAAGGTGTAATCGAACCCCCCCTGTGACAAACATTACCCAACCTCCGCCCATGTAATGTGGATTTTAACCCTGAATGGATATTCGATCATCGTCGTCATCGGGATGTGATTTCAAGTCCTTAATATGATAGACACCTACATCTTTACCACGCTCGTTGACTAAACGATAAGTTAATGGGCCAGTAACCTCGCGAACCTTGCATTTGATATACTTAGGAGATAGCTTACTACTAATTTTGTTCGGAGCATTAGAAAGTACGAAATTTCTTCGCCAAACTATGTCACCTACTCGAAAATTGATGGATCTCTTGCGCAAGTTATAATGTTTAGCCCCCCTAATATAAGCATTATGCAATCGCTTAGTAACATCTTCAAACACCCCATTTAACTTTCGCATATCATGCGCGACGCTTTCACGGTTAGCAAGGGTTAGATCATCCTCTTTAAACTGTTGGATGCGACCGTAATAATCTCCGTTTATCGGAACAGTGCGACCTAAATTCAAGAATGATGGTGTATACCCCGTAACTTCGTGGGTAGCAGATCTTAAAGCATGTGCTATCTTAAAAATTTCTACATCCCAACTACGATGATCACGCTTGACATAAGACCTAATAGCGGTACCAATGACTCGATTATATCGCTCTACAAAATTTACTTGTGGATGGTAGTTGGCATTTTTCCACACATGTGAAATCTTGTAGTTGTTCATTAGTTCTTGAAATTCTTTTCCCGTAAATTGGGGACCATTATCGACTTGGCAAATCATCGGTGTACCAAATAGAAGGAATACTTCATTTTCCAAAAACTCACAGATGGCCTTAGCCGTAGCTTTTCGTAATGGTTTGACTAATACAAATTTCGTGAACCAGTCACAAACTACAAGTAATACTGTATTACCTTTTGCAGAACGGGGAAATGGACCCATTAGGTCGATGGAAAGACATTGAAAAGGAAAACGGACTTTTTTCTCTTTACCCATTAGTCCGTAGCGTGCGCCTTGGCAAGCTTTAGAAGCCAAACAAACTGTGCAACGACGCACGTAGCGAGCAACGTCAGTACGCATTTTAGGCCAGTAATAAAGCTCCAGAATTTTATTAAAAGTTTTTAAAGTACCTAAATGTGCAGACGTAGGATCGTCATGACACATTTTCAAAATTTCATTACGACGAGGTTTAGGAATAATCTGTTTCCATTCAACCAAATTGGAAATAACGTCGTGTTTGTTTGTAATGAGCTTATACAGACGATCTGACTCAATACGCCAGTCTGGATAAAGTTGCGGATTTGTTCTAACGTTGATCAGCATGCGCCGATACCAGGGATCCAAGTCATCATCAGTTAAAACTAATGAAGAGACTTCCAAGGGAGCACGGGACAAGGCATCTGGAACTACATGCAATTGACCTTTGCGATGCTGGATGTCGAAAGAATGTTGAGCAAGACGAACGGACCAACGGGCTAATTTATTGGCTGGATCTTTCATATTCATGAGCCATAAAAGTGAATAATGATCGGTCACAACTGTAAACTGAGTACCCTCAACATATGGTCGAAACTTTTCGATACCAAATAAGACCGCTAAACATTCACGCTCCGTCGTCGAATAATTTCGCTCAGCCTTGTTCAAGGTTCTAGATGCATACGCAATGGGTCGCTCATCATCACCTTCACCCTGTGTCAAAACACTTCCCAAACCGTAACCTGATGAATCGCAGTGTATAAAAAATCTCTTTTCAAAGTTGGGACTAACTAAAACGGGTGCTGTAACTAGTAGTTTCTTTAAACTCTCAAATGACTCAATAGCGTTAGGAGTCCAAGTAATGGTTTGACGTTTAACCCGTCCCTTAATTAACTCAGTAATGGGAGCAGAAAAGGTGGAGAGATTAGGGATAAATCGTCGATACCATCCTATAAGTCCAAGGAATCGTTTTACTCCAGTAACAGTAGTTGGACGTTCAAATTTAGTTATAGCCTCAACTTTGTCAGGGTCGGTATGAAGACCAGATTTGTCAATAACATGACCTAAAAATTTTAATGTGGATCTGCAAAATTCACATTTTTCAAAGTTAACGGTTAGGTTAGCATCTTTAAGTTTCTCAAAGACTTGTTGCAAAAGGCTTAAATGTTCGGCAAAGGTATTGGAAACTACGATTATGTCGTCAAGGTAAACAAAGACCTTCTCACCAAGCAATGAACCAAAAACGTTGTCCATTAATCGCTGTTGAGTGATAGGGGCGTTGGAAATTCCAAACGGCATAACGACATACTCGAAGAGACCTCTGCCAGGCACAGTAAATGCAGTCTTTTCACGAGATGAGGATGAGAGAGGAACTTGCCAAAATGCTTTTTTAAGGTCTATAGAGGTCAGGAATCTAGCGTCCTGTAAATGAGATAAAATGTCATCCAATCGAGGGAGTGGGTACGCATCCTTTTTAGTCAATTGATTTAATTTACGGCCATCGAAACACAGTCGATAGGAACCGTTCTTTTTACGGACTAAAAGCATGGGTGACGACCAAGCACTCTTAGAAGGGACAACGATGTTCATTTGTAGCATTTCGTCTAGTTCACGGTGAGCAATAGCTCGCATGGGTGGAGATAAGGGATAGAAACGTTGCTTGACAGGAGCGGCTGAACCCGTATCTACATGGTGAATTACCTTATCAGTACGAGTCAACCCCTCACGGTCCAGTTCCTTATATTTGTCTTTCATGGAAGAAAGCATAACCTGCTGCTCTATTGATAATTCGGAAGCGGAACGCATAAATTCCGTGGCACTAATTTGATTAACAAAATATTGGTCTCTACCAAAATCAATTTTGACACCAAACATCTTGCAAAAATCTATACCTAGGGTTAATGATGTGGTGATACTACGGCAAACTATGACGTTTAAAACTTTAGTGACTTCACCAATGGTGATAGGAAGCATGACTTCACCTAATAAATCTTGTGAAGTTCCATCAGCGGAATGTAAAAGAGATTTGGTGCCGCGCGTAAAACATAAATCTAACTGATTTATTAAAAAGTGCGCATCACTACCCAGAACAGAAACAGATGCTCCAGAGTCAAGCAGAGCAGCAAGAGGTACCCCCCCCACAGTTAAATTAACATAAGGTCTTATGTCTCGCGTGGGATGTGTAAAGAGAGTGGAAGTAGTCTGCGATGATCCGCAAAAAGAGCGTACGCGTCCTAACCACCCCTTCCAACACAAGGAATCGGCTTTAAGAGCCTTCTTGAGACGCACGCCGTGATGCCATCTCGCTCTTCTTCTTTTGTCGGCCTTTAACGCGGATTTGCCGGGCGAGCCGAAACGCCTCTCCGCCTTCGCAAGTTTTTTGAACGTCCTTGATGTTTTCTAGGACATGTTATGGCAGTTACCCCTTTTTGGCCGCATACAAAACAAAATTTAGATAAAGGTTTTGGGCAATCCTCAAAACCATGCGCGGGATTATTACAGTTCCAACAGTTATCTAGAGAGTTGTCTGACTGAGGGTCTGATGGAAAATGAGTAGTAGTAATGGGAGATGAAGACATTGAACAAGTGGCCTCTGATGGAGTAGTCCACTTTATGACTCTTTCGGCGGCTTGAGCTGCCGTAATAAGCGCTTCTCTAGTTTTGTATTCATTTAACCCTAAGGTTAACGAAATTTGTGGAGACATGTTACGTCTTATAACCCATAGCTGTTCCTCATCTGAAGGAATTGGATTTAATCTAGAAAATTGAGCAATCATGGATTCTATGAATCCCAGAACAGATTCGCCTGGTAATTGTTTCCGAGCCCGGATTTGATCGGCATATTCTCTACTATAATCGAGAGATAAAAATCGGACTTTCAAAGCATCCATTAATTGTGACCAATTTGAAATAGTCGGACTCAAGGAACGGTACCAGACCAATGCCTCGTCTGAAAAGAATTCCCCAGCTTTTCTAAATAATTCGTCTTCTTTAACCCCTCGTGAACGTGCAAGTTCTTGTGCGCGCTCAATAAAATCAAAAACGGCTTTAAAATTACCCTTGCCATCATAGCTAAGACCCCATTTGTGAACAGATACCCGATTTTGCGATTGGTTCAATAAAATATTAGTCAAGGCGGTGCTAATGTCTGGATTAATCGGAATTGAATCGGTAAGAGTGGACCTACGTGAAGGATGAAAATTACTTGCTTGAACCGGAGAGTTCGTGATTGGTAATACCTCCTCGCTTTCCAGCGTATCTGAATCTTTTATTAAAGATTCGAGATTCTCACGTAGAGTGTTACACGTACCTATTAATGTATTTCTCTTGGGATCATCAAAACCAACTCCTTCCATTAAATCTAAACGATTACTATAATGCGCCAGCCGATGATCTAACGCATCCAAAAGCTTATCATCAACATTAGTTGACAAATCATTAATTTGTTTACTGATTACTGAAAGGGACTTTTCGCATATTTCTAGTTCGGCAGGTATGTCAACTGGTTTATATTTAATCATTGCTAATGATGAATTATATTTCTCATCGCGCATCAACTGACATAGTAATTTACGACGAGAAGCTAAATGTTCAGGAATTCCGGGTAAATCATTTCCTTTGCGTCGTTGCAACTCAACGGCGATCTCCTCTCTAGATAAGGCTGCCACGTAAGCTTTTTCAGACATGATAATTAAGTTAACTTGGCAAAGACGAAGTAAAAAAATGTAAGCGTTCGATACAACACGAAACTAAATCGTACAAAGAATTGAATAATAAAAAAATAAATAGTGCGTAAACACGACTCCTAATTGCGTGACAAAACAAATACAGTCAAATTGCAATTGGAGGGAACGCAACAAATGATATTATTATTCTGATATATATACGTAAATGGTTTCTCGCCGGTGTGAATTTTGAAATGGGCGTAGCGCCACTCGCAAGCAATAATTAAAAATAATATATATATTGCAAAAATGAATAATGCGAGAGCACAACAAAAGGATATTTCGTTCTTGAAGCAACAAAACTTGTGCACCACAAATATCAAAGTAAAAAGGTTTTTCGCCGGTACGAGTACTAAGTTGACAACTCAATTTATTATTATTTACCATGTACCAAACCATACAAACACGCAAAGCGCCCAGTCCACAACGCTCTCCAGTTGCCAAAAACTGCTGTAATAATAAAAAATTAACACGACCACAAACGTTCCGTTGTCGAATCGTATGCACGAAAACGCACCTCGGGACAAACACAGAGTTGGAAAATCAACAAATTGAGCTCCACGTATGGACGCCAGTGTTATGTTTACCCTCCTTTCCGTTCCTAATGAGAGAACGGTTTGGAAAGGCAAACAAGACCACGCAGAAGTAAAACTCCTACTTATATTCGTGGTAACCCTGATGTTGGTATAAGCTAACTCGCTATAGCCTGGAAGCGAGGGTCGTAAGTCCAATGAAAATTCCACTCTGCGTTGTGCTGAAAAATACGAGGGTACGCTTCGTCGAAAAATAAAACAATGATTAAACAATAACGTTTTAATGAAAATAGAAACGATATCGACAAATACAAACGATTGTGGTAGTGACGTGCAATAAAAATAGTAAGCACGTTAACTGATGGTGACAACGGTACGTCAAAGGTGACACAATACGGGACACCAGAATGGTAGGCCCGTCAATACAAATAATTGACTATGATTGAATGTATCACAATACCACTAGGAAACCCAAACAAGAATATTAAATTTATCTCACCTGAGCTCAAGATGAGTTTACATAATAATAAAGACAGCAATGATCCTTGTATGGAATGCAGTGGTTGATGTTGACTTGCAATGGCTCCCGATCTAGGATCCTCGGACTGTTGTACACCGACGTAATACTCGATGAGCAGGTTTTGACAGGCGGATACGAAGATGGACAGGCGGCACTCCGCTGCGTTGACAGTATGGTACAGGTTGACGATCCAAATAAAACAAAGTGATCGTCCAGTACAATTTGATCACAAAAACTGAAGCCGCGATTGACAATAACAATCGACTTCCAAATGTAAATAAAAGCAGCTGTCAAAATAGTCACCAGACGAATGTTACCAAATAAAATTATGGTTGGTACTAATTTATACTTTGATAAAGAAAATATGGTGGTTCGATACAACCACTCGAATATTTTCCAAAAAAATGCTTGAACTGGCTAAAACAAAATAGCTACGCACTGCTTTCACGAAATCCGTAATGACGGTGGAATTACTAATGCGTATCACTAATTTTGTAACGAAAATCGACTTATAAATAATTGATTTACACGCGATCAATAAAAATCGAACTGTCTTGTCGCACTCTCAAGCCAAAGTTAAGTTTTTAACGGCGCGCGTCTATATCCTGTACTATCAAGTACGTTGTAAAAATGAGTAAAGAGATGGCGCTTGGAGTAACAATTTATAATTTAAATGTTATGAATTAACATTTGGGAACGAAATAAACATATTTTGTTACATGCGATATAAGTTTCGACCGAGACAATGACATTTACAACAAAATACATAAGTTCCAACACGTATGCGGCACAATACCCAAAACTCTGAAGAATCTAACCCGAACGGAAACTAAAATCAAGTTTTACAAAACAATGGCGGTACCCGTTTTGACATATGGATGCGAAACATGGGTTCTTTCCCAGAGAGATAAATCAAAAATACAAGCAGCGGAAATGACATTCTTGCGAAGAGCTAAAGGCTGCACAAGAAGGGATCAAATAAGAAACGAGGATATCCGCGATGAACTGGAAATCTTCTCCATCAATCAAAAAATCTCGGAGTATAGAGAAAACTGGAGATCCCATATCAACAGAATGGAGAGCAAGAGAATCCCAAAGAAAATACTCTCATATAACCCAAAGGGGAGAAGAGACGGCGGCCGCCCAAGAAAGCGTTGGAGCGATCAATGAAGTCGGAACAGGCAAACACTGCCTATACCTTGAAAGGAAGAAGAAGAAGAAGAAGTAAGGGTATCCGTATAGGGTGTGTCAAAAAAAATCGAAAAACGCGAATAACTTTGTTCCCCGCGCGAATTTTAACTCCATTTATGTACGAAAAGTTGCACCGGGACCTACAGAATAACTGTGCAAAATTTGGTTAAGATTGGTCAAACGGCGTAGAATTGTATAGAAAACATACATACATACTACAGTGAACGGAATCAATTAAGAGTGCCACACGTTGGGCTGACAAAATATGCAATGAACGGTGACTCCTAATACTGCCACACGTTGGGCTAGCCAAAATATGCTCTGAACGGTCGTAGCTAATAGGGTTTCTCGTTATAATTAATTTTTGCAATCTGCGGGTGCACGTAAATGTACCCCGTCGATAGAAATATTAAACTTTTACACAATTGACAAATAATGTAATAATAATACCTCGGCTTAACTGTCTCGGTGTGCATGGACTTACCTCACTCAGTCTGGGTTCGTTCCGGGACCAATAACTGTAATGCTAAATCAAATTTCTGGGTGCTCGGAACAGGTCAAAAAAATATCCTCCGTTGCAAAGACAATTATAATTTTATTAAACACAATGATGTAAATAGATGGTTTATTAAATAAAAAGTTCTTAATATTAATCCTATTAATCAAAATTCTTAACATTAACGAAGAAAAGCACGTGTTATGTTAAAGTAAAACCATGCATTAATATAATAATTAAAAATTTCAAATATGTTACGATAGCCTGACTCACATTCGATTCAGCAGTCTATCGCATTCCTTTTAAAGTTCAATAACTGTAAAATTAGTAATAAGCAATATTTTTATTATAAATAGTCACAATTGTAATTATAGATTATTATTATGCTGTATGTCTAAAATCGATGTCAGTCGTAATTTTCAATAAATTTATTTAAGTAATTTTGATTTTTTTAAAATAATTTTGTTAAGTGAAATTAACTGGCGCAGTCGGTAGGATACTCAGAAGGGCTTTAGATCAAATTCTCTAAAATAACCCTTTTTGTGTTAACAATCAACTGAGAACCAACATTAAATTTTAAGTGATAAGAAGAAACAAATAAAAAGTGCAACAAGAAGAAACAAATAGAAGACAATCAATCAATCCAATAAGAGGGAAGAAGTTTCGAAAGATTTATAACCAAGGGATGAAGAAATTCACAACGTTCTTCATTTGCTTAGCGTAAGTTTTTGCTCATTATTATATTTCCTTTATTCCTTCCTGAATGTCAGAAGCAGAAATAACCGAATTATTCAATAATTTAACCCTATCATCGGAATCAATTTTACAAAGTATTCCAAATATTCTATCAAACGATCCCCCTAGTAATAATTACGAAATGGCACAACTAGATAGATTTAACTGCGAATTAGTACCAAAATATGATGGCAATCCAGCGACTTTATCGATATTTATTAATGCATGTGAACATTTATTGAGAAGATTTGGTACAACAAATTCAGATGATGTTGTCAACGGACAACTTATACAAGTTATACTGGGCAAATTCGAAGGACGAGCACTCACATTAATTGCTAGTCGAGAAAATTCAAATACCTGGGGTAACATAAAAAAATTATTATTACAACATTTTGGAGATCAACGCGACGAAAATTGTCTACTACGTGATCTGATGAGCCTCAAACCATACAAAAACGAATCCTCATATCAATTCGGAATGAGATGTCAGGATGTACGAAGCTTACTTTTAACCCATCTACAATTACATGAAGCGGACCCAAACGTCAAGTTGGTAAAAACGAAAATTTACGATGATTTATCACTCCAAACATTCCTTCAGGGTTTGAACGGTCAAATTGGCCTAGTTGTAAGATTAAAACAGCCACCCAATCTAGAAGCGGCAATGGCGTACGTAACAGAAGAAGAAAATTTCATGTACGCCCAAAATAAAACAAACATCTTAAATTTCCAACGGCAATATCAACCGATAGAAAAGAAACAACCATTTCATCCAACTCCAATGCCGAGTGTCAACCCACCTGTGTTAACCAATTTTGGACAGCAGCCACTACAAACCCAAAATATACTTCGACCACCCGTATTCAAACAAGCTAGTACAACAAGGACACCAAATCCATTTGCCTCACAACCTCGAACTTTCGGAAGATTTTCAGGCCCACCAACGCAATCAAGAATGGTCCCACAGCAAACAAATAATTACAGTTACAAGAGAAACTACCAACAACCTAATTATAACGGACCACAATGGAACACATTTAAACCTCCACAACAACGCTACGAACCAGAACCAATGGACATTTCATCTGGGAATACCCGTCGATCAGGAATCCCACAACAAGAAACACAAGTAGTGTACTATCAAGATATAGAACAAGGAGATTATGAAGATACACCCACATATGAACTAGCAGAAAATTGTGATGAAGTTTATGAAACAAAAGTTAGCCAACCATTGGAAAATTCCAACGAACATGAGTACGTCGAAAATTTCCACCTGGAAGCCTACAGTACCAGCACAACAAATAATACAATAAACCTTAATATAACGAATCTTTCCAAATTGCCATATATTAAAATTCCAGAATTAAAGTTAAAATTTTTAATAGATACAGGATCAACAAAATCTTTAATAAATCAAGAAATCGCACATAAATATTTCCCTAACCAAATTAATTACGAATCGTTCAAAATTCTGACAGCTCATCAAGTAAGTCAACATGATGAAGTAGCATACATAAGGTTACCCGATTCAATCGATTCTACAATCAAGCACAAGTTCTACCTTTTTAATTTTAACAATAAATACGACGGTTCAATAGGTGTAGATTTATTAAAATTTTTAGAAGCCGAAATTAATTTCAAGGATAAGGTACTAAAAACGAAAAACAAAACGATACCGATCTATTTAGGAGACGACGACGATGACGACATCTCGATGGCAGTCAATCTAGACGAATCCGAAAACGACCTCAGAATAATCGATTTGGATACAGAGAAAGAATGGGCAGGAGCACCCATGCCTACCATAAGCGAAATCAACGGGTTACTGAACAATTCAAATGAACCGGCAGCGAAAGGCCAAGATGATGGAACTATTCATTCCAACATAAACGACGAACGAGTAACAGCAACCCACATCATTAAAGAAGCTATAGATGATAAAAAACACCAATTCATAATTAGGACAACCCACCAGGGAGAGTTGAAGGTACAAACAAAAAACCAAAAATTTCTGACACTAATCGACAGTTTGGGAAAAATCGGACAAGCAGTTCCAATAACAAGTAAAAATATTACTGAACTTGCGAATGCCTTAAGCACACATTTTTCATACTACGGAGTTCCAGAATCAATAACAAAGGATAACGGGACGGAGATAAAACACGATATCGTACGAGAATTGTTAAACTTACACAAGGTAAAGGTTCATTTTACTACACCAAGAAATTCACAATCAAATAGGATGATCGAAAGGATGATTTCAACCCCAATCGAACACCTACGAATTATGAGGGTAGATGGCAAGAAAACTAGTAACATAAGAAGAAAAACTAAGAAAAAATTTTACGGACCTTTTATCATTACAAAATTATTTAACGATAACACGGCGGAAATCCGGAATAAAAATAATCGAATACAGGAGATACATGTTAGATTACTAAGAAGACCTACTCTTGTTACAGATGCTGCTACGCAACCGTCGACATCCAAGACTTGAAGAACAACCCCGGAATGTTACCACTTAGATTAGGAATAGTTAATAATCAAATTAGTTACTGGACGCTTATTAGAGTAATAGATATAGCACCACTTAGAAGGGAATTAGATGAATTAAATAGTAGTTTTAACAATTTAACCTTAATATACAGTAAACATGAAAACGGGAAAACACATCGATGGAATAATCAAAATCTACATAGCCTTTTGGAACATACCATAACCGAAACTAATACAAAATTCGAACAAATTAATCTTTACGAAAATCATAGAAGAAAAAGAGGTTTCATTAATGGATTGGGCGGACTAATTAAAACCATTACAGGAAATTTGGATAATGAAGATGCAGAAAAATATAACTATGCAATAAACCAATTGACCAACGATCAAAATAAAGTAAAGTTGCTATTTAAGGAACAAATTAAATTAACAACTTCAGCAATGGAAAACTTCAACAACAGCATTATTAAAATAGCAAGAAATCAAGCACTTTTACTAGAAAAATTAACCTTCATGGAACTTAATATAAATGCAACTAATTTTTACAAAACTAAAGTAGATGAAAAATTAACGATGACGACAATTTATCTAGAATTAATAACAGCCGCAGCAACAATACGAGATATTTTAGAAACACTCGAAGAAGCGATCACCTTTGCATCAGCAAACATTATGCATCCATCAATATTAAAAGCCAAAGACCTTAATCACGAATTGTTACAGATACAGCTATTATTAACAAATTCTAAATTGCCTATAAACCCAAATTTGGAAAATATTCACGAATTTCATAAAATCATAAATATTAAAGCCTTTATCCAAAATACGAAAATACATTTCATATTAGAAATCCCAGTCGTCGAAAAAATCGACTATAATTATTTTCATCTATTTTCCTGTCCAATATTTAATAATCCTTTATACTCAATAATCATTCCCAAAGCCAAATTCCTTGTAATAAACGAGCAAAACTTCGCATTAAGTAACCAAAGATGTAAAGATATAAATTTTAACAAATTTTTGTGCAAATTGGAAATTAACCAAATCGAAGAAAAGTCACCTTGCGAAGTTCATCTTATTCAACACACAAAGAAATACCAAAATTGTCAGCAAGAAAGTTTAAGTTTGGCCCACACGAAAGTCCAACAGGTCTCTAGTAATCAATGGATGGTAATAACAAAGGGAGAAGACGTAATCAAGAAAGAATGCGATGCAACAACAGAAACTATTTCGTTAAATGGAACATACTTAATATCACTAAATGGTAAATGCAGGATCAAAATACAAACAAAATTACTAACGACACAAGAGAAACGACTTAAAAATAACTTAGTGGAAATCCCGAAGTTAAAATTCGAATACACTAGCAACAGACACAATAATGTCAACATTACCTTCAGGCCAATCGAATTGGAACCGATAAATTTAGACGAAATTAAAGCAACAGAAATCAAATTGCATCAAATCGAGGAAAACATTGAAGAAACATCCCAAGCTCCTGTGTACTTCCATCAAGCAAGTGGATGGACTATCATGTTATATATGTTAATTTTCATTATTTTAATCACATATGTTTTAGTTAGAGTTTTTAAGAAGAAAACACCATCCGGAACAATCAAAGAGAAACCAATCGAACAGAAACCAATCGAACAGATCGGACTTCAAAATTTAAGGATACCCTAATTTTGGTCCTAGAGGGGAGGTGTTATGTTAAAGTAAAACCATGCATTAATATAATAATTAAAAATTTCAAATATGTTACGATAGCCTGACTCACATTCGATTCAGCAGTCTATCGCATTCCTTTTAAAGTTCAATAACTGTAAAATTAGTAATAAGCAATATTTTTATTATAAATAGTCACAATTGTAATTATAGATTATTATTATGCTGTATGTCTAAAATCGATGTCAGTCGTAATTTTCAATAAATTTATTTAAGTAATTTTGATTTTTTTAAAATAATTTTGTTAAGTGAAATTAACTCACGCGTTTATGTTGTTCGAAATTTTCACTTAATTTTATTACGAATATAAAGTTTAATGGGGATTTACCTTTAAGAGCTCTAGGGTTTTTATTATGCATAAGATGTTTGACCATGAGATTGTTAACCTTCGACACGCCGATGGTTATTTCTTATCTTGATATGGACGGATTACTTTTCTTGGTGCGTCGTACAAACCACGTGTAGTTGAAATTCGTTTTTTGTAGAAATATTCTGAATCCTTTATGATTTCGATTGGAAAACACTTTAATACAACGTAAGTACACTTTTTATATTAATATACACTAATTTTCGTCGACTTTACTTAAATTTTCTGTACTTTATTTAATTATTTTTACTAGCAGCCGCCATAAAACACCACGCCATTTATAATCAATCAAACGTAGAGCCATCCCAATTGTTTTTTTTCTCATCGCCTCGAAATTCATAGCGATCTTGATTCTTCGTTATTGTTTGTTATTGGTCGATGCAAAAATCAATACCATTTTGACCTTCTAAGATTACAGGTCTGTATTCAGCTCATCGTGACTTGTTACCATTTTAATAAAAATAATATTTTTTTTATTTTTAGATTGGATTGATCTCCACCATTGCTTCGTGATTGGTTTCATGAATTTTATGGACATGCATTATCCGTTTTCGGTGCACTAAATAGAAACACTCCGAACTTTGCGTAATATTTTTATATCACTTATTTAAATTTTAATGCTAACACAAACTTTATATTAATTAAGCAATTAACAATTTTGACTTTGGAATTACCTTTCTTATGACTAAACAATTTTGATTTTGTATTATTAATAAACATTTTATATCAACGGAATTAATTAAGCGTTACATTATAAATTATTTTTATTAACCTGTTTCAAGCCTCGCTTTTCAAATTAAATGATACTGAACTCAAATTCTTGGTGTCGGACAAAAATTTATCTGTTTGTTCAGACAAGTCCATGCTTTTTGTTATTAACAATTTTTCTGAATCTTAATAAGCGTATTTCTATTGACGTGGTTCCCCAACATTGCAATACATACATACATTGAATTTTATATATATAGATTATCGAAATAAATACTAATATAGTTGGCACGATACTCTTCTTAGGATAAAATACTATCGACGATTGACTTCTGCTGCTCTTCTTGTTCTTCAGTCCATGTCTCCTGGGTATATTGGTTTTATTTTAATCTGATAAGTTGGTATTACAACTTATCGGTTTAAAATCTTGAGTGGGTGGTGACGTCCTTTATCTTCGGTCAGTCAGGTCAGGGCCGGCCTTAGTGTTACCTGTGTTCTTATATTCTTTCAGGGCCGGTCTAAGTGTTACCTGTGTTCTTCTATTTCTTACACGGCCATCCTGCAACTGTCATGTCCCCATGACGTAAATTTGAGTCAAGATTTAATAAAAATTAGTCTAACCGAAAGTAACTTAAATTTCATTACAACTTTAACAAGGGCCGGGCCTTAAATTTTATCACCACTAAAGGTAGGATCATAAATTTCATTGAGACAAAAACCATTGAATGTAATTAAGACCGAAAAATAAATTTTATTACCACTAAGGGTAGAACCATGAATTTCATTGAGACTAAAACTATTGAATGTAATTAAGACCAAAAATAAATTTTATTACCACTAAGGGTAGAACCATGAATTTCATTGAGATCAAAACTATTGAATGTAATTAAGACCAAAAATAAATTTTATTACCACTAAGGATAGAACCATGAATTTCATTGAGACCAAAACTATTGAATGTAATTAAGACCAAAAATAAATTTTATTACCACTAACGGTCTTCTTCTTCTTCTTAGTCGTATTGTTCGTTTCCGAACGTCGTGACCCATCTCTTTCTATGCATGTGATGTGCGTTCTAAGTGATTTCACATACATAGAGGACCTACTTGTTTAACGTGGGCTCCGAACCACGGGAAGTATAATACACTTCATGTTGAGATGGGCGCTCTTGGAAAATTACCTCGGTGGTTTGCCATTGCCTTCCGAGGAGAGACGGCTAGAATAAAGTTCTTACCCTGCCCGGATTCGATCCGAGCGTTTCGCATTAGCAGTAGACGCACTTAACTGCCAAAGCTACGACCGTCTCGTCGTAGCCACTAAGCCACCACTAAGGGTAGAACCATGAATTTCATTGAGACCAAAACTATTGAATGTAATTAAGACCAAAAATAAATTTTATTACCACTAAGGGTAGAACCATGAATTTCATTGAGACCAAAACCATTGAATGTAAATAAGACCAAAAATAAATTTTATTACCACTAAGGGTAGAACCATGAATTTCATTGAGACCAAAACTATTGAATGTAATTAAGACCAAAAATAAATTTTATTACCACTAAGGGTAGAACCATGAATTTCATTGAGACCAAAACTATTGAATGTAATTAAGACCAAAAATAAATTTTATTACCACTAAGGGTAGAACCATGAATTTGTCACCGTTAAGGGTGTACCATGAACTCGTCACCGTTAAGGGTGTACCGTGAACTCATCACCGTTAAGGGTGGTCTTCCATAACTCATCACCGTTAAGGGTGTACCGTGAACTCATCACCGTTAAGGGTTGTCTTTCACAACTCATGAACTCGTGAATAAATAAATATCATAATAACCCAACTTACCAGATCCTGCTTTTTGTGTACTTCTAGCGTTTACTTCAAATATTCGAATCCATGTTCCACGGTTTCGGAGGCGATCATCACGTCATCTAGATAAACCTGTGCTGTTGAATCTTTTAAATTTCCCAAGGCTTTGTTAATGACTATTTGGTAACATGCGGGCGAGTTAGCAAATCCAAATGGCATCTGATTGTATTCGTATTAACCATCCGGCGTAACGAAAGCAGTGTATTTCCTACTATTCTCCTCAACCATTACTTGGTGGAAACCATCCTTCATGTCTAGCGCAGTGAAATATTTCGCTTTTCCCAATGCATCTAGTTGATCGCGTAAATTCGGTAATGTGTAACGATCTCGTACAGTTTTCTTATTAATTTCCCTATAGTCGACGCAGAGTCGTAACGATCCATTTTTCTTTTTGACCAAAACAATGGGGCTGGCGTAAGAGGACGAACTTTCTCGGATTATATCCTGATCCAACAGATCCTGAATGATTACTTTCAATTAGGTGCGTTCGGCATATGCTAATCGTCTAGGACGGAAGGCTATTGGGTTATCATCGGTCAGTGATATTTCTAGTCGGCCCGTGGTCACTGCTTCTGGTGTTCGTGAGAAAGTTTCGGTTAATAGTGTCTGTAATCGCTCATTCCATTCCTCGTCCAATCCTGACCATATTTTCTTTTGTTGTATGCTTTGTATCTTGGTATTCTCGTGCGAAGTAAGTGCTAAATCCAGTCCGTATTTCCTCACAACTATCTCGAGTCCAGGGCGTTTGATCGTTTCCCAGCCAATCAGTGCATCCACATCAGGGATGATTCCGTTTGGTACCATGCTGAATTCGATCTCCAGTTTCGCTTCTCGTAGGGCCACGTACAGCCGGCATCGTCCGATGGTTTCTATATTCGTTCCAAATCCTTCCATCGTTAGTCTGGTCGGACTCACTTTTCCGTTGATTGCTTTTACTACCTTCTCGCTGATTACCGATCAATCTGCTCCCGAATCTATTATGTACGTGAAACTTCGGTTCTGACCATCATTTAAGGCGTTTGCGGTGGGCATTATTTCGCACCAAGAAGTATTCAGGCAACGTATTTGAGAATATCCAGTCTTTTTAAAACACTTCGATTCGTTATGCCCCGGTCGTTTACACCAGCTACATACAGGGCCATCCTTTGGTTTTCGGTTGGCCATCACCTCTTGAGTATCATATCGTTTGCTGTAGGGATTTTACTTTTAGGGTTACTGGATGCCAACCTCACCATCAACCTAGATAAGTGTGAGTTTTGTCGGTCCAGTTTAACTTATCTTGGTCACGTCATAGATAAGAACGGGCTACATACTGATCCACTCAAAACACAAGCCATAACGGCACTTGCCAGACCTACGAATACAACGGGTATTAAGCGATTTTTGGGAATGATAGATTGGTATAGACGTTTCATAACAAATTTTTCCACCCTGTCCGCGCCTATTACCGAGCTACTCAAGGGTCGCGGTAAACGCCAAGTAGTTAATTGGAATCAAAGCGCTACTAAGTCATTTGAAAATTTGAAGAAACAGTTAGTTTCTGCCCCAATTTTAACATATGTAGACTGCGCCGATGGTCAGAAATTAATCCTTTTTTTTGGGTAAATGACCATGGGCAACCTGTAGATTGCGCCGATGGTCATTAAGGGTAATATACAGATTGCGCCGATGGTGTACCTGAGGGATTAAAAAGTATTATTAAGGCATAATGGGGATATTATTGTAAATCAGTTTATTAAATATTCATAAAAAATTAAATTGCGGTACCTAATTATCATTAATATGACAATACTTATTGCAGATACTTTTTATAAATTCCAACCTTGACATTGTTTTGCTAGCATACAAGTCGATCAAATTCTGCATATAGACGGCACGGCATTCCGCAAATTTCTAATTTTTTTTTGGAAAATGTAAATTTTTAAAAATTTTTCAATGCAAACATGTTATATAATTGTTAAAATGAAAATATAAAATAAGTGCTTTTAAAAAATATGAGTTACCATGTTAAATTACAAATTAAATTTCGTAACTTTGATATCTCAAAGTAATTTGTGTATTTTATCGAGTTAAAAATTTTTTTGAGTTAACATCTGTTTTATTAATATTTAATATAAAATAAAGTGGAATCTACTAAATGGGAAAGTAATGTGTTGTCACATCAGATTTTAGCAGCGTCTTTTAGACACTAAAATACGTATGTCAGTGGTATAACCAGAAGCTCATTTGGGGGGGGGGGGTCTGAAATCTGAAAACGGAATTATATGGTAAAAACGGAATGTCAAGTTTTTAATCATTTTCGAAAAGCTGAAAATTCACTACAAAATATTTTGTTCAGTATTTGCTTTGGTTAATTTTTAGCAGCGTCTTTTAGACACTCAAATACGTATGTCAGTGGTATAACCAGAAGCTCATTTGGGGGGGGGGGTCTGAAATCTGAAAACGGAATTATATGGTAAAAACGGAATGTCAAGTTTTTAATCATTTTCGAAAAGCTGAAAATTCTCTACAAAATATTTTGTTCAGTATTTGCTTTGGTTCATTTTTAGCAGCGTCTTTTAGACACTCAAATACGTATGTCAGTGGTGTAACCAGAAGCTCATTTGGGGGGGGGGTCTGATATCTGAAAACGGAATTATTTGGTAAAAACGCACTGTCAAGTTTTTAATCATTTTCGAAAAGCTGAAAATTCTCGACAAAATATTTTGTTCAGTATTTGCTTTGGTTCATTTTTAGCAGCGTCTTTTAGACACTCAAATACGTATGTCAGTGGTGTAACCAGAAGCTCATTTGGGGGGGGGGGGCGTCTGAAATCTGAAAACGGAATTATATGGTAAAAACGCACTGTCAAGTTTTTAATCATTTTCGAAAAGCTGAAAATTCTTAACAAAATATTTTGTTCAGTATTTGCTTTGGTTCATTTTTTAGTTATCAACCTAAAAAAGTTTTGGTAGTCCATTGTTTAGTCGTAATTAATTAATGAAGTTTTGTTTATGCACATGCGCTGTGCAACAATATAGTTGTTTACTATCAACTTCGTGCAATTTAAACGGTTTTTTAACTTTTTTTTTATGTGAAACGTTTTGGGAGTCCAATTAAAAGTTTTGGTAGATTATTGTTTTTTAATAATGCTCCAATCAAAATTTAATGTCAAGACGTGTGGATGCAATAATAATTTTGTTTTTTCTAACGTTTGTTTAGCTCATTTTAGGCTTCTATACAAGGGGACCGAAATCCTACTCACACCTCCTCGGGGTGGTCCCTGGTAACTTGCGGAGGAACCTCAGAGATCGGGCGCGAACCCCGGTGGATGGGGGAAATCCGCAAGGCTGACGTGAGAGGTAACAACAAGGAGACGAACACCAGTCTCCCCCAACGCCAAGCTGAGGGAAGTCGACCCGACAGCGGTGCAGACCGGACAGACCGGGTCAAGACTCTGCACACCAGGTTGCAGAGAGGAGATGAGCCTCGCGGGCCACTACCTAGTGGCTCCCAACACGCATCAGTCCAAAGCGATTCGGGTGATGCCGGGGGGTCATTGTGATCAGCCCGGGCCACGTACTCCGTTGGTGCCCAGCGGGAGCCAGCTAATCCGGTGATGACGCGAGGCCGTAGAAAAACGACCAAGCCGCAGACCATCGCAGACGACAGCGGAAGTAATGCCGAGAAGGTCAATCCCGCTGTCGTCGGGGAGGGGGTTTTAGTCGGTAAGAATCCGACACTACCACCCCAGATCATCGGGGTGGTGTCTTTTGAAGATTTCCCCCTTCCCTGCATTATAAAAAAAAAAAAAAAAAAAAAAAAAGGCTTCTATACAAAGTATCACAAGAATCCTTATTTTATTCGTGTACAGATTTTGTAATTGATTCAAAAGTGTTAGTAGTCGATTGTTAAATAGTAATTAATTAATAACAATCGACTACCAAATCTCTAAACGAACAAAAGATGACCTGAAAAAAATTTTAAAAACAAAATTATTATTTCAGCCACGTGGTGCATAAAAATTCGGCAAGCCAACTTTTAGGTTATTCTCATACCAACGTTTACAAAAATTGTAATAAAAGAAAAGTGGAAGAAATTTGAGTCGTTTTAGAAATATAATATAGTAGGTATTTTCTGCATTAATTTTAGAATTTTACGATATATTTAAAAACAAAATTATTTAGAATTTAATATAAAATTCAAGGACATTTAGGCCCGCATGTACAATAGTCGGTTAAGGCTCAGTTACTTTACATTGGTGTTTAATTGGACATATTATGTATACGTAGTATAGTTGCGGTATGGGGCAGTAAACTATAACGTTTCGCCCCCAAAATTATAGACCAACAGAATCGTGCACAAATTGTCTCGAAATTGCAAATTTCTCGTAGTTATAAATTTGTGTTATAAATGTTTTTAATAATGAAAGAATCAAAATAATGCAGTTATTTAAAAATAACCTCGTCAAATTACTAACCTAATTAAAAATCGCACATAATGTATAGTACTCCTGTAATAAATTAAGTACCTTAATCCTCTAATGGGATTTTCACTCCGTCGTTACCCAAAAAGATTACCTATTAATTGACCATCGGCGCAATCTACATACTAACCCTAACCGAACCCGGCGCAATCTGCATGCTAGATTATGAGACCCTTCAACCATCGGGCGCAGTCTACAACCTCCCGTTTTTATACACAGTGTGATGCATCCAATTATGGTTTGGGTTGTATTTTAAGTCAGGGAGAAGGCACAGAAGAACGCCCTATCGCCTATGCGTCTAGAACGTTAAACAAAGCTGAGCGAAACTATTCAGTCACCGCACGCGAATGCCTAGCGGTGATCTTTGGCATCGAGAAATTCAGGCCTTATGTCGAAGGTACTGATGAGTTTACCGTGATTACGGATCACTATAGCCTATTGTGGTTACTTTCGATGAAAGAGCCGGTCAATAGATTAGCCCGCTGGAGTGTTCGTTTATCCCAATACAGCTTTAACATCCAAAATCGAAAAGGGAATTTGAATGTTATTCCTGACGCGTTGTCTCGCGCACCCCTGGAAGCTTCGTCTCTGGAGTTGTCCGAGGATGACTTGGATGCGTGGTATCGTCGCATGCTGGCTCGAGTCACTGAAGCACCTGCTAATTATCCTGATTGGAGGATAGAATCTGGAATTTAGTTTAGTGGAAGCAATTAGTTCCGAAGTCGCACCGGATTGACATTTTCAGAGAATGTCATGATGATCCGACTTCCGCTCATTTAGGAACTCTTAAAACATTTAATAAAATTGGTGAATTGTACTATTGGCCCAGAATGCGTGCTGACGTGGCGAGGTATGTGCGGCGGTGCTCCGTTTCTTTGTCGTCCAAGGCCTGCCAGGGCGGACGTTACGGTTTAATGGGTCGCGAAAAGAAGGTTCGGTTTCCTTTTCAGTGTATTTCGGTCGACTTGATGGGTCCGTTTCCCAAATCTTCAAAGGGTAATTCCATGTTATTAGTGGTTTGCGATTGGTTTACTAAATTTGTTTTAGTACAACCGCTGCGCAAAGCCACTTCTAAAGCCATTTGCAATTTTCTAGAAAACCATGTTTTCTTACTTTTTGGCACCCCACAGATTTGTCATGTTGATAATGGTCCCCGGTTTACAAGCCACGAATTTCGGAAACTCATGAGCGATTATAACGTTAATCATCTATTTTATAATGCTTTGTATCATCCACAATTCAATTTTGTTGAGCGAGTTAATCGAGTTGTCGGTATCGCTATGAGATCTTATGTCAAGGAAGATCACAAGACTTGGGATGTAGAAATCCACAAAATCTCTCATGCTATCCGATCTGCCACTCACGACGTTACCGGGTTTACACCTTCTTTTCTGAATCTAGGGCGTACCGTACCCGCTAAGGGAGATTATTATGGTCGAATTATGGATTTGATGGGGTAGGATTTAACTTTGGAAAATCGTAAACGGGTGGCTGGGGAGATGAACCGGTTAAAAGACTAGTTTGTTGATGTAAGCAAACGGTTACACGACGCATATCAACGTAATGCTACCCATTACAATCTTAGAAAGCGCAGCATTAGATTCAAAGCGGGAGATGTAGTTTGGCGTCGGAATTTTGCCTTGTCTAATGCAGGTAAATATTTTAGCGGGAAACTCGCCCCTAAGTATTTGAAAAGTCGTGTTAAGGAGGTTACTGGTCCATTAACCTATCGTCTTGTTAACGAACGCGGTAGAGAGGTTGGTGTTTACCACGTCAAAGATTTAAAACCCCATCCATCAGTTGCAGATTTAGTTGAACCTGAGGATCAGGTTGAAAGACGGCGTGATGGTTGAGCGAATTTACCTTCTAGCCCGTTAGTCACAACATCCGACTTACCCTTTGCGTGGGTCCATCATTCCCGACTCACTTTCTGTATTTTAATTTTTTGTCTTTTGTTTTTTATTTTTTTATTCACCACTTTGAACAATTCCATCTCTAGTTCATCGTTGTTCCATCCGAGATAATATCTCGTAATTTTGAAGTCGTTGCTGAGACAATAGTTGGAAGCCCTTTATTGGTCGATTATGACCAAACCCCAATTAGTTTGGAATTTTTTTATTTTTTTACTCGTTTCTATGTTCAAAGGACTATGAGTGCCTTTGTCTGAGACAACCTTTTTTTACTGCTGGGTGAACATTTTTTATTCACTTTCAAGCCGTGTGATGGGTCCGATGTGATCCCATCAGAGTACTTGTTGGTAATGGACCACCGTACATATTTTTTTGTGGATACAGGTCCTATGTGGTGCTGTACCGAACCCATTGAGGATCCCCGGGCATGTTGATGCTAGGGATGGGCTCAATACTTTTTTATTTACTGACTTTACGAAGCGCTACGCGCTATGTCATCGGGTAAAACGCTTTAGGCAGATTTGTTAGTAACGTTACGCTTACTATATAAATAACCCACCTTATTTTTTTGTTTTTATTGGTTAGTTTCGAATCACTATTTTGATTCCTTTATTTATTTTTTTGCAACAATTGTTTAAGTCCGTCTTCAACGCTAATTTACACTATAGAGAACCTTAGTAGTGGTACAAGCTGTAGCGGCTATCATGTTCACGGCATGAAATGATGTTAGGGGGGGGGG
Source organism: Podabrus alpinus (assembly GCA_932274525.1). Lineage (NCBI taxonomy): Eukaryota > Metazoa > Arthropoda > Insecta > Coleoptera > Cantharidae > Podabrus > Podabrus alpinus. Next base: position 54,850,625 of record OW026455.1, on the reverse strand, counting down.
GGGGCAATGTAACATAAATTTGCAATTACGTTACGATAACTTTTGTTGTGCCTTGTATAACGGTTTTGTCGGCGATAATTTGTTAGTTGGTCATATTGCGGCGCGATATAAAATTATCATTTTTGCTTTGAGTGTGACGATACACGGCCGACTTCTTTAAAGTCAATTTGTTTAATTAACATAGTTAATGATTTATTGGTGTCGTTTTTCGCTTCTAGCGGATTATTTTCTGATTTGATCGTGAGCAGCATGATTTCTTGTACCGTTTTGTATCTGATTTTTGTTGTATTTCCCCTTATCAGGAACTGAAAACACAAACGACAATTTTTGCCAGAGCTGTCAGTTTTGACTGTAAATTTTGAGTTTGATTGTCAATTTTGGACAAAGTATTTGATGCTAAATTTGGTAGCAACCGATAAGACAACCTACCTCAGTGCAATTTCCCGCAACGTTCCTTTTGGGAAGCAATTCAGCCGGCAGTATCTTCTGTTCCTGGTAGATCAAGCTACGTTATCAGCTTCCTCATTACAACATTAGCCGGTGAAGCCATCGTCTCCACCTACGTTCTCCTTCAACGGGGCCATCACGCATCAATTAAGGAACGCGCTTGTAGCGCTTATCACAAGCATTTTTGTAAACCTAAATAGCTAGGAGGGTGAGTGCTAATTTTTTGTTCTTGGTTGATGCGAAGTTGTTTGATAACACCCCAATTTTTTTATTTTGCAATTGCCACAAGCAATTGCTAGGGTTGACTACGCTAAACTGGCCTATTGTTTTCATTTTTTTGTTGCTTATGCCAGTACTGTAGCGATTCTCAGCGAATATACTAGCTTTAATTATTCGTGTTTTTTATTATTCTTATTGTAGCAATCACCTCAAGTAAGCGACTCACGACTCGCCTCCGACGCTCTGCGAGTTAGTTTATCCGTCCACCAGGGTACTTTTTTTCTTACGGCAAATTTTACTACCAATAATTTTTTTATTGGTAGATGTGGTTCGATTGAACCGTTGGGTTCAAGGGCCAAACGGGGAAAAAGGTCACAGTGTGCTATTACCATAGGTTGTGTTTTTTTTAAATTTTTTTAATATGGGCTGAAAGCAAACAGATAATTCAATCAAATTCCTAAACTTATTATTTCGCATCATAAAGATGGAAAATCTTCGAACCAAATTAGCAAAATTGTTCCAAGAAGTCGTTCAACGGTTCAGTATAGTATATTAAAAAGATTTAAATGTTAGAATAGAGTGGAAAATTTGCCGAGAAATGCCAAAAGAAAAATAATTTGTGTGAAAGAAGGAAGGTTACTATTGAAAGAAGTAAAGAAACACCCAAAAATTAATGCTCCAAAACTAGGCACCAAACTTAAAACTGAATTAAATAAGTATGTATGATCGGAAACTGTTTAATTTACTATGATCTAATAGTAGAGTAGCTCGGAAAAAGCCCTGGCTAAACGAAAGAAATCGAAAGAAACTTATTCAGTATGTTAAAACATATAAAAACAAATATTTAGATTTGGAAAAGGGTATTATTTACTGGTGAGAGCAAGCTTCACGTATTCGGTTCAGATGGACGAAGAATGGTGTGGTGAAAACCAAATGAAGCTGTAAAAAAAGGGAACTTACAGCCCACAGTCAAACATGGGGCTGGCTCTGTGATGTATGGGGGTATTTTTTAGTGGCTGGGGTTAGAAATCAAGAATCTATTGATGGGACAATGGACAAAATACAATACATAAACATTTAAAATTCAAATGTTCATGAAAGTTCAATTCGTTTAGGCATCAGAAACAATTTTATATTATCAATGTGATGATCCTAAGCACCAAGCTAAACTAACAAGAACATGGTTGCTATACAACTGCCCTAAAGTGATGGAAGCAAATCCCCGGTCTCCAGATATTTACCCGACAAAGAATTTATGGCATGAGTTGGAAAAATGGATTCATCAAATTTAAATTTCCAACGTAAAAGAGCAGAAATAGAAGATTGAGGAAGAGGGGAAAAAATTGGAGCTAATATAGCCGAAAAATTAGTGAAATCGATGCCAAATAGACTTTCGGAAATCATTAAAAGTAAATAATACCCAACTAAATATTAAATTGTATAAATAGTAATTGTCAAAATAAATTAAATATATACTAATGTTTTCTTTAGTGTACGAATATGAGTGTGAGGTGAATTTTATAGTTGTTTTAATATTTTTCGATATTCAGTAAAAAATATGCAAAAATTAAGTTTAAATGAATTAATTATATGAAGTACGGAATATTTTGAACATTTTAATAATAAATAAGTAACGAGAAATTGTTTAATACCGTGATTATTTAAAAAAAATAAGAGCATGTACTGGTGTACGAATACGACTGGGAGTCACTGTAATTTCAAATAAGAAGCTTCCAAACGGTTTCGTAGTCTCCAAGCGAGTACCAAAATAATGTGCTCCCAAGCGGATAGATGGCGTTGAAAAACGGAGTTTTCCATAACGTGGGAGTTACCACCCGAATGGCTGCCGATGATGTACACCTGTAGTCCACCTCTTGTTCTGATAACGGTTTGAGTACATTTGTTTTTCCATTCATCCATAAAATTAGTGTGTATCGCTTAATCTATCTTCTAGGTAAGTTTTCATGTAATTATCCATTATATTTCAGCTTTAGATAACTGTATTTTCAGATTCAGAAGTTTTGTTACGACATAAACAAACTTTTAGGTTGGTCAGCAGAATTTCTTGTGCCAACTTCAAAAATCTCGTTTTAGTGCTATTAGATGGCGCTAAAATAATATCGCCATTTTATAATTTGTCTAGCAGTGATTTGTCAACAACTATAGCAGTAGTTTTCTAAATCGATAACATATAATCAATATAATCAACGCCTTCAATTAAGAAAAGTGATTTTGTACCTGTACAGTTACAGTGCTCCATCCTCCAAATGGAACCAGTTACCGATTTACTTGCAGCTCAAGCGCTACCTACGGAAAAATCACAAATTGTAGAAAACAAGTGTATATTTTTGGAAACTCCAAATAATTCAATTAGCAATTACGAAATTAAACGAGAAGAGATGGAAGATGTGAAATTTAATTTAGAAGATTTGCATCATTCCATTGATATTAAGGAAGATACCGACACTACACAATCAACTCTGAACAGTTCAAATTTTTTCGAGTGTGCAATTTGTGGTTATAAACTTGCTCTTAAACAAACTTTAATACGTCATTTAAGAGCTCATAAAAAAAAGGACAGGAAACCATTTATATGCAATATTTGTAACTTCAAATGTGCCTACAAATCACGGTTTGAAATCCATTTAAGAACTCATCCCGGCGCGAAAGCATTTAGTTGTGATATTTGTGAGTATACTTCTGCATGGAAAGAAGCCTTACAAAGGCATTTAAGAACTCATACCGGCGAGAAACCATTTAGTTGTAGTATTTGTGAGTATACTTGTGCACAGAAATCAGGTTTACAAAGGCATTTAAGAACTCATACCGGCGAGAAACCATTTAGTTGTAGTATTTGTGAGTATACTTGTGCACAGAAATCAGGTTTACAAAGGCATTTAAGAACTCATACCGGCGAAAAACCATTTAGTTGTGATATTTGTGAGTATACTTGTGCACGGAAATCACACTTACCAAGTCATTTAAAAACTCATACCGGCGAAAAACCATTTAGTTGTAATATTTGTGAGTATACTTGTGCACAGAAATCAGCCTTACAAAGTCATTTAAAAACTCATACCGGCGAAAAACCATTTAGTTGTAATATTTGTGAGTATACTTGTGCACGAAAATCAGCCTTACAAAGTCATTTAAAAACTCATACCGGCGAAAAACCATTTAGTTGTAATATTTGTGAGTATACTTGTGCATGGAAATCAGCCTTACAAAGTCATTTAAAAACTCATACCGGCGAAAAACCATTTAGTTGTAATATTTGTGAGTATACTTGTGCACAGAAATCATGCTTACAAAGACATTTAAGAACTCATACCGGCGAGAAACCATATAGCTGCAATATTTGTGAGTATAATTGTGCACAAAAATCGCAATTGCAAAAGCATTTAAAATCTCATAAGTAGTAACCATAGACATATTGCTATGATACTCGGCAAAAATGAAGTTTATTTCCACTTCCAAATAATTTTCCCTCCTTCATAACCCATCCACTTTCAAGTAAATACTGTTTATTTAGCTATTCAATTTATTCATAATATATTATATTTTTATAATTACTTCTCAGAATTACAAAATTATAGGCACCAACTATCTGACCCACGTCCATTCACTTACATGGCATTGTTCTGCAATGTGCTTATCTTACTTCCATCAGTAGCGCTTCATTCAAATTAAAATATTTCTCTTCCGGTATAAATTACAAAATTTGGGGTATGAAATACAGCGATATATTGCTGTGTTTTGCGTTAAATATTGTTGTCGCCATCGGCTTGTTTAAACTACTTCAAAATCTTTTAACCAAGATGCTCTGCTCTAACTTTTGGTAAGCAATGAGAGGCGTTGAAAAAAAACAGCTTGTGCTGAACTGTTTTGTAATAAATATGAAATTTTACAGATATTTTAAATTTAATTACATTAAATTAAATTAATATAATTAATTAAATATAAATTAAATATTAATTAATATAATTAAAATAATAAAATTTAAATACAAGTCCATTCAAATATTATAAGCCTAAAGAAAATTAAAATTTTTAAATTGAATTTTTAAATGTTAGGACAAAAATGAAATGTTCGTCAATTTGACCTGCTGGTTTGTAATTATTTAATATTGTTATATTTATACTAATAATATTTCAATAATATTGTCTATCTGTGAGACCTCATAAAGGAGGTACGTAACCAGATTGTAAAAGCAGGTGCCGTATCGGGATGCCTGAGAGAAGTAATACAGAATAACGAATTTTCGTTGAAATAATTCGAGATACAGGATACAGGTGTATTAAGATGGATCAGACAAAGAAGAAGAGGATGGAATGAACACGTCAACCATGTGAACTGCAATGGGATTGCTCGAATTGTCAGAGATGGGAAAGTTGTCTATATCAACTATATCAAAAAAACATTGAATTTAATTAAATAAATTTACGAATAACATGTAAGCTAATAATTTAATGAAATGGTTATTTCATGTATATGATTTAACTACAGTGCAAATGATTTATCGTCCATTTGAAATTAGCTAATTAATAACCAACGATTTATAATTTAACTTAAATGTTAATAAACATTCAGTGTACGACTTAGTTTAGTTGAATCGGAAATTTATTAAACTCGTTAGGATTTAGTTTGTAATTTCAATGAATAAGATTAAATTAACGTTAAAACTTTGTGTGTTGATTATCAACAATGTCTTATATTAATTCCTAAGTTTATTACATAATATAGCCATGCACTAAATATCTGTAAAAGTTATAATTATTAATTTCCTAAATAATTGTATTATATTTCTTTAAGTAGTTTAAGTAGATTTAGTAGTTTTAAATTTACTAACCTTTTGTTATTTTAAATCTCAACCGTTCGACTCGAGGTGTTTGTGGAATATTTATTCCGGTCACTATTTACCTCGTAGACAACGTATGGAGGTCAATTTATTCCATATTAATTTTATTTACTGGATGTTTGTATACTGACACTCACTTTAGAGTGTCTGGCATTTATTGGATGCCCATATTTATTTTAACCATTTGTATATTTAATTATTAGGGTTTATATGTGTATATTTTAAGCACAAAATTTGACAAACCCGATTTAAAGCGTAAAATTCTATTAATTTGGTTTATGCAACATAATTTATATTTTAAGAAATATTATTTAAATTTTATAATTAATATTGTCAAATATTGTATTAATTCGTTAAAATTAATCCATATCTTATTAAATTTTGTTCAGTTTGTGGAATCTTTTACTCTTGATTCACCCCCTCCCCCATTCTATTAAAGAATAAGTTTCTGGATTACTTTCGGAGAGCGATTATACAAAAATTCAGTGGCTCCCATAATATTATCAATTGTGACTTCCCTTCCCTAATTGAGGACCGTTTTTTTAAAAGTCGACATTACAAGAACCTAAATTTTCAGGAGTGTTTTTTGTCTTTTAGAAATCTGCATTATGGTAAATAATAACACAATATTTTTTATTCATTTTATTTGAATAATAACTACAACTATATGAAATACCAATACTGTACTTTTTTTATTTATAATAAAAAAAAATAAACAAAACACGTAATTTTTTCAAAACTCGACAAATACTTAAACTCTACATCTGCACGCATTAAATGGCGAGTTCGTTATCTTCGTAAGATTTTCTTTCGTTCTCATCGGAATCTATCGAATTTCCTTTTAAAACTTCTTCGTAAAATAAGTTTGCTTCTTCATCTAAATCGCACTTGACACTCACATGATTGGTTGGAACCTCGTTGACAGAATTTAGCTTTTTAGCATCTTTAACACCTTTTTTATAATTTTCCACTCTTACTGACCCACCTGAATATGTTGCTTGAATTTCAAAAGCAACGGACTTCTTAGTTTTTATATATTTGATTACTCTCGCTTCACTTATTTTGAATGGTAACTTGGATTTTAAAATGGTTTTTGATGCAACTTTAAAGTCGTATGTTTTCCAATCTTCTCCCCAAATTTTAATCAAGCCATGTCTTTTAAGTATTTCATAATACTCAGAAGGCGATCTAATCTGTTCACGTTTACGGAAGTCTTTTTCCACCCTTCCAAATGCCCTGTCAAGAGGCATAAAGCTGTGTCCTCGTATTGGGAAAATATGTGAAATTTCTTTGAAAACAATACTATTTTCTAAAAAGTTACATAATACAGTCATCATAATACTATTTTTGTTTTGCGAACTGCAAGAATCTGAAAATAACTCCAACACTAAATCTTTCTTTTGCTCAGAAATAAGTGCGTTTTCTAAATTTTTCAAGAAGTTTTATAGCCCTGAAGCAATTTCATTATATCCACGACTGCCTTGTGTCTCCAACCATGTATAAAAAAATATATCGCTCTTACTTTGTTTTTCTTTTATATGAGAAACTATTCCTAAATTATATAACCACACTTGTCTGGAGTAAAACACTTCCCCGATGAAATTTGCAGTTTGCTGTGACAAATTAGGAATGAATTTTGAAAAAAATTTTATCATACCCAAAATCCTAAGTAATTCTGTTTTAGTTTGAGGATCCTCAATGCTTAATATAGCTCTGATGTTTTTTTCATCTGCTTTCACCCCATCGGCTGAAATGACGTGCCCCATGAACGTTACATTTGTTAGCTTGTATTGAAATTTGTTAAAATTAAATTTGATGTTGTTTAATCTTGCTCTTTCGAAGACGTTCATTAATGCGGTATCATGTTCTAGTTCATCCTTGCCTGAAATTATTATATCATCAAAGTAAATGTTCACGTTTAGAATATCGCCAAAAATGTCTTGATTCTTTTTCTGAAATAACTCCGGAGCACTGGAAATTCCAAATGGCAATCGATTGAATTTATACCTTCCAAATGGAGTGTTGAACGTACACAAGTTTGAACTACTTTCATCAAGCACAATCTGCCAAAATCCATCCTTCATGTCTATAACAGAAAAAATACTTTTACCTACCAAATTACTTACAATATCATTGTTTGTAGGAATTTGGAAATGCGGCCTACGTATAAATTTATTTAACGGTTTCGGATCTAAACACAATCTTAATGTTTTATTAGGTTTTTCGACAATCATTAAACTGTTGACCCAATCCGTAGGGTAATCAACTTTTGAAATAACTTGTTTTTCTTCGAGATTTTGCAATGCGACTTTCAGTCTGTCCCTAAGACCATACGGTACTTTCCTTTGTCCTTGCACAACTGGTATCGCATCGTTGGTTAACTGTATAGAACATGTACCTGGCATTTTACCTAATCCTTCGAAGATATCACTGTATGTTTGGTGCACACTGGTTTTTGAGTCCGACAAAGAGTTTATGTACTTAGTATTTAAGTTTATTAATTTAAAGTTCATACAATCCGTTAAACTTAGCAACGGTTCACATTCTACATCGACAATTATAAATTTAACTAAATTTGTAATATTGTTACATTTGCACATTAACTTTGTTTCACCAAGACCTTTTATTTTAAAATTACCAAATGTTACTAATGTCACCGTCGTTGGTTGTATCGGTGCATCAGCTTGCAACTTCTCATGTTGTGATCTCGGTAGAATGCTCACATCGGCACCTGTGTCGATTTTGAAAACAACATGATTTTGACCAATTTGTAAAGTTTCCCGCAATGAATTTCGCGATTTTCTCGTGACATATGATTGTACGTACACTAAGGGCCGGTTTTACAATTGGAGGTTTAGCATCAGCTCAACTAAGCCGATGCTCAGCTGAACCTCACCTAAACAGGTCAGATCAGTTTTACAATGTGATGCAATGTGCGGTTCAACTAAGCTTTGGTTTACCTATAACACAATTTGGCAACACAGCAAAAACGTAATTGACAGTGAATTATCAAACGATTTTCGTATTGTTACATAACCTGAAAGGCACATGGTTTTACTTTTAAATTATCATTACAAATTATTAATCACAATTTGTGTTAAATACGAATTACTTTGGTATGTACCTATAATTCTATCACTTATGTGGTGGTATTAATTTGGTAGTGGTAAACTATATTATTTTTTCTTGTAGGTATTCAATTATTGTAGGAAATGGAAATGGAAACAAAAAAACGTTCCGTGAATTTCACACAACCGGAAGAGTATCTGCTCATGGCACTGGTGAAAGAGTACGCCAAAGTACTTGAGTGTAAGGTCTCGGATACTAATACAAATAGTGAGAAAGGCAAATGTTGGAAATTAATCGAACAAAAGTTTAATTCAAGTAATGGCGGATCTTTTCGAAATCAAATTGTTTTAAAAAAGAAATATGATAACATAAAGAAGAGAGCCAAGAAGAAATTTGCAGACGAAAGAGCTATGACCATCGCTACAGGAGGTGGTCCCTCAAAAGAAATTAAAATGACGGACATTGATTTGCAAGTTCACGAAATTTTGGGAACTCGAATAGAAGGAACGCAAAGTGAATTCGATGCTGATCGTGAAACTGAAATGGCAGGAGTAGAGTGAGTGTCTTGGTTTGTAGATTACATTGAATTTTCTAACATAATGCATTTCAGAAATACTATGATAATACCGGAAGAAGAAATCCTGGAGGACGATAACGTTTTCGTGGAAAACATTGGTATATGTATAAAACTTCTGCATTGTATCAACCTAACATTTTTGGTTTATTACAGATTTCGACATCGATGACAGTTGGAAGCAAAATACTGAGCAAGCAGTAGTTCATACCGGTAATGTCCAGTTTCCAGTAATCCTTAATTATCGTTGATGAAAATATCACTCTTTCTATTCTAATATTTGTAATTATTAATTGAAATTTAGATTGGTCCAAATATACTCCCAAGATGCTACGGACGAAAAGGTCAAAAGCCCTTATTACACCGCAATCCAAGGGTAAATTTAACTTTTTCGTTTTAAATGTAGTAAATGTAATGTCATGTATTTATATGTAGAAATACCACCCAGGCGACACCAATGTGATATTGGAATTTCACATAGGGTTTCGCAGTGGGCACAGGCCAAAGAAGGTATCGAAGTAAGCCGTATGAAGTATGTGCAGGATCAAGAAGAGTATCGTTTGCAGGCAATGAAGGAAAAGCATGAGCTGGAAATGGCACTTATGCGGAAAAAATCCGAATTAGAACTAGCTCACATGCAAAAAGAGCATGAAGGAAGGATGAAAGTGATCGACCTAACAATTAGAGGGAAAAAATAACCTAAGCTGGTATGAACAATGGTACCGTTTCGACGCAGAATGTAGTGAGCGAACTTTCCAAACTCGTCTCTGCGCTTAAACAATACCGTTGTTCGTACGATAATTTGTATATCATACCATCATTACAATAAATTATTTCATTATTTATTTTTAATTAAATATAGGTATTATAAAAAATTATAAATTTTACTTTATTTACAACAATTCCTTAAAATAATCATTTATTAATTGGTAACGGACTGCGTTATTAGCATTACCATGATCTTGGAAATTACCTATTTCTACATTATTTGCATAATTAATAGCCAACTGTTCTTCTTCGTTAAGAGCGGGTAATGGATCGTTAAACATACAAGCAATATTATGCAAAACGGCAGTTGCCACAACCACAGCTTCTACTTCAGTCGAACTTTTGTAACTTCAGTCGAATTCCAAATGCCAGCACAGGAAACCTTCTCTTCCAAATTCCAAAGCAAAGTTCAACCGGATTACGAGTTCTAATCTGCGACTCGTTAAATAGGTGTTCCTCTGCATTTACAGGATTAGCAAGTGGTGTAATTAGAAACGGTCTAATGGCGTAACCACTATCTCCAACCAATACATAATTTCTAAAATTTCCCTGTTCAAACCTGGCTCTAATCCGAGAATTGTTAAAAATTGTGCTATCATGTGAGGACCCTGGCCATCTTACAACGAGATCTTGTATTTTACAATGTGCGTCACATATTGCTTGCACATTTACGGAGAAAAATCCCTTTCTGTTCCTGTAAATTTCAGGTTCCTCCCCGCCAGGCGAAGTTATTTTGACGTGGGTGCAGTCGATGCTTCCAATACATTTGGGAAACCGTGCAATGTTATAAAACTCGTGACTGTTTTTTTTGCAATCTTCTTCTGTTTCTGACATTTTAATAAATTCCTTGCCCCACCCTGCTATTGCTCGACTAACTTTGGGGACGATACAGCAAGCACACGCTTTACTGATTCCTACAAAATCACCCACCGTTTGTAAAAATGATCCCGTAGCATAAAAACGAAGTGTCACAAATAGCATGTCTTGTGGTGACACAGCATGATTCCTAAAAATAAAAGAAAATATTTATAATCGAAAGGTTGTCTATAAATGAAAAACATACCGGTCTGTGATGTGCGTTATTTCTGGCTCTATATTTTGTAAAACAAATTGGACAGCATTTTTTGACAAACGGAACCTTGCAATAAATTCATTGTCATTCCACTTTGTAAATTGATTTTCTCGAAGTCGGTATACTTTTGGTGCTCGAGGATGTTCCACTACATTTAATAATTCCAGAAAGTCTTCGTCATCTGTTAAAACACCAACTAATTGTTCCATTTTATTAATTAAACTTTCAACTTTTTTCAACTTGGATTAATTTTTACAACTATACAAAACTGTACAGTATTTATATACACTTGTTGCTTGTTGAAATTTTAGGTTAGAGTAAACCCAAATGACATAATATCTGTTGAACCAGGTTTAAGCTCGCCATTGGCGACCGTTCAGTTAAGCTTCAAGTTGAGCCCTGCTCAAGTGCTAAGCGCGCATTGTAAAACCCATAATTTGCAAAATTTGAAGCTCAAGGGTGGTTCAAAGTTGAGCTGCGTTTAAGCTCCTATTGTAAAACCGGCCCTAAGTCTTCTATTGCTGACTCTTGCTCATCCTGAACCACTTCGTGAACTTTCTTCGTTCCTTCTTTATTTTTACATGCACTGGCAAAATGATTTTTCTTTTTGCAATAATTACAAATTTTATTATACGCCGGACACCTTCCTTTTACGTGCTCAAACAAACACATTGAGCATTTAACCTTTCTTTCTTGATAGGTTTTGTTAACGACATCAATTTGGGGGTTCAACAACTTTGAATGCTCCCTCGATACTTCAACCGACTTACAATGTTGTAGAATATCTTCTATGCTGCAGTTAGTTTCTCTTAAAAATTTCTGCTGCGATGCTTTGTCCGACATACCTAATATTAAGCGATCTCGGATCATTTGATTTTCGAAACTTGTTTTACATTCAGCTTTTTTGCATATAAAATCACATACTTTAGCTTGATTTCTTAAAGTCGTAACGAATGAGTCGGTGGATTCCGTCGATTTTTGAAAAGTATTGTTGAATTTAAATCTTTCCATGGTTATGTTTTGCTTTGGTAACACGTGTTCGTCGAAACATTTCAGAACACTAACCAACGTCTTTTGTGATTCTTCATCAAACGTTTCATAAATTTCTAGCCCTGCATCACCTATACAAATTAGAAATACCGCTATTTTCGTTACTTCGGATTCTTGTGCGTTTTTCGATGCTAGCATAAAAATGTTAAATTTCTTTTTCCATTGGCACCAGTTCGTTTCGTTGAAATTCTCAATCGTATCCGGAACTTTGTAAACGTAAGCCATTTTAGTTCTTCTTTTAACACCTGACACTATGTTTTGGTTTTCATAAGTTATTAAAAGACAGCACTGTAGATTACATTTTATTTCATGAGTCGCCACACAAAGTAGAATATCAACTGAATATCAAATGTCACCAACTTTAGTTGTTAAGTTCTAAAGTTGTGTTTACACAATACATAACAATAATAGTTGGTTTTTAGCTAGACAGCTAATAGTTGGCTAATAGTGCTTAATAATAGTTGGTTTTTAGCTAGACAGCTAATAGTTGGTTATTATTGCTTAATAATAGTTGGTTTTTAGCTAGACAGCTAATAGTTGGCTAATTGTGTTTAATAATAGTTGGTTTTTAGCTAACAGCTAATCAGGGCCGTTCCTAGGGGGTATTGCGCCTGCATGCAAGAAATTTTTTCCGCCCTTTATGCTAGATGGGCTATGGGGAATTTTGTCAAGTAACGATTGTGCCAAATGTTTGGTACTCATGTCTCTTGAACGGTCTTCTGTCAAATCATTTAAACTTTTGCATATTTCAGAAAATTGAGTTCTCAAAGGGTGAATGGCTTTTATCCTGCTGTCCCATCTAGTTTCGCTAACTGATTTTAATGTTAAAGCGGGTAAATTAGTTTTTAGGATATTCCATCTGTAAGGTGAACCGGAAAAAAAATTAAACAACTCTTGAATAATTGAAAAAACCCAACAGTTTCATATGAAATTTTTGCGGCGTCATTTACAGTTAAATTTATGGTGTGAGCTGAACAAGGCACAAACATTGCCCTGGAATTAATATTTTGAATTCTTCTTTGAAGCCCTATATGTTTACCTGACATGTTTGCCCCATTATCATAGCCCTGGCCTCTCATGTCTTGAAAATCTATTTGAAATTTTGGTAATATTTCTTCAGTTAAAACCTTAAAAATCCCTTCGTCTGTGGTACTTGTAACATGAAAAAATCCTAAAAAATGTTCTCTTATTTCAACTTCATCCGATAAGCAATGAACAAAGCGTATTACAAAAGTAAGTTGCTCCTTGTGACTACAATCTGGAGTTTCATCTAAAATTATGGAATAATACTTTGCTGTTTTTAAACAATTTAAAATTTCTCGTTGAATATTTTTAGACAATAAACTAATTATTTCGTTTTGAAACTTGTTACCTAAATAATTAGGTATATTTTGATTTTTATGTAATTGTTTCGATGTTTGAATTTTATTTACATGTTCGAGTATAATGGGATCAAATTTTGCTAACATTTCAACTAATTTTAAGAAATTACCATTATTTGGATCATAAAGTTTATTACTTTGACCCCTAAACGCTAAACTTTGCCCCGCTAAATACTGAACGATACAAATCATTCGCTTTATGATAGCGCGCCATCGTTTTTTCTCAATTTCGAAAAATTTTTGTTGGTCTTTGTCAATTGTACATTCATTAGAAAAACGTACTTTTAATTCATACCACTTTTGGGCACTTTTAAAATGTTCTATACTATTTTCATGTCGAGACAGATTTGCAGATAGTTGCCTCCAATTTGAGTAACCCGAAATTAATTTAAATGTTATTGAACTAAATATTTTACAAAATATACTGTCATGATCTGATTATCATAAGGGTAGGTCTGTCGTAATTGGGTTACTTTCCTGTGGAGTGCTCTTGTCGAAATATTCAAATTAGAGATTAATATGAAAGTTGGCAATTTACACCTACATCTTCTTAACTTCAGAAGGAACTGCTTGCTTCAAATAACCTGAAATACCAAACGTAATTATTTTGTAGACACAAGTATTCCAAAAGTGTGTTAAAGGCAAAAGAGGGTTTGATTGTTTTAATTTAAGAAAGTTTTGGGATTGAATTGAACTTAAAATTTTATTTGTAAGGGTGTAGGCATTTAAATTATATAGTTGTGCATTTTAAAAATAAGTGCGCGGTCAGATAGACGATTTTTGGTGGGATTAGCGAGGAGAATGCAGCGGGAGTCTCGTATCGCCAATAGAGGCATCAAGACGTAATTTATTGATGAATTGGAAAATTAGGAACTCTCTGTGTATTCGTGTAGAGTAGATGAGAATTAAAAAGTCGAGTTTCAAAAGTATCAAGAAATTATTCGATAACAAGTTTAAATTAATTAAGTAGTATTTGATAAAATTGGAAACTGTGAATGATAAGAAGATTATTACAAATTTTGAAGAATATTTGAAAATTTTGGTGACCACTGCAAATTTCATATGGTTCATTATTTTTTATGGTTATGTTCTGAGTTATTGGAATTAAAGAAGATTATTGAAAATTGGACTTACCTGAACGTCTATCCTGATAAAGGCAGAGATTCGATTGATCATTAATTCACCCTGGAAATTTTCATGGTATGGGAATTGGACCAAACTACGAGGCATCTTCACGTGATTCTTCGCTGCGTGTTCTCCACATCGATCGTGCACGACTATCACTTCGGTAAGCAATTTGTGTAGACACTCTTTCGTAACATTTATAATAATCAGTTCGCGCGTGATTTAAAACTTTGGGGATTTATAAAATTTTTTATTATTAATTGTTTTTTTAAATTTGATTTAATCCTAATAATTAAAAAATCCATCTTTTGTTTTTTTAAAATGATTATATTTGTTAATAAATTACATTACTTATTTTACAAATAATTACGTTTGATTTCATTTAAATCAACAGCAGTGAGGGAAAGAACAAATAGGTGTAAGGTACAGTAAATTGTTGTCCGGTGTATTTCTTAGAAATTATTAAATTAAGAAAACTTATATGAGCATTCAACAGATTCATGAACCCACTTTTGACCCTAAAATTTACAGAGTTCTCATGCATAGCCGGTCGGAGCATTATTTAATTAAGTGCCATTTAATTTCCCTCGCTGTATAAAATAAATTTAGAGCTTAAACAGTAGCGATACATGGCAATACAAAATACAGAATTTGATTTCTTTGAATATACCAACCAATCTCTGTTTACTTTTTCGCCATTTGCTAAGGTTCGCGTATATTGTGTAGCTGAAAATTTTCTTCCTGTCTAATCTACGGGGAAGTCTTCTAGAAGCTGGACGGCGCCTTTGGTCACAATTATTTCGATTGAATAATTAAGAATTAAAAATGATGCAAGTAAAAAACGATGTTTATTTAAACAAAGTTGCTACAATAATGATTCTAAAAACTAAAACATATAAAAGTCACCTCATATATGCGTATATAATGTATTCTTTGTAGGCGAGAAATACGTAGAACCATAAAATATAACGCATGATAAGCGTCTCTTGAAGCGATAGCTACATAGAGAGTCAACTTGTTTAAAAACAAGGCGGCAAATAATACGCATCAAGTTACTTTCTCTTAAATTTCGTCCAACATTTTTAAAATTTTAGCAATTCTAAATTTAACAAATTTTCTCTGTATCTAAAAAAAATTCTTATCTCTCTCCAAAATGCCGCCCCTTACTTTTGCCACCTGCATGCGGGGCATGCACTGCATACCCGGTATGAACGGCCCTGGTGCTTCTAAAGGGATTAACTATTTTGGGAACCGGTGAGTGTCAAAATAGAAAGAGGTCAGCATTATATGACTCAAGAATTTCGTTGGAGAATTGACAAATTGAATATGCGACTGTATTTCAAAGGACTGTGGTACGAATAACAGAAAAACACGTTACCAAATTAATATTGTTTTCAAAAGAAGATAATCAACGTTTAAGCGTTAATCGATCGAACGGTGGTGTCAAGGTAATCAGAAAAAAAGTGGTCTTAATAGATCGATGTCGCTCATCGAACTATTTTAATAAAACCAATTTTTTTATCTTGGAAAATCTTTATCGATTTTTAAAGTAATTCCAGCCGTGGAAGCATATCCGATAATCGCTAAACTTGAATGTATTGAGATGCTGTAGAAGAAGAAACACAATCTGCTGCCTTATTAGTTTTTCAATGAGGTTAATCCAAGTTAGTGTAGAAGTTTTCTAAATACTTAGAATGCGATTTTGTTATTGCGCAACAAAAATTAGTGTGATTATCCAATTAGATCGCGATCATTCGTCAATTCGTCCAGCATTTGAAAGATATTTCATAACTTTTGTTTTATTCATATTTAACACGAACAATTTTTTCAATTTCAAAATAACGAAAATCTCGATATTGACGCGCATGAATGGGTGAACTATCCCTACACCTTTTCCAGAAATAATTTGGAAAACCTCCACTGCTGCTGAATAACGGTTGACGATTTCTACACTTCTGCTAGAAAAGGTGTAGAAGTGGAATGTCCCGCTACATTTAAGCGTACATATTTATGTGAGATGGACGAAGAGACTGTTGTAAAAATAAAGGTGGGGATAATATAAACAAATCGAAACTTTAGTTTTAATAAACAGAAAAACTTGTAATAAATTTATTTTACATTATTTACATCACATAACTGTAAATAACAACTACAATGAGTAGAAATGAATTACAGCAGAAGACTGTAACTCAATTTGTCCCATTCTAAACTGTAATCTCTGTAACCATTTTAACAATATTGGATTATTTAAAGTAAATTTGGTCCTGCTTGGTAAGACTTCTATGTGCGTATTTGGCGGGAAATTACGACAGGTTTGTAGACGAACTTGTAAATGACCAGGTAGCTGTAATTTAATTAATTTTTAATTAGTTAATGCTAAAAGATGTAAATTTATTACTTGGAGATGGTTTGAGCTGAGCACTGGTGTCCACAAAGGTAATAATTTTCCAACTAATGTTGAGTGACATTCAAGTAGGGCTTCTAACATATTCAAGAAATGGATGCTAACAATTTCACTTAACTAAAAATATGAAAGTTTAATAAAAGGAAAAACAATTTAGCCAAAAAGTTTTACCAATTTAGACTGCTGAACTAGTTGTAATATGCATGGTGTAATTTTTCCCCAAAAATCAAATAAGATATTCATTGTAACATTATATGGTTCACTTATCGGTAAGTAGTTGTTTAGTCCTTGCTCCAAATATACGGTCCATAACTATTAAATTATATTTTTGACAAAATGGAAAGTTTTATCATATGATTTGGTTTACCTGACATAAAATAAATGTATGAAATAAGGAAGACATATGTAGGACGGAAGTTTTAGGTTGATCAGAAAATCCAGCCATTATTACTTGAATATGATCGGCTATTTGACAAGAAGCTTCTTGAGGAATTGGTTGGCATAAATTATTGCTTGAGCCAATTCCATGTAATGCACTGTGTGTTAATGAACCCAAAATTAACCATGATAAGAGACGGATATGGCTTATGCATTCCAGAAACTCTCTTGATCTAAAAGGAATGAAACTTGAAAATTATATATGATGAGAAAGAGAAACTTAACTTACGATTGCTGTGTTGAAGATGCACTGTATAACCAAGGGAAGTATCTGGTTACGGCACGATTATCACGTCCATTACCTTTGGTAATTTCTAAAGCTAAATATTGGGCAATTGCTCCTTTTATAATACCACCTATGGTGTCTTCGTTCAAACCAACGCTAATTCCTTTGCAGTAGCTCTAAAATCGTTCGTTTGACTTTGGCTCAAAAATTATTTATATATCTTACCTTCATTTTTGTAAGGCTATGAAAGTCCGTTAAAAACTCAACAACATCGCCCAGATGGACACGCATACATTCTGCGATATTCGTGTTATAAAGTGGACCGATTTCGTTAAAGCAAGGTAAAGAATCCTTCACAACTACGCTTACGGGTATTGAACCTCCAGCATCCTAAAATAAAATTAACCATTATGGAGTAGCTTAAACTAAAATGAAACATTCTAATCCTGGAGGTAATTCAAAATAACGAAATTTTTACTTATGTTGTATCCTTTGTTCCATATCCCCCAAATTTACTTTTGTTTTATTGGTTAGCATTTTTGCTGCAGCATGTAGGGTGCCGCAAAAATGAAAGATACTGAGATTTAATTTATTTATTAGTTAAGTGATAACTGTATTGACAAATTTGGTCAAAAGTTGGTGCATTCGATGCCCAAAACAAGTGCAAATGAGCTAAAATTTAAATCAATAAATCAAAGGTACATTTGGGGGATACGGAACAAGGGCTATAATGTTCGTAAAAATTACATTATTCTAAATCTCCTTCGGAATTTGCATGAATCATTGTGGTACAAGCCACCCAAACAGGTTTATAATAAATTACTTAAGGTCACTGAAAAGAAAACTTAACAGTTTTGAAAGCCTTATGAGAGTTTTGCAAGCATCTGGTAAAGTTCTAAAGGTTATTTATCAATAGATGGCGTTTTTTTACAATTGGATGTGGAGGAGTCCGAGTACGGAGGTACTCGGACTTATGTTAAGGCTGCCGCCCCGTCTGGAATAACATCGATCGGATTTGCTTTTGTTCCCACCATCGCACAGTGGAGTATTTGGCATCAAAAGGTGGCATAAAATACAAAAATCAAATGCTACATGCATATTCCCTATTAAGATTTTCGTAAACTACACTATCTTGGGCACCATTATGTGAATTTATAAGAACATTACTTGTTCCAACTTTCCACTACATCGTCAAAAGATGCTAATAATTTGCTGAGGGGGGGGGTTAACACATTCTTTTCAAAGATTATTTTTGCTAGAAATCGTTATAAATTGTAACTTTTACTTATGGAACAAGAAGTTCAAATATCTTAGATAAAGTCTGTAATAATTGATCTTTAAATAAATATGGTTACAATCATATAATGCATTGTATTAAGTTTTGTAAAAGATTATCAGAAACAAAAGAAGATTTGAATATGAATGAAGGTAGATGAAGTTACTATTTTTTTTACGGATAATACTGATACTTGAGACTTTAAAATAAATTTTTTGGCTGCGAGTCTTTGCGAGGTTCTTTTTAATTCGCGTTTTACTTGGAGAACTCAAAAATTTCTAAGTCACCCTGTATATAGTTTTTATCAAATTATTCGGATTATTCGAATGCTTATGGCTTAACTGCCTATAGGTCAGTTAAGCGAAGAAGCACAGGAAGCTTGCAATAAGGATTTCAAGAGATATCGTGAACATAACTCGAGAAAATGTAGCCGCGAAAGTTCAAACAGAGACGTTCTGAACAGATTTCTTTTAACCTCTGACCCTGTTATAACAAACAAAAGAGAATTACCAAAAAAAATCTTCAATACTTATCTCAGCAGGTATTACATTTACTAAAACCCCCTACTGACCAAGTCATTGATAATCATAAACAGATTTCCGAGAGTGACGATGACGCTGACGATGACGTGATGATGCGATAGATGGATGATGACGAAGAATATGACCAAGACATTATTTAAAATGTTTGCTTTATTTTTACTTTTAACGCTATACTTGAAAAATAAATATAAAAATTATTAACTACTTCTCTTCTGAATTTTTTAATTCGTATCCATTAAATATTTGTTGTATTGTGATATCACAACCTGTATTTTTGGATAAGTGTATATTTACATGATATTTACACATATCTACCAAAAACTATTTCTGTGTTTTTTGCTGATGATGTTAATTTTTCAAAGTTTTTCAAATAAATTCATTTTCTTAATAAATAAATGCACCAGAATTATGCAAAGTATTTTTTAGATACTACTAAGAGCCCTGAAAATAAATAACCTACTTAGAAATCCGTTGGAATAGTATTTGATTAAATGCCACCTTTTGAGGCCAAATACCCCACTGTGCATCGTAACCACATCAGCCACAGCAGAACAAGAAATTATGAGGAAGACTAACGAGACAATCGCGTCGATCTGTGAATGAATGAGGACAATGGGACTGGCCATTATACCAGAGAAAACTGAGAATGTTCTGGTATGCAGCCAGAGAAAACACCTTTCGATTGCCATCTTAATAGACGGCACCACGGTTATTCCAAAAGAAGCTATCAATATATTGGGCATCTACATAGTCTAGGCACTCTCCTTCCGATACCACTTGCGTAAAGTGTTGAAGAGGGCCCAGAAAGCGGCTGCCAATACAGCAAGCCTGCTACCCAACACCACGGGGTCATCGGAGTGCAAACGCAAAATTTTAGCAGCAGTGACGGAATTCATCATGCCATACGAGGTACACCTATATAATTATACAAAATAACTTCCACTGACGCCTTGCTAGTGGTATCGTCGCAGGTACCAATCGATCTTCTGGCAATCGAACGGAAAGAGAGATTCTTACGAGAGCCGCAGAGAAGATGGGATGAAACGGACAAGGGCAGGTAGATCCATCAGCTGATCGGTAACACACGGGAATAGTATGGAAGGGAACATGGTGAGACCATATAAGAACTGACGCAGCTTATCACTGGACATGGCTGCTTCGAGACATACCTGTTTCGGTTCAAGAGGACGGACGCTGACTACTGTCCATACTGCGATGAGGAAATCACCCCCTGCCATATATTTTTTGTGTACCCGCACTGGTAAAGGCAGAGAGGGGAGGCGGAAGAAACAACAAAACCTCCCTGAATCCGGATCACTTGGTGAGGACGATGCCGGCAAGCCCGGAGAATTGGGAAGCGGTCGCTATACTAGCTAGGAAAGTAATTTTACCACTAAAGTGAGCCACCAAAAAGAGAAACAGGAGCAGTAGATTAGGATACCCTAAGATGGAAAAAGTCCAGAAAGGGCAGAAGATTTCGAAAATTACAGACGCTACACGGAAGTAATACTTGACGGCCAATCCCGGTAACATCGAAGGAGTGGGGTTTTAATGGCATTCCTAACCCCATGGTAGCACCAATATCAACACTGGTGGTGTCTTGTGAGAACTTCGATCAGAGGCAGATTTCCTCACTTCCACTGCACGAAAAAAAAATACATTGGAAGGCGGAATTAATGTCTTGAACACCAATCACGGACAGTGGTCCGAATAGATCTGAAGCACCAATGAATAAGAATAATTACAATAGTAAATCAATTTACTACGACTTAAATTTACTTAAGTGGCACAATCTCTTGATTACTTTTTGAATTATAACAATTGTTTTCAAAACTCCCATAAGGTTTGCCAATCTGATATTATCTAATTAAAGCTTAAACATACGAAATTACTTACGTGTAAAATTAAACTAATTAGAATTAAAAAATTTGAATCTGGTATTGATATTTTAAATTTTAGAGCCTGAACTAATTCAAATACCACCATACGACTAAGAATTAATTTATCTCGTTCCTGAAAAAAAATATATAAAATAAAATTGATGATTTAAATGCTTTTTCAACTATACCTTGGTAAATACTCGGTTACACAAATAGCATACGTCAACTAAATAATTATATTTAAGAAAATGAGACTGAATGGCACAACTTAAAACTTTAGAAAATGGTTCCAATAAACCCTAAAAAAAGTTCCATTAATATGTTTTATATCACTTATTTTGAATATTTAACCTTATACTGTGATATTATTGGTATTTTCAAAACGCAAACCATAATTTTTAATAACGGATTAATTTCCTCTAAAGTGTTTAAAAATAATATAATTCGTCGATAAAGATTTTCAAGCTGTAACAAAACGGTTCCCCATAACGCTGATGTTGAACTTATTCCTGCTTCTATAGGTAAACATTCAAAATAACAAGCCATATTTTCTAAAATTATTGGTAGAGTTTCTATAGGCAGAGTTTTCTTCGAATTTAATGTCTGAAAAATAAAAATTTAATTAAGTTACTAATATATTATAATGTAGGGTTGTAATGATCTATTTTAAATTTAAATTTTAAATATTACGCGCCAGGAATATTTATGCCTGTTGGGTACAGATGGCGACTCAAGGAGATAACGTTTCTGACGGAGAATCTAACAGAAATGGCCGAAGGGTCAAAACGTTAATAATTTTTACTGGATTTTGTTGTTCAAAAGCCATCTATCGAACTGAACATTTACAAAATATTTGTGATAAGTACTAAGGTCCATAAGAGCCGTCCCTCTAGATATACATCTTCTTTGCTTACGAGAAGCTGAAATTTGGGATGTATATACTAGATGTGTCTTATTGAACATCCCAAAAGTCGCCTAAAATCCTATTCCGGTGTCAACACCAATTAAGGGGTTTAACTCCGCCCAACGGGATTTTTTGCCTATATAGGTAGTATGTTCATTTTTCTGAAAAATTATGATTCGACCAATATGAAGAGCATAAAATTCTCTACAAAATAAAATTTTTCTATGAAATGACTTTCGCTGCCATATTGGAAATGAGGACCAAAAGCGTATTTTACATTATTTATTTAAGAAACCATCCATGTTATCAAAAATGTTTCAAACAAAAATTATTTTATATAATATATTACCTAATACATATTTTACTCTTACCATTTTTTTAAATAAAATCTTACCATTTAGCCATAAATTAATTTGAAAACTAAGTCACCGCTATTGCCCAGACAATTCTAAGTAAAATTGCTATGAAACCTTGAAAAAATTCATGTAAAACTGAATTTTAGTTTTGGGATTTTCTCGTCTACAAAGAAAGGTACAGTCCGAACCACCAAAGAAGAGCTCCACGTGATTATTTTATGAACTTAGAAACTACATGACATTATATTTTCCTTATATCGTTTAACGTAAGAGGGACAAAGATGCAAAATAAAAAGTTGTCTGATCTTCAGCTATTTATGACAAATTATTGACGTCACAGAGCTCTTCTTTCGTGGTTCAGATGATATATTAATTCTCTGATGTTCTCATACCGGCGTCATAATTTTTTGGGTTTCCACCTTGGAAAATGACGAATAAAATTCTATTTTGTACATTTATCTCAAAAACTATCCACATTATAAAAAAATATTTAAAGACATTTCTCGCCATGCAACGAATCAATATTGCACGATTTGAAAGGAGAGTTGTGTTTTCAGCAATTTATTTCAGGACTAGTATGTCATATAAAAATTTTGAAAAATATATCTTGTACAGAATTTTATGGTCTTAAATTTTGGCCTCATTATAATTTTCCTAAAAAGGAAAATAAACTAGGTATTTAAATATTTATGTACTAAACGACCTTTTTATCTGTTTTTCAATTTTGAAGGCAATTTAACATTTTTTGTGCTGTAGTGCTTATTTTTGTACGGACGAAGCAGTTTTGCAGTCAGGTTTCGTTAGGGGGCCCTTATGATTCACGACGATTGGAACTAACTCAATCAACTTTTCTCGAAAGGTAATATCATGGGGTGTTCCCTTAATGAAGGGAATCGGAGGATTTTCTGGAAGTTTTAATTTACGACGAATACGAGCAGAGCTTTTTCATACGATATTTTGACAACTCCGGTCGAAAACCAATGGTTTCAAAGGAATCGATTTTTCGAAGAGGGAATGGATCCCCAGCGACCCCCATGGCTACTGGCCTGGGACCAGGAAAGTAAAATCATGGTCTTTAAAGAAAAGTTAAGATGAATAGAGAAGATATCTTGAATTTTTTGCGTAATATTAATTACATTAATTCTTCTTCTTCAGTCGTGATGCCTCTTTGGCGGAAGCTTTGTGACCCATCTCTATCTATGCATGTGATGTGCCTTCGAATTATTTGCGCATACAGAGAGGACGTACTTGTTTAACATGGGCTGCAAACCACCAGAAGTGTGGTTTAACTTAACACTTAACAACTTAACTTAACTTAACACGTTAAGCGCCACCTGTATCCTCAAAGATACAAGTCAATATCTCCTGTGGGGCCGCATGTATCCTTAAAGATACAAACGCAAGGTTTGAATCACAGTTTGCTTGTATCTCGACCAATATAAGGACCTTACCAACAATTTAAGCAAAAAAAAATCATGTGGCTCATGTACCAAACATATTTCTGGTATACGTAGCGCTTAACGTGTTAATTGCGCGATGGGAGCTCATGGAAAATTATCTCGGTGGTTTTCCATTGCTTTCCGAGAAGAAACGGTCAGAATAAAGTTCGTACTCTGCCCGGATTCAAACCGAACATTTTGCATTATGCGTAGGTTATTAACTTAGATGAAGTTTGCCTTAGCGGATCGGGCAAAAGCTTTGCATTTAGAGAACTGAGGGTTTAAACCACGAATGGGCGGGTGAATTTTCTCTACCGTTGTTCGGAATCCACGTAAAATTGTAGGTCCCGTGCAATGTCGCTGAACCGAGAGGGGCGTATTGGTCATCACTTGCGATTAACAAAGCTTTCTTTGCAAGAGTAACTCCTGAAGTATCTTCAGTACCTCTAATCAGTTTAGCGACACCTTCCCAACTTAGTTGTCCGTCGGGTGAAAAAGGTGTGTGGCAAGACCCCGGTACTTTGCATTAGCGGGGAGACATAATTTGTTTTAGTTTAGTTAAAAAACTCTTGAAAGAGACCTAAGTTCCATAGCTAGTCAGTCTATCAGAGCTAGGCAAGAGAAGGACCTCTGTTGAGGGGCAGATTAATTAATTACAGTTGATCCTGGCTTATTACCGGCGTAAGTCACGAAGTTCATAAATGCATGTGGTCATTTGAAATTTGTTGATTTATGATTTGAAAGTTGTTGTGTCTGGTTCGTTTATACCTGATGATAGTAGATAAACTATCCTGCTTCTGGGCCACAATTTTTAATCGAAACTTTTCTAAAAACCTTGATCATTTTAATCGATTTTTAATATGAATTAATTTAGGTAATAAAAGCTATTCTAAAATTCTAAAACCGGTTGTAGCTCATTGACAGTTTTAAAAATTTGTGTTTTTATAAAATGCAAAATGTGTATGCTACTTGACTTACCTCAAGTAAATATTGTAGTGGTGCTATTGGATTAAGTTCATTAAAATCAGTTAAAGATTGGGTTACACTTTTAAAAAATTGTGTCCTTGCAGTATCTAAAAATGAATACATTCAAAATTTGAGTCTTAATCCGTGTATCTAATCATAACTTACCATTGACATGTGTTTGAAACATTTGAGTAAATATTCCATTTGGTGCAAGTTGGTGCAAAACACATCGCAAAAACTGATGAGCCACGCTTACAGCTCCACCAGGTAAATGAATGCTACTTTCATTTTGCCAAGGATACATTGCATATGTTGTAACTCTTAAAAATTAATTTTTTTAGTTGTAAAAGATTACTTAATCAAGTTCTTGACTTACTTGGAAACTATGCTTAAAATTTCTGGTAACAAAGGTGCTGCTAATGCTGGTTCTCTATGAATAAAAGTTCCCAATGTAACAATGCAAAGGCCGATTTCTTCATCGCTATATTCTTCTTTGATTGTTCCACATTCGGAACACCTTTCACTAATGCATTCATCCCCGATTCTAAAGGCGCTCTGTTTCAACTCAAAGTTTTCTAATTTTGGAGACATTTGTGGACTGAACCAAGATCCAATTTTTTTAGTATTTCCCAAAACATGAGCTCCAATTGAAAATATGCCTGCTTTTCTAGCTTTTTGTCGTTGTGTCAAAATGATATCTGATTATAAAAATATTTTAGTGTTTTGAAAATTTTTTGGTTACTTACTTAACATACTTTTGTTATCCAGATTAAAATCTTTACAAATGTTATTTTCTAGGTCTCCTTGGTTAGGTGGACTTTCCAGAGCAACTTGTTTTATCAATCGTCGTGGGCTATGAATTATTGTAGCTTCATCTCCCTCTCTTCGTTTTTGCATTTCAATTGATGTTGAACTTTCATTGTTGATCCCCAAAGCTAATTTTACTTTATCAATTAATTGCGATACATCTTTATTTTGTTGGCCAATAGGCAGCAATCTCTCCTGTCTAGGTATTTCTAACTGAGAATCTATACTTGGTAAAAATACGGAATCTTGTGGAGAATCTGAAACGTCTACATTAGGAGATACCCATTTACTTATTCCATAAAAATAAATTACCTAGAATCATTATATCCATTTTTGACAGCGGCGACTCTGGTGAACGAGAATTTGCATCTTCAAAAAGTATTTGAGTTGAACATTTTAAAACTAAAATAGTAATATGGTTATAAACGACGAATCAATCATTTAGACTGGATGGGGGGGATTAAAATGTTAAATAAATACCTGAAGATCTGGAAGATCCTATCGGTAACAGTCTCTCAACAGAAGGCGCTGGTAAAATTGTACTGCTTTGGATGGTTTTATAAAGGTCCTCACAATCTGACAATGAAGATGTATTGGTCCTTACAATTTTTTTATGCGTTCCCATAGGAGTTGGTTTACTGATGTGTTGTGCGTCTACCGATGTTGAAGTAACTTGACGATGTGAATCTGTGGTTACTGTTTTAGCCATTGCCATTTGTATATTTGGTACACCTGCTACTATAGCTAAAGTACTAGCTAAACTGCTGGTACCTAAGGATGTTTTCGAAACACAATTTTTTGAACTATCGGATACAAACCATTTATGTCCCACCGAATTTTGCAACTCGGATAAATTTTTATCTTTAATTTCGCATTTTTTATTCCCAATAGGTTTTAAAGATTCTTCCTCACTTCCAATAAACCATTTTGGTCGGTTTTCAAGTGATCCTTTAAATGTATGAATCATGAAAATATCAGGCTTATTAGAATAATCAGAATTACCATTTAATTTTGCAATCGAATAGGTTTTTCCATTTTTTGGTTGCAAAGTATAACAGGATTCCTCCATAACTTCCTCAAATGAATCCTAATGTAATGCAAAAATTGCTTAACAGAATTAATATATCAAAATGAAACATACTTGTCCACTTCCTTGTAATGTACTATCAGACACGTCACTTTCGGGGATAGCAAGTAATTCAGATTCTGAGTCGTCCAATTCACAATCTGAAACCTTTTTGATGCTTTTGTCCCATTTCTTTTCCGGTTGTTGAGTTTCTTCCCAATGAGTTTCCATGCTAGTTGTAGATGACGGTTTTGCATAGATGGCCTGCATTTTTCCCACTTTTGAAGAAATATGGATTGATTGACCATCCAAAGAATACATCGGTGATAGAGGTGGAGTCATCAACCGTTCGTGTTCGTTTTCTGTGCCTAATGATGGTTGACTTACATCTAACAAAAAGAAGAATGTTAGTCAAAATTTGGAAAACAAAATTTAGGGAAATAACCTCTGGAACGTGAAGGAGGAGCTCCCATTATTACAGTGGCAGGTATTCTACGACAGTGATGATGTTGAGAATCAAGTGTATTTAAAACAATTTTTATTAATGAATTTAACTGCATACACAGCGGTTGCTGGCTATATTGATACTGGAAGATAATATTTTTCATTAATTTTTAAGGAAGGTAACGATAATTTACCTTATATAACAGAACCACTAGCGACATCAACCAACTTCGCCTGCAATGCGGTTCTAAGGCCCACAAACTATAAGTAGGTTGTTGAAAATCCATACTACTTGCAAAATAATGTGGCGAAGGTAAATATTGTAATAAAATTAAAGAATTTGATAGAAGATATTGGCCCATTAAATGGTTTTGATCTAATAACTGGGGTAAATTTGATAGATAAGCACTAAATGCTGGAGATGATCTTAGTCTTTGAGGAGAAACATAGATTCCTCTGTCATTTTGGCTAAATCCTAATAGAAGATGTAAATGGCGCAAAACAATTGTTTGGGAATTTTGCGAACTTCTACTCTCAGCAGATGGTGGTAAGGCTTGATCAGATCTTGATAAAAATTGCATTAAGAGAAAGATGAGTAGATGCATTGTTTCTTTATCGGCTTCTTCTAGGTCAATAATCCTTTGCAAAAATCCTATTACATTTTGGTCATCGGTTATATTGAGTGAGTGCATATGACCATCTGGAAGAAAACAATGTAACAATGTTAAAAGTATATTTGAGCTAGGTATCATGCACGTGCAGCTTTCATAAATTAGGTTTTTCTTACTTACAAACACATCAGATAATTAAAACTATATAATTGTTTCTCTAGAAAAATTGTAATCCAATTATTTAAAAACTTACGTACATTCATGCGCCCACTACAGCAAGACACTACATCTAGTTTCTACCTGGGATACTGTAACTAGTGCCTAGAAACTGACCGAGTCCAAAACGTGAACTTTTCCTTTTTAAAATTGGTGCTGAATATTGTCTATTATACACTTTCTCTTTAGATTCTAAAAAACAATGTTGGAATTTGGAATATTCAAAAATGTCATTTTCACCTTTAACTTCTTGCCTTGGAACAATGGATGCCGGAGCAGACATGGTTCTCTTATACGGCCATTTTGTTCCAAAGCTAGCACTTAAAGTTTTGGCCGCACTTGCACTACTTCCATCAGACTGCGATAAAGCTTCTTGTGCTCTGTGCACTTTTCGAATAAATACTTCACTATTTATGTCAGAATTTCTCAAATCTAAAATAAAAATATATTTTGAATTTTTAAATTAAATTTTTTTATTATATTACATCATATCATATAGAATATATATATTTAGCATTATATCATATTATAGCATGTAGTATGAAAATGTACCGCAAAGCTACCTGTTTTGCTATAAAATCTATTGCATTCAAAAAGGGGGTGGGAATTGTTTAAAATCCCTTTCAGGTCTTATACCTACACTACTTTATGATCTTTTCAGAACAAATTTAGAATTTTTCAGTAGTGATTTTACCGTGAAAACGTGAATATTATGAAATTAGTTAACAATATGCCGAAGTATATAAATTGTTAACTGAAGAACAGAAGCTGTAATTATAGCATTAAAAGCAGAACATTTTTCTGCAAGCGCTGTAAGTCATCGAGTCAAGTGTAGCCCTTAAAGAATTACGAGATTTTAAAATTTTTGCGAAAATTGGCACTACACAAAATAAAGAACGCTGGTATCGGCGAAGAAAGACAATGGCAAGAGAAACCGCGTATTACAGCGTTTGTGTTTAAAAAAATCGAACTTCTACTTAACAGAATGGTGTTCTGAATGGAATGAAAGTGTTTGAGTATTAGTATCATCTTCAACTGAGCGTTACAGACTCTTAAATATGGGATTAAGTGCACGTCGCCCTTGCCGGAAACCACTTTTAACCAAAAACATGCTTAAAAGTCGTCTGAATTGGGCACGAAAATATAAGAACTGGTAATAAAATTATTGAAAAAAAGTTATATTTTCTGATTAATCGAAAGTTACTTTGTACGGGACAGATGGTATTAATTACGTGCAAAGAAGAAATGGTGAACGATTGAAAGACGAATGCTTAAATCGAACGGTGAAGTTTCCAGCCAGTCTAATGACATGGGGGATGCTTTTCCAGCAAAGGGGTTGGTCTATTCCACGTAATAAGTGGTAATGTAAAAGCTCGAGATTATACAGAAATATTGGATCAGAAATTATTACCTTCTATTGAAAGTCAATTAGGAGGAGTTGATAATTTCGTTTTTCATGACGATTCTGCACCTCGTCATCGGGCAAAATTTATTGGTATTTTCAAAATTTCTCTATTTTTATAATCTTATGTAATAATTTTAATGTTTTAATTTTCAAATAAACGAATATTTAGAAAGCGAGAGCATTAATCAATTGATCTCGCCCGACGAAAGCCGTGATATGAACCCGATAGAAAATTGTTGGTGCATGGTTTCAAAACAAATTTCTACGAAAAAACCAAAATCTAAAGCAGCATTAATAGAAGCCCTTAAATTAATATGGACAGAAGAAATTTCATTAGAATATTTGCAAAATTTGGTGAAATCCATGCCGAATAGAATAAAAGCATTGATGAAGTCAAAAGGAAGGTACACAAAATACTAAAAATTTGAATTTTGTAACATTTGATGATTAGTAATAAATTATTATATATCTAAGAAACATAATTGTATTTCAAAATAAATTTTACTAATGTATGTACATTGAATTTTTGAATTAATTAAATTCGCAAAGATTAATTAGCAAATTCTCAGGTTATTTTTCTAAATACTAAAAAAATATTTTTTAAATTATGATTTTGTGCTGAAAAGGTCATAAACTAGTGCAGGTATAAGGGCTTAATAGAGTTCCAACTAATACTGGACCCTTTTTCGAATACAATAAATTTTATTGCAAAACAGGTACCTTTGCGGTACATTTTCACGGGCGGAGGTAAATGTGCCACCAAATGTACCTGACCAGAAAAGGGTACCGGTAAATGTGCCACCGACCAAAAGGGTTCTTTAAATAAACACAGGTATTTGTGCCACTAACAGTGAAAAAATTAAATTTTTTTTGCCTTCGAATTTTGGGGTGTGCATTCGATAAGGAGGGTAATCCATCGTCAAAACCTACCCTTACGGGGCGCCGCTGCGCTCCGCTCCGCGTTGCACCCCTCCAGGGCGGTTTTGACTCTGGTTACTAGGCTAAACATACGAGAAGGGCCTCCGATCAAGAAAACCGGGATTAAGGCAACCGGGATGTGAGAGACCCTCGAAATAGCATTAAAAAGTATAGTTGCGGTATGGGGCAGTAAACTATTACGTTTCACCCCCAAAAAATCGTGTAAAATCAAAAAATAATCGATGTTACATGTAGGAAATGCATCAGGTAGATGCCGTTTTCTCCGGTGGCACAAATACCTGTGTACTTTTAATATCCTAAATTCGTAGCAGGTAGAATAACATTACTGGTGGCACATTTACCTCCGCCCATTTTCACACTATAGTATATCATATAGCATAATGTAACATAATATATTATATTACCTCGTAAATAGGGAATATCTCCAAATTTTTCCAAACTAATTTGAGCTTCAAGGAATAATGTATCAAACCTATTTAAGAAAAATTCCCACGTTAGAGTTCTTCGTTCACTTAAAGAGTTATGGAGTTGGTACAAAGATTGCAGAACCATTGGTCGATCAACAATAACGCTGTCAAATTGCGTTTCCAGACACATTATTAAAGACTGTAAAAAGGAAGCGTAATTTTTAGGAACAACCAAAGGCCAGTTGTATAAAGAAGACGATCATCAGATCTCAGTTAACTAAGATATTTCTATTGTTCGGTTGGATGATCCGAGGATCATCTTCTTTTTTATAACTGGTCCTAAGAAAATTATATTACTTTTACAGCTGCATCGTGGATTGTTCCCAAATATAGTGTGGATCTTTGCGCTACGTATACGTTACTGTCGTCCATACTCGAAATTAAATAACAAAAAGCGTTTGCTAATGCTGCTTGTAACGATGGAACATTTCTGAGAGGAGTTGAATCCATAAAGCGAGCAATTATAGTTACGCGTTCCACTGCAACAAATCTAACTCTCCAATCCACATCGTGAAATGCTTCTTGAATAACGCGCCAAAACACATCTGATCCTGCTGGTAATGTTATGCAATGCAATATTAAAGGAACAGCTTCTTGACTGATATGAGAATGTTCTGAATTACATAAATTCCACAAACTGAAAATAATGGATGTGAAGTTTAAGAATTGCAAAGAAAAATATACAAACTTTTTGATTAGTAAGTTTTCCTGACACCAAATAAAAAAGCCTCTTTGTTCTTTGGACGCTTTCGTACAAGCATCTCCATGCAAACACAAAATTTTTAGGCATTGCAACATGTAGTATAAGATATCCGGTTTTTCGACTTTTGATACTTCCTTTAAATTAAAAAAAATAACGTAAACGCGTGAATGAAACTTAAACAAAATAATGGTTTTACAGAGTAGTTCATTTCAGGAACTTTATATGGAAACACTCCTCATTATAATGAGTATTAAAAAATAACATAGTTTTTCTGACCTATCCCCCAATGATAATAATTTTAAGTTTACATGTGTACAAAATTCGGATCTCCATTATCCGTCTACTAATGACGCACATGACTGCATTAACGAGATTCAAAATTATTTAAAATGTGAAATTTAACCCAATCAGTGGCAGTCATAAGGTGGAGTCAAACCAATTTTAAATTTATTTTATAATGTTTCTCAAGTAGTTCAATTTTAACTTTTCATTCCCTGCAACAGGGCATGGGAAGTACCGGTTTAGTGATGGGATAATTATGTTATATTGTGTTCTGATTTTATAAATTGGAATGCCAATAAAGCGTAAAAGCACGGTGTTAGCTAGAGCGGATAGCTATTTCAAGAAGAATATTTCGCTCACCTGCTGACGTCAGATAACATCATATATGGTAAAAAAACTTCCCTAGCCCAAATGAACTCTGTAAAAATATTCTATTTATGTGGTTCAGAATTCATGTAAAGCTGCAGGTCTGCGTGTCCTTTATAAATTTTCAATACGCAGGGAATCGAACAATTTCGCAGAAAGTTAAAAATCGATATTGTTAAAATATATAAAACCGGATCTGTGCATCTGTGTAAGATTTCGTAAAAGTTCGTACAACCATGGCAATCACGTACTATACCTAATACAATAATTTATTGTGTGCAAGTCAAGGTGATAGACACTAACCCAAAAACCGTCATATGGAATGAAAATGTTTATTCGATCAATGAATTTCATTTCAATAATGAATTTCATCGATATTATAAAGTTCATTTTTTAAGGTGTAGGTTCTTTTTGAGGCCCATAACAAAAAAAGTGGTCCCGGCTGTAAATATGTTGAACAGCCCTATTCTTGAATTTGTATACCAAGTATTTATTTAAAAAATAATTATGTAAATTTAAAAAAGATAATTAAAAACATTAAAACAAAATTGCTAAAAAGTAAAGTTTTAAATTTTTTAGTATTTTTTTCGGTAAAAGTTAAAAAGTAACTTGAAAAAATTAAAACTCGAAATTGTTAAGCTTTGTTTAAAGTTATTTTAAAAAAGTTAAGCTTAATTTTAACTTAATTTCCATTTTGCAAATTCCTCTTTCTCCACATCGCTACAAATCATTGCACTGGTCTGACTCCTCTATTAGTGACGTAATTTGTGAACCGCGATAAAAGTTTACAACTTTTGGGAAATTGCAATTTTGCATTTTGATTAGAGAGGAGTCGACAGTTTTTCCATCAGTTTACACCCACAATCAAGAGCAGTTGATGTATCTCTAAATTTTGAATCTTGTTAATCCATTCATAAGCGTCAGTTATATACAGATAACAGAGATGAATTTCACAAATCCATACGCGCGCGTCAATGGCGAAGTGATGACTGAAGGTAAAATCGTTAATACATTCATGCGCATCATTTATAGGCAAAAATGAAGCCGAGTTTATGCACGATAGAGTCGGACAACGGAGTTGAATGATATATCGTATTTTAGTAGAAACACAATTGATAAATGGCGATATTTCATTAACTAATAATAAGGAGGATATACATAATGTATAAAGAGGGCCAGCTACATGTTACAAATTGAAATAAATGTTTTGCACACTTCTCAGTTCGATAGATGTATTTTTCACGCCACTTGGTGGATAGGATTATCCCTAAATTATTGTTATTCAATTATCAGATATTATTATTGGCTTTTGTTAAATTTTAGCATGACAATGTCTTAGAGATAACCCTGTCCATACCAGGTGGCGTGAAAATGCCATCTATCGAACTGAAAATATACAAAATATTTTTAGAGGTATTTAGTTCTATGAGAACTGTCCCTTTAAATACATCAAATTTTATGACCTTTAAAGTTATAAATTGCAATTATTCAACGCGTATATTGATTCTACGAAGGCTAAAATTTTGATTTATTTTCATGTTGTACCTAGAATTACGGACAAACGTATCTCACTGCAGATATTTACAGAAGATGAATGTTTACGTACCCGGTCCGGTATCCTTAGGTCCGTTCCGGATCTCATGTAAACGACAACATGCAAGGCCTATGTTCTAACCCACCTTGATAGAGAGTAATGTGGTTAATCCATTCATGCGCAGATCCCAAAATTTTAAAATTTTGTGTGAAATAAAGCCCCATACAAACTATGGTATGACCATGGTTTTCATTTGGAAAAATTTTACTTTAACTTGTGTTACTCCCCCTGTATCTTCCAAATAAAAATATGACTCCATTAATAAGACGTGTACCATATAAATCTATCCTTAATGCATAAGTACATAAGTACAGTACATAAGTACAAAGAAAAACATAATTAAAAATAATATCCTCTCAAATTACCATAAGTAGTTCGTAAATGTATTGCAATTGTTCTGGCAAGTCCTCAACGGCAAATTTAAATTTCCCTAACGAAGTATGCCAAAAATTATTTAAATCTTCATCTGGGCCCGGTTCAACCGGTTCATCATTTTCATTCATAACTTGTGGTTTAGCAATCTGTGCTGTAGCCGTTGCTAAAACATAAGTGTTTTTCTTTTTCTTAATTTTTTGTAAGACACACTTACCGACATCAGAATCTGATAGTGTAATAGCTCGCGCAACTGCAGATACAACTTTTTCGGCTGGTATAATCGCAGCCAAATCCAATTGTTCAGAAACAGTTTCCACAGTGGCAGTCATTATCTATAAATTGGAACATACAGAACAACATAATAAAAATAAAAGTATCTAAATGAACACTTATTTAGCATGCTCAAGGTCTCTACAAAGCCAAAAATATCAGCAATTAGTATTTTGGCTCGGTAATAGCTACATTTCGTACAGAACACACGTGTGGCATATGTACTAGCACTCCTCCGACTGTATGAACTTCTGGCAATGGAATACTCATAACCATATCCGATTTTGCTTCCTTCTTATCACTTTCTGGAGGACTTTTACGACTATGACCATCTTCACTATGCTCTTCAATAGGAAGCTAAATAAGCAAAAAAATAATAATAATAATAAATTTTATTAAGAATTGGTATAACAAAATCAAAATTTAGTAAATTAAGTAAAGTAAGTATAATGTCTGTGTTTTTGTTTTCAAAAAACTCTCTAATAAATCTATTTCAAATGTTTTTCTTGCGATTTTCTTAATTAAAATAAAACTTTTAAAATTCGAGCAAAATATTGATTACTTCTCTAACGACGGATCTCTTAAGAGACCGTCTGTAATTCAAAGTTGTGGAACTCGTCAAGTATATTTAAGTGATTTATGTATTTCTCTTCCATTAATATTTCTGATAATTAGGTCGTGTAGTAAAAATTCTGTTAGCGTAGCTGTCCGAGGTCTCCTGTGATAGCTATATTGCTTCTATAAGGGGGTAAATGTAGCAATCAACAAAAAAACATCAATCGGACTCCCACACAGGACCATTTTTACTACATTCTTAAAATGTGCAAACAATATAGATGAGCATAAAATTTAACTTCTCCTAACATCAATATATGGGTATAGTATAACAAATTCAATTTTATCCAATTATGGTCTACGCAAATATTATGTTCTAAATTTATTTTTGCAAATTTGCTATACTATGACTGAAAATAAAATTCTGTACTTACGTCAGGTGGATGCGCAGGATATTCGGGAGACAAATATTTGATTAATTGCAAACAAAGCTGATGCCACATTATACTCGATTCGCAATATCCACATTCTGATCTAGCATTGCAAATATGGCTACCTATCCATGTTGCAGTAACCATACATTTTAACAACTTGCAAACATCCCGACATAATGTGGAATTCAAACCTGTGTGCTTATCGATATTTTGCATTTCCATTTGTTTTAATAGGATATCGAGCATTAAAATACAACAAAATAAATTGTGTTCTGTGTCGGATTCAAATTCCGTGTGCTGGGATAAGCGACCCTCATCATCAGATAACGAAGTGTTCCCCGAATCGCAATCTTCCACTACGGGTGCTAAAATATACATAATTATTGCAAATATTTATCTAAAAATCGTATTACATATTAAACTATGTCGTGGTCCATCATTAGGCTCTAGTTTCTGGTGTTTTAAAGGTTTTTCTTTGGTGTCTTGTTGTACCCCCTTTTTCATAATTCTAACTCCATCTCCAAATATTGAAAATAATAAATGTAGCGGTATAACTAACTCCAACATTGTTAGAATCTGAAATGAATTAAAAAGTTAACGTGGAAAAACAATGGAGCCCCAAAATTCCATAAAAACCTGCAACCAATGTAACGCTTGCTCTTGAACTTTTGCAGTAGTTTTCTCAAACCTAATGCCAACAAAATGGTACATCTCCCAAGCATTAAAACCTAACGGACTCATATCGATATCCAAAATTTTACTTAAAATAATTCTTAATTCGGATAATTCTTTCTCAGGTACATCATTAACTATTGCTTCCATCCAATGTGGCATAATGTAATCCCAAATTTCCTGTGTTATTATTTCATATGGAATCAAACAAAATAAACGGTTTAACCCATCTTTTAAATGTGAAGTACGTGACGCCAAAGTATCCCTTTAAAAAAAATAATGTAAAAATAAAATTGATTTTGAAGGTACTCACCAATGTCCTCCAACTCGAGCATACTCCGGAGGATGAGGTAAAAGGCAAGAAATAAATAGTTTATAATGGGTTTTGCTCAAGTCTTTCAACCAACCGCAAACATTTTCTATTTTGAGTTTTTCTAAAGTACTTTCTTCATTACCTGCAAAATTTGGCGTTCCAAAAATACACATTTTGATTTTAATTTGAAATGTTTACCATCATAAGAATATGCAGTCATATGAAACCAATGAAAAAGCATTGCAAGTATTCTACCCATTATATCGATAGGCGTGTTGTCATCTGGAGTACATCTTCCAACAAGTAACCAAACTCCATACCTACCAAGTAATTGCCGTTCTTCGATCGTTATGTTGCTTTCTGTGTTGGGAGTAGCAACGTTTTTCACATCTGAAGTTTCTTTCACTTCACTGGTGGGTATTTTAGATTCTTTCAATAAACTGAAATATACATGGTTATTTATTTAAATGTATGCCAGAAATTTAAAACCTTATAACGGCTTCCACCATGTAACTTTGCATTTCTTTATCCATACTCCATGTAGGGGGTATGCTTTTATGAAAAATATGATCGCCACCTCTTCGATTATTGTGCCTATTATTGTGGCATTGTTGACAATATCTAATAGGACGATTACCATTATAACTAACACATTCTTGCGAAAAACACATCGACATTGCAGATTTGTCTGTAGATCGACAATTCTGAAAAGTCAACAATTAATAACAATAAATTTAAATATTCTGATGATTCTGGACTGATTTGGGCTAACGGCTAAAACTGTTTATTTTAAGGTTAGATACTTTTCAATTTCATTTTATATTGTATGAATGTATTTACCTTATTTTCACAAACCATTGAAACTTGTTGCATGGGATGTAAAATATCAAAAAATTGTTGATTAGGATGTTCCCTATGAATGTCATTTGCGCATTCGATGCATAAATACAATGGTGGTGGTTTATCGCTCGCATATGTTATAGCAATACAATGGTTGTAACACACTTTAGCGGCCTCAGAGTTTCCCCCGCCTGGGCAGTTTTCCCTTTGACAAACAAAAGATGCAGAATCTCCTTAAATTTAAAAATTAAGCAATATCTCGAAATTATTAATAATAATTACCTCCCAATTTACAAATTAAACCTTTTCTATCAAATAAATTTGGATTAAATGCTGGCCAATAATAAAATAATAATTTAGCTGCTGATGATCTGGCAGTGCTGGTTCCATATGCAATAACACTTAAAATATCTTTTAAAATAGACCTTTTTAAAATCATTAGGCATTCAAGCAATTGGCAGTGATGTGCTGTATCTGTTGAATATTGAAATATCATCATAATTACTGCCGAAACAGATTGAGATACTTCATGTTCACGATCATTATTGCGAGCTACAATTAAAATTCATATTAACTTCATGTATATATCAAAAGTGTAATATAATATACTGTGGATACCATATAATAAAAATCAATTGTAGTATTTAATATTGTATTGTTTGAATATGTGTTCATTATATTATATGGTGTTACTTATTGGAAGTATTGTCTTGCATAGCATAGCTATAAACTAATATATTGTATTGCATTGCATTAATTAGTGCATTGCAGTACAAAAGTAGTAATACTATAATTTGATATGGTAAATGTAATGTATATTATTATATTATAATATAATTTATAACATAATTTAATTTTGAAATTTTTATTACTGGGAAATGTTCATCTACATCATCCATTGGTTGGAAATTATTAGAAGAGCTTTCAAGATTCCAGCATAGTCTTCAAGAGTTATGCACAGCTAAAGTGTAAAGTGAGGAAAACATTACATTTTAAGATAAATTGAACTATAATTTGTAAACTACTTATTCCAGGTTTCCTCAACGCAGAACCCTCTTCTCATCAGTATTTCCCTAGACGACTTAATAAGGTCTAGACCACAGTTATTTATAACAAGCGATAGCCGTGATGTAAATCACACTTACGTTTTATGCACGCAGGCGAAAATTGTAAACTTACTGTAAGGGTAGTCGATAAAAATATTTATATTGAACTGTATTTTAATGATTCCAGAAATTTGAGAAAAATTTTATAAAAAAATTAATTCAATTTTTAACATTTAAACAAGTCAAAGCAAATAAAAATTAGTAACCCGCAATTCGTTATATTTATTATGAAACAAAAAAATTTAAATGCTCATGGCGTCATAAAAAGTTTAAAGAAACAAAAAAATATTCCAGATTCTTCAATTTGATAAACAGAAGATTAATTAATAATATTGTATGTAAATTCTTTCTGTACACAAAAAATTGGTTAGATAACTTAAAATTTAAAAAGGTGCGCGATTTTAAAAATTAAGATGTGATTGGAACCTACGCGCACAAATTTGGAGTTGCTAACAAAAGTGGGGAACGCGAGTGAAATTTTGGCGGCATTGAGCAGTGAGACTCAAGACGAGATAGATCGAGTTTAAGGGCTTCAAGGTGACCTCGATAATTGTAAGTTTTATAATTACCAAAGGGGTAAAAACTAATAGTTGATTGAATTTGCGTATTGTGGACAGTGATGATTTGTCGAAAGGCTGATAAACAAAATTTGGGCACATGTATGAAATTAGACATAATAAATTGAAATATGGTATAGGATTGGATGGATGATTCAAGAATTATCAGAGTTAAGTTTGGAAACTGGACTCCTACACAAAATTATAAGGTAGAACAATTCAGATCAATTATTATAAGTGTATGAAATTTCGATATTGTGATAAATTTGTTTTTATAAACCAGATAAACATTTTAGAGATAGATAAAAAAATTGTTTTGTAAATTACCATTTTGCTTTATAATAAAAAAAAATTTGTAACCCTGATGAATTTGGAATTTATTGAAATAAATTCAAAGAGCAAGTTCCATCATATATTGAGCAAAAAAACAACCTTTTTGTTAGAAATTGGTAAACGATTAGAGACCAACGCTTTAAAATTAAATTAAGGAATCTTGATGCTCGGGTCCATTTGGAACACGACAATAAATATATTAAAACATTAAAATTCGTAATATGTATAACACTATTTATATTACATCTTAACTGCCTATCTATATTGATTTATATATTTTATACTCCTATTTATATTTGTAGAATATGAACAGATAAACCATTTTATTTCGGGATAAACCTGCAGTAACGTATTAAGTCCACAGTTTTAACTACCGACTATACGTGCATCAACACAATACGTGGAATCTAAACCACGGCAAAAATAATTCACAATACTTCATATCGCATCTCTCATTAGTTCTTTTAGCATTATATTTTATTATGTTATGTTATATTTAGACTTTCAAATCTGAACCAAACCGAAATTAACCGCTTTTTTAAATAAACCGTAACCAGAACCAAAACGAAATAATATAAAATTGAATGCACCGCAACCGTAACGATAAATCATATCAGTTAAAATCTTTTTTTTTTCGTTTCAGTTCAGAATTCAGGTAAAGAAAATACATGCCGAAACTACACCAATTCCGTTGGTATTTTTTCGAAACAGTTTAACCCATTAGTTCCCAAGGGTCGAAAATAAAACTAATTTTATGTTTGTACTGCATTTTATTACTTACCATATACTCAAATAGAAATTTATATAGTTAAAAAAAATTATACCTTTGTAGTATTTTTACAAAATAATGTTGCATATGCGCAATGTTGGGATTAACAGTATTTATTATTGGGTAGAGTACGGTTTTGCCAACCTGGAATTTTAAATTACCTATAGAGATTCGGAAAGCTGACGGTTTATATAATATAATAAAAAAAAAATTTTCGGTAAATTCAGAAGTTTTTCAAAAAATCGACGTTGAAGTTCGAAAATATCCCATAGACCATAGACTAATGTAAATGACGCGCATGAGGAATCTCATGTAACTAGTATGAAATTTCATAAATTCATAATCATAAATGCAAAAATTTAATTTTGAGATTATATCGACGTATTTAATAAAAATCATAATTAATGTTCTGTTGAGAATAAATTGTAGTAGCTGAAAAGTAATTTCATTCAATAACATAATAAAAAATGAATTATTTTAAAAATGCTTCGTATACGCATGGATACTCAACGTTGGGGATTAATGGGTTAAGTATCAGACGCATGCGCAAACTAAAATTTAAGCGTGAATTTCATTCTAGGCGTGTGTCTTGAAAACTGGTTTCAAACCGGTTTTGGACTCAAACCGTAACTGTAGCGAATTGAATGTTAAGAACCGGAATTAAACCGGAGCGAAACAAAAATGTTAGGAACATAACCGTAAACCGGAGCGAAATAATTACAGTGCGCCTCTCTGGTTATACTACATATTAATGTCATAAAGTGATATACCAATTAATATACCATATTTTGATATCTTGAAGATTAATTTCTTATTTGCTGGTTTTATAAATCGGCACAGATTAGCGAGAGAAGTTTTTACAACGCTATTTACTTCCATTTCAAAATGGAAAATTTTCAAGAACTATATCAAGATAAATTTTTGAATCACTTTAATCACATTCAAAATAAATACGCATTGAAACGCAAAAATACCTACCAGAACATTACTAAAGTTTACGTTAGATAATGCAATTTTCTTAATATCTTAAATATTAAAGTCATCCAGCAATACACAATTTAAAATATCCACTTGTTTGCCTATTTGTTCTACTGGAACGATCGTCCTACCATAGTTCGAACCGAAAACTGCTCTTAAGGGCTCGCCACATAGCCTGTGCTGTGCTATGCTATGCTCTGTGTTATGTCAACACAAACGTTGAACAATGGCATGGTCATGCGCAAAATGGACCATGCCATTGTTCAACGTTTGTGTTGACATAACACAGAGCATAGCATAGCACAGCACAGGCTATGTGGCGAGCCCTTTACACTGAGAGTTATGTATATTAAAATTCTCAAATACCGTGTTATCTCGGTTTAAAAAAAGTATATTCCTAGCAAACATCCGTCCAAACCTAAAGAAATTTGTTGACAACTACGGATGCATTTGCTGAAACCGCGTTAATTAAGCACGTCAGCCGACAAATTAAATCGTCCGATTTGATTGTAATGTGTAGCGGAAATCTGAGCTTAAGTTTGAGCTTGAAGTCGGACGAAACAAATTGCGGTATGACACCGCATTATCTACCAATAAAGTTTTTCTACAAGTCGTCGACTAATTCTGAATTTGTTGAGGTGAGGACTTATAACATACTTTCTATCCGACTTTAATGTCAAACCAAGTCGACCGATTTGCTTTAACAATCCGTTAAAATTAACCGATAATTTCTATTGGCCTGTTCGTACCAACAGAAGTTTCCTATTCCTGAGTTAAATTTAACAGCTTGTTAAAAGTGTTATGAAACTCAGCGTATATGTAGCAGGCTAAATTTTTAGAACTTGTTTACTTTTGCAACTGCGTTGCAACGCTTGCAAATCACTAATCTTATGTGCACTCATATGATTTAATGCATTTTAATCTATGGCGCAATAATATAATTTACGTAATACAAATACAATACTTTATCTGAATGTAGCTTTA
This sequence comes from Podabrus alpinus, assembly GCA_932274525.1. Taxonomy (NCBI): domain Eukaryota; kingdom Metazoa; phylum Arthropoda; class Insecta; order Coleoptera; family Cantharidae; genus Podabrus; species Podabrus alpinus. The sequence goes on along the minus strand of OW026455.1, from coordinate 54,808,544 downwards.
CTCAGTACATCCGATTATCATAAAATTGCATAAGAGCCCCTCTGAAGGCCCCCCTTTTTAAATAAAATTGACATTTATATTGGATTGTACGTAGTGTGAAAATGTACAACAAAGCTACCTGTTTTGCAATAAAATCTATTGTTTTCAAAAAAGGGATGGAAATTGTTTAAAATCCCTTACAGGTCTTATACCTACACTACTTTATGATCTTTTCAACAAAACAAAAAAAAACATAATTTATGTGATGGTAAAAAATGTTTTTTTTTATGATTCTCCTTTTATTCAATTTAATTTAAGAAAAGAACAGAATTTAATTTTCAATCGTGATATTTTATTAATAATTTCATAACGAATGTATGAAAAAAATAATCCGCCATAGCAAGGATGGAACCTGGGCGATTCGTTCCGCAAGCAGATCACCTAAACCATTACACCAACTACTTCTCTTGTAATCATCGAGTTGTTTAAAGCTGTTAAACTCATCTTTAGTTTTTATTTTTAAATTAAAAGTTACATATACTATAATTAAAAATAAGTTAATTGCCTGTAATTTTTAACGAAAATGATCACAATATCAAATATTTAAACAAATTTTCGAAAAATTCACTGCACTGGGGAGGCGTGGCGCGGCGAAATTTAAATTATCAATTACATCCAAAGGATACCTCTTTGACACAAAAAAAAATTATAGACCTAATGAAATTCGATCTAGTTTCACCAATTTTAAATTTATCAAAATCGGCAATCCTTCATGCGGGTGTTCCCCTTGTAAGTAACATAATTTTATTTCAAAATAAATTTTTGAATTAATTAAATTCGCAAAGATTAATTAACAAATTCTCAAGTTATTAAAAATTTTTTTCTAAATACTAGAAAAATATTTTTTAAATTATGATTTTGTGCTGAAAAGGTCATAAACTAGTTCAGGTATAAAGGCTTAATAGGGTTTCAACTAATACTCGGCCCTTTTTCGAATACAATAGATTTTATTGCAAAACAGGTAGCTTTGCGGTACATTTTCACGCTACTGTATATTAAATTTGTATAAAATTGTACCGTAAATAAAATAACTTTTGCGAAGTGTGAGATTAAATATCCCTTGTCCGATATAACAGCTTAGTGGTTAAATGCGTTAAGTGCGGTTTATTTGGTTTAGATTCATGCGCTGTAAGAACTTTATTATGTCTGTCTCGTTTCGGATGAACCCTTCAAAAATCTCCTAAAATATCCTGGCAGTTTGGGAACTTTAGTTCCATCAACGCAGTTTCTCGTCAATAGCTAGCTTAATTACATTTTTGTGGGCAATTACCATCAGATCATAATTCAAGGGCATACAATTTTTATGCCACAATAGTGGCACACAATAGATTTTTCCAAAATTTTCCTGCTACTGTAGGAAACGAGGCCGAAAAAACTGCTCGGTTTGCCAAAAATCCGGGAAAACTGAAATTTAGTAGACATATACATGGGGATAGGGGGGATCTTTTCCCCAACTGCTAATTTTAGTTCCTCAAATATGTGTTTCGCATATAACATAATTTAATTTTTAGGAACAATTCCCATCAGATCAAAATTGAAGAATATAAAATATTGTAAGAAAATGAAATTGGAAAAAAATTTGTATTTCGAATAAAATTATTCTGAAAATGAATTTTAAATATTATTTATTTTGTTAAGAATTTTATAGTCTTCAATTTTGGTTAATAATAATTAACCAATAATTAAGGTGAGACGAAATAGAATTACCGATTGGGGAGAAACCTGAAGAGGATTTTACAGGACTTTTGAGAGGTTCATCTGGACACTCAAATACATATGGTTACCAAATTACAGCCTGTCCGAATTTTTTTAAGCTAAAAGTTTTTTTTGCCTGGACTAAAACGGTAGGTAGCATTCGTTATTTTGTATTTACAATTTGACACTTAGCTTCTTTAATTTCACGGTTTACGTGGTTTACATTAAATTTGGGACCTTAATTTTTAGAATATCATTAAGTACTACGGCATCTAAAAATTAATACGAAAAGAAAAACGGATGCAAGGAGCAAATGGTGGATTATTCACTTCGATATTTCGTTTATACTGTTTAGATTATGTTAAAAATTGTTAATAATTCTTATGATTATTAATAATATAATAAGTTCAAAGATTATTTGTAATTACCGTTCATTGCCTGCGATTATCTGTGATTATACGTAATTATTTATAATTACTTATAAGATTAGGTAATTAAGATTATTTGTAATAACGTATGAGTCGAAAGTAGCTGGACAAATTTCAATTGCATCAAAAAATTAGTCAGAATCTAGCAATCCTTTTGATTTTTTTACTGTACCTTCTTTCATTTGTTTATTAACAAATGTAATTAGTTTCGTTTGAATTGTTACTATGAAAGTGTGTGAAAAGAATTTATTGCCTAAACGCGTTTTTAAAATGCTTTGCGAGCAAGATAAAAGTTGCGTTTTAAATCATTTTATAAACGAAGGTTTCAGTCAAAGTACCATTTATTCGATTATTTTCAGATTCAGTAAGAATATTAGTTCTGAAAATTAAAAAAAAAACGAAAGAAAAGTAATTCTAAAAAAATTTCAACCGAGTTTCTTGAAGAAAGCCGCCAAAAACTAAATTGGAGTGAGTACACGCATACTATCAGGAAAATTTTAATTTTCTCAAACAAAAATTTGCCGAAATTTTATAAAAATTGAATGTAAAAAGTTATAAGAGAAACATTAAACCAAGATACACCGATAAAAAATTAGCAGAAAGACTCAGAAGGAGCCGCCTTTTGCGGCAACATTTTTAACATGTTAACATTTTTTATTATTGTTGTTAATACAGGCACTTATATTATAAAATGTTTACCAAACATGATTGATGTACCAGAATTGCTGACTTTCGATGAGATAAATTCTAAAGAAAGTAATGATTTCGCGCTATCCTGGAGAAAAAATATATTATTATTTTATGGTACCTTGATGGAAAATATAATGAAGAATATTCAGCGTATATGGGCCAACAACCAATAGTGGAGAGAAAGCTTCTCCCACTATAAATTTGTTTATATTTAGAAAAAAAATTAAAATAATAACTGTGTTTTTGTTCATTTTGATTGAGGTTAATTATGTTGTTCTCAATAATAATTGTTGAAAGAAAACTTACAAAATCATCTTTATTTGTAATTTAGTCGACTATTCCAATTTAAACAATAGACTAATTTTCATATTGTGCAAATTTTAACCCATAAATAGAAACAAATTTATACTGGGAGAGATATAATTATTTTCCTACACTATTGATTATTCTTGTGCAAATTGCATACTCCAAATATAATTCTCAATATATAATAAATTATATATTTACAAATTATCTAAAATAATCCCAAGTAATCACGAATAATCATAGAACATATCTTTGAAAATCTTTATACATAATTATTAATAACAATCATAAAAATTACTTATAATTTTTTAAATATAATCAGTGTATACAATCGAATTGAACATTTTGATGCATAAATACTGATAACAGTCCATCAAGTTCAACAGAAAGCAAATCAAATAGCTTCCGACCAAGAGATGTATCCAATGTTTTTCTGGCGAATACTTTTCTTCTTAAAAGTGACTCAGAAGATGATACCTCGCATCACACTGACCCTGAGGAGGCTTACAGTTACGACCGGGATGTTTTAGATTTAGAGAACCTATAAGAAGATCGGTAAATTTTACCATACTACTTCCACTCTAAACGCTCTGCCTAAAAATTCCAAAAAGAAGAAGCACTATGCGTTTTCCATAGATGCCGCCCCAATAAATCTCAGTTCAGTGCAAAAGAGAGTAGCTGATTGAAATATTATATAAAAAATTGAAATTATCGGAGATTATCTGGAATTACATAAAATTATTTGGGACTACAGGTAATCCTGGCGAACGCGGATTCGTTATAACGCGAATTTGTTCCTTGTTTCTTATCTTTTTGGGGGGAAATTGAGAAGAATTAAGATTAATAATTGGGATTGGCAACGTTTAATTTTAGTTTTGTATAAATTTTTGTATGTAACGAACTGTTATTTTCCTCCCCCAGGTATATTTTTGTATTTTATGATTGAATCATTTGAATTTATGCGATAAACATTTGAATTTGCGGTCACGAGTGTTGGGCCCTCGCGAAGCGGATAGCGAGTTGAATTTTGTATTTTGTCGAAGTTGAAAATAAAAATTGAAATTAAGTAAAAAGTAAAATTGTTTTAAGTTTTCTTCGTGAAATTTTAGGGGCGTAGGAACACGACATCTCTAAATTGACGCCCAACGTGAGGCTATTTTTGATAGCCACTATAAGGAAAATTTTACAGTACTGGCTTTACCAATAATTTCATGGGGTGCGATTAACAATTGGACTTACTTTAGCCCTAAGATTAGAGTTCTTTGTTAAGATGGATAAAGATGAACATTTAGGGGAAAGTACCCCAGAAAACATGAATGTGGATGTATCGGAAGAACAAGATTCCTTTTATGGTGCTAATATTTTTCAGAGTACGATAAATCCTGAAGTCGGATGGCAAGAACTATTGAAATTATTAACAAAAACAATGGTAGGCACAAACATAAAAACAATAGACACAATCAAGAAAAAAAATAGAAACAACATATAAAAAAATAGATACAACGAACAAAAAGCTAGACACACTGAATAAAAAAATAAACACAACAAATCAAAAAATAAAAGCAAATTTTGCTACAAAAATTAAAGATTCAAAAGACAGCGTAGAAGAAATAATGCGAGGAACCAACAAACATTATTTTGAAAAAATTGAAGTAGACGTTCCAAACAAAAAAATAAATATCCAGGGGAAAAGATAAAATGGATGGATCAGGAAGAGACGTTAGATGTTAATGAGGAAGATCAAATAATTGTTAATGAAATTACGGTTGAAGGGACCAGGATGTGGAAGATGGTAATAAAAATGAACGAACAGTTAATATGAAAAATGGGAAAAATTGTAAGAATATAGAATTAGCGTATAAAGCACAAGTATGGAACGAGCTAAGGAAAATGATACAGGACAACGTAGTTGAAGAAGCCGCAACTTCCTATTTGAATTCATTAATGGTGGTCGAAAAGAACGTTGGAAATTATATGAAAACGATTTGGTCTGGTTACATGAAATTTAACAGGATGGTCAGCACAACACCTAAAATATGGAGGCCTTTAACAGGAGTCATCTCGTGGAAGCATGTGAGATGGAGATGGAAGACAGAGATGCCGATTACAAGAATAGACCATGGACTCAAATTAGGATCAAATTAGAATGAATAATGAAATATTTGTAAAACGTGAACAAAGGAAAATTTTTTGTGTTGAAGCGAATTTAGTTTAGGGTGGATACTTCACTTAAGGGGGAAATTTTAATTTAATTTATTGTAATCAAAAGGGAAAATGTTTTAATTTAATTTCGGTTATAATTTTTAGACTTTAGTTATTGTGAATTTATTTTCGATTCGTGCCGGCGAAAAGCCATTTATTTACCATCGTATGAATTTTTGAATAATTGTTGTATTTCGTAAAGATTATGTTAACAAATCTTTTCTCAATCCAAAGGGGGAAGTTGAACTGTTAGTTTCCTCCCCCAGGTACATTTTTGTATTTTATGATTGAATGATTTGAATTTATGCGATAAACATTTGAATTTGCGGTCACGAGTGTTCAAAAAGATAAGAGGAAAAATGTCGTGTCAGACCACAATTTTGTATTTTGTCGAAGTTGAAAATAAAAATTGAAATTAAGTAAAAAGTAAAAGTGTTTTAAGTTTACTTCGTGAAATTTTAGGGCGATCTTTTTGATCTCTTTGTAATTTTTAAAATGCCAAACAGGCAGATTGAAAAATCGGTTTATGCCTTAATTTTATAATTTATTCTCTTTTTTGTTATTAATAATGTTTATTTTATTAATAGAGTGTTTTTTCGAATTTTACAATGTTATTTTTAAATCCCCCTTTGAACGCGAAATTTTGCTTAACGCGACCATACCCGGAACGAATCCCTCGCGTTGAACGGGAGTTACCTGTGTTAGCACAGATTATTAAATATTATCGACCATTATGGAAGATTATTTGAGATTAGTAATAAATTATCGATACCTTGTATACATGATTATGGAAGTGAGCAATCCCTTGCATGTATGCAACAAAATTAAATACAACATAATAGAAACAAAAGCAATATTTTTCATTTATAAAATAGGAGGGGATGTTCATTACATTGCTACTCATATTTATCATATCTGTATTTTTTAATGTAAACTACCCGCTCTGTTTATATATGTATTTGTTCATAAAACAAATTAAAACATCTGAGTGCGGCCTGTAGGCCGCACAATTATGCAAATCAATCACTAAAACGTTATGCCGGCCGAACTTCTGCGTATCTATCTGTTCGCAACGCACTTCTCATTGGTTCATTTTCTAGTTACCAACCTAAAAATTTGGAGTGCAGTCTTTAGAGTTTAGACCGCACTACCATGACAATCACACACTAGAAGGTCATGAGACCCAGTAATTATTTAATTAACTTGTTAATTTTTTTTAAATTTATTTATATTATTATCATCACTTCGAGCATGTTCGCCAAAGCACTCATAATTTTCTAACCTTTCTACATTACATAATTGGTACCGGCACGAAGTTTATAATAAATTATTGTTTATTAGAATTCTCAGCTGCCAAAAAAACATATTTAAAACATTTAGTACGAACATGGTACGAACGTACAATTATTACACGATTACACAATGGTACAAACATACCATTTTAGGATTGAACGATTGTACAAAATAACAAAGGATATTGATATTATCAACTATTGCACCACTTATAGCCATAACTATGCAAAACAATATTTTTATTTGTAATAATTTTTTCCAAACATGAATAGAATGACTATGTATTTCATAATAAACCATATTTATATTCAAATTTAAATAATACAAAAAATTATATAATATAGTATATAAATCACTAATCAGAATGACAACATAAATAAAATTAAAATGAAGGTATGCGAAGGGTGCAAGGGACCAATTGTTACCAAATTTATTTTATTACTTTCATACGCCAGTTTATTATGTTATTTACAAGACATCGGAAGTATTTCGTTCTAAGTTTTAAGTACAGAGAATTTTAGGTCGGAATTGAGCAAAATCCAAAACAGAGCACAAGAACATTGGAAAGAGCTTACTGGTTTGGAATGGAACGTTTGCAAAATATTGAAAAATGAAGTTTAAATCAAGCCCTAAAAGATAGAAACAAGTGTAGGATTTAACGACAGCGCAGAAAAAAGCACAGCTGTAAAGAGCCCAAACACGCGAGTGAGATTTGGCTAAAAGTCTTTTTGGATTAAATAGAAAACTTTCACGATTCAATAGTGAACAAACAAAATCACTGTGTGGTTACAGAGGAAGTCCAATATAATCTGGAGCACAAAGTTACAGTCAGAAAGCAGTAGCTCTGGGTGGCACATCATTTGGGCCACCGTGATCGGAGAAAATCGCTCTTGGTTTGTTTTTGTCGACCAGCGCGTAAAATTAAAAAATACGTTTATCGGCGGACTCAATGTCATCATCAAGGTCAAAAATGGTAATATCGAACAATGATTTTGATGTCTTGAAATAATAATCTTTTAATATTTTGTAAAAATTTCAAGTAAAATTATCAAAAATTAGCAGAATTACGACGTTTTTCCTTAGCAACATTTGGTCTCTGTACCCATTAGGCTTTTACTTTTTACATAAACAATTTTTGGGGACTTTCTATTGTATTTTATAATGGGCAGTTAAAAATAAGAATCAGTTACTCTAAAAATACCAGTGTAAAACTTGCCTTTAAATACCTATTTTCATGATTTTTTTCTATAATTAACACATTTGAACGCGGAAATGTTGCTTCATCAGTTTACGTTATAAAGTATAAAACATTTTAAAGCAAGTAAGGTTTGCTAAGAGAATACGATAATTGACACTTCTCCTTCTGAGTAAAAGCAAATCCTTTTAAATATCCATGAAGTAAGTCAAAAGAAGGAGATTTAGGGGAAGACCGACCTCGAAAACCTTCGAAACCACCCTCATCCTCTACTCAAAGGTGCGGTGCCCGCAATTGTATGTTTTATTATTTTTCTCGAACGGGAAGACATAAAAACTTGCGGTTTTCTCCAATTAACAGAAAAGCAAATTTTACATTCCCACATAGCGTTCATTTTTTATCAAAAATACTTTCCCACATTTTTGCGTATTACTCCAACATGGACTAATAAATCAAAATTTATCAAGGAAAGAAAATTAAAGTTTATAATTTTACTGAATATAAACGTTGATCATAATTGTTTAAATAATGCGTACAGCGCCGTACGAATATGCGTGCATTCTCAAAATTATTTCAGCACAGCATTATTTAATAAATATTTTTATTTCTTTAAAACGGAAAAAGGTTTGCAACATTCATAAGAAAGTAAACTTTGCATCCCTTATTTTCCCATCTCAAGTTTTTCCCATTGCAAAAAGTATAGTAGGTGGCTATTCAAACTATTTTTATATTTTTTGTACTGGGAGAAAAAATTAGAATTTTTGATCAATTAAAAAATATGTATCAAATGAAAATTTTATTACGTCCCAAACGCAAGTTTCTATCTTTTTCCGTTTGAAAGGAAAATAGTTTATTAAACGTTCTATTGCAATTCCACGAAATGTTCATATATTCGTACGGTACTGTACCCATTATTTAAACAAATATCATGAACTTTTTGTAATTAATGGATAGGTAAAACTATAAGATTTTACTTTCTTTATTTAGTACATTTAGATTTATTGGTCCATTTTAGGGTAATACGCGAAAGTTTAAGATTACAGAGCAGCCAGCTACCACACTTTTATGTTGTGGCAAGAAAATTTGGATTTTTGATCAAATAAAAAAAATTCGTAAGATTAAAATTTTATTTTTGTCCCGAATTCCGTAAATAGCAAGTTTGTATAGTTATATAGTTTTCCATTAAAGAAAATAATTATTTAATAAACAATTTTTTGAGAAAAACAGAGAGTTTTTAGAATTTTTTATGAATGTATGGGATGTAAAATTTTATTTCCTGTCAATTGCCGAAAATCACAAGTCTCTGTGGCTTACCGTTTTTTTAATAAAAAATAAAACATAAAATACCGCGCGCTATTCCTTAGAATAGCGGGTGTGGGTACCTACGTGGGTTTTCGAGGTGGGTCTACCCATGTTTCTTTATTTTGATCTACTCTATGCGTGTTTAAAAGAATCTGCTTTTATTCAGATGGGGAAGTATCTGACCATTTTTAAGAGGATCGTAGACTCATAAGCACGTGCAAATACTTGCAGTCAAAACTCACGTGCGCTCAACTGTTACGATACTTTTGACAGTTGGAACTGTTTGATTTTTTCAAATTTTTATTATCATTTTCGCGTTTTAGGTTCTCTTCGACACTCAAATGGTTCCCCATTCTTGATAAATTTTAACAGAAGTAAACCTTCGTACGAGGCCAAAGGCCGAGTTGTGAATTAGTTATTATATTTATAAAATATAATCGTTCTTATTACAACAGTTGAGTAGTTTTTATAAATTGAACATTAAAAGGGACACAAGAGATGAACGCCCGCTTGCCGGTAATCCCAAAGGCCGAGACGTTTTAACGGCATCAGTGTGCCTCCCCCCCTTTCATAGGCGTGAAATGATACTCCGGAAACTTTATTGTTAGTACCATTATTGAAGTGATATCGAGTTCTTATACGATTAATTATTTTATATAAAAGTCATCCTACATCAAAAATGTTAAAAGTGAAATAAAATGGGCCACTATTTGGTCATAATCTTTATTATTTTTATTAGAATTTCTAAAGTGGCATACTAATTTTGCTCCCTCTAGTGACCCCGGATTTGGCCCTCATAAGGAAAACACACTAAGAATAACATTTTTACGAATATTAGTGAATATCTCGGATTAGATGCACTTGAGAGCAAAATATCAGGTTATTGAAAATAATGTAGACTAAATTATCTAGAGAAAATATCTGAAGTTTGTTCTTGTTAATCGGTCTGTTATGGAATTACAGCTATCACATCGCGTGATATATATTTGCCATTGTTCCATGAGCCTCGCAATATGTTTATTAACCATACCTCCTCTACCGTTAGGTGGTGTGTAAACGGGCACAAGAGTAAAATTATGGGCAATACAAATATTTCGGAGCGTACAGATTAATGGTTAATATATACCACGTGCTTTGATGGTTCTAACTACGTAATATATCGATTAACAAGAAAAAACTTCAGGTTTCTCCGAGGAATAATTTAATCTGCTTTATTTTTTATAACTTGATATTTTGCTCGAAAGTGTACCCAAACCGAGATATTAACAAGTATTCATAAAAATGTCAATCTTCGCGTGTTTTACTTTCCCATTTACGTAGTAAAGGAAAATATTGTTATCGAGTTAAAAATAAATTTTGAGTTGGCATTTTTCCCATGGTCTGTGAGCCCATACGAATTGTTTAAGGCCAATTTTGGAATGATGTCCGGACGTGTGAAGTGTGGTCATTCTATTGTCAACGTTTTCAGACAACCTCGTGCACCAATTGAGTTGAAAGTTTATACACTAGTTTGAAGCAGCTGTCTAAAGAACTGATTAAATTTTGGTTGAAAACCGTCCATTTTAACCCATTTTTTAGAAGAATGAAAATTGCTAAATAGCATTGCCGCTTCCCGGTGGAACATATGAGATTCAAAATCATATCAATCGAACGAGAGTATTTTTCCGCATCTTATGATACCCCGCACTTGATATTTTCCTCTTAAATTATTGTTAAAATGCAAAAATAAAATAAGCTCTATTAAAAGAATATGGTTTGCCTTGGATAATTTTGATCTGTCAAAGTGATTATTATTGTTTATTACTATAATTTAATATCAAAAATCATTTTATTTTTCCCAATATTTTTGGAATTTTGTAATAAATTAAAATTAGTCTTTTTCTCAAAATTCTTTATTAAATGACTAGACGCGTTTCGAGAATCTAATGTATTCTCATCATCGGTCGTTATTAAAGGCTGTATAAAACAGAAAAATTAGTCAATGCAGAACATCAACAAATAACATTTTTACTTACACAAAAACGTAAGAGGTGTCAAATTTTATACATTTATAATAAAGAATTTGGAGAAAAAGACTAATTTCAATTTTAATTTATAATTTAATATTTTAACTAATTTACTTATATGTATAAACATATTATGTAATTAATATCAAACGAATTTTTTAATTACTTATAAAAAATTAATTCTGACGTCATTACGACCATAGTTAAAATTTGATTGCACATAGACGGCACGGCATCCCACAAATTTCTAATATTTTTGAAAAATTACAATTTTAAAAATTTTTCAATGCAAACATGTCAGTTTATTGTTAACATGAAAATATGAAATAAGTGCTTTTAAAAAATGAGTTACCATGCTAAATTACAAATTAAATTTCGTATTGTGATATCTCGAAGTAATTTGTGTATTTTATCGAGTTAAAAAATTTTTGAGTTAACATCTTTTAGGCTTCTATACAAAGTATAGCAAGAAGCCTTATGATCTGGCTCCGTGTCCGTCTGTCTGTCCGTCTGTCCGTCTGTCCGTCCGCATAATTCAAAATCATACAGAGCGTTTCAAATCGTGTTGGAAATACTCTGTGTGTATAGAGGTCTAAGAACTGGGTAGCCAGTGCGCTACTTTTTTTATTAATAGATATTTAATATAAAATGAAGTGGAATCTACTAAATGGGAAAGTAATAATGTGTTGTCACATCAGATTTTTTTCAGTGCGGCCAAAGCCGAGGTCGCTAGAGGATACAAAATTAGGATGTCTTTTTAGGGGTTCTAATCAAGATAATAAAATTTATTCCGGACTGCCTCCATTTTTATACACAATGACAGTTCTTTATAAGCAAAATACAGTAAAATAACTGTTGAATATGCTTTGGCTTATTAGGATGACATTTCTTATCAAATAAACTAGAGTGAATGTTTGTCAATGCTATGCTATGTGTAATTATGTTTGATTATATAGGAACTTAATATTTCTTCAATGGCGTTAACAATAAATACCATTTTACGTCTAGGGGGCCCTAATTTGCACGGATTTCAGAATTACACTAACAGTAGGCAGGCCCACTGTGTGTGGCAATAGGAAGTTGCTAGTCCCTCCGGATCGCTCCCGCTGCTCTTCTTTTCATAATCACTTGCTGCCTAACTTTTGTAGGTACATTGAGAAGGATCAAGTTTGATGTAATATAAATTGGTTAAAATGGCTTAAAGACATGCATTGTATGTACACATTTTAGAACCCGGGAATATTCATGAATGACTATTTAATAAAGAATTTTAAATATATACCATGTGCTCTGATGGGTGTAAGTTCGTAACCACTCAATTAACCACAAAAAAAGTATAAGATGTTTTCTTTAGATAATTTAATCTACTTTATTTTTAATAACTCACCATTTTTTTCTAAAATGCACTCAAACCAAGTTATTCACGAATATTTCAAACACAATGTAATTTTTGGCGTGGTTTTTACACTATGGAGGCGAAATCCGAAGCCGCTAGCTTCCCCCCAATTATTTACGCAATTTATTGTCTTTTAGAATGCATTGTCGAATGAAATACAGTAACCTATACTTTGACCTCGTACGAAACAGTTGATATGTTCTAACAAAAAGAAGTTCTCGTACGAAGTTGTAGGCAGGGTTGGGCAAAATACATGAAAATATGTATTTGAAATACAAAACAAAGTATTTCAAATACAATTAAAATACATTTAAAATACAAAATATATTTCAATTACAATTTCTAAGAATTGTTTAAAAATAAATTTATTACAATAAATTGTGTTTATGTACAAAAGTATTATACCTATTATACAAGATGTCCCCGTGACCGTGGAGAACCTTTGAGGTGGTGATAAAGGACACTCTTCTAAGACAAATTTTCAAATAAAATTTTTGCCCAAGTCCAAACCCTTGGGGGGTACCTCCCTTTAAAGCAATTTTTTGAATTTCTGATTTCAAACGGCCATAGCTCCGATATTATTGATTTTTTAAGGTTGATGGATTAGAACTTTTTAAACATACTTCGCTTGTCTACAAATTAGGTATACCCCTTATCGTCTAGAATCAACGGATTTCGAGTTATAAATTAAATTAAGGGAAAAAATGTTTAAAAAATTCAGGTTTTCTTTTTTTTAATTTTCTTGCGAACCCAGTATCTCTTAAACGAAACGTCTAGGAGATAAACTAATGACCCAAACCGGATAGGTAATTTAACGGGCTACAGCTTTCGTTAAATAAATTTTTTTGGGCAAACAACCGTTTTCACAGAAACTCTGAAAATAATGAACAAGGTGTAGGTAAAAAATATAAATTCACATAATTACTAAAAATCTCAATTTGATTTATAGCATTTGTTTTAATGTTAAAACATTGTTAAAACGTACTAAATAATACCGTGCAACACCTTTTGAAAAGAGCACACCTGTGTGCTGAAAATGAGGGAGGCCATTTTGAGCATTTATTAAATTAATTTTGTGAATTTATTTTGAAAAATATTTAAAAAAATGTATTTGACGAAAGTTGTAGCCCGTTAAATTCCCTATCCGGTTTGGGCCATTAGTTTTTTCTTGGACGTTTCGTTTAAGAGATACGGGGTTCGCAAGAAAATTTAAAAAAAAACCTAAATTTTTTAAACATTTCTTCCCTTAATTTAATTTATAACTCGAAATCCGTTGATTCTAGACGATAAGGGGTTATAACCTAATTTGTAGACAAGCAAATGATCTTTAAAAAAGTTCTAATCCATAGTCCGAAACATAACGGTTTGAGTTGTAACGCCCCTATTCACTAACTGACAGGATCCTTCTAGATTTTAAACTATTTTGTATTTTGTGAAGTATTTTGTAATTAGTATTTGAAAAACAAAATACATTTGTTTTGGGTATTTGAAATACAAAATAGAAATACATTGAAAAATTGTATTTGAAATTAATACAAAATGTATTTCACATATGTATTTCAAATGCATATTTCATATACATGTATTTCAAATACTGCCCAACCCTGGTTGTAGGCCGAATCGTGTATAGGTTATTCTATTTAACATAATAATCTTGATTGTTGTACCTATTTAAATTATCGCTATGTACAGGTTATATTATATTAGGTTAGCTTAAATATTATATTTAATTAATAACGTTAACACGACTCGGGCTTCGGCCTCATGCGAAAGCTTACTGTTATATGGTGTATTAGTTATATAACCCTTTTAATATTGTATTAAATGTAATAATTTAGACACGATAATATGTGAAAGTAATACTTCAAATTTGAAGTGTCGAAAAGACCACATTTCCTACTATCAAGTAGTGATAGGACGAATTATAGGCAAGAAGTTACTATGTTTATTTAAATAATAATATATTTCAGAGCAGTTTTAACTTACAAACATTTGACGTTTTAACTTTCAAAATGTTTCCTTACAACAACAGTTCAAACTGTTGACAGCAGTTGTGCGCGCATATGGGCTTTGGCTGCGATTAGTCACACGTTATAGGGGTTTTTACACTAGAAACTAGATGGAGCTTCCCTTAATAAAGACTTACTTATTGTGAAAGGTAAAATATAAAAGCATAAAGAGTTGACTATATCTTGATGAAGAGAAGATGGTAAAACTGCAATAGAAGAAGCTGTTAGGTATGGTAAATTATCAATAAAATCATGTTCAAGGAAAGGTAGTAGACATCCTAAGCACTGTAAAATAGCTTCACCAAAATCTGAAACAGAGTAGTTTAGTATGGTATTAGGATAAAGATCAAGATTTAAATTTACTGTGTATCCCATTTTGAATAAGTGGAGCAACTTCGATTAACGGAATCAAACAATTATAAAGGCCTTTGTAATCTAAACTAGGAAAAAGGCCCATGCGAACGGAATCCATTTCTGGATTTTTAAGTAATTCAAGAGGAGAGTTAGGTACATCTTTTAGAACAGCTAAAAACATAGAGATTATAATACAAGTATAGAACAGTATATAGCATTATTGAATCAGTACTTAGCAAAGTTTGTGTGAAATATTTTATAGTGTTTGCGATGTCTATCCCAGAGGGGGGTGGCATAGCTCCCTGCATAAGCCGAAGATGGAAATCGTAGAGACTGCGGATTTTTACTGTAACTGAATAAAAAAAGTTTTGAACTTTGTCCCAAGCTTGTAAGGGCACATTTGAACAGTTATGCTATAGACTACATTGAAATTGTGTATTACATAAGATATCAGGCTAACATGGTAAAGGTATAGAGAAAGAATTGCTTACATGCAGCAGAGCGGGTACCCATGTTGACAATGCAGTCACAATAATCAAACGCAAGGGAAACACTGAGGTCACATTGTTTAAAACGTGCGGGAATCTTCAACATAAGGGCGGCTTCCTCATCCCATTTAGAAATCAATAGTGGTAGAAAATAAAGGACAACTGAAGGATTCTACAAGAGTATAGGGACACAGACACGTGCCTAGGCCCCAACATCGGAGCCGTTTTCCGCATAACAGATCGATATAACATCCCTCGAACACTCGCGATTTGAAATCATCTACTTACACAACAATATTGTTAACACTTACATCGCACATTGATATGAGAACGCAAATTTAATAGACCTGTTGCGTACATGGATGCTTGGACGCTCTGTACATCACAAAGGGCTTGGAGTTGCAATTTCGCGAACCATCCAATCGATAGGTATATCTTCATCAGTTTTTTAACGTTTCACTACTAATTCTGCATTTGTATTGCTTATCAATTATTTACCTTGTTATTTAGTTGTAGTAATATAAAGTAGTAAATAGTATAACTTGTGTCATAATATTATTGCAAATTGATTTATTCGATGTGCATTTACAGAATCGATAACGTAACACTCACTTCAATAACTATCGCAATTTATATGAACAAATAACATTTAAAGTAACTTACTCCATCAATACATTTTCTATTTTTCCTAAAAAACTTTAAATTTCATCCAAGAAAACATGCAAATGGTTAAAATAAAGGTAAAATTATAAGCGCGCGCGCGTATGGCCTAGTTGCCAAGTGAGTTAGGGTAGCAAATCTTCTCACCCTTTGCCACCCAGTTTTTCGTAGGATGCTGTTGGTCCACTTTGAAAATCAATACACACGCGTTTGATTCCTTCATATACACATCACAAATTACTACTAAAATGGACGACACTAGTAATCACTAATTAAAAAATTATCACTTCATAATAAATTATTTTATTTTTAGATTTGCACAATGAGGAAACTGTAGACGAATTACGAAAACGATTAAATCATATGAAACGAATGATGTCGGAACGTAGAATGGCTGATGAAAATTACGATAAAAGAGGTTATTCTAAAAGTTGTGTTGGTGTTATAGACGGTAGTTTTCTAAGCTGGGTTTTCGGAATGGCTCTTTTGGTCATCGTTTCTGTTAGCGTTTATGCATTTTATAATCTCTATCAAGCAATTCTCAAAAAGTTTCCTTCACATCATACAGAACTATAAACTCATTTTCTTAAGTAATCCAATTTATAACATACTGTGAACTTCTATGTTGTGACTAATATAATCGTTTTAGCGTTTTTCCATCAACTACGAAATTAAACGGAGATAATTTTAAATAATCTTAGTGCATATGGTGTTTATTACTAAACGTGAAATAAAGTTTAATAATAAAACCGAAATATTTTATTTAATTATTATCCATGCTTATAAGAATTTTACAACGATTTTCTGAAATCAATTCAAATTATAATACAGGATGTCACGCAAATAAATGTGGGATCAACACTTAATCATGCATTTTTGGGACCAAAATGAGACAATTTAACCCAACTTACTGATAATTTTTATTTATCACAAAATAACTCTTGGATGGATTTGAATGATATTCATGCCACTCCATACAGGTGGAAGTCATCATCTGAGATAGTTTTAGTTATTATTAGTGGACCACTAATATATGAAAAATGAATGTCACGACACAAATCAGCCAATAATTCTTTAACGGAAATTTTCTAAAAGAATAACTAAGTAGTAAATTTTTGATATCTGTTAGTGAAGTGTTTTTCTCAAAATCTAATTGTTATGTTAGATATGTTGAGAAACAAAAATGACAAACAAGTAATTTTTATTTTCAGCAGTAATTGGGAATAACACAGAAATGTTACAGAATAGAATGGGTATTCTAATGTATTTTTTATTTTTATGTATGAAATCAACCTTTGCAACCTGGAAAGTGGTGGTCACATTGAAAATTTTTCTATAAATTAATTGGTGTGTCTACTTGTTAGTAATAAACTTGTCTTTTTAGGATTTGTTTCCCAACAACTATAAGTTGTTAGGCCAGTCAAATTAGAATCTTGAATGGAATGTAATCAGGAATCGATCAAACTTGAGCCATGGGATAGAAAACCTATATTTAAATGAAATAAACAAAAGCCACATAAAATTCGAGCCCGGATAATATTAATGCAAGAGATTCAAAAAACTGAAATTGTACGCCGCGACTTTAAGTTCAAAACTCTGTGATAACGATAAGGAATACCAAGAAAATATATATAGACAATTTTGGAGGTAATTAAATTTCCTACAAATAATTTCCTCTCAGTTTATATTTAGCTTTGATAGTTTAGGTGTAGGAAACGTCTAAATCGCATGTTAAAAAGCTATTTGACCCATAGTCAAGTCAAATAAGAAAAAATAGCGAGAATTACTATGAAAGTTTTGAAAATTAAATTTGTAATTATCAACTCCAGTATTTTTTATATACTAAGTTTTCTAAGTTAGGGGTGTAACTCGCGACAGAAGAGGGGAAAGGGGTCCCAAAACAGTTTTATTGCTGTAACTCAAAAACGGCAAGGGATGCGTCTATAGATGTAATAATTAAAAGCATAGCTTTCGAAATTATACAGGGTGTCCCCGTGACCGTGGAGAACCTTTGAGGTGGTGATAAAGGACACTTTTCTAAGACAAATTTTCAAATAAAATTTTTGCCCAAGTCCAAACCCTTGCGGGGTACCTCCCTTCAAAGCAATTTTTTGAATTTCTGATTTCAAACGGCCATAGCTCCGATATTATTGACTTGTTAAGGTTAATGGATTAGAAGTTTTTTAACGATAATTCGCTTGTCTACAAATTATGTTATAACCCCTTATCGTCTAGAATCAACGGCTTTCGAGTTATAAATTAAATTAAGGGAAAAAATGTTTAAAAAATTCAGGTTTGTTTATTTTAAATTTTCTTGCGAACACCGTATCTCTTAAACGAAACGTCTAAGAGAAAAACTAATGCCCAAACCGGATAGGGAATTTAACGGGCTATAACTTTTGCCAAATAAATTTTTTTGGGCAACCAACCGTTTTCACAGAAACTCTGAAAATAATGAACAAGGTGTAGGTAAAAAAAATAAATTCACAAAATTAATTTAATAAATGCTCAAAATGGCCTCCCTCATTTTCAGCACACAGGCGTGCTCTTTTCAAAAGGTGTTGCACGGTATTATTTAATACGTTTTAACAATGTTTTAACATTAAAACAAATGCTATAAATCAAATTGAGATTTTTAGTAATTATGTGAATTTATATTTTTTACCTACACCTTGTTCATTATTTTCAGAGTTTCTGTGAAAACGGTTGGTTGCCCAAAAAAATTTATTTCAGGAAAGTTGTAGCCCGTTAAATTCCCTATCCGGTTTGAGCCGTTAGTTTATCTCTTAGACGTTTCGTTTAATAGATACGGGGTTCGCAAGAAAATTTAAAATAAAAAAACCTGAATTTTTTAAACATTTTTTCCCTTAATTTAATTTATAATTCGAAATCCGTTGATTCTAGACGATAAGGGGTTATAACCTAATTTGTAGACAAGCGAATGATCTTTAAAAAAGTTCTAATCCATTAACCTTAAAAAATCAATAATATCGGAGCTATGGCCCTTTGAAATCAGAAATTCAAAAAATTGCTTTAAAGGGAGGTACCCCCCAAGGGTTTGGACTTCGGCAAAAATTTTATTTGAAAATTTGTCTTAGAAAAGTGTCTTTTATCACCATCTCAAAGGTTCTCCACGGTCACGGGGACACCCTGTATATAACATAAGATAGGTTCTAATCCTTTTTTTCGTAGGGTCAGTGTAGTAAAAGAAAATCGGACATATTGTGATAAAAAAATTTAAAATCGGTCTTCTGCAATTTTTCAACGGATTTCGTTATGTACTAATAGTTTGTACTTGAACATACTAAAAGTCCTCGTGCCTAAACTCTGAGCTTCTTACCGAATTTTTCATCGCTATTTGAAATTTTTAATGAAGAATTGAAAATGATGTTTTTTAGCAAATTCTGTTTAAAAAAATTTCTATTCCAGCTGTATTGTTATCATATAGCCCATTACATACAATTTAGCTCAACAGGCTGAGAAGATCCAAGGCACCTTTATTCATCTTCTCCCTTATTTTACAACTCAACGCTACGAAGACAAGACCGTGCTAGTCGGTATCTCGTCGTTCGCTTTTACTCATTCACAAGCCGCTCCTGTGGACTTCATATTTTTCATTAAAAATATTAATATAATACTTAAAATATTTTAACATCTTCAAAATCATGAAATGAAGAGTTTCCTAAAATTGGTCACAAGTATAATAAATTTTTGCAATCACAAACGCGTGAGCGGCAGACATATGTTTAAAGCTTTTTTGCTATTATCAGTACCGCATACACATGGAAAAACACTACACTTGTAACTGCAAAATGACACTACGGCAAATCGTTCATTCAGGTAAACAGAAGCACAATTTGCCCACTGCAAAACCGTCTGAACTAAAGCCTACGTGTTCAACAAGTGTAGTACAAGTGTAGTGTTTTTCCATGTGTATGCGGTACTGATGATAGCAAAAAAGCTTGAAACATATGTCTGCCGCTCACGCGTTTGTGATTGCAAAAATTTATTATATTATCAAAGCAGGATTATGAACTGCGCTAAATTCAATTTAAACATTGGTCACAAGGTTCTGATTTTTGGATATGTTATATGGTTTGGAGTTATAATAAAAATTCTTAATATTTTTTGGAAATATTTCCTTACCAGTAGACTTTACGACAAAAATGATTACTATAAATCATATAGAAATCATAATTTACTACAACTTTTTTCTAAGAAATTTTTCTATAAGTAGAATAAGTACTGAACGGCAGGGCTATAAAATGGAGCACATTTTTGAAAATTTCAAAAACGCTCGATTTTGATCTGACTTTTTTTAATAATTATTGGTTGCTAATTATATATTTACCATTTTCATACAATCATATTGACTTTAACTAAACGTTAACTAAAAATTGCAGAAGATTGTTTTTGGATTTTTTGATCAAATTATATTTTAACAAAAATTACACTTGGTTTAAATTTCAAGAATATGTTTTAAATATCCCAGGATTCACAGTTAAAGTCAACATGATTGTATAGAAATGGTAAATACAGGGTGTCCCTGTGACCGTGGAGAACCTTTGAGGTGGTGATAAAGGACACTTTTATAAGACAAATTTTCAAATAAAATTTTTGCCCAAGTCCAAACCCTTGGGGGGTACCTCCCTTTAAAGCAATGTTTTGAATTTCTGATTTCAAACGGCCATAGCTCCGATATTATTGATTTTTTAAGGTTAATTGATTAGAACAATTTTAAAGATCATTCGCTTGTCTACAAATTAGGTTATAACCCCTTATCGTCTAGAATCAACGGATTTCGAGTTATAAATTAAATTAAGGGAAAAATGTTTAAAAAATTCAGGTTTTTTTTTAAATTTTTCTTGCGAACCCCGTATCTCTTAAACGAAACGTCTAAGAGAAAAACTAATGGCCGAAACCGGATAGGGAATTTAACGGGCTACAACTTTTGTCAAATAAATTTTTTTGGACAACCAACCGTTTTCACAGAAACTCTGAAAATAATGAACAAGGTGTAGGTAAAAAATATAAATTCACATAATTACTAAAAATCTCAATTTGATTTATAGCATTTGTTTCAATGTTAAAACATTGTTATAACGTATTAAATAATACCGTGCAACACCTTTTGAAAAGAGCACGCCTGTGTGCTGAAAATGAGGGAGGCCATTTTGAGCATTTATTAAATTAATTTTGTGAATTTATTTTTTTTACCTACACCTTGTTCATTATTTTCAGAGTTTCTGTGAAAACGGTTGGTTGCCCAAAAAACTGTATTTGACGAAAGTTGTAGCGCGTTAAATTCTCTATCCGGTATGGGCCATTAATTTTTCTCTTAGACGTCTAGTTTAAGAGATACGGGGTTCGCAAGAAAATTAAAAAAATAAAAACCTAAATTTTTTAAACATTTTTTCCCTTAATTTAATTTATAACTCGAAATCCGTTGATTCTAGACGATAAGGAGTTATAACGTAATTTATAGACAAGCGAATGATCTTTAAAAAAGCTCTAATCCATTAACCTTAAAAAATCAATAATATGGGAGCTATGGCCGTTTGAAATCAGAAATTCAAAAAATTACTTTAAAGGGAGGTACCCCCCAAAGGATTGGACTTGGACAAAAATTTTATTTGAAAATTTGTCTTAGAAAAGTGTCCTTTATCACCACCTTAAAGGTACTGCACGGTTACGGGGACACCCTGTATGTAAATAATTATAAAAGAAAAATCCAGTCTCTGAAATTTTGAAAAATGCACTGTATTTTACAGCTGCGCCGCTCGCTACCTATTCCACTTACAGAAAAATATCTTAGACAAAAGTTGTAGTAAATTATGTTCTCTATAAGATTTATAACAATAATTTTCGTCCTAAGGTCCAGTGGTAAGGAGATATTGCTTAAGAACCTATTATTTCCGCCTATTTGTTAAAACAACGGCACTTCCGGACGGTCGCCGAGGTCGACAACTCAGAGTTTTTGTTAAGACCACAAACCTTAAAACATATCCAAAAATCAGAACCCTCCGACCTCTGACCTGAGGAAACTCTGCATTTCATGATTTTGAAGAAGTTAAAATATTTTAAGTGTTACCAATGTTTTTTATTTATTATATTAGAAATTTGTTTCAAAATATTTTGCTGAAAAATGTCATTTTCAATTCTTCATTAAGAATTTCAACTGTCGACGAAAAATCCAGTAAGAAGCTCCGAGTTCAGAAACGAAGACTTTTAGTATGTTAAAATCTCAGAAGACCGATTTTGCATATTTTTCGCAATTTTCTTAGACTAAATAGTTTTTGAGTATTTTGACTAGACTAAATAGAAGATATAACCTTTTGGGATTTGCTTATAAAATCTATATTTTCCATAATCTTCAATAACTATTAGTAATCGAAATAATCTCAAATAATCTTAGAAAATAATCTTTGAGAATTTCTAATAATATTTCAAAATAATAGAATTTTTATTTGTTTATTTATTTATTTATTTCATCTACGGCTAAACCTTTTTCACAATAAACGTTTTACAATAATAACAATAACTACAATGAACACGTAAAAGTTAACAAAAAAAAGCTAAACACAATACTAACTGAATGTGATTAAAAAACCAACAACACACTATAATATTATGTGTTTTTATCACAATAATTCTTCTTCTACTCTTAAGCTGGAGTCTCACTGTACCACTTCCTACTATCAAATAAAATATGAACTAATTCAATTGGTTCAAACCGAGTTCAAAGACCCACCCACCCACAAATCAGCAACTTCCATTTGTTAATATTTTATTTTGTGGTAGGAAGTGGTGCAGTGGACGACGGCTTTATTAAAAAGCCTTTTTCTTAATATAGGTCTAGAAACTGTCCTTTTACTAATTTATGTATTAGTTCTATGAACATTTTAGGTTTTACATCTCAGGTAGCTCGCTAAAGCTTGCCTTTCGATGTGCCTGCACCCTGTTTTTTATTGTTATGGCGGGAAATCATTGGCAGTTGATCGTGGCAGTTGATCGCCCTATCAGGCCATGATCTGATAAACCTAATAAATAATAGAAACCTCATATTATCGTAATAAACCTCATAATACAGGTGTGTTTACGTGATGGACCATAAGAACCTTATGACAGTCCTTATTTTCATCCTTAATCGATGTATCATCGAAACTTAATGTTTCAGTATAGAAAATCACCACAAGTAAAATTAGTGTATTGAAGCGTATGACACGGTCCTTAATTTTTAATATTGAATTGTATCCAAGTTTATGTGTATATTGTTAACAATTTAGTATTTCTACATTTATGTTCACGAAGCAATAAATTTTGTAGGTTGTATTTTTAAAAGTTATCGAGTTTTTGCCTAAATAGAAAATTTTAAGAATACCATGTGGTATTTTTTAGTACGCAATTTTGTAAATTTAATTATTTTAATATTAGACTTCCTGGAAATATTTTGTTATACCTAAGTTGGAAATATTAAGAGTCTTCTTCTTCAGCTCGATGTTCTTCCAAACATCCAGTCGACTCTTGGACTATAAGCCTCTCCGCCGTGAGGGGAGGTTCAGGACATAACCTACTACGCTGGTCAAGTGCCGGTTGGTAGGGGAGCAGCCTTTTTAGAGTTATTTTTAATTCAGGCACTAAGCGGTCACTTATCCAAGTGCAAACCGCGAGCAACCTTGCTGGACTTTCGTAATCTGTTCACCACGGGCATTTCGATTGCGCTGCGTCACTGCTCTTAAGATTTTTTTGTTATTTAAGATGTCTTAAAAATATTTAAGATAATATTAGTATAATATATACACGGGAGTAATGATATAAATTTAATTTAAATGTCGAGTAATTTCGCATGACACCATCGTACAATTTAAAATTTTGTAATAATAATTATAAAATTTTATTAAACGTTTATCGAACATTTATTTTGAATACTCAAAATACCGTGGAATAAATAAAATTACTGCGTACAGCTAATATACCGTTTAAGGACCAATTTCAGAACTTGTATCCAATAATTTAGAACATGGTCTAAAAACTTGTATCCAATTTCTTTATCTGTCCTGAATCGGCGCACACGAAAACTTGGATGCGATTAATGTGCGAATAAGGACCGTGTCGTACAGCTCTTAGGGGTCGTCCATAAATGACGTCCCAATTTTTTCCGACTGTTCAACCCCCGCTCCCCCTGCCTCAGTTGGTCACAATATTTGAACCCCCCTCCTCCAGGTACGTCCTATAGTCACAAATCAAAGAGTTCCCCCTCATTTGTCTTGACACGACATTTTGAATTTAAGGTGTAAATTAAAACATTTCTTGACAAAGTATTACATAAAAAATATTTTAACACAATTTTCTTAGAAATCCCAAAATTGGGATTTTTATGCCGACGTCACATTCACATGAATTCTTTAAAAGTTCCCTAACATCTCAAGCTGGCATCTCTCCCAATTGGGGGTTTCAGCTCCCCTAATACGGTTTTTCACCTATAGTTTACTTACTTTCACTTTTACGAAAAATTATCATTAAATCACAATTAAAGTCCATAAAATTCTCTAAAAAATGTGTTTTCAAAATTTTTATATTGCATGATATTTCTGAAATAACTTGCCGAAAATAGGACCCACCTTTAAAATGGTGAAATATTGATTCGTTGCATGGTTAAAAATGATTAAAAATACAATTTCTTTCAAAAATTTGCCCATGTATAGTACAGGTAATAAAACCCAAAAAGATTGGCGTGAGTTTACATGAAATCCGGGCAAACTGAAATTTGGCAGTCAAGTATAATATATAGGAGTGTTTTAAGGAACTCCTCAAAAGTGGCCTAAAACTCCACGCCAGCGTCTCCCCTAATTGAGGTTGTTAATCTCCTCCCCCAGTAGACGCACTTAACTGCCAAAGCTATGACCATCTCTTACCATTATTACCATCTATTACCCGCAAAATTCTAGGTAGCACTGCTATGAAAGCTTGAACAAATTCATGTAAAGCCAAAGTAATGCTGAATTTCGGTTTAGGGACTCGATAGGCACAAAGAAAAACATATTATTGAAAATTAAAAAGACTCCAAGTCAAAAATACATAATTAGGGTTAAAATTAGAGCCTGCGACGGTTGGTATTTCCACTTTTGATGAGTAAAAGTAAATTCTCTTAAACATGCACGGAGTAAGTCAAAATAAAGATATTTTGGGGTAGACCCCACGTCGAAAAGCTGAGTGACACCTTTACCCCCTATTCAAAAGGCTGAAGCACATAATTGTAGGTTTTACTTTTTTTCAAACACGAGAAGATATAATGACGTGGTTCTTACACCAATCGACAGAAAATAAAATTTTACATCCGAAACGTATTTTATGCAATCCTTGCGTGTTTATCAAGGATTTATGACTACTTCCGCAGTTCGTAATGACCTTCTTCAGTCCCACGTAGCGTTTATTAGTAAATTTACTCCCATGGGGTCATTAAATCATATGGGATCATAGTATGACCTCATAATTATTGACTCAACAAAAGTCTACATGCTATATTTTATCTTACGTTAGAATTATTTATCGCTTCCTTCAAAGGAATGCGGTATTACATTGCAAAGAGATATTCTTTCGACGTGTAGGCGTTGTATGCCGCCAAAGCTTTATATAATTATGAGCTCTTTCTTTTAATCATACAACCACTGTTATCATTTGTAATGGTATACATTAATAGACAATTTTATAAATTGCATAATTACAAAGTATTTTTGCCTACACTATTATCTTTTGCAATGCGTTTTTTAACAACCACTTCAATTTATATATGTACTTTAATTTGTACCTGTTTTTCAAGTTTTATTTTCGGCTATTTTTTTGTCGGTTGTTATTAGGATTGCATAAAATAGTATACACAACTCGTGTCTAAAGCGCCATTAAATCTCTGGTGCTAATTGGGATTCCTTGGTAGAGGGGGTAGCTACTGCTACCCCCATTTCCGCAGGATCCCAATTCGCACGCGAGATTAAATGGCCTCCTTTTGCCACTTGGTGTGCAATATATTATTTTCATTTTCAAAACTTCAAAGTTTTTCTCCCACTACAAAAAGTATGATGCGATAGTAAGTAGCAACTCTGTAATCTCACATTTTTGCGCATTATTTCAAATAACCTGTAAATCAAAATTTTTCAAGAAAAGAAAGTTATAGCTTATGAAATCCATCGTTTGATATATAAAAATTCAAGATATTTGTTTAAATACATGATGCAGTAGAGATTGCAACAAATCACTTAAGTTTTTGTTTTCTTTAAAGTGGAAAAAGATAGAGATAGTACAGGAGCATATTTATATGTAATCAAATAGTCGAGTTTTCATTATAAACAAATAGATTATATGGGAAATGCACTTTATATGTAATAATAAACAATTTTTTTTTTATTACGATCACTGTGTACAGGAATGGCGGGGGGGGGCTGAAATCGTAATATACCTCAAATTGCAAAAAAACAATTACTTAGATTTAGTGATTAACTCTTTAACTCGAAAAATTATTTGTAACGAAATGTATTCAAAGATTTATTGTAATCTTCTATTCTCTTTTGCCTACGTTTGTGCCATCTGCAGGATTTTAGCTCAATTTTCACAGAAGTAAAAAGCAGTAATCTGTAAACCGTATTGATTATTATTGGCACGATCTGGCGTACATTTAAGCAACAAAATACAAATATCTTCTTATACTTATAGTTATAATTATTTATTAACAACCCGAACGTAACAGCCACCTACTTTATTTATACCTGTTATAGTTATACCATAGAGCGTTAAAGGGTTAAACAGTATTAATTTAAATTAATTTAATATTTTAATGTAATATTTAAATGAATTAATCAAAAATCGCATTTATATTATCAATGATGTCTTTTAGATCACTTGAGTCATCGCCCAGTATGCTGTTCCTACCTCTGGTTCACAGTTGCACATTTTTTTGCAGTAAAGCCTGTTTAACAGTGGCGGCTAGTACAGGGAGGGTAACGGGATGCCACCGCCATAAAGCAGATATTTTGTGGTGAACTGCACAAAATATTTTTTATGCAGGTTAGCTGCTCTACCTGTAAATATATTCACGATATTAAATAATATTGATTTTATCCCCCCCCCCAATCGAAAGAATCAAATTTATTTGTTATAGTGATAGCGCTTGGCTACAAGATTATTTTACCGCACCTATTATGGGGTATTCCTCAAGGTGACTTCGTAGCTATTAAATAAAAATATGATCATTATTTTGAATTCAAAATTAACAACTATTAATCAAAAACTACAATATTGTTACAGAAGATTTCCGCAATAGATATTGCTTCTTTCAATAATTATTAGTAATTGCTGAGAGCTTATTGAAAATTTGTTACTTAGCTTGTCAATTTTTAAATTTTACTTTAATATTTATTTCATAAGTTCATTATTAAAACTTAAATAATATAATATAATAATTAAATATAATAACCTTCATTTATTTCTTCTTCCACTTTTATTAAGAAGTCTCCCTCTTAATATAGGTCTAGGACTTGTTTTTTTACTATTAGGCTTCTATACAAAGTATAACAAGAAGCCTTATTTGTAATAAGTTCTGTGAGCATTTTTGAATTTTACATCTCAGGTAGCTTGCTAGGCTTTCCTTTCGATGTGCCTGCACCCTGTTTTTTATTGTTATGATGGCAAATCATTACCACGGGGGGACCGACGGCTTTACGGGCGCTCCGAAAGCACGGAAGACGGTCAAGAAATTTTAGACTGTACCCGGAGTCGAACCGGGGAGCGCTACGTTAGCAGTTGATCGCGCTAACTATCAGGCCATGACCGTCGTCTTATTTTTTCTTAAAATCTTAAATCTTAAATTCTTCGTCTTAAATAACTCATCTTAAATTTATTTATTGAATAAATAAAAATTAATTAAGTCGAATTTATCAAATTATCTCTCAAGTTATCATATTATGAATTAGTCTATCTAACGCCCATTGATACCCTTTTACAGTGCGGCCTTTACCACAACAACGGCCACAACCAAAGCAATAATCAGGTTCTAGATGGTTTACTAGCTAGTAAATACAGTCATCGAAATTGAATTAACCTCAGTCGGTGATTATCGTTATTTAGGTGCAATACACAAATAATTATTTTGGGAATTAACCAAGAGAACGTTACATTTTATATATTTATAAATTGTTCCTATCATATATTTTAACAATTCTTACAACGATCAATTCAAAATGGGTAAGAGGAGTGTCTTTAACGGAAAAGAAAATTACTAATATTGAAATGCATAAAGTTATAGGTTTTTCCAATAGAGAAATTGGAAGAAAAATTATCAGATCATCGAGGGCCATAAATAATTTTGAAAAATTGGGACATAACTATGGTAAAAATCGTTCCAAAAGAGGAAATCCGAAGGTAAACATGAAGGAGCGTTCGGTAATCAATAGGATGGCTGTTTCAGGTGAAGCATCTGCATCAAAAATTAAAAATGAATTAAACCTTAATATCAGTAATGGACGAATTCAACAAATTTTGAAGGATACAAATCGTTTAAATGGAATATTTAAAAAAAAAGAACCTCTCATAACCGCTCGCCATAAAAACGATAGAATAAAATTTCTTGAAGATCATGATGTATCATGGGAAGGAAGTGAAAAAACCTAATATTTTCCGACAAAGAAAGGTTTAATCTGGATGAACCCGATGGTTTTAAATATTATTGGCATGATCCGAAAGGAACAGAAAAAATAAAAATGAGTAGAAACTTTAATGATGGAACAGCGATGATTTGAGTTGCATTTTGTTTTTATTAAAAAACTCCAATTTGTTAGATGTCTACAAAAATGAATAGGGACAATTAAATTGAACCATTAGTTGAAGTTCTAATAGAATTAGGAGAACAATTATGTGCCGATAACTGGAGTTTTCCACATGACAATGCACCCACTCACAAAGCACGTCGAGTAGCTGAATGGTTTATGGTAGCTGGTGAATGGTGAATGGTAGCTGAAGTTATTGATTGACCATCAAAGATTTCCCGATTTAAACCCGATAGAGAGTTTATGGGGGATCTTAGCTCGTATGGTATATGAACGAGGAAACGATAACATACGGTGCAAAAATTAAAAAAACCCAATTACGACAAGTTGGAACAAAATTGCCCCATAAATTTTGCAGAAATTGGCCATGAGTATAAAGAATTGAAGTTTTGAAGGGCTAAAGAATAAAGGAAAAAATATCCATTACTAATTTAGTTTTAAAATATAGATTTGTTAAGAAATGTGAGAGTGAGGTTAATCCAATTTCGTTGCAGTTTTTGCATTTTTAACAAACTTTTGCTGTAATTAATATTATATTATAACTTTGCATTTCATCAGGTTGATGCATAAGTTAGTAGCGTTTTTGGTTTCCAATGTAAGTGTGCTTTGGAAACAAATTTGTTTGAGAAATATCAATGTCATTTTAATGCCACAGTGTTGTTAGTGTTGTCATTTTAATGCCACAGGCCTATAGATAGCGTGCCTCAAAATATAGCAAAGCCAAAAACTGTTCATGGGGTTTATTATTTCATAGTTCAAGACGGCGATAAAACACACACACTGCCAGCTTGTAAACAGTTTCTAATGTCTGTATTTAGTGTAGTAACTAAAGCGAGAATTGCATATAATTTGAAAAAAATTAGGGAAGGTAAAACTCCGCAAGAACGTAGGGGAGGAGATAGATACGGATAAAGAAATTCTCAGATGAAAGCAAAAAGAAGGGATTTTTTAAGCAGCCTTCCAGTTAGCGAAAGCCATTACAATCGAAATAAATCATGTAGGGTTTATATTTGATCTAATTTAAATTTAAAAATATTGTGGCAAATGTATAATCATAAAAATGGGGATTTGAGGTGCTCAAAATCAATGTTCACCAGAATTTTTAACCAGGATTTCAACATAGGGTTTTCTTCCTCTGCTTCATATATTTGTGGGACATGCTCAAATATTAAAGTTGAACTTTAAATCTCAAGGGCTTTAGAGTGAATTTAAATCACTAGGGAATTAAGTAAAAATAAATGCATTCTTTTCGTGACGACCGCATGCGATTTGCTTGTTAAGAAACGCAAACTTACATTTATTTGGAGAGGGCTGTGTTGAAATTAAAGCATTAAATAAATATTAATTACAGTTTAAGTTCCGGAAATGCATAAAATAATGTATTGTAATGATCCAAGCATCCAAGGGGTGAGTTCGAGTAGGTAATAAACACTTTTTGTTTTAACAACAAAAAAGGTTAAGATACCACGTTGGAATGTACCTGAGTCGTACAAATACCTCTATTATTTTTAAAGCTGCTTGATCTCAAATCTGTCAAACTAAAGTAAGTCTCCTCGAAAATCAATTCGTTGCTAAAATGTTAAGATACAAAGTTATTAGTATTCGTGAAATATTCAGTTAGTTGGAAAACAAGATAAGTACTTATTAAAATTGTTAGATTTAGGTAAATGCGAATAATTGAAAGTGTGTGATACATAAAAGAGAAGGTCATAGGACAAAGGTGGTGCTGTCAGGGTTTTGGAAATGAGTGCAATACGCTTGTCCATAAATTGGAAAGGGGGAACGAGGAGATAAAAGGAAGATTCGCATGCCGTCCATGGAGAGGTCTGGACGTAAATTTATTGTTTGAATTTGTTAAGAATTCTATTGTTTGATTATTTTGAAATTGGTTTGACGTCTATGAAGCAAAAAAGACGTGTTTTGGAAGCTAGATTGGTTTTGATGTCCGTTAATTGTAAGGACGATAAATTTTGTTTCATTTGGATGGTAATTTTGAAATACAGTTAAAGTTCCTTATTCGCGGGGGATACGTTCCATAACTATGCCGCGAATACAGAAACCGTGAATATGGAATGGTAATTTGTATGGGAATATAGGGGATACGTTCCAAGGTTAGAAAATAAAATAAAAATATATCAAAATAAATGCAATTTAATGAGAAATATTTTTTGCTTTTACTCGACATTATAAATTTCGAACAAACCAGAAGAGACACGTGTTATTTAATCAAAGTTCATGCAAGGAATGGCAAGTTGAAACAATTCAACAAGTACGATAGCGGCCAAGACATGTTATATCAAATGATAGCACCTTGTCGGCAAAAATTTTGCCTTTGTCCAAGAACGTTGGGTTTAGGCACAATAATATTTTCTCTTTATAAATACTTGGACGCCTACTTGTTTGTTTTGATAGGTGAGTGGTGTTAATTTGTAATTGAATATCTTGCGAATCACTTTTAGATTTGTTAATAATAAGCATTTCTTTAGAAAAAATGTATGATATCATTTCTCGTAAGTATGTATGTTCCAACACAATTTTTCAATGCAAGTGTCTGAATTCTTTTAGATAAAATACACAGCAGATATATCATTTTAAAAGTGCGAAATTGTAATTTTAATTATAAATCTTTGAAGTAGTACAAACATTGTATATTGTTAGTTTTTGATCCGCGAATAACGAAATTTTCAACCGCGAATACAAGAAGTGGTTGCATTTTTTAAATCCGCGAATACTGAAAACGTGAATAACGAAACCGTGAATAAGGAGCTTTCACTGTACATGCAATTGGTAGAAGAAAATATTGGGTACCGCTGTACAAATTTATTGGTTAATGTTTGAAGTATGGTTATAAATTATTATACGAAGCAAGTCAATAAATTACCTGAGTTAACGGAAGAAAATTACTTTTGGGGAAGACAGATTGTATGATCATCAATTCGTTTCCTATTTCAACTTGTGGATGGAAGTTGGATCCGACATCAAGTCAACGCCAGTGAGTTCAACAATCAACAGCACTACTTCATTTGTTCGACGGTGGACTAGTTCGGGCAAGAGATAACTGTGCGCGCTTTATTTGAATTGTTTAATGATAAAAATTGACATAGTGCGAAATAATCGGGGGGTTAGATAGGTTAATTGAACATTATAATTTGTACACTTAATTTGTTTAATTTTGTAGATATAACTTTGTTTCTTGGTTACCTTTAATGTGGATTAATAAATGAATCAATTGTTTTTCTTAAAGAGGAGATTTATTTAAGTTTTTTTTTCTCTGCTTAAAGTTAAAACAGCAAAAGAGGTATCAGTAGATTCAGGTACTCGTAATAATTAGTTTCTAATCTGAATAGGTCGTAATTTAGCGAACCGATAAGGTGTTTAGTTACTTACAAGCGGACCATCGACACGACCACAAAAGCTAGCCGGAGTTATTAAAAAAGAGAGCCGTTATTTTTTCCCCGCTATACAAATAAAAATTTTATTCAGTAGCTCATCACGGCAGTATATACATCAGGAATTAAGTGAATGTTTATCCCTCGTATGAGTTTTCGCCCT
Organism: Podabrus alpinus; assembly: GCA_932274525.1. Taxonomy (NCBI): domain Eukaryota; kingdom Metazoa; phylum Arthropoda; class Insecta; order Coleoptera; family Cantharidae; genus Podabrus; species Podabrus alpinus. The sequence continues at coordinate 54,776,114 of OW026455.1, read as the reverse complement.
CGGCTTCGTCTCAGGCAAAACTTCACACTCAAGATTAATAATGCACTTAAGTCCTTTGGTATATAATATACTGTAGTGTCCTGGTGTCCTTGACAAGTACCCACGAGAACACACACAATACTTTTTGGTCACCTACCTTAATTTGACTCAATACTTTCTCAGGGTAAATACGTCGGGGTTGACTCTAATAAAACGACACTATTGTAGACGAGCTTATGATTGAAAGAGTTTTCGTTACCAACAAAGAGTAAATAAGATTGGATCTAATAGTTAACAGTTTTTTTAATGGTATAACAAAACTTAATCATTCAACTAACAACGCAACTCAATAACAATCTAACAATCAATTAACAACGCAACTCAACAACAATCTTCAACATTCAATAATTCTAACTACGCACTGGGTGAAATAAATAATAAACGCTAACCTTTCTATTTCGCACAGTCGCACACAATCTTCCTTCTTCTCTCTTGAAGCCAACTCTGCTCCAGTCTTCTTTAGATATGGACTCCAATGTTTTCCAATAATTTGGAACTCGACCTGATAGATTTGATCTGGATTTATTCGCGTACGTTACCCTTACTGTAGGGATTTTTATGCAACAATATTATCTGTTGCTGAACACGCCCGACTTCCGTTATCTCAGGGAAGTTTAATTTGCCTGGGAAATTAATTCTCCCTATGTATCACCACTCCTGAGCTATGACTCGCCAATATAATTTTATTCTATTATATCGTAATTGTGGAGTGATTATACGATCGACTGCCTCTTGCAGTAATTTCGATGCTACTCCTTGTTTACGCTCCGTAACTTCCGTTACCAAAATCATTTTGTTTCCAATATGCTCCATATTCTTATATTTCCGGTTTGTTTTCAAGGATGTCGGCCTGTTATATGCACCTTTGATTTCTAGATGCTGTACATAATGTTTTATATAACCCGAACAAACTTAAAATTACCGAACGAACAAAAAAAAACAAACACATGACAACAATGTGCTTGTAACCACCGTTTTCAATCTGTTGTTCGCTCCTTGTTGGTTATCAACATATCCGTAACGCGGATGGAGCGTATCACAACAATACATACTATTACTCAAGTTCCTTCGAATTTAAATTCATTTTAAATTTCTCGAGATTTAAAGTTGAACTTTAGTCTTCAAGAAAGGGGACTTAAATAGCAGTTTAAGTGCCGGAAATGCATCAAGTTAAAAAGAACACACTTCAAGATAAAATATTTATTACATTTATTAAGGGGTTTCCTACTGAGACCGATAAATTTTTTCGATTTTTTTTATTACATATTTTTATAGTTTGGGGTCTTGAAAATGTGTCCAAAAAATATTAAAGTAAAATTTATCAAATTACCCGAATTATAACGGATTTTCTGTAATGGAGTTCATTATTAAAACTTTTTAAATCATAATTACATTTTAAAACGGAATTACTTTCTGTATTTTCTACTTTATACAAAATATACAAAAATAAATTTAACAAATATAAGTTGTAGCTGTTTGTAATTATCTTTAGGAGTCCAAAAAACCAAAAAATTTTAAAAATTGTTAAAGAAGAAAATTATTAAAAATCGACGTTTTAGTCCAACCTTAAAATCGAATTGATTGTGAAAATGGAGCTTAAAAGTTTTTTCTTACCAATTGAAACCCGCCAGGAACTTCTGGGGTTATTAACAAATTTACTGATATGTTTTTTATGGGTACAGTTAGTATACAAGGTTTTCAACTGACACATTTCTTACACAAACAAATTATGTTAGGTACAAAATCCCTAAAATTGTTTGTTTTCTTAATCTATTTTGACTAATTTATTATGCTAATTTTTATTTTAACAGTTTTCAAAATAAACTACTGTCAGTAAAACAAAGGTAAAACCTGACAAAACAATATGAGTTACAAAAATATGTTGGTTCTTTAATAAAAAAAAGTTTTGATAGGAAAATATCAGTGCCTTTTGAGCTCCTAAAAGAACACGTCTTTTTGTAAATAAAGATGGGATAAAAACCGAGGTATTCGTACACATATTATGTAACAATCGGCGAGAAGGCCAAAATTTACGCATATAAGAGAGAAGGCGACCGCATCATACTCTCTAATCACCGAGCGTCTTACTATTCTAAAGAGGCGAGAACTGCCACAAGAGAAGAAGTAAGTGCCGAATTTCACTTCTTCGAAGCCGAAGAATGTATTTTGTATGGCCCTAATATACCCGATTAAGGGTAGGTTACGAATATCAACCATTATCGACCTCACTACAGCAAGAAAAAGTTTAAAACGATTTATCTCAACACTACATTTCTCAAGTCGGGCGCACATTTTCCAAAGAAACTGCTCTACGGATTGACTTGATTTTTTTAGGCATTTAGAGTACATTTCAGGCTACGATCAGAACCTAAAATATCCAACATATATTTAAAATTACCATTTTGCGGGCCGTGAAAAGTAAATATTTTATTTGTAAAAATTGAAGTTATTTTTTTAAATCCTCGCCATTTTGTCATTTTTTTTTAAAATAAATTTTCGAGGTTCCAACTGTAGCCAGATTCATAAAGAACAAGAATTTATCAAATTTGTTTGTTTCAGATAACTGGATCGGTCGGAAACGTTGCGCCCGATTGGACAGTCATTTCGAAACATGAGTTACGCGTCGATCTGTACCTTGTACAATTTGCAATAAAAAGCTTTACACAAATTTTAGATGTTAGTTTAAATATGAATAAATAAGTATCCTAAATTTTAGCTCAATAGCTGCAACAGTTTTCTCAAATTTAATTTCTAAAAATCAGCTTGAAAACGACTGTTTACAGTAGGTAAACCCCCTTAAATTGCAGAAGTTTGCATTACGAGCAAGTTGAACAAATGCAAATTAAATTATTATAAGAAATATTTAAAAAAATGTAATTTAAATTTATAACGTTGATGTATTTAGATAAAATTTTTAATAACATTGACGTTATTAGATTGCATGATAATAATTTTAATATAACATCTATTCTAAACTTTAAAAAATAAGGAAAAGTACTTTTATTAAATTGCACGTTATATAAGCTAGTCTCGGTTCTTTTCTATTTGCAAATAAATTAAATACAACGATTAAATTTTCTTGTTCTTATCTTGGAGTTTAAATCATTTTGTAAATATTGTGCTCGTTTTTAAATAATCAAATCAGGCAATGGTCTACCAAATTTTTTAATTTTAATCTTTTCCTCCAGCGAACATGAGAAAAATGGCTTGCTTAAAATGTTATTAATATTATTCATTATTAAATTTTTAATACGTACAAGGTGGCCCAAAAACACTCACCTGATGTTGTTTTGCTATATCTTTAAAATGAAACGACATAATTTCATAATTTTTTTTTGTAATGTTTATTTGGACCTTTAAGTTTTTTTCCATTACTTAACACTATTCCACACTTAATTTTGATAGAATCCAATTTATATATAAAATATTGACCAAACTCGGAAATAATTAGTATAAAGATTAAACTTTCAGAATATTATCTCTTTAGTATTTATTAGTGTGGTATTAGTAATAACCTGTGAAAACCCACCGCTCCCGGAGCGGTGGGTTTTGGACCCCGGTTATGGCCATGTTAAGGAAAACTTCGACTTTAACGCTCTTGGTAAATTAAACAGATGAAAGTATTACTATTTCAAGTATTCAGGTGAATTCTTTGAATATTTGTGTTTCTAATGAGATATATTTGAAAAAGTTAGCACCTAATGTTGTAGAACAATTAAAATAAATATAATTTTTGTCCATAAACCACCGGTTTTGGGCATGTAATCTCCGGTTGTTGCCACGTGAATTCCCAGTTATGGCCAACTATAACCAACTGTTTAAATTGGCATATAAAATGAACTTTCGATGGAAAAAATAGAATTTATTAAAAATAAAACATAAAATAACGTAGATATAATTATTATAACCTACGAGTATAAAAAAAATTTCTTTTTCTATTAAAATTGATTAAAATCAATTTATTATAAAAAAAATTACAAAAATTCAAATACTTTCTCATTTCTGGGATAGTATACAAACTCCCCTATTATTCTTTTTCGGGGAAGTTGTTACCAGATTCGCGAACTAATTATTCTTGTTATTGAATAAAAAAACTCGGAGCTCCGCGCCTCGCAAAAGAGCTCCGCCTCCTTAACCCCCGGGTTCCTTCTATTTTAGTCTCCGACTAATATCTTTAACATGGAACATGCTTTTCGGTACTAAACCGTTTATCATAGTTTTCCTCGAGATTTAGGGGTGCCTATCTCATTTCTTCTTCTTACTGTTTTCCGAAGTGCGGCGTAGTTGTGTAACCGTGTTGGTTATAATAGGATAATCCCTTATAATTTTTGTGTTGCTAATAAAAATTTACTATATAAGCAAATTTTCTTTTTGCGATCGGTTTCGGATTTAAATTTATGGTAATAAAAATTTTGTTATTGAAAATTCATTATTGCAAATGCGAAGATGTTATTCGATAATCTACTCTATATTCAAATTATAAACTATAAATTTGAATTATACATGTGGTGCCGATTTTTGGTGTCAATTTTTGGTGTCGGTTTTTGGTGTCGGTTTTTGGTGTCGATTTTTGATGTCGGTTTTTGGTGTCGATTTTTGATGTCGGTTTTTGGTGTCGATTTTTGATGTCGGTTTTTGGTGTCGATTTTTGCGAGGTAACGACCGTAAAAACATGTTCCATGTTAATAAGTCCATCATTATTAATAGGGAATCCCATTCGGACACTTTGTTTGCGGTATTCTGTAATTTGGTATTATAATATCTGCTCACAATATGCATTCCGATCCTGTTTGACAAATATTTTCTGGTATTCGACCTGTAATTTTATTCCATAATGTAGTTCGTGGGATGTTAAGTTTTGCTGGCCTTTGAAATGGCCATACCATATCCGATTGCTGCCAAAGCATGCTCATTCATGTTCATTCATCATGAAAAACAAAATAATAATAGGCATGTAATTTATGGAAAAAACGTTATTATTGTTGTACAAGTTAAACAAATTTATTCTCTCCTATAATTATTAATTGTTCTAAACTAGATTACAAAATAAGAAATGAATAATTAATTACTCTCTATATGAATATGAATGTAATTGTTATAGTTGTGGAATAGGAATACTGAAGTATGCTAATATTTGTAATTTATTGTTTTTGAAACTTTGCTTTTTAAAAATAATTTGTAAAATCGAGTTGAGTTCATGTCATTCGTTAAGGATTTTTAAATGTGATAATTTTCTCAATATAACTCTACAATAATTACATTCATTTTCTTTGTTCACAATTATTGCACAGAGTAACCCGTAAAGTATGGTAAATCATTTTGAAAACAAAACTTAACAAAAAAGGGTCACATCACCTCCTTCCTTTTTATACTTATAAGATTTCTGAAATACACATTTCGTTCACTTCAAAGATCACATTTTCGACAAGTTAATTACATTAGGAATTTTTCCATTTCAAATCAAATTTATGCACTACACTTCCAAATGATTGAATTCTTCCGGATAAACCATGATCGTCTTTCATTGATTGTTTCGTACACAGCTTGCATTGTAGGGTAGGTCACTTTTTATGTATATTTATCTTCGAATTCGCTTCGGATAATTCCCTTGTTAATATGTATGTATAACATCTTGTAATAGTGAAATAATCTTCAACTAATTTAAGAGAATTATTTACCACTACAAAATAGTAGACATGAAATAGTAAGATGCACTTTTCGCAAGATGGTATGCTGAAAAATATGTTCCTCAACTTGAATTCGAACCCAGACATATTAGCTGTGAATACGTGCGCTTAAACAACTGCGCTTCTGAGGCGATTAGTTTAAGTAGCGCAGAACTTCTATTTACCGTGAACTAATTCTAGGACCGCTATACACTATATTAGTAGTTACTATATGAAGTAGTCAAAAATACAATTTGAAAGAGTGTTTCTTATTAAAATGTACTGTACATTTAAGAATAGTTATAATGTTTTAACATAAATATACATAGTACCTTATGTTATTAAGTACAAAAAATATATACAAATATAAATAAAACCAATACAAAAAATTTCATATTATTTATCAAAAAAATCTGAGCGGCGTATGAGTACGGTCCTGTGCATTGTGTATCATAGTTGAGCCGACAAAGTGAGGATTTTTAGGAAAATAGCGAAAAAGATTTGAATTGGAGGTGTCAGTCGAGGTCCCCTGAGATTGGCTCAGAGAGTGAAGCGTGGGTAGAGCGGTAGATGTAATATTGGAGAAGAAAAATAAGAATAAAAACCACCGAATATTTATAGGTTAACCTGACAAGTAGTATCCTTAATATTAGTAACATTACAACACGATTGCCTCCTAGGAGTCGATCCTGGCGTTCGGGTTGTACGACACGCGATAAAACAAAAAACCAGATTTAGCCATCGGATTATCAGAACAGATTGTAATAAAGGATAATTACAGATATCATTTAATTTTTAGGTGTAGTTTGGGTTGCCTATAACAAACGTTTTGAAATATCAGAAACGAGTCATTGTGCATTTAGAAACAGACGCTGTGCTAAAACCGTAAATTGCAAGATACTGCACCAACATAAAGAAAATTTACCTAGTCTCTATGAAATAAGGTGGCGGAAATTACAGACACAGAACAAAAAGCGACTCATCAATAGAAGATTATATTAAGTGAAGAAGAGAAGAAACGAGCGGAGATCAAGGAGGGGGTGGAGAAATATTTAAACGATGCAGGATAATATCTAGAACCCCTCCAAAGGAGAAAGACGAAGAAACAGCTGCGGTTAAAAATAAAATAGAAGAGGTAGAACAGAAATTAAGCGGACACGAAATGGACGAACTAAAGAAAATGATAAACGAGCTGGCGGTTACGGTTAATGCAGGTTTTAACGACAACAAAAAGGAATTTCAAGAGCTCAGAGAGGAGTGGAAACTAGACAGACAAGAGCTAAAGAACGAAATTGGAGGCCTAGAGGTCAAAATTGCAAAGCAGGAAGAAGCGATTAGAAAACTACAAGATCAAGTAGAGAAACACGAAAAAGAGAAGAAAAGGTACAACATTGTTATCAAAGGCGCATATCCGGGCGAGACACTAACAGAAAGAAAGGTGGAAAAACTTATACAAGAGAAACTCTCGTTGCAAGTAGACGTCATCGATACATTCAAGGTGGGGAAAACATCAGGAAGAGAGATAATAATTGCTAAACTGGGTAGCCTTAGTCAAAAGTCGGAAGTAATGATAAACAAAAACAAGTTGAAAGGTATGAAGATCTATATTGAAAGCGACCTCATACAGAAGGAAAAGTCAATACAGGATAAAATCCAAGAATATGCAAGAATAGAAGAAAATGGAAAGAAAGTAAGAGTAGGGTATAAAAAGTTGACTGTGGAAGGCAAAATTTACACATGGAATACAAGAAAAGCCGAACTGACAGCAACGGAGGTGGCAGAAAGTACGGCAAAAAACTAATTGTTGGAGTAGGAGAACTCGTAATGTCTCAGGCGGGTGCTGCAATTGTAGAAACTGAGACATGTAAGAAGACAAGGCAAGACAAATGGAACAACGAGAAGAGACATGAAAAGAAATGCTTGATGATAAAGAAGAATAAACGTAAGCGGGATATATTTACAATAGGCACATGGAACATCAGAACTCTGCTGAAACTAGGAAAGATGGAAGAGGTTGCAACTGAAGTTTTAAGATACGGAATGGATGTGACAGCGTTGCAAGAAGTGAGATGGGGCGGACACGGAGAAATACAAAAGAAGAGATATAGACTATTCTATTCAGGAGAGGACAAGCAAGGAAGAAATGGTACCGGTTTTATTGTGAAAGAGAGAACAGCCAAAAGCGTATTAACATTCAAAGCAATAAATGGGAGGATTTCATAGCTGAGAATAAATGGAAAAACAAATATGTCCATCGTAAACGAATATGCACCAACAGAGGAAAGCAGTGAGAACGAAAAGGATGAGTTTTATAAAGAAATGGAGACACTCTGTGAAGCCGTCCCTAAACAAGATATGTTGATTATTTTGGGAGACTTCAACGCCAAAATAGGAAAAGAAGACCACATATCCCTGATTGCTGGAAAACACACTATACACGAAAAGACCAGCGCAAATGGAGATAGACTATGCAATCTGGTGGAAGCAACGAACACCCTAATCACTAGCACCAAATTTAAACACAAAGCGCTTCACAAAATAACATGGAACTGGCCGGGAGGAAGCAACCAAGATGGGAATCAAGTAGACCACGTGCTAATAACTAAAAATAAGGAACATACTGTATTGGATACAAGAACGTACAGAGGAGCTAGCGCGGACACAGACCATTATGTAGTGATAGCAACATTGAAACGAAAAACAACGATTTACAAAACACCGGAAAATGAAAACAGGAGAATGGCGACCGAAAAACTTACCAACAACGAACTAAGAAAAAGGTATGGGGAACGAATTAAGGAAGAAATAAATAAGAAAGGAAGGAGCAAAGATGTAGAAGAAGAACTGAGTAACATTATAACAAGCGCCCGCTTAAGTGCAGAAGAAATAATAGGCTACAGAAGAAACAAGAGAGACAAAGATTGGCTTGACGACGAATGCAACAAATGTAACAGAATAAAAACTGAAAGAAGATTGAAGTGGTTACGACAAAAACAAAAGCCTAGACAAATGGTTAAATTAAGAGAATTGAAAGATGATGAAGGAAACACGCAAAACGAGACAGAGAAAGTGAAACGTATATGGAAGAAGCATTTTCAAGAATTATTAAATACTCAACAGATAGGCGAACAAGAAGACATAAAAATAACTGACTGCAACAGCAAAGAAATAACAGATCCAACAACTGACGAAATAAATTCAGCGATCACAAAGATGACAAACGGAAAAGCCCCTGGAAAGGATGAAATACCCATGGAACTCATAAAGTACGGAGGAGAGGAAATATTCAAACGTCTATGCAACCTGGCACAGCAAGTATGGAAAGAAGAGAGGATGCCTGAGGGATGGAAAGAGGGGGTGATAGTACCGATAAAGAAAAAAAGGAAGCGCAGATAACTGCAAAAATTACAGAGGTATAACCCTACTCAACTCAACTTACAAAGTGTTATCAACAATTATATACAGAAGATTAAAAGAATACACTAAACAACAAATAGGAGAATACCAGTATGGATTCACAGAGGGTAAATCCACCATAGACGCAATACACATTCTGAAGAGACGCAATACACATTCTGAAGAGACGAATGGAGAAGACGCAAGAACATAACATAGGAATACACATGCTGCTTGTGGACTTCCAACAAGCATTCGATAGGGTGAATAGAAACAAGCTGTATAAAGCGATGGAAGAGATGAATATCCCGAAAAAATTAATAAGACTAACAAAAATGACCCTGGACAACACCACGGCATGTGTACGAACCAATGTTGGAGAAACGGAATGCTTCAAGATCGATAGTGGCGTGAGACAAGGAGACGCGCTGTCAGCGACACTCTTTAACATAGTAATAGAGAGAATAATAAGAGACATAGAAGTTAAAGGGCCAATTGCAACAAGAGAGGGACAACTGATCGCTTATGCAGACGATATCCTTATTATAGCGAGATCCCGCAAGAAAATGGAAGATATGTTTAAAAGAATAGAGCAGAAATCAAGAGAAATGGGACTAATGGCGAACGAAGCAAAGACTAAATATATGAAGCTAGACAGGATCAACGCCAGCAGAAGTAACATTAAGATAGGGAATTATAGTTTCGAAGAAGTGGAAAGCTTTGTTTATCTGGGAACTTAGTACATAGACAAGAACTGCAAACGACAGGAAGAAATACGTAGAAGAATTCAATCCGGAAACAAGGCGTACTTTGAGAATAAAAAACTCCTTAAAGATAAGAAATTAACGAAACAGACCAAAGTGAAGATATATAAATCTCTGATAAGACCAGTGATCACATACGCGTCGGAAACCATGTGCTTCTCCTAGACCGAGGCCGAACGTCTCAGAGTGTTCGAGAGGAAAATCTTCCGCACAATACTAGGCCCAATAAAAGATAATAACGGTGAAAGTAGACCTCTAATAAACCACGAGATAGAAAAAAAGATACAAGGCGAAAACATAATAAGGTTCATTAAGTCGCAAAGAATCAGATGGCTGGGACATATTATGAAAAGAAGCGAAGACAATAACGTTAAGAAGATAACAACATGGAAACCCAGTGAGGAGAGAGCACGAGGAAGACCGAAGGCCAGATGGTGGGATCAGGTAACGGGAGACCTGAGAGCGATGGAGGTGAGCGAATGGCAACGTAAAGCTCAAGAAAGGCAGATATCGAGTGGCATTGTTAAGGACGCTGAGACACATGCAAGGTTGTGAACGGCAAGACGAAGAAAGTAGACACGTTTAAACACTCGATGTTAAATGGGGACTGATCCACCCCTTCAAACGGATCTGTAAATCCCAGCACGGGATAGAAATATTCACAATGAATGTATAAAGCTAAATAATAATAATAACCCGTAAAGTATGGTAAATCATTTTCAAAACAAAACTTAACAAAAAGGGTCACATCACCTCCTTCCTCTTTTTTATACTTATAAGATTTCTCAAATACACATTTCGTTCACCTCAAAGATCAGTTTTCCGACAAGTTAATTACATTAGGAATTTTTCCATTTCAAATCAAATTTATGCACTACATTTCCAAATCATTGAATTCTTCGGGATAAACCATGATCGTCTTTCATTGATTGTTTCGTACACAGCTTGCATTATAGGGTAGGTCACTTTTTATGTATATTTATATAATATGAATAAATTATGTGCCTATAATCTCATCTTCGAATTCGCTTCGGATAATTCCCTTGTTAATACGTATGTATAATATCTTGCAGAGGTGAAATAATCTTCAACTAATTCCAGAGCATTATTTACCTTTACAAAATAGTAGACATTAAATAGTACACATGAAATAGTAAGATGCACTTTTCGCAAGATGGTATGCTGAAAAATATGTTCCTCAACTTGAATTCGAACCCAGACGTATTAGCAACTGCGCTGCTGAGGCGATTAGTTTAAGTAGCGCGGAACTTCTATTTATCGTGAACTAATTCTAGGACCCCTACACACTATATTAGTAGTTACTATAATATGAAGTAGTCAAAAATACAGTTTGAGAGAGTGTTTCTTATTAAAATGTACTGTACATTTAAGAATAGTTATAATATTTTTACATAAATATACATAGTGCCTTATGTTATTAAGTACAAAAAATATATACAAATATAAATAAAACCAATACATAAAATTTCATATTATTTACCAAAAAAATCTTACAACATAAAATACAAAATAATCATTAAGAAATTGACCGTTGGAGGCAATACTTACAATAATATTTTTATGCACACTCGACAGGGATGCAAGTAATAGTATGCGCTTATTAGTTCTCTAGTTTTCGAAGAACTAAAAATGTTTAATTAATTAACTTCACTAATAATAAAATATCAGAAAAATTATTTTCATAACACATTCATTCATACATCGGTTTTTGACGTTCTACGCCGTCTTTTGATTTCCCTGTCTGTGCTCGCTGCGTGTTGAAACTGTGTGACGAGCACATAGGACCTACAGTTTAACGTGGATTCCGAACCACAGGAATAGACAATTTTTTTTTTAATTTTTATTTTTATAACACAACGCGGTATTAATAATTGCACTGAATGAAATCAGAGATATAGAAGTAGCCTCATTACAACGATATACGGGCGTAGGTAGAAGGCTATCACGAAGCCGTGTGCATGCAGCTACAATTGAAGTTATATCCAAGAGTTGCGTAGCCACATTGAAGTGGCCCGGTGTTGATAATTTATCTTATTGTAACGTGTACAATGTACATTTATGAATTAAAAATTACATATGTGTATACTTTATTTACGCTTTAAAACAAGAAAAATATTTAAGATTAAACATTTTTTAAACAAAATTAAAAATTTTTTGGAAATTAAAAAAAATATTTAAGGCCGGTTTGTTATACTAGTGCCATGGCTCCTTGGCTCATTACAACGAGCCGCCACTGCTTGCATTGACATACAAGGTTTACCTCAAATCGGGAATAATTTTTTTTTTTACTTACCTTCTTCCTTACCTGTCCTCCCAGGTGTCCGCCGTCAGGCATTGCTTCCGGGATGATGTGTCCTAGAATCGGACCACGTTCTTCTCCTTTGTTAGTGTCGTCCTAGTTTGTTGGCCGGGTAGGGGGCAATACGATGGAACTCGCGTGTGGCGTGTGCTCTTCCGCATGCCTCTCTTCTACCTGTCCGGGTTTCGCGTCGAATCGTTAGTCCTCCATTTGTGTGTCGTCCTCCGTTTGTGTGTCCTCCGTTAGAGTAGCGGCGGCGGCTGCCTGTTGCTCGGCTCTCCCGGCTGCCTCCTTACATCTTAATATGGTGGTGACGAGGGTAGTTATCCGCTGCCACTGTGTCTCGTCGACAAGCATTGCTTCGATTAGGTCCTCGGGAGTCATCGTGTACCCCAGTGCTAGGGAGACCATTGTCCTCTCGCGTTCCCATCTCCAACAGTGGAAAAGGGAGTGTTCCGCGGTGTCGATTTCCTCGAAATACCTGCAACGGGGGGCTTGCCAACTTTCCGAATCTGTGTAGGTAGTGGGCAAAGTAGCCGTGCCCTGACAGCATTTGTGTGAGGTGGAAGCTTACTTGTCCGTGCCATCTTTCGATCCATCTTTTGATGTTGGGGATTAGTCGTCGGGTCCACAAGCCGCAAGTTGCCATCTCCCATCTGGCCTGCCAAATCTCGGCCATCTCCTTCCCGGCATCCTCTGCTCCTTCGTATGTTCTGCCTCTTGCCAAGGCGAGAAGGTCGATTGGGGGCATCGACGCCAAGACGAGGGCCGCGTCGAGCGAGACCGTCCTATAGGCGCAGGAAACTCGTAGCGCCATTCTTCGCTGGACGCTTAGCAATCTCTGTGCGTTCCTGTTTACTCGGAGTGCTTCGTGCCATATCGGTGCCGCATATAATATGATTGATTGCGTCACCAGTCCGAGGGTTCTTCTTTTGTCCTGTTTTGGGCCACCCATATTGGGCAATAGGCGGGCAAGCGACGTCGTGACCGCTCCTGCCTTTGCTGCCGCTTCCCTGATGTGCTCTGCGAAGTTTAGATTTTTGTCTATCTTTACGCCGAGGACGGTTACCGAATTCTTGCATGGGATTGGAACTCCGTTTAGTCGAATGAAAACCGCGGGCACTTTCCTTCTTCCGCTTAGTAGTACTCCCTCCGACTTTTCGGAGACTAGGGTGAGTCCTCTTTCACGTACCCAGGCGGAAATTTTTTCCAGAGCCTGCGTCGCGGATCTCTCGATCTCCGCCACGTCCTTGCCCACGATTACCACGTTGAGATCGTCCGCGAAACCCACAGTGGTGCAACTTTGTGGGAGCTGCAGACGTAGCACCCCGTCGTACATTAGATTCCATAGCGTCGGTCCAAGCACCGAGCCCTGAGGGACTCCGCTGGTGACCTCGATTTCGTCCTGTTCTCCGTCGCCTATTATCAGGCGTCTCTCCTCTAGGTAACTGACCACTAGGTTGAATATGTCATTGTCGATTGTCGCCAGCTTCCTCAGTGCCCCAAGAATGTGCTTCCATCCCGCGTTGTTGAATGCATTCCGAACGTCGAGGGTAACGAGTAGACAGAGCCTTCTGGTGCGCCAAGTTCCCGTCTTTGCCTCCACCGCGATCTCCATGATCCTCTTTAGGGCGTCCACGGTTGATCTTCCCCTCCTGAATCCGTATTGGTTGTCGGATAGACCGCCGCTGTTTTCGATGTTTTTCTCGAGGCGATTCAGAATGAGCCTTTCGAATAGCTTGCCCGCGTTATCGAGCAGACAGATGGGCCGGTACGAAGTGGGGTCCTCCGGGGGCTTTGTTCCTTTTCTGATTAGGACGAGCTTCGCTAATTTCCAATGTTTGGGGAAAATTCCGGTTTCCAGGCATTTATTGTAGGTGTCCAGGAATGTCCGTCCTGCTAGGGCAACCGCTTCCTTAACGACCCGGCCGGGTATGCAGTCCGGTCCGGGTGCCTTGTCGGGCGCCATTTTTGATGCAGCCTCGACTAGTTCCTCTTGGGTGATCATTGACCTCTCCTTTGATCGGGAATAATTAACTGTCATTAACTAAACACGGCCAACATACAATATGGGTTTTTAATTGTTTAATTTTTAACACAGGTTAAAGTTAAGCAACATTGGTGAAACTGGACAATAAGTAGTAATTTATTTTAGGTTCTACTTACAAATTCAACAGTGGTTAGGAAACACATAAAAATTCCGTCGACTAGGGATGGCAAGTCAAAGCTTCTGTTATATCTCCAATTATTATGACTAAAAATGCGGCCCCAGAAAAAAAACTAAAACTAATATTTTGTGGTTTTAAGGGAAGATGTGGTAACCAATGTAGCTGTACAAAGGGGGGATTGTTTTGCACAGTCATGTGCAGAGAATTCCAAGGCACTTTACACAGATGTGTAAAATATATTTTGTCTGTTTTATTTTTGATTTTTAATATTATGCATGCTAATAATAATATTTCATATAATTTTAACTTACGGCTAGGGGTGCGCATATAATCGATTAATCGATCACCGTAATTCGAATAATTGATTATTTGATAATCGATTATGATAATTTATAATAATCGATTAATCGATTATAGAAATAATCGATTGTGAAAATAATCGATTGTGGAAATAATCGATTGTGAAAATAAATAATGAAAATTCTCCAATTAGGAATTAGAGAACATTTCCGGCACTGGCAGCTATGGCAAGAAAATATTTATGTATTCAAGGAACAAGTGTTGCTTCAGAACGGTGATTAGCCGTGGAGGCCATATGTTACCGATTTAAGAAATTCACTGACATCTGAACATTCGGAACAATTGATATTATTGTCAATGAATTTCAATTATGTTCCAAAACGTTCCTAGTTGTAATTGTTAATTTTTGTTATGTTTTTGTATAATAAATTAGATAGTAACTTATGCTCGTACTAATAGTCGAGAATTGATCTCGATTCCGGAATTAATTCTGCTGTTGCTATGATACGGCATGAATTTCAGTGATCTGATTGGTAGAAACTAGAATTAATTCCGGAATCGAGATCAATTCTCGACTATTAGTACGGACATTAGTAACCCTTATTACGAGTTCATAATCGACTATGAATTCATAATCGAGTTATGAGTTCATAATCGATTATGAACTCATAATCGATGATGAATAATCGATTATCTTCAATAATCGATTAATCGAAAACAATCGATTATTTTTTATAATCGATAATCGATTATGAAATTTCATAATCGCGCACCCCTACTTACGGCGTTGTTTAATAATTTTATGAATAAAGTTTAACAACCTCAGTAGACATTAGAACATTCTAGGTATATAATGTATGTTTTCAGAGGCATCAACAGAATGTTATGCACTGACCAGCGCGCGCTTTCAACCTATATTGTGATGAAATACAAATTAAAAATATATTATGTTTTACACCTTTGGAAAGAGAATTTAATTTCCTACAAATTAGTTCTCTTCATATTTTGACGTAAATTTATTAATAACTAAGTTACAAGTGAAAAATCAAAAAATGGTACCTTTGGGGGTGGTTGTAAAGGTGAAGCTACCCCTCCGGGAGCGGTGGGTTTTCACAGGTTATTACTAATACTAAAGAGATGATATCATGAAAGTTTATCTTTATATTAATTATTTCCGAGTTAAATCATATTTTGACTGGGCTACTTCAGCTATTATGGATTCGTCGAAATTAGTGTTGGTAATCAGGTAACATGCCTTTGGAACCAAAATCAGAATCACGACTATAAAAATTATAATTTAAATATGAAGTAAATAAAAGTTTAGGAATTCAATATTTTTTATATCCTTTTTCTTTAAATTTGGTGCTCTCCCATTGCAACACGTTATGGGCTACCAGTGCCTAAATGGTTTACTAGAGCTGCATCGAAAAGGTTAAAATACCACGGAAAAGATAATATCAGTGAAAAGGAAGATGACACCTGAAAGCATAAGTATTTTAAAATCCCTTACATAAGAGGCTTAACCGAAAGATTAAGAAAGATTTCGAGTCAGATATGCACATTGGCGCCTTATAATCTGAGAGACCACACGGGATTATTAACGAAATTGAAATCCAGCACAGAAAAATAAGAACAATCTGAAGTAGTATATCCAGTGGTGGCTCCTTATAATGAGCCAAGGAGCCATGGCACTAGTATAACAAACCGGCCTTAAATATTTTTCTTAATTTTCAAAACATATTTAATTTTGTTTAAAAATTGTTTAATCTTAAATATTTTGCTTTTGTATTCCTGGAAATTGTTAATATCTAATCTCAACACACAACTAACCGTGTAATTGTATGAGATGACTGACATTAATTGTAACTTTTTGACGTTGAAATTTAATATAAATAAATTTTCAGTCCTGATGAAGCCCTTATTAAAGTTTGGTGAGACGTCAACTTTTCACCCAGTTATTTGAGTTATAGTATACCTTGTCCAATATTCCTAATAACAGTAATAGTTTATAAAACATATCATTTTAGTCATAAATTAAGTTAAAAATAAGTCAACACTATTACCCAGAGGTTTCCAGGTAAATTTAACCGTGAAGAAATTCTTGTAAAGCCAAAGTAATGCTAAATTTTTGTTAATGGGCTCTATTGGCCACAAAGAAAGGCATATTATTGAAAATTAGTAGCGAATAGCGGTGTTATTTTTAAATTGGTCACCACGCGGTCACCCATCCAAGTGCATGCCGCTAGCAAACCTTGCTTGACGTTCCGTAATTTAACAACCACAGACATTTGCATTGCACTACGTCGCTGCTTCGAAATGTTATTATGTTAAATTATTATCAAACCAAAATTAAATACCATAAAATTCTCCACAAGATATAATTTTCAAAATTTTTATATAGCATACTATTCCTAAATTAAGTTACCGAAAACTGGACCCACCTTTACAATTATTGTGCAACATTGATTCATTGTATGGAGAGAAATATTTTCAGAATGGCAAAATGTGATTCAAAATAAATGATCTAAATTGGAAGAAAGGTTTAAAATTGAAAACCAAAATAGATTTTTACAAAATTTTCCCAGCTTAGAATAGCATAAAATTGTGCGTTGGAGAGTATATTGCAAGCAAGCTCGCTTAACTTCTCGTCTGGCGATTGAGTAAACTAACAGTGAAATTGAGAAATTCAGTTTTGGTGTACAGTTCATGTCGTCAGTTTAGAGCTAAAACTCGGAAAGTAATATGTTCATATTTTAGAGTAATTAACAATGTACTTGTAATTGCATGGATTGAATTGTAATTTTTTACGTTGTTACGCGCAATTCAACTTATTCCTATTCAATTAGATTGATTACTACATTTCAATTCATACAATTATAAGTAAATTATTAATTACTTTGAAACATAAATATTGTCATAATATTTTTGATTTTTCCTTTTTTTTAAATTTTAGTACATAAATGGATTAGTGGAAATCTGGTAAGCTCGCTAGGATTTGAAAGTAATACGCAAATAAACGAATTAATGTGTTTTTATTAAAGAGCAGAGATCATGATTTTTAAAAATTGGCTTTGTTTGGTTTTATTACACGTAGTGCACGTAGTTTGGTGTGGTGGCGAAGGAGTTGATCTGTTGACCTGATAGTTTGAGTTCGAATCTCAGCTGCTCGCGAATTGTTTGTGTCGTAGTTCGGATTCCACGTAAAGCTGTAGGTCCTATTATGTACATGCACGTGTAGTCTATAGGTAAAACTGTGGACTTCTAATTCGTTAGTGGGGGTTTATACCAAAATAAAACTGTTTATTCGTTGATATCGTACAAATTTACAAATAAAAAATTAATATGTATTTGGATAATACGGTCCTGTCATTTGAATGCTAATGTTGATTTCGGTGTTGGGTGCAAGTTTTATTGTGAAAATCATGAAATTGCGGTGCTTTGGTGAACGGTGTGGTATTTGTTACCCTAAACCATAGATAGACTGCACATGTAAGTGTTAGTAGCCCGTAATTTAGTCAATTGAACAATATTTATTTCATTTGCTTGGTCTATAAAGAGATCCAAAATAGGAAATTCCCGCCATTAAGAGAAGGAAATCAAATTCATCCCCAAGAACTTCCTAAAACATTAGATCACCTCTCGGGATATACCCGTCAAGGGTCAAGTTACACGCAAGCAACAAGAAATGAAGAAAGTTAAAGTCTAACGAAGTCAATATACAGTCAAACACACGTTCGATTGGGTTAATGATGATAAAACATATGGATAGATTAGATCAAATGCTATCTATCTTGATGAAATTCGTGACAAAAATTTTATAAATATGCATTACCCAAAGTTAGCTTTGTGGAGCATAAATGAGGTGCATTTCGCCAGCCCCCCCATTTTGAATTTTGTATCCAAAATAGTCTAAATCGTTTGTACCTCGTTTGTACCTATTTGTACCTCTTTTATTTTCGTTTGTACCTCCTTCGTTTCTGAGATATTTCAAAAATTCGTTGGGGGGGGCTGACGAAATGCTAGCCCCCCCCATTTCGAATTTTGGATCCAAAATGGTCTCAATCGTTTGTACCTCGTTTGTACCTGTTTGTACCTCCTTTATTTTCGTTTGTACCTCTTTGGGTTTGGAGATATTTAAAAAAATTTGGGGGGGGGGGCTGGCGAAATGCTAGCCCCCCCCCATTTCGAATTTCGGATTCAAAATAATCTCAATCGTTTGTACCTCGTTTGTACCTCTTTGTACCTCTTTTATTTTCGTTTGTACCTCCTTAGTTTTCGAAATATTAAGGAAAATCACCATGACGCGCATGTTGGATTAACGAGATTCTTCGCTCGCTTGTTCTTGATAAATTAATTTCATATACCGTTGTTTAACGTTAATACTTATAAGTTTTTTTTAACTAAATCATAACAGATATCAAATATTAAAAAGGTGCAAAAATTTCTATCAGAAAATAAGTCGTATTACCTGCCTGATCTGTGTCGTGACATTCATGTGTCATCCAGTGGCAATCCACCAATAATAACCGATATCATCTCAAATGATGACATAGTACCTATAAGGAGTGCCATATCGAATGTCATACAAATCGATTCTAGCATTCTTTTGTTCTCTTGTTGTATTTTCCGTTTATTTTGAATTTTTGTGTGATAGAACTTCGTTTCAATTTTAGCAAGCTTCTGTCATAATCACTTTATTCGGACTTATTGACTTTTTATTACATTTAATATTTGTTACCTTCTGCAGAATATTAATATGTTCGGTATTTCTGCTACGTAACTAGCTCGGAGTTTTTGAAAATTTCAATTACATTCATACCTGTCCTTTGAGCCGCAAGCGCCGAGAAGTTATTAACATTAAGCGGATTTATTTTTGTTGGTAACAGATTTTCTTTATATAAGCAGATCATTTTATTTTAATAAACACAACTTTCAAAATCTAAATCGTAAACAATTATTATAGTATTATTGTTATTATTATCGAACCTACATCTATTTAAGAAATGCCCCAATCATCAAAAATTGATTTTGAAAGTTTATTTAAAATTCTTGCCGAATTTAAAAAAGAAATTTATGACGAAGTTGAAAAGAAAATAATCAAATGCACGGCACCAGTGTGGCAGAAATTTGCGAACAGCATTAATTCTGAAATCAGTCCAAAATATATATATTCAATATTAAAACAAAATCGACACAATGCAAGATCTATACTGGGTATACCGATGGAAAATGATAATTCTGAACCAAATGCAAGTATTCAATTTAAAATACGCGATGATATGGATATTAGTTCCGAAGAAGATGGTAACGGCCAACATTTGAACGAAAATACAATCAAGTTTAAAATTACGCTTTCGGTGGAAGAATGGAAGAAGATGTATAGTGATACGGATCAAACATCATACAAAAGATCGGATCGCCCAACTTCGTCAAGGAATTTTTCACTATTGACACCAATGGAATGGACTCCAATATTGCATGAACATTTCTTTGAATTAACAAGAAGACCGTGCTGTTTATCGTACAAAAGAAATAAGATTACACCAAGTGGAGTTGTATTTCTTAAAATACTAGGGGAATGCAAAGTATGTGACAGCAAATTTGAGGGTATAATTGAAAATTTCCCATTACCTGATTCACGAGTAATTGTCGATTGCACATACAGTGGAAATTTTAATATGTGTAGCGGTGGAAGAAATCGACGACTTGTTGGTGAGAAACGTACTGAATATGAATCGAAGATTGTTACGAAAAATTTTCACTTTTCGCAACAACGTTGAATTTATAAATTCAACTTTTAACATCTAGCGACATATTTCGTAGCACTCTGTATAGCGAACGTATTTGACGGAGATTAAAACTCGCGCATGCTATGAGGGGGATTCATTGGTGAGCTCTAAAACGCTCCGGTCATGTTTGAAAGTGCTGTGAGGTAGTTTATCATTAAATTTGGTTCAAAATTTTGAAGAGGGATGATGCGATTTTGTGAGGGTTCCCATCCATCAATACGAATGGTTTTTGGATCTTGCGCTCCAAACCCGTCATGGGGATGTTACATTCGTGGTTTGAGGGATGGTTGATTTTTTTCCCGGATCGTACATTTTTTGTTGGACCCATGGTCAATACTTCCTGTGAAATATTTACTTCCTTTCACAATGGTAAGTCACCTAATAATTTTGTTAATTGCTTCTCAGTTACGTGATAATTAATTTGGCCAAATTTTCTTCCGTACACCTGGAGAACGATGACGTTGGAGTTCACCCTTGACCAATTTATGTATTTTTTTATGTGTAACATTTTGGTTTGCCTTTTAGTCTTGCATTTTTTATTCTAAGAGTGGTCGCCAAGATTGCGATAGCCTTGCAATTTTATATTCCTGCGGCGAGGTGATATCAGTTTATCTTATCCAGTTCGCACTCGCAAGTGTGAAATGGATCGAATGTTCAGGTTGATATTTAATAAACTTTTAATTATTAATTATTGATATTTGTGTTTTATTTAATTAACTTGTTCAGGGTATTTATTTCCACTTATTACATCGAATAGCTTATGGTAAAATGCATTGACGGAGGAATTCCAAAATGATCGTAGTACGTTCGAATTTCATATTTGAAATTCTATGTTGAACATTTTTTTGTGTGTTTATTTTTGTTTTTATGTTCTTTTTTTATGAAAGGCTGCGATGTTCGACCCATATACAGGGTGCGGCATTTAACCGAGATTGCTGTCTTTTGTTTTATCATTGGGGATTCGATATGGTTCCACTTTATCGTGGGATTTTTATATAACCATTCGAATGTGCCCTTGGTTTATGTTTGGGAGTGATTTTCGGTGGCAATGTCGTTGCTACTGTGCTTGTTTTGGTCGGCTAACACCTCTTACATCCGACATCGCGTATATCTTTGCCTTCTGACAATTAACATCCAATTGTCCATTTTAATTGTGTTGTGTTAGCAAAGCTGTTTCCTTGATCTCTCCGGGGTGTTTCTTTCACACGATCCACGACTCTCGCTGCCGCAATAAACGAGCTAGTTTAAAACCTAACACCAGGGCCCCACGCAAAATTAAAGTAGATGGTTTTATCCTTCTGCGTGGACTTAATCTTTTCCGAGCTGACTTCTCATTAGAGCAGTAAGGAAAGATTTTGTTACACTGGCGCCCAACGTGGGGCGCCAGTGATACTAAATCTTTCCTTACTGCTCTAATGAGAAGCAGTTTGTAAAAGATAAAGTCCACGCAGAAGGATAATCCATCTACTTTAAATTTGCGTGGGGCCCTGGTGGTCGATTTAAAACTAGCTCGTTTATTGCGGAAGCGAGAGTCGTGGATCGTGTGAAAGAAACACCCCGGAGAGATCAAGGAAACAGCTTTGCTAACACAACACAATTAAAATTAACAATAAGAAGTTCATTGTCAGAAGGCAAAGATATAAGCGATGTCGGATGTAAAAGGTGTTAGCCGACCAAAACAGGCACAGTAGCAACGACATTGCCACCGAAAATCACTCCCAAACATAAACCAAGGGCACGTTCGAATGGTTAAATAAAAATCCCACGATAAAGTGGAACCATATCGAATTCCCAATGATAAAACGAACGACAGCAATCTCGATGAAATGCCGCACCCTGTATATGGGTCGAACATCGCAGCCTTTCATAAAAAAATAAACATAAAGCAGAATAAACACCAAAAAAAATGATTAACATAGAATTTCAAATATGAAATTCGAACGTACTACGATCATTTTGGAATTCCTCCGTCAATGCATTTTACCATAAGCTATTCGATGTAATAAGTGGAAATAAATACCCTGAACAAGTTAATTAAATAAAACACAAATATCAATAATTAATAATTAAAAGTTTATTAAATATCAACCTGAACATTCGATCCATTTCACACTTGCGAGTGCGAACTGGATAAGATAAACTGATATCACCTCGCCGCAGGAATATAAAATTGCAAGGCTATCGCAATCTTGGCGACCACTGTAAGAATAAAAAATGCAAGACAAAAAGGCAAACCAAAATGTTACACATAAAAAATACATAAATTGGTCAAGGATGAACTCCAACGTCATCGTTCTCCAGGTGTACGGAAGAAAATTTGGCCAAATTAATTATCACGTAACTGCGAAGCAATTAACAAAATTATTAGGTGACTTACCATTGTGAAAGGAAGTAAATATTTCACAGGAAGTATTGACCATGGGTCCAACAAAAAATGTACGATCCGGGAAAAAATCAACCATCCCTCAAACCACGAATGTAACATCCCCATGACGGGTTTGGAGCGCAAGATCCAAAAACCATTCGTATTGATGGATGGGAACCCTCACAAAATCGCATCATCCCTCTTCAAAATTTTGAACCAAATTTAATGATAAACTACCTCACAGCACTTTCAAACATGACCGGAGCGTTTTAGAGCTCACCAATGAATCCCCCTCATAGCATGCGCGAGTTTTAATCTCCGTCAAATACGTTCGCTATACAGAGTGCTACGAAATATGTCGCTAGATGTTAAAAGTTGAATTTATAAATTCAACGTTGTTGCGAAAAGTGAAAATTTTTCGTAACAAGATGTTGAATGAAAAAATGTCGGCTGCATTCGTCCAACGGAAGGAAACAGCAAAAATTATGGATTTTGAAGAACTTGAACCAAGCCATATACCATCAGCAAACACTCTAAGGGCCGATTTATTCACCTCTCAGTAAAGTGTTCAGTAGTGCTACTGATAAGATTGTTATCGGTAAACGTTTATTCACCTTCCAGTAGTGGCAACCTGTCAGTAAATTGAGGTTACCGAACAGATAAATTTACAGATCAGTTTTTACAAATATAAGTCGTTACAGAGAAGATCCTAACCTCAAATTAGCAGTTGATGCATGTAAATAAACAAGCAAAATAAACAATATTTAACAATTATTTACGTATTTGTCCATTTTACAAATAATAATAATTAATAAAATCCTAATAAATAAAAAATAAAAAAACTAATAATAATCTTGAATAAAATACGTTTATTGAAGAAATTAATATAACAAGTTGGAGTAGTTGTTAGTAGTTTTTGTAAAAGTGTATCAATCTTATTTAAAAATCGATCAAAATTGATTTTATTGATATTAACCTTGTACTTGACGATCTTGACGACAATTTTGTAAATCGTAAATTTTGTAAAAATTGTAAATCCTTATAACAGCCACAATCGATATCAACAATGCGATAATTTAAATCGTTGGGATGATTTGGAGTTTTTTCAGAGGTTTCGTTTAACAAAAACCTCAGCATTGGAAAATTACAAGCAGTAACACAAAATTAGAAAAATAATTAAATTATAATAATAATTATTAGAGAAAATCAACTTCGTATAACAAAATAATTTTACAAAATCAATAATCAGCTGTTGTCACTAAACTTGGGCCACAATCAGGTAAAAACTCGTCCACGTCTATCTTTGTCTTTCTTGGGCATTTATAGCTTTGTCTTTTTCAACCCTACTGTACTAACCGTTTAAAAACACGGTAAATTTTAAGTAACTACGGAATACATAAAATAACATGAATATACCCAAAATTCTTACAGGTGACATGTAAGTTTACTGAACACGTAACTAACGGAGACTTTACTGAACAGATGAATAAATCGGCCCTAAGAGTAATGAAATGTAATGCTCTTAAAAAAACACGTTTAGATTCGGATCCTGTTTTGGCTATTATAACGAAATGGGATATTTGACATCTTGCGAGGAGTCGAAAAATTATCTTATTAATAGATTTTTGTTGCACGATCCACATCAACTTGAGAGAATTGATGTAATAGCGAATATGGAAGGTGATAATGAAGATCGTCTACAAAGGGAAGATGAAGATATTAAGGATTTAGATTTAGAAACCGATGAAATTTCTACCGATATATTTGAGGAAATAAATATAATTTATAATAACTGCGTCGAAAATGCTAAACGTCCTGAAAATTGTGGAAACCATGATAATATTCATTATAGTCTGGATATTGCCAAAAACCTTATAAGTTTGATCAAATTGCTCCCACTATGGTCTGCGGTTATGATCCCTATATTTGGATATGGCGGTATAACTGAAACGTCGGCGTCCTCTGAAAGCATGTTTAATGATATTAAAAATATAGTGTTTCAGCATGAAAAGTTACCAGCACGACTTGACGTTTTTCTAGCTACTCATATCGAAAGTATTATTGGTTCAACCAATATGATTGGATCTAAATTCAAGAAAGAAGATATCGATTATAACACCGATGGAGAATTTGAAGTTTCAAAAACAATTGGAAAGGAAGAGCTAGAAGATGTGGAATGTAAAAAAAACAACAGTTGCAAGTTTTTGATAATGTCGTAGAACAATCAGAGGAAAATTGGCATGGAGAAGTAGAAAAATATTGTCAGAAGAACACCGCAAAAAAAATTAAAAACTCTTATTACCTAGATGTGGATCCAAAAGTTGCTATTTATAATTCGAACAGCAAAAGTAAATGTCCGGTGATAGGATTATTGTTAAACGGTAATAATTCAAGTCTGAAATCTGTCAAAATCAAAAACAAGAATTACTCAATCACAAACACCTGCACGTTCGATACAATATTTCAAATTTTGTATTCCAGTTATATTGAGAGTAAAGAATATAAGAATTTTGTTGATCGTCATTCAGAAGTTACCAATTTTTTCGAAATGGTGAAGAACGCTGCGAGAGATGGCATTACAGCGCAATGTTATCGAAAGAGGGCCGTCATTCTTTCAAATTTATTTAAAAGCCAAACGCGGGAATTAGGAGAATGCACTATTATAGATACGAATTGCACTGCTCATTATTTGATTAGCGAATTATTAAAAGAATATCCGTCGTATAAAGAAGTTCGTAAATGTAGTTATTGTGAAAAAATAGGCGATCGCACGTATAAAACAATAACTTTAAATTCGTCAAGGCAAACTTTGCAATTTTTGCAGAAGGAATTAAATTTCAAAGTAGAAGATTGCCTGAAATGCGAATATTGTGGAGCTGGTACTGTACAACGATCTTTTATTTTGGGAACTCATTTGTTTATTGAAACTATTTTAGAAAATTCCAGTTAAGATGAATTTAAAGTGCCCTTATCAAACATACCCTTACAATTACAATTTCTTGATCAGAAATTTAACTTGCAAGGGGTAATTAGTTTTATTCCTCCGGTATCAAAACAATTATCCGCAATAGTTCACTATGTAGCGTTTTGCTGGAGAAGTCAAGAAAACAGATGGGAGAAATATGATGATTTAACTTCCTCAACAAGAAGCATGCGATTATCTCAGACAGTTAATTGTCAATATCTTGTATATACATTATAAATATCTTCTTGACTTTGTAAATAATAAATTATTCCCTTTTTTTAATTTTTGCAAATAAATATTATTTTTAAATTAAATGTTCATATTTACCTCTATTAGTGCATTTGGAATTATATCGGTTATTATTAGTGGATTACTACTATACGAAACATGGGTCCCGCGACGCAGATCAGACAGGAACGTCAGATAACTCTCTTGTTTTCTGATGGACATTCAACCGTAAACTTTTTGTTATGATTTAGTTGAAAGAAAGTTATTAGTATTAACATTAAACAACGGTGTATTAAATTTATCGAGAACAAGCGAGCGAAGAATCTCGTTAATCCAACATGCGCGTCATGGTGATTTTCCTTAATATTTCGAAAACTAAGGAGGTACAAACGAAAATAAAAGAGGTACAAACAGGTACAAACGAGGTACAAACGATTGAGATTATTTTGAATCCGAAATTCGAAATGGGGGGAGCTAGCATTTCGCCAGCCCCCCCCACAATTTTTCAAAATATCTCCAAACCCAAAGAGGTACAAACGAAAATAAAGGAGGTACAAACAGGTACAAACGATTGAGACCATTTTGGATCCAAAATTCGAAATGGGGGGGCTAGCATTTCGTCAGCCCCCCCCAACGAATTTTTGAAATATCTCAAAAACGAAGGAGGTACAAACGAAAATAAAAGAGGTACAAATAGGTACAAACGAGGTACAAACGATTTAGACTATTTTGGATACAAAATTCAAAATGAGGGGGGGGGCTGGCGAAATGCACCTGCATAAATGGCCTGTCTCAGCATGTGCAGGAAGTAATAGTATATTACCAACCAAGAGTCGTATTGCAGTTTTACCGTCACGGATGAAATTGTAACTCGAGACGCTTGCGCCGAGAGAGATAGTACCACTATCCGAAGTGGATACAGACCACCATCACTATTTAACAAAGATACAGATTGGGATAACTTTAGATTGGGAAGGCTTACTAATAAAAGTCAAAGAAGGAATTCCCGAATTCTACTTATTGCTTCGATCTTATCTCACTGAGCGAATGTTTCAAATCAAGTACCAAGAAACATATTCAAAGTTTAATCCTATAACCGCGGGAGTGCCCCACTACAACTGATTTTGCAACAACAGCTACATTCGCAAACGATACAGTCATCATGGCATCGCATATAAATCTCACTCAGGATTGACAAGAAAACGTCGACAAGATGTAGAAATGGCTGAAAACATAACGCATAAAAGCAAATGAGACAAAGTCTATACACGTCACGTTTACCATCATGCGTCGTGATATTTGCCCACCAGCAACCCTAAATAATAGAATAATGCCTCAATTGGAAGATGTGAAGTATCTTGGTATTCATTTGGATAAGAGGCTTACCCTATAAAAAGCGGGTATGGACATATGTATACTGCGCCGATGGTCAGAAATTAATCCTTTTTTTTGGGTTCGTGACCATGGGCAACATGTAGATTGCGCCGATGGTCATTAAGGGTAGCATACAGATTGCGCCGATGGTGTACCTGAGGGATTTAAAAGTATTACTAAGGCATAATAGGGTTATTATTGTAAATCAGATTATTAAATAGGCGAGGGCACGTATGCAACCGAAAATTGAAATTTTCTTATAGAGATGCTGTACACTGAAGGTCT
The DNA here is from genome assembly GCA_932274525.1 of Podabrus alpinus. Classification (NCBI taxonomy): domain Eukaryota; kingdom Metazoa; phylum Arthropoda; class Insecta; order Coleoptera; family Cantharidae; genus Podabrus; species Podabrus alpinus. Next base: position 54,748,455 of record OW026455.1, on the reverse strand, counting down.
GAATAGTTGATTAAGCAAATAAAATTTGCGGTACATGGTATTTCACACGTTTTTTTTGGCGATATTTCGATTGTTAAAATTAGCCCCCCCCCCCCATATAATGTAACAGAAATTGGCGTTATTTTCGGTCCGAATGTGACTTTGACGCCGTTACCAACGTAAAACATTAACGAAGAATCAAAAAAATCCGAAAAAAGTGCGAAAATCAGCAACATTCATACCAGGGGATACAAGTCCGGTCCGAATGAGTGAAAATTTTTCACCCGGAAATCTTATTTTCTTTGAGATTCGGAAAGCTGGGGGTGTGATTAGTAGATTTAGTGATACATATTAGCAAAAGAATCGTAAACTACCCGTTTATTAACGGAAAAGTGTAGGTCACGCCCACCATAAATTTGGTGTAATTTTCGATTTTTTTAGGTGTGCATTCGATTTGAAGGTTGTTCCATTGTCAAAACCTATCCTACGGGCCCTTCACTCCGCTCCATTAGGCCCTCCGGGCGGTTTTGACATTGCTTACTTGGGCTAAACATACTAGAGGAATATTAATCCACCCCAACCGGGATTTTAGAAAAGCGGGATCCTGGAAATCCTGGATATAGCTTTTAGAAGTATAGTTGCGGTATGCGGCAGTAAACTTTTACGTATCATCCCCAATAAATCTTCGCAAATTACTAACCTAATTAAAAATCGCACATAATGTACGCCTGTAATAAATTAAGTGGGTACTTTAATCCTCTAATGGGATTTTCACTCCGTCGTTACCCAAAAAGATTACCTACTAATTGACCATCGGCGCAATCTGGACGTATGTAATATCCACCGATGGTCAAGAGAAAATCCTCACTACCGAAATGGTCACAGTTTACCACCCGTAAATTCCACCGATGGTAATTCGTAAGGATTTAAAAGTATTAGTAAAGTACAATAGATAGATTAAAAAAATTATTTCATTACAAAATGCATTTTACTGAAAAATAAAAGTAACACAAAATTGTAATTTACAAAGAAACTTTTAAAATAAATAAAGAAAATGTATATCGATGGTGAATTTGCAATACGTCGTAAACCACAAAAGTCAAATTGTTTAGGAGAACATTAAAACTTCTTATTTCAGTTTTAATAAGTAATTAAATATTTATCTCCATGAACGATATTTTCTAATATATATTGCGGTGTCGTGGGTATAATATTTTTATCTGTACGTCACTCGCTATATTTTTTTATTATTTGAGATTGACTTTTTGTTAATTTTTAATTATTGTGGTTCCACCACAGCTAGCTCTTAGTATATTTACCTTCGCATGAAAACCCTTTCGTCTAGTAGTCGGTTCCGCGATTTTGCTCCTTCTCTCTTATTCTGAAATTGAATCTCTTTTGACGGGATAGAAAAATCCCCGAATGATACGATTAGTTTTTGATACAATTTGTAATTAAATTTATTTTCAATTGTTAATTTAAAAATGATCTTTATAATATTAAACATAATAAAACATCTTAACTATAGATAACAACAAACTCTTATTACTAATTCGTAATCCTGCCCCAAAATTAATCTATTTTTCCTCCCGAAACCGGTTTAATGTTATTCGAACTCGCACCACGTCATACAAATTAATTTGTAGTGTTCTTACCCCAACATAGGTGTCACTCCTTGCATAGGCCACTTCGCCTTAAACTAGTGATCCAGGTATGCTTAAAAGATCCAGAAATTTGCCTCTATTATCGATTCCAGTTTTTATGCATCTAGGCTCCAATTAATTTTTATAGGATTGCTTTATCCTTTTACCATACCATTTATTCCAAATTATTCCAGGTAAGTTTTCGTGTTCTTTTATAACCGCACTTATTTTAATTAGTACACGTGCTAATTATCACTTATTTTCAGCTCTCCACTCTTTCTGAATTAATTTACAATTAATTAGGAAACTTTTACGGAGCCCGAATTTATACGTGCTCCACGCTTTGGCGTTCTGTGGAGAAGCATTTATTTACCTAATCGTTGCTAGGTTATCTGAAAAAAATTCCCTTCGTCCCTACTTGATACTTTCTGTACCTGGTAAGTTTTCATGCACTTTTGATAAATGATTAATTCATTTAAGTGTCATTAAATTATTTACACCTTTGTCTTTGTTTTAGTGTTCACGGTTCGATCCACCTGCCGTTACGCTAGTCGCTCGCTTGCAACACTTTGAACGCCTCGGACAATCATCGTTGCATTACTGTTCAACCGATTTTAAGAACCCACGTAAATTCTTCTTTTGGCGCACTACTTAATCTAACATAATTATACATTATTTTATATCATAACAATTTCTTAACATCTAACAATTTATTTAGTTAATTAATTTGTGAATATTTGATTGTACTTTTCGATATCATTCTTGGATTTTTCCATTCCTTATTTGTTTTTATCATTAACCGAATTTATTGTACTCTTTTTTCGAGTCTCACGTAATGTCGGAGAAACTTCTAAATCGTAAAAGAATTTTCATGCTACCTGTAATTGCTTGTTTGAATTACTAATGATTATTATCAATCCCTATTGACGGTTGAATCATGACAATATGTATATCTAAAAACTATAGTGTACAAATATTAAAAACTTTTTCTTTTGTAAATATGTTATATGGGATACAACATATTGATTTTGAGACTGAAATAAGAATACGGCTTATTATAAAAAAATAATTTTCTTATTTTAGAATACTCTTTATTTTTGAATACAAAATATAAAAACAAACATTAAAATACAATAATTATAAATAAATAAAAATTCTCTTGAAAAATAATTTAATTTTTTACTTCTCTTTTAGAAACATAAAATATAAAAACGGGCTTCTTTCGAAAAATAAAATTTAATTCTTCACAGTGCTTTTTTGGTTTTTCGTAGGTTTTGCAGTCATTTCCTTTTCTTACTTAATTTTACTTATCTTATTAGTAGTCTTTTTCTCTTTGATTTCGGTACTATTGGTTTTTGTAGTCCTTTTGTTCTCATTAGAAATCTTCTTTTCTTTGGTTTTGGCACTATTAGTTTTTGTAGTCCTTTTGTTCTCATTAGAAATCTTCTTTTCTTTGGTTTTGGCACTATTGGTTTTTTTACTCTTTTTCTTCTTCTTGGTATTCTTTTCCTGTTTGGCTTTGGTATTTGTTTTTTTGGCATTGATTTTTGTAATCTTATTTGTATATTTGGTAATTTTCTTCTTGCTGCCATTGGCCGCTTCATCTGTCGCATTAGGTTCTCTCCTGCAACGACACTCGATTTCTTACAATCTCGTTTGTTTTCTTCTTCATAATACTCAATGCAATCATAAAAATAATGAACATCTTTTGGTAATACATATTTAAGCTCTTGCAAGTTATTCCATTTTTTTACTAATTTTTAATCTCTCCGAAAATAATGGTTTAAGAGAATATTATGGTAAATTTATAGATTTGACCCTTTGAGGTAAGTTTTTGTATATATCTTCATAACTAAGTTTGTACATAATAGAAGTGTCCGGTAAATATTTAATACATCTTAAATTGCAACTTTTGGATCGTTTTTAAATTTTCCAGGACGGATAGAAGGATATCTTAGATAGTTCTCATCTTCATAATTTAGAAAATAGCTGTGGTCTAGATATTCTACAAGCAGAGGTGTGGGATTTTTTTTAGATTCTTGTACAATGCTGATATTGTCCATTGGTAGAAAAATATCTCTTCCTTTTAATTTTCTCTCTATTAGACTATGAGTGGAATCACACTCCATTTGTGTATGTCCCTTCTCCAGGTATTTTTGTTCTATTTGAATGTTAAAATTTTCTGATAAATGTGATAGTGCGTTGACAACACAGCATTTCTATTTTGCATATAAGACAATAAATTGGTCTAACTTCAGTTTGAAGATAACTTTTTAAATGATTTACAATGCAACTAGTAAAAATTGACGCGGTGAATTCCCCTTCGGTCTCATTCCAGATAAAGTTTTTGCTTTCATGATTTTCTAAATTATATAATGTAAAATTGTGTACCTGTAATTTTGTCTTGTAATAAAGAGCACTGGCTTGTAATTTAGGACACAATTTAACAGCCTGTACATCCATTGTGAAACTGTAAATTAATTTTTGTAAAGCTTTTTTTTGTCTTGGTCCTTTTCATTCCTAGCTAAATCTTTAGCCTTAATATGGTCTTCATACTCTGTTTGATTAAGTTGACCAGTTTTATATGACGAGCATGTATCGCATTGATCTTTTCTTGGTTTAAATAATCCAAGTTTCATTTCATCAAACAGTTCCTTAAAAGGAAACATTGTCGAAGGAATTATATTTTCTTCTAGGTATTTGTCTTTATAAAAGTTGTATAGTTCTGATTTGGATTTAAAATCTTGTTCTAGGTAAAGTTTTTCAGTATCCTTTCTACAATAATTACTTTCTATTTTAGGAAGGTTTTCAAAAAACTGAACTAAATGTTTTTTTTTATGTTTTGGTCTTTGGAATGTTGTGAAGTCTGCCTTTTGGTTTCCTTTGTAATATTATCATCTGATGATTTACTTAGTAATCCATATTTGTCTCCTTTATTTACCCAATAATGTACCATTCTTTCTTTAACACCTAATGAGTTTAAGAACATTTTCTTGAACACTTGGTATTTACCTGGCCCCAATTTTATGAAATATTCAAAAGTTCCACTTCTTCTTGAAGGCTTAGAGGAATAACTTCTAGCTGTTGGTTTATAAACAACGACGTGTAACATAAATAAGCGCTTTTGCTCCCACGACATATTCCAGAAGTTTTTTAAAATTACTTCTCTCTGTGGATCCAAGAATTTGTGACAAAAACGGTTGGCTGATTTTTTACAAAAACTTGAATCACAAGTGGGACCTAATTTTCTTTGACATCTTTCAATATCGTGTTTAATTTTTCCTTCCTTATTACGTGTATACCCTATGTAGTTTTCCCCCAACATCCTTCGATTCTTGTTTTTATTTCTGTCCCATACAGCTGGATTTGAACGTCTCTCTCGTTTTTTCTTATTGTTTTCATGTAATGCTTCGTCAATTATTTGTTCTTCAATGGGTTCAACATTTTCAATTATATCTTGGACACATTGTTCAAAATTTTCATCTTCATCGCATAACGGTTCAAAATCCGGATCATCTAAATTTTCCTTAATATTTTCTTCTATTACTTCTAAATCGTAAATAACATTGGTATCCATTAAATTATAATTTAATAATATATTATTATCATTTTCAGATTGTAAACCATTACTTTCAGTAAAAATCTTTAAAGCGTTAACGACCATTTTTGCACTTCGCCCTGACATCTATGTAAACATTAAAAGAAAACGAAACATATAGATAGGTGCTTGGACAATTTACCTGATTGTATATTAATGAAATATAATAATCAATGAGTGATAATAGCAAATCACACTAATGACTGTATTTCTGGTTGATAATTTTTGAAGCTTTAAAATTAATGATATTACTCTAATTAAACAAACCAACGAGTTATATGATAATTTGTCGTAACCCACAAAAACATTGCTAACCCAATATATCGTATCAAACTAAGATTTAATTATTGGAATAGTAAATAGTTAATGCAACAAAATGAAATAAAATCATTTAGCTGATGAAAATAAACTACCCGTGTATTAACGGAAAAGTGTCGGCCACGCCTACCATACATTTGGTGTATTTTTCGATTTTTGAGGTGTGCATTCGATTTGAAGGTTGTTCCATTGTCAAAACCTACCTCCGGGTCTTCCGCTCCGCTCCATTAGGCCCTCCGAGCGGTTTTGGCAATGGTTTACTGGGCTAAACATACTAGAAGGGCCTTCCATCAAGAAAACCGGGATCCTAGAAATCCTGGATATAGCTTTTAAAAGTATAGTTGCGGTATGCGGCAGTAAACTTTTAAAAAACCCCCACAGATAACTAACCCAATTTTATAATCGCAGCTTCTACTGAGCAAAATCCGCGATGTAATGTTTATAACAATAAAAAATACACAAAATATAACGCCAATATAAACTAAAGGACCTAATAATTTATTCGGAATCTTACCTACAAAACAAGGTGGAACTCGCTTTAGCGGCAGTTCCTAGGCTTCTATACAACTACCTTTCTGGTGTGGAAAGTTGTTGTCGCTAGTTATTTTTGGTCGACATAATATTTATAATGTAACATCAGATAATCCGATAATCTGCACCAATTAAATTTTTCGAGATAACTTCTTATTAGGGTATCAACGTCTTAACGGATCAACGGATCAACCGATCAAAGGATTAACAAATCAAAGGATCAACGGATCAAAGGATCAACGGATCAAAGGATCAACGTATCAACAGATCAACGTATTTAAATTTCCTATATAGTTGAAAAATTACCTCTATACCCACAGAGTATTTCCAACACGATTTGAAACGCTCTGTATGATTTTAAATTATGCGGACGGACGGACGGACGGACGGACGGACAGACACGGAGCCAGATCATAAGGCTTCTTGTTATACTTTGTATAGAAGCCTAAAAGTACTGCTATGTACCCTTGCCCTTAATCGTCCTTACCTGGATGCTCATTCCACAATGATAACTTAACCACGGCTAGCCCAAATTTTGATAAAAGAAATTATTTATCGTTGTTAAACTTTCCTTTACTGCATCTGCTTATCTCCAGAATGAACAAGATTCGTAATTTTAAACTTATGTAAACTTGATTTTAAATTCAATAATAAATTTATCATGGCAACAGTGACTTTATTATTAAATGATAAATTTTTGTAAATCGTTGTCATGGTGACAATAAAATAATGAACATGTGTTATGCAAATTTAAATTTAACAATTTTACTATTACTAAACTAAATCTAAATAAAGTTCGAATGAATAAAAAGATTTTTCGTATTTTTAATGTTTTCAAAATTCCCGTACTATATCAAATAAATCATATTTCACTTACTGATGTAAAGTTTGTCATACTGTTTCTTACGAATTGCGCAATCGGCTTCCCACACATAAGTTGTTCCAATTTTTACCTCGCTTTACTGCATTCAATTTTATTCTCAACAAAAATGAACCAAATTCCACAAACCTTCTAAATTATTTCACAACCATCATACAAATTTTATTTTCGTAAGTGTCGTCTTAATTTTTTTCACACGTTATCTTAATTTGCCTTTTCAACATATAACAACATTTATTAACCTTACATTTTGGTTATTTTCACAAATTATTTCATTTTTTATCACCGCACAAAATTCCACGTGCGTACAACTTTTATCAATTTACGTTTCTCAGGTAAATAACTTTCGTTACTAAGTAACTTGATTTTTGTTACCTTTCATGGCATGTTTGTTTTTGGTGATGTTGGTTGTCTCCCATTGGTTGGTGAGTTTATTCAAAATTTTGCCACTTTTAAAATTTGATTTAATTAAATGTTTGTTTTAGGAAATTGTTCATTGGACACATAATCACTTTAAGAAATGTCAATTTGAAATATTTCGATGCACCTTAAGTTTATTTTGGAACGATAATTGTTTTTCAAATTTATACATCAAGCCGTCACCAAGTGTATTCAAGAAAAACCTTTTTATTTCATAACTAAAACAAATCCTATTTAACCTAGTTTTAACAAATTTTAATAACTAATAAATTAATAACTAACACATATTTTTTTATCATAATGTAATGTTACTATCTTTACGTCATATTGCCATGATTTCTCGTAATTTCAAATTTCACTTGACGTTATACCTGTCGCTTGTTCATTCCGTCGAATTGCCAATACAGAAAAGAAGAAAACATCACAGTATACTTATTGGCTTAGCAATTAAGAGATTATATTTTTGCACCCTCGACCCACCCGACGAGGCGGTGGAACTTACATATCGTCGGTGTCGTAGCAATACCAAGTAAATCAAAAGAGGCAAGTTTTCAGGAGAGTGAAAAAACTATTTTTATAAGGAAATTTATATTTATTAATAAAATAAATGAGTGCTCGTTGCACCAATGCCTAGCTAGGATACATACAGATTTCATGGTTTTTAGTATAAAAAGTAGTTGGTTTATTTTTAAATCGACTTTCTTTGTTTTTGCTGACTCAAAATTTAAAATCCTTTTGACTTATGTGTTATTGCTTATAATTGCATGTTATTGCGTACACAAATTTCCATTATAAATTGTCATAACTGAATAACGTAATAAGGCAATAACACATAAATATTATTAATTTTTAAATAAGGTAAGAAAGAAACCATTTTCTGAAGTAAAAAATAAACATAATTTATTCAAGTATAGCTGATATTAGTATATTAAAAAATTAGAACGTAATAAAAAACATTATTTTGTTTATATTTATAAAATTTAATAAACGAAAATAATCCTCATAACAATGTGAAGTTCTCTATATCATCTTTTTCTTCCTTTCTTTAAGTTTTTCCTCATGGGCCAGTGAATCATAATATTGATGTGTATCCAAAGGTAAAACTTTCTTTAAGTTCTGTAATCTTTCCCACTTTGTATAAGAAAGTTTTATCTTATTTTCATAGAGTGGTAATTCTGGTAAACCAACAGTAGCAGAACGTTTTCTTCTAGGCAGTATTTGATAGATGTCATCCAAATATATGTTGAACTGTATATCACTATTATGGTATCTTATTGCACGAATATCCTTAACTTCTGGAGCATTTTCCCCATTACCAGGCTTTATCGAGTCATAGAAAAGAAAATTCTTATCTGCATAATTGATAAAAAAATCAAGCGTTTGAAAAAACAGCATTCCTGTTCTGGTAACCACAACCATCACACCATAAAACAATGGGAATCCTTGGTTCTAAATTGCAGTAATATTTTTGTAAGTGCCTTATTATTATGGATGTGAATATTGAGGAACTTATTTCTCCTTCACTTTCATCCCACCAATAACAAATAGTTTGTTTAGATGAAAGGTCAAAGATGGTGAAATTGTGCACCTTCAATTTTTGAGCATAATACAACGTGCTTGCTTCTAGTTTAGGACATAATTGCACCGCTTGCAAGTCCATCGTTAGGACTCTTTTTTTGCCTTGAAGTGCTTCCTTTTTAACATCTTCTTTTTCTTTTCTGGCACGATCCTTCGAGATGATGTGACGTTCATATTCCTCAAGAGATACAACTCCACTTTTGTTTTTGAATGCTAGCATGTATCGCATTGGTCTTTACGTGGACGGAATATACTTACATTACGGTTTTTGATTAATGGCATAAATTTGGTTTTCCCAAATGGATCAATTTTAGTTTCAAGGCACCAGTCTGCATAAACTTTAAAAAAATTTTGTTTCTTTTGAAAATCACCCTATAAGTAAATTTTGTTGGTACTTTTTCTACACTAGTGAGAGGGCAAATTTAGTATCAACTTTAACCATTTGTCGAAATATTCAAGTTTTTCTTTAGTAGCTTTGGATTCTTTCTCGGTTGTCTGCTTAATTTCCAAGCTCCGTTTTACCCACTATTGACACACACCATGTTATAATGAAGTTGCGTGTTGTTGCCTACTTGGAAACTATACATTTAATTTACGTGGTATTGCCAAAATGCAATAACTTCATAACGACTTTGATTCTGAGTTAAATGTTATTGCTTTTCGATGCGCCATAAGATACTCTATCCATTCGCACTAAAATCTAATTTTCGTAAAATTTCGACTTACTTGGTATTGCTACGACGCCGACGATATAGGATTATAGAAACCCTTGACCATCGGTGGAGATTACAATCGCCCGGCGCAATCTACATACTTGACCTAACCGAACCCGGCGCAATCTGCATGCCAGATTATGAGACCCTTCAACCATCGGCGCAGTCTACAACCCCCCATGTATATGTATAACTAGGGATTATACAGTCCGAGGGCAGTTCACATGTGGACTTAAAAACCAAAATTGAAGAAAATAGGAAAAGGTTAATTTGGAGGGTAGTTTACATTACCTCTAAAAAGCATATATGGGCGAAACGTAAACAACTCGAATATAAGATGAGAGAAAGAGAGGACGTACATCTAAACTATCTCTAGCAAATAAACTTCTATTGTACTAGTGTATACTGAAGCCAGTTTGGACAAATGGAATTCAACTGTGGGGATCATCAGCTAGCATATCAAATATAGAGGTTCTCCGAAAATTTCAATCGAAAGTACTGCGTACCATCACAAACGCGCCATGGCACGTGACAAATGAAACACTACACAGCGACTCCGCATAAATACAGCCAAAAGTGAAATCAAAGTTTATAGTGAAAAGTATCAAGATAGGCTGAGTGTGCATCCAAATAAATTGGCTGCAAATCTTATTGATAACAATGCGAGAACTAGACGACTAAAGCGGCATTATCCTCTGGACCTTATATATGGAACGCCGTTTTACTATTTATTCACATACATATCAATGTAACATAGAAACGAAACAACATTTTAATATAAGCCTATTTTTAGGAAACTTAATTCTTTTCTTTCCCATTTAAATTATATTTTCATATTTGTATAACATTTTATGTTTATCGAAATATTTTGTAGCAATTGATATGATTGTTAAATAAAATTATTTCCGTATTAAAATTGTAGTTAGAAACAGTTTCTTTCATAGTTATAATTTTTTCAAGTAACATTAAAATGAAATGAATTTAGATGTTAGTTGAGATTTAGGGTCGAATTTTAATGATTTTAGAAGTTTTTTGGTTATCGAATTTTTTTGGTTATTGAATTATTTTGGCTATGCCATTTTTATGGTTCTGCAATTTATTTGGTTTTCGAATTTTTTTGGTTCTGCAATTTATTTGACATTCAATATTTTTTCAACATTCATTTAACTAGCGCCTCTTGTGTCAAATAGCGAAACTAGCCGCACGCGAAATTACGTTTATTTAATTTGTTCTTGAAAATAATAAATTTAATACAACTACTATGTAATTTAGCTGTAAAAATCTAGATTTTAAAAATTTGTTTTTATTCAGCAGGGCCGGCCGACTACATTTAGGGGCCCGCGTGCATAAATTGTTATGAGCGTCCTAGCTTTTAGCCATACTACGCTCTTACCAATAAGTAACCACAGGGGAGATGGAAAGTCTGGATGTTCGTTAGGGGCTAAGATTTTATTAAAAGGTTCAAGTCCCAAATATTGGGGGAGAGATAAAGACGTTTTTTTTCTATTTTCCTCCCCATGTTGAATTTTTGTGCAAAATCGATGTCAATCGATGGAGTGTCGTTTGAGCTTACTCAATAATCATAATGTAATTACATATTTTGCAAAGCTACGGTTATTTAAAATTTTCGACAATTCGAAGCAACACGCGTTAACTTCAATTTTGCCAGATTAAAATTCAGTACAGATAGACGGATAGATTTTTACAAGGTTACTTTAAAAAATTTTTAAGCAGAATTCAGTTTCGATTTCAGAAGCGTGTCACAATTTTCATTACACCCTAAATGTTGAAAATTGAAATGAAAAAGATGATTATAGAAGCTCAACCGAAGGTCTGTCGATTGACAATAGTTTTTCACAAAAGTGAAAAATTATGAGGAAGATTCCGCGTATAGCACCGCAACGGTTGATGCTCAAATAAAAATAATGAAAGCTCAATAAGGCTCAAACGGTGCCTAAACGTTTGACACCAATATTATTAATACATTAGATGGGGCGGGGGGGGGGGGGGTTAAAACTGAATAAAGACATCACCTGAATTCTATCTATAGCGTTTAGTAGCGTTATTCCAAATTCCAATTGTCAACAGTAATATCACTATAGTGATCATGATTTTGCCAAAGGAAAATCAAACACTTGTGAAATTCGTTTTAACAATTAATTATTATTGACCGAACATAAAAAGTTACTGATTATGATTTATTTTTATTTTTAGTGTAATAGTTACAAAAATTTCTTTAGTTTGTATTCTAGTAATAATTTAAATCAATAAATTTAATTTTGAATTTATTAAATATTATTTAAATAAAAGTCACTTCTCACAGTTAAATATTTAATGATGAGCGCTTTCAGATCACAATATAGACAAATAAATTGAAATAGACAACTCGGAAGTCAAAATTAAAATATAAAACTCAGTAAAAGTTTAAATTCAATCCTGTGAAACCACGGTAACCTAAAACAAAACAGAACCAGAACCCAAATATAACTAGTAAACAAGGTGGAACTCGCTTTAGCGGCAGTTCTTAGGCTTCTATACAGCTACCTTGCTGGTGTGGAAAGTTGTTATTATCTGGTTATTTTTGGTCGCCATATAATGTAACATCACATAATCAGATAATCGGCACTAATTATTTATTATTTTATTTTAACCACAGTGTGGCTTGATGTGGATAGTGAAGTTGTAAATAAAAGAGAAGGAAGAGGATGGATCCACCTCAAAAAATGGACCGGAAATTACAGAAAAGTAAAGTTACGCATGGAATGGAAAAGTTTGATTATTATTACCTATGTACAGCGATGCCAACCGTACTATAATTATAGTAGGCATTCTATAATTTGTACCTGCTGTTGTACAGCACAGAAGGTAAAATTATAGTACGCGTACTATAATAAATTCTAGTACGGGTTGGCATCGCTGCTTATGTGGTAATTGATAAATACCAACCGCAAAAATTTAATTAGTGCAAATTATTCTGGCCGTTAATCCCTGCGGCAGTTAGATCAGTAAGCCACGTATCAAAGAATAATTGGATCAACGAATAATCGTATCATGGTTTAATCGTATCAGCGGATCATCGTATCAGCGGATCATCGTATCAACGGATCATCGTATCAACGGATCATCATATCAAGGTATAATCGTATCAACGCATCATCGTATCAAGGTATAAACGTATCAACAGATCATCGTATCAAGGTATAATCGTATCAACGGATCATCGTATCAACGGATCATCGTATCAACGGATCAACGTATCATCAGATCAATTTTGTTATATAGGACATCGCCCTATGAGTATAGTAGATGTAACAGTTTGGCTAATTTTTCGCGCGTTAAGTAAAAGTAAATGATTAACAATGGCATTAATCGAAAACAAATCTGCTTTCAAAACTGTAAAGAATGTGCAATTTGGCATTTTTAGTCCGGAAGATATTCGTAGCATTGTGCCAAAGCGGCTTGAAGTCGACCACCTCATTTACATTGTAACTAGTATTTAAGACAATGAAATTAAATATCAACGGATCAACGTATCAACGTATTTAAATTTCCTATAAAGGTAAAAAATTTTGTAAATAAAATATAACTTATATTTGGTCTGCATTGAAAAAATAGAAGCCTAAAAAAGGCTTCCTGTTATACTTTGTATAGAAGCCTAAAAGTAGCGCATTGGCTACCCAGTTCTTAGACCTCTAGACACACAGAGTATTTCCAACACGATTTGAAACGCTCTGTATGATTTTGAATTATGCGGACAGACGGACAGACAGACAGACGGACAGACACGGAGCCAGATCATAAGGCTTCTTGTTATACTTTGTATAGAAGCCTAAAAATCAAATATGTGAAGAACAAATTCATATTATCGTTGAATTAGGCATTTCCATGTGACGATGACGTCACGAACAGCTGATATTGGACTGATATTTTGAGGTTAGCATTTTTACAAGACAATTTTCATTTCAAAAATTAAAATTAACCTTGTTTTCAACAATACTATCATTACCATTGACTGATAACTTAAAAGCCTTATCAATTAGCCGCTAAACATTAAGCAGTATGTAAAATTCTTGTCCGAGAGCAAAATAATTGATACTCCAGGTTAGGTTTGCGATTAATTCGGGAAAGAAAATAAACAGAAGGTACTTACAGTAATAATTTTACACTACACTCTCTACGGTTTATAAAATGTAAAAAAATTCAATTTTTACCAATAAAAACAGGTAAAAACACAGATTTATCACAAACTTGCATAAGCACGTTAACAAACTTGATCCAGAATCAGCTGTTCGGGGTGGAGCCAATGACGTCACTGTGACGTACTTGGAAATGCCTAATTACTTCTATTCTACTTTAAACTACCGTGGTTTCACATGTTTCATTTTATTGTTAATAGACTTTTTCACTTTACTGCATTTTGTCTATATCGTATTCTCTTTTAGATAGTTCTGAAGATGTCATAGTTTAGCACGAAACCGGTCAGCAATTAAATAGTTAACTGTAAGAAGCGGCTTTTTATTATATTTATACTAAATTAACTCACAGAATCGCCAATATTCTATTATTAAATATTATTATTAATTTAGTCGGCCGAAATGACTGTTACGTTGCTGTAGTGTTGACAATCGTACATCCTGCAGGATTGGCAGTGTAATCAGAGAGGAGCATAGTAGATTTTGATTGGTTCATCTAACAAAAATGGTGCAATTTCATTTGGTTCAATAATGTTAGGTTAATTTTCAAGTATATCATATTGTCAAGCCCCTCCCCCAATATTTTGTGAAATGAATTTTTTAATAAAACTAGTTTCACATATTTGAGCATAGTTTGAGCCACAACGAACATCCAGACTTTCCATCACCCCTTTGGCTTAACTTATTGGTAAGAAAGGAGTATGTCTAAAAGCTAGGACGCTCCTGACAATTTATGCACCCAGGCCCCTAAATGTAGTCGGCCGGCCCTGATGAATAGCTAAATATATAGTTGTATTTACTAACTTCTCAAATTTATTATTTTCAAAATCAAATTAAATAAACGCAATTACGCGTGCGGCTAGTTTCGCTATGTCCGAAGACATTATAATCAAGCGAGGTGTCCGACAGGGGTGTGTGTTGTCTTCATTACTATTTAACGTGTATTCAGAGCGAATTTTTAAGAATCACTGGAATATATACTAGATATTCATGATACTATTACTGTAAAGATAAACTCACGCGCATGAGATAAGCCCATCTCGCTCGTACGCCTGACGTCACGGGGTGATAAACTCTGACTATTTACCCAGCAATGGGCAGTTTTATAAGGCATTTAACGGTTTTTATGTGTTTTATTTGGTTTGTTTACAGATAAATGTGCGTAAATCTTGATAAATTATAATTAAAAGTATTGAATTAAACATTTTTTACCATGGTGTACCGTGTAGTGTTGGGTTGTTCTGGCAACAACAACAAAAAAAGCAAGAACTTGTCGCATTGCCGCGTTTTTATATTTCCAAGGGTTGCGAACAATGAGTTCTAAAATGTTATCATTAATACAAAGTTAATGTGAAAACAGCAAGTTTTAATAATTTTAATGGGGAGTCATTCTAATTGACCATAAATTATTTAACAGCCCTAATGGATTTAGCGGAATCTGTTAATTTAAGTACAGAGGCCAAGCATCTTTTCTTTAGGTGTAAAATGTATTTCAAAATTAGGATGTTAAATAGAAATATTAAAGAAAAATCCAACGCTAGGAAGAGAAAAATTACAAAAATTGTAAAATAAATTCTAAATAAAAATTTGTCTTTTTATCTAAAGTCCTTTTTAACTATATTTCGAGACGCGTTTCGAGAATTTACAATATTCTCATCAGCGGTCGATAATCGAGGACAAACGTAAGAGTTGTTAAATTATCAAACATCAAATTAATAATACTGACCGACTCTTGTTAATTTGATATTAACAACTCTTACGTTTGTCTATTATCGACCGATGATGAGAATATTGTAAATTTTCGAAACGCGTCTCGAAATTTATTTCAAAAGGACTTTGCAGAAAAAGACAAATTTTTATTTATAATTTATTACATAACTCCAAAACATTGGGAAAATGATTTTCGATATAAATTAATAAAGCTTGGTTTTCTCGTGTAAATTTGTAAAATTTGTCATAAAAGTTTTAAACAAGACTTAACATTAGTTATTCTTTGTTTATTGTAATCACCTGAAGAGCTTCAATAAATCGAAACACAGTATCATGATTAGTAACAAAGAACACTGTCATGATGGTAATTTAATTTATAAATATAATAAAAATGAATCTTGGGTTGTGGGAAAGAAATAAAACGTCGGCAAAACAAACTTAGTTTTATTTCTTTCCCCACAACCCAAGATTCATTTTTATTATCAACGTTTGGGAAGTGATTATTGTTTATTTTATAAAAATAATTTTAAACATTTACCAATCTTCAATTTATTTTAACTTCAATAGTAAGTATTTTTATTAACTTGATTATGTAAAATGTTTCATTTAATTAAATATTTTCAATAAATTAAAGATTCGAATATGAATATTATAATAATTAATAATAAAATATACTAAATATTTATAAAAATCGCTCTAAAACAATGCTTTACCATACCGACAAGCAGAGTTATTATCACCAAGTGACGTAATGCGCAACGCCGTACGAAATTGGATCGCGAAGTTGGTTTATCTTACTAGTAATAGTATCATGATAGATATTGGCATCAAAATCAATGGTGAATGCATAAATAATATAAGATACGCTGATGACACGGTGGTGATAGCAAACGATATGAAGAATCTCCAGGAATTAATGACAAGACTTGCGGAAGCTAGTCAGCTATACGGGCTATCACTAAACCTGACAAAACCAAATATATGATAGTATCAAAAGAGAATAACCACCAATGTCAACTTACAGTTAATATGCAACCAATACAAAGATTGCAAAGATATACATACCTGGGGACAACACTTAATGAGGGATGGGACCACTCAATAGAAATCAAGTCACGAATAGATAAGTCCAGAGCTGCATTTCTGAAAATGTCAAAACTGTTCAGATGTCACGATTTATCACTAACAACCAAGTTAAACTTACTGAGATGCTACGTCTTTCCGGTGCTCCTGTATGGGGTTGAGTCTTGGACTTTGACAGAAGCTTCTTGCAAAAAATTGGAAGCATTTGAAATGTGGTTGCACCGACGTATTCTAAAGATACCGTGGACAGACCGTGTCACCGCGTGTCACCAATCAGACTGTTCTAGAAAAACTGGATAAGAAGAGAGAATTACTCCTAAATATAAAACCTCGGAAACTAGAATACCTAGTAGGGCATATTATGAGAAATAGTCAACGATACGGGTTGCTACAAATAATTCTACAAGGAAAGGTAGAAGGAAAGAGAGGACCGGGAAGAAGAAGAATATCATGGCTGAAGAACTTGAGAACATGGTATAATACAACAACAGTGGGTCTTTTTAGAGCCGCAGCAGATAAGGTACGCATTGCTATGATGATCGCCAACATTCGAAACGGATAGGCACTTAGAAGAAGAAGTTTTGCTATTCGACACTCGTAGCGGTAGTTAAATGAATGTTGAAAAAATATTGAATGTTAAATAAATTGCAAAACCAAAAAAATTCGAAAACCAAATAAATTGCAAAACCAAAAAAATGGCATAACCAAAAAAATTCAATAACCAAAAAAATTCGATAACCAAAAAAATTCTAAAATCATTAAAATTCAACCCTAAATCTCAACTAACATTTAAATTCACTTTATTTTCATGTTACTTGAAAAAATTATAACCATGAAAGAAATTGTTTCTAACTACAATTTTAATACGGAAACCTTTTTTATTCAACTAACAGTTTTATTTAAACAATCATATCGATTGCTACAAAATATTTCGATAAACATAAAATGTTACACAAATATGAAAGTATAATTTAAATAGGAAAGAAAATAATTAAGTTCCATAAAAATTGTGTCCTATTAATATGTTGTTTCATTTCTATAGGGCTCGCCACATAGCCTGTGCTGTGATATGCTATGCTCTGTGTTATGTCAACACAAACGTTGAACAATGTCATGGTCATGCACAAAATAGCATAGCAACTCATAACTATGTGAACGTCACTATTGAAACCCTATGTTTCTACTTCAATGTTTGACATTGGCATAGCACAGCACAGGCTATGTGGCGAGCCCTTATGTTACATTGATATGTATTGTATATAAATTCCAATACTATCAATACAACATAGAAATGAAACAACATTTTAATATAACACAATTTTTATTATACTGAATTATTTTCTTTCCTATTTAAATTACACTTTCATATTTGTGTCGCATATTATCTTTGTATAAAATATTTTGTAACAATTTATACGATTGTTAATTAAATTTGTTACTTGAAATAAATTGGTATACGAAATTTAATGGTAGTTATATTTTTTACGATTTTTACAATTTCATTTAAACGGTTGTTCATTTCTACGGTGTATCAATTAATATGGTGTACAAGAATTTTTTGTATTTCCATTATCGGAACTAGCACCACCTTACTGCCGCATACTGAAACCACCAAAAATTCAAACCATAGAGTAATTTCACATTAATATATTGGCTCTATGTGTAATACCCATTGATTAGAAACACATTATTGATGGAGCACGTATTTTATTTAATATGTAAAAATAATGTAAAAGCAGTAAATTAATATTTTTTTGGAGCTCACGTTTGAATCTTTGGTGGTTTCAGTATGCGGGGGCGTGGGTCGGCGTGGCGTCACATCTTATTTTGTAAAGGAGGTTTTAATCTACACTTGTGCCAAATTTCATGCTTCTATCACAAAGTGCAAGGTTGTGTTCCATAACGTCCGGACTATAACAGCATGACGCCTTCTAATCTAATCTAATACTTTTCTTACTACAATACTGCTTCCTTATACTATATTTTCTAATTTAACCCTCGTCGGACGGTGTAGGTACAATTGTACCTTTTGCGTTTTAAAATTGCGATAACATTTTTTCCAGAAGCTATAGAGGGTTGACATTTTCTGACATCTCTACATTTTTAGTATAGATTACATAGGCCAAATTTCAGAAAAATATCTGCACCCTCTCTTCTGGTAGAGGGTTCTGTTTTTTACACCCTAAACGGACGGTATAGGTACAATTGTACCTTTATACATTTTCTATATAAAAAAGAGTAAGAAAATACATGAATAATATTTTATTGAATGATTATGTTAATTTATTGTAGAAAAATTTATTGTGCACTACAAAACATAATTTGGAAGTTATTTTAATTAATTTTTTTCACAAGTAATACATGTTGTCTTTGGTAGCGAATTAGTATAAATTTACACTACTTACGAGATGCGTAACACGCGGCTAATCTAAATTTGCAGTTCCGTAAAATGAAAATTTCAAAAAATCAGTTTCTATTTTGGTTCTTTTATATACTTATTTATGTACTAGATGATCTTTCTTTTGTTCTTTTATAAAAAATAAATAAATATAATATATTGTATGTAAATACTGTATGTACATATTATAATAATAAATAAGTACATGGAACACTTAAGCAATTTTCAAATTCGACTTACGAAAAATTCGAGTTACGCAAAAGTCTACGGTCCGCATTAATTACGCATTTCGGGGGATTACTGTAATACATTTGGTTCAAACCGATTTCAAAGATCTACCCACCCACCGCAAATCAGGAACTTCATTCATTTTTTATCATTTTTATCACGTACCCGTTATAAAGTCAAATTAATTTTTTGCAGATAGTACTGAATATAAGTAAAATATCACAAAACATGACTAAACAATATCTATAGCTACTAAATATTATCCATTTAGTATCGTAAAAAATTATACCTAAAATGAAGTTTTTCATATAAAATATATGAAGGTACAATTGTACCTATACCGTCTCTTAACGTTGTAAATTTATACCGTTCGACTAGGGTTAAAAATCTGCATTTTTAATGATGTTCCTTTTGTGTTTTAACCGGAAAGATTTTGGGCTCTGTGAAGTGGGTATATTGTTTAAGTGTTTAAGGTAAGTGGTTTTATATTAGTATTTAATAAATAAAAACGGATTACATTTCTAAATAATTTATTTTCTGGTCAGTTTTTATAGTATTAAACAAAATTAAATTTTTCTCCAGAATACAACGAAAACGTCATTTTTTTGCTTATTTTTAACTTCGAAAGTCATCATTTCTCGTACGATGTAAGTTATCAGTGTAACTTGATATCTTTTGGTATACGTAATACGTACATTACGGGTAAATAGGTCATTGCTGACGCCGGCGTCATCTGGGGCTCTTTGTCATTAAATATAGTTTGCTTTGTCGCATACACTTGTGGTTAACTTAATAATGTTGACGTACATTCTTGCCAATAATTTCCAAGAAGGTGCAGTTTTGCTTGCGGGTATTCCCTTTGCTATTTTAAATTGCACTTAATAAATAATAATCTTATTACTTGGGGTTCATGTTTCTTTCATTAATAAAATTGCAATCATATTCAATTTTTGCTTATGAAAGACTTTTATTTAACATTGTAATTTCATACTGCATACCTATTATGTATTCGTTTTTAATATCGAAAAATTGTACATTAACAATTAATTTTACCAAGTAATTTTGATTAAACTTTAAAATTATTATTTATTTACGGTAATTTACAGTAATTTACAATTTCATTTTCTGTTACTTATACGTAAATAACTATTTTAGGGAGTAGTACCATAAAATGTTCATACTTTCCATTACTTAGGGCCGGTTTTACCATTTTACAGTTGACTACTAGTTCACGTGACTATTAGTTAACGTTGACTAGTAGTTGTAGGCCGCGGTCGGTTTTACAATCGTTTGACAACCTCTAGTCACTTTAACCAACACATCATAGTTGCAAACCATACACTGTACAAGTTTGGTACTACACATCTTAAAAACGTTTACCAAAATGACAGATTTTGTACAAATTAAACGAACGTTTTCACTACCAATAGTCTTTATAAGGTATTCCTACCTTGCTTTTTGTTTGAAATTTAATGTTTACAATTGAAGGGCCTAGTGGAAAAAGTAGTTAAGTCATTTTTTTTTCAATTTGTTGATTTTTATACTAATTTGTAGAGAATAAATGCCGCAATGTGAAAATGTGTTCAACTACAAATTGAAAAAAAGTGACTTAACTACTTTTTCCACTAGGCCCTTCAATTTTTATTATCGAATCTGCTTAAGGATATGCCACAAAAATGATCTTTTCATTCCATAAATTGAAATAATCGACCCTTTTTCTTATATCTCCTACGAAGAGCGACTATTTTTCTTCATCACTTGAAATAAAATCAAAATTGGAAAATATTGCGAAAAGTAAACTATTTGTGTAGGTTATAAAGTAAGGTTATGTTTCTCCTGACTAGTAGTTGTCAAGCTCAACTACCAAAAAATCCACTAGTCGAATTAACTACTAGTCAACGGCCATTTTGTCCTTTGACTAGAGATTGTAAAACGGCAAAATGATCGTCAACTATTAGTCAAGCGTTAACTAGCACTTGACTAGAGGTGATAAAACCGGCCCTTAATCATTTACGAATGCGTCTTCACAGCTTTTGTGTATTTTCTTTTGAACATACAAAGGCAACGTCCGTTGTTGTATCTTTAGTTTTCTTAAATTTTTGTTTAATCTGAAGCTAACATTTTTCAATTGGGCGAAATTCTGGAAGTTTGGTGGACTTTTATTTTTGATACAGTATTAATTTAATTTTATGAATAAATTCTATGCGTTGTGTAACTGGTAATTTTAAAAAGGGTAGCAACGCTTCTTAAGACATTTCGATAAATAAATTTCCATATTTACCAAACCTATCACGAAAGGTTTTTGTTGTTAGCTTCTTGGCCTTAATTAATTAAACGTCTTTTGGATCGCTCATAACAATTTTATTAATAAACACAACACTAAATAACAAACGTCTTCAAGTACTCCAAAAGCCAAAAAAACGAAAACCAACTTCTTCATGAAGGTTTTCTCTACAAACGAGAAAGAAGTAATCAAGACAGGACCTACTACAAGTGCGTGGAATACTCGAAATTCAAGTGCAAAGGACGTGTCATCACTGAAGGAGAAGAAGTAGTTCGTGTGTCAGGATCTCATAACCATGTGGTCAACGTGGCACAAATCGAAGCATAGAAAATTCTTGAAGAAATCAAGCACAATAGTGAAACTATGATTGATATTCCGGCTCAGATTATCTCCACGTCTGTCGAGACTTGAATGTTCCATCCGCGTACCAGTGGTTACAGTCCTTCAATAAATCTAAATTCTTTTTGTCTTATGAAAAATATGAAACTTATGAAAAATACATTTTGACGAACAAGCAATTAACATTACAGATAGATAATTGTCCTTTCTTATTTCTATTTCAGTAATTTTTTATCTTAAAAGTGGCGAAACACGACATATTTGGGAAAAATTGGCGAGTTCTGTAGTGTGCGCCATATTTGACTTTCATTTACATGATGATTCTATGAAAACTGTGACTCGTATGAAAAAATCCTAAGGACCTTTTCTGTTTAAAATTTAATTCTGAATTTATTTGCTCTGATATATTTTTATCGTATTATGAACCGTTTAAGAAATAAACAGGATAAACTATTTTGGGGGTGTTTTTGCGTCTAAGGGTTAAAGGGGGCGGCGACCGGCGTGGCGTCACATCTTGTTTTGTAAAGGAGGTTTTAATCTATACTTGTGCCAAATTTTATGCTTCTATTACAAAGTTCAAGGTTCTATAGTCATTTTGTTCTTTACGGTCCGTCTTATTATTATACAATAGAGTGCTTAAAAACTTATGAAAAATATATTTTGACGAATAGCAATTAACACTACAGATATAATTGTTCGTTCTAAATTTTCTATTCTAGTAATTTTTGTGTACGAGTGGCGCAACATGGGGAATTTGGAGAAAATCCGCGAGTTCTGTAGTGCGCGCCATATTTGACCTAAATTTACGTGATGATTCTATGTAAAAAGAAGTATTTTAAAGTTATCGAGTTTAAATAATTTTATCTAATAAATGAAAATTTGATTTTAAAAGGGAATAATCAGTCCAACTATGTATCCAAAATGTTAAATATAACGTTCCCGTTAAGTCAAGGTTATCCAATTTGTTATGTTATTTATTAAATGATTGTAATGTTTTACCTTTTATCGATAACGTTAGACGTTTAGTTATCAGATACGTAGTAAGAATTTAATAAATAACATAACAAGTTGGATAAAATTGACGTAACGGGCACATTATATTTAACATTTTGGATACATAGTTGGACTGATTAAATTTAATTATTTTAATAGATTGTTATTATTCTTTTTGAAAATATTTTATGATTCTATACTATATTCTATACTATTCTGAAGGTTAGTAGATTTGTGTCCAAATTTGTATTATTGGAGACATTACAGTGGCACAGTGTATATCAGAGAATCGTAATAAATGTTTTGATTTTTGTGTTCAAATAAAAAATAAATTGTTACCCGAATATTTGTGCAATAATGTGTCATTTGTTGGAGATTCTCATGGATACGCGGTTCGTAATGTGCATGACTTCAGGTTGAATCTTTTTAGAAACAACAGGGCTCAGAATATGATCTTGTACAATGGTTTGAGATTGTTCAACGGTTTGCCGTTGGATATTAAGTTGGAATCTGAGCTGGTGTCCTTTAAAAGGAGAATTAAGATATATGTAAAGTATCAATTTATATAGATTGGTTTTATGGGTTCTGTGGATTGTGTTATAAATTGTGCTGTAAATAGTGGTATTCTTTACCAAATAAAGATATTATTATTATTATTATCCTATTTCCATTTATTTTGGGACTCACATACATTGTGGAGATTAGAATAAGATGGGGGATTAACTCCAACCATCCAATTCTTTACATTTTAGTGCTATTATCTATGTAATTATCTATAATTATTTAAAAGTATAAATTTTGAAATTTAAAAAAAAAATTAAAAAATTTTAAAAATAAATTTAATTTTGAGAATTTAAAAATTTCCTGACAATGTGGCACGTTTCCAAAATTACTGCTTTTTGCATTTGTACGAATAATTTAGAAGATAGGTCCAATTTTGACAAGTGGGATTTAAATTTGCAAGATACAACACCAGTAGCCGATATTACTATCGGCAGCAATAAAATTTTTGAGAGATTCCATACACTCATCATTTCCATCGCTAGTGCCTCATACCTCTGCACTTTTTCTTCTTCTGTATTTAATACATTTTTGGATATAGGTACAGCAACATCTATGATGATCGCATGTCGGTCTATTTTATTAATTAGGACAATATCAGGTCTATTTTATGACTAATTTGCCGGTCTGTTAATATTAACCTATCCCAATAAAGAAGAGAGAGGTCGTTCTCTAGCACAGGTTCAGGTATATAATCATAATATGGTTTAACATTGTCCAACAAATTGAATTTCTTACCGATTTGCTGGTGTAATATTTTACAAACCTGGTTATGTCTTCGGAGGTAGTCAGTAGGAGCCAAATAAGAGCACCCGACAATAATGTGCTCTATAGTTTCATTGGGGAGATTGAATTTTCGACACCGATCTGATACTTCCAGATTCATGATGTGTTTCTTGTAATTATTGGTGGCAATTACACCATCTTGTATAGCGCACATGAATCCTTCAGTTTCGAAATGCAACAATCACCGCTTCAACCATTCTACTGACATATCCTTATCCATTCCAGTGGAGTCTAAAATTGTCGGATATTTACCATGGAGCACCTTATTTTTCCAATTTACATATATCTAAATGTAATTTTGGTTCACAATCTAAATTAATATTTTTCAAATTTAGGCCACTGAAATTTTTGTCAAGGCTTACAATTTCTTGAATTAAAGGAGTATTATTTAAGTAAAAATAATCACGCAATAATTTAGTTATCGATTTACACGAGTTAAACAAATTTATCAAGCCTCGTCCTCCTGTTTTTCTTTTAATGTAAAGCCTTTCTACTGCCGATTTTGGGTGTAAATATTTATATTTATAAAGCATCTTTCTGGTTAAGGTGTCCATGGCATTCAAATCTGTATTCGACCATTTTAAAACTCCAAAAGAATATGATAAGACTGGCACCGCCCACGAGTTTATCACCGAAATCATATTTCGAGAAGTTAATTTGGTTTTAAGTAAAATTTTATATTTATTGACATATTTTTGCCTAAATTCTTTTTTTAAAAGGGTATATGATCTAAAACAAAATTTTGCTGCATTCCTAAATATTTATATAATTTATTGGGTAGTAATTGGGGAATTTCATTCAAAACCTCGATATTTCCAACTGGAGCACCCATGATAACATTAATTCTTGCACATTTATCAAAACCAAATTCCATGCAAATATCATTACTGAACAATTTTGTAATTTCTAGTAAGTTATGAAGTTGATAATTTCAAATCGTCCATGTAAAGCAAATGTGTTATGGTACGATTATTTTTAAAACTTAGCTTAAACCCTGCCGTGGAATCGTTCAATAGCGCCGAAAGTGGATTCATAGCTAAACAAAACCACAATGGACTTAAAGAATCTCCTTGAAATATTCCACTCTTAATTTTGATAGAATCCAAACTAATTTGATCATTCATGATTAGGGTGTTCCATTTCGACATCATAGTAGATACAAGTTTAATAATTTTGGAGCCGATCTTGTAGATATCTAGTATGTCGAGAAGCCAATCGTGTGGAACAGAATCATAGGCCTTTTTGTAATCAATGTAGCACATATGTAAGTTTCTTTTGTTATTTTGTGCTACTTTTGTTATTATCGAGTCCAGGATTAGCAATTCTCGACATCCTTGTGAACCTTTAACGGGCGGAGGTAAATGTGCCACCAAATGTACCTGACCAGAAAAGGGTACCGGTAAATGTGCCACCGACCAAAAGGGTTCTTTAAATAAACACAGGTATTTGTGCCACTAATGCTCGTACTAATAGTCGAGAATTGATCTCGATTCCGGAATTAATTCTGCTGTTGCTATGATACGGCATAAATTTCAGTGATCTGATTGGTAGAAACTAGAATTAATTCCGGAATCGAGATCAATTCTCGACTATTAGTACGGGCATAAGAGTGAAAAAATTAAATTTTTTTTGCCTTCGAATTTTGGAGTGTGCATTCGATAAGGAGGGTAATCCATCGTCAAAACCTACCCTTACGGGGCGCCGCTGCGCTCCGCTCCGCGTTGCACCCCTCCAGGGCGGTTTTGACTCTGGTTACTAGGCTAAACATACGAGAAGCGCCACACATCAAGAAAACCGGGATAAATGAAACCGGGATGTGAGAGACCCTCGAAATTGCATTAAAAAGTATAGTTGCGGTATGGGGCAGTAAACTATTACGTTTCACCCCCAAAAAATCGTGTAAAAACAAAAAATAATCGATGTTACATGTAGGAGATGCATCAGGTAGATGCCGTTTTCTCCGGTGGCACAAATACCTGTGTACTTTTAATATCCTAAATTCGTAGCAGGTAGACTAACATTATTGGTGGCACATTTACCACCGCCCCCTTTAACACACCCTTTTTGTTCAATACCCATAATCTTATTTACTTTACAGTGGTTTTCAATTTTAGAAGCTAAAATACACGTAAAAATTTTGTATATTGTTGGTAAACAGGTAATCGGTCTATAATTTTTTGGTTCCAACGGGTCTCCAATTTTGAAAAGCATATATGTTACACCCGTGCATAAAAATTCTGGTATAACTGAAGGATCATTCAATGCTTCGTTAAACCAAAAAAGTAAGGGTAAGTGTACAGACTTAGAGCTGTTTTACATTACACTAAATTTTTCAGGACTGAAATTTTCAGTCCTAAAAAGCCAATGCGCGCGCCGAATCAGGACACTGACAACAAGAAATTAGAATGGTCCCGTTTTACATTACACTAAATTTTTCAGTACTGAAAGTTTTAGTACTAGAAATGTAAACGCTGAATATGCGCCGCGCGCATTAGGTAAATTGTCAAATGTCAATTGGTTTGTAAGTGTTTAAAAGTAAATTTTCAGAAATCAGAGAGAAAATGTTAAGTAATTAAAATTTTGCAATTTAAAAAGGAATTACTAGAGATTCTAAAAAAACACCATTATTTTGATGTTAAAAACTTGGGAACGGTTTTCTGATACCAAGCGCAAAAAAATTGGATTTCCTAATTATTTCATTTCATAATTATTATAACATTAATTATGGCTAAAAAACTTCCCCGATTTGAAGATTTCTTGCAATCATTTTTCCGAATTGGGATTTTTTACGCCTTAAGGGCTGATCGATTCCTTTTTACTAAAGAAATTAAAAAGTGTTTTGTATAAATTCAAAAAATAAAATATAAGCGTTTATTTCTGATACATTTTAATTATTTTTAGTAAAATATAAACGTAGATACCTATTATTTATTACATCTGCAGATAAACATTTAGTATTTTTCAATTTTACTGGTATCGGCGCATCACATAAACGTGATTTTTAATTTTAACATATCAAGAAAAAATTTACTACGAGTTACAATTTAATTTCTTCATTTTGTAAAAAAATAAATGTTCAAAAAAAAAAATCTCGTTTAAACAATAGGTGTCTTCCAATGATTTGTTCGCGTTTGTTATTTTTTTTGTAAAATTATAAGAAGCTTGTACTCTTATAAAATAAAATCTCGGGTGTGAGGGTTGGGATAATAAAACAACTGTTAACAATACCTACTTATATAGTAGGTATATGAAAAGATGCATTACCAACCTTTTGCCATTACCAAGAATTTTGAATTTTAAATTATGAAACTAATTTTACATCATGCGCGCGCCGAATCAGGACGCTAACAACAATAAATTAGAACATGTTCTAAATTCTTGCTGTCAGCGTCCTAATTCGGCGCGCGCATTGCATTTTTAGGACTAAAAATTTCAGTCCTGAAAAATTTAGTGTAATGTAAAACAGGTCTTAAACATTTTAAGTCAATAATTTTGAATTCCATCTAATCCTGGAGATTTCCAATTAGAGGAAAATTTAATGGTATTGGTTAGGTCTTCTAATGTTATAAAATCACCTTCGCACCATTCAATCTCGCTCGAATCATCCTTCAGTTTTTTTAACCAGAAGGCATTTTTATTATACTCACAATTTTGAGACCAAAGATCGGACCAAAACTTTAACATGCTATCTTTGTTCGGAAAAGTTTTAGTTTTAGGTGTAGGTTCTAGATATCTGAAAAATTTTGTGCAATTTTCTGTGTAGAGTTTATTTTCAAATTTTCTTCTAGTGCAATTACTGTATCGTTTTAGTCTATGAGCAGTAACTTTCAATTTTTGTTTTAAATAGTCTAAAGTATCATTAAATTTAATTTCAAAATTTGTGTCATGTCTCCGAATTTTAAATTTTTGGAAAATTTGATTAATTTTCGCAGGTGCCACATTATCAGAATTATTTTTAAACGCCGTTAGAATTCCAATATCTTTTCTTAAACTATTTACTTTATTGTTAAGCCGAACTTTCCAAATAGGTTCCTTAGCTGCTTTATTTTTAGGAGTGTCAATTATTAAGTTTTGACCATTTTTTTCAATTATTATTACTGCAGCACAGTATAACGCCAAATGAATGTAAAAAATTGATTTATGATTTTGCAAAAATGAATCAATTACTGTGTCCAAAATCTTAAAAATATTTTTAATTTTATGGAAAGTTGAAAATTGTAAATTTGGGATTTTTGGCCTAGATAAAGGATCGGTATCGTCGAACAATATAATTTTGGATAAAAAGTCTGCTTCGATCTGGTTATGTAGCACTTCATCTATTATTTCTACATGTTCAATAATTTGTTCTAAAATTTCAGTCGATGGTAATTGATTATTATTATTATTATTATAATATGCCTAAGTTGGTAATATTTAAGATTATATTATATTAATATTAATATAATATTATGGATGAACTGATGTAAATTAATTTAAATAATGAATTAAGTACAATTTAAAGTTAGTAATAATAATTAGCAAACATTTAACGCGTTATTTTGAATACTCAAAATAACGTAGAATGAATAAAATTACTGTGCACAGCTAATTCATAGTTTAAGGAGCAATTTCAGAACTTGTATCCAATACTGAATCTAATTTGTTTACCTGTTCTGAATCAGCGCGCACAAAACTTGATGCGATTAAGGATGCAAATAAGAACCGTATTATACGGCTCTTCGCTGCAGTGGAAAAATGTTTAATATTGAAATTAGAAATAAGTAAATTAAAAATATTTTGTATAAATATTTTGTTTACAACATTGAAACTACGCTTCTTAAAATAAAGCCAAATTATTATTTCAGTTTCTAATAAATATTTGAAATAAAGTTTACTTTTTCACCTGTTGTTTGCTTTAACAGAAGTTTTCACGATATGTAGATTATCTTTTAAATCAAGTGGTTGTCAATCACCTTTCGTTATACCAAAAAGCATTGGAGACGTAAAACATTATTTATTGTGATCGACCCCGGTAGGAGGGCGAATCGCAGAATTAAAACAAAATATAATAATAATTTCTCAATTCTCAATGGTGAAAATGAAGGTTAGATAAGATTTTTGGGTTATTTACGAAATTTTGTATATCAAACCGTTTTGGAGATTTGATTGTAAAGGTTCAAAGGTGTTAGTGTACAAAGGGGTGTTGTAATTCACCCCATTGTACATGTAGCTTTGTGATCGGAAACTGTCGATAGAATTGGTTTTGTTTCGAATTGATATTGCTCAATCACGGTTAGCGGGATATAGTCAGGTTTATCTCAATATAAATGCATGTTACGTATCTCTGATAGATAGGAAACATCGAGTGGACAAGAAGTAATTAGAGCTTTATAATTAAACCACTGACCATCCCTATTGCAGCAAATTACTATGCAAAGTATGTTCACGTTGAAAATTAGCGTCATCATTGAGATATATAAATTCAGGAGGCGCTTAAATGACTGATGAATTGGGAAATACTATCACAGATTTTACGGGTTATTATGATTAATTAAAGGCAATAAATTTCAATATTTTTCCGGTGTGCAAAGTTTCCTGGACTATGCATCAAAAATCATATTGAAGATCTTTTCTCTTATGTCTATTTGTGCATGCAAAGTGTTATCATTAGTTACAACACAAGGGCTAGGACAATACTCAAAGATTCAGCGAGTACAGGTTTTAGCAAGGAGATTGCACGAGCGAAGCGCAGCGGAGCGAGTGTCAATCTCCGCAGCTGAAACCTGTACTCGCTGAATCTTTGAGTAATTCATAATTCATTTATTTTCTCCATCAATAAAATTACATGGAAAGTCAATAATATCATAAAAAAACAATATCATAAAAAAACAATTTAACAATCTAAAATCACAAGACCTAAAACAAATAAAAGGCAACAGCCAATTTACAATAAATAAACTATTATAAATATCAAAAATTATATTTCAAAAACTCGTCGGTCGAGTAAAACGTCGTTGACAACAATATTTTTTTAAGCTTTCGCTCAAATTTCCTTTTACACAGTCCTCTAATCTCGGTCGGTAATTTATTGTATAATTTAACGCATAGGTGGTTCATTCCCAATTGTGTAGTTTTCAGTCGATGGTATGTAATTGCGAAATTATTTCCATTTCTAGTGTTGTACGAGTGCAGTTTTGCATTCCTTGTAAACTTGTTTTCGTTTTCGTGTACAAATCGGAGGCAGTCAAGTATAAAGACCGACGGCAAGGTAAGAATCTGTAATCTCATGAACAGATCACGACAGCTAGTGTTTCTTGGGACACCACAAATTGCTCTAATTGCCTCTTTTTGCCTTATGAAAACTCTCTCCGATTCCGAACTATGTCCCCACAGTAAAATACCATATGTCGCTCTGGAGTGGAAGTTGGCATAATACGTAATCCTTGCAATTTCCAATGTGGTAACCGCCTTCATCCTTCTTACCGTGAAGACTGCCGCAGACAACCCCTTCATTAGTGAGGCAATATAACTTTTCCAACCCAGTGAATTTTCAAAGATGATTCCCAGAAGTTTCAAGTTTTCTCTCTTATCGCTTTTCATACTGAATGTAATTTTTTGAGTTTTACTGGTGTTTAATTTTAGACCATTCGCACTGAACCACTTCTGCGCATACCCCAGCGATTCGGAGGTAAGACACTCCAGCTCTTGACTTGATCTGGCAATGTTGAGAAAGTTGGTATCGTCAGCAAACAAACTTGTCTTGTTACACGGTACGTTTGATGGTAGATCGTTTATATATAGGATAAATAAAATGGGTCCAAGAATTGAACCCTGCGGCACACCCAGGGTTGTGTATTGTTTTTTTTTGTTTGTGTTTGTTTGTATTGTTTGTGTATTGTTATTCCGATGTTGTTGCGATGATAATTCCGTGAAGAAACGCCACAACTTAAAAGCACAACATCACATACGAAAATCGACATTTCAAACGCCATTTTTAATGTCGAAAATGGTGAAACAAATTGACCATATCGCATCACAATCATTGCAAAAAAAATCAAACAAAAAATTTCGTAAGTACCGAAAAAAATGGAAGCATAATCGCACTAAATTTGTAATATAAAATTCGTTAATATAAAATTCGTTAGAAGTACATTGCTTTAAGTGAACTCGGGTGGGAACTAATGTGTTGAACCGGTTTCCTACATCGCATCGGTTGCGAAGTGCGATAGTCTACAAATACACACTACAAATATTCGAAGAGATTTTTTATTACGTATGAATTCTTTTACGCCCCACTACAAATATTCGATATTCTGGTAAGGTATTTGGAATATTTTTTATTTTCGGATATTATTCGACTATGCATGCGTCGTACCCATTTAACTACAATGTAAAATAACGCACGCTGATTGGTCGAAACGCCAAAATTTGACCCTGAATGGAATTATCACGCCTATTTATGGAGAACCTACAGCTTAACGTAGGCTCCAAATGATGAAAGTATGCTATATTTAATTTTGTTGGATGTAAATAGAGCAGATTATACCTGGTTAGTTTGCATTGCTTTTTGATGAGAAACGATCAGAATATAACTCCAACTTCGCCAGAAAATAAACCAGGTACTAGGCCCGAACTGGTAATAATTTTGTTACCAGGAAATTCCTTACCAAGAAATTTTTACAACACTACAAAGTATAAAAAAGTAAAAAATTAAGCAACTATTTTATATGGTGGTAACTTTTAGAATGAAATGCACTACGATAGCGCTCGATCGATCGTGCAAAAATGTTTTTATTGTACTTATATTATTATTATGTATTGCCATACTATTTTTTTAATCTTGGCTTTATTTTTAAACTTTAATAAAGCACCCGATTAGCCTCACTTAAACCTAATTAAGAAAATTAATTAATTAAGGAAAAATGAAATCATTTGAAATTTTTGGATTTCGCAAAATAATACGCAAACTAAACTAATTAATATGTTTTCATTAAAGAACAGAGGTTTCATGAATTTTGTTGTGTAATAGCTTTTGTAATTAAATTATTACGTTAGAGCTAGTTAATAGTTATTGTGAATTTAAATTAAGGGGGAAATTAAAAAATTTAATTGAAAGGTGGTTAGCAGAAAGGAACACTATTCAAAATTTTCACCAGCTCAGTGCGAAGATAACGGATAAACAAAAAGATAGACATGTACTAGTTTTTAGATGAAACAATTTAAGTTGAAATTGATATTATTGGAAAATTAAAAGTATTACATAAAACGTTTCTGGAAAGAATGGGCATGTCAAAATTTAATGAAGTAATTTAAATGTGAGATTTTCGTATATTTTGAAAAACTGGATGGAATATTTTAACGTTGAAGTTGATGGATTTGGTAAAAAATGAAAATTTTGGTACTATTGTAATAATAATAATTATGACGATTGTGTTGGATAAGAAAAATTTATAGTCACATGAAATCTCGAATTTGTAAATGAAGACAATTAAAAATCAATACTGAGAATAATTGTACATCGAATTGGATGCAACTATGCATAGAAAGAATTTGAAAACGGTAGCTGATTGGTACCATCAAAGAGAAGACCAATGTAACGAACAGTAAGAAACTATTTTTCTGGAATAATTTAAACTTTTATTCGCGACAGACAACTTGAATTAAAAAGTAGAAAATTAGAATGGTAGAAATTAAATTTGAAGGACTGTTTTTCCACTCATTTAATAACTTGCTCCACATATTTTGTATGATGACAATTTTGTTAAAATTGAAAATTTTATTGAAAAAGAAATTAATTTATTGT
This sequence comes from Podabrus alpinus, assembly GCA_932274525.1. Classification (NCBI taxonomy): domain Eukaryota; kingdom Metazoa; phylum Arthropoda; class Insecta; order Coleoptera; family Cantharidae; genus Podabrus; species Podabrus alpinus. The sequence goes on along the minus strand of OW026455.1, from coordinate 54,715,438 downwards.
TTGTCAGAATAATTGACGAAATTAATTTTTTCTACTTACGATAAAGGTTTTACAGCACTCAATAAGGATTTTACTCTTTTTATTTTTGACGTTTATGTGCAAGGTTTGCTTATTTTTGAAAAATTCTCATTGCTCTTACTGGAAGCTAAACCGGAGCACATTTGCTTATTTATTTTTTTGTGATAAAGTTTTTCCGAACAGCCTGGGTGGGGCATGAAAAAAATATTTTGGCTCAAAACATAGTAGTATATTACTTGGAAAAGAGTCCTCTAGTAGGTGATTGCCTTGGTTGTGCGGCGTAAAGGCACCACTATATACCATATGTATCAACTGATTGATTTGGCTGAAGACACACAGAAAGATAAGTGAAGGCTATTATTAATTATACTAGCTGGAAAGCCCGTCCACGGACGGGCAGCTAGACGGTGCCGGTGGGTCTCTATTTTAATGATCTAAATGAAAACAACATTGTTTCCTAATATTGTCAATTTTAATTGTTCATCCTCGCGTTGAAACGTTAATTTTAATTTTTTTAATTTGTTAATTAAGAAACAATTATTGTAGCAAATAAAATCTTAAGCACTGCCTACTGCGTTAGTACTTCCTTGTACACAATATTTTTCGTGTACACTGCCTGTGAACCTTCAATCAATTTCCCTTGTTCTTTTCCATCAACTATTTTTATCTTCAGATCTTCAGATCTCCGTACTCTTGACATTGCTACATAGAGATGACCGTGGCTAAACACCGGTTCAGGCATATATATTCCTACTTTTTCTAACGTCTGTCCCTGAGCCTTGTTGATCGTCATGGAAAAGGCAAGTTTAATTGGAAACTGTCGCCGTCTTAAAACAAATGGCAAGTCTGTACTTGTTGGGACTAAATCTATCCGCGGAATAAAAACAGTTTCCTTTTTAGCAGTTTCTGTCAAGGCTTCAGCGACGATTAGATTGGGCTTTAACGATTGAACAGTTAAGCGCGTCCCATTACAAAGACCACGTTTAGTATTCAAATTCCTGAGCAACATAATCACACTTCCAACCTTCAAGTGCATTCTGTGTACTGGCATCCCTGAGGACATTTGTTTATTCAAGAATTCCATCGGATAGTTTTCCCTATCGTTAATTCGCAAATATTGTCCATAAAACCACAATTATGAACGTCGACATTTGGTTCTACAACGTTACCTATACTTCAAGAACAGCTGCGTTTTTACTTACGTGAACGATGTAATATTTGCGAAGGGGTCATGTTGGAAATTTGATTTCTTTCGCGATGTTGAGTAATTTGTTCTGACGTCATGTTGGCAATTTGCTTTCGTTTGCGATTTTGTTCAATTTGTTCAGGAGTCATATTTTCCACACGATTACGATTCCGACAACATTCCTTTTGGACATCACTCATATTTTTACGACGGTTCTTTTCTCGCTCCGCCTTCCGTCGTTTTACTGTTTCCTGCTGGGCGGCTACTTCCTCATCAGATTTTCTTTTAACACATTTTCGAGCAGCAGCAGGAACATGTGGGGAACAAAGAGTAACTACTTGAATATCCTCCATTTCGGACATTTTCGCTTTAGAAGTGTCTGAAGTTGTGAAGTTATTTTCAATGAAGGTAACTCTCACACCACGTGCCTATATAGCGCACAGTGTATCCGTTGATCCGATTATCCGTTGATCCGAACCAAAAAAATGACACGCTGGCGCTGGAGCAGCGAGCTGGCATTTTATATGTATGATTTTTTAATAATGCTTTAATTTTATATCTATATTTATTTATATTATATTATTTTTTCAATTCTTTCTTCTTTCAACTTCTTCATTTCAACTTATTTCAATGGGAGGGCACAAAATTTAAATAAAATCGAAAAAAATAAATATAATAATTCATATTATATTCTTATGTTACATTGAAAATATTAATACTCTTCATTGTCAAATTAAATAATCCGTGGGGGGGGGTATGGAATACTCCCAGTAAATCAATTATAAGTTATTTTATTTATATAAGAAAATTTATATTAAAACAAAATTAAACAATACCAATCACCTCCGCAAATTGGCGAATCGCAGAATTGAACCAAACATAATAAGGATTTCTCAATTCTCAATGGTGAAAATGAAGGTTAGATAAGATTTTTTGGTTATTTACGAAATTTTGTATATCAAACCGTTTTGGAGATTTGACAGTACAGTTTCAAAGGTGTTAGTGTACAAAGGGGTGTTGTAATTCACCCCATTGTACATGTAGCTTTTTTATAACTTAATTTTCAATATCGATTCGTGACGTTTTTCAATGGAAGGATACAAAAGGGAAAAATATAAATCTATTATTTTATTATTTACGTATTTATTCGATTTGAGACAAGGTGGGCACGTGCCCTCGTGCACTGTAAGGTAAGCCGCCATTTCATCAACAGGAATGTTATTGTCCCATTTATTTCTTTACATGTACGACATACTGTCGTACTGTCCGGCCAGTATTTGATAATTTAAATAAATCTTTTGGAGAACGGGGGGTAGATTAGAATAAACCGAAAGGGCGTCTTCAAAGCTTTTTTTACGGAATAGCCGGGAAATTCGATATTGTTATGAGGTATTTGTCTGGAACTGAATCAAGCGCGAGTTATAGCTGATGATTTGATCTCACAATGAGACCGTTAGGCCTTAGAACCTAGGCAATCACGAGTCAGTACAACTTAACAATCGTGCACTATTAAAAAGGTAATGAATAAATAAATAATAAAATAAAGCGTATGAAAATAATTAATTCTGAACTCATAATATAAATTTTAGAACTTGATTGCCTTGGTTGTGCGGCCTAAAGGCCGTACTGGAGAGGGGATTCACGGATTAATTTAGCATTATAGGAATACAGATAGATAAATTAATATAAGAAAAATTTGACTTAAATTGAGATTATTATAATATGTATTACATTTTAATAGTTAATTGACTTGTGAAGAGTACTAAAATAAAAAAATTACAAAGTAGGCTATGTTCGGGGACATGGCCGTATGGTTTAACGTGAATACGTCGTCGCAGGATACCCGTTTTCGCTCAGGTCTACCGATCGGATAACATCCATTTGAAAACATGCAAACAACTTTCAAATTTTTTTCAGAATAATGATAATTCGAAATTTATCATTCTACACTTTTCGTACACACACAATTTTCGTTACATACTCGTATTTTTATTAAATTTTTAAACACGCTACCGATTTTATCGTCGTATTCACGTCAAAATAGGTGCTAGCGTCATTTGTTTCTTCTGATTGGGGAGGCAGGTGAGGATTGCAAATTAAATTTTCCACTTTTTTGTCAAGTGTTTTAAATCGGTGCAACTGTTTGCGGTCCAAACGACATCGGATTGCCCAATATTCAACGGCGTAACTACAATCACATTAATCAAAATTATTATTAATTGCAATTTTGTTTTGGGGGCGGATCCCGTCACCCTTCCCTTGCCACCCACTACTGATTAAATTGATACAATGTTAATAAGCATTTTTTAATCGACATATTAATTATAATAGCCTAAATTTATCTGTTGTAACGCCAAGATGTCCGTTAATGCACATCCAGTTCGGCTTTCCGGCCGCACAACCAAAACAATCCGCTACCAGTTAGCTACTACCAAGTAGTATACAAAATAATAAATACAATAATAGTATTTTTGTATTCTCGATCGGACATTATCGTAGTATGGTTTAAAAATCGTTTTTTACTAGATTTTTTTTAATTTTAAAATGTTATCGCCTCATCAAGTATTTAGTTAATTTTTTCCTTTTTTATGTTTTGTAGTGCTGTTGTAAATTTTTTTGTAAAGCGGAGGCTTAAAAATAAGTCATTCTTTACTGTTTCACTTAATATTTCAAAAAATTCTTCAGAAGGATTGCTAAAACATTTGTGGCCATAGAAAACGGTCGTTGTATGTCCGGTGCACATTTCATAAAATTTTAGCAGAACATCTAAGAAAAGTTGTCAAGTTATCGCCGTTAAAATTGTTTCTTAAATTGTGCATTATTATTGAATATCATGTAAGAAACTGTTTAGTTTACAAATTTAGTGTATTATACAGCATTAAATTCTGTATCTGTCGGTTTTTGTGTATAAAATTTCATAAATAACTTTTTGATATAAATAAGACTTCGAATTCATGGGTCAGAACACCGATAGTAGTTTACATTTTTAAATTTTGTATAACAAATAAAAAAAATAAATGAACAGTTTATTTAATTATTTATATAGTATGAATATAATAAATATAATATACTATAAAAACAAGGTGGAACTCGCTTTAGCGGCAGTTCCTAGGCTTCTATACAGCTACCTCTCTGGTGTGAAAAGTTGTTGTTGCTAGTTATTTTTGGTCGACATAATATTTATAATGTAATATCAGATAATTCGATAATCTGCACCAATTAAATTTTTCGAGATAACTTCTTATTAGGGTATCAACGTTTTAAGGTATCAACATCTTAACGGATCAAAGGATCAACGGATCAAAGGATCAACGAATCAAAGGATCAACGGATTAAAGGATCAACGTATCAACAGATCAACGGACCAACGTATCAACAGATCAACGTATCAACGGATCAACATATCAACGTATCAACGTATTTAAATTTTCTATATAGGTGAAAAATTATGTAAATAAAATATAACTTATATTTGGTCTGCATTGAAAAAAAAGTTGTTATTTTTGGTCGCCATATTATTATAATGTAATATCAGATAATATGCACTAATTAAATTTTTGCTGTTTCAATCACAATTTCAAAGGTTCTGATTAGATTTGAATTATGCGGACAGACAGACGGACAGACGCGGAGCCAGATCATAAGGGTTCTTGCTATACTTTGTATAGAAGCCTAACAAGTAGTTTATATAGGGAGACCTCTTTGAAAATATCTTTAACTTAGTAAATTTCTTTAGAACATTTGCGTATTTATAAATTGCATTAGCGAATCGAAACAACGGATTAACAGATTAACGCAATACTATATAGACGAAGTATTTACAATATAACAACGTATCAGTTGATCAACGTTATGATTGGCTCTGAAACATGCGGACGGACACGAAGCCAGACCATAAAGCTTCTTTCTGTACCTTGTATAGAAGCCTAAATAAGGCTTCTTGTTATATACTTTGTATAGAAGCCTAAAAGTAGCGCACTGGCTACCCAGTTCTTAGACCTCTATACACACAGAGTATTTCCAACACGATTTGAAACGCTCTGTATGATTTTGAATTATGCGGACAGACAGACGGACGGACGGACGGACATACGGACAGACGGACAGACGGACAGATGGACTGACAGACGGACAGATACGGAGCCAGATCATAAGGCTTCTTGTTATACTTTGTATAGAAGCCTAAAAGCAGCATTTATTAAATAAAAGGAAACCTAAAATAACGTAAATACACAATTACAAATATAATTTTAAAAATCGAGGTTTGATGAATTGCAGTAACTGTGAATTCGGTTGTAAATTGCATACATTATCAAAGAGCGATTTCAGTTTTTATTATTCGAAATAGGTTGGTTTTCCAAAAAAGTTTACCAGACTAAAGTTGTAGTTCGTTAAATTTGCGGTACCCGAACTGCTCCACGGTTTATCAGGGATAATTTTTTATCCCTTATTTATTATTACCCTGGTGACTGTAATCCCTTGACAGAACCCCTAGGACGCGGGGATCCGCGTGAAATATTGTCGATTTCAACAATTCTTCTTTAATTGTGATAAGTTCAACACTGTCCGATTTCAAGTCTAAGAACAATTCTAGCATTTAACTCATTCTTTAAAAATTATTTACTTCAACTCAAGCATTGTGCTTTAACCATTGAAAATAAATGATGCAATTAGGCCAAACTATTAAAGGTCAGGCGTTTACCTGAAATTAAGATGGTGCAGTTCGAATATGAGATTTGTAGACTAATCGTTTTGTGGTGCAATTCGGGTGCACCGAAATTTCCTATCAATAAAGGGGCATCTATGTTTTTTATAAAACGTTTGTAAGAACAACAAAAATAAAATTTAGAAGTTTCTAACATTCCTTGATTTAATTTAATCTACAACTCGAAAACCGTTGATTTAAAGAAAAAAAGGTTATAAAAATAATTTGTAGATAATATCGCGTTATTTAAAAAATGTAATAGTTTCCGCGCTATGGTAATTTGAAGATAGAAATTTAACAAATTAAGCCGGCTCTGTTATTACCGGGTGCTTAGTGGAAAAAGTAGGTCAGTTATTTAATTGTTTTTCCGCTTTCCTACATTATTTTTCATGAAAAATTTATTTACTTTTAAATTTAACTTTAAAAGTTACTTATATTGGATTCCTAACATGTCGAATAACAAGTTTTCTTAATTCATTTTTAAAACTTTAATATTAATTTCTAGAGAATTTACATAATAGTGTAAGAAAATTGCGAAAAAAAAATACAAAATCGGCGCTCTGTAAAAATTAAACTTAGAAAAAATTACCTTAGATAAAAGTTGTAGTAAATTTTGTTCTCCATAAGATTTATAGCAGTCATTTTCGTCCTAAAGTCAACTGGTAAGGAAGTGTTGCGAAGAAACAGTTTGTTTTCGCAATTTTTTTTTTAAATGGCGGCACTTCCGGGCGGTCACCGAGGTCGCCAACTCAGAGTTTTTATTAGGACCCCAAACCTTAAAACATATCCAAAAATCAGAACCCCCTGACCATTTTCAGGAAATTCTTCTTTTCATGATTTCGAGGATGTTGTTAAAATATTTTAAGTGTTTTCAATTTTTTTAATAAGTTATATGATAACAATATTGCTGATATACAAATTTGTTTAAAACTATTTTGCCGAAAAACATAATTTTCACTCATTCATAAAAAATTTCAACTTCAGACGAAGAATTTGGTAAGAAGCTCAGGGTTCCGAGAGGACCTTTTTTAGTATGGTAAAGTACGAACAATTACCTAACGAAATCCGTCGAAAAATCGCAGAAAACCGATTTTGGACTTTTTTGATCAAAATGTGCCCAATTTTCTTACACTATAAGTTGACTTACCTACCTCAACTTTCCTGTTTTACTGAGAGTCAGTGAAAGAAGTAAGTAAGTCATTCTTTCTTCTTTCCGACATTATTTTTTATCACGCCTGTTTTTTTACTCTTGAATTTCATTCTTTACATTCATATCTAAATAAGCCTTCCATTGAAATATAAAACTCAAATAAAAAGTATTTGTAACACATTTCCAAAACATAATAATATAATGTTATTGTCGTGGAAGGTACGTGTTCAATTTAATTATCGGTGTTTTGCACGAAGATATTCCTACAAGAGATTATTTAATTAGTTCAAAGGAATTAAGTAAAACCAACAGCAATTCAATATCAAAGTTTGTTGTTGATGAAATATCAAAATTTTTTTTACCCGAGGCAGTACCCAGTGAAAAAGTGTTACTTATGCTTTCGGACGCCGCGCCGTATATGGTCAAAGCTGCAGAAAATTTCAAAATGTTTTATGAAGATTTGATTCACTGCACATGTTTGGCTATGGGCTGAATCGTATCGCTGAGACTATAAGGATACAATTTCCTTTAGTTAATAAATTAATAAGTAGCGGTAAAAAAATATTTGTTAAAGCGCCTTTAAAGGCAGCCACAGACTACGGCTTTGTTCGACAGATTTGTTCGACGAACAAGTCTGTCGAACAAGTCTGTGGCAAAGCTGAAGTGTGTGGCAGTAACTCCGTCGTACTTGTTCGCCAACAAGAACGACGGATTTGTTCGACGGTTTTGTTCGACGGCTTTGTTCGACGAACAAGTCAGTCACAAGTCCGTAGTGTGTGGGGTAAACGTTTTCTTTAAAAACGACTGATTTATCAGTAGCGTCGTGAATTACTATTATACGATGGATTTATGCCACGTAAATAAAAAGTTTTTACTTGAATTTATCGAGCTATAATTTAAGCTCTTTTAAAATATTGATGTGAGAAAACTGGCTTCTCTTCAAAAGCCACTCTTTTGTCCACTTTGTTCTTTTTTGTTTTCTTTCTGATTTTGGCCGCCGATGATGATATTTTATTTTTGCATTTTAACAATAATTTAAGAGGGAAATATCAAGTGTGGGGTATCATAAGATGCGGAAAAATAATCTCTTTCGATTGATATGATTTTCAATCTCATATGTTCCACCGGGAAGCGGCAATGCTTTTTAACAATTTTCATTCCCCTCAAAAGGGGGTTAAAAATGGACGGTTTTCAACCAAAATCTAATCAGCTCTTTAGACAGCTACTTCAAACTAGTGTATAAAATTTCAACTCAATCGGTGCACGCGTTTGTCTGAAAACGTTGACGATAGAATCACCACACATCACACACACATCCGGACATCATTCCAAAATTTGTCTTAAACAATTCGTATGGGCTCATAGACCATGGGAAAAATGCTAACTCAAAATTTTTTTTTAACTCGATAACAATACTTTCCTTTACTACGTAAATGGGAAAGTAATACAGGATACAAAGTACTCGAAAACATTTAATCTATTTTAAGTGGTCAAGGCCGTGTTCGGTCTGGTGCTTTTTTCGATTCAAACGCCGTCGAACACTTTTTCACCGTTCGGTCTGGGACTTTTGCGTGCTTTCAAACGCTTTAGCTCCGCCCCTTTCCCCACCATTTCGGAGCTTAGAACGCCTTTGCAATTTTCGTGGGTTAGAAAAAGTGTGGCGCTGTGGTGTCAAAATTACGAATGAATTTGATTTAAATTCAAATTTAAATTTGGATCAACAAAATTATAATATTAAAATATTATGTTATAACAATAATTTCATATTAAAAATATATTTCTAACATTCAATTTTCATTAAAAACATATTTGTAATAAAATGCCAGTAAATTTTAAATTAAAAATTAAAAACTAAAATATTTATAGTGGGGGCTTAGTTTATTGCAGGTAGTGTAGTCAATTGTTCATTTAAGTTCAGTTTGTTACAAGAGAAGTGCGAGAAAAATTATTAAATTTAACCGAAAATATATGTATACGTACGGATAAATTATCGTAAAATTTCTTATTTTAATTGCAAACGTAAAAGTACGCTATTTATTCCACTTTCTCTATAAACATGGACCATGGAATACACTATTTACATTGATATGACATGGACACAAAATTAAGTTAGGTTAGTACCAACAACATCAACAAAATACAAACACCACAGCGCTCAAACACCGTTCGGTTTGGAAAGCGCGTGACTGAGCTTTTCTCCAAACCGAACGCCAAGTTTGCACTTTTTTACGTCAAACTTTCAAGGCGGAAAAAGTCCCAGACCGAACACGGCCAAGGGTCCGTTACTTTGCCCCCCCCCCCCCGGTTAATGTTTTTACACCAAAAGCAAGCACTGGGATCCTTAGAGCTAGCACCAGCTAGCACCCAAATATGAAAACTAGCACCATTACAGTTTTTTCACAAATCGACTTTGAAACCGGGGGGGCCAAAGTAACGCTAGCCCCCCCGGTTAATATTTTAATCCAAAAACCTAGCACTGAGATCCTTAGAGCTAGCACCAACTAGCACCCAAATATGAAAGCTAGCACCATTACAGTATTTTCACAAATCGACTTTGAAACCGGGGGGGGCCAAAGTAACGCTAGCCCCCCCCCCCCCCCCCCGGTTAATATTTTTACCCATAAAGCTAGCACTGGGATACTTAGAGCTAGCACCAGCTAGCACCCAAAAATGAAAGCTGGCACCATTATAGTTTTTCCACAAATTCATTTTATTTATTTGCACCTAAACGCCTCTTCTACTGCGCACGCGTTGCTGGTTTTCGCCGCCATTTTTCAAAATAACGATCGAAATATTGTAAACAAACTTTGGTTATCCGCGGTTTTTTATATTCTATAATTATTTTTGTTAATATAGCTGTACCAAATTTCAGATTGGTCTTCAGCACTGAAATATTCTTAACAAAATTTTGAGCTATCATACGCCGTCAGTAAAACTTTTCTTTTAAAAAATATTTTTCTCATTTTTTTTTGTTTTGTTTTATTTATCTGATGATCTAAATTAAATTTTTATCTAATAAAATCGAATTTTTAAATTTGGGGTTGCACGGAGTACTTAAAAATTTCAATCATTTTAATTTAGACGTTATTATCGGGCGGAGTGATAGAATTATGAAGGGGTACTTGCCTTGTACGTGTTTTATCGATAACAGTAGTTATCGATTTAATAATAAATAACTTTAAGACGGTTGAGAAAACGCAAAATTAAAGTATACATATTTCTAAAATATGTAGGAATTTTTGTTTGTTATAAACTTTTTTTCTTTTAGTAAATTTACCGGGTCCGTCAAGTCCTCCACTTTTGAATTTGATATTTTTTTTAATGTCAGTCGCCAATAATGCTAGCGAAATGCTGGCGAGTGCTGTATTTTTTTTTGAAAATGCTGGGCCCGTTGAATTTTTATTTAGTGTTGAAATATTGACTTTTGACATAAACGTCAATTTGGCCCCTCCTTATTCAATTTTTTTCGAAATTTCAATTTTTCTTCATATGATTTCAGAGTATTCGTGAAATGCTGGCGAATGCTGTAAATTATATAAAGAAGCTTAATCCGGTATGTTTTCCTTACTAATAAATCATATTCTTGAAGGGAATGAAGCTCCTCCGAGCAACATACGTTGAATTTCAAATTATCGTAAAAGGGGTTTGTGCATTATTTGTAATGCGACAGATAACGCAGAGGGCATTAGGCTATTCTTATTATAATAATTACTTGTACTAATTGGTAGATTTATTTTGTAAATGCAATAACTTGAAGCAAAATAAATAATAATATATTTAATTTATTCACGAAAAACCAGTTTACATAATGTATTTTACAAAAAAAAACTAAAATTTAGATTTTTAACAATAATTTATTATGTTTTGCTGCTAATATCTTAACTTGCCAAAAAAAATAAAATAGTCCATTTAATGTGTTTATCCGGATTGCAGTGATTATCTACATTTCCTTTTAAGTCATTAAATATTTCACATTTTCCATGCAATCGCTTCGCGTATTCCATAAAATGACCAACTTTTGCGTTACCTCTGCATGTGTAAAATCGACAGTTTTTAAAAATTTGAAAATTCAAAATCATAAACGAAGATCATCGGTCAGGCCCGTACTCAAAGTCAAAGCTTTTTGGAACAATGGTAAGTTAAATTTATATTTTCATATACCAATGCGTATCTGATGAGGCGAGTATTATGGGTGAAATCTTAATTAACGCTGAAACTTGTAATACGATAAGGTTAGTTGATTTATATTTACTTTTTATTTGTCATTTTTCTTTGACTTTGAGTACGGTCCTGACAGTTGATGTCCGTATTGATTTTTTTGACGATCAAGTCAGTTGATATTACCAACAGTGAAGCTTTTTATTTGCATTATACCACTGCATTTTGTGAAGCCCTTTCGGTTTGTTTTCGGAAGCGTGAGCGACGGAAGAAAACAAATTTAAAAAAAATAATTTGATGCTTTAATATGCAGTACCGCCAAAAGTCCTTTTAACAAGTGGAGGCAAAAGGTCGACAGAAGGAGCCCAAAGGCCGATCCGTATTCCCAAAATATCGAGAGGCCGAAGCCCGACAAGAGGAGACCGAAGGCCGACTCGTGTTCGGTCGGAGCCGAGAGGCCTCGCAGCATCTGAGAGAGCTGACAAAGAAAAAACGGCCTAAGTACGCTTTTTCATTGGCTAGTAGTAAATTATTGTTAAAAATCTAAATTTTAGTTTTTTTTGTAAAATACATTATGTAAACTGGTTTTTCGTGAATAATTTAAATATATTATTATTATTTATTTTGTTTCATGTTATTGCATTTACAAAATAAATTTACCAATTAGTACAAGTAATTATTATAATAAGAATAGCCTAATGCCCTCTGCGTTATCTGTCGCATTACAAATAATGCACAAACCCCTTTTACGATAATTTGAAATTCAACGTATGTTGCTCAGAGGAGCTTTATTCCCTTCAAGAATATGATTTATTAGTAAGGAAATCATACCGGATTAAGCTTCTTTATATAATTTACAGCATTCGCCAGCATTTCACGAATACTCTGAAATCATATGAAGAAAAATTGAAATTTCGAAGAAAATTGAATGAGGGGCCAAATTGACGTTTATGTCAAAAGTCAATATTTCAATACTAAATAAAAATTCAACGGGCCCAGCATTTTCAAAAAAAATTACAGCACTCGCCAGCATTTCGCTAGCATTATTGGCGACTGACATAAAAAAAATATCAAATTCAAAAATAGAGGACTTGACGGACCCGGTAAATTTACTAAAAGAAAAAAAGTTTATAACAAACAAAAATTCCTACATATTTTAGAAATATGTATACTTTAATTTTGCGTTTTCTCAACCGTCATAAAGTTATTTATTATTAAATCGGTTGAGTGGGGGGGGGGGGTTACATGTTACATGAGTAACATGCTTTATATTTTATCTCCCACTTAGAATTATTACGTGAAAATTATTTTAACTACTGTTATCGATAAAACACGTACAAGGCAAGTACCCCTTCATAATTCTATCACTCCGCCCGATAATAACGTCGAAATTAAAATGATTGAAATTTTTAAGTACTCCGTGCAACCCCAAATTTAAAAATTCGATTTTATTAGATAAAAATTTAATTTAGATCATCAGATAAATAAAACAAAACAAAAAAAAATGAGAAAAATATTTTTTAAAAGAAAAGTTTTACTGACGGCGTATGATAGATCAAAATTTTGTTAAGAATATTTCAGTGCTGAAGACCAATCTGAAATTTGGTACAGCTATATTAACAAAAATAATTATAGAATATAAAAAACCGCGGATAACCAAAGTTTGTTTACAATATTACGATCGTTATTTTGAAAAATGGCGGCGAAAACCAGCAACGCGTGCGCAGTAGAAGAGGCGTTTAGGTGCAAATAAATAAAATGAATTTGTGGAAAAACTATAATGGTGCCAGCTTTCATATTTGGGTGCTAGCTGGTGCTAGCTCTAAGGATCCCAGTGCTAGGTTTTTGGGTAAAAATATTAACCGGGGGGGGCTAGCGTTACTTTGGCCCCCCCGGTTTCAATGTCGATTTGTGAAAAAACTGTGATGGTGCTAGCTTTCATATTTGGGTGCTAGCTGGTGCTAGCTCTAAGGATCCCAGTGCTTGCTTTTGGTGTAAAAATATTAACCGGGGGGGGGGGGCCAAAGTAACGGACCCTGCGGCCAAGATGTTCCTAGTTTTAACCTGGATCCCTCTATTATAGCTGCATTTAAATACGCTCCTATTACAAGTGTGGATGTAGAAAGAAGCTTTTCTACCTATAAACTAGGCAGAACTAGGTAGGTTCCATGATACTATTACTGTAAAGATAAACTCCGGGCATGAGATAAGCCCATCTCGTTCGCACGCCTGACGTCACGGGGTGATAAACTCGGTGAATATTTACCCAGCAATGGGCAGTTTTATAAGGCATTTAACGGTTTTTGTGTGTTTTATTTGGTTTGTTTACAGATAAATGTGCGTAACGCTTGATAAATTATAATTAAAAATATTGAATTAAACATTTTTTACCATGGTGTACCGTGTAGTGTTGGGTTGTTCTAGCAACAACAACCAAAAAAGCAAGAACTTGTCGCATTGCCGCGTTTTTAGATTTCCAAGGGTTGCGAACAATGAGTTCTAAAATGTTATCATTAACACAAAGTTAATGTGAAAACAGCAAGTTTTAATAATTTTAATGGGGAGTCATTCTAATTGACCAAAAATTATTTAACAGCCCTAATGGATTTAGCGGAATCTGTTAATTTAAGTACAGAGGCCAAGCATCTTTTCTTTAGGTGTAAAATGTATTTCAAAATTAGGATGTTAAATAGAAATATTAAAGAAAAATCTAACGTTAGGAAGAGAAAAATTACAAAAATTGTAAAATAAATTCTAAATAAAAATTTGTCTTTTTATCTAAAGTCCTTTTTAATTATGTTTCGAGACGCGTTTCGAGAATTTACAATATTCTCATCAGCGGTCGATAATCGAGGACAAACGTAAGAGTTGTTAAATTATCAAACATCAAATTAATAATACTGACCGAGTCTTGTTAATTTGATATTAACAACTCTTACGTTTGTCCTCTATTATCGACCGATCATCGGCCGATGATGAGAATATTGTAAATTTTCGAAACGCGTCTCGAAATTTAATTCAAAAGGACTTTGGAGAAAAAGACAAATTTTTATTTATAATTTATTACATAACTCCAAAACATTGGGAAAATGATTTTCGATATAAATTAATAAAGCTTGGTTTTCTCGTGTAAATTTCTAAAATTTATAATAAAAGTTTTAAACAAGACTTAACATTAGTTATTCTTTGTTTATTGTAATCACCTGAAGAGCTTCAATAAATCGAAACATAGTATCATGATTAGTAACAAAGAACACTGCCATGATCGTAATTTAATTTATATAAATAATTTTAAAAATTTACCAATCTTCATTTAATTAAATATTTTCAATAAATTAAAGATTAGAATATCAATATTATAATAAATAATAATAAAATATACTAAATATTTATAAAAATCGCTCTAAAACAATGCTTTACCATACCGACAAGCAGAGTTATTATCACCAAGTGACGTAATGCGCAACGCCGTACGAAATTGGGTCGCGAAGTGGGTTTATCTTACTAGTAATAGTATCATGGGTAGGTTCTACCCTACAGTGCGCGCTGATTCATATATGAATCATCTGTCGAATTCGCGAAAATCTTTGCATTGCATAATTGCAAGATGTAAATAAGCGCCGTCCCATCTATCCTTCATCCATCCTCAACATTCTTAACAGGGTGCTTATCATATAAACTATTTTTTAACCTTAAAATTTAAATGTTTGTGGTACATTGCACGTTTTGGTTCGAGTGGTTGTCGTGGTTTGCATTTGTGTTTCAGAAGCAATATAGATGTTATATTATTTTACATTGTTTTTAAACACATTTGGTTTTGTTTTCTTGTATAAAACATTTCATATTTGTGCAAATATTGTTTTTATTTGAATTTAAAATTAAATTTGTAATCATTTTGGTGCAGTGATGCATATATGAATCATACTCAAAATTGTACAAAAAAAATAGAAAAAACGAGAGTGGATTTTTTAAATTATTTTTCCTATATTTCTAGTCATGTTTTTGAGTGATTTTAATTTTCTTACTTGAAAATAAAAAATTGCGCATTGTAGGGTTAATTATTATTAATCATTTGGAACAATATTTAATTGTCAATTCTTTTCAACATGAATAGTTTCATTTCATTGTATTTATTTACCCGTTGAATTGCCTATGTACATATATTTTTAATTAGAAATTGAGAGGAATTTTTTATGAGGTTTAATAATAATTAACTAATAAAATTGCAATTTTTTAAAATTTTAACTTTTTAACATAATTATAATATCTACGATATCTACTATGTTAATTAATATGTATTATTATTTATTATATTAAATAAATACGTGCAAAAGTGCTTTGTTTTTGTCTTTCGAATATTATTGTCCAAACTGCCATTTTTTGCTATTTTTTTGTTTTAAATTATTAACTTTTTCATAACTTTTTTTGGCATAATTCGAACTTATTTTTGTAAAATAGCGTGCTTTTTTAAGCACTTATTTTTCAAAAAACCGTACTTATTTATCCGGTGTCTAGTAATGAATATTCAATTTTAATTTCCCAACAATTTCATATTGGCGTATAAAATAAGATTGCAACACGAAGTGCATTAATTTTCCACTGCAATTTTTTTTAAATTGTTTTCAATTTAATTATTTTGAACAGATTGCAGGCGGTGTTTTATAATTCTTTTACCACGCAACGGTTAACTCGACGATGAAAAGCGAAGGGATGGCATGTTTAAAAAACAAACTGATGAAAAATACGCGAAGGCTGAATATCGTTCGAAGATTAGCTTAGAAGTATGTTTTTTTGCACGTCTATAAAAAATCCAATCTGTAGAAAAACAATAATTATAAGTGAAAAAGATTATTTTAGGCTGTCAGCATAAGCTACGGATTTTTTCATCTGTTCACTTCCTTACTTTCATATGGAAGCGTTCATTGCAAAAAAAAGTCACGGAATTGAAATTTTACAAGAATGAATAAAAACCGTGTTATAAAAGCATTCATATTTTTAATAGTTTATTTTGCTAATTTGGTTTTCAGATCGTGAGTTTGTTAGTTCCGTAATTAATGTCTTAGAAAAATTTTACATAGCAAAATGTAAAAATAATATTTCTCGACTTAAAATTCAGATTTCCTATTAAAATTTTGTATTAAAAAGAAAATGATACTTGTACTTAGTTTAAATTCTCTATTTTTTTAAGGTTTTTTGGAACTTCCGATTTTTCGGAATGCATTAATAAAAACATGCGATAAATAAAATTTAATGCAAAAACTGCGAAGTCTGAATTTTTAATGGTTAGCTGTAATGTGAGGATCATAATTTTTACACAGAATGTGAAACTACCCTCAAAGACCTAAATGCGACGAAAAAAGCAATTTTGAGAAAATCTTGACTTATGCAGTTCTTGCGATGACCGATGCAATTATTAATGAGCAGCGAATGCAAGAAAAATTATGCCATCAGCGACTTTTTTGTGAACAATTTTACGGTATACAAAATTATTTACTTATAATTTTGCTTTATTTAGAATAGTTCTCCGTAGAGATGCGTTAGAAGCATACGCGAGTTTTCATCGTTTTCAACGGTTTACAGGCTAAGGATTCCACAAAATTGAAACAAAATTTTGATTAATAATTGTGTCACTGGTAATTCTTGATTTTACTCGACTAATAAGAATACTACAATTTTTTCGATCTTATTAAATTCTCATCAGGCAAGCATTATTAAGGAACTTCATAAATAAACACAAGATAAAAATTAAAAGTGAAAATCAGCCGAAAAAGCGAAGAAAAATATTAAATACAGAAATATCCTTTTGAAATAACTTAAAATATCTTAAGAAAACCAAAAATGAAAATAATTTGAAAAACAAAATATTTTGGTTTCAATAAATCCGGAAAAGTTAACAATAAAATTTGTATAAGTACACAAACAATATAAGTAAAGTTCTCACCTGTTGCCGTCTGAAAATTGTTGTGTAGATTTTCTGAAAACATTTTTCTTCATGAAATCAATCTTCCTCGGAATGCGGGAAATTCCCGATTTATATAACGCACGCATAAATAGCCAATAAAAAATAAAAATTAAAATCGGTATAAATATTTCCGAAAGTCGTCTAACATGCTTTTTTTCGAAACTAGCAGGACTCATTATATTGGGCATAATATCTAATATTTAATTTATATAAAATAAAGAAGTTGGAAAATCCTCGTATATTATTTCAACCAAGTTACGCACTGACCGATCTACAGCACTGCCAGAACTGCAATAACAAGTTGTCATGAAAACACGATTTATCACGCTCTGATATGTGCAGGTAATAAATTTCAAGTGCACTGCACAACTACGTACAATTCTGCACTACAACCAATCACGGTCTTGGTAGCGAATGCGTACTAATATTTATATTAAGGTGGAAAAATAATTATTTTTATTCCATGATTTTCAGTTTCCGTAAGCACTCTCCAACGGAAAAATTTATTATTGCAGTTTTATTTACTTCTATTAAGCTGCATCCCTCCACTTGAGCAAAACAAAAAAAAAATGTTTAGTTGCCGCAAGCGCAAATATGTTGCTTTTACCATTCGTGAATTTTTAAAGTTTGTAGGTTGTAAGAATTTTGAAACGTTGTAGGTTAATATTAAACTACAACCCTCACCCTTAGATCGCGAACGAGTGATGCTACAAAAAAATAATCACGTCAAACTTTGTTTCTCTGAAAAATATGGGTTATTTCAGGTTTTTCCTTTTACCGTTCGCGAATTACAGCCATTTTAAACTGGGGGTTCCAGGTTAACACGTTTTGCATAAATACATCTCTAATTGTGGGAAATTTGCCCCAAAATATTGTTCAAAAAAAGTTTTGATTGAAAATATCCGAAATAAGTATTTTTTACAACTATCGCCGATACCCAATGTCCCAACAGATAGCCTACATTAATCAATATTTTACATAATTCATTTTAGTGTAAGAAAATTGAGTACATTTTGATCAAAAAAATTCTAAATCGGTTTTCTGAGATTTTTCCACGGATTTCGTTAGGTAATTGTTCGTATTTTAACATACTCAAAAACGTCCTCTCGGAACCCTGAGAAAATTTCAAAAACGCTCGATTTTGACCTGACTTTTTTTTATAATGAGTATATATTAATAGACTTTATCATATAATAGACTTTTTCAGAGAGAGTAACCAAAAATTATAAAAATAGTCAGAGCAAAATTTAGTGTTTTTGAAATTTTCAAAAATGTGCTCTATTTA
Organism: Podabrus alpinus; assembly: GCA_932274525.1. Taxonomy (NCBI): domain Eukaryota; kingdom Metazoa; phylum Arthropoda; class Insecta; order Coleoptera; family Cantharidae; genus Podabrus; species Podabrus alpinus. The sequence goes on along the minus strand of OW026455.1, from coordinate 54,696,974 downwards.
ACAGTGCTGGCGCTCAGCAACTATTCGACTTAGAAAAAAATACCTTAAATAGAAGTTGTAGTAAATTTTATTCTCTATAAGATTTATAGAAGTCATTTTCGTCCTAAAGTCAACTGGTAAGGAAATATTGGGAAGAAACATTTTGTTTTCGCCATTTTTGTTAAAATGTCGGCATTTCCGGGCGGTCGCCGAGGTCCCCAACTCAGAGTTATTATTAGGACTCCAAACCTTAAAACATATCCAAAAATCAGAACCTCCTGACCATTTTTAGGATACTTTCTTTTCATGATTTCGAGGATGTTAAAATATTTTAAGTGTTTTTAATTTTTTTAATGAGTTATATGATAACAATATAACCGTCCAAAAGTTTGGAAACACTTGAATTTTTTTTATAATATGAATTTTTTTTTTTGGAAAATACCACTTGTTGACGGCACTTTTTGTTTTGCGCTGCCAAGCTAGCAAGGCGAAGAATCCTTGCTGTTTTCGGTTGTAGTGGACTGTATTCTTTGTATTGCTTACTTAACCCCCTAGATTGGTGATTAAATAAAACACTTTTTGGTAGATTGTAGATTTTGTATTGAACTTTGATTAGTTGCACTTTGAATTGAGAACATAAAAATGTACACTATGCTGGTACTATTTTTTACGTTTCGTATTGATGAAAACTTGAAGTATATTCTACAGTTGTCTACGTTACAAAAAACATTGAGCGGTATTAACAAAAAAAAAACATAAACCAAAACGTTCATGATTCTGAACATATCGGCCGGGTTGAAATTAAAGGCATTTCAAAAGACATGTGAAAGCCACAAAAATATGATTAAATAATTGAACAAACTTATAGCTAAACATGGTAACAATAAATGGTCACATTCAAATAAATAGGTAATTCAAAAAAATGCAAAATAAATATTGTTCAAACAAAAACGAATAAATGGTTAACTCTGAAAGAAAGCACAAAGTGGTTTCACTATATGATCATTCTTGATCAGCACTTGGTAGAGGACAGATTTTCGCGAAAGCTCTCTTGATGAGCCCACTAGCTGTTTTTAAAGTAGCGACGCGATTAATCCCGTCCGAACCAGGATGTAGGGCGACAACTCTCCCCAATTTCCATTTTAATGGCGGTAAGTTATTGTCCTTTATGAGCACTAGAGCGCCTGCTGTGATGACTGAATGATGCGCTTTCCATTTAACTCGCTGTTGGAGTTCGGAAATGTATTCCAGGCTCCATCGTTTCCAGAAATGCTGTTGGAATCCTTGGACCCGTTGAAACGAGTCGAGCCGATTCTTCTTTTGCATCGTAACATCAGGATCGGGTAGCGAAGTAATGGTTCGATCAATTAAGAAATGGCCTGGCGTTAACGGTTGAAGGTCGCTATAGGGTCTGCCGTTAAGGACGAGAGCGGGCGGGAGTTGAGGACAGCTTCTACCTGATAAAGAAAAGTGCAGAGTTCCTCATAAACCATGAGTTGTTCACCTATTACCCGCCTAATATGAAATTTGCATGATTTAACACCTGCTTCCCATAATCCTCCAAAGTGGGGACTATATGCAGGAATGAAATGTTAAAAGTGATTTGGTCTATGCCGACGATAGTCGGAATAGATAATTCTTGTGTTTTTAAGAATTTACCAAGCTCAAACAATTCGTGTTTGGCTCCTACAAAATTAGTGCCATTATCTGAGTAGACATGTGCTGGCATACCTCGTCTTGAGACGAAGCGTCTGAAGGACATAATGAAGGCTTCCGTAGAGAGGCTGGTCACCAGTTCCAAATGAATTGCCTTAGTGGCAAAGCAAACGTACACACAAATATAAGCTTTCAAGGTTTTGGCTCCGCGACCTTTTCGATCTTTTAAATTGATAGGGCCTGCGTAGTCAATTCCAACATGTTGAAATGGAAAAGATTCTTCTACACGAGCAGAAGGCAAGTCACCCATGATGGGCTTCGTAATGTATGGAGAAAATCTGAAGCATCTGACACATTTGTGTACGATTTATTTCACCAAATCTCTACCCGCGGTGAACCAAAATTTGTCACGTAGGGTGGATAGAAGGAGCTGAGGTCCATATAGTTTATTTTTGGATAATAAACAATTATTACCGAAGCGTAGGCATAGAGCGATGGCTCTTTCAAGATAATGTAGATTAGAGTAGTTTTTAAACTCAATGAAATTTTTGTTTAAAATAATGAGGGCCTTTACGTCCCCTTTGCATTCTGGCAGTTTAATAGAACAAAATTTTGGATTAGGCCAAGAGGGCTGTTCCTCTTTAAGCCAAGGTGGTCCGTGCCACCACAAAGGTGAATTTATCAGCACTTGAGGAGTGGCTCCCCTGGTGTTTAATTTAGAAATTAAACAGGTTTTTGTTGGTTGGGTGAGTTCTAGTTTAGAACCATCCTGTATATTAATAATTTAAGTAAATATGCAAAATTGTACAAATTTATTAGAAAAGTGTAATAAAGCGAACATGCATAATAACACTTTTCAGTAGGTCAAAAATAATTCATTTCCGCATTGTCAACATTCAAAACAATTAATAATCAGCAAGTAATACATTTAAAATTATTATGGAAAATTTATATCATAAGTCATCAGATTAATACCTTTAATTTAATTGGAATGTGATAACCTAGCTATTAAGTTTTTGTATAAATACCTGTCTTTAAAATTTAATAAACCAGTAGCATTTGAATTTACGACTTAAATGTTATTCATCAATAAATTAGGAAAGGTACTTCTAGCCACCTTACTAATTTAGAGTAATCACTAGGATTTACAACTCTAGTGGTTCTCAATTCACCTAAATTAAGACGGGTACTTCTTGCAACCCTAATCTTAATTTAGACATGGTCCTTCGAACCTAAGAAGATAAACCATCAGCAGCATCAAATCAACGGTGCAAACAAGAGATCGCACAGCAACACAACATACAACGGTCCAAACAAGAAATCGAACAGCATCAAATCAAATCAACGGTCCAAACAAGAGATCGCACAGCAACACAACATACAACGGTCCAAACAAGAGATCGAAGCAGCATCAAATCATACAACGGTCCAAACAAGAGATCGCACAGCAACACAACATACAACGGTCCAAAAGAGAGATCGAAGCAGCATCAAATCAAATACAAGGGTCCACACAGCGACGCCAAAGCAACAAGAAGAATAAAATACAAGGGTCCACACAGCGACGCCAAAGCAACAAGAAGAATAAAATACAAGGGTCCACACAGTGACGCCAAAGCAACAAGAAGAATAAAATACAAGGGTCCACACAGCGACGCCAAAGCAGAATCTAAATACAAGGGTCCACACAGCGACGCCACTAGAAGAAGCAAAATACAAAGGGTCCACACAGCGACGCCACTAGAAGAATAAAAAAAAAAAAACAAGGGTCAAGAAGGCACCACAAGCAAATACATTATCATGGTCTTCACTGTTAACTATCAAAATATAAGGGTCCACAGCGAAGCCACAAGAAAATACAAGCAACGAGCAAGATCAGAACGAGATACAGAGATGGGTGCCCAAGCAAGACGGTTAAGAAAACATCAAATACAAAAAATATATGGGTCAACCAACGCTTATGCATCAAAAAAGTTTTGTTCAAGATGTATCTGTTGCGGTCAACAACATATCATCTACGACTGCAGCGAATTCAAGAACATGAATCCAGCGGAAAGAAGAAGAGAAGTGACAAAAAACAAAGGGTGTTGCAATTGTTTAATCTATCATGACACTACCGCACCATGCTTCAGCAAGAGAAGCTGTAAAATTTGCTTCAGAAAACATCATACGTTATTACATGATGATTGGAAACCAACGAATTCAAGATTTGGAAATTGGAAACCACAGCAATCATCCACAAGACAGTATAATTCTTATCAAGGGCAAAATCAAGTCAGATCAAACCACACAAATACAAAACAAAACCAAAAGCACACCACAGAAGATAGAAATATTCCAACAGGGTCTTATACAACTAACCAGGACCAAAGTACAGTGTTATTACCAACAGCGTTAGTATGCACCACATCGTACATGGGCAATATGGAATATTTGAGAGTCCTTATCGACTCCGGGAGCCAAGCAGCACTGATAACTGAAGAAGCCGCACAACGATTAGGATATCCCAAGCAAAAAATTGTAGCAGAAATAGCAGGGATAAGCGATGCAAATCCAAAAGTATCCAAATATCAAATACAAGTTACAATTAGACCACGAGTTCCAAGCGAGTTTTCGCTAAAAATCAATTTCAAGATACTTCCAACATTAACACAAAATCATCCAGATCAACATATGGATATGGATTTATCTTGGGACAACGAGTTATTAGCAGATCCAACATTCAAGCAAAGAGGCCCAATAGACGCAATATTAGGGGCTGACGAATTAAGCCGCATCATTCAACAAGGTTTACGAAGAATGGAGAATGGACTAGTCTGCCAAAACACCCAACTAGGATGGATCCTGTCAGGCAGCATGTCACACCAAAATCAACAACCAATCAAAATAAGCAGTATGATCAGCCGTTATGAAGAAGACAAAAAATTACAGAAATTTTGGGAACAAAAAGTAGTCGAAAATAAGAAGCCCATGTCAGTAGAAAACGAAAAAAGCAAGGCACATTATGCGGAAAAAACCAAAAAAGAAGAATTCGTCCACAACATTAATAAAACACCATTTAAAAAAGATCAACCAAGAAACAAAAAACTTCGAAATCAATACAACAAAGAAGAACCGAAACAATCATCAATTTCAGCAAAGGCAAATACATTGCTAATATTATTATTAGTAGTCTTAATAAACGTAATAACAATACAAGCAGAAAACATTAATATTACGAAATTGGATTCAGGCATTTTTAAAATTTCTTTTGGAGGCGGCAGCTTACATGAACTAATACCACCAGTTCATGTAAACAACATGATGACAACAAATTTAAGTTCCAGATGGAAATTAGTCCAAAAACTCAAGCATGACTTTTGGAAGGCATGGTCATCGGAGTATTTAAATCAACTACAAAAAAGATACAAATGGCAATCAAAACACAGAAACCTTTAAATAGGAGACATAGTAATCATCAAAGAAAAAGACATCAATCCCAGTCAATGGCCATTAGTAAAAATTAGTAACAAACATCCAGATCCAGACGGCACACTACGAGTCGTCAGTGTCAAAAAAAGCAAAGGGTCAAACAACGCGGAAAAGGTTCACCATTTAATACCATTACTTGAGGACGACACTTCAGAAGAGGATTCAAAATTATCAATTTCATTATTATCAATGATGAAACGCCACTACCCAGACGCCATTTTTTTGGAGGTGGCAATATGTTTAATTTAGAAATTAAACAGGTTTTTGTTGGTTGGGTGAGTTCTAGTTTAGAACCATCCTGTATATTAATAATTTAAGTAAATATGCAAAATTGTACAAATTTATTAGAAAAGTGTAATAAAGCGAACATGCATAATAACACTTTTCAGTAGGTCAAAAATAATTCATTTCCGCATTGTCAACATTCAAAACAATTAATAATCAGCAAGTAATACATTTAAAATTATTATGGAAAATTTATATCATAAGTCATCAGATTAATACCTTTAATTTAATTGGAATGTGATAACCTAGCTATTAAGTTTTTGTATAAATACCTGTATTTAAAATTTAATAAACCAGTAGCATTTGAATTTACGACTTGAATGTTATTCAACAATAAATTAAGAGAAGTACTTCTTGCCACTTCTCCTAATTTAGAGTAATCACTAGAACTTACAACTCTAGTGGTTCTCACTTCACCTAAATTAAGACGGGTACTTTTTGCCACCCCTAATCTTAATTTAGACACCTGGACAGTAAGTCGGCGGGGTTGTATTCGGTAGGAACATGCCTCCAAGAAGCGTTAGCGATTTTGTATGTCAGCTACGGTATTTGAATTGTTTAATCCAGACACAGAAATGTTAGCATTAAATATTGGTAAATTGAGTTTTTTACATACATCGAATCTTATGAAGTTGCTTTGAGACCCAGAATCAAGCAGAAGGCGTATGGTTTGAACGTTTCCTGAAGCATCAGGAGTCTTAGCTGTCGCGGTTGGCAATAAAATTTGCGATGTGCTTGTGCAAAAGGCGGAAAGAGTTTGAATCGGTTCCTCTGCAGGTGTAACCGTAGCAAGGACTGCAACTGGCGGTACCTGACTAGGGGTGCTCTGCCTATTTAAGTGAAGAAGCGTGTGATGCCTAGCTTTTGCATACTCGACATGAGTATTTGGATTGACATTGACTTTTAACGTGGTTTTTTGACAAGCAATTGAAACATAATTTAAGTTCGTTGACCTTATGTGACCTGGCTCTTTGTGTTAGTTTTATAAATTCTTCACATTGATTTAAATAATGATGCTGATTGCACATTATGCATGTGACAGTGTTGATTACGAACGATTTTCCCTTGGATTATAGCTAATTGATTTATCTGTTCCTTGTTTTGACTGGCGTCTTTCAAGACTTTCCAGGAGATTTGCGTGATTCTTGAGAAATTCCTTGAATTCATCTAACGTAGGTAAAAGAGATTTGCTTTGGTTAAACATACTTCCCACTCCCTCACGGTGGTATCGTCTAATTTGTCTAATAACATGTAAATTACAACATATTCGAACAGCTGTTCATTTGTAGCAAGCGATTTGACTGCAGAAATATGATTAAACAAAGTGTCATTGATTTTCCTCAACCTTACAGACGATTCTTTATTTTGCTTCTCTAAATTTAGTATGTGACCTAAATGATTTTTTATTATTTGTTTTGGCTGATCAAGACGAGAAGCTAATAATGCTCTCCATGCAACCTCATAATTGGATGCTGTGAATTCCAGCGAACCAATTATTGCTGATGCATCATGCGTCAAGGATGATTTTAAATAATGAAGTTTTTGAATTTCATTTAACTCATCATTTTCATGAATTAAATTTGAGAACATGACCTTAAATTCTAACCATGATTCTATATTGCCGTTAAATTTGACTAAGCTAATTTTTGGTAAATTAATATGGTGCCTAGAATGTCTATTGGGGTAGGTGTAAACTCCCCTAATGCGCCAGGTAAATTTCAAAAAAGCATGTAAACTCCCCTCCGAGCAAAAGGCCAACACTTAAACTCACATGTAAACTCCCCTCCTAAGCAATTAAGAATGAGGGGAGTTTACATGCAGAATCAAACCAATAAATTGAAATTCCCGTTAACAACTCAGGACCGTACGCAGGATTTCTTTCCGGACGGCGTTTTTGTTGAACGATTGAAATTCACGATCTTGCATATCATTTTCCTACCTAATATGTAATTAGCGAAAAACTTGAAACCTACATTTTTGAGTTTTTAAGTTAATATTTGTGCCCGGAAAGGGGGGGGGGCGAACAGTATACAATAAAATTGTATTTGAAAAATTACAAAATATAACCTACTTATTTAATAAGGGAAAGTAAATTCATGTAGCCGGTCGAACACGGGGTCTGCACGGGTATCGGGTTACAGTCCCTTCAAATGGAGTGAAATTTTTTCGGTCCGATTTGAATTTTTCTTTGAAATTCGGATAGAGGGGGGTGTGATTAGTGGATATTAGTAATAAATATAATAAAAAAAATGGAAAATAACTCGTGTATAGCCAAAAAAGTGAAAAAATTAAATTTTTTTTGCCTTCGAATTTTAGGGGTGTGCATTCGAAAAGGAGGGTAATCCTTCGTCAAATCCTACCCTTACGGGGCGCCGCTGCGCTCCGCTCCGCTCTGCACCCCTCCAGGGCGGATTTGACTCTGGTTACTAGGCTAAACATACGAGAAGGCGCCATCCATCAAGAACACCGGGATCTATGCAACCGGAATGCGAGAGACCCCCCCCAAAAAATCGCGTAAAAACTAAAAAAATATTCGGCCATACTCGTGTATAGCCAAAAAAGTGAAAAAATTAAATTTTTTTTGCCTTCGAATTTTAGGGGTGTGCATTCGAAAAGGAGGGTAATCCATCGTCAAATCCTACCCTTACGGGGCGCCGCTGCGCTCCGCTCCGCTCTGCACCCCTCCAGGGCGGATTTGACTCTGGTTACTAGGCTAAACATACGAGAAGGCGCCATCCATCAAGAACACCGGGATCTATGCAACCGGAATGCGAGAGACCCCCCCCAAAAAATCGCGTAAAAACTAAAAAAATATTCGGCCATACTCGTGTATAGCCAAAAAAGTGAAAAAATTAAATTTTTTTTGCCTTCGAATTTTAGGGGTGTGCATTCGAAAAGGAGGGTAATCCATCGTCAAATCCTACCCTTACGGGGCGCCGCTGCGCTCCGCTCCGCTCTGCACCCCTCCAGGGCGGATTTGACTCTGGTTACTAGGCTAAACATACGAGAAGGCGCCATCCATCAAGAACACCGGGATCTATGCAACCGGAATGCGAGAGACCCCCCCCCAAAAATCGCGTAAAAACTAAAAATAATCGATGTTGCATGTACGACGCTCGAGGTGCATTTGCTGCTGCGAAATTTTCTAAGTGTAAGAGTATATCGATTTGCACGTACCGTCAACAAAATGCGCGCCCGCCGAGCGATGGAGTGGCATTCGACCGGTTGTGCACCATGCACATGGTACTTTTCCGTACTTTTCAAATTCGATTATTTAAATAATTTTGAATTAACGAAATTGTCTAAACCGGCCCTGTCCATGCACATGGTACTTTTCCGTACTTTTCAAATTCGATTATTTAAATAATTTTGAATTAACGAAATTGTCTAAACCGGCCCTGTCCATTTAACAAGCCGTACTTAAATTCTAATTGTTATAATCTCCTACTTACGTATAACTAGGGATTATACGGTTCGAGGGGAATTTACATGCCGACTTAAAAACCAAAATTGAAGAAAATAAAAACAGGTCAATTTGGAGGGGAGTTTACATTACCCCGTCCATTGATGCCGCAAGATTGATTGCTTATATTTGTGTGCACTGAACTTGCTTCGCTCGGTGTCGGAGAACTTGGCAAAATGCCTTCTCGCCGCCCTACAGTCGATTTCTGCATGTGTTTTAGTATAAAGCCTTTTGCAATACTCCTGTATTCATTCCTGTATTCATAAAAGGAATTTTCAAATTGAACAAACTGTTCCTCAGCGTCGCTAGATTAGTGAATTGCGATTATTTGGGCATGCAATGCTTCATATTGGCCTAGGATATTTGAAATCCTAGGTAGCCTTTCTTGTAATTCGCAAATGTGGTCAGACGCGATTAACCCAACCATTTGCAATTTGTTTATAAACGTTATGAATCTTGTTAAGTTGCTTTTTACAAGACCCCTCTCACGGATTAATGCTTCCATGATTAAAAATGCTATTTTGTAATTAACTTGATATTAACCTTAAATTTGAATACCCTGGTAATAGGTGATTTGGTTCTTTGAAACTCTACAGCTTCCAATACCAGGCAAAATTTGTATTTAATGTAAGAAATTTGTTTACCCGCTTGTTGATGCTCGCTGGTTGATCCACAAATCCTTCTCGATGGATTATCCGTGGCTCGAAGGACCAATGCTGACGGCACAGTTTGTTTTGCGCTGCCAAGCTAGCAAGGCGAAGAATCCTTGCTGTTTTCGGTTGTAGTGGACTGTATTCTTTGTATTGCTTAATTAATCCACTAGATTGGTGATTAAATAAAACACTTTTTGGTAGATGGTAGATTTTGTATTGAACTTTGTATTGAACTAAAACGGAAATCATCATAAAAACACCAGATAATTGTAACAAGTTTATTTCATTTTATCCCACAGGATTAAGGTGTTAAACACTTATTTCGAATTTTATACAATACGTCACAAAAGTTTATTGGTTATTATCAAACACTTTTAAGCTAAATTAAAAAACATATTTTCTTTCACAGTATATTTGATTTGTAATACTTCCTCAATCATGAGGTCTAAGTACTATAATTTAATTTTCAAAAATTAACATTTTACACACTAAACTTATTGTAATTTAATTATTTCATATTTTAACAAAGCGTGATTCTCGTGATCAACTCGTCATGAGCTCTGGTTATCAACAACCCAAAAATCAAATTTTAGCAAAACTTTTATCTGTGTGGCTTTCCAACTTTATCCAATCACAGGCACCAAAAAGGTTCAGCAACCAATCAGAAATTATTAAACCTATTACAATGTGTTTATTCTAAAACTTATTATTAAACCTTACATGCTATAAAGAAAATGAGTAATCGCTCATCGACATTTCTTTAATTGGATACAATTATCCTATATACAAAGTACAAATTATGTTTCTTTCTGTTGTGTGTAAAGAATAAAACCTACATTTTATTCTTTTCATATTTTGGTGAACAATTTTTTGTTGACAGCGGACCCTCATAACTAGACATAGATACATAAACCATAAATTAAATACCAATTTAAACGAACAGATCCGGAGAATTTGTAATAAAAGATGTTTACGAGTTTGAATTTATTGTGAAGTTTACGGATAATTTTTTAGTCTTTCTTTGCTAAAATGCATTTAATTTTTTTTTAATGAGAAATATTTCCTATCGAAAATTACGGCTTTAAAACTGGTCGTAACAGGTTCCAACTGTTAAACATGGGCGGGGGGTCAGTGCTTGTTTGGGGATGTTTTTTGTGCCTCAGTTAATTATTTGAAGATTTTACAAAAGCACACATTACCATCGGGGTTAAGACTGATCGGCTCTCCCTTTACAATGCAGCAGGACAATGATCCATAACATGCTTCTCGCTTGTGTAGGGGGTATTTAGAGGACCAGGAGCAAGAAGGTTGCCCAGGATTGTGCTGCAATTTATTAAAAGTAATGGATCCTACTTCGATGAACGAAAAGTGTGAAATAATTAGTGTTTTGTTATCAATTTTATGTTTCTTTTGCCTTTAAATCTTAGTTAGTAATATATTTTTTCAAAAATTTATGTAAATAAAATCAAATCCGATAAGGCGATTTTTAGTATGTTAAAGTACGAACAATTACCGATTTTGGATATTTTTTTAGAAATTTTCTTACACTATTTATGCACTATAACGGGTAATGTCTTAAAGGAACTGCCAGCAGAGGGAATTAAATTGATAACCATCATGTTCAATGCCATTCTCAGACTTGGGTACTTATTTGCACCACAATGGAAGGTGGCCCAAATAGTTCTTATCCAAAAACCTGGCAAGGACCCAACTGAAACTACTTCCTACCGCCCAATTAGCCTTTTGCCTGTACTGTCTAAAGTTTTTGAGAAAATATTCTTAACCAAGCTCAAACCGCTCCTGGAGGAAATAAACTTAATACCAAATCACCAATTCAGATTCCGACAGCAGCATTCCACCATCGAACAAGTACACAGAGTTGTAGGTACTGCTCAGCAGCATTCGTGGACATCTCTCAGGCCCTCGACAAGTGTGGCATAATGGCCTTACCTATAAAATAAAGACCAACTTGCCTCACCCTTATTGCCAAATCTTGAAGTCATACCAGGCAGATAGATATTTCCTAGTAAAGTATGGAGATGCCTACTCTACGCTGGCTTCCATAACATCAGGAGTGCCACAGGGTAGCGTGCTTGGACCAGTCTTATACCTCCTATACACTGCTGATCTGCCAACTACTTCTGATACTGAAATAGCCACATATGCCGACGACACCGCCATAATGGCCTCGCATGATGATCTAAGAAAAGCCTCCATATTCTTACAAGAGCACTTCAATAAAATGGAACAATGACTCAAAAAATGGAGGATTGAGTCCAACAGTACAAAATCAGTACACGTCACATTCACGTTAAAAAGAGAAACATGCCCGGAAGTAACACTAAATAATTGTGCGCTCCCACAAAAAAATGACGTCAAGTACCTTGGTCTCCACCTGGATAGGCGACTAACGTGGGAGAAGCATATATGGAACAAGCGTCTCCAATTAGGTCTGATCTACAGAAAAATGTACTGTATGACAGTGGCGGCTCGTGGGGTTCTACAGTGGTGGTGCCAGAATTTTTTCTTTTGATGGGTTCATAAATTTAAGTCCAACCGAAAGAGATTTTCTCCGAATCGAAAGGAACTGTATACAGTTCTGTATACAGACTTAAATAGCAGTTTAAGGGGGTTTACCTACTGTGACCGATAAATTTTTTCGATTTTTTTTTTTATTACATATTTTTATAGTTTGGGGTCTTGAATATGTTTACAAAAAATATTAAAGTAAAATTCATCAAATTACCCGAATTATAACGGATTTTCTGTAATGGTGTTTATTTTGTACTTTATATAAAATATACAAAAATAAATTTAACAAATTTAAGTTGTAGTAGTCTGCAATTGTCTTTAGGAGTGCAAAAAACAAAAAAAAATTTTTAAATTTGTTGAAAAAGGAAATTATTAAAAATCGACGTTTTAGTCCAACCTCAAAATCGAATTGATTGTGAAAAAGGAGCTTTAAAAGTTTTTTCTTACAAATTGCGGGATTACTCCCCCGTCTGGGGTTGATAACTAATTTACTATGTTTTTATGGGTGAAGTTAATACAAGGTCTTCAACTGACATATTTGCTGCACAAACAAATAATATTAGATACAAAATCCCTAAAATTGTTGGTTTTTTTTATCTATTTTGACTAAATTATTATGCTAATTTTTATTTTAAAATGTTTTCAAAAGAATTTTGTTCTTTCCACCATCGCCATTTTTTTTACATTTTCGAGGTTCCGACCATAGCCTGGCATTCATAGAGAACAAAATGTACAAAAATTCGTATATTTTAGATAACTACGTCGGTCAAAAACATTGCGCCCGATTGGATAGTCATTTCGAAACATGAGTTACGCGTTGTTCTATTATGTGTATAATTTCCAATAAAACTCTTTGCAAAAATTTTAGATGTTACTTTTAGACATGAATAAATAAGAATCCTAAAAATCAGCTTGCCGGAAATGCAACAAGTTAAATAGAACACACTTCAAGATAAAATATTTATTACATTTATTAAATTAAACAATTTTGCATTACGAGCAAGTTGAATAAATCCAAATTAAATTAGTATAAGAAATATTTTAAGAATTTATTGTAATTGAAATTTATAACATTGAGGTAACATTTTTAATAACGTTGACGTTATCAGAATGCATGATACGTAATAATTATAATATAACATCTATTCTAAAATTTAAAAATAAGAAAAAGCACTTTTACTAAATTGCAGGATATATAAAATGATTTTTTAAATAATCAAATCAGGCGATGGTCTACCCAATTTTTGAATTTTAATCTTTTCCTCCAGCCAACATGAGCAAAAAGGCTTTCTTAAATTGTTATTAATTTTATTCATTATTAAATTAATATGTATTAACAAGTTTAATTAACTTCTTTAATTAACTAATAATAAATTATCAGACAAATTATTTTTATAACTCAACGCGGTAGTTAATAATAATTGCACATAGTGAAATCAGAGATATAGGAGGCAGCCTCATACGGAACACTCGGCGGGTCTAGGTAGAATTGCTATCACGTACCCATATGCATCGCGCTACAATTACAGTAGTGGCCAGGAGTCGTGTGGCGACATTGAATTGGCTCGGTGGTGATAATTTATCTTATTGTAAAGTGCACATTTATGAAATAAAAATTACATATGTCTATACTATGTTTACGCTTTAAAGTGAGAAAAATGTTTAAGATTAAACAATTTTTAAACAAAATTAAATATTTTTTGAAAATTAAAAAAAATATTTAAGGCCGTTTTGCCCAGCTAGTGCCATGGCTCTTTGGGTCATTATAACGAGCCGCCACTGCTGTATGATGAATAAAAGCTCACATCTAAGTATGGCTAATAAACAACTGATTTACAAATCTATCATCAAGCCGGTATGGACTTACGAAGCTCAGTTGTGGGGATCCTCAAGTGCGACAAATGTTATGAAACTACAAAGATTTCAATCAAAAGCCCTACGTGAGGTCTGCAACGCCCCTTGGTATGTTCCAAATGAGGTCATACAGCGGGACCTAAAAATGGCAACTGTCAATGAAGAAATTGCTTCAATAAGCGTAAAATACCAACATCGTCTCAGTGCTCACCCAAACACTCTGGCCGCGGATCTTCACACAGCTCCCAGGTCCAAAAGGTTAAAGAGATTGAACCCTCTGGACTTACCTCGAAGAGAACAGAAGTGAGAACTATAACGTAATGCTATGCCAATTAATGTAATTGAGGCTCACTATTGAGTATGTCTCAACTGTGGCATGTCATGTTCTGTAGTCAATTAATGATAATTATTGTTACTTGTAACAGATTGTATCTTATCTGGGAAGTCAATTAAAAAAAAATTATGCACTGAGTTCGCGCTAAATTAAACTGGATATTAACACCCAGGACCTTTACACAAGCAGTGGGCGCCAAGGTACTCGAACCGCATCAAACTAAAGGTGACATGTTTGCAAACATCTGATTATTTTTTGTTTTAAACGACGGCTGACGACAGAGAAAAACTCTCCTTATGCCATCATACTCCAGATTTTTGAGTAATAAATCATGGCTTACATAATCAAAAGCTTTGGTCACATCATAAAATATTCCAAAGGCACACAGGAATTTTATCAATAAGACCAAATGCTGCAGTGTTAGTACTCTTTCCTGATTGATTACTATTTTGTTCCCCAACTATGATGTTCTTACTTTGCAGATAGCTCCGTAGGCGTTTGAAGTAGATCTTTTCAAATATTTGAGAGAAAACTGATTGTATGGCGATTGATCTGCAATTGTCAGGGTCTCTCTCAATACCTTTGTTTTACATAAGGATAAAACTGCTGTCTGTTTTAGGTCCATAGGGACTTCTCCATATTGCAAAGAAATATTAATCACGTTAAAAATCTCTCCATCACAAGTTGGTGCAAGAAATATGGTATCTTCTTGATTTGTTAGATGGCTACTGCTAACGCTGACGTTTTGTGCAATGGCGATCTTATTGATTTCAATTATAAAATATTCATTGAAAATTTGGCAGTCTCAAAAGGTGAAACGACTCTTGTACCATCAGGTCGATCTACACAGTATCGATTTGTTTTAATATGTTTTGCAGATCGCTCCTTATTTTTTTACCCATGCTCGTAAGAGCTGGTGCCAGTTGATACCCGAGATCCACGTTGGACACTTTGTCGCCAAGCTTTTATTTATATCTTCCGTAGAATTAAATCCTTCTATATTTATTTTTCTTATAATTATTGGTAAACAACTAATATTCTCTCTGGAACATCTAATTTTATATAATTTAGAATGAACATCCCCACAGAGCAGGACATATTCTTCGTAAGCTCCCAAAAGTTTTATTATAATTCTGGGTTCCACTTTTTGGTAATTTTATTAGAAAATCAAAAAATCCCACAATAACAAACTAACAAGGGGAACTTACGCACGTTGGTTGACCGATTTTGATAAATTTGAAATTGATAAAACTAGATCGAATTTCTTTTTTTTGCGACAATAAGCTGTGGTTTGGATGAAATTGAGAATTGAAATTTTGCCACGACACGTCTTCCAATGCAATGATTGGTCACCATTACCTCTTAAATTAACTAGAATACAATATTTTCTGAATTGTTTGAAAATTTGTTTAAAATATTTGATAATGTGATTATTTTCGTTAAAAACTACAGGCAATTAAATTTTTAGGATATATTTTATGTAACTTGTAATTCAAAAAGTAAAAACGTGAATACGTCGTTGCAGGATACCCGTTTTTGCTCAGGTCTACCGATCGGATAACATCCATTTGAAAACATGCAAACAACTTTCAAGCTTTTGCTGAATAATAACAATTCGAAATTCATCATTTCTACACTTTTCGTACACACATACAATTTTCGTTACATATTTTTATTAAATTTTTAAATACGCTACCGATTTTATAGACGTATTCACGTCAAAAACATGCAAACAACTTCCAAGCTTTTGCTAAATAATGACAATTCGAAATTTACCATTTTTACACTTTTCGTATACACCCTCACACACAATTTTCGTTACATATTTCTATTAAATTTTTAAACACGCTACCGATTTTATAGACGTGTTCACGTCAAAAGTAAATTACAAATGATAACAGTAGTTGTATGATTAAAAGAAAGAGCGCTTATATAATATATAAGCTTTGGTGACATGCAACGCCTACACGTCGAAACGAATATCTCATTGCAATGGAATCACGCATTCCTTTCAAGAAAACAATAAATAATTCTAACATCAGATAAAATATAGCACGTAGAAGATTGATGAGCCAATAATTATAAAGTCATATTATTAGCCCTTGGGATTAAAAGACACAATGGGATTAAATTTACTAATAAACGCTATGTGGGACTGAAGAAGGTCAATACGAACTTCAAAAGTCATCATAAATGGTAAATTACCGCGATAGGATTGTTTAAAAATATAAACACCATTTACTAATTCAAATATTAATCCAAATGATTGTAAACAATAATTTGGTGTATTGTATTGTATTGTAATTGTAAACAATAATTTTGTTACCAAGTTTGTTTTAGGGAATTATATATTTTGATAGTTGGAATTTTTATCTTTAAAACAAGAACATTCACCCAACCAGTGATATCAATAAAATTAAGGAGGAAATTGAGAAAAGTAATCATAAAGTCACCGGAATAGTTAGTTTACTAAAAGACAAAAGAGCAACCCCACTGTTTTATGTCGACTTGGAACCACGAGATAACAATAAAGATATCTACAAGATACAAGTTCTTCAAAGTCAAATATTATCATTCGAGCCTCCATACCAGAAACGCGAGATACTCCAGTGCACTCTATGCCAAAACTACGGACACACAAAAAAGTACTGTACGCGCCAACCTCGTTGTGTCAAATGTGGAGAATTTCATCTTACCCAGGTATGCACTAAAACTAGAGACAAGCCAGTCACTTGCGCTCTTTGCGCTGGAACACATCCAGGTAACTATAAATGGTGTCAAATCTACAAAGAGATTCGAAATAAAAAATATCCACCGCTTCGTCTCAAACAACACATCCAAGTGGATCAAGCTCAACCACAAGGAAACGATAGAGCATCCAAAGTAAGTACGTATACGCACCAAGAGCTCCCAGAGTCTCCACGTACCCCAAAATTTCGACCCTCTTATAGTCAAGTAGTACGAATCGATAATCAGCAACCCCCACCTACTACTACCTCACACCACAGTATCCCCGATAGGGACCAAAATCACAACACAAGGCTGGAACAAATAATGATAAAGCTAAACACAACCGCATGTTGTGTTTAGCTTTACCCCGCATGGGTTCCAGACTAAAAACCACAAGAGGTCGAGAACTTTACAAGGCAATGGTATTAAATGGTTTGCAACACTTATCCTCAGGCCAACCAACTTACTGGCCGACAGACAGACAAAACATTCCGGACGTCCTTGATTTTTGCGTAGTCAAGGGTATATCGGAGAACTACACCAAAATTAAATCTAGCACCGAACTCTCATCCGATCATTCACCAATTCTAGTAACCATAAGCGTCCAAGTCATTCTAAAATAACCGCCATCGCTGCACAACAGCCGGACTCATTGGACGTCGTTTAGAAACATCCTCGACGAAATAATTTCGCTAAATATTCAATTGAAAACTATGATAGATCTGGATGATGCTGTTGATCACCTAACATGCTCGATTCAGGATGCGGCCTGGGCTGCCACCCCAAATCATCCAAGAAGTAAAACAGAAAAGTACAATTATCCAACTGAAATTAAGAGAGCCATCTCAGACAAACGAAAAATAAGGAGAATCTGGCAAAACACTCGAGATGCAGCCAACAAGAACGAGTTAAACAGAGCAACGGAAGGACTAAAAAACATGCTACAGGAATTTAAAAATAATACGCTAAGTAATTATCTTGAAAATCTCTCCGCAAAGGAAGCAACTGACTACTCGTTATGGAAAGCCACTAAACGATTAAAGCGGCCACAACAACCGATTCCCCCAATTCGCAAATCAGATAACACATGGGCAAAAAATAATAAAGAAAAGGCCGAAGTATTCGCAGAATATGTTGCTAATGTTTTTCAACCATTTTCGATGAAAACAATCAATGAAGAAGAGGAAAAAATACGAAATTTTCTCAATACGCCATCCCAAATGAGTACCCTAATCAAGCCAGTTAAAGCCATCGAAGTCGCACTGGACATCCAACAACTCGCAAAATCTAAAAAATCGCCCGGATACGATCTAATTACAGGAACCGTCCTCAACCAATTACAATCGAAAAATAAACAGTCAAATTAATCACATACATCTACAACGCAATGCTGCGGCTGCAATACTTCCCGTTATTGTGGAAAGTTGCCCAAATCATTTTAATTCCTAAACCAGGAAAACCACCCGAAGAAGCTGCATCCTATAGGCCAATAAGCTTACTTCCTGTACTTTCCAAATTATTTGAAAGATTGCTGCTCAAACGACTCCAGCCCATCCTGCTAAAAAGACATCTGGTCCTGGACCATCAGTTTGGGTTTCGTCATCAGCATGCCACAATCGAGCAAATTCTCGATGATAATATTATTAAAAAAAAGTAAAACTTAGTGACAAGAGATTTCGATTTTCAGATTAGTACCTATCTTTATTATCGGATAAAAAATTATTTTTTCACATAAAAGCAAAAATTAGCATTTTAAGTTTAAATAGAAATATCAAAATATTTCATTTCTTAAATATGTGGTAATTTTGATAATCTGAATCTTTAGTAGCAACCTAACAAATATTTTATATATATGAGTAAAATTTTTTGTAGAACATGGCTAGAAAGTCGATTTTAAATTCAAAACACATTTTTATTTTATTATATACATACGATGTGTTTACAATCGCAATTTCGAGGGTTCTGATTAGATTTGAATTATGCGGACAGACAGACAGACAGACATGGAGCCAGATCATAAGACTTCTTGCTATACTTTGTATAGAAGCCTAAAAGAGAATTTATCCACCTCAAAAAGTGGACCGTAATGCATTACAGAGAAGTAAAGAAGTACATAAATAATAATTACAATGACAAATACCAACCGCAAAAATTTGCAGATTATTGGATTATCTGATATTACATTATAAATATTATGTCGATCAAAAGTAACTAGCAACGACAACTTTTCACACCAGAAAGGTAGCTGTATAGCAGCCTATGAACTGCCGCTAAAGCGAGTTCTACCTTGTTTTTTAATAATATAATAAATATAAATCTAAGTACAATTTGGTGTTTTAATGTTTTATTGGGTCGACTGAGTTAGTTCATATTCTGCTTCGAATAGCAGGTATCTTTTTTTGAATCACTGTGTGTGACGTAGATATGCTAATTATGTTTTTAGAGGTAATGCAGTCTTCACAAACCGGACTTTCTCGATCAAAGAAGGATCTGAGGTGTCCTACGGTAAGGCATTAACAACATGTGTGGGTTTGTTAGACGGATCATAGGCTTAAATGATGTAATTTGAATTTTCGAATGTTGACATTTGTAGAATTGCGGCGTGAGATTCAAAATCCTATATTACAATGAGTTAAAAGAATATAACCTAAGATAAAAACTGGTAATAACATAATATACTAATGGTTATAGAAATATAAATATTTATTATGGAACAGTTCCTAGTTCCAAGTATAACATGCAAATAATTTGAAATTTCAATCATAAAATTAACAAATACATACCTTACATAGTATAAGCAATTGCAATTTGTAACTACTATATTACTAATTAAATGCTATCCATTGTACAAATTATAATTTAATTCCATATAAATTTCAATATTTCATATTGCGACTCTCAATATAATGAATGTACATACAACTAACGCATAATTGAACACGAGAATTCGCATTCTCACAAAACACAATGGAAATTAAATTAAGGAGCCAATCTCTGGGTCGAGTTGATACAAATATTTCACTTGCAGTGGAAAAATAAATTACATATTGGACTAATATTCTTCGTCGTGTTGTAGCAGTAGTAAGGAGTTTGTCTTCAAGGGGTCTTCCATTTAGGGGCTCGAGTGAAATTTTCGGGTAACCTGATAACGGAAATTTTATGATGGCATTGGAACTAATTGCCAAATTTGACCCTTTCTTATCAGAACATATATCGAAATATGGCAATCCTGGCAGCGGCAGGACATCATACTTATCATCTACTACTTGCAATGAGTTTTTAAAGATCTTGTCTCAACGCGTGATGGATATAATTTCAAAAGAAGTCTTGACTGCAAAATATTATAAATAGAAGATGGAACACCTGTCGAACGGTTTGTAGGATTCATTCCTAATTGTGGACATAAGGCAGTAGATTTAACAAAGGCCGTATAAGAAAAATTAAAGGACCTAAATTTGGATATTGCAAACATGAGGGGACAATCTTACGATAATGCAGCCAATATGTTAAGCACATACACCGGACTGCAAGCAAGAATTAGGGAATTATGCCCTTGCCACCTATATATACCCTGTTCCGCCCATTCCTTAAATTTGGTGGGTGAAGCTGCTGCGGAATGTTGCCAGGGCTCTTCTCAATTTTTTTATTTTCTGCAACATTTGTATAATTTTTTTTCTGCTTCACCAAAACGCTGGAAAATACTTCAAGACAACCTCACAAATTTAGAAAATTTAACAGTCAAACAACTTATTAGTGCTACGCGATGGTCAGCACGTGCTGATGCATGTAAGAGCATGAGACGTAATTGGACCGAAATATTGACTACTTTGAATTTAATTGAAGCAGATTCAACACAAAAGCAAAGCATCCAAGCTGAAGCTCGCGGATTATTGCAATACTTTCAAAAACTCGAAATTGCAATAATGTCAAAATTTTGGGGATCAATTTTGGAACGATTTAACGCAGTTAATAAAAAATTACAATCAGTGAATATCAGCATTGATACGGTAACGAACCTTTATGATTCATTGATTGAATTTGTAAAAGAAAACAGGGAAATGTTCCATATTTATGAGCAGCAGGCAATAAAGTCTACTGATTTAAAAGAGTATGTAACGACAAAGAAACGCATTAAAATTAGAAAACTTGCTTGTGACGAAAGTATAGAAGTAGCGAAGTGCTTCTTCAAGGTAGGGAAGACTTTCGTATCAAGACTTACCTTGCAATTGTTGATAATTTAACAACGGCGCTTCAATCTAGAAAAATTGCTTATTCTCTATTTTCCGGTAAATTTAAGTTTCTAAATTCGCTTTCAGAAAATTCCATAGAAGAATTAATAGAAGCCACGGAGGCATTGCAACGTGCTTATTCGATCGATTTAGACAATACCTTTCAAAACGAATGTGTCCATTATCGCGGCTACGCTATTTCACAACAAAATTTTCCAAAAGATATTTTAAACCAGTTCTTTTCTTTTCTTCTTTATCAGCCTTTACTAATCCAGTGTTGGACATAGGCCTCCCCTTTCCGTCTCCAGGCGTTGCGGTCCGCCGTCAGTCTCATCCAGGAAAACCCGGCAATCCTCTTCAAATCATCTGACCATCGCATCTGTGGGCGTCCTCTTCCCCTTTTGTCCGTCCATGGTCTCCATTGTTGTATCTCTCTGTTCCATCGTCCGTCCGTCGTTCTCATTATATGGCCAGCCCACCTCGATTTCAACGATGCCGTTTGCTCTATTACGTCTATCAATTTTGTTTTTTCTCTAAGGTGTTCATTTCGTACTCTGTCTTGGAGCTTTATGTGTAGCATTTGTCTTTCCATAGCACGCTGTGCCTTGGCTAGTTTGTCGACGATATTTTGTGTTAGGGTCCAGGTCTGAGCGCCGTATGTCATAACAGGTAACACGCATTGGTTGTATACATTTCGTCGCAAGATTAAAGGTATGTTTTTGTTTTTCAGTATTTGGCTTTGTTTTCCGAAAGCTGACCAAGCTTGCCTTATTCTTCTGTCAATTTCTGCGGTTTGATTTTGTTTTCCGCATTTTACCATCTGACCCAGATATATGTATTTGTCCACATTTTCTAGTTCGATATTATTTACTACTATCTTTCTGCTGTCTTCCTGGTTGGTCATTACCTTTGTCTTTTGTATGTTCATATTTAATCCTATTTTTTGTGAATGAATATCCAACTCGTGTATCATCGCCTGTATCTCGTCAAAGCTTCCAGCTATCAGTACCACATCGTCTGCGTATCTCAGGTGATTCAGCCTTTTCCCATTAACATTAATTCCTTTCTGGTCCCATTTTACTTTCTTGAACACGTCTTCTAATGTTGTTATAAATAATCTAGGACTCATGCTATCTCCTTGTATTACTCCTCGTTTAATCTGGATCTGGATGGGCTGGGTGTTATCGTATAGCTGGATTGTCATTCGAGCGTTGTCGTATATAGACTGTATTAACTGTGCATATCTGTGATCTACTCTGCTATTCTGGTTAACCTTAGGTATCTTAAACCAGTTAAAATACCTTATATACGCAAAAATGAAATGCAGATAATTTATCCATATGTGGATATTTGTTTGACCAGATTAGCGTTAATACGTATCTATCACACGGGGAGGTTTAAAAGTGAAATTAAAATAATTTGGATTATACAAGCAAATTATAATTTGAAGAGCGAGCTGTAGGAAATTGCAGTAATCAGAGGAGATAAAAGTTTCCAATCGCAAGTAGGTGTGATAAAGAAAGATTAAACAAAATTAATAGCAAAATAAATAAAATAGACGACCATTATTGCAGTACATACGCGTGCGTGTAACGAAAGCAATAAAACTCAGGGGCGTAACCGAAAAATTAACGGAAATAAATTTTGAAAGAAAAGACAGTAACTTTCGAGGAGTTGATCCGGGGGACTGTTTTTTTCGCGTTAACTGAATAATTCGAGAACCACTGAATTAGTAATAACGACTAATGAATAATAACAACAACAAGAAGCGAATTAGAGAAAATCTTTCACCAGAGGAAAATAGATCGGCTTTCCTAAGAAGCAACTTGACAATAAGATCCCCAGTTAGAAACACGGGAAATACAACAGAAGCAGAAAGTACAAACATCGATATGGAGAAAATCCTGGAAGAGATGAAAAAAATGACGACCACAATAAAGGAGGAAATACGGACTGGGAACGAAAGCATGTTAGAGAGCTGGAAGAGCGAGTTTGTAAGGGAAATAAACGATGTAAAGGAAGAGCTGAAACAAACAAGAGAACAAATGAAAACCCAATGGGAAAGTTACCAGAGAGAAAAGAAAGAGTGGGAAGATGAAAGGAAAGAGATGAAGGGTCGTATTAACACAATAGAAAAAAGACTGGAGGGAATGGAGAAGAAATCACGTAAAAATAATATAGTAATAACGGGAAGAGAAAATCTGCTAACCGATAACAGAGATACAAAGGAGCAGATAGGCAACATCCTAAGAAACAAACTTGACATAGAGGTAAAGATCCAGAAAGCGTACAAGGTAGCCCGAAATAAATGTGTAGTTGAGATGGAAAATATCGAGGAAAAGGTAAAAACCATGAAGAGCAAAAACAGTTTAAAAGGTAGCCAACTATATATAAACGATGATCTCACTGTACAAGAGAGAATAATTCAATCGGAGATAAGAAAAGTGGCAAGAGAAGAGAAAGAAAAAGGAAAAAGTGTGAAGATTGGATACATGAAACTAACAATTGGTGACAAACCATATTACTGGAACCAAGAATCAAACCAGCTCCAAGAGGTACAGGGAAGATCCGAAAGGGCAAAAAACTGAATAAAGGAACCGGTGGGAAAACACGTAAGACAACCAGGCATGAAAAAGGACAACGCAACTGGATACGACAAGGATGGGGGGGAAATGAAGGATGAAATGTTTATGGCGACCTGGAATGTAAGGGGAATCTATGTAGCAGGGGCATTGAAACAACTAATAAAGACATTGAAAAAGTATAAAGTAGATATTTTGGCATTGCAAGAGACAAAACAGAAGGAGAACGATATAATAGATATAGAGGGATACACACTTTTTAAGAGTGGTGGGAAAGACAGAAGGATGGGAACTGGTTTTATGGTGAGCGAAAAGAATAAGGATATGGTAATGGATTTCAAACCAGTAACAGATAGAATCTGTGTATTGAGGATACGAGGACACAATAGGAAAATAAGCATACTCAACGTCCATGCACCTACAGAAGGAAAAAGTATAGAAAACAAAGAACAATTCTATGAACTAATGAATAGAGAATATTATGACAAAATACCCAGATATGATGTCGAGATAGTGATGGGCGATTTTAATGCAAAGGTGGGGCAAGAAGAAGCATATAGACCTACAATTGGAAAGTACAGTCTACATAACGAGAGCAATGAAAATGGAAGACTCCTTATTGAGTTTGCAATGGAGAAAGACATGAAAATAAAGAGCACACATTATGAACACAGAGATATAAACAAAGCAACATGGATAAGCCCGGATGGTGCCAATGCTAACCAGATAGACCATGTTTTGATCGAGGGTAGAAGCGAAAATATCATAAAAGACGTAAAATCGTACATAGGAGCAGATGCAGACTCGGACCATTTTATGGTAGGTGTAAAGATGTCGAAGACAGTACTAAATAGAAAAAATATGAAAGAAAACAAGAAAACGGAAAAAACTCCGACCAAAATAGAACTCCAAAACAATGAGCAAATAAGAAAGTACCGCGAAGCAATGGATAAGATATTAGAAGAAGTAAATACAGAATACAACGTGGAAGACATACTTACAACAATAGAAACCAGTATAAATGAAATAACAAAGGCACAATATAGAAGAAGGAATAAGAAAGGGAAAGAATGGTACGACGAGCAGTGTGAAGATGAAATAAATAAGAGAGAAAAAGCAAGGAGTAGACTGCTAGCAAACCGAACGGAAGAAACAAAACGGAAATATGAAGACCAAAGAAGAGAGTGCTAAAAGATAATCAGAGATAAGAAGAGATAATACCAGCTCAGGAAACTAGAGGAGATAGAGGAGAAATACAACAACAGAGAAATAAGAAACATCTACCAAGGAATAAAAAGACAAAAGCGAGGTTACCAAACAAGAACGACATTTTGTAAAGACAAGAATGGCACACTGGTAGGATCTAAAGAAGGAACAAAAAAGAGATGGGCGGAATATTTTCAAGAGTTGCTTAATAGATCAGAAGAAGAGACGGAAGAGGGAAGACCTGCAGAAATGAACGAATGTAATAATGATGAAGAACAAGAACCATCCGAGGACGAAATTATGGAAGTGGTGGCAAACCTAAAGTACCATAGAAGTGCAGGAGAAGATGGGATACAGGCGGAAATGTTGAAGTATGGAGGAAGAAGATTACATGAGCTAGTTGTCGTCATGATACAGAAAATGTGGAAGAAGGAAAGGATGCCCGAGAGCTGGAGACTGGCAATAATATGTCCGATCCATAAGAAGGGAGATAAAACCGAGTGTGGTAACTACAGGGGTATCGCACTGCTGAACGTCTGCTATAAAATACTTGCTACGTGCATAAAAAATCGAATACAACGATATACTGAAGAGATTATAGGAGAGTATCAGTGTGGCTTTAGACGAGGTAGATCGGTAACTGATCAATTATTTATAGTGAGAGTGACACAAGCAATTGGACACGAATTCGGATTGGAGACGCACCTGATATTCTTAGATTTCAAGCAAGCCTATATGACAGTATCATGAGAAGAGAATTGTACAAAGTGATGGAAAAATTGGAAATACCCAGAAAAATAATGAACATGATAAAAATGACTCTAGATGCCACCGAAAATAAAGTAAGAGTCAACGGTGAACTGTCGGATAGCTTCAAAGTAGCAACAGGGCTCAGACAAGGAGATCCGCTGTCGGCAGTATTGTTTAACATCGCCTTGGAGAGTACGATAAGAAAAGCAAACATAAATAGACAAGGAACGATCTTTAGGCGAAGACACCAATGCCTAGCTTTTGCAGACTATCTGACAATCATGACACGAACAAAGAAAGAGCTACGAGAAATTACAAGAAAATTATTAGAGGTGGCAAGAGAGATTGGCTTGGAGGTAAATGAATAAAAAACAAAGTATATGGTATGGAGTGATAAGATCTTCGAAGAGAAAAGACATATAAATGTACCACTGAGAGATAAAGAATTAAGATTCGAGGTAGTAAACGTTTTTTCGTACCTGGGAACAGTTATAACAAGAAGACCAGGATGTGAAGAAGAGATTAAGGCAAGAATGGCAACCGGCACTAGAAGTGTCTTCGCATTTAAAACAATATTCAATAGCAATGTGTTCGCAAAGTCAGTAAAGACAAGAATTTACAAGACGATCGTAAGACCGGCGGTGATGTACGGGGCGGAGGTATGGACAATGAGGAAACGAGAACGAGCGATGCTTGAGGTGTGGGAGAGAAAGATCTTGAGGAAGATATATGGAGGAAAGTGCTTGAACGGTCAATGGGTTATAAGGACGAATAACGAGTTGAAAGAGCTATATGGAGAACCTAGTATAATCGGGTGTATCAAAGCACAGAGACTGAGATGGTGGGGACATCTTGCAAGAATGAACGGTGACAGAACCCCAAGCGAGATGTGGAATATGGAATTTGGAGGAACAAGGAAAAGAGGCAGACCAATGAACCGTTGGATAGGAGAAATAGAGGAAGACATGGAAGAAATGTGTTTGGACGATTGGAAAGAAGACGCTCGAGATAGGAAAAAGTGGAATATGGTGACAAAAAAAGCCAAAGGCCTGCTAGGCCTGTAGTGCTAACTATATATATTGCTATGACTAGGTGGTTACGGATAAACCCCGTCTATAGTAATTGTTATAAAAATAATGTAATAACTGAATACCTCGGCTAGATGAATTTTATCACATGAAACTTACCTTTACTCGGGCTTGGGTTCTTTTTAACTCGGAACACAGGGATTTTAATAAATGATCCGTTTTGCAAGTAAAATGTATTTTTATTACTATATAAATTATGAATGGATGATTATTTAAATAAATGTTCTTAAAATTATCAACAAAATTCTTATTTTACCCCAACTATAAATAATTAACGCACGCGGTGGTAATTTTAATGTCCGCACTACTTTTTATCAAAAATAATAATGTTGGATGTGAAGTTACCTTAATAATCGTTCGTAGTTCTGATTGGTAGGATTCTTGACCATGAAAATACAATCTTGTACTTCGTCGATGGTTGTTCCTTATCATAAATGAAACCAGATTACTGCTTGCATTACAATTGCACCACGTGTTGCTTGTGTGAGTTTTCTTTGAAAATATTTGCGATCACTTGATATTTCTTCTCAAAATCACTGTTATAATACGTAAGTATACTTTTGATATGATATTTAACACTTTTCTTCCCTTTTAATTGAAATTTTTTAACAATATTTTATAATTTTCAGGAGCTCTTAATTTTCGATACGCCATTACTAAGAAATCGAACGGGAAGCCTCTTCAATTGTTTGTTGCGTTTTCATCTTGCAAACCAAGGCAATCTTGATATCTCACCTTTCATCAATACGAAAATCAATAATTCCAAGGTGGTAAGTTAACCACGAAAATTCAAATTGTTAAAAATTAAAAAAAAATTTTTCTGCATTTTAGGTTAGTTCATTTTTCTGCACATTTATTGATTGTTCACTGATGATTGATAAATATGGATTATCGTTTAACCGTCCATTAATTCTATGAAGCACTTCGACGTTATTATGTAAAGTTTTTAATTAATAATTTTAACGTTAACAAATTTTATACTAATTACGTAATTAACAATATTTTGACTTGAATTATGATGACTTATATTTAAACAAATTGATTTTAATGATATTAACAATATTTTGATTATAACGGATATTAAATGTTTACATTTTTAATTTATTTTGTTGTTAATACCTGTGTTACGTGAATGTAATTTTAAATTAATTTTTGATTATGACCTTGTACTTGATATAAGGATAAAACCTTTCCATTATTGGTACGTTTCATGCAAAACCTTTATTTTTAAACAAATTTTTGACTTAACGTTGATTTACTATTGACGTGGTCCGTGCGAAACACCGTAATATATATATATTTTTTTAAGCACTCCAGCTTCAAATTGTTCTGCCGAAAGATCGTTTTCCGCATTGAAGAGAATAAAGAATTACCTACGTACTTCAATGGCTCAAGAGCATTTATTCAACTTGGCAATATTATTTATTGAAAATAATATTTTGAAATTTTTACATTACGAAGAAGTCATTAAAGATTTCATTAATTTGAAAATGCGTAGAAAATTTATTAAAGTCTAGTGTTGTTATCTATGTATTAATTATTTTATTATTTAACTTATTTCAGAATTACTTTCCCATTTACGTAGATAGTAAAGGTAAGTATTGTTATCGAGTTAAAAAAAAATTTTTAGTTAGCATTTTTCCCATGGTCTATGAGCCCATACGAATTGTTTTTTACCAATTTTGGAATGATGTCCGGATGTGTGTGTGATGTGTTGTCATTCTATCGTCAACATTTTCAGACAAACGCGTGCACCGATTGAGTTGAAATTTTATACACTAGTTTGAAGTAGCTGTCTAAAGAGCTGATTAGATTTTGGTTGAAAACCGTCCATTTTTAACCCATTTTTTAAGAGAATAAAAATTGCTAAAGAGCATTGCCGCTTCCCGGTAGAACATATGAAATTAAACATCATTTCAATCGAAAGAGATTATTTTTCCGCATCTTATGATACCCCACACTTGATATTTTGGTCTTAATTTATTGTTAAAATGCAAAAATAAATAACCGCTATTAAAAGAATATGGTTTGCCTTGGATAATTTTGATCTGTCAAAGTGATTTGTATTGTTCATTATTAAAATTTAATATTTTAACTAATTTACTTACATAAACATATTATT
This sequence comes from Podabrus alpinus, assembly GCA_932274525.1. Lineage (NCBI taxonomy): Eukaryota > Metazoa > Arthropoda > Insecta > Coleoptera > Cantharidae > Podabrus > Podabrus alpinus. The sequence continues at coordinate 54,668,040 of OW026455.1, read as the reverse complement.
ATGTAATTAATATCAAACGAATTTTTTAATTACTTATGAAAAATTAATTCTGACGTCAGTACGACCATAGTTAAAATTTGATTGCATATATTAGACGGCACGGCATCCCGCAAATTTCTAATTTTTTTTGGAAAATGACAATTTTAAAAATTTTACAATGCAATTTGACTTTAGGACGAAAATGACTTCTATAAATCTTATAGAGAATAAAATTTACTACAACTTCTATCTAAGGTATTTTTCTCTAAGTCGAATAGTTGCTGAGCGCCAGTACTGTTTAATTTTTGAATTTTACTTTCCCAATTACGTAGTAAAGGAAAGTATTGTTATCGAGTTTAAAAAAAATTTTGTGTTAGCATTTTTCCCATGGTCTATGAGCCCATACGAATTGTTTAAGACCAATTTTGGAATGATGTCCGGATGTGTGTGTGATGTGTGATGTATGAAGTGTGATGTGTGGTTATTCTATCGTCAACGTTTTCAGACAAACGCGTGCACCAATTGAGTTGAAATTTTATACACTAGTTTGAAGTAACTATCTAAAGAGCTGATTAGATTTTGGTTGAAAACCGTCCATTTTTAACCCCTTTTTTAGGGGAATGAAAATTGTTAAAGAACATTGCCGCTTCCCGGTGGAACATATGAGATTGAAACTCATATCAATCGAAAGAGATTATTTTTCCGCATCTTATGATACCCCACACTTGATATTTCCCTCTTAAATTATTGTTAAAATGCAAAAATAAAAAAAGCGCTGTTAAAAAAATATGGTTTGCCTTGGATAATTTTGATCCAAGTTTTTATCCAAATTTTGTATTAAACACATACATTTGAGCAAATCACTCACTCACTCATTCATAATTTAGTGCGTATAGCTACGAGGGTCGTGGAGAGTTGAAATTTTGCATACCCGTGTGTTTTTACGAGGATTGAACGGGATAATTTTCCCGTTTTTCATGGGACGTACCGGAGGGGGTGAAATGGCGCTTCAAAGTGGTCACAAAATTTCGGCATTCACTTTGAAGAGTTGAAATTTTTCAGGAAGCTCCGGGCGGTGGGCGAAACAATTTTTTCTTTTTCGAAATTTTTTTCCAGCGCTTGGCAAGAGGGCTCCTCGCGGTTTTTCGTACTTTTGTATCTACTTCCAGAGTTTTCGTCCGATTGACCTGAAATTTGCTAGAGGGGTGGGGGCGGTGAAAACGGACAATCGGTATGGCCAAATTTTCCAATTTTGTCCCGCTACCGTTTAAGGGGGGGGGGGTAAAAATTGAATAGTTTTTTGCGCCTGGCTCGCTTATTTTCAGATTAAAGTTTCGATTTTTTGGTCTCATTTGGATCCTCTCGAATTTAGATTTGCATTTTTGCAAAAAAATGCCTAGGTCGCAGATCGCTTTCGCGCGCTAAGCGAGACGACGATTTTAATTACATATTTTTGCCCTTTTTGCGCTACGCCGGGCGGCGTCGAACGGATCGCGAAAAATAATACACCGTCGTCGAACCGACTGTATGCCCGACAAAATTTGTAGATATACTTTTTCTCGAAAAATGAACTGGTTTCGAGTAATCGTGAAATACAAATTAAAAAACGGGAAATTTAAAAAATTATGGTTTGCCTTAGTTTAATTTTGATCTGTCCAAGTGATTTGTATTGTTTTATAATTTAATATTTTAACTAATTTACTTGTATAAACATATTATGTAATTAATATCAAACGAATTTTATAATTACTTCTAAAAAATTAATTCTGACGTCATTACGCCCATAGTTAAAATTTGATTGCACATAGACGGCACGGCATTCCGCAAATATCTAATTTTTTTTGGAAAATGACAATTTTAAAAATTTTTCAATGCAAACATGTTATATTATTGTTAAAATGAAAATATAAAATAAGTGCTTTTAAAAAATATGAGTTACCATGTTAAATTACAAATTAAATTTCGTAACGTTGATATCTCAAAGTAATTTGTGTATTTTATCGAGTTAAAAATTTTTTGAATCAACATCTGTTTTATTAATATTTAATATAAAATGAAGTGGAATCTACTAAATGGGAAAGTAATGTGTTGTCACATCAGATTTTGTTACATTTGTTGTAACATCCGTTGTTACATTTTTGAAAATTTCAAAAACGCTTGATTTTGACCTGAATTTTTTTATAATGGAGTATATATTAAGAGAGTTGATCATGTAATAGACTTTTTTAGAGAGAGTAACCAAAAATTATAAAAAAAAAAGTCAGAGCAAATTCGAGCGTTTTTGAAATTTTCTAAATTGTGCTCTATTTAACAGTGCTGGCGCTCAGCAACTATTCGACGTAGAGAAAAATACCTTAGATAGAAGTTGTAGTAAATTTTATTCTCTATAAGATTTATAAAAGTCATTTTCGTCCTAAAGTCAACTGTCAAGGAAATATTGCGAAGAAACATTTTGTTTTCGCCATTTTTTTTAAACTGGCGGCACTTCCGGGCGGTCGCCGAGGTCGCCAATTCAGAATTTTTATTAGGACCCTAAACCTTACAACATATCCAAAAATCAGAACCCCCTGGCCAATTTTAGGAAACTCTTCTTTTCATGATTTCGAGGATGTTGTTAAAATATTTTAAGTGTTTTTAATTTTTTTAATGAGTTATGTGATAACAATATAGCTGAAATATAAATTTGTTTAAAAATATTTTGCCGAAAAACATAATTTTCACTCCTTCATAAAAATTTTCAACTTCAGACGAAGAATTCAGTAATAAGCTCAAGGTTCCGAGAGGACCGAGAGAACAAAATTATCAACACTACAGTGATAATTATAAAAATTACACACAACAGCAATCAACTTCAGGTCGCTTGTCAACAAGACAAAAACAAAATCGTCAAAGGTGTTCCGTCGCTTGATCAAGAAATAATCTACCAAGTGCTGCACAGATCTCAACGATATAATTGTTAACTTATTTGACATCAAAATGAACAAAAAATTTGCCCCACGTTGGGCGCCAATGTAACTTTTTCCACCCTTGCAAGTTCCGAAGACTAATGAGGTCTTTGGTATTACAAGGTGTCAAAATAACATCTGCCAAAAAAATGACAGTAAAATTTGCTGTCGGCAGTAACCCTGATGTACGTTTAAACCAACTCGTATTTAGCGGGAGCTAGAGTCATGGGTTGTAAATTCAAATGATGCAATAAAAAATAAAGAACGCAAAAATTAATGATAAACAAACTATATTCGTTGAAATTTCTGTACAACAGCTGTGGCAGTATCATGCAACTACAATTCATATAAAATCAGCGAGTTGATAACGTAATAATAATAATAAAATGGTGTAGTTAAATGTATAGATCAAATTTATAAGTCTTACAAAAATTGTAACTCACCCAAAGGTACCCTGGTAGAATTAAACAAATACAAAATACTCGCTTGTGACAATGAAGCGGACTCCAAATTTGACTTCTGTAGCACCAGAGATGAATTGAAATACGTCTTGTACTCGGCTGCACTGATAATACGGAAGCAGCTGCAATTGATTAGGTCGGGAACACCATAAAATTCGTTGATTAAAGAGAACCTCAAAAATTCAATGTTACTCCTGAAGTTGTCGTTTTCCAGTGTGTAATTTATTATCGAAATTTCATAAAATGACTTTACTTGTGTTGACATCAACAAGAATAAATCGTTGGTTAAAACTACAGTTTTTAAAACAGCCCTTGCGAAAAATGTGTCCTTGATTATTGACACATGTGTTCTAAAATAATGAAATGAATTTACTTCAAGGAAATTATCATTCAACAAGTTACTTACGGAAGTAAAAATGATGTTTTATGAAAATCCGCAGTAGCGCAAAACATCCATCCACCAAGTTAAACGATCAAATAAATTAATTACTCGTCTAATTAGCAAAAATTAGTCGGAACAAAATGTAACTCGACTTGATCAAATTGCAAAATTGGCAAAGATGGTTGCTTGACCGAGCGGTCACGGGAAATTAACGAAACTCGACGATTTGAGAAAGTTATGTACACGGTGTTGAACAAGTTGATATTATAATTCGTAACGAGTGTAAAAATTCGTTACAGTTTTTTAGTATGTTAAAGTACGAACAATTACCAATTACGTTTCTGGACGAAACGGTGCTGGGCGGGACGGGACGGAGCGGATACGGGTCCAATGTAGCCGCAGACTTAGCTTCTCATGCCAAGATTCATAGGTTCAAATCCTGTGAGGTGCTATCTATAGAAGAAAAATGTCTATCTGCTGATACCATTGCAGCCCTACCATTGAAATAAGTTACGAGCCGCCACTGCTCCTATATAGCAAATCGATCAGATTAAAAATCCTTCTCTAGATAGTATCTCACAGGATTCGAATCCATGAATCTTGGCACGACAAGCTAACACAATAGACGCTAAAACCTACATAATATGCAGTTTTAAGTAGCTATGAAATTAGATTTAAATTAGAAAAGAATTGGTTAAAAAAACAGGTCATTAGACCTATAAAGATAAGAAGAAGGGAATGTCATTAACTTTTATTCATGAATACATTTTTGATTAAATCAAAACCACGCCGATTTAGTTAGCGAGGGGAAGTTAAAAATCAATACTGTTTGAATTTCAAGGTTAATCTTCTCACCAGCTAAATTGAAATTTTAAATAGCACTTTCCCTTATCTGATGGTGATATATCATTATTTTAAAGATGGAAAAATCAACCAATTTTTTTTCAACTTTAAAATGATGCATCGTAAGTTTTTTTGAAATAAAATTATTTGTGGTTTCATCTTTCAATTTTTACCTCTAGCTCATAAATGGATTGACTTCATCCATTTCTTAAAAGAAATCTTCCACCTTTGAAATTGTATACTAACGAAAATTTTAAAGTGGTGGGATTGATTTTTAAAGTGAGCGGGTTAACCCTGAAATTCAAACAGTTGGTTTTGAACTTCCACCCTGCTGCGCTGTCTAAATCAAAGTTTTTTGTAAAGAAATTACAATTTTTATCAAATTAGAATTTATAACACAACAAAGTATAATAAAAAAATTTTGTGTTTAGTGTAACGTTCATATTGTACTATATGAATTTAAATTCTAATATTCTAATTTCAAACATGAAATGTGGCTAAACTAATATTTTCACAGTAATTTTTAATTAACAAAAATTACTTATAATGTATTGTTCTTAATTTAAAAAAAACTTTATAAAATCAATAATATGTAGGTATATCATATATTTTTTTGATTCCTACAGAACAGCCTTAAAAACTCATAGTAGGCCAATCGCCAAAGCATTCGACGGCGGTCATGGCCTGAATTATGTTATTCCAAAATTAGTTGTTTGTTGTAAATAAAACAGTCATAATTTGAAATTATCATCTATAAATTTATTTATAAAAACACGATGTGCACTTCAGTGAGATAACTTATAATCCAATGATCTAAATATATTTTGGTCCTTATATAAACTTTTAGTATGGATGTTTATGCTAGTCTTTTATTTTGACAGTTCCCATAACTTGGGTATAAACACTTGATGCCACTTTGGCTTAATTGATGCGTGAGAACCCTCCACTTAAATATTATCTTATATTTAAGATTTATAATAAGTATTTATAAATTCATATAAGTGGAAAAGCTTGTGGTTAAATATCTGAGACGAATTAGAGCATTAATTAATATTTAAAGTATAAAGTAATAGTAATTTTTATTTAAAATGCAGTCTGTGGACAAAATAATATGAACGCTCAGTAAATCTACGAATATTAATTGATTTTTGGGTTTTAAAATAACTATTTTTGTATTATAATTATTTTTATTATAGTAGGTACTAATATATTTTACAAAAATTAATATTAGGTATTTCCACCCTTTGTACATGGAAAGAGATGGGTCACGACGTTCGGAAACGAACAATACGACTAAGAAGAAGATTTCCACGCTTAGCTTTAATAACTGCATTTATGAGTCTTGGCATGCTTTCGATACAAGACTTGATCATTTTTTTTAATTTTTTAATTATTTTGCCATTCGAAAATTATTTTTTCTTTTAAAGTGGCTCTATTTGGTATTTCCATTTTATTCATTTCTTGTTTGAGAAGTGACCATACATTTTCGATAGGGTTTAAATATGGCGAATTATATACCTCTCTGGCCATTGAAAAAGAGGGATGTTTTTAATTGCAGGTAACTTTTGACCTTTTTGCAGTGTGACATGGGGCCCCGTCTCGCATAAAAGAAAAAGACCTGCTACTTAACCTTTTTTCTTTCAAATAAAGTAAAAGTTGTTAGATGGCCAATGGGTTTGGTCGATAAAATAATTTAACACAAATAGTTGTATAATAATAAATTTAATGTAAGTAAAAAGGAACATAAATTAACAGCTACTATCAATCGTAATACCGTAGGTAAACTGAACTTAACCTAATATTGGCAGTGTCTAAATTGACGCTAACAGATCGTCCATCCTGATGACAGAGTGTCCTCACTCAAACAAAGCTTATTGACAAAATATAATAAAAAAAACTAATGAATAAAAGGAACAAAATGAATAATACATATATAATAAAATCAGAACGTAAGAAACACTTCACTCTCTATTAAAGCACTTGCTTCTTCTGGTTCATCGTCACAATAATTCTCCTCTTCTTCTCTTTCGTAACCACTAGAATCGGTTTCGTTATCTTCATATTCGACCCATTTATAGTGGAATTCCAAACATAGGCTTGCTAAGCGTACATTGAGAATTGCAAATGGCCGAGTAGACGTGTTCTGTATATCGCTGGAAATATTTGTGAATTAAGGGTGAATTGAGGGTCGAAATTGGCAGGAAAGTAGGTGAAATAGTTGCGGTTCGTGGTTGTTTCTTGTTTCTGGAAGTACCAAGTGTGTGTTGTGCTGGAATTAATTTTTAACGGATATCAGCAGTGAGTAATTTTCTAGTCCTACCGCATCAATTTAAATTTACAAAATCAATTTACTTAATTGATAACACTACGCTATACCCACCAGAGGCCAACTTAAATCCAAGGGTGGTTCTGATCAAGTTTCAATGGATATGGCCAGCGTGGGTTCATTGACAGAGCTGAACTCAAAGTTAGACAAATTAATTAATATCTTGAGCGAAGTTAGGGATGAGGTGGCGCAGAATACGACAAAGATAGGAGCAGTTGAGGGGAGGCTCGATAAGGTTGATAGATTGGAAGTGAGAGTTCAGGAGCAGGAAGCCACAATTGCCAACCTCATCGAAGAAAATAAAAGAAGCAGAGATGCAACCGAACAATATAGTCGCCGAAACAATCTCAGGATTTTTGGAATCCAAGAAATAATGGGTGAGTCGACCGATGATGTGGTATTGGGTCTCTTGCGGGATCGACTACAAATAAATGTTCAAGTTTCTGACATAGAAAGAAGTCACCGAGTGGGTAAAAAGGTCGACAATGGTCGACCCCGTGCATTGTTGGTCAGATTTCTCTCGTATAGAACGCGCGACCTAATCATCAAAAATAGAAAAAGATTGAAGGGAACAAAGGTCAACATCCAGGAAGACCTGACCACACATCGTTATGATAGGCTTAAGGAGGCGCGAAAAGAATTTGGGTTTGGAAATGTGTGGACCGCGGATGGAAAAATAATGGTTAAAAGTGTCGAAAACGATAAAACTATAATAAAAAATTTCATTTAAGTTCAGTTTTACGAATTTTCAGTGCAGAATTGATTATTTCTACTCCACATACAACTTTATTTAACCGCAGAGCTATACTACAGAACATTTGTTTATTTGGAAAATGCTTATCGGTGCAGCATGGCGATTCGTTAGTGGTTTTACTATATAAGATATCTTTTTAATTTATCAGGTATTGTATCCGTCACTCCTATATTATAATTTGTTAATTTTTTCGACCTGATATTTTGGCTTATTTGTTTGTATTTGTTTTGATTTTTTATTGAGGTAAAGGGGATAATAATTATGGGTATTCATTGCAAGCTGCTGGCTTAATTTATTTATTACATTATATTATATTACGGAATATCACACTTATTAAATTATTATTGTATATGGCTTTCCATGCGACATAAAGCCAAATGAATGAATTTGCGAATATGTTATCAGAATGCGAGAGGCTTGCGTACTAAGTTGGAAGATTTCTACCTAAATCTGGTGGGTAGTGAGTTCGATGTTATTTGCATAGCCGAGTCGTGGTTGAATGAGGAAATTTTGGACGGTGAGTTGGTTGGTAGTGGCGAGTGGAACATTTTTAGAAATGACAGGAGGGTGGAGCGTGCTAGGAGAGAGAGGGGTGGTGGTGCTTTTGTTATTATTAAAAATAAATATATTATAAAAGCAGTTTTTAGGTCGGATGGTAGGTTTGATGCTGTGGGAATAACTTTTGAAATCGGACGTGAGTCACTTACTATAATTTCTTTGTATATACCCCCGGGATTGCCGGGTATAATTTACTCCGATTTCTTTCAATTTTACGAGAAAAATTTAAACGATATTAGTGAAAACGTTATCATAGTGGGAGATTTTAACTTGAGCGATGTCAGAGGTACCGCGTCTGATCTGCGCTTGGGATCTCCAAACACTCAATTGTTATCAGAATTTCTAGATGTAAATAATCTGTTATAATATAATAACGTGCTGAACTGTTCGGGAAAAACTTTGGATCTTGTATTGGGGAGTCTGAACTGTGTTGTTACCAGGGAGGATACTCCGTTTGTGACTGAGGACACTTATCATCCGGCTTTATTGATACATACGACAGTAGTGTCAGATAAATTTGTAAAGAGCACCATACCTCTTAATGGTTATCACTTTAAAAAGACTAAATATGAAGAATTAGCACACGATATAGACGAAGTTGTCTGGACTGAATTGTACCAAACTGATGGAGTGGATGCTGCGGTGGATGAGTTTTATAAAAAATTATATCAAGTCTTCGACAGAAATATTCCTAAGGTTAGAAGTATTGGCAAGTCTTTCCCACCGTGGTTTGATAGAGAGCTTATAAATGAGATAAATCTAAAAGAGAGGTGCAGGAAAAACAAATTGGTGTCTTCGTATTGTGATGCCTTATATAGGGAAAAAAGAAAATATGTAAAGAATTTAACTAGAATCAAATATAAAGACTACATTAAAAACTTAAAGAATGACTTCATAGACGACCCAAAAAACTTCTGGAGTTATCTCAATACAAAAAAAAGTACAACTAAAAAAACATTATTAATGAAGGATGAAAACGACTTTCAAATTAAAGTTGAAAACCAAGCTGAGAAGTTTGCATCGTATTTCTCATCGGTATATAGTACCAGTATTAGCACTTACAATGTCACGTTTGAAAGGGAGGAGGTGGATGTCCTGCCGTTGCAGGGCAGTATATGCTTCCCACAAATTACTGTAAAAGAAATATATCAAGCAGCAAAAGAGATGAAATCGGGGAGGGCTTGCGGAATAGACAACTTTCCACCGTATTTACTGAAGAATCTCATAGAGTGGCTAAGTGAACCTCTCCAATATATATATAACCTTATTGTAAAAACAAATACTTACCCTACCTTGTGGAAAGCGTCAAGAGTATGTCCTATATTTAAATCGGGAGATAGCACTAAATTTTAGAATTATAGACCAATCTCTATTTTGGCGGCTCCTAGCAAGCTGTTCGAGCGGATCCTGCATAGCCGCATCTACAACCACGTAAAACTATCATTGGACGAGGACCAACATGGCTTTTTGCCTGGCAGATCAGCGGCGACTAATTTGTTTCTGTTTACGCAGTACGTGTATGAGAGCCTCGACAAAGGAGTTCAAGTGGACACAATTTATACAGATTTTAAAAAAGCCTTCGATCGGGTAGACCATGACGTGCTGCTGAAAAAGCTTTATAGTTTCGGTCTGGGGCCGCTTTTGCCGTTGTTTGCTTCGTACCTCAAGGGAAGAACGTTTAGGGTTTCTTGCAATGGCTATACATCGGGGTACTATAGCGCAAGTTCTGGCGTACCGCAGGGCAGTAATTTGGGTCCGTTAATATTCCTGTTATTCGTAAATGACATTGGCAGCTGCTTTCATCACTCTAACTACTTATTGTTTGCGGATGATCTAAAATTCTATAGGCAAATAAAATCGAATTGGGATTGCGAATTGCTGTAGTCAGATATCAATCGAGTCTTGTTGTGGGGCAAAACGAACAAATTAGAATTTAGTATACCTAAATGTAGGGCCCTTAGCTATTCAAAGTCAGTAACAATAATAAAACAGAGTTACAAAATGAATGATACAACATTGCATGGACCAGCACAAATAAGAGACCTGGGAGTAATGTTTGCTTCAGACCTGACATTCCATGATCATATTTTGGGAGTCGTGGCTGAATCTAGAAAACTATTAGGATTTATTATTAGGACCACAAAAACGTTTAAGAGTGGTGAGGTTATGAAGGCTTTATTTTATGCCATTGTTCGTCCTAAACTAGAATATTGTAGCATAGTTTGGAACTCGTCACATGCCATAGATAGATTGCCGTTGGAGCGAGTACAGAATAGGTTGATTAGATACATGGAATATTTAGAAACAGGTGTATATCCATCCTATGATATACATAACAGAAATCTTAGAATAAAATATAATGTTCCAGAATTATGTGCTAGGCGCGAATCTATTTCAGCTTCATTCTTACATAGATTAATTAAAGGAGTGTACGACTGTCCAAAGATTATCTCTATGATAGAAATTAGAGTACCTCGCTCTTGTAATGCCCGACTTCCCAGTACGTTGCAGGTTCCTCTCGCTAGAACGCTCTATATGACCCATGCGCCATTGCACACCGCATGCCGTAGTTTTAATTATTTACTTCTCAATTCGGACGTGGACTTTGACATCGATCTCACTCGTTTTAAGAAAATTTGTAAGAAACTATTTAATCAGACGCCAACTAATGGGTGATTTCGGGGACTTATACACGTAGGGCCTCTCGCAGATGGCTTAATATAGCAGTTCTTTTAAAATTTACAATGTAAATATAATGTTTATCTACATGAAATTAGGCCATTGGTCTGTATGTAGTGTGATATTTGAAACAATAAAAATAAAAAAATAAAAAATAAAAATAAAATATCGAGTACTCGGTTTCGTTCAGCGTATCCCTAAAATTTTTGTTAATAAAGCGCTGAAAAACAGCTGGTCTGTTGCACACCTCAAACGACATTTGCACATACTCGTACTGGGCACCTTGAATTGCAAAAGAAGTGTATTTAATTGAATCAGGGTCCATTTTGACTTGGTGGAACCCGTTTTTCAAATCTAAGGTCGTAAAATATTTCGCGCCACTTAAATTGTTCAACACGTTATCAATATGTGGTAAAGGGAATTTGTCTTTTTCGATCACCTTATTCAACTCGCGGTAGTCGACACACAACCGATATTCGTTGTTTTTTTTTCGCGCCAACACTACGAGACTGGCATATTCGGAAACACTGTGCCGGATAATCCCTTTTTCCAGCAAATCATCCGTGATCTGCCTTACCGCATCGCGTTCTTGATAAGATAATCGCCGCGGGCTACAACTCACACTTGTCTTAGAATTTAAATTGATGGTCATTTTTACATCACAGCTTTTCTTTTCACTTGGTAAGTCTAAATTTCTCATAATGTCTTTTATTTTATTTATATCTTTCGAGGATAAATTCGGGTTTATTTGTAAGTCCATTTCAAAACTTCCCGCAACATCAATATTTAAAATATCTGTCGATGCTGGAAAGATCTTCTTTTCGTTGCTGGTTGAATTCGAGGCAAAACCACTCGGTTTCGACTTTTCTTCGGGTTGATTTTGCATTTCCCCTTCGATCAATTTCATCGCACTCATCAAGCTCTTCAGCGTTAGGTGTTTTGCGACAACCATTTGCGTTCGAATAATAAAATTGTCTATCCCATGGATGACATGCGAAACAATTTCATTTTCGTGTATTTTCGCTTTGTGACCTAATCGCACTTTGTCATGGAAGTAGTCCTCGAAGGGCTCGTTTCGCTTCCATCTTCTGCTTCTTAGTTTTTACATTGTTTCAAATAGGTTTTCAGGTTTTTGAAACAGATCTACTAAGTCTATTTTTATATTTTCCCAGCTTTTTGTACATATTTCTGGTGTGTCGTCATACCACTTCCTGATATTTCCGCCAAATTTGTTGGTGGCCAGGAGTTTTATTACTTCATCACCAACCGAATAGGTGTTCTTGACATCTTCGACTCTAGATATCCACATTCCACATCGATGGTATCCGTTTTTGCTCCGATCTGGGGGATTTGTGCACCTTTCTCCGATAAGGGAACTCTTATTGAAGATGCTGCGTTTAGTTGAGGTCGTAATTGATCCTTCAACTGGTCCACCTCCGTTTCTTTGCGCAATAACATTTCCATCATTGTGTTTACTTGGGAAATCAACATTTTTACTTCGCTGGTATTTTCGGCCTTCACATCACTTCCGGTTGACATTTCGATACAGTGCGTTGATCGTTCAAAATCGGAAGTTTGCAAAACGTAATGTGATGTCGTACGTTGCATCAAATTACAAACAAATAATAATAAAATCTTCAAACACTGTTTTATTGACTTACTAATAGTACTGCGGTACGTTGCACTAAAATTTTCAGTAAATAATGTACTTTTCGCGCCAAGTAATGTAGTCCGTCACACTAAATGTTATTTTTGCGCCACTTCTGCTATATCGTACTTACAGTCCGTCGTAATTCGTTAGCTCTCGAGTAAATCCACGCGTAAAACCAAATGAATTCACAATTAATTTTCACAATTTACGTATTATCACCTTCGAAATCTCACTTCTGCAATTGTTAGATGGCCAATGGGTTTGGTCGATAAAATAATTTAACACAAATACTTGTATAATAATAAATTTAATGTAAGTAAAAAGGAACATAAATTAACAGCTACTATCAATCGTAATACCGTAGGTAAACTGAACTTAACGTAACATTGGCAGTGTCTAAATTGACGCTAACAAAGTACTTTTTCTATGACCTGTTGGTATTGTTCTTGACAGGGGTGGGCTGGAGCCGGCTCGGTCCGGCTCGCGCGAACCGGTTCTTAAAATTTTTAAAGCTCGGCGAGCCGTTTGTTAAATTACCCCTAAAACCAAAAAATAAGCCATTTTAACCCTGGATCCACAAGGTGGTGTCACCCGTGACACGGAATTTACATTTTTAAGTCTGTACTTCCCCCGGAATATGACGCCACCTTGTTATTTACGTAATATAAATTTATTACACTCTTCTATATGATTTACCGTTTTTTTTTTTGCTTCGAAATAATAGCGAGCCGGTTGTTCAAAATTTGGCAGCCCACCCCTGATTCTTGATGCATTGTGCCTTCAACAAAATATACCGGTCCGGTGTCTTCGCCTCTTATCGCACTCCAAACCATCAAACTGGGTGGATGTTTTACCACCTTTTTCACGCAATCTTCGTTATATTTATCCGCCCTTGGTCAACAAACATATTTGTAGCTTTCGGTCAAACACCTAATCGTAGATTCGTCATTAAATATTATGTTAAATTTAAAGAGAAGGAATTAAATTAAGACATTCAAAAACAAAGGTTAAAATGTTATTAATTGAAATATTATTTGGTTGTATCTTTTTCCAATCTACAACAGTGAAATGTTTATGCTGTTTTGACCACTGTAATCCTTTTTTTTCAAAGTTGGGGTGAGTCGTGGCCGTTTTACAGGTCGATAGCATTTTACACCTTTTTCAGCTAATCGGCGTCGTATCGTCGCACAGTGTGGTGGAAGCGGACAAATGGTGATTTTTAAAGTATTTCATTTGATCTGTTTAATAATAGTTTCTTGCTAGGAAGATCCCAAGGATTCAGGAACCAAAATAGATCATAAAAAATGTGCTTGGAAAGTGTCGAAAACATGGGGCAAAGTCAACCCTTTTTATATAGTACTATATGTACCAAATACTACATGGGTACTATAACTTTGTTTAAAACGGAAATACGTGGAAATACATTGATTTTTTTCAGTTTTCAAGTTGAAATATTGTTTCTGTATCTCTTTACTAGCACCCAAGTGGCCAAACAAAACAAAGAATTACATTTTTAACGGTTTGTAGACCTAATTTCGACCCAAAAAGTCGATTTTTTTTAAATGTTAACTTCTCTTAAACTTTTAGTTGTATGAGAACTCATGAGACACACCGAAAAAAATTTGTGATAAAATATCATTGGTATCTCTAGTACTTGCCCTCCAAATTTCAGCTGCTGATACTTGCTAGTGCTGGCGCTTTGCGCTATTGTGGGAATCCCCTTGGAACGTGAGATTAAATGGCTAGCTTTAGTCTCTTGTAATTTAACATACTATTCTTTAAAAACAGTAAAATCTGGCTTCATCCTTGGATTATATTAGAAATATCTAGTGCGTTCATATTATTTTGTCCAATGACTAGATCGGGTCGTCCACCAGTTAAAGAAGATATTGGGCTAATTATTTTACTTGAGTTTCAAGAAAATCCCCCATTATCCACTCGTCAAGTGGCGGCTAGCGCGATAGTTCAGAGCTCAGTTATAAAATATTTGAAATTGAGGAAGTGCCATCCGCATAAAGTGCTTCTGATTCAAGAACTACACTAAGTAAGTTTAGTTCAACTCAATTGATATTACATAAAACCTCATAGAAAAGATGAAGTATATTATTCTCCAAATTTTTATATTAAATTGGTAAAAGGCGTCACACTGTTAAGTTAGTTCTGTTAAATTTAGTATTTGGCATAATTAAATAACATTAATTTTAAACTTGTAACTTACGAATATAAAAATAAAATCGTTTCTAAAAATTCCAAAAAAAGTATCTGAAATTTAACTAGCAGAACTGCTTTAGATAGAAGCTTTAATGTTTAAACTTGTTTATCACCCATGAAAAGTCATAAAGCTAAAGTTTTTCCAATTTTTACTTTCTTCCAACGCCGTATCTAGGCGGTGGCAAGATGGGCGCCCGCCAAGGGCGCAGCTACCGGGGGGCGCAAAATCGGCCATGAAAAATAATTTTATTTTTAGATTAGTGCATTTTGTTAAGGACAAAAATTTCACGTTATTGAAATGAATGTTATTCCAGATTGTTAAGTTACTGTCCGCTAATAAAAGTTGAAGACCTACGTAAAAAAGGAATTAAGAAATACATAGAAAAAGCCAAAGCTACATGTGGTTTCGTGGAAATTACAAGTTGTTTTCCTGTTAAGAGACTGAAAAAAGTCAAAAGAATGGCTGGTGAAATGGCTGAAGATGAATCCCACTTGCTGAGTGCTGAAAAATCATTTGAGAGAGAGTGTTTCGTTGTGTTTGATAGGATTAGAAGCGAAATGGACAAGAGGGCAAACATCTACCATTCGGTTTCATCTGACTTTAATTTTTTATCCGGAAAGTCTTTAAGTGAGTATTCTGATTCTCTTCTTGAAAAGTAAGTGTGAAGCTAATCTTGGTGCGATGTATGCCAAAGATATAGTAGATACGTTAGAACTTGTGAACGAAGTAGTTACTTTCAAGTATCATGCAAAGGAGCTGATAAAGTACATCAATAAGGCCTCCCATTTGGATGCTCTGAACGTTATTTCTAATTATGAATTAAGAGACGCCTATCCGAACATTGAAATTGCGTTGAGGATATTTTTAACAATGCCTGTAAGTGTGGCGTCTTGTGAGCGTTTGTTCAGCAAGTGAAAAATGATCAAGAACTATTTAAGATCAAGTATGTCTGAAAAAAGATTGACAAACTTAGCAATTCTGAATATAGAATACGACATTGCGTTTCAGATTGATTTTAACGATATCATCGACGGTTTTGCCCTGGTAAAAGCAAGAAAAGTACTGTTTTGACTCATGATTGATTGATGATTGATCAAATAACTTTAAACCTACAACTTTGCACTTTAATTTTGTAAAATTTCCACGGAAGGACCCCCGGATCCCCCGTTTTCATTGGGGGGTATTCCATATCCCCCAAACCCACCAGTGTGGAGGGCGCAAATGTTAAGTCCCGCCAAGGGCGCGGCCGTACCTAGATACGGCGTTGCTTTCCTCATACGTATAAGCGTATGTATTAGGGAAAGTATTGTTTAAAAATGTGTTCTAGCAATATAAAGATTAGAATAATCAAGTTAGACTTGACACTCTAGGATTTACATACTAGAAACGGACGCATGTAAGTTGGGCCAGCGGTCAATGTATTTCAAAATTATTTTGGTGGGTAGCTTAAGAAAACCCGTAATTTGGGCCAGCGGTCGGCGTGGGCAGCTTAAAGGTAAAGCCATTAAATAATATTCAATTGTATATATTAAGTATCGCAAAACGCAAGTAAGAAAAAAATTTTCGTGTGCTACACACTAAAGAACATGGTTAATATAGTCTATAGAAAAAATATTTTTCGAGAAATCCTTAAAAACAACCCCAAAATTGAGTTTTGAAGGTACGTAAATTTAGGTGTTTTTTTTCCGATTTTTGAGGTATGCATTCGATTAGGAGGGTTATCCATCGTCAAAACCTACGCTTCCGGGGCGCCGCTCCGCTCCGCTCCGCTCCGCTCTGCCTTGCACCCCTCCAGAGCGGTTTTGACTCTGGTTTACTGGGCTAAACATACTAGAAGCGCCTTCCATCAAGAAAACCGGGATAAAAGAAACCGGGAACTTAGAGAACCTTGAAATAGCATTAAAAAGTATAGTAGCGGTATGGGGCAGTAAACTTTTACGTTTCACCCCGAAAAAATCGAATAAAAAAAATTAACCATGGCAGTTTTCTCAGTGTGCGAGAGCCTTTCAGAACTGCGACCAGTATTAATCTTTTGTTCTTTAATTAATTTATTATATGGAATATAAATAATAATTTCAATAGTGCGGCATTAATTAAAAACATTTAATAAAAATGTAATTTACAAAGTTGAATCAAAAAATAATAAGTATCAATAAGTATCAAAAAATAATAAAAAATACACGGACAAAAGGCAAAGGATTAAAATAATTACAGAACATTTTCTGCCCCAATTTACATGGGACGCTTATAATCTTTCGGCCCAATTTACGGGTAGGCTTAAAAAGAACCTGACCGCCTGGCCCAACTTACAAGCGCCGCGCCGCTAGAAACATCTGCTGCTAGCTGTCAAACCTTTGTATTACCTTTATTGCTACTTTTATATTAAATTTTCTTGTGATTAGATCAGATTCGAACTACATAGAATAGATTCTTTTGGTTTATTGAATTTTTTTTAATTATAAAATCTAATTTTCGTAGTATTTTGTGATCAGTAATTTTAGCGGATAATGTAGAAATTAAATAGATTATAAAGATAATGTACCAAATTAGTAGTTCTTTTTAAATCTTTAAACAGTAAAGAAATATTAAAAAACGTAAAATTATTAAAAATTTTGAAAATCGATAAATAGTCCAGTACCGCTTTAAATTTGTTTTAAAATTGCCTAGCTGGAAGGGATCAACGGATCAATATAGCGTTACAGATACATATAGTACATATTAGGCTTCTATACAATGTATAGCAAGAAGCCTTATGATCTGGCTCCGTGTCTGTCCGTCTGTCCATCTGTCTGCCCGCATAATTCAAATCTAATCAGAACCCTCGAAATTGTGATTGTAAACACATCGTATGTATAATAAAATAAAAATGTGTTTTAAATTTAAAATCGACTTTCTAGCCACGTTCTACAAAAAATTTTACTTATATATAGAATATTTGTTTGGCTGCTACTAAAGATTCAGATTATCAGAATTATCACAGATTTAAGAAATGAAATATTCTGAGATCTATAGTTGAACTTAAAATGTTTTGCTCTTATGTGAAAAAATAATTTTTTATCCTATAATAAAGATACTAATCTGAAAATCGAAATCTCTTGTCACTAAATTTTACTTATATAGAATATTTTTTAGCTTGTAGGTATTAAAAATTCAGATTATCAGAATTACCACAGATTTATGAAATGAAATGAGGCGTGTAGAATCAAAACCGGACATGTCACATAAGAGTGAATTCAAATTCACTCTTATGTGCGTTTTTGAAAAACGCAAAAAACTGCCAAATAAATTCCAAACGATAAAAAATATCTTTTTCTGTAACAACGCCTTAGTAATAATTATTAAATAATAACTGCTGAAGAAATTTTATAAAAATTTTATTATTTTGGATGTTATTCAAAGATCTATGATGCATTTGTTCGTATTTGCAACCAAAAACCTGGATATATCCGGTTTTGAAACGTAAATGCGCTTTAGTTATTTAGGTATTGAGTGTAAAATAATAATTATTATAAACTTAAAGTCCGAAATTTAACAAATTTATTTAAAAAATACAATTTTAGAAAATGGATCAATCAATATAAAAAAATAATAATAAAAAATACAAAATATAATAAATGGATAATTAGTTACTATTAAACGAAAGGAGTTTCTTCTAAAAAGTGACGTTCTTCATCTTCATTTTCAATTTCCACCAAACCGTTTCCGTCAAAAACGTTTTTATAAAACCTAAGAGTTGGTAAGGTTGCCCATTCCTTTCCAAAATGAACACTAAGCAGCATTTCAATATCCTTCTTCTAGGCGTCTTTTAAAGGAACCCCAACTTGTATTTCGGCTGGTGCTATGTCGGATATTTTTTTTGTTACGCTTAAAGAATTTGAGGTTGAACTGTGATAGTTCATTTCTCCGAAAACAAAAATTTTGTATCTTGATGTTCGTTTCAGTAGAAGTTTCAGGAAGATTTCCGTGATATAAAACTATGCACCTTGCTATGCAGATTACTCCACTTACGAGGGGAACCTTTGAACTGTGACGCTAGTTTTAATATATAGTTGATATACAATGAAAGAAAACCAAAAATTATTGAACGCAGTGTTTTTTCTCACCATACGCGTGGTGTTTTGATTTATTATAATAATTCTTGGAAATGTGAGTTAATTAATAGCAAGGTGATTAATTTGAATTTGTGGTGATTGGTTGTTAAAGGAAGTGATGGTAATGATGTAATTCATTTAGCGGTTCTTTATAGAGCGCCGAGATATTTGAACGTTGATTCGAGTTTTTATGTGTATTTTGAAGGTTTCATGGAAGAATTATGTGAAATTAGCAATAAAGTGATGATAATGGGTGATTTTAATGTTGATTGGTCAAAGGTTTCAAACTCAAAAAATAGATTAAGTGATGTTATCAGTGATAATGGTTTTAGACAAATTATGAGTCAATACACTAGAGAAACATGCGAATCAAAAACATTGATTGACTACGTAATAGTGTCACAAATAGATATTTAAATTATATTAAAATGGCCAGTATATAAATATCACCCTGTAGAGTAAATTTTATAATTATGAGTTGCTAAATAAAGAGGTATTGCAAATACACACACGAGGATTGTGAAGTTACGAAGTCAGCGGTTATTAGTAGGGCTCAGGAAAGATACCAAAAAAATGTGGGACAGACGAAAGTTAATAAATATCCTAAATGAGGAGTTGCGAGTTAGTTGGCTTTAAAATTAGTAAGCGGGTCGGTTGACAGTGCCGTGTGTTTGTGAATCAAGATATTAACAAGAAAGAATACAAGATGTCAATTGTACGAGTCAGCCAATATTCCTGGGTCCTAGGGATGATGATAATTGTAGAGTAAGAATTAATTTAAATAACCATATATGTAATATTTTCCCCCAGATTATTTTATTTAAATAGATTAGTTAATATTATTCCATGACTATTATTTAAAAGGTACACCCCAATATAAGATCCCAAATTTAGGCAGAAGGGCCTAAATACAACAATAGTTAATGACGGGTATAATTTTAGTGCTGAAATTAAAAGAGGAATATCAATTAGAAGTAATAAAAAGCTCAAAGGAAAAAGATATAATAAGCACTTTAAGATATGACAAAAATAAATTTAGAAACAGAATTGTTCAGAGTGATTTGATGACCACTTACTCCGCTGATTGTAATTTTAGGGCTGACATTTTTTGTCAGGGTTTGCAATCGATTATTAACGAGTTTATTGAGAATAGGACGGATTCTTATGTTGGCTGCCCGTGGTTTTCTTGTGATCTGGAAAATTTAAAGAATAGTAAGCTGATTCAATATCGTAGGGCGTCGCAATCGGGTAGTGCATATGAGTGGTCAAGATACAGGTGCATTAGAAATGATTTTCGTTTATCACAAAGCATCGTTTGCATTACAATGTTTTTACATTCAAATTTCCTATTATGCGGATGATTACATGGTAATTTCCAATTTAGCAGCTTAAAATCACTAGCAGCATATCTATACAAACATGCAAAACCGATTAATAATAATAATAATTAGTTACTAATAAACATAACAAGCACAGCGTGTAGCATAAAGCAAACATCGACAGGCTACGGACCGAGAAATCGCAGTTCTAAACCTAGCCGCGCTAATCTACACTGCTGTGTTGCACTCGCCAACCCGTCTGGCCAGCGTGGCAAGTTAAGGCTAACAACCCCCCATATGCAAATATGGGGGAGGCTTACATCCGACGATGGATGGCATAGCTGTTGATGATGATGATGAAACATAACAAACTAAACTTACATCGACGATCCCGTTTGGCTGGATGGACATGTTGCGGTATGAAAATAAAAATATGCAGGACTTGTTGCATAATCCAATTTATTTAAAATTTGTCACACGTTCTTATAAGACTATTACAGTTTGTTATGAGGGTTTCAAAACTAACTTGTAGAGAATGTTTTAGACTATATCAAGATATCTGTATCTAAAAAATTAAATTTTTGGACATGTTGCGTTTTCAAAATATAAATAAGTTAAACTTTTATAATATATTTTTTACTTCAATAAATTAAGGCTAACTATTTTAGGCTTCTATACAAAGTATAGCAAGAAGCCTTATGATCTGGCTCCGTGTCTGTCCGTCTGTTCGTCCGTCTGTCCGCATAATTCAAATCTAATCAGAACCCTCGAAATTGTGATTGTAAACACATCGTATGTGTTCGTTCACATCGTTCACCTCGTTCCTAGGCTTCTATACAGCTACCTTTCTGGTGTGAAAAGTTGTTGTTGTTAGTTATTTTTGGTCGACATAATATTTATAATGTAACATCAGATAATCCGATAATCTGCACCAATTAAATTTTTTGTGGTTGGTCATCATCATTTACTATACTGTCACGACCGTATCGTGCGGGATCATTTATTTAAATTAAACTAGCTCAACCATTAACACATTTATTTATCCTTCCAAACGCATATGTACATATTCTTTAAACTAATACTTAAAACTAAGTCTTACATTATTGATAAGGGATGAAGTTTTCTTATAGGAACCCTGGCAGTATCGCTCTCTTGCACTCGATTTTCACTTTTTAAAATCACGTATGTAACTCATGTATGTAACTGATTATTATTCGTTCATTTACTTTCCAAGAAGACTTCACTAGCCCTCCACTTATTTCTAAACAATTTGCAATCAATCTATTTTCTCAGCTAGCTAATCATATCCGGGGCAATCGCCTTATATCAATATTGTCAATTTAGCATAGTTGTTAAGGCGACTCGCGTACTAATATTTTATTAATGTGACAATATAAGTAATATCAATCAAACTTTTCCATTCCATTCGAAACTTTACTTCTCTGTAATGTGCGATCCATTTTTTGAGATGGACCAATCCTCTCCTTTCTCTTTTATTTACAACTTAACTTTACTAATCACATCAAGACACTGCTATGGTTAAAATAAATAAACACTTATTTTTTAACATCAAAGTAAAATTAGAAAGTCCATTTTAAATTTAAAACAAATTTTAATTTTATTATACACTAGGGGGGCTCCGCCCCCCTGGCCGCCTTTGGCGGCCCAGCCCCCTTGGGCCGCTTCGCGTCCCAATATTCCCGGCCGATTTACGCTTGATCCACCCCCATTTCGCCACCTCGTAATTCCATATAAATGAGAAATCTTGCGAGTTATAAAATTTCTTTCCATACGACATTTGTTATGTCGCTTGTACTTTGAATTTGTATTCCATCCTTTGCTCGACATCTTGATAATGCTACATAAATATAACTATTCATGACTAAACAAAGGCCTATCGATATTTATACCAACTTTGTCAAAGCTCTGCCCTTGACATTTATTTATAATTTATTATAGCGAATGCCAACACTATCGGAAATTGTCGCCTATGTATGTAGTACAAATGGTAATCTGCTTGCAGATGTATCGCCAGTATCCAATTTGGATACTGGCGATAATTTGGACAGTTTAGCTTTACCATTATGACAAAAACTTTTCTTGCAAAATTCATTTTTCCAAAACATAGCATCACAATTTGAACATTTCTCGGTCATTTCACCCGCATCATGAGGAGTTACTGATTCAAAAACAGTGACCAGATCTGTCGATGATCGCTGTAGCGCTCTTCTTTTTCTACTACTTTCAGTTGAAGGTTTTGCTGCTGGTTTTAATGTTGAAGGTTCTTGTTCCTCTTGTAGTTGTACCGATTCTAAAACAGTGGCCAGATCTGTCGATGGTTGCTGTAGCGCTCTACTTTTTCTGCTTCTTTCGGTTGAAGTTTTTGCTGGTGGTTTTGATGTTGAAGGTTCTTGTTCCTCTTGTAATTGTACCAATTCTAAAACAGTGGCCAGATCTGGCGATGGTTGCTGTAGCGCTCTACTTTTTCTGCTTCTTTCGGTTGAAGTTTTTGCTGGTGGTTTTGATGTTGAAGGTTCTTGTTCCTCTTGTAATTGTACCGATTCTAAAACAGTGGTCAGATCTGTCGATGGTTGCTGTAGCGCTCTTCTTTTTCTGCTTCTTTCAGTTGAAGTTGTTGCTGATGGTCTTGATGTTGAAGGTTCTTGTTGCTCTTGTAGTTGTTGCTGTCCAGTTCTGTGTTCTCTCGAACGTTCAGTTGATGTTTGTCGTCTTTTTTCTTTCTGTGTCACTTTCAGTATCTGAGGATGTATCCCGTTGTGGTCTCACTTCTTTGTTTGCTTTTATTCTATCTGTTCTTAGAATTAAGGAAGCTTCGCTAGTTATAACAGTCGGAAAAGGTAAAAGCCTTTTTTGGTTAAAGATAACTTTTAAATGAGTCCTCATCTTTAATCTAAACTCTGTATTAACCATCAGGATCTAATTAAATTTTGTGATATGATCATTAGCTAGGCTAGCTAATTTCAAAATTAATGAATTATTTCTTGGTGGCCCAACCATAAATTCCTAAATGAGCGTTTTCTCGAAACAACGATTTTGGAGATACTGCGTTTTAGCGTTGGACGGCAGTACACGCTTGATCGGGTATCGACGGCGCATGCCGATTTTGCGGGAGGTTTGAACAACAGTGGGGTAGTATAATAAAGAGGGTATATGCTAAAAGAAACAATTTTGTTAATTTAAAATAAATGTTTATTACACAATTACACAATTACAAATAATTACAATTCTTATGATAATAAAAATTAATTTGTTTTGTAAAGGCATTGTCATTTTGCTATTATAGCATTTAAACTAACAGAAAAAATAAGCAAGGGAATATTAAATAATTGAGGAGCTCGCTTCTGGGATGAAGAGGTTATGCTCTTAAACAATAAAAGTTAGCCGGGAAAATAAATTTAACAACTTTGAATTCAGAAATGAAAAATAACTGTGATTAATTCGTTTCGGAATAAATAAAAATAAATATTGCGTTTGTCAGAATTAATAGAAGAGGGACATCGCAATATGTACAGTTCTTGGAATTTCGCAATTGTGAAGTCTTTAAGTTGCTTTATGCTGTATGGGGTTGTGAGTGAAGTTCAACCCTCAATGCACACTAAAACTTTCGTAATGATGTTCTTTATTAAGAACTTCATTCTAAGAAGAAAAATAATGTATTACATACGTTTTATTTATTTATTTTAAAAGTTTATTTGTTAAATTACAATTTTGTGATACTTCTATTTTTCAATAAAATGCCTTTTCTAATGAAATTTATTTTTTTATTCTACCTATTGTACCATACTAATACAACACTAATACTTTTAAATCTATACGAATTTCCGCCGATGGTTAATAGAAAATCCTCTTTGCCGAAATGGTCACCGTTAAGCACCCGTAAATTTCATCAATGGTAATTCGTATAGATTTAAAAGTAACGATAACTGCACAGGTTACATCTACATATCTACATATTATATATTGACGTGTTCTTTTTGACCAGCGACCAACCATATAATTTTTTTTTAACTCCGTGGTTCAAAATTTTTCTTTCGACTCTGCTTGGCGTTCACTCCTCAAGCGTCCACTATGGTTGACTGCCTGGAGGTGACTCTTTAAACGTCCTCTCCGCTGGACTGCTCGGAGTACACTGGCTCCCTTCTCCTTTCCACGCAAAAGTTCCTTTTTCTCTGCGCACAAAGACATTTATCCAAATCCCTTCCTTTCCAATTTCATTTTACAATATTTTGTTACATTTCAAATTTTACATGTTAATTTGTAATTATTATTTTTGAATATTTCCGAAGTTTTGGCTAACCATTGAAATACAGTTCAACATATAAAAATGAACTGCCAAATATGTATGTCTTATCATCACTTGAGAACGGCTCGACCCACGGGCTCGACGGATTTGCCTGATTTTTTGGTGAGTTGTTGCCTATATCTCCGACAAGGTTTATGTCAAAAATAAATTGGAAAAGTTGCCCGGGTCGCTAATCCGTTACAAAAAGCCCAAAGTGCGCGTAATCATTATCAGTTGAAGGAGATTTAAGCGGGGCTTCGTCCCGTAATCGCTCCACTTCGTGAAGCATGCTAGTAGTAGTTGGCAATTCGAAACGACTAGCGGTTGGAATTGCAGCGGTACTATCATTCATACAGATATTGTTCGAGCTGCACAACTCGAACAAATTTTATTTTTATTATCCACAGTAACCTCGGTCTTGTAATTCGGTTCGCCGATTACATTCCGATCGATTCCATTACCGATCCGTATGAAGTCGTCAATTATCCAATTAAATTTCTGAATTCATTGAATGTGTCACAATTTGCAGCTTAAGGTCGGCTCAGTGTTAATCATGTTACGCAATCTTAGCCAACCGAAACTATGCAATGGAACGCGACTAACTGTTATGAAGTGATGAACAACGTGATTGAAGCGACAATACTTAAAGGAAAGTTCAAAGGCGTGGATGTTCTGATTTCAAGAATACCACTGATTTCAACCGACTTGCCATTTCAATTTAAGCGTGTCCAGTTTCCGGTTCGCCTTGCATTCGCAATGACGATTAATAAATCGCAAGGCCAATCGTTGGAAGTGTGTGGAAGAAACCTTGAATTCCCGTGTTTTTCCCATGGGCAGTTATTATACGTGGCGTGCTCGAGAGTCGGTAAACCATCGGCGCTATTCGTTTTCTCTCCGGAGGGAAAGACAAAAAATATCGTTCATTACCAAGCGTTGCGATGAGCGCGTTAAAACACCAATTTGTCTTCATCAATAAAATACACAAATATTACCTTTAATAAATAAACATTACAATTCAATCAAACATATAGATTTTTAATAATTTTTTTTTTACATGGAATTAAACGTATTCAATTTCGTCATGTTATATTTTTTAGGCAGGTCAACGTCTGCTGGGTGTGGATGTGGTTGTTCGGCCTACGGCTGTAATCCAAAAAATCACATCCGACACGGACACTGTAAATTATAAAGTGCCATTTGTGTGAGAGGATTATAATAGAAAATATTTCAAATGTCTCACTGTTACTCATTCTCCCCCAATTAACTTCTTTTCATACTTGGCGCTTAATTGAAGTTTCTTTGAGGGAAGCTAAATGGCGATAGTTTTATTATTAAAATGAAGCTATTTGAAAAACTGAACTAAGTCGTTAGTTTAAGTAGCTATTTTGTAAATAAATATTATGTTGATTTCAATAAATTGTACCATCGAACAGTGGGACAAGACGGCTAAAAGCTGCAATTAAATGAAAAAACTTAATGCTATTTAGAGATTCCTCTCCATAACGTTTCAATACACCACTAACCCACGCACACTAGAATACTGTTAAATTTTCGGTGGCCCCTCTGTGATTCCGATTAGCGCGATTTTTCTACACCGGAAGCATTTTTAAGAATATTAAACGGGAATTTAATATTATATTTAAGATAAATAATCTAATTATTTAGATTGAAACTTTCAAAAAATATATTGCGACATTTTAGTAATTCTAAACTTGTAGTAAAGTGCATGTAATTTATAAAATTATGCTACAGAACGTTATTGGTGAAAACTGAAGTTTAATTAGTTTTTGGGCTTTTTGGTTGTTCTAAAGCAGAACAAGTTGTGTTTCTTTTTTTTTCTAATGGATAATAAGTATAAAAAAACAGTCGCGTTTACAAAGTATGCCCTTTTTTGCCTATGGTTCACTAATAGATACAATTTTTCTTATTTTCGGAAGCAGTTCATACAGGGTGATCCAAAGGTTAAGCGTATTCGAATCCCGTTAATCCGTTCATGCGCGTCTGTGTCTTATTAAAAAAAATTCGATTTTTTTAATAAAGATATTCAAGAATATATCTATGAATTTTTTTAAATACTACTTAACAGCCCCGCAAAGAGATATCCAATTTAAATATCAGTTAATTGTTTTTGAATCGCTTAAGTCCATTCATGCCGCGCGTCAGTGTCTAATAGAAAAGATGCGGTTTCCTTAAACACTTCACCCGCTAGTACGCACGGGTGCGTGCAAAATGCATTTAGTTACAAATAACCCGCGGGTGAAGTGGTTAATAAAAATATATTCAAGAACCTATCTATGAATTTTTTAAATACTACTTAGCCCCGAAATGAGATATCCTATTTAAAAATCAATTAAAATAGTATTTGATTAAATAGCATTTCTGAAAAACTGTTTAGCCCCAAGGTGTATCGGCCCACTTTTTTTGCGTCCGCCTTCAATTTAAACGCAGTCGAATAGGGAAAGCTTGCCGGAAAAAATTGATATATATCTGAAGTTTGGTAAAGATGTTCATTTAGGCGTACTATTAAACAAACTAGAGGTCCTGAACGAAATCTGTTGAGCTCGATCCTTGGAAAAGTGGCGGCCCTACTCCGTGTTTTGCTTATATTTCGCTAACCATTACCGATATCGAAATATGTTTCAAATAAAATATAAAGCTTAGAGAATTTTCTACAAAAAAGGTTTATCCATTTTTATTCTTTGTTCGAGAAGTTTGTTCTTATTTGACTGGACTAAATGTTTTCATTGTAAGTTGGAAAAGTATCGAGATGTGATCTGCCTAATAAAATCTTCTCAATTGAAGTGTGTACTGTGGTTCGGAGCCCACGTTAAACTGTAGGTCACCCTATGTCCCATTGAAGAACACGGAAGGAACCACCTTAACATCGATCAGAATAGCCGAATTAAAGTTATACCTTCAAGTTGAAGCAATTTTAGTAGAAACAACCAAGAACAAAATTTTTAGCATAAACATCTTAAATTGGATCTACCCTGGAAAATAATTTCCTTGCATCTGCAAGTTTCACAAGTTTGAAATTTTAGTAAAGCTAAGAGTGATTAATAGCGAACGCACTTATGACTATCCATAAAAACTCATACACAATTCTGTGTTTGAAACACCTGCATAAATCCTTCATATTACAAATGTTTTGTTGAAGATAAAAGCTTATTAATTGTTTATAGTATAAATCGCAGGTGAGTAACAAAATTGTTCCTGCTAGTTAAAGTTGATAACATAGCACAGGTTGTAATAGTGTACCAATGTATTTTCAACTTGCTGGCTGAAAATTTCGAATTAGTGCCATTTATTGATTGCAATTTTTCAATTAGTTTCAAGTGTTTTGAAAAGCCGAGGCAGAAGAAATTTTTGCAGGTAAATATAAATAAATTATTCTATTCGCATATTAAATCTTACATTTAAATAAACTTAGGTTTAATCGAAACTTAGGTTTCGATTAAAAAGTTTTGAGAATTTTTTGAAGTTTTATACCAATCGAGAAATTTCGAAAAATTCCAAATTTTTTGGTATATTTCGCCCTCCACCCATCGCGAATTTTTAATGCAATTAGTGGCAAACGTTTCGGCTTCCGAAATAAATGAGAAACAACCCCATCGGGAATTTTTTTGTTGGTAAAATTTACGATTTCATAATATTTTAGGTAAAT
This sequence comes from Podabrus alpinus, assembly GCA_932274525.1. Lineage (NCBI taxonomy): Eukaryota > Metazoa > Arthropoda > Insecta > Coleoptera > Cantharidae > Podabrus > Podabrus alpinus. The sequence goes on along the minus strand of OW026455.1, from coordinate 54,639,873 downwards.
ATCGCAAAAATCGAAATTTTGGTATAAAATGATTTGTGATCATATTCTCATAATTTTTTTTTGGCTGTCTGAATGGTTCTGGAAAGTAATCGACAGCGAAAGAATTTTTAAAATACCCTGGGACGTCGCACCGGCTTCCCAAAAACGTAGAATTGTAAAATTATGTTCTTTTCGTAAACCTTTGGTCAAAACGGCTTGAAATAATTGAAACTTGGAAATGTTACCACCTACATACGTAAAGCATCAAATTGCAAGAATAAATTAATAAGGCGACGATTTAACTAGTTCAATATTTGACTGAGAAAAATGGAGAAATGTTTTCTAGAATTTACAAAATGTGGAAAATAAAATGTTTTTCTCTGCTTAATATATCGAGAGGACAAATATAAATCGAAAATGTCTAATAAAAGCACTTCATTTGCGACGAAGTTCCTGATTTTTGCATATTTACTATTTTGTCAGAAAACCCATTAATTTCGACTTGAAAGTTTGACGACAATGTTATTTTTCAAATTGTGGCGTTATTTGTCATTTTTTGTCAACTAGCGTCATATACTAAATTGAAGACCATTAAAAGCTGTATCCGAAACTCGGTTAGGTTTTCCAAAATTATTGATTGTGTCCCGTGAGGGATAGATTAAGGGGTTATACCTAGTTATTAGGAGGTCGAAAAAAAGCGACTTTTTGATATTGTATTTTTCAGGAAACTGGATACATATTTTTACACAAAAACTTTTTGATTCGAAAGAGCATTATTTAAAAAATAGATTGTAATTTTTTTGTACAAAAATATTAAAAACTAATCAAGTGACATTCGAAAACCCTATTTGTAAAATGCGTTTTGCGGTGTTCAGTTTTATGCGGAGCCAGATTATCTAAAATCAAAAAATTCTAAAAATTTAGTAAGTATATAAGTTAATCTAGTCTGTAACGAAGCCGTTTTCCGAAAAATTGCATTTAGACAAAATACCAGCTGTGCAAAGTTAAAATATCGATTTTCTCAAAAAAAGTGATATTTCTCGTCCATAAAATATAAAGTACGCATTTAAATAAAAAATCCCTCCGTTACACACTACATTTGAATGTCTAAAAGAAGGGGGAAAAATTTGAACTAGATTTGTGCACTAGCTTTTGAAATATTTTGAACACCGACTTGGAAAACGTAATTTTGAGATACGGCGTTTTAAAGTTTTAAATGCAGTTCAAAATAAAAAGTACGCAATGAAATCAAAAATCGCTACTTTACAGACCAGATTTGGATGTCTAAAAGAAATGCACAAAATTTGAAATAGATTTGTGTACTAGTTGTTGAAATATCTTGAAAACCAACTTTAAAAACGTAGTTTGAGATAAGGTGCTTTCAAGTTTTAAATGCAGTTTACACTACAGTAAAAAAATTTTTATTTAAAAATATTTTTTATTTTCCTTGGCCGTGATTTTAAAATATATTTTCTGATTTTCGCACATCTCGCGGAATTTTTTTTTCAATGATCCTTGTTCTACTATTTAATTGCTTTATTACAAATCTGTATACAAAAAGTCGTATAACTTTGTAAAAAAAAATTCAGATCAATGTAGATCTTGTAGTTAATATACCTAACATTATATATTATTGCTATGTTCCCTTAGGTAATATTATAATTGATTTCCACCCTTGGAAACACACCACTTTAATTACTCTTAAAAATCAGGGGCTCTCAAAATTCGAGCATTTCGCAGGTTACACGGCATTGGTGATTTCCTAGATTATTTGGATTACCTTTTCCTTCACCTAGAATCAACCCCTGAGTGGAAATTATCAAAAAATAAAATCAACCATTAAAAATGCTATACTTTTAATTTCAAAATCATGGATCAATTGCTTATACTACATTAAATTATCAAAATTAAATCAACAGGTTTTTTGTTAAAAATTGCATTTAATTAAATTGTTTATCAGTACCACACATTTATCCCGTCTGCCTCGCGCAATTTGTTAAGAAGCGCACTAAAGTTTTATAAATGTTTGTTTGCTACCTTATTGTTGAGTGGTGTATTCAGTCCAGTTGAAGTTCCTTGTTCCAAAATTCCATCTTTCATCATCTGCTTCAATTCGCAACGCCATTACTCAAAAATACATTCTATTGAAGGTACGTATTGCTTCCTTCCTTTCACCATGATGTTCTATCTCCTCCTCTTGAATTCATTAAAATTTCAGTAGGTTTCTCACTATCACCTACAATTACAATTCTGCGCACAATTTTTTATAATTCACTAACTTTTGCTCCAGTTTTGGTTTTGCGTCCCGCTTCACGGAGTTCTGGATATCCACTCAACTGTTTAAACGAATTGCCATTCGGTCCTTTTTCGTATTTTGAATAAATTCTGCGTACGAATCGTTCTATTCTATCACCCAATGATGTCTTGAAGTTTGAATTTTTAAATTTTGAACTAAGGTAATTTCGTAGCTTTTAAATACGTTTTTGTTTTAACAAAATAATAATACAAATAATATAATAATACAAATTATAAATAATGGTTATGTCGATTAAATTAAGTTTTTATACATTTTTTTACATTTTATTTTACAATACAAAACAATTTTTATGTGTTGTCATGAAGTAGGTCGAAATATCGCATCTTTAATGTGATTCAGTTGTTTATGAAAAATTTGGGTGATATAATTTTATTCTCTGTTTAGGTAAGGTAATTCTTTCTTTATTGATACCTTTTTCAATCTATGATGTTATTAATTTACTTTTTGAAATACCCTGTTTTTATAGGTTTTGGAATATCTTAATTGGCTTTCATTATAAAACATGACAATATGTTACCGGCAATTCGCGAAATCAGGCAATTTGCAGAATTCCTGGATAATCTACAAACCGACTAACTCGTTAGGTACTATGCAAATTCACTAGTACTTTAGGCAATCTGCAAAATGGCTACGGTGTTTCAGGCAATCTGCAAATTGTCTATATTGTTAGTTAATGTGCTTTTTGAGTATGCGCATACCTCACATAGCCTAGACATTGTGCGATATGGCGATGCCTTTAAAAGTAGGTTGAAATGGATTACCTATACCGAAAGAACTAATTGAAAAAATTAATACTGAAGAAGAACTGAAAACTCTTTTTGGAGATCCGAGTTTGGAGAATGAAAACACAGTATCTGATGATAACATTGCAGTTATGGGGTCTGAATACAATAATGAAGGGGTAGTCAATAACATAGAAGAACACGTAAGCGACCAGCAAAAAAATTTAGAAGACTTTACGACAAACATAGAAGATATGGAAGTTATACTAGATTGCGATCTTGAAGCTTTAAACAAACAAGTGTGCACTGTTTGTGAATCTACTTGTGAGACTGAACAAAACTGTGCTGACTGCAAACATTATGTTCACGAAACTAAATGCAGCCAAAGTATCAACAATATAATAATTTGTCTGCATTGCATGAGAAGCCGGAATATAAATGTTGAGAGGAATAAGACAAAAATGTGTCAAGATTTTCAAGCAAATAAAATGCTTGGCAATTCTGAAAAAAGATTAAAGGGTTGCACTACTGGCGATAATGTAATCATACCTGTTCCATCTTTCGATAGGGGTCGAACAGATCCAAGAGATATGTTAGGTATTGTTTTTGGCGAAGAAGAGGGGTTTTATAAGATAGGAACTAGGGCAGGAGTTCTTCAGAAATGCTACAGTCGAAATGAATTTGAGCCGGTGACGCGAAATTTTATACAAGCAGAAGATGTACCTGCAGAAGAAATTAGTCTTCGGTCGGCGGTATCAACTGCTTCCTCTACAGGTGGCCAGGGAATGTTGAAGTGTAATTGTACAAAGAAGTGCATAAATAAAACATGCAAATGCCTTAAAAATAGAGTAATGTGTAATAGTCGCTGTCACTTTGCTAATCCATGTAAAAATAAGTAACCTAATATTTGTAAGTTTATAGTTTTTATTACGTAAAAATGTTCGATGAGCTATGTTTTAATAAATGTTCCTTTTAAAATTATCTATTTAAAATATTGTTCTTTATATTGCCTAGTCAATATTATGAGTCTGTTTACATATTTAAAAAGCACATTAACTAACAATATAGACAAATTGCAGATTGCCTAGTCAATATCAGTCTGTTACATTTTTAAAAACCACATTAACTAACACTGTAGACAATTTGCAGATTGCCTGAAAAACCGTAGCCATTTTGCAGATTGGCTATAGTACTAGTGAATTTGCATAGTACCTAACGACTTAGTCGGTTTGTAGATTAGCTAGGAATTCTGAAAATTGCCTGATTTCGCGAATTGCCGGTAACATATACACTTCAAGAAAATATGGTTTTTGAAAAATCGATTTTTTTAAATTTCTGACTAGGCCATAACCCCTTAAAGCGAAAATTGTGGAAAAACTTTGGACGTCTGTAGCGCCCTTATTTACCAACCGATCTTTAATTTTTACGTTGTAACGAATACGCTTTCGTACTACGCTCTATAATAGCTGTTATATTACTTTCCTATCCTTCATATTTTCAACACCAAAGGCGTGAAACCTAATTTAAATTTCAAATTTTATTTAAAAAAAAAATTAAAAGTTGTTGAAATAATGAAATAAATTCTTCTTCTGTTGTCAAAAAATTGGCAAAACTGTAAATAAATTTTGGAAAATTGCAAAATGTAATATTTTGGCGCAAAAACGGTTCACGACTGAAGAAATATTTAAAATATCTAATGTTTCTTAAAAGTATGTTTCTAAAATAATCCATCTATAACGTAATAGTAATAACGCAAAAGAGTTCAACTTCAAATATACTATAGCCCATTTTCAAAGCTAAAAATAAATAAACTATTAGTTAACTAATTAAACATTTTTGGATTGAAAGTGATTGACAATAACAATTATAAACAAGTAATTGTCATTACTTCAATCGAAAAGTGTTTAATTAATTCATTTATAATTTATTTATTTTTTAGCCTTGAAAATGGACAAAATTAAAATGGCCCGAAACGTTGGAAAATATTATACCGGGTGTTCATTTTAAAACTTCCAGCAATATTAATATCTAAAAAACCAAAGTCAGATGAAAAATTTTTCGGACAAAAGTTGTATGATAGAGAGGGGGAAAGAATATGGCATAATTGTTTTTTTAATTTATTGACATTTTCAAGGCCATTTGAAGGTCAACTTCGTTTTTTTAAATGGCACCTTATATTTTTTTAGCAGATTCATATTTTGCATGAATAAATAACAACTTTTGTTGGAAATTTTTTTTTATCCGACATTAGGCTTTTCGAGTAAGATGCGTTGAAACAAAATAATATAATCAACATTGTTAATCAAAATTTAATATTTACAAATGGGGAACATTTTGAAAACTTGTTATGAAAACACTCGTTTACAAACATTTTTTCCACTGTTTAATACTAATAAATAGCCTTCTAAAACTTGTAAATATTAAATTTTGATTAATTATTTTGTTTCAACGCATCTTACTCGAAAAGCCTAATGTCGGATAAAAAAAATTTTACAACAAAAGTTGTTTATTTATTCATGCAAAATATGAATCTGCTAGAAAAAATATAAGGTGCCATTTAAAAAATCCAAGTTAACCTTCAAATGACCTTGAAAAGGTTAATAAATTAAAAAAAGCAATTATGCCATATTCTCTCCCCCTCGCTTTCATACAACTTTTGTCCGAAACATTTTTTCATCTGACTTTTGGTTTTTGAGATATTAATTGCTGGAAGTTTTAAAATGAACACCCGGTATAGACCTATACCCGATCAAAAATTTTATTATTCAACAAAAAAAGTCTACAAACATTCAAAAATATGTTAAACATTTATATTAGATTTTCAAATTTTTTATTCATTTAATTGATTGGATGGCACAATAAAAAGTAAAATTCAGAATAGCGTTTTTTTCGAAATGGTCTTCGCTTGCCTTCAAAATTCATATTTGGATATTGCTCAAAAAAGCCACAATTTTGCGGCATCGCATTACCTTGTAATTATTTAGTTGGAACGGTACTGTTAATACATTTTAAGGCTAATATAAATCAAATAATTGTTACAGGACCGCATTCAGAATTATTATGAACCAACCAATACACAAATAAATAAAATGAAAGTGCAACGGTGCACTCCAAAATACATTCCTAAGAAGGAATTAAAAGAAAATTAAAGAAGAAATTACGGTTTCTGATACAGTTTTAAATGGTTTCCAATTTACTTGCGTTTAAACTTTATTAAATATTCTCGATAGATTGGTATTTGTTTATTAAAACAATTCACTTCTTAAAAAAGCATTTCTGTCGTCCCTCCCAAAATTTTTCTAAAGAATTGCATTTTAATTAAAAACCTTTGATGGTCAAACGATTGGAATTGAAGCTCAAACGATTCTCGATCGATTGACACCAATTTTAGAAAAAAAAATTCGCGATGAGGGGGATGTCGTTTCTACAGGTCTGCTGCCCAAAATGCGTTAGGTTGAAACGATCTGAATGGAAGCTCAAATGATTGACACTAATTTCATTAAAAAATTTGTAACAAGTGTTCAACTCATTTGACACTTTCTCTTGGGATCTCTTTTGCATTAGGGGTCAAAGAATGCCCAGAATGTTCTACCAGAATGCACAGCATCCAATTTTGAATTCAATATCGAAACCTTAAGAACCACGAAATATTTGTCCATATGTTGTAAATATTCCTGGTCCGGAATAGACAGCCTAAAAATTGTCTAGGTCCCCTGTATTCGTCACACATTTTTCAAAACAAAGAGAGGAGGGCATATAAATTTGGCCTCCACTTATCGGTGATCAATTGAAACTTCTCTTTTTATATCACACCAGTTTAAGAAAACACAATATTTTTTTTTAATAATTTTTTTTTAGATCTTGTTAATTTTGCAATTTGTTCTCCATGGATGTAACAAATCTCTTACACGACGAGCTAACCTACGAGCTTTTGATACGCAGCATATCAGTGACCGCCACAGTACCGGAAAAACAAGAAATATTACGGCATCTGATGAAACAGGAAGAAGATTTATATTTGCCCGTTGGAAAACCATGTGAACTTAATTGTGTGGCCGAACTATTTATATGCCAGGAGAAACTAATGAAGCTAGAGATAGAAATCAAAGTTTTTAATTCCATCAACTTCCACAATAATTTTAGAAGAATTATGTCACGGTTGTGCCATATAGAAAACCGTTTACGTAGACTAACGGCACAAGATAGCAATGCAGACAAACAATTGCAAATTTTAAAGGAGTTATGTATGGTTTCTGTGGAGATGGTGGAGAGCGCAAACGAAATTGAAAAACTTACTCTAATGCACCTTACCGAAGCAGCCATTGGTAACGCAATTGCAGCAGGACCTTCTAATGCACCTGATCCGAATCCACTTTCGATCTATCCATCCACAAGTTCCCAAATAACAGTTGAGTCAAACGAGGACGTTTGCGTTCTAGAAGAACCAACATCATCTGAAACAAATATCGCCTCCACATTTTCTCATAATCATAATACAACGATAAGTGATGTGCCTCCAGGTTTTTCTAAAACCGGAAGTTTTTATGCGCAAAGTTGGGGCATTTACTATGATGGATCTACAGACATCCACGAATTTCTGAACGCGGTTGAATCTTTGCGCAAAATGTGCAATGTTTCCAAAGAACAACTTTTTGCTTGTGCTTCGTCCTTTTTTAAGGGTGATGTCCTTTTGTGGTATAAATCAAGAAAGTACAATCTTCATAATTGGGATTATTTGATCTACGAAATTGGCAGATCTTTTTCAACTATTTATGATGATCAGCGCTTGTGGGACTATATTAATAACCGCTACCAAGGCCATAATGAAAAAATGATTTTTTATGTTACCAGTGTAGAACATTTACTTCAAAGACTTACCCAAGTACCAACAGAAGTAGAACGGGTCAATGTTATTAGACGTAATCTATTTGGTCCAGTTAAAGATGCTTTGATGGCCCAAGAAATTTATACGGTGGACTATTTATTGAACATCGGTCGAACGGTGGAACTTTGCCACTGGTACCTAAATGAATATCGTTTTTAAACATGCCAATGTCCTTAACGTTAATTTACTTGTAATTAAATAAAGTCCTTTGAATATCTCGTGACGTCACTAATGATGCTAACATCCCACGACGTAAATTATGTTTAAATATTGCGACCGCAGCCTTAATTTAATAAAACGAATACTTCTAAAACGATACCAGATACGAAAAAATTATATGTAGGGAATTTAATTTCATACATAAAGTTCCGGGGAACATATTTTTATCTTCAAAAGTTTGAACGCTGGAGCAATTCAAAATTGTAGATTTTGATTTTAGTTATTATCCGCGACTGTGAATTTCTTGAACTCCTCTAAACTGTTAAAGATAAAAATATGCGGATCACGACTTTTATGTAGGAATTTCAATTCTCTACAAAATTCGTTTGATTACATCATTTTTTCGCATCTGGTATGGTTTCAGCAGAATTTCCAGTGAAAGTTCACGAATATTTATAACGCGACCAACAAATGTTTGATTAGTAACAAAAGGGCACGAAATTATGTTGTTAAGTAGGACAACTGTGAAAACTAAATTCAAACATAAATCGGCTTTATTTAATTACATGGAGATTAGTTGCGCTAAAAGAATGTAATCCAGTCACATGGCAAAGGACATTCAAAGATCGAATTTTCCCAACAAAAGCACACAATTTGTGTTGGCATTCCATTGGATATTTAAATTAAGTAGTAAAACTTTTGAATAGTTATCGACCATGAAAAAATTAAAATAAAAAAAAATACTGACCGACCCTTATTGATTTAATAATTTTATTTTTAATTTATAGTTAATAATATAAATTACAATACAATGTACCGGAATGAACTACCACCGATACTTCAAGTACACACAAAAGGACATTTACAGAAAATAGAAAATCATATATACATCAAGAGCAATTAATCGAAGATATAATAATTTTCTTCGTCAGTATCACTAGTAATTCATTGAATGGTAGCGCACCAAAAGTCGCAAGATAGATTTTATCCATTACTTAAATACGATAATATAATACTTATAATAATGTAAAAACTGTTATGTTTAATTAAAGATTTTACCTCCCAAATCTTGGGACAATTTATTTTATTTAAATTTACCTAATTAAGAAAAATATATTACGGGACGGAGTTTTTCTAATAACTCAAAAAGGATGGAAAGAAAATAAAAATTTCAGTAGATCAAAAGTATCCAACGTAAAAGCACAACATTTTGTATTTTAAATATTTTTCGCTCGGATTGAAAATTAAGCCATTGTCTTGAATTGAATGGTATTAAACAATTGAGAAGATCCCTGGTTTGACTCCAGACACAGGAAGAACTTTATTCTGACCGCCTCCACTAGTAAGACAAGTCAATTTTCATAGTAAAGTCTCTCTGAAGTTGAAGTGCATAGGAACACTTTCCACGTTAAACAGTAGGTCCCCTATGTGGTTGATAATACTCAAGGCCGCTCTGTAACTTTTTAGGTTTTCAAAACAATTTACGAATCACAAATGGGTTACGGAGACATGCACTTAGACGATTAAAATATTTATATTATATAAAAATTAATTAACTGGTATATTCTTATGTGAAAATGCTTATGTTATAAAATGATCTGTCTCAAAACTTCAGCTTCAGGTGAATTAAGACGCATCGATGAAACGGAAGTATCGAGAAGCGGAACTGGAAATTTATATCCGCTGTGTAGTGTTCGTCCGCCTTTCATCAGAGTTGCAGCTATTCCGGTTGTTACAAAAGGAAGCACACATTGACCTCTGCATCGAATGAATCCCATGAGGGTACTTTAAAGGTACATCCTTCCGGAACCACCTGGACCATTCAAATAAAAGCATCTATGCCGTATTGTGTCGTCATCAGCAGCCTCGATAATTTTGCCGAATGCATCAAGCTGGTTTTGATTTAAGCTTTCGGTTTGTTCTTGAATTGCATCGTAAACCTGTTCGATTGGTGCGTTTCCACTTGGTGTTAGTAAACCAATTCGATCGCAAGACAATCCGTGTTGACGTAAAGTAGTGTTGATGTCATGTAGAGCTGTGTTTGTGGCCGTAGTGCTTCAATATCTACCTCCACCGTTTCGAACGACGAGAGTCGCCGAAGTGCTACTACTGCGACGAGGAGGATGACGACGCTTTCGGTACCATCTTCAACTGCTCGAACTGGTCAGAAGTAAGAACAAAGTGTAACATCGAAAACCTAAACACCAACACCTTTATAGCAGAAATGCTATCGTCCAAGGATGATTGGAACAGAGTTGTCGAGGCCTTAACGGAGTTCATTCGTACCAAACTGGAAGATAAGAAGGTCCTCAAGGCAGCTCTGGGTTCAGGTCACGAAAAATGAAAAAAACCATTAAGGACGACAATCCTGAAGTGGTGTTCCTACTTCAAAACAAGAAAGAGAAAGAAAAAAGCAGAAGAGAAAAGTCCCGAAAGGGCACAATAAAAACATCGCAGGTGACAGCTGAAGAAATCTCACACTACCACCTTAGATTGGGGTGGTGTCTATGAAGGTTTCCCTCTACCCTGCATTGCAAAATGTGTCGTTAACCCTGGGGAATTAGATCGTTTCATCGAGCAGGGATAAAACGTCCCCGTAGACGGCACCCGATTTTCCAAGACTACGTCATGAGGTAGATAATCGCAGATACCCTCCTTAACCACTTGCTGATACGTAGAGACATCCCGGATTTTAAGTTCTATTGAAACAAATCCGGCAAGAGCTATTGCAGAAATTGCAGAGACAATTTGAAAGCCTCTGATCGCCCTAATGGCAACACTGCACATATTTGTGTATTAGGACTCCACTGAAAATACTTGCCCCTTAAGTTAAAATCGGTTCAATAACCGATCTATAAATTGTCTCAACGTTAGCGGGGTGTACACCCCACGTCGGACGTCCAAATCGACATAAATTTTGATAGAATTCTGTACATATCGAAATAGAATTTTTAATATGTTTATGAAACTTTAAATTTTGGTCGAGTATTATTACTAAAATTTATATTTTTATTTCAATAAACAGAAAAATGAAGTAGCCGTGCCTAATTGGCGTGGTTGTGCGTCCTCAAAGCCCCACTGCAATTTTTTCGGTTGATAAACAAATTGACCGAGGACTATGTTACGGATACGTATATATTTTTCTTCCCACTAAATTTTTCAAAGCGTATTCCCTGACTTTTTCAGAAATTATTTTGCAAGTAAATTAGCAAATATATGTTTTCTTTTCATTTTAATTTTGTGCCCTCTCATTGGAGGAAGTCACGAACCACTGACGGCGAGAGCAACAAATTCGCACTTGAGACAAAAAGTTAGTCCCAAAGTAGCAACAAACTCATATTTCATATTTTTTGTTGTGTTGTTCAAGTGGGGGTTCCAGCTTAAAACGGGTTATATTTATAGTTTTATTGATGTTCACTACTTACAGTGGTTCTCATTTTACTAACGAAATCTGAAATCTTACAATTAAACGCGTCTACTGAAAGGTTAATAAAAATAAAGATCATGTAAGGGTGGAAATAACTCTCAACGGCCCAATATTAATTCTTTTTCTTTCAACTATAAGGGTATATATTCAATTAATAAAGTTATATCTAATTAAACATTTTTAGTTTGCAAAACATTAGGCCAGGTTGAAATTTTGCAGAAATGCATAATGTATTGTTCTAATGAACCCCGCAAAATTAGCCTAAAATCCTATGCCGGCGACAGCCCAAAGTGGTTTTTGCTTTATTTTCACTTCTCTTAAATTCTGTTTCTTTTTCACATAATTACTAAAAATCTCAATTTGATTTATAGCATTTGTTTTAATGTTAAAACATTGTTAAAACGTATTGTAGCCTTTGACGTTTGAGCTATTTATTATTGTTAATATTGATAATTATATTGTTTTATTAACTTTAAGCGTAATTTCTTTTCGTGTTTTATTATCAATATTATGCTATATTCAAACCTGGAATATGCTGATATGCATTTTTTATACGGCTATTGCAATGGAAATGCATTGGCAGCTAGAAGAGAATACCAAAGAAGATATCCCCAAAGAAGGCTTCCAGATGCAAAAGTCTTTTCTAGGATACACGGGTTTGTATAAAAATTATTATTAAACTCATCAAGATGCATTGAAAAATAAATTATGTAAAAATAAATCCCTGTAGATACTTAACGGAATTTGGAAGATTCCCAAATACGTATAAAGAAAGAAGTCAGAATGCTGTCGATGAAGATAACTTACCAAACAGCCAAGACGTTTTGGATATAGTAGAAAACAACCCGGCAACTAGCATCAGAAAATTGGAAGCTGAACTACAAATATCTAAACACAAAGTTAGTCAAATAATCAAATACAGCTCCACCAAGCTAAGAAGAGCCCTGGAGGGGCGTGTCAGGCGCTGCTAAAATTTAAAATGTACACTCAGATGAAGAAATAAGTGTATTCTAACCTAAAAAGTACTTACTAAATAATATGTTCAATTTACTAAGTAAAATGATTTATTAAATATAACTATAAAGATTTGTTCTGAAAAGAACACAAAATAGAAATAACACGAAATCGAATTACACAAAAAATCACGACAAATGTAAACACACGCAATTATTTGTAACTTTTACAACAGAATGTACTTGAGAAATAACTCAACGTTCATTGGTTCATTCAAATTTTTATCAAATTAGTTGGCATATTTGCCGTGTCCTTTCTAAGCTTGGTGGATAGTATTATTTTTAATGAATTTTTTTTTAAATTATGGAAGATTAATTTGACCTTTTACAATTAGATATGGACAATTTTACATACGTAAATACCAGTACTATCCATATCATTTATATCCGGTGCATGTATTAGAGAATGGAGATTATGGATCAAGATTCATTTTTTCCAACTACTTACGAGGGCAAGCGAATCCACAAAGATTTGTTGCAAAGATTTTGTTTACCGACGAGGCGCAGTTTACAGAGATGGTGTAAACAATTTGTTGAAATGAACATCGATGGGCAGTAGAAAATCCCAGGGAAAAACTTGAGAGAGGACATCAGAGACGTTTCAGTGTGAACTATTGTGGGTTATACCAAATTATAGGTCCTTATTTTTTTCCACAAAACATAAGGCTTACAGCTGCCGGATACCTAAAATTTTTAGAAGAAAATCTTCCATTATTGCTAGATAATATTCCAGTGGCATCAAGACAAGGAATGTGGTTTCAGCATGATGGTGCGCCGGTACATTTTGGACGACAAGTACAAAATTTTTTAAATACTGCGTATCCAGAAAAATGGATAGGAAGAAGAGGATTTATCAATTGGTCGGCACGATCACCCGATTTAACACCACTGGATTATTTTTATGGGGTGCCCTTAAAGCTATAGTTTACAGCGATAGAAGAAAGCCCGAAAACAGAGAGGAATTAATGGAAAGAATACAGATATGTGTGACAGAACTTAACGAAAAAAGCGCCATTATAAATAATACCGTGCAACACCTTTTGAAAAGAGCACGCCTGTGTGCTGAAATGAGGGAGGCCATTTTGAGCATTTTTTAAATTAATTTTGTGAATTTATTTTTTTTACCTACACCTTGTTCATTATTTTCAGAGTTTCTGTGACTTTTGGGCAACGGTTGGTTGCCCAAAAAAATTTATTTGACGAGAGTTGTAGCCCGTTAAATTTCCTATCCGGCAAAGGCCGTTAGTTTTTCTCTTAGACGTTTCGTTTAAGAGATACGGGGTTCGCAAGAAAATAAAAAAAAAACCTGAATTTTTTAAACAGTTTTTCCCTTAATTTAATTTATAACTCGAAATCCGTTGATTATAGACAATAAGGGGTTATAACCTAATTTGTAGACAAGCGATTGATCTTTAAAAAAGTTCTAATCAATTAACCTTAAAAAATCAATAATATCGGAGCTATGGCCGTTTTAAATCAGAAATTCAAAAAATTGCTTTAAAGGGAGGTACCCCCCAAGGGTTTGGACTTGGGCAAAAATTGTATTTGAAAATTTGTCTTAGAAAAGTGTCCTTTATCATCACCTCAGGTTCTCCACGGTCACGGGAACACCCTGTATATAAAAATGAACTGCCAAATATGTATATGTCTCATCATCACTTGAGAACGGCTCGATGGATTTGGCTGATTTTTTGGTGAGTTGTTGCCTATATCTCCGACAAGGTTTATGTCAAAAAAAATTGTAAAAGTTGCTCGGGAAGTTGAAAAATTCGGGGAAAACTGGCAGTGCGTTTTATGTCGTCAACAGGTGGCGCGGCCTAAACATGTCCCTAATTATGTTTTCATCAGTGGGTATGAAAAGCCGATCCTAAAAAATTGGCAATTCGAGGAGTCAGTGTCAGTTACGAAATTCAGTTACTAAATTATAAATTTAGCTTAACATAGAATTTTGATAATTCCACTCAGGGTCAAATTTTGACGTTTCGACCAATCAGCGTGCGTTTATTTTACATGATATTTATACAGATACAATTCGTGCACTACGACAATATTCAAATAACCCTAAGTAAAATTGAAAAATTTGAATGTTGTGAATATCGAATATCGAATATTTGTTGTAATAATCCATACGTAATAAAAAATATTCGAATATAATTTATGAGTGTGATGACTAACATATGCGATGCAGGTACCGGTCCAACGCATTAGTCAACCCTAATAACTGTCAACCCGAGTTCACTTAAAGCAATGTACTTGTAACAAATGTTATAGTAACGAATTTTATATTACAACGTTTAGTGCGATTGTGATGCGATATGGTCAATTTGTTTCACAATTTTCGACATTAAAAATGGCGTTTGAAATGTCGATTTTCGTATGTGATGTGCTTTTAAGTCGTGGCGTTTCTTCACGGAATTATCACCGCAACAGCAACGCGGATTCGGACAATACTCAAAGATTCAGCGAGTACAGGTTTCAGCTGCGGAGATTGACACTCGCTGCGCTGCGCTACGCTCGTGCAATCTCCTTGCTAAAACCTGTTCTCGCTGAATCTTTGAGTATTGTCCTTATCCTTGTGCTGTATCGTATGAATATAGATTGAGCAGCTCCATTGTAGTGAATGTTATAAAGCCTTTCTGGTTAAATACTCAGTGAAATCAAGTTTAACAAGTATAAATCTCGGCCGTAAATTCATTCAACTGGCGAACCCACCAGCCAATCCCAGTATTTCATCCCTCTCGGATAATGACCAAACGTCCGATATACCTTCAAACTTCGAAACCGAAATACAAAGCAGCCAACACAAGAAGAGATTAAGACGTACTATAAATCACGCAAAAAGACTCAAGTTAGTAAAACCAAAGCCCAAATGTAGTGAAAAAGATACTTCAAATAATATTAAGTCCCTCAAAAATGTTAAACTCGATATAAAAACAAATCCTATTCAAGAAGACAATAATAGTGACAGTGATTTAGCAGCAAATGTAAGTAACTTTTTCAATAATAGTGATAAAACAAACAATAAAGACAGTGCAAACTGTGATATTATCGACCAGACAAATTCCAATATGGAATTCCAAAATATACCGCAGGTACCGACCTCCAACAAGTTCGGAATTTTAATGAATGCCCCCGAACGTTCATTCCATGTCACCCCGCTTACGCGCAATAAAACGATCACTACACCACCTATGCCTAACATCCAAACTCCACAAAAACCCCAAGGAAATAACAAACGTACTTACCACCCCGATCAGCGATGTAAATAAATTTATTGACAATTCAAAAAAATGCATAAGCGGTAAAATATTATTAAAGTACATCAGGGGCCAATCCTGGGTGTACACAGAATCCAACGACGACCATCGTGCTCTTAAAAAAGCCCTCTTCGACGAAGGGTCCAGAGGCTATAGTTTCACCCCTGCTGACGAGAGATCCACCAAACTAGTGTTAAAAAGTTCCCCCTTTTTAAATGAGGAATTCGTAAAAAAAGAACTCGCAGCCAATTACAACATCACACGCATTGCGATCACTCAGTTAAAAAATAAATACGGCGATATCACCGGATCATTCCTGATACATTTCTCACCGTCAACCAAGATCGCACAATTAAAATTTATAAAAAACATTGGCCCGGTTATCGTCCGTTGGGAGGAATACAACAGAAGAAATACCCGCACGGAAGCTCCAACTGCAACATGATCCCGAGATGCGTGAAATGCCTGGAAGAGCACCTCACTAAAGACTGCCCAAGAAACGCCAAAGACGAAAACGTCCGATGCTGCAACTGCGGAGTCGCCCACGCAGCAAATTTCAACGAATGTCCGACTTACATTTCATACAAGGACAAGGTTAGTGCAAACACCCGGCGTCCGCCAACCTCTCAAATTACGTCAAGTCAATCAGGAGCATACAATTTAAACACACAAAACTTTCCACAATTACCAACACGAAATGCACCCATACCACATTTTTCGCAACATACACCCACAAATGTCACAAGACAATACACTCAACAATTAATACAGCCGGAAACACAAAACGGTCAAAACGACGTAAAGTCCCTCTTTGCTGAATTCAGACTATTAAAAGACACAGTAAACATTCCAGAACTCATTACAATCATTCGAACACTTAGAACCAGATTGGCAGGCGTATCAGACCTGTTTGAAAAAATTCAAATTATCTCCGAAATATCTGAACAATTTAATGTTTAATACACATCAAACTACACTCAAAATCATAACATGGAACGCCAACGGACTCATACCAAAATTTAACGAACTTCACCACTTGACCGACAAAATAACTCCCGACTTAATACTTATACAAGAGACAAAACTGAATAAAAGGAAACCACCAACCCTACCCAACTACTTACCACTAAACAAACCTAAGACAACACAAGGAGGACTACTGATTTACTACAAAAACACGATTGACATTTCCTCAACCAGCATTACCACCGCTCGAGCGGACACCCAAACTTTCCAAATTAACGACCTAACTATCTCAAATTATTACCTCTCCCCTAACGACAAACATGATAACGACGAACTTGATTCCATTTTTCAAAATTCAAACAAAGTAATTCTATCAGGAGACCTAAATTCACGACACACCACCTGGAACAACACTGCAGACAACCAAATTGGTAGAGATTTATTTAATTACGTTAACTCGACAAATGTCCTACTTTCCTATCCAACAAACGACCACACACATTATTCCCACGCAAACAACATGAGCCCATCGACAATAGACTTGGCAATTACCAAAAACCTAAATGTTAAATTCATTACGACATTAAACAAATTAAGCTCTGATAACCTCCCTGTCCTCATTGAAATTGACAACATCAAAATTCCTATTAGCCCTCCCAGACTGCCAAAAACAACTAATTGGAAAAAATACGGACGACAAGCACAGAACATAACAATAAACCACAATATAGTAACCTTAAAAGATATAGACGATGAAATTCTCAAATTCACAACTGACGTTTTCAACATGGTAAACGACAATACAAAAGAATCCCCCGCACCCATTTATAAAGTCACACTCCCACCAGAACTACAACAAAAAATCAAAAATAAAAACAAACTCAGGAAAGTTTTTCAAAAATATAGGTACCCGACTCTAAAAACTCAAATAAATAACTTAACTAACAACATTAACAAAGCCACCAGCAAAATTAAAAATGACAACTGGAACAAAACACTATCTGACGTAACGCCTCAAAATTTAAAACGACTATGGAAAATTTCAAAATCACTCCAAAACAAAATACAAAACTCAACTTTCCCAACAATTCAGACTGCGCAAGGTCCAATCACCATCAACAAAGACAAAGCGGACGCAATAGCAGCCGCTTACCTAATCCATCACAACCTTACCACCCACTTCACTGATCCTTCCACAGAAGCCTTGGTGCAAAACACCCTACTCACACTCAACCAATCCAATCATCCCACCCCACCAGAAGATCTCACCTCACCTTCATAAATTAAAAATATCATAAAAAAACTCAAAAATAAAGCCGCCGGCAACGACAAAATTTCGGTTTTCATAATCAAAAAATTTTCCAAAAAACAAATTGTCCAACTTTTCTATATTTTAAACGCTTGCCTCAAAGCTCAATATTTCCCCACTTCATGGAAAAAGGCAATCGTCATCCCGCTCCCAAAGCCCGGCAAACCACAATCCCTTCCATCCAGTTACCGTCCAATCAGCTTGCTTCCCGCCCTATCCAAGATACTTGAAAAAATAATACACAATCGACTGCGAAACTTTGACCAAGAGCACGAAACTATAATACAAGAACAGTTCGAATTTAGACCACTCCACAGCGCAGTACTACAACTAGCCATGCTGACAGACAACATTACAATAAATTTCAATCTAAACAAAACAACGACTATCATGACACTAGACATAGAAAAAGCTTTTGACACCATTTGGCACGACGGACTCATACACAAACTATGTACAACCAATTATCCCAAGCACCTAATCAAAATTATCCAACGTTTTCTCACAAACAGATCCTTTCAAGTTAAAGTAAAAAACTCAATTTCCGATCCCCATCCCATTCCAGCCGGAGTCTCTCAATGGTCCATCCTGGCTCCTACCCTCTTCACGTACTACGTCAACGACATACCACGACATGAAAATACCAAAATTGCGCTTTACGCAGACGATACGGCGATTAGAGCCTCATCAACCAAGAAATACCAAACCATAACGTACCTCCAACGACATGTAGACATCCTAGAACCATATTACAAAAAATGGAAGCTTAAAGTAAACGAAGACAAGACTACATTGACGACATTCACTCATAAAAAGGACAAACTAAAAACGCCACTAAAATTCAATAACAAAATAATCCAGCAAACTCCCACAGTCAAGTACTTGGGAGTGATATTGGACGAAAAACTAACATACAAGACCCACCTAATAGACAAGGCGAATAAAGGCAATAACGCGCTTTGCGCACTATACCCATTACTAACGCACAAAAACCACCTTGACACCAGACTAAAAATTCAATTATATAACGCAATGATAAAACCAATTATGCTTTACGCCTGCCCAATCTGGAGTAACGCCGCCAAATCAAACATAGATTTTATTCAACGCACACAAAATAAATGTTTAAGATTAATCACAGGCTCTCCAAGATACACTGAAAAATACGAATTACACGACATTGCAAACACACGAACACTCCCAAATGTCACACGGCAGTTAAATTTTTCACTCACACGGTACGCCAAAACCAAACAACCTCACACATAGCAACACTCAATAAAAACACAATGCCCTTTCGGATAAAACATATACTCATACACAACGTCCTACTGTAAAAACTTAAAATAAAAAAAAATTAAAATTAAACTTTTAAATTTAGAAAATTCACATCACAAAATTCACACATTAAAAACTCATACATTACATATAAATTCCACGTAAATTCATAAACAAATGTAAAAATATTCATACAATTCAACCAAGGCGCTGGGTTTTTGCACCCTTTTTTTCCCCAGAAAACGTTCAGTATTAAATTATAAGACATGTAACTACTAAAATCAAAATTATCTGATCAATTTTAACAAATAGGCACAGATAAAAAAAAATGTGAACAGCTGCAAGCATACCAACATTGTCGGTTGCTTGCAGCAAATTTGTATATAATATGCTTCAATAGAGTATTTTTATTTATTTATTTATTGGCAATTCGATCCCCTCGACGATACTAAGGGTAGGTGTTTGCACCCTGAATTTCTGGGAGCAGATGCTTTCGCTCCACCCCCCTCGCGACCTTCGATAACAGCGGCACTTTTATTTTGTGAGCCCACACTTCGCATCAAGCATGGATCATGGACAACCGGGCCTCACCCGGCGGTCTGAGGATTTTTATTATTTCTTTCATTTTATTCTATTAATATCATGCCTCTCGGGGCATAATGCGACTGGCTTCTACGCCTTTTAAGGGTTTTAACCCATATTACATCTTCAACGAGAGTTTTTATTCAATTTTTCAGCGTTGGAGGAGACAAATCTGGGCTCCGCCCAGCACGTGCTCCGCTTCGCGAAACATGCTTGCTTGCTTGGCAATTCGAGGTTTATTTCTTTGGAAAAAATACCAGCAGTGAGGCGTCAAAATATCGGTCGGCGTACGCGTACCACAAGCCAAGTACATTATCGTCGAGTCAATCAAACAGACGAAGAGCGTACACAGCGTTTGGAGGATAAGCGAATAAGAATTTCTCAAATAGGAGTACTGCAATTCTGTTAAGTCAATAAAATACGTTTGCAAGTACGTCACGAAAGGAAGCGACATGGCTGTATTTGGTATTGCAGCTCCTAATGCCAACGATGAAGATTCGCAATATCAGATGGGAAGATATGTACGTCAGCAGCAATGAGGCGCTTTGGAGAATCTTTTCGTTCGCCATACACGATCGTCATTCCGCTGTGGTACATTTAGCTGTGCATCTGGAGAATGGACAACGAGTTTATTTCACGGCAGCAAACGCAGCGCAGAGAGCTGAACGATCACCTGAGACAACGCTGACAAACTTCTTCGCGACATGCACAAGTGATCCATTTGCAAGAACACTGCTTTACTCGGAGATGCCGAGATATTTCACACGGAACGCATCATCAAAAAAATTCCAACGTCGGAAACAAGGAACGCCTGTTGATGAATACGTGAATGTATATTCAACCGATACATTGGGGCGCATTTACACAGTTCATCTGAGCAATGACGAATGTTTTTACCTGCGTTTGTTATTGGTTAATATTCGTGGACCAACTTCATTTGAATTTCTACCAACTGTCAATGGTGAGTTGTGCGGAACATATCGAGAACATACATACATTTGCTCGAGGATGACATTCATTGGGATCACACACTCGATGATGCTGTTATTTCGTCTACTGCGCATCAAATTCGATCACTTTTTTTGTGATGCCATTATCATTTCAACGTGTTTTCCATTGAACCCACTTCATTTGTGCAACAAATACAGAGACAATATGGCCGAAGACATTTTGTATCGAGTGCGTACAGCAGCCGCGAATTTTGAACTTCCATTTAACGAGGAGATCCACAACGATGCGTTGATTTCTATAGAGGATTTGAGCCTGTTAATTTCCGGCAAGATGTTGCACCAATTAGGATTGCCAGAGCCGAATCGCCCCATGCACGATGCATTCAGTCGGGAATTTGAACGAGAACGGCAATACGATCGAGATGCTTTAAGACAATCAGTACGAACAAAGGTCCCACTTTTGAATCCGCAACAGAAAACCGCGTACTATACATTGATGATGGCAGTCAACGATGGCTACGGAGGAATCTTTTCCTCGATGCGCCTGGTGGAACTGGCAAAACGTTCCTAATTTTATTGATTTTAGCTTCGATTCGCGCACAAAGTCAAATAGCGCTGGCCGTTGCATCATCTGGGATCGCTGCCACATTGTTAGAAGCAGGACGAACAGCTCATTCTGCGCTCAAACTGCCACTTAATTTGCAAACCATAGATGAACCGACAAGCAATATTGCCAAAACATCTTCTATGGTGAAAGTACTGCAGAATTCAAGAATAATCATTTGGGATGAGTGTACAATGGCGCACAAACGAGCATTGGAGGCACTCGATCGAACGTTAAAAGATTTGCGCAATAATCAGAACCTTTTTGAAGGTGCGATAATTCTGCTGGCCGGCGATTTTCGCCAAACGCTGCCAGTCATTCTAAGATCAACAGCTCCTGATGAAATTAAGCTTGCTTGAAGTAGTCGAATTTGTGGAGATACGTGAAAACTCTCAAATTAACAAAGAATATGCGAGTCACGTTACAAAATGGTCAATCGGCGGACCTGTTTTCCAAGCAATTATTAGATGTTGGCAATGGAAAAATTCCTGTAGACGCTTCCACTGGCCTCATATCGTTTCCACCTAATATTTGTCAATTCACAACGTCGAAAGAAGAATTGATTACGAAAGTGTTTCCAAAAATTGGTGCGAACTACAAAAACCATGTTTGGTTGAGCGCACGAGCCATTTTATCACCAAAAAATAAGGACGTAGACCATTTGAACTTAAAAATCCAAAGTCTAATCGCTGGCCAATTGCAATCGTTTAAGTCGATCGATTTCATTACCGATCCGGATGAAGTCGTCAATTATCCAATTAAATTTCTGAATTCATTGGATTTGTCACAATTTGCAGCTTAAGGTCGGCTCAGTGTTAATCATGTTACGCAATCTTAGCCAACCGAAACTATGCAATGGAACGCGACTAACTGTTAAGAAGTGATGAACAACGTGATTGAAGCGACAATACTTAAAGGAAAGTTCAAAGGCGAGGATGTTCTGATTCCAAGAATAACACTGATTTCAACCGACTTGCCATTTCAATTTAAGCGTGTCCAGTTTCCGGTTCGCCTTGCATTCGCAATGACGATTAATAAATCGCAAGGCCAATCGTTGGAAGTGTGTGGAATAAACCTTGAATTCCCGTGTTTTTCCCATGGGCAGTTATTATACGTGGCGTGCTCGAGAGTCGGTAAACCATCGGCGCTATTCGTTTTCTCTCCGGAGGGAAAGACAAAAAATATCGTTCATTACCAAGCGTTGCGATGAGCGCGTTAAAACACCAATTTGTCTTCATCAATAAAATACACAAATATTACCTTTAATAAATAAACATTACAATTCAATCAAACATATAGATTTTTAATAATTTTTTTTTACATGGAATTAAACGTATTCAATTTCGTCATGTTATATTTTTTAGGCAGGTCAACGTCTGCTGGGTGTGGATGTGGTTGTTCGGCCTACGGCTGTAATCCAAAAAATCACATCCGACACGGACACGGTAAATTATAAAGTGCCATTTGTGTGAGAGGATTATAATAGAAAATATTTCAAATGTCTCACTGTTACCCATTCTCCCCCAATTAACTTCTTTTCATACTTGGCGCTTAATTTAGTGAGTTTAAGTAGCTATTTTTTAAATAAATATTATGTTGATTTCTATAAATTGTACCATCTAACAGTGGGACAAGACAGCTAAAAGCTGCAATTAAATGAAAAAACTAAATGCTATTTAGAGATTCCTCTCCATAACGTTTCAATACACCACTAACCCACGCACACTAGAATACTGTTAAATTTTCGGTGGCCCCTCTGTGATTCCGATTAGCGCGATTTTTCTACACCGGAAGCATTTTTAAGAATATAATTATTTAGATTGAAACTTTCAAATTTAAGTATATTGCGACATTTTAGTAATTCTAAACTTGTATTAAAGTGCATCTAATTTATAAAATTACGCTACAGAACGTTATTGGTGAAAACTGAAGTTTAATTAGTTTTTGGGCTTTTTGGTTGTTCTAAAGCAGAACAAGCTTTGTTTCTTTTTTTTTCTAATGGATATTAAGTATAAGAAAACAGTCGCGTTTACAACGTATGCCCTTTTTGCCTATGGTTCACTAGATACAATTTTTCTTATTTTTCGGAAGCAGTTCATACAGTGTGATCCAAAGGTTAAGCGTATTCGAAACCCGTTAATCCGTTCATGCGCGTCTGTGTCTTATTAAAAAAAATTCGATTTTTTTAATAAAGATATTCAAGAATCTATCTATGAATTTTTTTAAATACTACTTAACAGTCGCGAAAAGAGATATCCAAGTTAAAAATCAATTAATTGTATTTGAATCGCTGTATTTGAGTCCATTCATGCTGCGCGTCAGTGTCTAATAGAAAAGATGCGGTTTCCTTAACCACTTCACCCGCTGTAACACCACTCGGACTCTGAGGGTGTCACGTTAACAAAATTGCAAAATGGGAAGTATACGGAAGCTGTACTTACCCCTTTACTCCTTTAGCAGGGACTTCTCACAGTCACCGAACAGCGAAGAATGGGCCCACTCGTCGACGTCCAGCTTCTTCCATACCTTAAGGAGAAAATTATGTGGCACTCGCAGCCTTATAATTCCCAATTTTGTATTGTTACTTGGCAGAACATTATTCTGACAGAAACGCGCAATTATTAAAGACTGAAAAGCGAAAAATTATATTAACACAATTAATTATCCTAAGATAATAATAAAATACCTGCTTATCCAGCAAATCTTCACTTAAACTCCAGTGTTTATCTGGTAAGCAGCCTTTACTATTTTCGTTTCAGATAATTTAATTTTGTTGATAGATTTTTTCGTTTCTCAGGGAACGAATAGAAAATTTGGTATTGTGATTTTTTTTTTATTAATTTGGAAAAATTGGTAAATTGTTACACCGCTAGTACCCACGGGTGCGTGCAAAATGCATTTAGTTACAAATAACCCGCGGGTGAAGTGGTTAATAAAAATATATTCAAGAACTTATCTATGAATTTTTTAATGAGATATCCTATTTAAAAATCAATTAAAATAGTATTTGATTAAATAGCATTTCTGAAAAACTGTTTAGCCCCAAGGTGTATCGGCCCACTTTTTTTGCGTCCGCCTTCAATTTAAACGCAGTCGAATAGGGAAAGCTTGCCGGAAAAAATTGATATATACCTGAAGTTTGGCAAAGATGTTTATTTAGGCGTACTATTAAACAAACTAAAAGTCCTGAACGAAATCTGTTGAGCTCGATCCGCCTACTTGGAAAAGTGGCGGCCCTACTCCGTGTTTTGCTTATATTTCGCTAACCATTACCGATATCGAAATATGTTTCAAATAAAATATAGCTTAGAGAATTTTCTACAAAAAAGGTTTATCCATTTTTATTCTTTGTTCGAGAAGTTTGTTCTTATTTGACTGGACTAAATGTTTTCAATGTAAGTTGGAAAAGTATCGAGATGTGATCTGCCTAATAAAGTCTTCTCAATTGAAGTGTGTACCGTGGTTCGGAGCCCACGTTAAACTGTAGGTCCCCCTATGTCCCATTGAAGAACACGGAAGGAACCACCTTAACATCGATCAGAATAGCCGAATTAAAGTTCAACCTTCAACAACCAAGAACAAAATTTTTAGCATGAACATCTTAAATTGGATCTACCCTGGAAAATAATTTCCTTGCATCTGCAAGTTTCACAAGTTTAAAATTTTAGTAAAGCTAAGAGTGATTAATAGCGAACGCACTTATGACTATCCATAAAAACTCATACACAATTCTGTGTTTGAAACACCTGCATAAATCATTCATATTACAAATGTTTTGTTGAAGATAAAAGCTTATTAATTGTTTATAGTATAAATCGCAGGTGAGTAACAAAATTGTTCCTGCTAGTTAAAGTTGATAACATAGCACAGGTTGTAATAGTGTACCAATGTATTTTCAACTTGCTGGCTGAAAATTTCGAATTAGTGCCATTTATTGATTGCAATTTTTCAATTAGTTTCAAGTGTTTTGAAAAGCCGAGGCAGAAGAAATTTTTGCAGGTAAATATAAATAAATTATTCTATTCGCATATTAAATCTTAAATTTAAATAAACTTAGGTTTCGATTAAAAAGTTTTGAGAATTTTTTGAAGTTTTATACCGATCGAGGCTGGATTTATATATGCACCAAAAATTTCGAAAAATTCCAAATTTTTTGGTATATTTCGCCCTCCACCCATCGCGAATTTTTAATGCAATTAGTGGCAAACGTTTCGGCTTCCGAAATAAATGAGAAACAACCCCATCGGGAATTTTTTTGTTGGTAAAATTTACGATTTCATAATATTTTAGGTAAATATCGCAAAAATCGAAATTTTGGTATAAAATGATTTGTGATCATATTCTCATAATTTTTTTTTGGCTGTCTGAATGGTTCTGGAAAGTAATCGACAGCGAAAGAATTTTTAAAATACCCTGGGACGTCGCACCGGCTTCCCAAAAACGTAGAATTGTAAAATTATGTTCTTTTCGTAAACCTTTGGTCAAAACGGCTTGAAATAATTGAAACTTGGAAATGTTACCACCTACATACGTAAAGCATCAAATTGCAAGAATAAATTAATAAGGCGACGATTTAACTAGTTCAATATTTGACTGAGAAAAATGTAGAAATGTTTTCTAGAATTTTTTTTGATAATTTTAATTACCGGATCAACAATACATAAATTGTTATACACAGTATATATGACACATATAATATATTTAATCAATTATCATCGAGAATAACATAACATCTCCATTATTAATCGCAATAGATGTTGTTCGGCATTTTTCTTTTTAGTCGGGTATGTATTATTGTTTGTCCAATTTGATAGTGAGAAGCTCCTTCACAGTTGTCCAATCGTGCGTAAAAACGCAATGTGACTTTTTTAACGTATTCACGTATTGTTGGAATGGCTAGTTCAGCATGAAGCGGTTCATTAGGTACAAACCATGGTGAGTTTGTAATTATTCTCATGATTTTATTTTGGAATATTTGGAGTTTCTTAAGGGTTGTCGGTGAAGCATTTCCCCACACTTCACATCCATACATTAATAGTGATCTAATTAAAGTTAGTAAAGAGCACTTGATTTGAAGTTTAGATTTTCTATTAATTAGTGGATATAATTGGGCTAGTCTTGCATTTGTTTGTTGCAGTTTATTGTTGATGTGGTATTTCCAGCTAAGACGATAGTCGAGATAAACTCCCAAATATTTCACTGCATTATCTTTCGGATTCCATATGATTGGTTTGTTGTTTATTGTTATATTCGGTGGTTGGTGTACTCGTCTTAGGGTAAATATTTTGGCTTCGCATTTTGATTCATTTAATGTGATGTTCCATTGTGTGAACCAATTACAAAGTACATCAATGGAGGATTGTAGTTTACTTATTGATGCGCAAAGAGACCAATCTTGAGTGATAATTGCGGTATCATCGGCAAACATAGCTAAGTCTGAGTTGGTTTGTGGCATGTCGCTTGTAAATATGTTGAATAGAACTGGTCCCAAGATGCTACCTTGAGGTACTCCTGATAGTATTGCTTTAGTAGTTAATAAAGTGTTATTTATATTGACATGAAAGGTTCTATCGTCCAAAAACGAACATATTATGCATTTTATGTGGGATGGTATATCTAATTTCAGGATCTTATATTTCAAACCTTCTTGCCATACACGATCAAAAGCCTGTGCAATATCCAAAAATGCTACTGTAGTGTATTGTTTGTTTTCATAACCTCTCTCAATAATTTCTGAAATTCTTGCTAGTTGATGGTTTGCGCTATGGCCTTTACGGAATCCAAATTGATAGGGGGGAAGGATATTTTTCTCCTGGAAGTCTTCTTCAAGGCGATGATTAGTTTTTCCAAGACTTTGGACAGTGTACATAACAAACTGATGGGGCGGTAGCTTTCGGGGGTTTTCTTATCTTTTCCTGATTTGTGAAATAGTAATATTTCAGCGTGTTTCCAAATTTTGGGAAAATATCCTATCTGTAAACAAGCATTAAAAAGTGACGCCAGGAATGCCAGAAATTTTTTGGATAAGTTTTTAAGAATTATGTTAGGTATTTGATCAGGACCAGGTGATTTTTTTGTTTTAAATGATTGAATAACAGCTTTAATCTCTGTTGGGGATGTAGATTTTATTATGTTGGGAATAGGAAAATTATTTTCTATAAAATTTGATATATTATTGTGAAAATTTTGATCTATAGTTGGTGTTGGTGAAAAAACGTTGCTTAAATGTTCAGAGAATATGTGGCATTTTTCCGAGTCTGTGTAATATACGTGATGTCCATCAGCAGTTATTGGAGAAATTGTTTCTTTTTTTTGTAGGATTCTCTTGGTTGTTTTCCACATTCCTGGATCATTTGGCTTTAATTCCTCAATGTGGCTATTGTATGATTCAAGTCGCAGTTGGTCAAGTTTACTTTTAATTACATGAGTTATTCTATTCAAGATATTTTTTGTTTGTGCATTCCTGGTTCTCTGGTATTCCCTTCTCGTTCTGCTTTTTAATTTAATCAGGTCTAAGATATGATTAGGTGTTCTAATAAAGCTGGTTGGATGCTTATTGTTGTAATTGGATTTTGTTGCTCTTCCTATAGAATCAATTATGTTGCTGGTAGAGGTTTTTATTTGCAAGTCTATCGCTGTTCTGTCGTTAGCTTTGGGAGAAGTAATTATGCTGTCAAGATGGCTTTGAAATTTTTCCCAGTTGACTTTACCATTAATGAGGCGAGGAGAAAGTGGTATGTAAGTTGGTGTGCTGGTGAATTGCAATAAGACGGGGAGATGATCTGAATCTAATTCAGTTACAACAGTTTGTGTTAAAGTTCTGCTGAAATTCTTTGCAATCACAATGTCCAGAATATCTGGCAAATGATCAGCTCTATAGGGAAAGTATGTGTATTCTGACGGAGCCAGAACTTCAATAGCTTCTTCTGTTAGCATTCCATACAATTTTATTCCTGCGGGATTATTACATCTGCATCCCCATATTTGATTTTTACTATTCAAGTCACCTATCAAGAGTGTTGGATTATTATTGGAAAAGATTTCTCTAATATCTTGATTAAGAAGTGTCTTATTTGGCTGCTTGTATGCACTTATTACGTTTAGTAAGCTGTTGTCTTGGAGTTTTAGTTGAACGCCAATTGTTTCGAGTGTGCTACAGTTAATATCCAATAGTTCACAATGTTGGATGTTGTATTTAACAAGTACTGCGACACCTCCGGCTGCAAAGTCTGTTATTCGATCCGATCTATTATATACATGGTATCCCGGAATTCTAAAGGGTGTGTTTTTAATTAGATGTGTTCCCGAGATGCAGGCTATTGTAACATTATGTCTTGATAGGAAGTCTATTAATTGAGTACGCTTGTCTTTGATCCCATTAGAATTCCAGTTTAGGATTTTTAAGTTTTGCAGTGGAAGTAGATTATTTTTGACCATGGAATAGTTGGGGGAGGATTTGATTAAGGAAGAATGTTTTTATCTTATCTATGTAAGGACTTATTAGGTTTAGAAGGAAGGTTAAAATGGAATCGATTATTGATGTGGATGAAGAGGAAAAGTTTGGAATTGATGAAAGGTCGGGGAAAGGGTTGTTTGCTGTAGCTTTAGCGTAGGTACTCGAGGGATTTGTATCAGGAGTTGGTCTTGTTTGTGAATATGGTACGTTGCTTCTGTTCGTTGTTGTAGTTGCAAAGCTAGGTTTGAAACGTTGTTGTTGTTGGCGTTGAAATTCTACGTGATATTTGCATCCTCTAAAATTAGCTGGGTGGTGTTCCCCGCAATTGACACATGTTGGTGGTACATTAGCTGGCTTCTTACAATTTTTGTAAGGATGACTTTCGTTGCATTTGACGCATCTATATTCCATGTGGCAGTAATTGTGGGTGTGTCCATATCTTTGGCATCGATGGCATTGAGGGATGTTTTGACCACTTCTTCTAGGCTCTACTACTACTATTGAATGATCCAATCTTTCTAGTTTGAAAATTTCGTTTCCTGTGTCGTTATCACTTAGATCAACTGCTATTACTTGTGTCGGTTCACGGTACTTGTTGGTCAGACGAGTAATTTTATTAACAGGATAGTTTGATGTTTTGAGATAAGTTTCAATTTCGTCGTTTGTAAGCGATATTGGAACATTTTTGATTACAACTGAGAGTAATTTATTTGTGGGGTCTTGATAAGAATAATACTGGAATACTTTCTTTTGTTTGTTCACATATAAAACATAAGTTTTCATATTTTTGATTTGTTTGTTCACATATAAAACCTATACCCCACATTAACCATACGGGTGCCCCACTTTACCCCTTATGGCGAGGTAAAGTGGGGTAATCGCCATTATGAAATATTCTTTTTTTTAAGCTGATTTAGGTGAGTCACATCAAAAATTATTATTGCATATGATAAATAACATATCACGGAAGCAATGTAAGCTTATAGAAGAATTCTTAAAAATGCTATGTCACATTAAATCCCTGAATACGTTAGGTACCCCACTATGCCCCCCTCGCCCCTACCATTGTGGAATATTTTACTCTTGACTCGTTCCACCCCCCCCCTTTTTGGAGGTTAAGTTCTGAATTACTATCGGTGGGTGAGTATACGACAATTCAGTGGCGCCCATGATTTCTATCGGTTGTGACTTTTTCCCCTATTTTGACGTCCCGAATTAACATTGGATTGATTAATGCATCCACGACCATCACAACCTGAGCTAGCAGCATCCGATGTTAATGACGGCAGGTAGTGCGTATTTTGCCTACGTGCATACGCATTGTGTCCGCACCATTTAGGTCCGTGACAACTGATAAACATTGTGAAAAAGAATCAACAGCTAACGTTGAGAATAATATGCTAGAAAATCGGAAAATTAACCATTTACCCGAATCCTCAACAGCAGATATTCAGTGCTATTCACATCACATTGGTAATTTACCAAGTTCTTAGTCAATTGACTAAGCTGTCAATTCCGGTTTCAATATTTTGTTACCAACATTTTGTTCATATTTAAAGAAATGTTACTTTCTTTATTAAACAACATCGCAGCATCTTGTGATAGCATCTGCGCATAATCTTAATTTGGCAGCTGTTAGAATAGTTACCGTTTTAAACTTCAGTTCATTTTTCCATCTTGCAGCGTCATTACAGAAGTGTTTTTCGTGTTTTTCTTAGGAAAATGTTCCTTTTTTTTAGTTTTTTTATATCAGAGGTAATCTCTTTATAATTGTTTGGCGATGGGAGAAAAATGGTCGGAATTTTGATGATAGGTTTAGTCGTAGAATTTGGAGATGTTTCGGAATTTGAAGGAGTGACGCCACTCACCTGATTGTTTAGATTTGCCATAGGATAATATTTATTTTGTTGGATAATTTGTTCCTGTGTCCATAGATATCGTTTTTGTGGTTCTTCAGCTTGTGGTGATCGATCATCATTTTTACGTTTTTGAGAGCCGTTTTCGAAGGATTCAATCATGTCAGTGTCATCCATGGTGTGGAGGCAGCACTAAAATGTGCGCCGTCGGTTTCGCTTCATGAGATTTCAATTTTACAGTTCAAAATTTCCTAAAATGAATATTTAATTTATACTAACAACCAAATGCTAATATGTTGCACTGATAAGAGAGCGCTCGCCAGAACGTGTGTACAGTTCAAATCAAGTACATTTTAAACAAATCTACAATTTCGTTTCATGTTGATACAAAACTAATTTGAATGAATTGCATTTTCATATTGACTACAACCGCTCAGTGTTGTCATATTTTAGAAATCTAAGGCGCCAACTCGTTGCCGAAAAAACGCCCAAAGGCGCAACTAATCGATCACGTGGCGCCAAAATTGGAATTTATTGTTATTTTCTGCAGATGTTTTCGAATGCAATCAACTTCATGGGTGACATCCGGGGCGGATAATTTTTTTTTAGGGTTTGCCCTCAAGGAAACAACCAATTTGGTTGTACACATGCATTACGGGATGTACAACGCGCATGCTCGGCTTTCAAATTCAAAGTTGCTTATTTATCGCAATAAACCGCAACTTCATTTCTCAGAAACCACCCAAATTGCGGTTTGCGGTTTTTGCAAAAATTTTAGCGCAAATTATCTTCAAACGTCGCCCAATTTACGGTAAATCGCCCAATCTGACAACACTGCAACCGCTGGTTAAAAACGCCCGTGTAGTTGCTACATAGTTGAGCGTGTAAAACGCGGCGGGTAAAACGCCGCGTTTTCGATGCCCGTCTATTGCTAGCCTTAGAGTATTTCGCACCGGCAGATGCAGCTCGTCTCTCGTACATGTAACATCGATTTATTTTATGTTTTATTCGATATTTTGGGAGTGAAACGTAATTGTTTACTGCCCCATACCGCAACTATAATTTTTAAGGCTATTTCAAGGGTCTCTAAGCTCCCGGTTTCCTTAATCCCGGTTTTCTTGATGGGTGGCGCCTTCTCGTATGTTTAGTCTAGTAACCAGCGTCACAACCGCCCTGGAGGTGTGCAACGCGGAGCGTAGCGGCGCCCCGAAAGGGTAGGTTTTGACGATGGATAAACCTCCCTATCGAATGCACACCCTAAAAATCGAAGAAAAAAAATTTAATTTTTTCAATTTTTCAGCAATACACGGGTTATTTTCCATTTTTTTGATAATAATTATTACTAATATCTACTAATTACACCTCCACCTATCCGAATTTCAAAGAAAAATTCAAATCGGAGCGAAAAAATTTTACGCGATTTGAAGGGACCGTCTATGAATTGTATCGCGTCTGCCTGGGGTGTGCGGCATATTCGATGCTAATTTCCCGTACTTTTCAAAAGTCGATATTTTTTGTTTTTTTCAACGGATTCATACGAAATACTATTTCTATAGACTAAAATAAGCCTGTTCTCTAGTGTGTAGCTGAAGAAATTTTGTTTCGGCCGGCAAGGGTTAGATAACTGGAGCCAGATTTTATATTGAAAAGTAAAAAAAATCTGTAAAAAAAATACTAAAGTTGGGCATTATTGAAATTTATTAAAAATTTACGCTGCTGTACGAATACGACTGGGAGTTACTGTACAAATATGCCGTCAAGTACTCTTTGTAGGTTTGTACGATAGCTTTTTCTTATTTGTTACAGTTTTTGCAGCGTTATGCATCGTAAATTATAACTCGGCCACTAATGGCTCGACTACTGGATCATACAATGAGCCAGTAAATTTATGTTTTACAATAAAACAATTCTGCAAAGTTTCAACGTTAAAAGTACGATTGGAAATTTTTAAATAAACATTTCCAATTGATCCCAGTAAGAACGCGACTTCACTGGCTACCGCTCGTTAAGTTTTTATATTGTGGTGACGTCGTGCGTGTTTTCGGAAATGTTTGAAATTTGAATTTAACTATATAAATACTAGTCCGCCTTGGCTGTGCGGCTTAAAGGCCGCACTGAGTGAATTGCAAAAGCTATCTACAATTTAATCAGCAAAAATTATAGACCAGCAACCCTAGATAACATTTTGTAATCCCGTTACAGGGATGTTACTTTTATTTTTCAGTTTTTAAATTGTAATGTTTAAATAATGTTTGCAATAATTAAAATGTTGTGTTTTTAACTTTTCATGACTTTTCGTTACTTCAGATCATCGTTTATTGCGATCAAAAACTCCGCGTCCCAAGGGGTTGTCCATAAATTACGTCACGCTGCTAGAGAGGGGGTTCCGACCCTTGTGACGACGTGTGACGTTGGGGGGCGGGGGGTTTCAAAAATTGTGACGTCACAAAATATATACATTAAATATTTTATTATAAGTATTTTAAAAAAACTATATTTTGAGTGAAGCCAGTGGTGTAGCTAGGCGGGGCGGACCGCCCTTTATAGATGTTTCCTCTGGGGTGCTACCCCTAAAAGGTAAGAAAATAAAATTGGGGGGGTTCAAGAATATGTGACGTATTCTTGGAGGGGGGTCTAGGTTTGTGTGCCGAATTTTGACGATGGGGGGGGGTGTTAAAAATTGCTTAAAATTGCGTGACGTAAATTTTTACGGACGACCTCCAATGTGATTACATTAAGCGGCGTTTACTGTATATAAACATTATCAGGAATATTTCAGTATCCTCTATTACATTACATACCCTTGAAGTTTGAACTGTGAGGGGTAATATTTTGTTAACTTTAAAACTTTATTATTTATATTGTAAGAGTACGGTTGGGCGCCCCCTGAAAGAAGGCGCACTGGGCTGGAGCCCATCCTGCCCACAACTTTGTACCGCGCCTGTACTCAAATCTAAATTATTATAGATACATTTTTACACTTAACCCATTTTCCAAAAAATAGTGACGTGGCGCACTAGTCCTAAACAACCCAGAACTTACTATTAGAAAGCAGTGTCGGCTGGTTCATGGAGGACGACAGAGAGCCGCCCTCCCTAAGTAGCAATTTGAAATAATACTTTTCTAATGCGAATGCACCGCTGGCACCATAGTAGTTTTCCACTGAATATTTTGCGACAATCCGACGTTGCTTGAACAGTAAACGATAACCCGGATTTAAAACACTTCACTGAAAAATAGAAAAGGTAATTTGTAATCGCCTCTTCTCAATTATAACAAACCATGAGATTCCACCGATGAGCAGGTTAATTTTAAACACCCACCCCCTTAAGGTAGTCGATTCGCCACATTGAATAGATTTAATACCTCCTCCCCACTAATCATTTTGTATTATACCTACAGGGTGTTCCGCAAGGTGTTATTATTAAATAACAATTGCCTACCTGGGGCAAAAAAGGTGATAAGTCGTAATTTTGCGCACACGGAATTTAGTCGTATTGGAAACCCATATAAAATGAAAATTAGCCAATTCCTTGACAAGTGTTTACTCAAAATGACCATTTCTGAATTATCAAATTTTTCGCCCCAGTTAGGGAAATTCTGATGTGATTTTTCGCCTCCTAAATTTTCTTTAAAGAAATAAAACAACAGAATTTTTGTATGTTGCAGGCTGCCGCAATCGACATGGCTGGTAATAAAGTGTTTCTGCTTTCCAAGTTAAGTTTATTATTTTTGGTGGCGCAAGCGCAGAATCAAAAATTTGTTATTGAACCGCACGATCAAACGGTTCTGGTAAATTCTAGGGTGATTTTACCGTGCAGGGTAGCCGAAAAACAGGGGATTCTCCAGTGGACCAAGGACGATTTTGGATTAGGAATCTACCGGAATTTGAGCGGCTACGATCGTTACAATATGATTGGCTCGGATCAAGATGGTGAGTTTCAATTGTTTAAAGAAATATTTTAAACCGACATCGTGTCGGTTGCTATTGGAACTTCAAATTTTAAAAAGTGAGTCAGATTTAGTGCCCAATTTGCATAATATTCTTTGAGTTTATTCTCAATTGAGAGTTCAGACTTCCTAATTAATTTAATGAGATGATAGAATAGTATTTGTTATCCGAGTTCGAATTGAATATAAAATAAACCATTATTATAATGTATAATATAAATTAATTCTTTATATTGATTCATCAGCTGCATGCGTGTTCATGTTATCCGCACAGGGTTAAAACTTTCTTTGCAGGTGATTATTATTTAGAAATTTTCCCGGTGATGTTAGAAGACGACGGGAAGTATCAGTGTCAGGTGTCACCGGGTTCGTATCACGAAGAGGAAATACGAAGTACTTATGCGTTCCTCATAGTTTTGGTGGTCCCAGAACCCCCAAAAATTATTCAAGGAAATTATTTGGAGACTTACGAGTACATGGAGATAAAGTTGGAGTGTATCAGCTACGGTGGAAAACCTCCGGCCGAAATTACTTGGATTGATGATTACGGAAAACTGTTACCTTACGAGAATTATAATATCATCAAGGTATTACCGGATGGTAAACGATCCTCGACAAAATCGGTACTAAGGCTCGTTCCCAGAAAGGAAGATAATAATATAACCATTACATGTCAGGCACAAAACTCTGTCGATGCCACCCCTCAAAGTGCGAAACTAAAATTGCAAGTATGAGAAAGTATGGCAGACAAACACTCGAGGTTCTGATCCAAAATTTTTGTGTAGGTCAAGTATCCCCCTCACGTAGCCGTCTCTATTTTAGCGGGCGCCACATCGAACGGATTGATTCCGGAAGGAACGAACGTTCGATTGGGTTGTCATGCCGATGCAAACCCAGACAATGTTACCTACCGTTGGTTTATAAACACAAAAATGATTGACGGAAATTTCACAAGCGAAGTTATACTTAGAAATGTAACGCGAAGATTCCAGAATGCGGTGGTTAAATGCAAGGTTTACAACGTGTACGGAAGAAACGAGAAGGGTCAAGTTTTGAATATCAGCTGTAAGACGTAATTTTTATTTGTTTTCCTTCACTTTCTTATTATTTTTTTAAGATTGTCCGGAATTTCGCAACAAACCGCAGTCGATCCAAGCGGATACTGGTGAAAGTGTCACCTTGAACTGTGACGTCGTTGGAAATCCACTCCCCGACGTTTCGTGGGTGTATCTGTATGGAGAATCGACACGTATTGTTAGCGTCGAATCGAACCTTACCATCAGGGTTGATAGGAACACCGCGGGTCGATACATGTGCAAAGCTCACATCCAAAACTGTATAGATATTGAAGCAAACACAACGATCTATATGAATGGCCCCCCTTTCATAGAAAGTGCACGCGCACAGTTTGGAATCGAAGGGGATACCGTGCGAGTGGAATGCGTAGCTTATTCGATTCCGGCACCACGCCAAGTTTTATGGACGTTTAATGGTGTTGAAATTAAGGATGAACATTATGCTATTTTAGAAAATCTGCTACCGGAGGGTATTTCATCGACCTTGATTATACGAGAATCTGAAAAACGTCATTTTGGATTATATAACTGCAAAGTATCAAATTCGTACGGGTCCGACTTACTTGAAGTAAATGTTAAACCACAAGGTATGTAATTTTTGTTATCCCTAATTTTTGATTTTAACATTCCAACATGTTGACGAATTTATAGAAGTTTCTCAAGCCACGATGATTTTTAAAATTGTAATGGCCATAGTTTTAATTCTCGCTGTAGCTGTCATAGTGGTATTATCTATTTGGTGTAGACTTTGGTGTAAGGGTAAGGGTAAAAAACCGGTTGAAGGTAAGAGAGCTTGAAAATTAAAGACACCAAACTTGAACAAATTTTTGTAATAGACTACGCCTGGCTCAAAAGGAAGTTCACAGTATCAACTGGAAGCCTGAATATTCCCGATTTGCAGATCGAACTTACATCGGACTTTGCTCCAAGCAATCCGGACGATTGCGATGGTATATCGACAATCGAATCTGTAAATGGATACATGCCGGTTAAAATTGAAGTAACCGTCGCTCAACCCGTCAACGCGAGCCAAAAACGGTTTTCGGACGATGATGTTATGACCCCAGACGTAAGTGGAA
This sequence comes from Podabrus alpinus, assembly GCA_932274525.1. NCBI lineage: Eukaryota > Metazoa > Arthropoda > Insecta > Coleoptera > Cantharidae > Podabrus > Podabrus alpinus. The sequence goes on along the minus strand of OW026455.1, from coordinate 54,603,007 downwards.
GGTAATCTTTTTCCCTTCCCATACTTTTTGAAAACGTTCCATGCAATTTTTATTCCTTAGAGTTTCTTCTTTGCAATGAATCCATAAACATATCTGTATCTCTGGTAAAACGGAAGTTTTTTATTTAATTGTTATTTGTTCTTTTTTAGAACCTTAAAAGTAGCGACGGATATTACTCGTTTCCCGACTACAATTTAGTCGGCTTTCCGATACCCAAACGTAAAAATTCGTCACCAAGGCCGCCACTGTCTCGGTACGTAAAAGTTCATGGTTTCATAAGGGATAAGAAGGGTTTATAAACATCTTGTTTCCTTTGTTACACTAATCGAGGGGAGTGTTGATATGGTTTTTTCCCATTCTTTACCCATATCCAAAGTATGGTGAATTTTGCATTTATCTTAAAACAACGGAGAATGTAAAGTTGTCTTTTTTGCAGATAAATAGTGTTAATAATTTAATAGTTCAAATAATTTGTTTTTGTATAAGTATTATTAGTTTTTTTTTTGCATGTAAATGTATAAAAAATTATTATTATTACCAGTAAGTTTTTCTTGTATTATAAATATTTTTTTATTATAATTATAACAATTTTAGTTGTTTACTTTTTTAATCAATTTCAAGAAACCTTCCTTTTTCAGATTTTGGCTCATTAATTTATATTCGCCCCCCCCCCAAAAAAAAAGATTCTTATCATTTCGCGGCGCTGACTTAAGCTGCATTCACATAGGGTATTGCATGTGGATGGTAGAACACTATCAATATTCCTAAGATAATAATAAAATACCTGCTTATCCAGCAAATCTTCACTTAAACTCCAGTGTTATCTGGTAAGCAGCCTTTACTATTTTCGTTTCAGATAATTTAATTTTGTTGCTACATTTTTTCGTTTCTCAGGGAACGAATAAAAAATTTGGTATTATGATGTTTTTGGATTAATTTGGAAAAATTGGTAAATTGTTACACCGCTAGTACGCACGGGTACGTGCAAAATGCATTTAGTTACAAATAACCCGCGGGTGAAGTGGTTAATAAAAATATATTCAAGAACCTATCTATGAATTTTTTAAATACTACTTAACAGCCCCGAAAAGAGATATCCAATTTAAAAATCAATTAAAGTAGTATTTGATTAAATAGCATTTTTGAAAAACTGTCTTGCCCCAATGTGTATCGGCCCACTTTTTTTGCGTCCGCTTTCAATTTAAACGCAGTCGAATAGGGAAAGCTTGCCGGAAAAAATTGATATATACCTGAAATTTGGCAAAGATGTTCATTTAGGCGTACTATTAAACAAACTAAAAGTCCTGAACGAAATCTGTTGAGCTCGATCGTTGGAAAAGTGGCGGCCCTACTCCGTGTTTTGCTTATATCTCGCTAACCATTACCGATATCGAAATATGTTTCAAATAAAATATAAAGCTTAGAGAATTTTCTACAAAAAAAGGTTTATCCATTTTAATATTCTTTGTTCGAGAAGTTTGTTCTTATTTGACTGGACTAAATGTTTTCAATGTAAGTTGGAAAACTATCGAGATGTGATCTGCCGAATAAAATCTTCTCAATTGAAGTGTGTACCGTGGTTCGGAGCCCCCGTTAAACTGTAGGTCCCCCTATGTCCCATTGATAATCACGGAAGGAACCACCTTAACATCGATCAGAATAGCCGAATTAAAGTTCAACCTTCAACAACCAAGAACAAAATTTTTAGCATGAACATCTTAAATTGGATCTACCCTGGAAAATAATTTCCTTGCATCTGCAAGTTTCACAAGTTTAAAATTTTAGTAAAGCTAAGAGTGATTAATAGCGAACGCACTTATGACTATCCATAAAAACTCATACACAATTCTGTGTTTGAAACACCTGCATAAATCATTCATATTACAAATGTTTTGTTGAAGATAAAAGCTTATTAATTGTTTATAGTATAAATCGCAGGTGAGTAACAAAATTGTTCCTGCTAGTTAAAGTTGATAACATAGCACAGGTTGTAATAGTGTACCAATGTATTTTCAACTTGCTGGCTGAAAATTTCGAATTAGTGCCATTTATTGATTGCAATTTTTCAATTAGTTTCAAGTGTTTTGAAAAGCCGAGGCAGAAGAAATTTTTGCAGGTAAATATAAATAAATTATTCTATTCGCATATTAAATCTTAAATTTAAATAAACTTAGGTTTCGATTAAAAAGTTTTGAGAATTTTTTGAAGTTTTATACCGATGGAGGCTGGATTTATATATGCACCAAAAATTTCGAAAAATTCCAAATTTTTTGGTATATTTCGCCCTCCACCCATCGCGAATTTTTAATGCAATTAGTGGCAAACGTTTCGGCTTCCGAAATAAATGAGAAACAACCCCATCGGGAATTTTTTTGTTGGTAAAATTTACGATTTCATAATATTTTAGGTAAATATCGCAAAAATCGAAATTTTGGTATAAAATGATTTGTGATCATATTATCATAATTTTTTTTTTGCTGTCTGAATGGTTCTGGAAAGTAATCGACAGCGAAAGAATTTTTAAAATACCCTGGGACGTCGCACCGCGGCTTCCCAAAAACGTAGAATTGTAAAATTATGTTCTTTTCGTAAACCTTTGGTCAAAACGGCTTGAAATAATTGAAACTTGGAAATGTTACCACCTACATACGTAAAGCATCAAATTGCAAGAATAAATTAATAAGGCGACGATTTAACTAGTTCAATATTTGACTGAGAAAAATGGAGAAATGTTTTCTAGAATTTACAAAATGTGGAAAATAAAATGTTTTTCTCTGCTTAATATATCGAGAGGACAAATATAAATCGAAAATGTCTAATAAAAGCACTTCATTTGCGACGAAGTTCCTGATTTTTGCATATTTACTATTTTGTCAGAAAACCCATTAATTTCGACTTGAAAGTTTGACGACAATGTTATTTTTCAAATTGTGGCGTTATTTGTCATTTTTTGTCAACTAGCGTCATATACTAAATTGAAGACCATTAAAAGCTGTATCCGAAACTCGGTTAGGTTTTCCAAAATTATTGATTGTGTCCCGTGAGGGATAGATTAAGGGGTTATACCTAGTTATTAGGAGGTCGAAAAAAAGCGACTTTTTGATATTGTATTTTTCAGGAAACTGGATACATATTTTTACACAAAAACTTTTTGATTCGAAAGAGCATTATTTAAAAAATAGATTGTAATTTTTTTGTACAAAAATATTAAAAACTAATCAAGTGACATTCGAAAACCCTATTTGTAAAATGCGTTTTGCGGTGTTCAGTTTTATGCGGAGCCAGATTATCTAAAATCAAAAAATTCTAAAAATTTAGTAAGTATATAAGTTAATCTAGTCTGTAACGAAGCCGTTTTCCGAAAAATTGCATTTAGACAAAATACCAGCTGTGCAAAGTTAAAATATCGATTTTCTCAAAAAAAGTGATATTTCTCGTCCATAAAATATAAAGTACGCATTTAAATAAAAAATCCCTCCGTTACACACTACATTTGAATGTCTAAAAGAAGGGGGAAAAATTTGAACTAGATTTGTGCACTAGCTTTTGAAATATTTTGAACACCGACTTGGAAAACGTAATTTTGAGATACGGCGTTTTAAAGTTTTAAATGCAGTTCAAAATAAAAAGTACGCAATGAAATCAAAAATCGCTACTTTACAGACCAGATTTGGATGTCTAAAAGAAATGCACAAAATTTGAAATAGATTTGTGTACTAGTTGTTGAAAACCGACTTTAAAAACGTAGTTTGAGATAAGATGCTTTCAAGTTTTAAATGCAGTTTACACTACAGTAAAAAAATTTGTATTTAAAAATATTTTTTATTTTCCTAGGCCGTGATTTTAAAATATATTTTCTGATTTTCGCACATCTCGCGGAATTTTTTTTTCAATGATCCTTGTTCTACTATTTTATTGCTTTATTACAATTCTGTATACAAAAAGTCGTATAACTTTGTAAAAAAAATTCAGATCAATGTAGAACATTATATACACTTCAAGAAAATATGGTTTTTGAAAAATCTATTTTTTTAAATTTCTGACTAGGCCATAACCCCTTAAAGCGAAAATTGTGGAAAAACTTTGGACGTCTGTAGCGCCCTTATTTACCAACCGATCTTTAATTTTTACGTTCTAACGAATACGCTTTCGTTCTACGCTCTATAATAGCTGTTATATTACTTTCCTATCCTTCATATTTTCAACGGCTAGTATTTATTTGGTCAGTATTTTTATCATTAAATGGTCAGTATTTTTATTGAAATGGTCAGTATTTATTAATAAATGGTCAGTATTGCATTGATCAGTATAAAAACTGTCGTGATTTAAATATTATGCATATATAGTTATACGGAATGATGATTAGTTACCAACCGTAAAATATTATAGACTTGGGGTCGGATTACCTAACATTGGTAACCCCAAAAAAATTGAAAATTTCCTATTGCAAAGAGGAAGGTTTATATAGTATAATGACATAATTTTCACAAGCGAAGATATAATAAAAAGATATAATAAAAAAAGTCTACAAATATTCAAAAATATGTTAAACATTTATATTAGATTTTCAAATTTTTTATTCATTTAATTGATTGGATGGCACAATAAAAAGTAAAATTCAGAATAGCGTTTTTTTCGAAATGGTCTTCGCTTGCCTTCAAAATTCATATTTGGATATTGCTCAAAAAAGCCACAATTTTGCGGCATCGCATTACCTTGTAATTATTTAGTTGGAACGGTACTGTTAATACATTTTAAGGCTAATATAAATCAAATAATTGTTACAGGACCGCATTCAGAATTATTATGAACAAAACAATGCACAAATAAATAAAATGAAAGTGCAACGGTGCACTCCAAAATACATTCCTAAGAAGGAATTAAAAGAAAATTAAAGAAGAAATTACGGTTTCTGATACAGTTTTAAATGGTTTCCAATTTACTTGCGTTTAAACTTTATTAAATATTCTCGATAGATTGGTATTTGTTTATTAAAACAATTCACTTCTTAAACAAGCATTTCTGTCGTCCCTCCCAAAATTTTTCTAAAGAATTGCATTTTAATTAAAAACCTTTGATGGTCAAACGATTGGAATTGAAGCTCAAACGATTCTCGATCGATTGACACCAATTTTAGAAAAAAAAATTCGCGATGAGGGGGATGTCGTTTCTACAGGTCTGCTGCCCAAAATGCGTTAGGTTGAAACGATCTGAATGGAAGCTCAAATGATTGACACTAATTTCATTAAAAAATTTGTAACAAGTGTTCAACTCGTTTGACACTTTCTCTTGGGATCTCTTTTGCATTAGGGGTCAAAGAATGTCCAGAATGTTCTACCAGAATGCACAGCATCCAATTTTGAATTCAATATCGAAACCTTAAGAACCACGAAATATTTGTCCATATGTTGTAAATATTCCTGGTCCGGAATAGACAGCCTAAAAATTGTCTAGGTCCCCTGTATTCGTCACACATTTTTCAAAACAAAGAGAGGAGGGCATATAAATTTGGCCTCCACTTATCGGTGATCAATTGAAACTTCTCTTTTTATATCACACCAGTTTAAGAAAACACAATATTTTTTTTTAATAATTTTTTTTTAGATCTTGTTAATTTTGCAATTTGTTCTCCATGGATGTAACAAATCTCTTACACGACGAGCTAACCTACGAGCTTTTGATACGCAGCATATCAGTGACCGCCACAGTACCGGAAAAACAAGAAATATTACGGCATCTGATGAAACAGGAAGAAGATTTATATTTGCCCGTTGGAAAACCATGTGAACTTAATTGTGTGGCCGAACTATTTATATGCCAGGAGAAACTAATGAAGCTAGAGATAGAAATCAAAGTTTTTAATTCCATCAACTTCCACAATAATTTTAGAAGAATTATGTCACGGTTGTGCCATATAGAAAACCGTTTACGTAGACTAACGGCACAAGATAGCAATGCAGACAAACAATTGCAAATTTTAAAGGAGTTATGTATGGTTTCTGTGGAGATGGTGGAGAGCGCATACGAAATTGAAAAACTTACTCTAATGCACCTTACCGAAGCAGCCATTGGTAACGCAATTGCAGCAGGACCTTCTAATGCACCTGATCCGAATCCACTTTCGATCTATCCATCCACAAGTTCCCAAATAACAGTTGAGTCAAACGAGGACGTTGGCGTTCTAGAAGAACCATCATCATCTGAAACAAATATCGCCTCCACATTTTCTCATAATCATAATACAACGATAAGTGATGTACCTCCAGGTTTTTCTAAAACCGGAAGTTTTTATTCGCAAAGTTGGGGCATTTACTATGATGGATCTACAGACATCCACGAATTTCTGAACGCGGTTGAATCTTTGCGCAAAATGTGCAATGTTTCCAAAGAACAACTTTTTGCTTGTGCTTCGTCCTTTTTTAAGGGTGATGTCCTTTTGTGGTATAAATCAAGAAAGTACAATCTTCATAATTGGGATTATTTGATCTACGAAATTGGCAGATCTTTTTCAACTATTTATGATGATCAGCGCTTGTGGGACTATATTAATAACCGCTACCAAGGCCATAATGAAAAAATGATTTTTTATGTTACCAGTGTAGAACATTTACTTCAAAGACTTACCCAAGTACCAACAGAAGTAGAACGGGTCAATGTTATTAGACGTAATCTATTTGGTCCAGTTAAAGATGCTTTGATGGCCCAAGAAATTTATACGGTGGACTATTTATTGAACATCGGTCGAACGGTGGAACTTTGCCACTGGTACCTAAATGAATATCGTTTTTAAACATGCCAATGTCCTTAACGTTAATTTACTTGTAATTAAATAAAGTCCTTTGAATATCTCGTGACGTCACTAATGATGCTAACATCCCACGACGTAAATTATGTTTAAATATTGCGGCCGCAGCCTTAATTTAATAAAACGAATACTTCTAAAACGATACCAGATACGAAAAAATTATATGTAGGGAATTTAATTTCATACATAAAGTTCCGGGGAACATATTTTTATCTTCAAAAGTTTGAACGCTGGAGCAATTCAAAATTGTAGATTTTGATTTTAGTTATTATCCGCGACTGTGAATTTCTTGAACTCCTCTAAACTGTTAAAGATAAAAATATGCGGATCACGACTTTTATGTAGGAATTTCAATTCTCTACAAAATTCGTTTGATTACATCATTTTTTCGCATCTGGTATGGTTTCAGCAGAATTTCCAGTGAAAGTTCACGAATATTTATAACGCGACCAACAAATGTTTGATTAGTAACAAAAGGGCACGAAATTATGTTGTTAAGTAGGACAACTGTGAAAACTAAATTCAAACATAAATCGGCTTTATTTAATTACATGGAGATTAGTTGCGCTAAAAGAATGTAATCCAGTCACATGGCAAAGGACATTCAAAGATCGAATTTTCCCAACAAATGCACACAATTTGTGTTGGCATTCCATTGGATATTTAAATTAAGTAGTAAAACTTTTGAATAGTTATCGACCATGAAAAAATTAAAATAAAAAAAAATACTGACCGACCCTTATTGATTTAATAATTTTATTTTTAATTTATAGTTAATAATATAAATTACAATACAATGTACCGGAATGAACTACCACCGATACTTCAAGTACACACAAAAGGACATTTACAGAAAATAGAAAATCATATATACATCAAGAGCAATTAATCGAAGATATAATAATTTTCTTCGTCAGTATCACTAGTAATTCATTGAATGGTAGCGCACCAAAAGTCGCAAGATAGATTTTATCCATTACTTAAATACGATAATATAATACTTATAATAATGTAAAAACTGTTATGTTTAATTAAAGATTTTACCTCCCAAATCTTGGGACAATTTATTTTATTTAAATTTACCTAATTAAGAAAAATATATTACGGGACGGAGTTTTTCTAATAACTCAAAAAGGATGGAAAGAAAATAAAAATTTCAGTAGATCAAAAGTATCCAACGTAAAAGCACAACATTTTGTATTTTAAATATTTTTCGCTCGGATTGAAAATTAAGCCATTGTCTTGAATTGAATGGTATTAAACAATTGAGAAGATCCCTGGTTTGACTCCAGACACAGTAAGAACTTTATTCTGACCGCCTCCACTAGTAAGACAAGTCAATTTTCATAGTAAAGTCTCTCTGAAGTTGAAGTGCATAGGAACACTTTCCACGTTAAACAGTAGGTCCCCTATGTGGTTGATAATACTCAAGGCCGCTCTGTAACTTTTTAGGTTTTCAAAACAATTTACGAATCACAACACTTAGACGATTAAAATATTTATATTATATAAAAATTAATTAACTGGTATATTCTTATGTGAAAATGCTTATGTTATAAAATGATCTGTCTCAAAACTTCAGCTTCAGGTGAATTAAGACGCATCGATGAAACGGAAGTATCGAGAAGCGGAACTGGAAATTTATATCCGCTGTGTAGTGTTCGTCCGCCTTTCATCAGAGTTGCAGCTATTCCGGTTGTTACAAAAGGAAGCACACATTGACCTCTGCATCGAATGAATCCCATGAGGGTACTTTAAAGGTACATCCTTCCGGAACCACCTGGACCATTCAAATAAAAGCATCTATGCCGTATTGTGTCGTCATCAGCAGCCTCGATAATTTTGCCGAATGCATCAAGCTGGTTTTGATTTAAGCTTTCGGTTTGTTCTTGAATTGCATCGTAAACCTGTTCGATTGGTGCGTTTCCACTTGGTGTTAGTAAACCAATTCGATCGCAAGACAATCCGTGTTGACGTAAAGTAGTGTTGATGTCATGTAGAGCTGTGTTTGTGGCCGTAGTGCTTCAATATCTACCTCCACCGTTTCGAACGACGAGAGTCGCCGAAGTGCTACTACTGCGACGAGGAGGATGACGACGCTTTCGGTACCATCTTCAACTGCTCGAACTGGTCAGAAGTAAGAACAAAGTGTAACATCGAAAACCTAAACACCAACACCTTTATAGCAGAAATGCTATCGTCCAAGGATGATTGGAACAGAGTTGTCGAGGCCTTAACGGAGTTCATTCGTACCAAACTGGAAGATAAGAAGGTCCTCAAGGCAGCTCTGGGTTCAGGTCACGAAAAATGAAAAAAACCATTAAGGACGACAATCCTGAAGTGGTGTTCCTACTTCAAAACAAGAAAGAGAAAGAAAAAATCAGAAGAGAAAAGTCCCGAAAGGGCACAATAAAAACATCGCAGGTGACAGCTGAAGAAATCTCACACTACCACCTTAGATTGGGGTGGTGTCTATGAAGGTTTCCCTCTACCCTGCATTGCAAAATGTGTCGTTAACCCTGGGGAATTAGATCGTTTCATCGAGCAGGGATAAAACGTCCCCGTAGACGGCACCCGATTTTCCAAGACTACGTCATGAGGTAGATAATCGCAGATACCCTCCTTAACCACTTGCTGATACGTAGAGACATCCCGGATTTTAAGTTCTATTGAAACAAATCCGGCAAGAGCTATTGCAGAAATTGCAGAGACAATTTGAAAGCCTCTGATCGCCCCAATGGCAACACTGCACATATTTGTGTATTAGGACTCCACTGAAAATACTTGCCCCTTAAGTTAAAATCGGTTCAATAACCGATCTATAAATTGTCTCAACGTTAGCGGGGTGTACACCCCACGTCGGACGTCCAAATCGACATAAATTTTGATAGAATTCTGTACATGTCGAAATAGAATTTTTAATATGTTTATGAAACTTTAAATTTTGGTCAAGTATTATTACTAAAATTTATATTTTTATTTCAATAACCAGAAAAATGAAGTAGCCGTGCCTAATTGGCGTGGTTGTGCGTCCTCAAGGCCCCACTGCAATTTTTTCGGTTGGTAAACAAATTGACCGAGGACTAGGTTACGGATACGTATAGATTTTTCTTCCCACTAAATTTTTCAAAGCTTATTCCCTGACTTTTTCAGGTCTTCCTTGATTAAAATTTTAAAATTCTCCGACTTCTTCAGGTTTTCCATACACGTGGAAATATTATTTGTCTTATTATGTTTGATAATTTTAATAATAAAGGCGGTCGTGAGGGAAAACCGTGATTGTGCGGCCTAAGGCTGCACTGTAACAATTAGACTTTTAGAGCTTGTGCCACGTAAAAGTAGAAATAAACAGTGGTTCAAGGTATGCAAAGAAACGCCCATAAAGTCAACCGGTGCAATAGTCGCGAATATGAAGTGCAAAGATGTTTAACCCTACAATGCGCAATTTTTTATTTATAAGTAAGAAAATTAAAATCACTGAAAAACATGACTAGAAATATAGGAAAAATAATTTTAAAAATCCACTCTCGTTTTTTCTATTTTTTTTTGTACAATTTTGAGTATGATTCATATAATATGCATCACTGCACCAAAATGATTACAAATTTAACTTTAAATTCGAATAAAAACAATATTTGCACAAATATGAAATGTTTTATACAAGAAAACAAAACCAAATGTGTTTAAAAACAACGTAAAATAATATAACATCTATATTGCTTCTGAAACACAAATGCAAACCACGACAACCACTCGAACCAAAACGTGCAATGTACCACAAACATTTAAATTTTAAGGTTAAAAAATAGTTTATATGATAAGCACCCTGTTAAGAATGTTGAGGATGGATGAAGGATAGATGGGACGGCGCTTATTTACATCTTGCAATTATGCAATGCAAAGATTTTCGCGAATTCGACAGATGATTCATATATGAATCAGCGCGCACTGTAGGGTTAAACTTCATATGGTCAATCATTTTTAAAAAGATAACAAATTTGAAATGTAATTTAAAAAATTTATTTTATTTTTAATCTCAATTTAGTCTTTCCGCGGACAAGACTTGTTTGATTATAATTATTGTTTATTTAGATGATTTTATAATATTAATCTACGCTGTCAGAACTAATCATTAATTCACTATCAGAAGAATAATATAATAATATTTAATTAGGAAACTAAGAAACGATTTAACTAACAAACAATTCGTAACAAGTTGCAAGAGAGCAACGGTGCGACACTTAGTCTTATTTGATTAGTTCGCGATATCTTGGAGGTAGCACCTACAATCATTGACGGTTCTACTTTTACGTGTCACAAGCTCTAGTATACTTTATAATTATAATTATTATTACCAAACCCATATTACTTTAATAGCCAAAAAGATTAGCTGGCCGTGATTAAAGACCTGGTTGGGTGGGCTAAAGGCCAAACTACGACCTTTCAGGTTGTAATTTGAGAAGTTTTAAATTTCGCTGACTTTTCTAGGTTTTTCGTACAAGTGAGAACATTGTATTATTATGTTTGATAATAATATTTGTTCATAAAGCATCTTTCATTAGTTTATTTTTTGTTATCAACTTGAAACATTTTAGACCGCATAACCATAGCAGCTACGCACTATTAGAAATAGTAATTAATAAATAAATGAGAAAATAATTCACATAAATTATTCACTATGTAACAATCTAGAACGTGATTGGCTTGGTTGTGTGGCCTAAAGGCCGCATTGGAGAGGGAATTAACGGATCAATCTAGTGACATAGGCACACATACATATTACTATGAGGAGGCTGGATCTCACCTCGTCGATAGCAATTGTTATTAATGTTAATGAAAAACGGAATTTCCGTTGCAAAAAAATTTGAAATCGTTAATAAATTAAATATTGCCTCGGCTAACCTTTCTTTTACTTGCATGAGACTTCTTACCTGCAGAGTAGGTTCTGTGGAAATTTCCTCTTTATCTTTATCTGTGAACTTAATAACTCGAGAATACAAAAATTCCCAAATAATGATCCAAAAGTTTCGCAAAAATGTAATATATTTTAAACAACAAATTAATTAAACACATAAATAAAAATTGAACAATGTTTTTTTTTTAATTATTACTACCCCAACAAGTTAATACTAAAATAACGTTTTTCTTTATAATCGTTGCACTATTCAAATTTGACCGCGGGTCATATACGAAAAATATAGTTTTATTAATGGATCGCTTACCAACAGTTGGTACTTTTCTTGCATTTATTGTCGTCAGCTCGAACGGTTAACCTTGCTTATCCAGTTCGTGACCTCGTTCTTTACACGTATTAGTGAATCCAAATCCAAGCTTTCTTGTACAAATAATTATCACTTGTGCCGTTGCACTTTTTGATTAATTTTAATCTGGTAAGTAAATTTTACTTTTTATCTTTATATTCTGCACATATAATAAACGTGACTAACCACTCTTCACTGTTTAGGTCCCTCAAAATTTGCACTTTTGCAAATTTTTACCACTTAAAATCTGGAGACCAAAATTAACACGTCTGCACGTGTTGAACCACGCTGAGGAACCCCCCTTTTGTTTTTTGTTATTTTTCTTGGTTACCAAAAATATCTCACCTACTTGATAAAACATCTTTATGTGTAAGTATTAATTTTCATAAAATGTCATGTCACTTTACTAATGTTTTTCGATTCTGTTTTTAGGTTAACCACATTTGACCCGTTTGTTCAAAATTCGAAGTAGTCCACTACGTTTATCGAGATGTAAACTTTATGTTCGTACAACATTATTCACAACTACTAACTAACACCTTAAAACTAAACAAATAACAATTTTTAAATTTCCTACAAATAAATCAATTTAACAATTTTATCGAGATCTAATTTGGTTTTGTTTACATTTTGATTTAAACTTTTGTATTCTTTGTCAATTTCTTTATATCAAATGTATTTTACCTAACCGATTTGAATTAAATTTCGTTTACTATTCTTTCGGATACGAAATCTTATGCAAGTTCGTGATTCTTATTAGTTAACGATTCAATAAATTGCCATTGACGTATCAATCTCTGTGGAACACCGCAATATATATGACTACCGGAAGCTGGAACCCCCACCATTATAACTTGCTAACGGGTAGCGCTAGAAAAAATAATAACACCACACTTTGTTGCTACTTTGCTGCTCTGGAAAAAAGTGGTTATTTAATTTAATTTCCCTTACTAATCTCGATTTACTGCCATTTGAAACTACATTTTTCCAAAACAACAAAGTAGTAACAAAGTGTGGCGTGATATTTTTTTAGCGCTGCCCGTTCGCGAGTCATAATGGGATGGGAGTTCTATAGTTTAATATTAAGCTTAATATTAAGTTGAAACCCCCACTTTAAGATGGCCGTAACTCGAGAACGGTAAGAGAAAATAACTGAAATAACCGCATTTTTCCAGAGCAACAAAGTAGCAACAAAGTGCGGTGTGATTATTTCTTTTCCTAGCGCTTTCCGTTCGCGAGTTTTAAAACCCAAAATTTACCAACTGTTAAATCCAACCACAACAACAACAATTTTACATTGCAATTCTTGTGTGGAATCCGAGATGTCTCGTAGTCTCGTTGGGTGGAATCAAACCCCTTTCTGTCAGGTGTAGCCAGTTGGAGCTGAACATCGCAGCCTTCGGTTCAGTGGGTGTGCCTGCAATTCAATTAAAAGAACACGCTGTTGTTTTGCGTGCATTTCTTCAGCTGTATGCGAACTTCCTGCGTCTGAAGATGATATTTACACTATTCTTTGTTCATGTGAACTGTTAAATTTAGACAACAGTGGGGTATCGCCAATTTGTCCGGATATTACAATGCAGTCTACTTGATTGCGAAAGCAATCAGTTACATTACGTCCTGTGAAAGCGATAGGGATGTACCTATCTATGGGTGAAATTTGTCAGTGGTGCAAATTCTCACGTTATGGAAGGTCAATCTCGGGACCACTGAGAGGATGATGCGAGTTAGCAAAAAGCATAAATATGGTTGAATTAAGGAGTCGGTAATTAGAAGCCGGGGTGTGCCCGTAGAGCCGCGGTCGGGGGCCATAGAGCCTTTCGGGGTGAATGTTAATATCAGTTGAGTTAATCAGTCAGAAGCCGGGGTGGGCAGGTAGAGCTACGGCCGAGGGCTATAGAGCTTTTCGGGGTCGAAATTAATGAGTTAATCAGTCAGAAGCCGTTGTGGGCCATAGAGCCACGGTCGAGGAGCCATATATAGGGCTTTTCGCGGTTAATGTTAATGTGTAGTTGAAATAATTAAAGTTAAATTCTCTTGTGCGGGACATTTTTATGGGTTTGTCAGTTGTGATTTTATTTTCCGCAATAGCCAAGGGAGTGTCGCTATTGAGTTTGTTTTGCTTGTGTGTTTTAAGTGTGTTTCAAAGGTCAAATAGTTTTGTTTATTGAGTCCGTCAGTTACAGTGTGAATACTCTTATGTGAGAAGGTTTATGAGTTTTCTTTATTTTGGGGAATAGACAAGGAAATGTCTTTGCCATGTTCAGTTGTCTGGGTCTCCAAAAATGTAAGTACCATGTTTGATTATTTTGGATTGTACACCTATTTGTTTAAATGGGCCACCCTAAATTGTAGGGGTATTATTGTGTATGAGATATTTAAAGTGTACATGTGTTTTTTTTTAATTTATCGATAATTAATAAATGTTGTTCTGAAAATTCAATGTTTTCGTTTTTCCTGTTGAGGAAAAGAACCTTTTTTTTCAGTGTCGAGCTTAGTGTCGTTTTTCCCGCACCGAAGTTTTAACTTCATCATTTAGCCGGGGAACGTAACGCCAAAACGGGGAGTGTCTGGGGCTCATTACCAGAAAGTCACGTACCAAATTGATATTAGTGTATTTTTTTGAGAACAGAATTCTACGTTGCACGTAATCGGTTGAACGGTGGTGGCAGCTTAATCAATAAATGTTCTTAGTAGATCGATAAGCGTCTAAGTGGAATTTTGTTCGATCAGCAGATTTGTTTATTTTTTAAATAACTCCAGCCGTTCCTAGGAAAAGTAGTTCCGAAGGGCGGTCGGCGGTTACAGTGCCACTATTTGTTTATTTCTTTTAATTGCAAGCAGAATGTAAAAACACACCAGTTATTTTACAAACAACTGCCCTCCGTAGTTGCAAGGTGTGATTGTACGCTGATACTGGTATTTGCGATAACTTTCATTTTCACAATTATATGTGTAATATCATACCATTTCTTTACTGTATCGAGCCTCAGCGTTTACACGATTTTAAATTTAACATCTTTTTATTTTCTTATAAGCGATACTCTCAAGATTTACAAACCCTTCTTATCCAAAATTTTAAACATCAATATCCAAAAATAATAATAGTATTAAGTAAATCAAAATGCAATAAAATTTTATTTTTCCTTTTCCTCTAAATGTTTTACCTTTACATTGAAAAACGTAACAAGTCACTGTTGCAAATTAAGTTCTAAAAAATTAGGGGCTGCAGAGATCGGGTAGCACATGGTAATTAGGAATGCTATTGAATTCTATTTTTTTTGTGCCCTCTCGTTGAAACAAGTCACGAGTCACCGTCACTGCTTATGTCATAATAATATAATATGCAACATATTAATTGATCAATTGGAATAATTACATTTAACAGATAAGCCAACAACTTAGTTTATAATCTAAGCTAAACAGATTTATTGAGCTTGAACTGCTCGAACGCCCTTCAGACTTTTGCATTGACAAGATAATCAGTAATAGTTTCTTCTAACCTAGACCAGATTTTTTGTAATACGCTTAGAGGAAAAACGAATCTGATAATACTAACAGACGTTTTCTATTGGCTAGTTTATTTTAACGCATTTTTAAAAATTTTACTCAGATAGCGCAGTTCTGGCGCTATTATAGTGTGATGCCCGTACTATAAAACAATTACCATGCTGACATTTCAATAATGACATTGAAGCTTGTAATTGAATTTTATGTTATACCTACGGTATGTTTCCAAGTGGAAAGCATGCAAGACGGCAGCACTCTTGATGTTTTATAATCGGATCTTACAAATTGAACTTTACCGGTAGTCAATATTAGAATCCCAATAATTGCGCATTTCGCCTAACTTTTACCATGTACAAAGTTGGTTCGAGGTTCTTGTTTAAAAATTTATACATTGTAGGGAAGCTTTTACTGCAATATGATCACATATTTTATGATGGTCGATTAATTGTTCGCTATTCGCTATGTTAATCTAATTTGTTAACTAAAATGGCATATCCATTATTATAACTTATAGGAGAAAAAATTAGGTTGAGTTAATTATTTTTAAAAGTCAAAAGAAATTTACACTTTGACCAGTATTCATGTAATACAAAAAATTGCAACAGAAATTCCTATGCACCTGCAGGCTCGGGCTGGCGCTGCCTTTCGAAGCCCACCTTTATTCATTTTTTTAAGATTCAGGCCCGCTGGTTCAACCTCCGTTCAAATATATACAAAATACGTCATTTTATTCCAGAATTTAAAATAAAAGATATTTTTATTTATATAAAATTTTATATGTTGTAATAAATTAAATTTTAGAACTTCATTTCTAAACAAACATCAAGACAGTTGTGCACTGCTGTTGATATTAATAGTTCTAGAACGCGATTGCTCTCATTGTGCACCCTACAGGAGGGGATTGACGGATTAATTTAGCGTTATAGACACACATAATTATATAGTGCAATGTTTCAAATGGGGAGTCGATTAAAAAGAAAAACACATTCATTGTTATAATGGTAAAGGTAAAGAAACCACTATTTGAATTGTACCTAAGTCTTACGAGTGCCTATAATAACGAAAGAAGCTGTTTGTTCAGATAAAAAAAACTCAGATTAAATCTCTTCAATAGGCGTCGATTCCTGAAACATATATGAGGCAAATTATGAGTTATTGATGAATTGTTCAAACTTTAAGATAAGACAAATTAAGTAAATTTAGTTTGTAAAAGTTAGGCAAGCGCAAACAATTTAAAATTAAGTGATAAGTCAAAACAGTCAATTGTATGTGAAAGACAAAAATTTAATTCTGACAAGTTTGGAAAAATGTACGACTACGCCGTCTCCGAAAGAATTGGAAGGGAACGAAGATAAGGTTTTGGGTGAA